>OU974069.1:31532452-32966296 GCA_918843875.1 Diadumene lineata
AGAAATAAATAAAACCAAGACATAATTGAATTAAAAGCAAGATGAAGCAAGCAAATAGCCTTTCTAGCAAACGACAAGGTGCATATCATGTTGTAACTTTGCCAAGTGGATTTCTAGTGTATTTATTGGACGATATTACATCCAACACTCGCATAATACTCGACCCTTTAACCCAAATGAGCAGAGACAGCATAGTTAACAATGCTAACTATATATAGCGACATGTGAATAACCACAAATCGAGAAACCATACATACTGAAAAAACGCGAAAACATTTATCGCATTAATCACATATTTCTTAATCAGACCAGTTATGGACTTACAGACCAGACGAGGTCATGCATATATTGTATTGCCTGATCTGGGCGGCTACACTTAGTTTCTTAACAGTCTAAATTTCACTGTAGGCACTGATATTTTCTTTTTATCGGGGGAGTTTTAACATGAGCAATCTCATTGACGTTTTCCAGGTAAACAAGCCTACTATATTGGGAAATATTTACGGAATTCTACGAGGAAATCATAACATTTTAACAACAGTCCAGAGTACACTCCGGTCTTGTCGGTGAGGTGCACAATGCAATAAATCTTGTACAGCGTAATTGAAATAGCTGTATAAGGTTGGAAAAATATGATAATAAAAAAATGCACTTCTTATAAACTATGTAAAAATGAACAATAATAATAAAATTATTTTCTCAGGTTTAACCGAACGCAGTAGCATCGATATAAATTATTCAGACCAAATCCAGATCAGTTACAATGTTCTAGAAATCCATTGATAATTTCGATGTTATTTTCAATGAGCACACACCGAATAACTGCGTTTCTCTTTTGAAGACTGAACAAAACAATCATAAATATGATAAAAAATGTATCAGAAAACATATACATTAAAGAAAATCATTCACAATGATAAAAACGTATCTTTAAAATTCGATAATTTCCTATCATTTTTCATGTACTATGTACCTAGCAGGCATAACTATAAACGACAAAAAGCCTTATCACTTCCTCTAAGCAAGTCAGGTGGTCTCGTTTTTCTTAAAAATCGCAAAAAAACTAGTTGTTTTTGAAACTCTAATAGACTGATGCTAAGAATCTCGCTTGGTCACATGGGTTTATACCAGCTGGTTGACTTTGAGTCTTTCTGAGCTGATTCATTCTTTAAGATAAATAGTGTGATCTTATCTTCTCGGTGACCCAGTCCACCGGCTAGTCGGCTACGCCTATTTAGTGGAGCATTTCTAAGGGTCAAAACCTAGAGTATCAAGGAACAAGAGTGGAAACAATGTCTACATCTAAATGGAGTGAGAGTCGCGAGAGCTAATCAATCCTTCGCAAACGACCAAGTATCAACAACTTCAGCTCTTCTTACGAGAATTTTTCCTATCTTTACTCGCTGTACCTTTTGTTAGTTCTTGAGTACTAGTTGAGCTGCCTTCACTATCGGCCCAGTTCTCCTCATCTTGACCGTCCGCGGCAGGAATCATTAGGACTGTGTCGGGGTTTTCGACAGGTTGAAGAGAGTGTCGTATAATGGACTGAAGACGATCATTGTCTTTGATGCCTATGGAATTGATTTGCACAGTTAGAATATGGGTAGAATAGAGGCTTTGCACCACGGTCACCTAATGGCAGAGAGGAACAGCGGGTTTTTTCCTTCTAGGAGACTAAACTCTTTCTCAGGAAAATGATTTTAGTCTAGATTCTATTGTACGGCTAAGACTCATTATGACTGTACTTGCTAATGAGTCGAATTGAAAAGCAAAATGCTGTTAACACGTACATTAGAACGGTACGTACCTCAACGTAAGAACGTCAATCGCACAAGGAAACGTTACCCATCACAACGTTATACAAACCACATTTCAGCATGACTCACCAGTAACAGAATTTCCAGTTGCAGAAAAGACGAATTCTACTTTATACCCATCGGCAAATCTTTTATCTGAAATAGAAACACGGGTTTTATAAGGTCAAACATATATAGGAGTAGTTCTCGCATGTGCAGGAAACATCACGGTTACCGTTATATAATATGAAAGGCCTCCACTACTCTACGCCGGACAAATTGGTTGAAAACGCATTTCTATTTATCCCGTTAGAAACATGGGTTTTAAAAGTTTATACATATATAGAAGTAGTTCTCGCATATGAGGAAACGTCACGGTTACCCTTATATATAATATAGACCTCCTCCACTCTACGCCGGACAAAGACGTTGAAAATGCATGTCTATTTATCCCGACACGCCTTCTGTCAAATATAATCTACATAAATACGGAACAATTTTATTCAAATCCTATTGTTTAATTTTGTTAAGATTTTTAGTGTGAAAGTTGCGCTTTCAAATTTGATCCTGCATAGTGTGGACGAGGCTACAAAGCGATAAGATGATGCGAACGGGACCTGCGATCGAAAAACGACAACGAACTGGGGCCGACTTTTGAAATCAGTCTAGCAAGGACTATTTCTGTCAATTTTAAATTATTGTATACCTCTATATGCTTCATCGAGTTCCATCTTATCTAATACGAGACTATAGTCTTTGATAGCACCAGTATGGAATTGACAACGAAAGATGATATCACCCCCAGAAGATAGAGTATTCTTATGGTAGCATTTGATCTACGACCATACAAACAATAAAGTTACTATGGGTCTTTGTTAATTATCAAAAAATGTTATATTAGCAGCGCAATTAGATATATAAAATAGTGCACACCCGCAAATAAGAACCTGCAATTTTTAAGTCTGGCAAAAAAATGCTATCCGTGAAACTACTATTTTTTACTTGGGGGTTTTTATACTAAAGGTTCTTAATTGCGGGTGTTTGGCAGAAAGCATACATGGGTCTAACCAGCCACGTAACTACTTTGAAGTAGTTCATATAGCTCCTTTAACGGGCTCACATGGCATATACACCTTTTTCAAAAAAAAGTTGTCGTAGGAAAATACGAGAATGGTGAGAGCAATACCGAAAGGAGTTATGGGCAAAAGCCTAAATGTCAACAGATAGCTCTAATTCATTGACAAACCATAATGATCTGTCACTTTTATGGAGTAGGCATCATTGTTCTGCTTACATTGCTGCTTGTTTCTCTAAGTTATCAAAAAATATCCATAATTTCTTTTGATTGTGCTATCGCTTTTGGCATAAAGGCATTCTCTCCGATAACGTTATTTTGGAATAGGTCTTAAATACATACCATTACATCCCCATGAAGTATCAAACCTCCTTCCACAGTGATGCATATACGCTCCATCTCTTGAGTTACATAACTGACGAATAAAATATCAGTGAAATACAAATAAACATGTAAACAAAAAAATAAACTAGAAAAAAGGAAAGCATCAACTAGGGGGATAACAGAAAAAAAAAAGAAGGAATAACATGAGCAGCACCAAGAACGAATACAACTCGGACATCACTTTGACCTTAACTAGTTGAGTCAAACAGTTATCATTTAACATGAATCCGGACAGCAATTTCAACGCTAAATGTTTTGGTACTTGTGACCTATTTTTCAAATGTGCACATGCCCTGGAGCACACATTTTATATCTCAGTCCAACCTTGAAACCATTCAAAAGTATTGACAGTATGCAAAGGGCATGAGCCTGAATATTTACCACAAATATAGAAACTACAGTCTACCCTGTATACTCACTAGACACCAGATGTATAGATTAGTTTTAGTCCATCATAAACTCTTAAGAATGGTTTGCAACCTCCTTTACCATCAAAGTTAGGAATGCCGTGAACTATTACATGATGAAGAAATATAGGACTAGGAGAAAGAATAGACAAAGAATTCAAAGTTAGATGACTGTAGGACATAGATTAAGAAAAATATAACGCCGTAAACAAGTACAAACAAACAAACGAGCAATCAAACATGGAAATGAACGAAAAAACAAACATAGAAACGAGCAAACAAACATGGAAACGAACAAACAAACAAACACAGAAATGAACAAACAAACAAACAAAAACAAACAAACAAACAAAAAAACACCAAACACAGAAACAAACTAACACACAAGACTACACGGAAACAAACACATGGATGAACAGAAACAATCTTCCTAAACCTATAGAAACTGCACTTACTTTGAACTAAGTTTAATTTTGCCATCAAGATAATCGCTAAAATAATGTACATATCTGCAATGGGAAAATAAATAACATAAGACTTAAGCTCTTGGAAGCCTAGAACCACATTAGCAAATCAAAACACATAAGCAATACAACATCTAATTTGTGTATTTCCCTTACTACAGCTTGCCTCATTGATTGTGTTTTGCTGTGGGGGGGAAGGGGGTGGGGGTGGAAAGATTGTGAAGTTTTAACAGGGGTACTAAAAAATGTGTTTTTATTGTCAGACAATGTTCGCATCTAAGACATATTGACTCTTGGCATGATGCACAAGACAATTTTCAATAATTTCCATTTTTGTATCAAATCACAAATTGTTTGTTGCCAGAAACGAAATGTTATGGGCTTATGTTTGAAGAATTTCTCCAATAAGAGTGAAATTCAGACCATAGTTACACTTTTGCTTTGCATGACGCTAACTCATCGATGAATAATCATTGTAATGAGTTAAAGTACACCAAACTGCAAACAATTAATTGCAAAATGTTCTAGCTGCACCATGATGATGCTAGTTGCACTCATCTGGCATACATTGTTTTGTTTTGTTTTTGGTGATTAAGAGGCCATTGCACATCTTCTACTATTGAGGCCTTACGGCTATTTCATGACTCACACGTACATACTACACATGCTCAATCTACATAATTACACAATAGATTATCAACATTGTATGTTATTGCTACCTTCTCTGAGAAGGCTGTGTCACACCACCTAGTTTATCATCATAAAATCTTTTCATTGCAAACCAATCTAAAGCTGCTTCTGGACTAAAGAAAACAACATGACACATATATCAGACATATATACTGCAAATACAAAATGCAAATCATTTGATAATCCTTTTGAAACCATTTTTCTTTTTTTGGTACTTTCCCAAAGCTATTTGAAACTAAACAATAAATCTGCATTCAACTGATTTATCTTCTGTTAAGTTCTTTTTTTGAAAGGGCGCTAATATTCTGAGTAAAAAATAAAAGTTAGATGTAGGGTTTTACTGACAGCCCCTTCAATTTTCCAGGACAATACCTATGTAAATTTACAAGATCTAAAAATTAAAAAAGTTCACATAAAACTATATCTTAGTGATTACCTGGAACATATTTTACTAAAGTGCATATAGGCAGATATGACAACACCAGTTCTTCCTTTTCCTCCCTAAGGAAAAAATAAAAAATAAAAACACAATTCTTAACCAAGCAAACAGAGTCCACTCACTAAAAGTGTGTAACATAAATACCACTAAATAGTGCTATTTTATGCTAATTCTGTTGTTTTCTTTTGTTTAATTAGTGCTATTTACCACTAAATAGTGAAAACTGTTGCACACATTTAGTTTTTGAACTCTATCATTGATAATTTTATTTGAGATGCAATATTAATTCTATTATTAGCCAGCCACACAAGTGTTTTGACATACCTTACAGTGGACAACCACTACATGATCCTGGTCACTTTTTAACCAAGAATCAATAGATTTGATTATGCTAAAACAAACATATTCATTGTATTAATTAAATTGACATCCTGTCATCATAATCAAGTGAACTTTATACATTGTAATTACATAAACGTGTTGATGTTAAATCCCATTTGTGAGATACATGTGATGCACTCTTCCACAAGTTGTGGACTGATTTTAGTATTTACGTTTTTTTTACAATGAAAAAAAAAAAATTTTTTCATTGTAAAGAGCATTGAGATGGAATGTGCTTTAAAAATAATAAAAATAAAAATAAAAATGTAGTTTGACATGAGCACCCATGATAAGCGTAGTTGCTTTCAGGACAAATTCATTCAATGGTTGAGGTTTGGGTTAAATATAACAAATTCACCGGAGCATGATGAACAAGATAGACTCCTGTTAACTAGATGTCTAACTAGATTAACTTTTTAGTTACTTTAGACAGCTTGTACCCTAATGTTGTAAAATTCTGTATATAGTTTGTAAACTTTTGTATATTGCACCTTGAAATCTATATCTATGTTAGATAAGACCCTAGCAGAGGCACCAACTTGTAGTTGACATATAGGGGAACATGATGATGATAATTAAATAATATGTAACTATTTAACAATACATTTAGCACTGCTGTAGTTACAGATTCACTAGTGACATACCTGCATAGTCGTTCTAATGGCGGTGCTAGATGGTCTGGCCAGCCAAAGTCTAACACCTACAACAATAACAAAATAATATTATATCATTATGTACATGCTAGACATGCTACGGGGGGGGGGGGATATTTTTTTCCCATGTGATGGTTGTGCAGGATATTTCCTTCCTCCCTGCTCGATATTTTTTATTTGCACATCTGCCATGCACAATAGTTTTCTCTGTTTAAGGCTTTGCTCGATTTCTTTTTGGTATTTGCCCCCCCCCCCTCCCCCAATACCTAATGGTCCGTTCCTAATACCCTTTTTAGCACAACTAAAATAATAATTATAATTGCAGTGGAGACTTCAGTGAGCAATGTTTATTCTGTGAACAAACCAACACAAGTTGACAAAGGCAGGTTCTTACCTGGTGATTAAGTTTTGATATATCATAACGTCTTTCTGATAAATTGAATACCTAAAAGAGAAATTAAGAACTTATTGATCCATTTAGTTCAAATTACTTTGCTTTCTAGAGCATTTTTGATACCATCAATCAGTATTTAATCCATCATTCACTTACCATATATTTGTCTTGATGTTTACTTTGTAACATTTTAGCAACATCTCTGAGATTATTTCTATAGGTTGTCTCCAGCCCCGTTGCAGGGAACGACATAGCTACATTAAAGGAACATATAAAGGTTAGTGTCACCAATAATACTCCAATTGTCAGAAAGTAGTAATGTTGTCAATCTAAAGTTGCTTAATTATTTGAACATCACTTCATTTTGTTTCTCCCTTTGATATTCAATAGATATTCATTTAAAAAAAGCTTGGTTTGGAAGAAACAGAGTGAACATCCCTTAATGTTGTAAATGTTGATTTTTTAAATTGATCAATCAAATATCCAACATAACATGGAACAAACATTGATGTATTTACACATCGACATATTCATTTGTTCATTTATCACATTCATTCATTCATTCATTTTTTCTATTTATTCATCCATTTGTTCACTCATTCATTGAATCATTTCATACAATTAATCATTGACAGATTGATCCATTCATTCATTCAATCATGTACATGTTCATTCAATCTATGCTTTTATCCATTCATTTCAACACCTATACTCTCCTGCTCATTCAAAATAAATAAAGAATAGTATTTAGAATCAACAACCTACCAATAACTCTGTCATTGATATAGGTAAGATCGAGATCAAACTCTTTGTCAACATGTCTCACTCTTCCCCTAAACAAGTAAAGAAAAGTTAATTAAGTGTAGATCTACTGATGAGTTGAAAGACTATTAACCAGACAAGTGAATTAAATAGTATCATTTGGGCCAGAACATTGTTAGTAATATGTAATATTAGGTTGAACATGTAATCTTCATTAGTCATTAAAATCTGAACTTATGAGAACAATTATGACTGAGAGAGTCATTTTCGCAGGAGTGGGAAACATTACGGTAATGATACCACTACAATACAGTAGATAATCTGAATGTTTTCTTAGGAATTACAGCTATAAGATGATACAACACTATTTCCCACTCATACAAAAAAGGACTTGGTCATTCAGAATTTCCTTTCAATTGGTCACTATGTTTTGATTTTTATCTTTTTTATTTAAACATATTTGAGCTAATGTTTGCTCCAAAAGCTTTATAGCTTATCTAGGGAGCTCACATCAAATGTTCTGATTGCCCAAGATGGTCTAAGAACAGAGTTAAATAACACACAATCTTTTCTAAACATACAGATTTGAATAGTAAAGATTTCCATGTTTACTACAAAACTACAGCTGCAGCCTTACTTTGAAACAATATGCCGTAAATGTTTAACAATTCCTTTGTGGGCACCTGGTGATTGCTGCAAACAATCAGATCAATAATTGTATTAACAAACAAAAATGCAAAGTATTCTGAGCAAAACAGTCAAGAAGAGTTTTTGACGTACCACTTTTGGGAGTCGGTATCCAAAGTAGCTATCATGTTTACCAGACTCCTATATAAGACAATAAAAATAATGCTTAGTACATATATAGTGTCTGATTTCTTAATATGAGTTATTTAGCATACTAAATTAAATAAGAGACTGAAATGATAACTAAGGACTCATTACTTTAGCTGAAGATGTCACACCAATAAATATGCATTTCTATGACAAAGTGCATATCGCACTAACTACTTAGTATCTGAAACTATTCATCTAACTATTTTGACAGTGATTAATTGTCGCTGAAAAGCATCATTTAGCATTTTTTTTTTAAAGATTGCATGGCAGGGATATCCAAAAGAAAAGGAAAGAAAAGGAAAGGACAACTTGATTTAGCATCGGTAATTCCTTTACCATTCAATCTTCCAGGAAGCTGACAGTGCATGCACTTCCACCCTCATTCCATCAATGCTCCTTTTTACAGGTATTGCAAGCTACACAGAATAGAATGACAGTGAAACAAGGATGTGAAGTCACTAGGAATTTAACTTGTGGCCTCTTGCACACATCAGTTCATTGTATAACATGTTATGATTGGCTGAGCTTTGGGATATCCATGTCACACAATCTTAGTATTCATAAGACAGTGCAGAATAATTTGAATGGTCACACACTCACTTGTTTAAAGATACCTACACTGTATGTTCTGGTGTTTATTGATAATGAAGGTCGTTTCCCACACTTACACTTCACCTGTTAAATCAAATCATATTATAAGACGGTATGACTATAAAATGTTCTACCATTCTGACTAGCTGTAGAGCTAAGTCTTTTATTAACTGCTTATTTCTAAATGTTTTTTTTTTTATCCATGATTCGGACTTTCTGCTCTACCAACTTCCTTGTTGACAACATTATGCGAAATAAGTGCATAAAATCATTTTTTCTTACCATTCCCTCACACTTCTTATGGCATATGTAATGACATCCTAGAAATTAAAACAAACACTATAGTCACAATGTTTCTTACAGAATTTGATCTATACGTGTATGCACTATGGAACAAACAAACAAATGAGTGTGACAAGTAATGAATTGATGAGATAATGAATGAATGAATGAACAAATAAATGAATGGATGGATGGGTAAATGAATCAATGAATAAATCAATGACTGACTGACTGACTGACTGACTGACTGACTGACTGACTGAATGAATGAATGAAACAAACTGTTAGCAAAACCACAGAAAAATTAGGTATGAACTGAAAAGCATGAAAACAAAAAAAACATGAGAAATGACAAATTTGTTGTGTGTGAAATAAATATTACCTTCACAGTAGAGTCCTTCATAATTGATAACATCAGCTTGACACACTCCACATGTTTCAGGAACACCAAAGTATGTTAACTTGAACTCATGATTCTGATAAAGGAAATCCAAACCAAAGCATGTTTGATAAGATTATAAATTAAACCTATTCAAGGATTTTGTCTAGCATATGAACAGTGTGGCTGTATATTTTCTTAACATGGAATAAGAAGAGCTGAAGCATTTTCAGATTTGTTCAATTTATGATCATATTGTTTATTGCCTTTGACAAAATTAACAGTAACTCCAAAAAAGCATGGCAACCACATGTACATAATCATGAAGCTATAAATAATAATGATTTATTTATTATCAATATCATGTGAAGTATATACACAAAAATATCTATAATTCATGTAGTAAAAATGACTGGTAATTAAAAAAAAGACATCTTTACGGATAATAGCATAGAAACGTTTCTTTTCTATTATCAATGTAATTTCTCAGATACTGTTTAGCAATTTATCAAATAAGGTAAACAATATTCAAGAATTAACAGCACTTCAAGACAAACAGTACATGTCAATGCAACCCTTTTTAACTATCACATGGAAGGACATCATGACTGAAACTATCAAGTGAATAAAATAGAACATACCGAGTACAAATAAAGAAAAGTACCAAAATGTATTATCAATAGAAAAATTCAAACTCTATCCAACAACTCTTTAGTATAGTGAAATAAATGAATCACATACCTTTGCTAGGCAATGATCAAAGTTTTATATAAGGGTTCCTAAAGTGTAGCCATATATAATTAAGAGGAACTTACAAGCTACTAGTCCTTAATTGTGCAGTGAAGACCAAGTCATTCAGAGTATAATGATAATATGGATGTAGTATTACCAAACCCAATGATCACCTACAACATGTAGATGCTTTACATTCATAGTGCGCAGATAACAAGTGATAGCAGAAACTGTAATTTGATGAGCTGCTTTGAAGGTCGTTGTCACGACAACCTATCTTTCCATTGATATTGAATTTACCATTTAAAACATTAAATGACAAACATTCACTGTTATAAGATGCTAAAATTTTTAACCACAATGTTGTTTATTAAGTTATAATTTAGATAACAACAATGAAACATTACTACATTTGATGTTCCCAAAAGTACTATATAGCCAGGCTTATATCTAGTGATTTGTAAGTTAATTATATTTTGGATGATTTCCAAAGAAGGAAGTATGGTGACAAAAAATCTGTTTTCTCATGTCAACACACATACAGCAGAGTTACAATCACCATGCTAAATACCGCCCTTTTATGACACAATCTTTCAAAGCATAACAACATCTTAAACTACCTAGAATAAAAGTGAAACAACTTTCATCTGTACATTCCCAAGGACAAAAGCACAATACAATAAATACTGCAATTTTTTCCTGTAATTTTTTCAAGTCTTGTAAAGCTGAAATTTCAGACAAATTAAATGGCCATCATAAAATGACACTACCAAAATCACTCAACTGTTAGCACTGCGAAAAAAACCTTCCAATCTATTTTGAATTTTGGTTTACGCACATGACCATTTTAGAGGGTTCTTTATGGTCACATGACACCTTAAAAAAAAAAAAAGGAAAACTTATCTTTTTTAAAAAGCTTACCTGGTGGAGTGGCTTTTTTATCTAACCATTTTAATATTATTAATACATGAAATAGATTTTTTCTATTGTTAGCATATATCTAAAACAACATTTCTTGAAATTAATTTATATACCATATAATCATCACCACATTGAGCATTGTAAATGTGGATAAAGAACTTTATTATTACTATTATGAACTCATGTAACCAATCACAACATGGGTTAGACATGGGTTAGAGTCCTTGTAATAGGGTAGTTAGTGCCCATTCCCAATTGTATATCCAAACAACTGAAATCGATTGATTTTCTGAGTTTTTTGCCTACAACTCCAAAGATAGCAAAATATTTCTTTTTTTTTTAATTTTGGAATAAAAATTATATTTTCAACAGAAAAACATTGATTAATTTTGACTTTTTTTGCAGTGATGTCGGGACAAGAAATTAACTGAGCTCTTTATTCAAATCTCTTTTCCAAGGAACAAATTGATGAAAACTATAGGGAAAAGAGCATTTTGTTAGACTCTCAGATTTGGAAAAATATTTGTAATTTGTTTGGAAAAATATTATTTTCAGCAAATTTGACGTTGCTTCTTTCAGTTGCTAAAGAGGAAAAATAGGCCTAAAACCACCCTCCACAGTTTCAAATCAAGCATATGAGTACCCCTATTGAAAGTGTGAATCCCCAACATCCTTAAAAGTCTAATAAAAAATACAATAATTTCAATTTCAAAACAAAATTACAGGATGGGTGTTTTTGGAATCCTGTACCATTTTAGTACAAACACTAAATCTGTAAAACCCTAATTACTAAATAGTATAAAATAGTGCAAAAAAAGAAAATAATAGAATTTGAAGGAAATTGTTTAGTATTACTTAAGTTTCACAGATTAATTTTGTTTGAACTGTACAACATGCACTCCAAGCAAATTGGTGTCAAAATCAAACAAATGAAACAAACTGTTTGATAATGACATATAAACATTTTAAGCAAAGGAAAACATCAGAAACATGTTTACTGTGTAAATATCTAAAGCTCTAAGGTATTTCTCGTTAATATCTTTCATCGTGGATGTGGTTTCCTGTTTGGGATCACTGTCCAGCACGAATCACTTTTAATTTAGTACAAATATTGAAAAAATTACGATATATTGGGGGAAATTTGGTATAAATCAAACATTACAAGAGATATGTTGAACTAAGCTTATGTCTAATTATATCTTTATACAAATTGGTGGTCAACCGTTTGAATTGGCAAATTTCCATAAATTACCGCACAATTGCTTGAAATTAGAAGTTTTAGAGCGTCCACTTGTCTTCAGTTATATAAATATTAGTGTATTGTTTCATAAACAATGCACGAAAAGCACCGAAAGAGGTTTGAAATAGTTTAAAACAAAGACAGTATAAACACTCTCAAAACAATGGCGTTGGAATGTGTGCGTTTGTTTTGATTCAAACATTTTCGTCACCTATCAATTATTAAAAATTGAGAATAGAGCAATGCATCTTTTGAATTTATTACATGTAAAAATATAGTAGAGCACGCTTCAAAATAATTTATACCGAAAAAAAAGACTGACATGATTTTTCATTGGAGCGTGCGACTGTCAAGCTCAAAAACAAATCAAAAACACGTAGATTCGTGCTGTGTTTACCTGGGTATAAAAGCTCTTATATCCTGAAAATTTAACTTACTTGAGCATTGAGCATTTGTTGTCAATATTTAGTAGCTTCATTTAAAGTACTTAAACTTTACCATGTAAGCTTACAACTCAACGTGATGAGTGACAAAAATTGGTGTGTTTTTAAAATGTCAACATATCATTGAGAGTTCTAGGGCAACAAATATGTATTCTTTTTACACAATTTTGAAACTAAGATATGTTTAATAGTATATTCATTTTACCTTGTCAATGGTAAGTCCAGAAGCTGTACTGTTATCAGGCTGTGAAGATGAATGGAACTTCAACCAGTGATCTTGAACTTGAGAAGCCGTCGAGAAGTCAACTAAACATGCTGGACAAATGAATCCTTCTAGACGAGAATTCACGTCTTTCATAGGTTTGTTCATTCCATAAATCTTCTATTTCTCACATCACCACAAAATCATGGTGACGTTTCATGCTAGTAAAGGAAAAAAACATGTCAAACTGCCTTGCCTCACTGAGTTGACATAGCTCACCATTTTGACTGCCGTGAAGTTAATGAATAATGGATCAGTAGTCGCAGTAGGGGATGGGTAAATTTGATGAAATATTCAAGTCAATCAACGGACAAAGAAAAAAAACAATTTTCTACAAATGGATTATAATTGGAAACGAAGCTTCTTATCATAAGATCAAATGAGATAATAATAATATTGCATCCAAGTCACTACGAGCAAATTAGTTATTTGTTCTATACGAATTTGATATACTTTACCCTACCCCTACTTGGTCCATATGCTAACACAGGAAGTAGAGCTGAGGATACCGGAAAGAAGGGGATGGAATAACGATTAAAAAAATCCCTCCAAAATACCTCAGATCGCGTCCAAGTGCACACATAAGAGAAAAATACAATGTAAACTCGATGTACGTAAATTTTATTTCAATATTTTGTTGGTTTTTATAAATGTTCCAATCCAAATCAGATTTCGAAGGGTGTGGGGTGGGAGGAGGGAGTACAGTTGGGTTACTCCATTGAAAAGCTAATGCCGTATAACTTATACTGTATTTTTATCCTGACTGTTGGGTTATAGCTTGAGTAAACGCTGTCAGTGCTGACGTACCTGATGTCGACTCGGCCGCGCCGACAGCTTCAATCGAGAAAGTGTACGCTGGTCAAGAGGAACGAAGGCTCTTGGTACGGAATTGACGCAACTTTTTCCCGCTTGAGTGACGTCACCGGGTTGTCAGATGAAAGTCTCGTGATCAGTGACAATAAAAACTTTAGCCAATCATATCATTTTTGGTAAAAATAAACCAATCACAGTCCAGCTTATATCAAGACAAACGTAAAATCATCACATTTTCCGACATTTTCTTTCAGTAATCTTGAGAAGCTAGGTAAGTTTTTACGCATTTTCTACTATTTTTTACTAGAATTTAATTCTACGTTTATTTATTTGGCTGTTGATAGAAATACCTATTATTTGAAGTAGTTATTTTGACTCACGATTGCCTTGTTTTCAAACAAAACGACCGGTGATGTTTTTTCGCAGCCACAACTCATTCAACAAACTCGTACATGTACATGCACTCTAAAAGTGAAATTTCTTATTTTAAGAAAAAAACTTATTTTAAGTTCCTCAGATAAGAACGTTTGGTTTCTTGTTTTTGATTTTTTTTCTTAATTTGAGATGAAAAACGTCTTAAAATAAGAGTTGACTGAAAATAAGAAACAAAAAGTTCTTATCTGAGGAACTCAAAATAAGTATTTTTCTTAAAAAAAGAAATTTCACTTTTGGAGTGATGTCCAGTAGATTTAGTGTCTTTGATCTGTTTCTGCTGCATATTCTTCACGATGTTAGCGAATTTTACACGTATTTGGCGGATTCCTTTAAAGGCAAACACTCCAAAGTTGAAGCTTCAGGAACAAAAAATTGTCGTCAATGGACTCTTGTAGGCACTAGTGTTTTCATTTTTCAGATATTGACCATTTAGAAGAAAATTATTTGATATAAGTCAATTATCAATTATATTATTAAGTTTTCCTTGACTTTGTTTCCTCATGTTGAGAACATTTTTAACTTCAAACCATTCCTGTAAGTGAATAAGTTACATCATCTTGTAATATGAAAGAAAAACCAATCACGTCACGTGTTTGCATAAATATTATAACTTGCATTTTCTTGTAGAGTGCATGGGACTTAAAATGTGCAACATAAATACCACTAAATAATGCTACTTTATGCTAATTCTATTGTTTTCGTTTGTTTAATTATTGCTATTTACTGTTAAATAGCGACAACTGTTGCACACATTTAGTGTTTACACTCTATTTTGTATTTCTTAAATGTATTGTTCATGATTTCATTTGGCTTGGCAAACGCATAAATAAAATTCAAATTTTCCTAAGAATACAATGTAATTTATATCAAAAGGTGAAATCCAGTTTCTTTGAAAGATTTAGCGAGGACATATTCTTGTGGCCTTTGAGTATAGCAACAATTGTGATGATGATGCCCAAACACCATCCCCCACCCCTCAGAATCTCGGACACTTACAAACCAATTGCTGGAACTCTTGACCTCCTACCAAAAAACTTCTGTAGTGGGAGTATCTGTATATCGTCTGAAACTGCACAATGCTTGAGCCAATGTTGCAAGTGAGCTCCAGCCATTTTATTATTCTCTTAATATTTCTAGGTTGTACCAGCAAAGATGAAGAGTCTATTTCTAGTGTTACTATTTGTAGTCTCTGCGACATGTGTCCCCTTGTCTGATTTTTTGGAAGATCCCAACTGGAAAGCATGGAAAAGCTTCCATGATAAGTCTTATGCTAATAAAGAAGAAGAAAAACTTAGAAATATGATCTGGAAAAATAATCTCAAGAAAATTGTTGCTCACAATGAGAGGAAACATGGTTATAAACTTGCTATGAATCATCTCGGTGATCTGGTGAGTATTAGTCATGTATATATTTATCTGCGTATTAATTAATTATGTACAATAAGACATGGAATCGATCCCTGCCAACAGCACATAATATTTCCCCCTTATTTGTTATTTCATTTCAATTACATTCATCTGAATATTTCTCTTCTTACATCCACTGAAGCTATAATTACTTACCTATGCAATAATTACTTACCTAAGCTATTTTTGTTGATTCACAGACATCCAAAGAAGTCAAGCATGTTATGAATGGATTTAGGCAAAGTTTTGGTCTCCAAGGAGCAAACTCTAACAAAGGCATTACATTTATGTCCCCTTTAAACCTGAAGAATGTTAGTTCTGTTGATTGGAGAAGTAAGGGTTATGTGACTCCAGTGAAGAACCAAGGTCATTGTGGATCTTGTTGGGCATTCAGTACTGTAAGTATCTCATTTAGGCTTTTACAAAAAATGTAATTGGAGTCACAATCACTGTCAATATCGTTGTGATATTGTATGTAATCGAGGGATATAACAACATGATCTCCTCTCCTGCTTAATGTTGTGTTTGCTAGGATGAAGTAAAAATATTACAGTATTTCAACATTAATTTCAAAGGGGGGGGGGTTTAATGCTATAAAAGCACATCATTACTTACTTGATAGGGTTGCGTGGCAATTATATTCCATTGCTCAGCCAGATGTCGTTTCTTTTGAATAACATGTCCTGCTTGGCTGAGCTCACAGGATAACCCTGTCACAATCTTTTTCGTAAGACAGTATAGATTTCATTGACCAAGTATTATGATTTAACTTGTACAATGGTATGTATGCAATTCCAGTCAAGTCAATTGACAGACTGGAGCCCAAAAATGACAGCACTTCCAAAAGACAGGAAAACTATAGTGTCTCTTAGTAAAGAAAATCTTTCAGATTTCATTTTCCCATTATTATTTAACAATTTGAATTAAATCATAAAATTCAATCAATTTACAGACTGGAGCATTAGAAGGACAACACTTCCGGAAAACAGGCAAACTTGTGTCTCTGAGTGAACAAAATCTTGTAGATTGTTCACAAAAATTTGGTAACCATGGCTGTGAAGGTGGTCTTATGGACAATGCATTTTCTTACATCAAGGCTAATGGTGGTATTGATACTGAAGATAGTTATCCTTATAAGGCAGAGGTAAGACTTGTCATTTATCACAACATATTGTTGCGCTTTGTAGATAGAGGACATGAATAACAAAACAAATTCTCCAAGAATCAAGTATAATAATTAAATTAAATAATCATGTAATTATATCCACTTTCAACAAAAAGGAGTTTTGAAGCTACACAGGGAATCTTGAAAATGTGTCAGACGTTTGGTGTACTTTAAAGTGCCAATCAAGCCAGTAACATTAAAAAATGGGAGTAATATATAGACTCCTAGAAGCCTATTTTCAATGTCAGAATTGAAAATATAATATGGATGTTTCATTGATTTTTACAGAACTTTATATGTTGAGTGATGTTATCCAGTTGTAGGCTGACTGATATTATCCTGTACCATCTAACTGTCAAATTTGACTGTCGCATGAAAAAGGCCAGACATGTTCACATCCAGCAATTTTATACCCTGATTCATGTCCTGTAGTTTATCTGCTTCGTGTGCAAGAAGAGTACACATTGACATTGTTGTCATCTGCCACAGGAAACCCAAAATAAAACATGGAAAATTAAAATTAAATATCTTAGCTTACAATACATTATCTAAATTACTTGATTTATGCAGCATTTGAAAGTCAGCGATGTCTTCAGCCTCACTAAACTGGCTTACTGTCAAATGATCTGAGCTGTTGTATAATTTTGTGAATCCAAGTTACACAGTAACACATAAACTCTTTGTAATTTTCTAATTTTCATTGTTTTACAGGATGGAAACTGCCACTACAATGCTTCTAATGTTGGAGCTGATGATACAGGTTTTGTTGACATCCCTCAGGGAAGTGAGCCTGAACTTCAAAATGCTGTTGCTTCTGTTGGCCCTGTGTCTGTTGCAATAGATGCAAGTCTCAGTACATTCCACTTCTACAGTAAAGGAGTGTATAGTGATTCTCAGTGCAGCAGTGTCAAACTTGATCATGGTGTATTAGTGGTTGGATTTGGTACTGAAGATGGTCAGGACTACTGGCTTGTGAAAAATAGGTAAATGCCAAATTGAAATGTGTGGCGCAGTGATTGCAGAAACAAGGCTAGTCAGTCGTCACACATCGACAATGTTTTGTGATAATCCTTATATTGTAGTTTAACTTCAAATATAGTGGTTGCCATGCATTTTGTACCATTTTTCAACCACAACAAAGCCCAGCTGCTAACCTAAAAATATCCTTGTTCTTGAGATTGTTCTCCTTATTCCAATTCTGTTAATGAGCTTTCATTTTACTATAGCAGTAATACATATATTTTAAATTCTTGTATTGTGAAAAATGAATGAAATGATTGTTGAATTTATTGTTTATTTGTTTGTAGTTGGGGAACAGTTTGGGGTGAAGAAGGATACATCAAAATAGCAAGAAACAAGAACAACCTATGTGGTGTAGCTAGCAAAGCCAGCTATCCTCTTGTCTAGTTATTTTATAATGTTATTACTTTCTAGGCCTCTATTTTTTCATTTCGCTGCATGCAAATCAAGTACTTCATCCACTTCATTGTTTTCCACTAAACAATCAAAGTGAACATAAAAAAATTCCAAATCTAAATGTTGCTAAATTAAGCAAAAACTAAGCTGTTTATCAGATCATCATTTTGTCACGACTAAAATATATTTAAGATTTTTTGAACATGTTCTTTTCATATTTAAAATACAACAAAGTACATAATATACGTAATATTGACAAAGAGAAAAGAGATGTTTAAAGGTTTGTTGTATATTTACAATATTCTTCTGAAATGTATACCTAGTTTATGAGAATGAAAGGAACTAAGTTATAAAGAGCAAGACCACTAATATGTGAGAAAAATACATTTCAAAAGTTTCATTAAAATTGCTAAATAATAGTTAAAAAGATTGTTATAAAATTAAAATGCCCAGAGAGGTAAATGCTCATTTTGTGTTTGCAAAAATAAAACATTTGTATAAAATATTGTTGTTGTCAAGTATTATAAGTTAGAAAATAGTAGTCCATGAGCCAAGCCACTTTTCGTTACCACTCGGGGGGGAAGGGCAACATATATCAAATTAAAGCTTATCATGAGTAGAATTCGAAAATATATGATGGAAATGTTGTCGGAGTAGCTTATGGGTGTCACGTGACCTTGAAATTTGCATAATTAGCATATAAACCAATGATATACTGAATGTAGTAAAGTGTGACTTTTAGGATGTAGTTCTGCTCATTCTTCATAAACTAAAGCTACAATAGATAAAATATAATGTCTGTGAAGTTATTTGTCACTTTTAACGCTAATTAGTCACATGTCAGTGACGTCACTTCCGGTCAGGATAAAAAAATCTGAGGTTTTTGTGTTGTTTAAGTATATTTATTTGTTATCTCTTTTATATATGCTCAAAAGTACAATTAAAACCAATTTTGGCAAATATAACACTGAAAAAAATAGTTAAGGATGTTCACAGGAATTGCTGTTGCGCATCATTTCTGTGCACGCAGGCAAAACAAACGACATTAACACGAATGTGAGCTCTTTATTTCTTTGCTTTTTGTCCATTTTCTAGGTTTTGAGCAGAATTCCGCAGAAACAAAATCTACTTTTGTAGATTACACCTTTAAGAAATTATGATCATTTGAATAAACAAAATTGAGATCATTGCACAGTTTCTATGCATTTGTTCTTTGTAAACTTTTTTGCAATCCATTTTGTTTCCTCGACGGCTCATGATACTCTGCCGTTGGTTGGAGGGATTCTAGACATGTCTTCTTGAAGTGACCAGCAGAGGCATTCTGCAACTTTGCGATAGTGTACCTAAAGGTGCGTGGTCTCAACAAATCGCTATAATCTCATGAACTGCCTTTTTTTACTGTGGTTGACACCATTGTGCGAAAAGGAAGGGCATAACTTTATTTATACACGGGAAATAATCAGTATAAAAGGTAAACCACAGCAGAAACTGCTTTTTTAGACATTCAGTCCTAGGTTTTGTCCTAGGTGTTAATTTGCCTTCTGGCGTCCTTAGATTGTACATTTGGGGGTTAAACATCAGCACGGTCCTTTGTTTTTTACGTCTCAGTTAAAGTTTGTCCAAATCTAAATCGACTAGAATATCCTTTGATTGCACGTCGCAATTATATTCAGTTACTGCTTTATTCTGTAGTTTTTGTAGCCGGTCACGCAAAGTCTTATTTGTATCACCCCATACCTCACTGCAATAGTCGAAGTACAATCACATATATATGAAAACAATAGTTACATAGGGTCGTATGCGCTTGAGATGAGGTCTTTTTAGCACAATATAAAGGACAATCTGGCGCAAACAGCAGTTCTCAATCAGACGAAGTTACTCAATCGTGTCAACATAGGATATTACAAGCGATGATATATATAGCATTGGTATTAGCTAGAGATCAGTGAAGAAGTCATTGACAGTGGACATATCAGTAGCTGGCGAATAGCCTGTATTATTGGCAATGATTGTGTCTTTGTTGTGAACCATGGAGTTCTCAACTTTCACTTTTCCAAGTTTGGGTCCTATTTAAAAAGGTACAAGGGGTATTTTCTTCTTTGTCTTGTCCACCTTATTCACAATAATGTCTTGATGAGGAGCACAAGTTACAGGCTCACTGGCGATACGATCAATACAAAGCGATGCCCAACCCCGAGATGGATTTCTCTCACAGCTATTGATGTCCATGAAGAGAAGGCCAAGAAAAGTGTTTATACTCTGGGGCAGGTTCCATAAAGCCTGAATAGAGCTATTCATCGGAAATTCTATGGAATGGATACCTTTATCCATTATTTGTGCAACCGAATCCTGGTATATAGCTTTGAGGAGTGGCATGGCACGCAAGCTTTCACATGCACAAGGCTCTATCAACCGCTTTGAGATAAGAATACGCCCTTTATGAACCAATCGCTGCAATATGATGGACAGCATGTATTAATGATTAAAATTTTAAAATAACGAAATATTTGTAAGCGATTTTATTGACCATGGTAACAGAATATCTTGAAACTAGTTTGTTTGTTTGCTCGCCTCTTTGGGCCATCCGATTTTATTCTTGTTTCTCTCAGAACTTGCTCGCACATAAGCATGGTCTGACCAATCCATTCGGGATTTGGTTATCATCCACCTGGACCTGTACACTAACAGTGACCTCCCGTTCTATGATTTCATCGGATTTTGGTGATATTTCTGAAAACAAACTGAAGCTTTGAGGAAACAAATGAAAACAATAATGAGCTTTTGAATCAGGGCGTTGCTTTGTTTCAACATCACAGCTCAATTTTTTACGTAAATTGGATCTTATTTAAAACTTGAGCGTCAGTTTTCCTTTGTTTCGAAATACTTTGTAGAGCATATCAACGCCTTTATTGACATATAGAAAAAATGCAAGCAACGAGCTTTGTTTCTGCTGAATTCTTCTCAAAGCCTGGAAAATGGACAAAAATCAAACAAATAAAGAGCTCACACTCGTGTTAATGTCGTTTGTTCTGAGAATTTCTTAGGGCGTGCCTGCATGCGCAGAAATGGTGCGCAACAGCAATTCCCATGAACATCCTTAACAATTCTTTCTTAGTGTTATATTTTGCCAAAATTGGTTTGAATTGTATTTTCAAACATATATAAAAAATAACGAATAAATATACTGCAACAACACAAAAACCTCAGATTTTTTTATCCTGACCGGAAGTGACATCACTGACATGTGACTAATTAGCGTTAAAAGTGACAAATAACTTTACATACATTATATTTTATCTGTTGTAGCTTTAGTTTATGAAGAATGGGTAGAACTACATGCTACAAGTCACACTTTAGTACATTCAGTATATCATTGGTATATATGCTAATTATGCAAATTTCAAGGTCACGTGACACCCTTAAGCTATTCCATCATATATTTTCGAATTCTACTCATGATAAGCTTTAATTTGATATATGTTGGCCTTCGTCCCCCCGGGACTTAGGCACTTGGCTCATGGACTATAGATTGTGTGACAGACATATCACCAAGCAAACGGAATGAGAACACGGTATTCAATGAAATGAACATTATGATTAACTTAGCATTTGGATTTCCCTATTCACACAATTGTTTTCAATAACGGTCAAATCACAATTATTCACAGTCCAGCACAAATTTTTCGTCAACATGTTGCTGTTATGTTAATGATGTATGTCTCGCCCCTGTTCTCACCTTTATGGTCCAGGTTAAAGCCAAGGTTTGGTGTTATGTCTCTCTCCTAAGCCATGTTTTTTTTTTCTCCATTAAAAATCAACTGACTGGAGAGGCGTGTGTCGGGTTTATCAAGTGGAGGGGAAGTGAGTGTGAATTGATGGTTTTCAACCATTCCCAGCAGACAATTTAAACAAAAGACATGGCAGCCATGCTGGTAGTCTCCCTCGCATCCGTTTCCGGTCTGTTCAACAAAATCTCCAGTCCATTTAATGGACTGGAGATTTTGTCGAAGAGACTGGAAACGACGCGAGGGAGACTACCATGCTGATGGACTTTTCAAATGAAAACCATCACTGTGACTGGTGAACCCTTTTGTAAACTTCCACTCACTCTCCTAGGAATGGTTTAAAACCATCAATAAGTCTCGGAGAAATCAGCACATTTTGTGATACTCAAATCCGAGGATAAACAAGACATCAGTGGACAAGCAATAACAACAACAATAACACATTTGTATGAGCGCATATCCAAATAAATGCTCTATGCGCTATAACATAAATGAACTATCAATCAAAATAAGTTTTGGATAGATAAGCCTTGAGTTGGGACTTGAATTCAGGGACAGACGAACAGGATCTTAAGGACAGAGGGAGAGAGTTCCAGAGTCCAGATGCCTACATTGTTTGCAAAACACCATAAACATTGATTATTACTCCAATTTATTTTCATTGACGTATGTAGCTATAGTTTGGAGTGATATTTTACAAGGTTGCATAGACACTTACAGAGTTGGTGATTTTGTAGTTTATTTGGCTAAAAGAACCAAGTCTTGTAAAGATATAGGTTTCCATGAACCTTGTGAATTTACAAACACAACTCCTTGGTCAATATATATAGTTGTTTTACCAAAGTTATATACAGTTTTCCCTTCATAGCGTCGATTGGGGACTGGCATGAACAGAATACCATTGTCTTCTGCCTGGAATTATTAAATGTAAAAGACATAAGTCAAAGCTATTAATATTCTCCCTCTGAAAATCTAGGAAATAGAGTGGCAATTACTGTGGATCTTGCCACCCAATAAAATCTCATGAAAATACCATGAAAACAGACTTCATGGTCATGAAAACAGATATTTATAGATTTCTTGTTATTCTACACCGTAAAAAAAAACATTAAATCTATTTAACGACTCATGAAAAAGGCACGGGGGAAATCACCGGTCGTGAAAACCTTGCATGTGAAGTATGTCATATATTTCAATACTTTTTAACGAGTCATGGAAAAGGTAACAGATGCAAATGGGTCAAGTTTCGCATTCCTTAATTAAGGATACCATTTTTTTACGAAACCATGACTTGTTCAAATCAAACCGTGTTATTTAACTCCAATAAAAATCGATAGAGCATAAGCTTTCAGAACATGTATGCTATATAGAGGAAATGAAATAAATATCATCTTTAAAATTCTACAAAACTTTGTTTGGGGCCATCCTCACAGCAGTTCACCGGATGTGAACTCGGACACAAACGTATGCTTTCCGCCATTTGTTCTTTTTACTCCAGTCAACTCTGATTACCAACGAATGAAAACTAACCAATCATGATTAAGTTTGTACAAAGGTCGGTATGAGTAGAGGGTTTAAACGAGATTCAAAAGCAGTTCGGTGCTATTCCGTGTTTTGATTGACGGGAGCAAAAACAACAAATTGCGATAAGCGTTTTAGTGTTTGAGTACGCAAAAAAAAAACACGAAAAAGCAAAGTAATGCAAGACAAACTTCAGTGAGTTTTTCATGACTAATACAAGTCCCGGAATCCAATTTTTTACCATTTTTTCAATGAGATCTTTAAAGTTGGAAGGGATGTTTTGATTGGCTGCTTGAAGTCTTGCTGATTCAGCCTACAACACAAAAGAAGAACATGGAAATCAGTGCTGCATTTCAAGTGATGTAATGTAATCTATATTTATATAGCGCATTTCACCTAATGTGTCAATGCGCTTTACAAGCTGTAAAATTTATAGTATGTAATCAGGTTTCAAAACCTACTTAGTAAGTGACGAACAAGCTATTTGCTAAAAGCTACGTCGTTCTGAGATTTACGAGAAAAGGAATACATCAGAAGGCTAGACACAAAACGGCAATTCAAGTTAAATGCTTGAATGTCACTTGTTTAATTCTCTTTTAAGAACAATTACCTAGAAGATCCCAGAACAAACTTTTAGCAATCACATGCGCAACAAAATCCCTTGATTAAACTTGTTCTCAATATGATTTACAATGATTAGTTCATAGGCGTAGTGCACACGGATCCAATATAGACCAATATAAAAATAATTGACGTTCGATGTGTTCAAAAATATTCAAAATCTGATACTATAAAACTGTTATTTGATAAGTATTCTACACGATTAAAGTACAGAAGTATATTAATATGAATGCAGGCGAGCTACGAAAATTCATAAACGGACCTATTTTTCGTCATCAAGAAAATGGATGTCAGGTGGTTTTGGGCCCGCAACGTATCGTGTTCTACAGTGAACGATAAGTAAGCAATTTCACAGACCATCTATGCTGACGTTATTTACTGGGCTAAGACGAGCACAGGTCTAAATAATATTGTTACTTGAGCAAACTTGTCTTCAAGTACTATGTTGTTGTTTTTTTTTTTTTTTTTTACTTGAGTTATTTTAACTTATGATATTTTTGGACTTAGCTCACCCTTAGTCGTTCTGCTTCCTCAGCTTCTAATTCTTTCCTGTAAAAAAATAACAGTGAATTAATGATTAAATGAAGTAATATTTTCTCTAAGACTATCATACATATTTTACCCAAATGTGTTATATTTACACTCTCCATTTCCGACTCTGCTTCGATTTCATCTTTTCTGGGTTGCCAGGGATGGTCTTTCTTTCAAATCAACCAATGATAGAATGTGGTACAGCAACTTTTGCCATATTCGAAAAAAAAAAAAAAAAAAAAAAAAAAAAACTAACAAAGCCAATTTTTAAGTGGCGGATAGCGATACAACAAATCTAGACTGTAAATCCCAGCATCTAGATTACCTTCTTTCAGTGTTGGTGAGGTATGCGATGTGTTCTTTGGCTCCTGGCTGTAAATACTCTCCTGGTAAAGAGACTGCTTGATTCATAATATCTAGAGCTCTATTGAATTGGGCTGAAACGATCAATTAGAGGAAATAAGCGTCATTTGCACATAACACTTAGGTTAGTATTAAATAGCAATAATATGAAACCAAACAACAAAACTACATAGGCAACCTGCCGACGATAACTAACAAATCCATCATGACCACTTTGTGTATGTTCGTCTAAACCATAATACTATTATTATATGGTATATAATATATAATACTGATGTATCATTAGCACCATCATACTATCATCATTGCATCATGAGCTTCATGACCACTTTGTTTATGCTCGTCTAAACCATAATACTATTATTTTAAACTATATAATATATAATACTGATGTATCATTAGCACCATCATACTATCATCATTGCATCATGAGTATTGAGCATGTTGTATTTCAAATGCAATGTACACCATTATTCTGAAAAGTATTCATTCTCATAAACATCATAGCATGCCATGGTCACTATTCATGAGCTAATGTCGACATTGATCATATCATTACAGAATCACTTCTATCACTTTGCTTACCTTTTATAACTTGGTTTTTCAATAATTCATCGCTAAACATAGTTTTCCAACCTTTATACCTTCAATTGAAAAGAATAGATTAAAAGATTAAAGACAAAAAAGTTACAAGAAAAGAATGGACGGAAGGGTAAAAACAAAACATTATCTTACCATTTTGTAATTTCATCATAGTTGGGGTTATTTGTTAGCCATGTACGTAAAACATTACCTTACCATTTTGTTATTTCATCATAGTTGGGGTTATTTGTTAGCCATGTACTTAAAACATTATCTTACCATTTTGTAATTTCATCATAGTTGGGGTTATTTGTTAGCCATGTACGTAAAACCTGTGAAAAAGATTGCACATGTTTTGAAAAAGGCTGACGAAAGAAAAATGTTTGTAGAACCAGCGGAGAGTGCTAGTGTCATCTTACAAAAGGGATCCCACAAAAGAACTCAATGTGAAGACTGTCTCAAAATTATGTATTTTTCGTGTCTAGTAAGATCATCACCTGTCTACCTAATTGGTCGGGATGTCCATCACAATTCTCCGCCAATCACCACTTCTATCAGCTTTTGCCACTCCCAAATATGGACTAGTAATACCAGTGTCTCGCAAGAGACTCAGGCGGGAAAATCATTTTTATTATCAACGTCGACCAGTTGGCCTCCAGAAATGAAGGTAGTGGAAGTGTTCGTTAATGTGGATGTAGTAACATTTATGTACATTTAGTATAGTTACCTGAAACCATTTTGGAAAGAAATGTTTATCTAATAAGCTGACAAAATGTTGCAGAGGAATAATATCTTTCCATGACAAAACCCATATAAATGGCTCTAGAAACAAAGTAAAAAACAAAACAAAGATTAATGAACACAAACTATTGCAATGCTAATAGGAGAAAGGTGACTTCACATCCTTGCTTCAACTTCTTTCTATTCTGTGTAGCTTGTAGTACCTCTAAATTCCTGTAAAAAACATTAATGGAAAGAGGGAGAAAAGTGTGTACCGTGGACTTCCTGCGAGTCCAGCGTCAAGCTGAAAAAAATTACGTTAAATATAGTTGTCCTTTCTTTAGCTTTTCCTTTCCAATAACTACAGTAATTCTGATGATCATCATCAGGATGTAGTCTAACATATCTCCTACAAGGGTGGCATTGGTACATAAATAACCAACAGTCGGATGGATAACTAATACAAAAAATCCAATAACAATCTTTGAGAAATTTAACCAAATTCATACAAATGCAGACAATTGTTTTTGAAGTGATGAGTCAGCACAGTTAATAATATTACCTAAATGTTGCTGATGAGGGTTGATGACAAACTCAGCCAAACACATGGATAACTTGGGGTAGATGGACCGAAGTACAAAGGCATCCATGCTACCTTTCGAAAACACCTGCAATATGATCACAATAACAATTTTCAATAAATAAATGACCCTTACAGACATGCTCATAAGAAGTTGTGCATTTTAGCTGGTTGGGCAAATGGTCTATACATATACCCAAAACACATTTGGAAAAGAAAATGATGAAGCTTGCAGTTTTGTTTCCTCTGTATGTCTATGTGCCCTAATGCTTGGAAGCTCCTTGTATCTGTATCTCTGTCTGTTATACTTGACTTGTATCTGTATCTGTATCTATATTTGTTATACTTGACTTGTATCTGTTTAATTTGTTTCAACATGAACCCCTTTAAATTAGCCTCACCCAAATGAGACATTCGTGTATTGTGACAAAAGATAACAAAAACAGAAAAAGTAGCAGGTTCACCATCTCAAAGATCTTAATTATGCACCAAAATTACTACCAGTAATCATCCTCAAATATTGTTAACATTTAGCAAGCAAACCAATTACTTGGCAATTTATTATAATATAGTGTGTTATACAAAAATTATTTTTTATCTATAACTTTACCTTAATCCAGGGTTCAAGAATCATTTTTGCAGAAGGATCTGATGGATGCCAGTTTGTTAATGCTGACGATAGTTTATAGCGAATTGGAGCATACAGTGGTTCCAAAGAAGAGCCTGTTCCAACAAACATAATAGTTGTTGTACAAACATGTAATTTGCAAGTTATTGTAAAGGCAAATGCGATAATTAGTGTTCGAAGATATGCATACATTCACTGCCATCCAACTTAAAGTAATCATTATTCAAGAATAAGTTCAACAATATGAAACATAGTTTGGGAAGTCAGGGATTAGGGCCCTGATAAGAACAATAGTCATGGTAAAATGAGAATGTGTTGTTTCACTGTCAGCATTTAGTTTGACCCCTTTCTTTTGCTTGTCTTTGTCTCACATTAAGGTGCGAATGGCAATTGTAGAAAATGATTGTAGAGAATATTCAATTTGACTACGGTAGTCTTTTTATAACTTTTATCACAAACAAAGCAATGAATGATGAACAAACCCATGATATGTAACCAAGGATGAATCCATGCATGAACAGGAACAGCATCAGTTAAAGGATTCCAGGATTCTACTTCAGACTAAAAAACAAAACCAACATTGAATTAAAATCAACCTCTCTTCCTCACATTAAGGTCTAGGCTGACACTACTTCTAACGCAACTTCACCTTGGCACTTCTAGTACACATTATAACCAGCATAACGAGATGCAATGCTGAAGTTGAGCATCTTCCCTTGTCACACAGTACAAGGCAATGGTCTCTTGACGAACATACCTGTAATCTAGGGAGTATCAATAGATTCCTGATGTTATCAATAATCCAAGGTGGCAATAGTGGTGACCAGAGATCTATTAAATTCACCATTGGTTCACTGTCACGAGTGTTCCAAATACTGAAAAAATTAACAATAAATATATCAATAACAAAGAATAGCCACACCAGTGAGACCTGGCACTGATATTTGACTTCAGTGACCTAAGATTGGTTTATGATTTTTACCCACATTAAGTTGGCTGACAAAACTACAGTACCTTACTGCTGTTCGTATCAATGGCATCCATACGTCCCACACAAGCTGATCATAAATATCCATGCTGTAGGTTAAAAAACATAATTTTTAATGATTACAATCAAAGTAAAATCGATACCTTAATTTTTATCAAACAGTGTATAGTGCTGAAGAATTATATTTTGTTGATTTGTTGGTCATGATTACAGTTTCATGGTCATGATGGAATATTATTGCATCTTGTGAAAAGTTTTTGTTAATTTTATGGCTATTTCAATAGCTATGTACTGACAATTCCATGAAAATAACATATTTTGGAGGGTCATGAAAAGTCATTGGCAATGAACACACTAGAGCAAAATTTTATGGGCAGTTGAAAATATATATTCATTTGGTAATGAAGGAGTCATGTTAGTCCTGTGAACTGATGTGGATCAGGGGGTTATCCCATGAGAGAAATAACATTTTACAAACTGCAACTATTACTGTTTTGTGGGTCATGAAAATTCATGGACCATGGATAGCCTAGAAGAAATGTATTGACTAAGTGCAATTCATGCAAAATTCTTGAAAATAATTATTGAAGCCTTATTTGTTGTGATAATATAGCTTTTTCAAATGAGGCATAATCACGAAAAGCCACACAGAAGGGGAGTAGAAATCATTACTACACATTCTAAACAAAAGAAGACTTTTATGCATTTCTTATTAGGAACACATTAAAGCATATTTTTAATAAAGTTCTTACTTCTTTGTCTCTACAGGTACATTTTGTGACAGGCTAAACGCTGATGGTTTGTCATTCTGCAAGAGGTCCTTCCACTGTTTGAACACATCTAAACCATAGGTAGGATTCAGAAGGGGGTTCCATTTACTTAAGTACTCTTTAACCTTCAAAACATATTGTTAACATAAATAATGATGAAAACCATTTCAGAGATGGTACAAACAATGGTGCAATGACATCAAACAGTTTGCCAACAGTCATAGAACCAAAATACTTACCAGGGGGAATACCAATGGAATAGCCAGGGATGACAACTCATCCATCTAAAAAAAAATAAGTCAATGGGATAATATTATTGAGATTCTGAATAAGAATGTTTAGGCTTAGATAGATAGATAGATAGATAGATAGACTTTATTGATTTTACATTGCAGTTTTTCAACTGAAAAGCGTAAAAAATTTACAAAAGAACTATAACATTAAAAACAATGCTAAATTTACAAAATATTTACTGTAATATAAAAGCTAATATACGCTATATGATATGATATCATCCAAATATATACTTAATCACTCTAAATATAATTATTCATTAATGGTAAGCCAACCTATAAAAAACTGTAATCAGGTCAAAAAGCTACTGTTATTAAATATATTTTGATTTAAAATTACTGCCAAAGGGTATTATTGTTCATCATAGCGCTTTGCTGAAGCTATTTTAAGCTTTACGTTCACAGAGCAAGTTCAGAAAAATGATGGTCCCACCGTAAAACGTTTTATCATAATTTTAGGTTGTTGACATTGTCATACAGTCTTTTTGACAAAAGTTGAAAAATATAATTAGTTTGTATCATGTTTTATCAAATATGTGCTGCAAATTCAACAAGTTGTTTGTATATGTAGCTGACTTTACTTCGATAATTTTACTCATATTAACAAACAGGATAGTTCTATAGTGGTTCCAAAGGAAGTGAATGATACATGTATTCTATTTTTTTATTCAATGTTAGCATACCATGTACTCTTCGTGGAATTCATCCTGTAATCGTTTGAAAACAGTTTCACATTGTTGTAGAGCTGCATAAGGGTCAATACTTAGCAGTAATGGATAACAACTGTGAATAAAAAAAATACATATAAGTCACTTAGAACTTATTAAACCAATAAAAAGTTGCATAATAAATCCTATTTGTGAACGTTATTTAGATATCATGGGACAAGATCAGATGTATTTTTTTTTTCAAACAAATGTGGCAGGTACAGTTTCAAATAGTATAACTATTCACTCACTGCCAATAGTGATACAAAACAAGGTTAATGAAATACCTCTCTATTAGATCAATGAGCTCTTTTAATCTTGTTATTTGTTCTTCTTCCTGGTCAATTACGTTACTATTTCTTTCACTTTCATACTTGAGATTTGCAACCATGTCTTTCTCAAACTGAAGCCTATGTGAGAAACAAACAAGTTTGAAAATAACTTTGGTCTTGCGGTAAGTAAGTAAGTAAGTAAGTAAGTAAGCAAGTAAGTAAGCAAGCAAGTAAGTAAGCAAGCAAGCAAGTAAGCAAGCAAGCAAGTAAGCAAGCAAGCAAGTAAGCAAGCAAGCAAGTAAGCAAGCAAGCAAGTAAGTAAGCAAGCAAGTAAGTAAGCAAGCAAGCAAGTAAGCAAGCAAGCAAGCAAGCAAGCAAGCAAGCAAGCAAGCAAGCAAGCAAGCAAGCAAGCAAGCAAGCAAGCAAGCAAGCAAGCAAGCAAGCAAGCAAGCAAGCAAGCAAGCAAGCAAGCAAGCAAGCAAGCAAGCAAGCAAGCAAGCAAGCAAGCAAGCAAGCAAGCAAGCAAGCAAGCAAGCAAGCAAGCAAGCAAGCAAGCAAGCAAGCAAGCAAGCAAGCAAGCAAGCAAGCAAGCAAGCAAGCAAGCAAGCAAGCAAGCAAGCAAGCAAGCAAGCAAGCAAGCAAGCAAGCAAGCAAGCAAGCAAGCAAGCAAGCAAGCAAGCAAGCAAGCAAGCAAGCAAGCAAGCAAGCAAGCAAGCAAGCAAGCAAGCAAGCAAGCAAGCAAGCAAGCAAGCAAGCAAGCAAGCAAGCAAGCAAGCAAGCAAGCAAGCAAGCAAGCAAGCAAGCAAGCAAGCAAGCAAGCAAGCAAGCAAGCAAGCAAGCAAGCAAGCAAGCAAGCAAGCAAGCAAGCAAGCAAGCAAGCAAGCAAGCAAGCAAGCAAGCAAGCAAGCAAGCAAGCAAGCAAGCAAGCAAGCAAGCAAGCAAGCAAGCAAGCAAGCAAGCAAGCAAGCAAGCAAGCAAGCAAGCAAGCAAGCAAGCAAGCAAGCAAGCAAGCAAGCAAGCAAGCAAGCAAGCAAGCAAGCAAGCAAGCAAGCAAGCAAGCAAGCAAGCAAGCAAGCAAGCAAGCAAGCAAGCAAGCAAGCAAGCAAGCAAGCAAGCAAGCAAGCAAGCAAGCAAGCAAGCAAGCAAGCAAGCAAGCAAGCAAGCAAGCAAGCAAGCAAGCAAGCAAGCAAGCAAGCAAGCAAGCAAGCAAGTAAGCAAGTAAGCAAGTAAGCAAGTAAGCAAGTAAGCAAGTAAGCAAGTAAGCAAGTAAGCAAGTAAGCAAGTAAGCAAGTAAGTAAGTAAGTAAGTAAGTAAGTAAGCAAGTAAGTAAGTAAGCAAGTAAGTAAGTAAGTAAGCATGCAAGCATGTAAGCAAGTAAGCAAGTAAGTAAGTAAGCAAGTAACTAAGTAAGCAAGTAACTAAGTAAGCAAGTAACTAAGTAAGCAAGTAAGTAAGTAAGCAAGTAAGTAAGTACGAAAGTCAGTCAGTCAGTAAATCAGTCAGTAATTAAATAAGTATAAAGGAAAGTAAATAAGTAAACAAGTTAATAAGTAAAAAGTCAGTAAATATGTAAGTACGTAAGCAAGAACGTAAGTAAGCATGTAAGAGAACAATAAATTAAGCAAGTACATAAGTAAGTAGTAAGCAAGCAAGGACTCTTTTTACAACTCACATACTTATTCTACCAGGACATCATTGGAATTGGATGTTATACATATTCTACTGCCATGATGTAAGGTATTGTTTATCGTTTGCTGAATCAAAATGTGATCGTATTGTCCCTCTCTTCAAAAAATAGCTTTTATGATCATATCAAGTCATTGCTTTAGTGGAAATCAATTCATCAAATCGTCTCCATAACTAACGTATAGTTTCAGACGAAAGACTGATAGAACTTCTACAAATGTTTCTGAATCATTTTCCGTGTTTGTTTTCCGATAGAGTGGAAAATCTCATAAAACTAAGAATGGTACAAATTATCTTTACAAAAATTATTCAGACCCTGAAAATTTATAATGATAAGATAAAGCAGGAAAATCAGAATCAGTATTTAGATAACAATACCAAAAAGTAAAATATTTCTTTGTGCATGGAGAAAGCTTGAACACAAATGCCTTTTCTATGTGTATATATTCTGGTGCAAAAAATGTGCAAAATAATAACTTTTTATAGACGAAAGATATAATTAATCCACAAACAAAAGATCGAAAAACCTCACTAGTTATACCTAAAAATTAATCTATCATAACTATCGATGCGAACAAGTTGTAGTCATAAGTTAAGACTACTCACGGGCGGAGAGAGTACGGTGTTAGTGACGTAAACCTAACCCTAACCTCGCACTCTCTCCACCCGTGGAATGGTCTTATCGGTAGTCAAAGTGTCAACGCCCTACGGCTTTATTTGACAGCTGTTTCATTTTGACAGAACGAGATAAATTTGTCCAGGATGAGAACCATAGAGTAAATGTTATTGAACATTTCAACAAAACTCGTCATTATTTTTCACATTTTCAACGACCTGCAAGAATTGCACGGGCCGCATACACTCTATCTACAACTTGGTCGCAATGAGGATTACCATGAAAAAAGAATCGCACAAAAAAAACTGTGATAAAAAAAACTTAATCAGATTGGATTAATCAATTTCAAACTTTGTCCTCTAACTCATTTTCATTGACACCGACTTTGTTTCGCTGTCTTGAAAACGTTTTCTTTGCAAACAACTTCAACAACGGTCTTCGTAGGCCAGGTATGGTCAGTAATAAAATTGTAGGCCCAATGGCTGAGTTCGTATACATCAAAAGGGCAAGCGCTTTTCTGGTCAAATAGTCTTGTGTTAGTGATTGTGGTGTGATGACAGTTAACGCCAAAACCACCAGACACGGTAGAACGAAGGCAAGTGTTAGCATGGCAAACGAAGAGGTACCGTAAAACCTCCACGACAAAGAACGTCGTTTGGGAGTGTTCACTTTTTTTCGCTTTAGAAAAAGTAAAATACGAATGTTACAAAATGATAGAACGATACAGGGAACGATGTACACGACTGTTGCAAACCCAAACTGAAACACTCTATCAAGAGTGTCTGAAGCAGCACGATTGTACATACACTCTTTAGTGAAGAAATCAGGGCTAATCTCTCGTCTGTGAAGCCCATACGTTATAGAAGGAATAGTTGCAATCGGGACAGCTAGTACCCAGGAAGATACAAGTAGTAACTTAACGCCGCGTACAGACGGAACTCGGAAGGGATGGAAGATGGCTAGGTATCGCTCCATAGTAATCATCGATAAATTACAGACTGTCAGAACTAGAAAGATTACGAAAGAGAAACGCACCAGCTGACATTTCCAGTCCGTGTCAAGGATATCAACAAAGTTGGTAACTATTGAAAGTGGCACCGAGACGATTGCACAGGCAATATTCGAACCTGCAAGACTGTTCATGAAAATACGGCTTACATAATGTCGCTCAAATGGTTTGAGCATTTGTCTTTTTCTCTTGATATTTCCCTTGCTTTTTGAGAGGAAAATCAACCCGTTAGCAAGAATTGCATATATACCGAAGAAACCTATCACAGCGTACAAGCTAGCACGAACGCTGTAATGTATAGGAAGAAATACATAGCGCTGAGGCAAGTTCGAAGAGAGGTTGTTCATATTCACTTGAGAACCACCGGTATTGAAGATGATCACGACTGGATTAACTGCAGATTGCTTTCGGTTCAAACTTATATCCCGGTTATTACTGTAACAAACAAAGGACTGTTGATGACGCAGTAAAGCATTGAACGTTTATTTCACTAAAATGAGCTTATTGTATAAGTAAAATAGCTCCCTAAAATGTATCAATCTGGTGCGATTAATTGTTGCACAAGTGAAATTATACATGTGAACTGCTGTACGATCTTGTGCAATACTATAATATAATGTATAAATGCTCTATTTCCACACAAAAAGAACCTAGAAACTACTTTGGAAACTATACGAGTAGTCCCTGCAGAGCCTGTATAATACTCGGCAATTTGCCGCTAATGTATACAAGCAAAGCAAGAACTGATGAATAGCTCCTGTTGAAAAGATATGATTTATCGTTGCTGTTTTATAAAATTATTTTTTAGGTTTGTCAATGCAATGAGTTTTCATAGTATTTTTTAGAACTGATTTGTAGTGTAGCTCTGACACCACCTATTTTGACGGAGAAGAAAGTTTGGACTAAAATACCGTGTCTCAGTTTCTTGATTTCGGTCTCAGGCGCTGGATTATATGTGAGTAGTGTTTATTATAAAAGCTGTTCAGTTCTCTCGCCTATGTAACGACGGGTTTTTCTCCGGGTTCTCTAATTCTCTTCTCTCATCGCAAAAACAACTGTGTGGATTAAAATGTGTTTTAAAATAGTGATTGTAGGGGTACTGTGTGTCACAGAAGACCTGCCCAACGCATTATTTACAAAAGATTTATACAATGTAACATACAAAATCACATTTGTCATCATAATTTCACATAATTTCTAGTTGGAAACGGGAATTTAGAACCAAATTAATTAAGTTAAAATTATCATATATCTACATACAAACCATGCTAGGTATAAAAATCAATAAAACCTGTTCTGTTCCGTACGCATATTGGTGTGAAACGTTTTGCAGATTAACTTTCCAAAGATGATCAAATTTCATTTTTCCAACTCCCCCTCACTCTCGTCAAAAAATGTTTTTCTTTACATTATTTTCAGTTTCGAACACTATGGATAAAGAGCTTCCAAATGTGCGTAAATAGAACGTTTAACGTAACGCAGTAAGACTTTTCTCGATACGAGTCCAAAATGGTTGACTGCAGTAGCCTTAATTTCCTGGAAATCTAAACATAAACCGCGATCAAATACTTCAACGCTTCAACTTGAAAACTCCATGCCTTTTTTAAATTGGTACCGCGGTTTAAAAATATTTGCTACAGTGATTTGGAAATCTGTTTAGAAACACTTTAAATTGATTCTCCGTATAACAATATACAGAGAAAAATCTTTAGTTTCAAACATGTGAATGCGTATTTACTGGGAATTATTCCTATATTATTGTAAAAAAGGATGAATTAGAAAGAGAGATGGACCGTTTTTCTAAAAAAAAACTAGCGCCCGGTAGGATGACTTTATTTAAGTTTATACATGGCAGTTAGTTTTTTAAATGCAAACGTACTTGTATTCTTTGTAGTTGTTTTTCTTTCTTTGCTTTTATTACTCTTTCGTGAAGTTATTTCCCTGCACTGTAACAAAGGTCTCTTTATTTCACTAAAACGTGTTTAGTGTTCGTTTGTTTTTTTATACATTTAGGTCCTTTTCAGCTAGAACGTCCTTAGAAAGTGCTTCCTCAATTAATTGTAGTTACTTATCAACCTACGCTCGAAATACATCATTAAAATGACAATCTACGTTCATGGCTGGCAGTTTCTATACTCGATTTCCTGGCAATCTATCTAGCCCATCAGAAAAGTAACCGTCCACTAGCAAGGTGATAAATCCATGGGATAAAAGATAAAAAAAGAGACTTAAAAAGTTCAACAACGAAAAAAATCCTGCACGAAAGAAACAGTAAAAAAAGCAAAAAAAGTACATTTAACAAACAAAACAACAATGCAAACAATCAACGCAAGAAAACGTATTTTCACAATTTTCAAGCAGTGCAATTATTGAAGGTGAATGAATGAATGAATGAATGGATGAATGAATGAATGGATGAATGAATGAATGAATGAATGAATGAATGAAATACAGATGTGAAAAGCTCAATTGGTGGGTCTCATGCACTTTTGATTACTACTCAATGTTTTTATATGGCAAACAATTCCAACCATAGTTTTTTTGTACGTATTTGTGTAAGAAAACATATAAAATTATAACTAATGCAGCATAACTAATGTACCGGAGTTACTAATCAACTGATAATTATAATACAGCAAATACTAATCAACGGTCTAATCAACGCATAATTATGGTGCAATCAATGCTTACAACTCGCCAGGAACACCAAAATTTCCTGACTTTTTCCAGACCAAAAAACATTTTCCAAAGGCAAACTGGAAGTGTCTTACTTATCTTTAGATAGTCCTTGTCATTTAGCTACGTGAAAATATTATAATCATCATCGCCAAATCCGAAAAGATTTTGAGAATGATTCCCTTATTTTTTGGATAAAATTTATATGTGTATTTATGAAAATATTATAAACATCATAACCAAATCCAATTCTTAACATTTCTTTCATTACTACACACCGAACGCATTGTTATTTATGAATTTCATAAATTACTACTTGACTATGTTCATTCTATGCGTACATATTCACGATGTTCAGCTTATCTATAGAGAAAAATATCGCTCTGGGATGCTCACGGTTGCCGTACACTTCACAATTCAGCTGCCTTTCCAGCGTGGTTGTCTTTGTGATGTAGTGGTTAACACGTCGGACTAGAATACCGAAGACTTGGGTTCAAATCCTGCCAAGGGCATATGATATTTTTTTCTTCACATTTCTTTCAAATCCAAAAAAACGTTTTGAGGATGATTTCCTGGATTCGTGAATAAAATTTATACAGTATTTGTGAAAATATTATAATCGTGAGAACCAAATAAAATAAAAAAAAAACATTTTGAGGATGATTCCCTGATTTCGTGAATAAAATTTATACAGTTTTTTAATTAGAATTGGTACTTACTGTTTATCCGTTTGTATGATATCCTGTTCGGTCATTTCCACTAACAAGTTAAGATTGTACATTAACTCCGGCATTGAAAAGGCAGCTTCAGCTTCCTCCACTGTAATTAATACATAATGAAACGTAAATGAGTGGGCAAAACTCCAGAGTAATTTCCGTAAAATGACAATGTACTATACGAAATCAAAGGTTTGGTACGGTCGAGTGTATCTAGTGAATCATTGAGATAAGCTCATATATTGTGTTTATTTCTGCAGTATATCTGTTATTGCCTAACATTACTCAGCTGGGATTAGCTACTCTCCTTGATAGTCACTTACTGAGTACTGTCTTTTTCATTCTTTCATTTTATTCTTTCAGAGTGGTAAAGGTATTTTGAGAAACGAGAAATGATCTTTTTATCGGCCTGGAAACATTTAGTGCTCGTATAAAAGGCGATTTTTCTTGTGGTGAAAAGTGCCAATTTTTAGCCCACGAAACAAGATCCACACCCCGCCTTTAATGTACCACCAAGTTGTTTCTTCACTCATTTTTTGAGTAGCCATTTTGCTTCTCTGCACATCTATCGTTCTCTATTTTTTCATTCTCTAGCTTATTGTGACGAAGGACTAATGTCCAAAACATCACCTATCTTGATTCATTTTTTAGAAGATATTTTTCCTAATCGACATGCAAAGCCTTCCTTGTCACTAAAGGTTGTCAATGGACTACTTGCACTAAGAGGTCACGTGACCTTATCTCCCCTAAATCGACGAGTGTTGTAAAAACGAGGTCCATAAATGAAAAGAGCATGGCATAATTAGTAAAAAGACCAAGTTTCAGCTCACCATACACAAGGAAACAGAAGTAGAAGTGCTTTTAAAATTCCATTTTTTCTTAGGAATCGTTTTGAGAAAACACGCTGGGGTGGTACTCTTTACTAGAATGATTCCATAAGAGCGAACATGGACTGACTTATTGAATCAGTCTATACTATTTGCCACACAACCAACGAATCTTTCAAGTTATTGTCATTTTTTTGGGTTGTGTATTAGAAGTTGAAATTTTGCAGTATCACTAATATTGATCTGCTCTTTTCATTACCGAGCTGCTTGATTTGGTCACGTGATCACTTAGTGCAAGAAGCCCATTGCTGCCGATACTGCAACATGACGCTCAAATAAATAACTACAGTGATTATGGATTTGCATACTTTGCCGGTTTTGATTGATTAGCCAATCCTTATCAAGCTACGGTGTATAAATTGTGTTTATTGGTTGAAGACTGCAAAGACTACTTGTCATACATCGGGGGGGGGGGATGATGACTCTGGGGGTATTAGATCGGGGATGCGCGTCGTATCTTCTAGGGGTAAAAATCTGCGATTTGGTCTCTTTTAGGGTTTAAAATATGAGATTTGCCAAATCTTCACTTTTTTGTATCTTTAAGGGATTGAATAGCACTGAAACTGATGATTTTGGAATCTTTTAGAGATTAAAAAAATTTGTGAAGCCACTCCCTTTTGAAGAGAGTCCAGTATCTTTTAGAGTATTTTTTGAAAAATTCTGACAAGCATCTCTGATCGTTTATCCCGTCCCCCCCCCCCCCCCCCCCATTCAAACATTTGATAATTGTGCTGCATGAAATAGTCTTGAAAGAGACATGCAAAGCTTTTTTAACTTTATATTATATTACATACTTAGTATTAGTTTTTAAGATTATCATCATTATCTTTAATTTGCAAAATCCTGATGATTTAACTGTAGATAAATGAAGGTTTATCATTTTTATCTTAGCTAGTTATCTTTATGTTACCTGTAGTTGATGAGAGTATTTCTCCAGGTTTAGCATGCTGTTGTGATAGAGAACCATAACCTGTCAGGATTTTGGTTTCTGGTCCCGTCATGTCCACAACCTATCAATAACAAACAAAGATGTAAAGAAAAAGAATGGTAAATGTAGATGATTTGTCTTGTGAGAGCTGAGTACTTATACAGTGAGGACACTCAAACCATGAACACTTTGTACTTTTTTGACACTTCTTTAACATGTATCCTTTGAATGAACCAACTTTTTTACGGTTTCATTTTGATAACTCAGTACATTTGAGCTCATTCGTACTTTTCTAGATAATTTGAAGCTGTAAAAAGCTCAGAAAATAAATAGCTAAATAAACACAAACATTCATGGTTCAAGTGTCCTCACTTTTGTCCTCACGCAATGGAATTGGCAATATTTTGACCGATCTTCAAAGGGTGCTAACAATGAAAATGATTTAAAATTATTTTTGTTGGTTGGCATGATGTTAAATAACACAAGTCAGCATTGAAATACCTTGACTTTGCTGTGTTTTATTGAGACAGAAGGTCCTTTCTTTGTCAATCCTGTTGCCTATTAAATAATAATTCATCAGAAACACACATTCAAATAATAAATAGCCCATTTTCCATGGATAGAAGTTTTTAGATACCCCAATCCCCCCTCTACTACACATTTTCCTTTGTTTTAAAATTATTTATTAAAGTTATTTCTTCTTGACAAACTGGTAGAGCAGAATTACAGTACAATTAAAAAACATGTGTAGTTGAGCTATTCCAGGAATATTTTCTTACTCAATCAGAATTATCATGAGAGTGCTGTCTGTGATTGCCCAATAAACAATAACAACATTCCTGAAATACTGCTGTCTGCCCATGATTTTTTAGATTCTCACTGTCAATGCTTTTGCTCAGCAAATGTCATTTTAAATGCACTTCTCATTATGGCCACATTCAAAACCACCCCTTACTTTCCAATGTTTTCTGCAATTAGAAATACTGAGCAAAACAACTTTATAGGTTTCAGCCTTGTTTTGGAATTAGCTCTAATGGTTATTTCAAAACTGTTTCTGACAGTGCACAAGCAGATGAAAAATGGAACAGATGCTGGGTATGTAGCTTCATTAAAATGCATCCCAAGTTTCACTCTCTTTGTAATTACATTCTAATTTAAAATCACTTTTAAGGTGAAATTGACAAAATAGATGATAGGAATTGTTTATTACCAGTCTCATGGAAAATGTCCACCAATGTTCAATGTCTGGTATTTTAGTATGACAACTCGAGTGATAAGATCTTGATAAAAATGACATTCATAATTCTTTAAATAACCAAACATACCTTAACTTCATCCGCTGTCTTGTAGATGTACTTAGGAGAAGCTTTTCCAGTCTGTGATACAGGAAAAAAAAAAGAAATATAAGATAAAGGAATAAACATGTCAAATAAAGCAGTTCAGTCTATGAGGCAGTGAATCACTTGCTCACCTCTTTACTATAAAATAATAATATCCATTATCGACATATGACCGTGAATCTTGGAGTCTGGACACTAGCAAATGGAGCAATCTGATTGGTTATAGCGGAGCTCCATAATTAAGAAAATATGGTAAACCATCGAGCTGATTTCAGATCGACCACAGGAAGCCCAAAAATTCGTACAACGTACGTACATACATACATACATACATACGTACATACATACATACATACATACGTACGTCCGTGTACACTCACGTGCAAACTTGCTGACCGGTTTTAGTGAGCCGACGTTTTCGCGCCTAAACTTTGACAAATTTTAGACTCTACATTATAGGAAATTTGCTGTCCTCGACAAACTACGCACACGAAAAAAGTCAGTTTAGCAAATTATTTTCAGTTTACTAAAACCTTAAAAAGACTGGTTTTCACTGTTTAAAACTAACAAAAACATTTCTACAAAGGACAAGAAGAAAGAAACTGGTAAAGCTAAGCCGCTGGTTAAAAGTGTTTTGACGGAGTAAAAAAAACAACATCAACAAAGACTAGGAAAAGAAACACGAAGGACTTTCAACGAAGAAAAGCAAAGCGAGCTGAGCGAGAAAAAACGATCAACTGACAAGTGTAGAAGATATTTTACCTAAGCAGATAGTAACTGGTCAACAAAGACAATCATAGAAAACTTTAGAGAATCATAAAAAGAAAATTTTAGAGAAGGAAGAATCCTCAGAAAAAAAAAGCAAAAGGAAAAGGATAAGATACGAAAAGACTGAAGGCGCTCCAAGATTCATTCAACTGAGTCAAATGGCTTTGGAAGAGGAAAAAACCAACAGATCAGGAGTCATCTGTCTCAGGTAAGAAGCGAAAACGTAGTATTATTTTTGCTTTAATTTAATCACTAAGAAAAAAAGAAAAAATTACAAGAATAAATCCATTGTAATTTATCAAGCAAGGACAGTGGTCGTTTCGTTGACATAGCAACCGCAAATTTGTCGTAGAAGAAAATGGCGGACTACTTGTGTGGAGTGTTGTCTGTCGTTAACGTTGGCTGTAAAAGCAATCCTTTATGGATTTGCACAATTATTTCAATGACCTTTTGTCCTTTGTAAATTTGCATTATCACTGGAGAAGTGCAGGTTAGTGGTTTCTCTCCAACAATACACTTTTATTTCTCAAATTCTCTTCGTGAAGTCTTCAGTTATAGCCAAGTTTTGTTTATAAACTTACCTAATTATATAAGCCTAAATACCTTGTAGAATAAAATGTCTGTCTTTTAAATCATGTAAATTTATTTGCCGGCTGATTAAGTACAAAATGTTCAACTTAAAACGCACAAAATGTTCTCATTAGTTTTGAAAACGAAATAACTCAACACTCACATTTCTAGTTTTTCTGTAGCTGACAAATCATGTTTAAGGTAATTCCGTAGTAATAAAACTAACCATAGAATTTTGATAAAACTTTCTACATTAAAACATTTTGAGTTTTTCATCAAAAATATAAAATAAAAAAATAGGGTCACCGTATTGGATTTCGTGAGAAAAATTTTTAAAGTATACCCACTTTTGTCAATTTAGCGTCTGCCATTCGAAAATGGGCATCATTCATAAAAGTATCTCTTTACTGAGCTTGGTCGATACCAAATATTTTGAAGATGCTTTAATGTGCTCCTTATACATTGGGCTACCGATGTAAAGCAAAAGATTTGCACTGAAATTTAACAGCGAAGAGAAATAAATCAAAATTTAACAAAATGTTAGAATTTTTACGTGCCTCATCGATGCTTTGAACCACAGGTAGCCCAAGCTAGCTGTTTGTGACCGTTTTTAACAATAAAACGAAAAAAATAAAATATGATAAAAATTAAACTCTGTATATGTGTATTGTCTATTTATTTATGTTCCGGTAGAGTTTCAGCCCATTTGGAGCAATATTAAGCGATTTATTTAAAATTACCCACCAACGTCCCTTCTTCTTAGGACGTTGGTGGGTAATTTTAAATAAATTGCTTAATATTGCTCCAAATGGGCTGAAACTCTACCGGAACATAAATAAATAGACAATACACATATACAGAGTTTAATTTTTATCATATTTTACTTTTTTCGTTTTATTGTTAAAAACGGTCACAAACAGCTAGCTTGGGCTACCTGTGTTTGAACGAAACACTTTTCGAAATATCAAAAAAACTAGCCATAGAATTTTGTCATCGATCATATATGTTTTAAAAAACATGATTTCAAATGATATTATGAAATAAAAAAGATAGGTGCCCATATTAGTTTGCGAGATATTTTCAGAAATATTCTCAAAATTCAATAATATCAAGGCTTTTCTGAGTGTGGACTGGGGCGAGTTTAAAGAAATTCGTAATTTTTCGCTTGAAAACGTGAAAACTGTTCGCATTTTTACGTTAAAGTGTTTCTCAGACATAACTCTGTATGTATTGATGATAAGAAATGTAAAACTCTAAAATTCAAAATATGCGCAGAACTGTGCGCGGTGCAAAACTACGGAATTACCTTAAGAAGTGTCTTGAAATAGATATCCCCAGAAAATATTATGCAATTTTTTAAAAAGACACTACTTAAGTTTTGATATTTTTATTTGAGAAAATAACTTAAATCAGCATTTAATTCATTTTGAGAAACTCATGAGTTTATAGTGATGAGCTGTTATTGCAAAGTATATGTACAACTGAAACCATTGGTTTTCATTCTCACTACATCTGTAATAATGTGTATGAGGGTAAACAAATTACATTTATGGATAAGTGACATTGATAGATACTATTTACTATTTAGTAAATATAGTGCTGATCCAATATAGTGCTGATCCAACAATGGAAAACAATGCAGTTAGCATAAAATTGTACAATTTAGCATTGCTAATCTTTGACAGATTTATTGTTTTTACATAAACATATTTTTAACTAAAATTAAACTTACATAAATATAATTTCCAATAGAAATCCAAATTCTTTCATATTTCATGGACATAACCAACCACTAAAGCAACAATGTTTATCCTAACTAAAATTACTAGCTATATTTGGTTTGTGATTTTCCCATTGTATGAGCAGATATTTTACAAGTTTAACAAGTCTTGCAAGTTAAGATTTTTCATTTTTTTAGCTTTTAGATTTGCATATCAACAAAATAAATATGACATTATTAGCTTAAAACCAATGTTTTTAGACAGTGGAGAGTAATTTGGCTCAAATCCCACTTGACTACTGCATTGTTTTGAAATCATTTCTCTTTTTGTCATTAAATTGAACATTGAATTGTTTTCTCATTTTTTTTTTATTTGCTCAGTTTTTTATGTTGAATTAGATTTTTTGTTTGTTTGTTTGTTTGTTAGCTGTAATCTCTTTATCAGTGTTTGTCAGCTTATGTGTGGTTGTGTAGTCTTTTTTTGTCAGAGACAACAGTTATATTTGATATTGAAGAATAAATTAAAAAAATGCTGCTTGTTTTGATAAGAGAGGCAGAGGAAATAACCCCAAATGGTCAAATATGTATGGTATTTTCATCAATTCTTTTTAATCGGTGGAATTTCATATATAAATTTTGCATTCTGACACAAAGTGAATTTAGAGGTCTTCCAATTTTCATTGCATTTCACAAACTCAATAATGTGTGCTAAGTCATTTTGTTTGTTTGATTCTTCACAGGTAGAAATGGCAATTTTCCTGAAGACACACTGGGCATTTGTTAACTATTAAAGACCACAAACATATAAATTGATATTTTTATCTCTTATATCTTTATAATACAATTGTATTATAAAGATATAAGAAATAATGATCTCTCAAAACAGGTTTCAAAACAATGTACAATTTTAACTGAATTTGAAATATTATTGAACATCAACATACAGTTGTTCTTAAAAAGGTTTCTCGAGTTGAAATACTGATTTAGTAAATAACAATATCATTTGAATATATAAAGTTTTTAGTTTTCTTGTTTTTAATACAAAGCAGCACATATTATATTAGTTACATAGTTTATTATAATTATGTGAAGAAGTTATTTCTTTACATTTTGACTCATCATTTCTTAAAAAATAAAAATCATGAAATATGCAAATGACTTTGCTATTTACTAATCAGTATTTCAACAAGACAACCATATCAAGAATAGCTATATCTATAATAATATAATCAACCTAATTTGAGTTTTGTTGTTACGTGTTTTTACTGCTCTCAACCCCAGAGTAAAATGTGTTTGCAATAGATGGGCACTATGTTTCAACATAGTTGTTGTTTTTTCCAGGCTATTTATTTATCGACCGGTTGTTCATATCAACTTGTAAATAATTTGTAATTAATTGTAATTAATTATAGATTAAATTATAATTTTTACTTTAATGATTTGTTGTAGTTGTATTAATTGTTGTAGACAATAAAGACTACAAATGTCATCCATATTTGTTGGTGTTCTGATAAGCAAAGGCTATCAAAGTGACAGGGTGCATTAATTCATTTTTGTGCAGAAAGGAAGGGGGAGGGGGGTTAATAGCTGAAATAGGGGTAGGTGTTCAGGTCATATTTCTGTAAAACACTTAACATTAAAGTTGCTGCAAAGGAAGCATTTTTGTTTTGCCACAAAAACATATTAAATTATATAACATTGTGCTCGCACCAATTAAAATTATCCGAATAATTATATTGATTTTAGCCATATTGTTGGAGCTCCGCTATTAGGTTTACCTAATTTTTATATTACTCTCTTCCTGACCAGTTAATATCCCCCTGTATTAAGACCGCGGAGAATCTCCTGTACAGACCTCCTCTTCGGTTAATAAGTATCTTTTAGTTACTAGTTTTTATCTTTTTTGTAAAATAAACACTTTACTTATTTTATACCTGTGATTTTTTCCACTGATGTAGTTGTTCTTTGAACTTTTTCTCCTCTTCTTCTTCTTCAACATACTGTGCTTTGGCCTGCAAAATTTGATAACATTCATAACTTGATAGACAGGGTTCAAAATAGCAGTCCACCAAATGCCAAATGATAGGTGACATTGGTAACTTGTTTGGCAATCCAAAATGATCAAGGAAAGTCAAACAATTCTTATAAAGTAAGAGATGAAAATTTGACCCATGTATCAAAAACCAAAACAACATTTTCCCTTACAGTATGTACATAAGATGATGGAGACTCCAGAATATATACTTTCTACACAATCACATGCATAGTCTCCTAACATAATTCTTTGGGATTAACCTTCAAGCAATTCCTTTCTGCGTGCAAAGAGGGATAGTGCCATGAACAAAGAAAACAATTAATGCATGCACTCTTTGATTCTTAAAATTAATTTGGTGAAGGAGACACAAAGAAACATCAGACTGCATTTCGTCAGAAATGTTTTCACTGTGCAGTCAGTTTTATCAGGCAACTTCCCATATTTATATTCAATAATTAATATTTGTTATTAATAATTACCGTTTTAGACTCAGGTCCATACAGTCCAAGAGCTCCACGGCCACCTCTCTTAAATGCTTCTACAGGTTGGACTCTACCCTATAATTTCCATCAAAACTCATGGCATTAATTACACTATTAACAAAAAAATAGATATTTCCATAATATGTTTGAGAAATGAAGCTTTTACTGTTTTTATCTATTTTGTTCCTTAGTTTTATTTACTAATAATTTTTGTCATTTAATCTATTTTTCTCTAGTTTGTTTATTAGCTTGTGTTATATTTTCAAGATTATTTCTTGGTTTTAGTGTTTTTGTATCTGTTTCATTGGTTGTTTGTTTGCCTAATCTTCCTTGCTGTACCATGTTTAATTACTGTCCAGGGTTTGGGTTCTCCAGGAGTAATCAATCAGGGATGGCTGTCATATCTTTTAGGGGTTAAAATCAGCAATTTGGTTTCTTTTAGGGTTTAAAATATGAGATTTGCCAAATCCTCACTTTTTGGTATCTTTTATGGGTTGAACCTATCTATTCATAGCACTGAAACACATGGTTTTGGTATGTTTTGGAAATGAAAAATTCGTGAAGCCACACCATTTTTGAAAAATGTCTGGTATCTTTTAGGGGTCTTATTTTTGAAAAATTGCCCTATTTCATCATGACCTCACATCAAAACAAATCTATTGTGTCAACGCTAAGAATCATGGTCGCTAGAGGGGATACAGTATGTTTAAATCAATTAAAAATAGGCTAAAAATCTATTTATAACAAAAGAAACGTTCAAATGCACAGCAAAATGTGCTAGAGGAAAACTATTTAGCCCGAATTAGGTCTTTTCTTATTCCTGTAAACAATCCATGATGTCATAGTGAAATATGGGTAATTTCAACTAATATCCCCGATCGTTTATCTCCGAAGTCCCCCCCCCCCCCAGGATTTATTGTTGTTTATTTACTGGCCTGTTTGCCATATGAGTACAATAATACATGTAGTTTTCCTTACTTTCCCTTCTTTACCAAGACCTTGCCCAGGTTGGTAACCCATCTAAAAAGAAAAACAGAAGAAGAATGTTATTATAATGCTACTTATTTTGGCAAACCAATAACAGTATGCCATACATGTAGTTCTAATTACCTGTTGTAACATCTTCATACCAAATCCTTTTGTGTGCTTTTCCCAAGAACCAAACTCCCTTCAGTTCAAACAAAAAAACAAGCTACATCAAGCAATATCAAAAATGTAAAAAAATACACATGGGAAATATTACTCACTTTCCACCAGATACTTGTAGTTTCCTTGCAAAGTCTTTTGAACCTACATACATGTACAAAATGCATTTTATATATTGATATAAAATATTGCACTTGTATAGCCATCACATCCCATGGGAATGCACACATCCACAAACAACAAAATACCAATAGACTTGACTTTTTTGAAGATTTGAGTATAATTGAGGCTTAGTCTGAGCAAACGGATCCTTCCTAAATTACCTGATCCATTTGTTCATTGTTTATGTGTACTTCTGGTCACAGGCATTAAAATAAAAACCTTCAAACCAATTGACATAAACACGAGCTCATGCTTGTCATTTGTTCACCTTTTTCCAATATTGTAATCAATTTTGAAGCTTTTTTATGATTAACTTTTAAAAAAGCATAGTGACCTTAATTTTAACTTAGTTTGTTTTCTCTCAAGAGTTTTTTTTAGCTGCACTTTGATAAAATCTCACTTCTCAACACCTATTGTGACCTCACTTAATTGCTCTTTGAATTTCTATCATGATGAAATTCTTCCACCATATGAACTTTGAGGGATTAACGTGGATTTAACAATTCTGCTAGTGAACGTTCTTTATTACAAACACAGTCTTAAAAAATATATAAAATAAATATTTGTGTTACCAGCAAAGAAGTTAGTTAGACAACATGAAATAACAGCTGCCTAAGAAATTGTACAAGTTTATGATAGAGTTATACTTTGTTTATGTTTCACATACTTGCTGGTCCAAAGTTTTTTCCTTTGAGTTTCTCTCCTTTAAACAACTTTTTGCTTTTGTAGGGTTTGATTGATGCATTATCTTGTTCATCATATTCATTGTCATCATCTAAATTACGTTTGAACAAAAAAAAAGCTATTAACATCAAGCATTTTCAGTACTCGGCTATGTCATTTTTGAAAAAGGACACTATGATTCGTCAAAATAAAATAAAATTATTAACTATGTACTAATATAATATTATAGGCAGATAAGTCAAAAGCCCAGATCTGGACAAAAATACACAGTGTATTTTGACACACAAGCTTTTCTACCCTGCGAGCAGTCTTCTTTTATCTTCCCCACGAGACTGAGGGAAAGGAAAGTAGACTCTGCCGAAACCCTGTCGTTTCTTTGAAGTGCCGATAGCCCAAGAATCTGGGCTACTCAGAACAAGTTTTGCTTCCGGATAAACTGGTTTTTATATGCGCAGCCAATTCAGTTGACTTAAACCGTTCGTCTTGCTCGAATTCTTGTTCTTGTCGCTACAAAGTCGTCACATCTATACAGCCAGAAACTTCAGCGTCATAACTAGTATGCGTTCTCTCAAATAAATTTGCTCTCAGGCATGTTTTTTTTTTTACTTTTACTAGAGTCTGGACACGAACATCGTTTGACGAATTCGTCGCTTGGCGAATTATTCTCATTACGGAACAGAGGCACATTTTATTTTTGTTGTTGCTTCTACTGGCTCGATTTTGGGTATTGCTTCAGTGGAGTTTTAGGGGTATGAATTATAAACTATAAACGAGGATTTTAAGGCGTACGCGACATTATATTTTACATTTTGCATAAACAACCAAGCTTACTTGATAGTTTTGTCACCTAATCAGTGACGGTAAGCGTAAACCGCGAGAAAATAACCGGATCCGGAAATATTATTTCAGCGAGTAGGCGTTGAAAGTCATTCGTTTCTAAGCAACTGCCGCGCATGCTCAAATTGAAAGCAACAGGGTTTCGGCAGAGTCTTCTTTCCTTTCTCTCTCTCGTGGGGAAGGTTAAAGAAGACTCTGCTCGCAGGGTAAAGCTTTTCAAAACGTCCAGTTTTTTGTGGCAATGGCACTCTTAAAGCAGAAATCTTAAATTGAGCAAAAGTTTCTTATTTCTAGATCCTGAGACAAGATCGCAGATCTTAAATTAAGCAAAAACCCATTGTTTTACTTAATTTAAGATCTGCTGTCTTGTCTCAGGATCTAGAAATAAGAAACTTTTGCTCAATTTAAGATTTCTGCTTTAAGAGTGTGGATAAAAACAATTACAACAAGAAGGAGACTTTCAAGGCCTGCAATCTTCAATTGATAATGATTTAACATTGATCAGGTATACATAATAAACGTAAGATTGACGTTTCAAACACTCGAGTCTGAACTAATAAAGGTTGTTTTGGTAGCAGGAGGATAACCAACTTTACCTTGATCTTCGTCCTTTTTTCCTTTCTGTACGATGCCACCACTTATAAAGTTCATAGGTCTACTGTAATCCTTCTTTCTTCGTCCTGTAGAGCTCGATTCATCATCAGAATCATACTCGGCCCACATGCCATAGGTAGACTCTTCTTTTAGTCTTCCGCGGGATTTATACGGCCTAAAACCCAAACCCAACATCCCTACTTGTAGAAGATCATTGTCTGTTATCTCAAATGATTCTACTTCTTCCTCTTCGTCCATTTTATGCTTGAATCAAGTAGAAACCGGCAGAAAGTTTGCAAAAGTCAAATTTTATCATCCATCCGCCATTATTTAATGGCTAGGGTCCACTTTCTCCAAGGTAAAAAATGGCACAGGAAGCCCAAAAATCCAAGTCCTCGATTTTCTGTGCATATCTCCACTATTATATTCTCCTATTTTGTTTCTTTGTTTTTTTTAAATCTTTTTTATTCTTCTTGAATCAGTTATATATTTATCTTTTTGGTCATTTCAATCTTGTTTTACTTTCATAATACATCAACTTTCAAATTGGTTTATTTCGAGACTGATTGCCAGTTGTTCATTCCGCTTCACACCTTGGCTTCTATTCACTAATTTATCGGCTTTGCTTTTATAGTTGTATGTTTTAGTTAATAGAAGTTACCTCATGCAGGACATGATTTCAGTGTTTGCTTCATTAAATGGCAAAAATGCAGTCATAAACAAGCTTTCAATCAAGTTATCCCTCACGTACTAATTGCTTTCCATGTTTTCGCTGTCGTATTTGCAGTCAATTATCGTTTTTTTAATGATCTAGTGTGTTTCACAATTTTTTTCTCTTGTGGATGTTCATACTGTAGTCCGTTGTATGCGGACTTCATTAATTCACGAACTCGGCATGTAGAATTTAAAGACAGAAATCGACCGTGCACTGTGGTAAAAATCATACAAAAAAATCAACAATGCATTAAATATATTGTTTTATTTGATTCAACAATGTATCAGTAGATTAGATGTAAACATAAATCAACGTGGTAATGATGGTTACAAATACAACACCTTAACGATGTAAATAGGCCCCGGTCAGTGATGTAAAAAAGTGACATTTACTTTGATTACGGATGAGATGATCCCCTAGAGATTATAAAAAGAAAAGGAAAAGAAGAAGAAGAAGCTAAAAAAAAAAACGAAATAGAACGTCGTAAGCGTACAGAAAAAATTTGATGCATGTAAAGATGGATGACGAAAAGAAGAAGTTCAGGTATGAGGAGAAGAAAGAGAAAAACAGAGGACAAGGGTCCTTACTTATGGAACAATGTTCGTAACATAGAGAAAGAAGTTTTTGCATGTAATCATGTTATAGAAATATCTTTTGAGTGTGAATGTGCACAAGTGCGGGCAACCGGTGCCCTCAATTAATTAGTGTGCAAATAAATAACTTACACTCGAAAATAAAATATTATTATTAGTATTATTATTAGCATATTGACAAAATACTAAGAATTGACATAAAAAATAAAGGGACGAAAATTAAAATGAATGAACGAAAATGAATATATTTTCTCCTCCTCAACATGATGTCAGTAGAAGTGCTAAGCTGCTGAGTGCGGTGTGTTTGTCAGTCAAATTCAGTAGATTGCTGTTTTTTTTTAATTCAAGCAAACGTCCAAGCACCTCTGTTTATCGATGGCTAAAATGTTGAAAAGGTTAGACGCCATTCACATTTGAGTAGAGATCAGAGATATGAAACAAGGAAGTACTCATCACACTGCACTTTCCACACAACTCATTATTGGGTTGTTATCATTGTGGCATATCCGATTCTAATGTGTACTTTATCTTATCCTGAAAGACAAATTGCAAAGATAAATCCTGTTTAATTGTAAACTCAAACAAAAAGTAACAAAAAGTGTTTATTACACACAGTCTTTCTGCCATGTTACTATCAGTTTCAATGGAGCCGTCTTGATTGACAGTCCGCCGATTACTAGTTGACGTCAAAGATTCCTTGCCATTCTCTCGTTCTTGAATGACCTTAGCGAGTCTTCATAAAAATGTCTATGTACGTCAAGTATACTTGAATATAACTTTGATAAACGGTTAGTTCTGTTGATATACTTTGATAGAATACTACTGACGCGATAGGTGCATGTGACGTCATGAGAAACCAAACCGCCTCAAAGAGGATCTACATTCTTGAAGACTATTGTAACTAAATAGTTCTAGTGAATTCTTATCATAGGAGATGCTGTTCTGATGTCATATGTAATGGATACATGTATTTGGTTATTTGTTGCGACAGAGTTCGTGTTTATACATCACGGTTCAATGAATGAGGTTAGCAGTCAATTGAAACTTACCCAGTGACAGAAAGGAATTGAAACACATCGAAAAAAATTACAAGAGAAGTCGAGTTCGCAATAAGGTATTATCGATGTAAATGAAATGTAGTGAGAGTGAAAATAGGGTCATTTTTGATCACTTAAAATGTCTAAAATGCATTTGTCATTTTGTCAAAGAAATTATCTTTTAATGGGAACTCAAAGTACGTTCTTTTAAGAAAACCATGTTGGCGGCGCGATAATTGATTTTTAGTAAATTAACCTTGCACGTCGAATTGCGGATTAAAATTGATTCCTAGGAAAACCTGTTAGCTCAACAGCAAATTATTGCGTTTTTATCCATCAATCTTCAAACTGATCACATCTACAAACATTGGATAGTCAATAAGTGTATTTGAGAACTGAATTGATAGGTCAGGTCGTGGACTTTAGTTCTCCGAATTTTGAATAACCGACTCGCGATAATTGGTTTTCTGAACATGTCATGTTTTATAATATTCAGGTCATCTGCTGTGGAATTAAATGAATAAAAGATTCTAGAGACTTAATTGGATTGTTGTTCGCCCTTCACACAAGGGAAAGTATCTTAACAAATCGAGTTGAAGTGAGTTCTGCAAGAAAAAACATACAGTTTATAAAGAGCTACCATAAATATGAATTCAACTGGTAACTACACATGTGGGATGACTAGATCTGTGTTTAGATGGTATTTATTTCCATATAACGTCAGTATGGTTGTGATATATATCTTGCTTATCACTGCGGCAGTGGTCGCTAATATTCTTGTTTGCATCGCTGTAAGTATCAACCCCAAGCTACGTCAAAACACGGCGACATACTTTATAATTTCCTTGGCAGTTTCTGACCTTGCCACAACGTTTTTCTCAATGCCGTTCGATTTAGAGAGCTTTACAACATTTGGACGATGGAATCACGACGAGTTCATATGCAACTTATGGACGACTGCTTATTTAATAACTATACCAACATCAATGTGGAACCTTTTGATTCTGAGTATCGATCGTTATAGGACTTTAAGAAATCCTTGGGCTCGATTCAGAGAGACGCCATTCATGACAAAGAAACGAGCTATGTCAACGCTTGCAATACTTTGGGTTCTTAGCACAATTTACGCTTTGGCGCCGCAGATGGGCTGGAAGTATGCAAAGTCGAGTCTAATCGTTAGATGTTCGGGAAATGAATGCATATTTAACATAACACCATTGTACTCTATTTTAAGCTCGGTGTTCAACTTTTACGTCCCGATGTTTGCGATGTGTTTTGTTTATTATAAAATTTATCAAATTGCTAGAACTCAGTACATTTGCCCTGCCCCTGCGCTTGACCTCCAATCCGTAGATTTGAGCTCGCCAGTTAAAGAAACAAAACACGAGGGAACTCAAATCTTACAACGCACGGACACTAACCAAGAAAATGACGCTAATGAGACAGGGTCTTGCTGTTTTGAAATTGCTGTGCATATGGAAGAAAATAAAACACAACCAAAAAGATTGTCAGATATCTCTTGTAATGAAACGTCATTATCCGCTGAAATTCAAAATGTTATTCGATCAACGCAAACAGCTCGCTCAAAAGAAAGATTACAGGAAGATGAAATGCACGAGCAACACGCAAACATGAACGAAATAATTTGTGGTCGTGTCATCGACAAGATAACGGAAGGTGAGCCAAACGAGCAAGGAAACACACAACATGATGACAAAGAATTGAAAAATGAAAATGAGCCAACGAACAATGATGATGTTGATACGAGAGAAAGAAACATTAGTAAAATGCATGAAATCAGAGAAGAGAATAGAAACGAACATTTAACGAATGAGCATGTTGATATCAAAGAGGAGGAAATTATGGAGAAAATAGACACAAAAGAACATAAAAATGAAATACTGAGAAACGAACATGTCACAGAAATAAACGAGGTGAAAATTCAGGGACAGAATCAATCCACAGAAGAACTGGACGAAAACAACACAAATGAACAACTGTCGCCAGAACTCTTCTCACGTACAAGTTTTACAGAAGAGGGAAATGATGAAGAATGGTCTGGTGATGTCATTGACCTTGCCAAGGAAACCCAATCGTGCGGTACGAGTGATAAAAAGCCAGATGTCGTACTAAGCATGATAGAAATCATAACTAATTGTGCTTCCGATGGAGGGCACGAGCAGAATGTCATAGTTGGTGAGACTGACTTGAAAGACGAAAATGTTAAAGATGAACATTGTTGTAGCAATAACATATTGGTAACTGATAAACACAGAGATTCACTTTCAGAAGATGAATGTACAACTGATGTCACACCATCTCCCAGGGTACAAAATAATGCGACTGTTGATAACACCACCCTGCCCTCCTTAGATGATACTGTCGCTACTGCTGCAACGGAAACATACGATCATTCCGGCCACAGTGAAGTGTCCTACGAGCGACCGCACGCCATAATTAATAGGAAACAACTAAATAAAAAAGGAAAAGGAAAATCATCCAGTTTGAATTCCCTTGAAAGCACAAGCACATACCAGTCAACACTGCCTTACAGTATTTATAGAATTGACTATTTATCAGCATCAAGGGAAAGTCTTGGTCACTTGAATAACGTTGACTTTATGTCCAAGAGGAAAAAGATTTTCGTCAAGAACAAAAAAGCAGCGTGTACAGTGTCTATCATCGTTAGCGCATTCTTGATTTGTTGGTTTCCTCGTACGACACTAAGTATCGTCCAGAATCTATGCATGGGTAGATGCTTCACTACTTTACAACAAAGACACATACTGTTGTATGCTAGACACGCCACTCTGCTGCTAGGATACATAAGTGCAGCTATCAACCCTATTGTGTATAGCTACAGAAACACCCAGTTCAGGAGAGCATATCGCGACATGGCAAGGAAATTATTGCCGTGTCTTAAAAGACTTGTTCCTCGCTCAGCATAGAATACCAGACAGATGTGATGTATCACGAAATGTTAGAAAACAAATTTGACATGCATAATAGTGTAACTGTTGATTATTACTACATTGAACGCTTTAATTTTGAATTTTGATTTTTATGGGAACCGCTTGAAAAGTTAGTATGACCGGTTGGGCTCGCGTGTCTTTATTAGGATCTGATTTCTCGTTTTAAATTAATTCGTCCATAAAACAAAATGACGCAGCTAACAGACTATTTATCAATTTTTCATCTATATAATTATAACTGATTAAACGTCAAAATTGAGACGCGGTCGTGCCGAGCCCCCCTACCCACTTTTCAAGGGGGTCTCCTTTTGGGAATTTCGAGAGTATATATACTGACGTTTCGGACGACTTTTTTTGTGTTTGCCGCTAGTACCACGCCAGTACCACGCACAGGATAGATATCAGAGGATAGATCTTCATCAGTAGATTAGTTGCACAATTTGTTTAGTGTTTTGCATCATCGTGCCTCGGGACCTGTTCAAGTCATCTTGGTTATTTACCGGTTGTTTATATAATTGTGGAAGCAATTAACATTTATTCAATTATAACCTACTTGAAATGAAGCCCTTATAATTTGTGACAGCGACTCTATGAATACATACAAAGTAACCCATCAGTGCATTGTGAGTATTGTGGTAAAGTAGTCAAACTTCTAATCGTGTATTCTATCTGATGTCCAGACCATTCAGGGACCGCGGAGAGGGAGGTGCAGCTCCCCCACTTTTTAACGCTAAAGAATAGAAATAATTCAAATAATAATAATTATCCTCAAAAGTGTTTTTTCTTCTTTTTTATATTATCATTTTTTTTAAATATGGATGCATACCTCTGCATGCCGTAGATGACTTGTTTTTTGTGACCTAAGAAAAAAGTTATTATTTGGCTGTTAGCAGCCCCTTCCCTCCCCCTCCCGCCTCTGCATGACGTAGATGTCTTGTTCTTTGTGACCTAAGAAAAAAGTTATTATTTGGTTGTTAGCAGCCCCGCCCCTCCCCCCCACCCCCCCTTTTCAACATACTCTGTGGTCCCCACCATTTGATGTCCTTCTCCTATTTTTGACGTGTCCAGCAGGTTCCGGAATATAAAATAAATCCGGGATAAACGAACGGGGATGCTCGTCGGAATTTTTTTTAAAATACCCCAAAAGGGCGTGGCTTCTCAAATTTTTCAACCCAAAAAGATACTAAAATCATGGGTTTCAGTGGGGTTCAACCCCTAAAAGATATAATTCGGCAAATTTCATATTTTCAAACCCTAAAAGAGACCTAATCGCTGATTTTTACCCCTTTTAAGATACGACGAGCATCGGCCCGATCGTTTACCCAAGAAGTCCCTCCCCCGGGGAATATAACTAACATTTGCTGGTATTATCATCGTTTTAGGTAAGTACTTCATGTATTTCTGATTATAATTTCCTCACATATATGTGATATTGCTATTCAGAGTCTTTGTCAAGTAGCCATTCATTTTTTGTTCCATATTTATTTACTTTATTTATGCATGATATTATTGGTTTTCTCTTTTCATATTTTCTTTTGTAGATTTGTTTATACGCACGTTTTTATAATCAAGGCATACATGAAGTACTTACGTAGTTTGATAATGATCACGTGTGCATGTCTAATTTACTATGTCGGCAAATATATAGGACCATGATGCATTGTAAGTGTAAAAGGAGCGAATAACAAATATAAATGACAGTCGCTAGATAACATAATCTAATACAAACAAAAAACGAACACAAAAGAGAAACGTTGTGCGTACATTTGAACGAACCAACATGATGCAAATCAAGGGCGATACACGTCACTGCACTGAAGGATTATGGGCCTTTTCACGGTGTTACGGAGAGGACAACGAATGATTTTTATCTCATTGCTTATCACTATTTTATTATAGTATTTTTGGCATTATTCATTTGCCACATTGAATTAAATAACGTAGTCGATTTTATTCTAATATCAATTAGTAACGAGTAAAGAAAGAAAACAATTAATAGTTTTCCTCTAAGGAACACTCACTGTGAAATAACCCTTATACGATACCACGAGGGACCACAAGAAGTCGCCGCACCAATCGCACTAACGTCACAGAGTTCAATTAAAACGGTAATCTGTTCTTCTACTCAGTTGATGTTGTTCTCAACTGACACAAGGTTGCTTCGGGCATAAATGATTCTTACCAGTGTATTAATTAAATTCCGGTATAGAAAAGCACTGACATTGTCAGTACTAAAATTGCCATTAACCAACTAAAAATAGTCAGTGTTTTCAAGTGACAGTTCTGGAGTGTTAATACACGATCATCCATATGGTTCCGATGTAACGTTTTTGGGGTTTATAGTCGGATTTTGTGTAGCCTGTGTACATCCGTTCTCATCCCTCCATCCTACGGGGAAACAGGCTAGATTTTGTGGAAGTGGCACTAGTTTGACATCCCTCACACATTCAATCTACATACAATGGCGTATTTAGAGGGGGGTCCCTAGGTGCCTGTGACCCCCCTTTAAAAGACAAAGAGAACTTAAACTGACCATTGATGACCTCATATGACAATTTGGTATGTTAGCCGACCCCTCCCCCATGACAAATCCTGGATGCGACCATCACATTCACCATGCACTCGATTAGTTTTAAAGAGATCTAGCTAGCTCTAAGAAACCCGACTCGTGGAATAAGTGCACTCACTATTCCATGCTTATTGTGGGAGGCTTAACCACTTTGTCACTGATGCGACTTATTCATAATTACTTTCTACGAAGATTTGATGGTTAAATATTGCTCCAATTTTCAAGAAAAAAAAACACCAAAACAATCTTATCTGTAGTTTCTTGAGGCTCCTGTTTTTAAGATAAATTAATGTTGCTTATACTACAGGGTACAGTTTGCTCCAACACAACACGTAATTCGATCATTTTCTGAAGAACACAGATATCATAATAATTAATACACGACTTTCTTAACTTGCCTATAGATCATTTATTACAAATGAAATATATTTGTGAAATCTAGACATCAAATCTAAATAATTAGAACTACTGAAACAGTTTTTGGAAAGTTTTACGTACCAAAATGCACAAGCAAAATGGAAATGTAGAAATTTGAATGCAATTTCCCAAGAGACCTGTGTGAGCTCGTTTTGATTTGGTGTTTTCTCATCCTTTTTTTTTCCTAGTCAATTTTTACTGTAAAATCCGGAAGGAGAAATCCATATCCAAGCTATTCTAATCGTATAACACTAACATATTGCCTACAGCATGTATCTGATTGATCAATGTTCATTTTGTTAAATTCACCACGTATTATTTCTTTCAGCACGTGCTTTTTTCGCAACACATTTGCGGTGAAATGGCAAGGCTATAACAACAAATATGAATGTGACACGATGACAAGATTCTTTTTAAATTGTTCTTGCCAGAATAGATCAACTGAATAAATGACTGAGAAAAATACACTTAAAATCTATCTAGTTATTACAAAAATGCCATAGTGTCATGATCGACTTATTATCCTCAGTTTGAAATAAACAACATTTTTCCAATGTTGGAATATGTACACTCATTTCAAAAATGTTGTCGGAGACAGAGAATACCAGATACCGAATTTTTTACTAAAATGTCTTGGTAAATGAATGAATGAATGAATGAATGAATGAATCTTTATTTAAACACGAAAATATCAACAGTTTAAAGTAACTGATTTACATGATGAAGTACATAAATTCAATTGTGAAAACAGTTTTTCTTTATTTTATTCATTTTTATAACAGTTAAATTCCCGCGTTTTGGTGTCTCACATTTTGTTTCAACTAGGAATAATCGACAACTGGCATCCGGGGTTTGGCACGTTTTTTGAAATAGGTGTACGCTGTTCTAATATAGCGCATTTCATATTATATCAATGCGCTTTACAAATTTAAATTAACAGTTATAACATGATACAATATGATGTAATATGCAAAGTTTAAAAGTCGAATTTCAGATGCGTCGATTATAACTCAAACGGTAGATAATTAGGCGGTCTTCTCTGAAGCGAATTCAATTCGAGGCATGTGAAATTCGATTAAAACACTGGGCCTAATATAGCGCATTTTACATTGTCTCATCAATGCGCTGTGCAATAGCCCTAAAGTGTGATACGTCTTACGGCCCGTCTCTATACCATAAGAGTTTTTTTTTTAATCCTATCATATTCAACTTTATTATTCCCTCGAGAATACAGGTAAGGAAGAATAGACATAATTAGTGAAGAAAAGCACTGTGAAAAGGATTGCGGTCTAGAGACGGGGGTAAAGGCCGGTACACACTAGGCGACAAGTCGCAGCGACTTGTTCCCGCGATAGGTCGTAGCGACAATTTCCCCCCGTGTGTACTAGGTATTTTTGGCGGAAATTGTCGCAGCGACAAAATCAGATGTATTGGCGACAAATATTGAACCAATGCACACTGAGGCGACATGTCGTGACGACAAGTCGCTGCGACTTGTCGCCTAGTGTGTACCGGCCTTAAAACGTCTACCAAGTCCGTGTCTAGAACAGACGACAATTGGTCTAATAGCATTTCAAAATGCAAGTGAGGTGCTAATAACTTCCCCTAATAATGTCGCAATGCTCCTCAAACGAGCTTTACACGAAGTCCTACACAAATAAAAGCCAGGCTACTACAATGTGGCTTTATATAGGAACATAAGATTGATATATAGTTAGTAATTACTATATATTAGCGTATTTTACACAGTCAACCATACACATAGTCAGTATATTGAATCAAGCCTTGAGAAGTAATCCTCCACGCCCATTTGGTGTACCAATCGGCGCCACTAGCAGGATAAAGAACCAAGCGATGGTTAGTTCGGCCAATCGCCTGATTGATATCAACAGAGGTGGTGGTGTTGGACAACTGGGCAGAAAAACATCCAAGATTGACGTCATAATCTTGGATCTGAAAAACAGCATTTTATGTCAATCTTCATGCTAATGATAACGATGGCTGAGTAGCCAGCTAAGCAACTCTTTTCAAGTTGGAGTGGTAGCTCCCCCCCCCTCACCAAGAACTTTAATCACACGAACTATTGTTATTATTTTTTCATTAACGCTGTTTAGTTCTAGTTATTAATTAGCGTTTTTTATTGATTCATTGTTTGCACTTTTTATGAAGTAACTTCGGTTTGAAACACGGCGATCAGTTGTGGAATCAACACGGACACGACCGAACACAAAAGCATCACGATGTTTTACACTTTATGACACTTTCTGTGCCTTGGTGCTTGCATTTTCAAGTCATTTGTTTACGTTTTCAGTGTATTACAATTAATGTACATATATCTTATTAGAAAACGTTCAAAATAAATTCAGTTTGAATTGCCTGAAAACCTGTCAAACTGGTTAAGACAGCGAAAAATATCGCTGTATATTTCTACTCGATAAAGTCTTACGCGTTATTTTTTTACACGTTGTACAATAAACGTAATTACACTGTGTTTCACAGGTTTTTGAAAACAACTCTATGTTTATTAATACTACATGTATACTACAACCTTTTTATGAAGCTTCAGCAATAGCTGTCCAAAAGTACGAGACGATTTCTCGCGGACTGTAAAATACAATTGATCCGTATGGCTGTAGAACTCCACCTTTGTCAGAGCTGGAAATAAACATGAAAAAAAGGGTGAGAATTAATTTAATGAGCAAATTATTTGTCAAGTCAGTGTCTTTTTCGCACTAGTAAGAAACTCTACGGTATCGAAAGGGTGACAGAAAAATCTAATACTTTCTCTAAACTACAGTGTTGTTTCCCATGAAAATGACTTTATTGTGCTGAAAGCTGAAATAAAAATTGTACTGAATTCCGGTAAAAAATATATAGATTAATATAGTCAAGTGGACAGTAGCGAGATAGGCAGGAAAATAGAGCTGCAAGCAGACAGGTCAGATAATAGAGTTAAGCAAATGTACACAGACAGACAGGTAGACGGAAGGCAGACGGACAGACAGACGCACAGACAGACAGACAGACAGACAGACAGACGCACAGACAGACAGACGCATTGACAGACAGACAGACAGACACACAGACAGATCGACGCACAGACAGACAGACAGACGCATTGACAGACAGACAGACGCACAGACAGATAGACGCACAGATAGACAGACAGACGCACGGACAGACAGACGCACAGATAGACAGACCCACAGACAGACAGACAGACCCACAGACAGACAAACCCACAGACAGACAGACGCACAGACAGATAGACAGACGGACAGGGGCCGATTTTAGGACAAACAAATTAAATTGCATACCTTTTATAGAGAATGGACTCTGTAAAGACCCAATTGAGTTGTCTCCATTATCTGGAATTATAAAACATACTTAGGTCAGTTAAAAAAATGAATCCTTAAAATACATGAGAAGTGATAATATTGGTTATAATATTATTTTTCAATGTTGTTTCTGGTATTTGTAACAACACAACAGGAAAATGGTCATCCATTCTTAAAACAAAATAATAAAGCTTTTATTTTGACAATGACTTAATACATGTTTCTTTATTATTTTTGAATTAACACAACGTTCAGTGGTGTAATTAAAGTTCAGCAACTACCATTCATCATTCTCTCTAACCAAGAACAGATTTACAGCAAAATCAAAGAAAAGGGACTTTATTTGGTTGTCATATTCGAAGTATGGTTCATGAAAATCATTCAACAAAACTTTCATAATTACAATAGTACATGGATATAATACTAGAATAAGATATAGTTTTGGTCTGACTCACCATCGTACATCAAGTGTTCTGGGTAACTGTAAGGATCAATTGTTGTCATGTGTACATCAGAATCTTCAGCTTTTGGTAGAAATTCACTAACATCAGTGCCAGTAAGGGACAAACTAAGAAGAAAATCTAAAAAACAACATAGTGTTTGTTAGTTCAGTTGCTATTATGAACACTCCGACCATGAAGCCACTAAGATTATTCCAACTCTCAATTCTAGCTTTCTTTCTAAAACTCATTGATAATTAAATAACAGAAATGTTGCTAGTAGTTTTCATATTATAATCAAGGATGTGTAACAAGATCAAGTCAAAGTCAAATTTGTCAATAATTATTTTTTTAACATGAATTGGTACTTGTGATGATACAGCTTCATCCTAATTATCACAAACTTGACATTTGACTTTATAAACTAGCAAGATTAGCAATATTTTGGTCTAGACCAGAGGCGAATCCAGGGGGAAGGGCAGCATGGGGGGCTGGTGCTCCCATTTTGATTAATTTTTATAGATAATTCTTTTAATTTTTGATTGATAATAAGTAATTTTTTTGTGTTGTGCCCCCCCCCCCCCCTCAAAATTTCTGGATAATTTTTTTATTAGTGACCCCCTTTCAAAATTTCTAGACCGACCCCTGTAGACTTCTATATATAACATGTAGGTCTGACAAATTATAGCACACTATTTCTCATTGTGTAACTAACTAACCAACAAACCACTAATGCAACACTTAACATAAAAACCAGACTGTGTCTTTTTCCAACCTTCTTGTAATTGCTGCAGATCTTCATCAATGTGATTCACTGACTGTTTTCCTTCATTAGCAGCTGCGAGATTATCCACAAGTGGTACACCTAATGGTGTCGACATGTCATCAGATGATGTACCATTAGGGAGCTGCATACTTTCTTTGTCATCATCATTGTCATTATCATCATTATCATCATCATCATCTGACCCAAAAGGCAATGGTGATGGACAGTTTTCTGTTGAATACAAAACTAAAGCTAATTAGGCTCTCTAAGCATTAAGAAAATCTAAGTGTTAAGTATAGTGAAAGTAGTGTAATTCTAGGTCAAGAGTATGTGACCTGACAAGCATTCCAATCCCAGTGGTACAGAAAGAAATACTTCCAGTTACTTCATGATACAAACTGGGATAATATTAGCTTGAGCCATAGCAAACTGTCATGTGTCTCTACACAGAGATCATGTACTCAAGAGAAATTGATCTGAAATCATAAAATATTTTACTATTAAGGGATGGACCATTAGACAGTTGAGGGGGTATTGGGCATTTTTTTTTTGTTTTTTTTTTGGCACATCTGCCTAATGATTTTTTTCTCTGTTTAAGGCTTTGTTTGAAATTCTTTTTTGTATTTGCCCATTAGTGCATTAGTGCATGTATACACACCTGGGTCCAGTTGCTCAAAGCTCGATTAGTGCTAATCCAGGGTTAACTCTATAGGTTTTCTTAAGAGTCAACCCAGGATTAAAGCTAATCTAGCTTTGAACAACCCAGTCCAGGCTATAGGAATGAATTCCTCATTTCCAGGAATCTCGAGTACTGACAATGATTAATGTGCAATAATTATATTTTGAGTTTCATGATCTTAATTCAAATTGCTGACAAGTTTTGGTCAAATTATGGATCATTCTAAACCTTTACCAAGGGGTCCTATGAAGTATTATTATTATTTTTACTACAACTTTGCATCTAACTAACCTTCACTCAGCTGAGGGTAACCAAGAAGCTCTTTGGCTGAAGGTCTTTCAGATGGATTTAACGCCAACATGTCCTTCAGCATTTCCCTAGTCTGGGGATCTAAGTGTTCAGGGACTGGAGGAGGTTCCTTTAGTGTACCAATCTATAATCAAAATACACACAATGTGCATATCTCATAACATATTCTAAAGAAAATTCCTGAACATTAAGAGCCAGTGAATAAAAATAAAAATATCAGAATCACAAGACAAAAAATAAAAACTGACTTTTTGCTGAAAACAGAGTAATTATGCTGCAGTTTCCGCATAAAATGCCATTTTCCATAATTTCAATTTAATATAGACTGATCGAGACAAGAGACCCAAGAACATTTACTACTTTAATTCTTGCATTTATTGAAAGTAGGTTGAAATGATCAAGAGTTTTCGGCTGCATTATTTCTATTTTCAAGGGCTAAATTTAGTCAAATCATATTTCAAATTCTAAGGCTTTTCGAGGATTTCAAAGAAAGGTATGAATCCCATGAAAATACCTATTTTAAAATTTGTTTTCTACAGTGTTGCTGTACTTAATTATTTGTATTTTGTTCATTTTGTCCCTTTTTTACTCTGTCACAAAATATGGATCCAATTTATATTATAATCTAATAGTCAACTTTCAAATTGGCTAATATATAATACAGTTTTGAAGTTGACATGATAATATGAGGCTGATCTATATCTTGTGAGTAAGCGAATTTGCCAATCTTTAATATATTATCTTTTACACTGCTGTACACTCAGGTTCTTAAAATGTTATATTCTACACAGTCTTTCTAAAGACTACTCACAATGAACCACAGTGGGGGATCTAGGGAAGGGGTCAGAGGGTTCTCACCCTCTCCTGAAGAATTTTCAAGACCTCGTTTTCTCAAACATTTTTCCAAAATAACCTAAGTATTGCATATTTACTGAGTAGTACTGCCCCCCCTCCTGAAAACAATCCCAGAATCATCCCTAAATTGACATGTACAAATTAACAATGAACCACAATATTGACATCACTGATTACCCTATATAATATACTGCCAGTAAAATTTGACAATGGAGGTTTTCCTGTTAGCATTTCTATCCCAAATATACCAACTCCCCATATATCTGTACTGAAGCTGACTTTCTCTCCACGGCAAGCCTTGAAAGAACAAATAAATAAATATTATAAATAAATAAATTTTAATGATCTATAACGCCCATTTTTCATGTCGTGATGATCAAATGCGCGAGACAGACACTGAGGGTGGTCACTGCCAGAGATTTGTTTACGTCCTCAGCGGTTCTTTTACGTCCACCTTATAACATAGTCAGAGTGAAGGCAGACGGGACCTCCGGCTTTACGTCCTTATCCGAGAAGACGAGGCACTGAGAGAGTAAAGTATCTTGCCTAAGGACACAACGTGATCGCCCGGTCTGGGAATCGAACCCGGGCCACTGGACCCGAAGTCCAATGCCCTAACCACTAGGCCACCACGTCTCTCAATAAACTTGTTACCTCTGGGGACATGAAGTGTTCAGTTCCATTTGCTTTGTACGGATATCCCTCTTCCAGTGACTGGATGTGTACAGCTGACCCATAGTCACCTAGCTTGATTCGGGTCAAGGTGCTGTTGGCAAGAATATTATCACCTGTATATAAAATTAAAATTTAAAAAAATATATTAACAATAATTTTGAATGATGGTGAATAAAACCATCAGCAATACTGATGATGCTATCAACATTTGGTGCAGACCAATAACAATCAGGCGTGGGCCCAGGATTGTTGTCAGGAGGAAGTGTATTCAGGTCTGGGGCAGATCCAGGATATTGAAAAAGAGGGGGCGAGCCAATTAAAATTACATTTTTTTAGCATTTTTGAATCTACATTATTTTTTTAAATTGAAAAACAAAATAATTAAAGTTATTTTTTTATTCAACAAAAGGTGGGGCCACAGCCCTTTTGGCCCACCCCTAAATCTGCCCCTGGTATTATCCTCAGGAATGGGTGCACTCAGTACACATGAAATACTGTGGTTATTTTGGAAAAAAATATCTGATAAAACAAGGACTCGTAATCTTTCCAGAAGGGAGTGCGCAGCGGCCTTGCACCCCTTCCCTAGATCCACCACTGACAATTATGATGATGGACATTTTTGGTGACTTTCAATGATGATGAAAGCAAGAAAGACGGCAATTGCATTATAAGGTGTTTGACATATCCATACCTTTAATGTCGCAATATATGATTCTCACTGAATGAAGGAAGGCTAATGCTTCCAAGACCTCTCTGATGATGTAACGAGCAGTGCCATCATCTAGACATCCATCAGGTTGACTGTACATAAGCTGAGAAATGGACCCTCCTAAAATAAGCACAATAAACTAGTCTTAATCTATATTAAACACACATTTACACTTTATTAGTAAACATTTAAATAAATAGACAAATCTATTTAATATCTCAACATTGGAATACCAAGGAAGTTTGTAATCCAAAAGCACAGATAAATAAACTACCTTTTTAATACTTGGACCTAGCACAATTTGTTATCGACAAAATACAATCACACAAACAAACCAACAGACTACAACAAAGGGACAGTAAACTAACACACAGACAAACAAACACACCTCAGGCATTATTTTTATTCAAAGAAACAATAAATGAAGACAAAAACAAGTACAGCAAAACCCCTCTATTCCAGACAGTATTTGAAACCAAAGAAAATGTCCGCTTTGTAGAGGATTCCAGTTAACTGAGGTTAATTTTACAAGAGATATAGGAAAAAGGTAATTCTGCGCATGTGAAATCAAATAAAATTTCTCGTGCAATTAAAAAGAAATTTTTTGTTAGAGCCAAAATATGGTCATTCTTGAACTTTTTGTTAAAAAATAATATCATAGCATTGCATACGGGCCTCAAAAGCAACTAGTGTACATTCCCGCGCGTCCAAAACATTGAAATCATCTTATTTTCCGCACGTTTTTTGCTTATAGCTCCAAAATTAGCACGGTGACACCCAATTAATCTTCAATTTTTATATTTGGCATAAACTCAGCTTTAAAATTTTGAAATAAAAAATATATGGTCTTTGAGACTAAAACATGGTAATTTTGACTTTTTTGTTGTAAAGTGTACAAAAAATTAATGAAGCTCTTCATTTAAATCTCCGTAAAATATCTCAGTCGATGTCTTTTCCAACGGGTAAATTCATGAGAACTATAGTGAAGGGAGCATTTTGTCAGACTCTTATAGCAAATTTGTGAAAAACTTTCAAATTTGTTCGCAAGAATATTATTTTCCACAAATTTGATGTTACTTCTTTTAGTTGAAATGGGCATATTACCACCCCCACAGTTCCAAAACAAGCACGGTGACCCCTATTTTTTATTTCATTTCTGTTTTTTATATGTGTCAGTCCTTATTCAGAAAAAGTTTTAGAAAATTCTATCGGCGGGAAGTGTGGATCCCGAACTACCTTAAAGAGAATATCAGACGTATATATGGAAGACCTGGTGAAGAGAGGTTTCACTGTTTCCTTAGCAAAGATTTAATTATCATTGGCTTGCATCATACCATCCATATACTCCATGAATATAGCCACACTGTCTTCTATCTTGACAGCCCCATATAGGGATAGCATCCTGATGTTCTTCCCTGAGATTTCCTGCCAAATTCTCAGCTCATTTGGATCAAATTTCCTTTCTGGTATCTATAGATATAACAATTGAATGTACTGAAGTCACTGCATCCAAAATTGAGTTCAAAAAAGTTCAAATACGTACATAGAACATTGTTCAAAGTTGAAGTGAGTAAAGATGAATTCATCAAGTTTTTGCCAAGATTTTACAAATCTCCTGGAGATCTCAACACTAATAGGTTACAGAACTCAACACATTTTTTGAAAATCAACATGTTTGTGACCATCTCTACATATAGTGTGTTGAACTCAATTAATTTTGAAAACTAGGTGACTTTTGAAAGTAACAGCTTGCCATAAGAAAGAAACTGCTATGCACTTTATTATTAGAACTTTAGAATCTACAAAGTTTACGAACTCAAGAAACAATACTTTCGAGGGACAGTGTTGACATTTTGCAGTAGAATGACTAGTCCAGAGCATAATTTAATAATTTTTTTTAAAGCATACATACGTTTTTTGTTGCAAAAAGTTTGTTGGTTTTGACATCAAGGTTGAGATAAACCTTTCCAAATGCTCCTTGTCCTAGATATGCCCTGTCCCTTTGGACCTTCCTCCAGTGCAGCCCCTCGTCATATCGACCATTTTGAACACTCAGAACAGACTGTTAGAAACAAAAGGTAAGCAATAATGTTCTTTGTCATCCAGAATAATACAATATTAAATGGTACAATGTTATCTCTTACTATTCTGCATACCATTTGATTATTGGCATATGTAGTATAATGGGACTTCTGTGTAATCTCTTAATGTAAGTCATGTGACCATAAACCTCAAGGTGAGGTTTGAGAAAGATGAAGTAAACTCAGTATTTCACACTCCATTTGTGTTTATTGTCTAATATTATTGATAACTGTACAGTAGATTTAGTGGTTGTCTCTTACTAATCATTCTACTAAAGATCTTTGAATTTTCTCATAGATTCTCACCTTATCAAATGCAACAAGTACTGTCACTTTTGGCAGCAACTCATTTAGGTCTTGTACATGATGTGGTACTCCTCTAGCTACAACTTCACAGTTTTGACCTAAATACTGACAAGTTTCCTCTTCAGGCTGGAAGTCTAAGAGACTGATTTGATGAACTGTGGAGAGGCTTCGTCTAGCTGCCTGGTCAATAAGATCTTTAATCTCCTGCTGTGAAATCTCTGCACTCTGCATATTATAATCGTTTCCACTTTCATGTTGATTTAATTGATATTGCAGTAACTGTTGTTCTATTTGGATGTCAACTCCCCAGTTTTCTCCAAAGAATACTTGATCATCTGGGTAGCCCCAGTCAGTGAGTACTCTTTTTTCATCTTTCTGCAAATGTTCTGCTATCTCACTGAAAACAAGTTATAAAGTTATGGTTTTCAGTTAGGGTATATATTAAGCATTATAATTTATGGTTATGCAGTTTTGCCTTATTTGTGACACAGGTTTTTGGTTTTTGACTATTTTTCATGAGATTTTATTATATTCAAACCCTCATACATTCTATCCACTCTCCATGTACTTTAGAATAATAACAGCAAATGGGGGAAACCGTTATCACTGTCACAATCATGCAAGAACAACCAACATAAGAACATTCAAACACAATAAAAAACAGATAGTTTGTATTGTCAAAATACAAGGCAAATCAGTTCAAAAATGCTTTTGTACCAACAATGTATCTATATTAGTCAGATTTAGTGATATAAAACATGTATTTGCAATTAAGTCTTTTGGCTGCAATATAATAAGAAATCACTAAAGCCATCAATCTATCAATCACTATACCATCAATCTATCTATGAATCTGACTATGACCCTGACCTGCATCGTGACACGATACACTTTGAATCCTTGCAATGCTGCACATGATAAATGTATATCTCAGCAAGAAGAAGACACTCTTTACACCCTCCAAGAACTCTGTAAGTGCACTCTTTGCTATGTTTTAGAAGAACATGTATTTCATAACAGGGGCATCCATTGCATTTTTCAAGTAAGCCATGTTCTTCTGTATTACACTTGAAGGCTGATTGTAAGATGGTGTCTTCTTCAGGCCTTGCTTTCTTTGACCACTTCTAGAAAACACCAGGAAGAATGATTTAGTGTAAGATGTAAATGAATGTAAGGAATCTACTATCTACTCTCACAAAATGACTTTGATTTCTTCATTTTTTTGTGTGTGTGTGTGTGTGATGCAAATGAAATCAATATTCATAACAAATACAAATTAATGACTTCAAAGACAACAAATGTCACCCCAACCCCCCCCTCCCCCCCAAAAAAAAACCCACACAACACAATAACAACAACAAAAACAGAAAGTATCGTTATGGGGATGTGGAAGCCTAATAGAATTAAAAAATTGCAAAGCCCGATTTACACAGTGTGATGCGTTGTGTGCAATTTGTAGTATACTGTACGACTAGTCATAACTTCCAGCTAGTTGCTCGAGCTTTAAAACGTGTTTTAACATGTCCTACAACTAGTTTTAGAAGGTTTTGAACCTCAACACTAGTCGTATACTACAATCGCGAGCGACAAATCGCACCATGTAAATCATGCTAAATGATAACAACATCACACGGCTTCAGCATCATCAATAAGTGTGCAGTCCACACCTATCGAAGTATGACAATCATCATCAATTCAGTGCACCAACTCTATTTCTATTTCAGTTATCTATTCTATGCTATTATAAACTCAGGATATCATGCTATCTTACAGCATGATGCTCAAAAGTATGACCAGCCATAATTCTTTCACAATACTTCTGTCTACCTTTCAACCAATCACAAGTCAAGACTCAGCGTAAACATTGTGTAGATGCATTAAAACTGGTCATACTTATGGGCATCTCACTGTGATAGAAGACTTACTGGGGTATGGTGTGGTTTACCGTTCACTTCATCAATCCAATGCTGCATTGAGTCTCCCAAACCAACAATAGCTGTGCAATGAAAAAAAAAACAGACATTAATTGACACTTCAGCTAATTTATAATTCAAAAAGATATATTGCAATGTTAGGACATCTCTTTGGATTTTGAAGTTATTATCAAATAAATTATGACTTAATTGGTGATAAATCTACTTTTTTTTCTGACAGTGTATTCATAATTGGGATCCCATGAGTAAAGACACTTGAAAAAAATGTTGAAGGCATTATTATGCCATTACTATAATAGATGTAAAAGTGAAGAGAAAACTTACCAAAACTTGACCTCCCTTCCTGACCACCATTATGGACAGGAGATGAAGGTGAGGACATGTCATCAAAATGGATACCATCATCAACACCTGAATCATCACTCTCTAAGGCTTTTGCTTTGCTCTTGTTGTTGCTGATACTATTGTTATGATTCAATTCATCACCAGCATCAGCACTGACATCATCATCATCATCATCTTTTTCTTCTTCTTTTTCACTCCTAACAGGGTAACACTCATTTCCCTGATGATCATTGATATTATTTCTTCTTTTCCGATGTTCATCTTCATCATCATCATCATCATCACCATTGCTTTTGCCACCATGGAATTTAGAAGCAAAAGTTTTAGGAATTACTCCACTTGCCACGCTTGAGGCAGAGGATGTACCCTGTGTTTCTTTACCATTGCCTCCATTTTTATTAGAATCTTCACCGTCACAGCAATATTCAGCTGGCTTTTTTGTGCATTCTTTGACTTGATTGATGAGGTTAAACATGTTGTCATTTTCCTCCGGGACTTTCTTTTCATTTTTCCTAGAAAAAAATGTTATATTAATATAATTAAATACTGATTATGATATTTTTTTTCTGGACATACTACTTATTTCACCTAATTAGGAATACTATTGTAGCCACCTTTTAAGGTCCCCTGTAGTTGTAAATAATCTATTTACTACATACATATATGGACAATTTGTAAAAGCTATATCAGTTAGTCTGAAAAAATAAGCTAGATGGTTTCTTTTTAGACTACCTGCCATATCAGGGGTCGCATGGGAGGGGGGCTGAGGGGCTATAGCCCCCCCCCCCCCCCAATAATTATTCTGACATTTCATCAAATATCATTGTAACCATGAGAAATACTTTTTCTCATAGTGAAATTATTAAAAATGTAAATATTTGATGCTTTTTGTGTTCTCAATGCTTCTCAAAACACAGGAAATCGCAATTCCGCGAGAGTTATACTTTCAAAATTTTCTGGGGTAGATATAACTTCCGGCTTTGGCGATCGTATGCCCCCCTAATCCAAAATACGTGGCGCGGCCCATGCATATGTTTATAATGATTAATATTACTGTGAAAATATGTAATTGATGGTATATATATATAAATATACAGCAATATGTAGAAATTATAAGCCACTGTCAAGTATATACCGGTAAGTATATATAAAAAAGGCTTTAGAAATTATGGGATATCCTCACTGATATTTTTTTCTTAAAGCCCTGATCCTAGGGAACAATAACAACATATATTTGAGGGTATCCCATAATTTCTAAGTACTTTTTGATATATACTTATATACTTTGTAGTGGCCTTGATTTACTTTATTCTACTTATATTCTACATATTCTACTATATATATATATATATATATTCATTTGGTATTTGTTTGTAAACATATGGTAATACGTAAATATTAACTGACTAAAAAAATGAAATAAAATGGTGTTTTGATCAATATCAATAATATAATCCCCACTAAACAGCGGCTCTTGCAAGCTAACATATACATCAAATATTCTCTTATATGATATAGCATGACAACATTAAAAAATAAATATGACGATTTAATGAACCATAACCACATACTTCTAGGTCTTCATTAAATTATTTAGTCAATCAGCACAAAGTTAGTGGGAGATGTGATTTTTGATTGGTTAAAATGTGGGATTCAACCAACAGTTAACGATGCATTAGTGTTTTCATTTATTCCAACAAAATTCACTAGATACTTCTTAAACTCTTTGAAAGATTTGACTTATTTCACTGCACAAATGGGATTGAATTTCTCTTTGTGAATGGCACTCTTTCCAGCAGAGTAAGAATACAGAGACACAAGAATATGAACAGTAGTCATGGAGCTATGCAAGGGCGAAATTTGATCTAGATAAACAAACAGTATAACATATTATGTAACTTATTCCAGTTAGTGTCTGAGGTTTCAAGTCGGCGCAAGGTCAATGTTTTTGGTCAAGGAGGTTTGCAAGATGTTTTAATTTTTTACACAACATACACCGAATCGAAATATGGCGGATGGCGCGGTTATGTACTGGAGCGATATCACAGAAACGAGGCTAGTCAGTCAATGTACATCGATCGTGTTTTGTGTTGTTCCTTATATTGTTTTAACTTCAAATACAGTGGTTTTCACGAGTTTTGTACCATTTTTTCAATAAAAATAACATAGCCAAAGATGAACTGTTCACCAAGACGACTGACTAGCCTCGTACTCAAGATTGTCCACCATTTTTTGATTCGGTGAATAGAATTGCTAAAATCACAAATCTCAACAACAAAAATATGCCAGTCACTGGTCACAGCTGATTATAATTTCACGAATCATGGCATGTTTTTTCTGCTTTTCATGGATCACTGCATAAATATAGGCCCTATCACAGATCACAGAAAACCCCTTCCCCAGCCTGTATGTAGGTCGCCATTCAGAATTACTATCGAACACAAAGGTCCCACCAATTTTTTTTTGGATTTGTCCCAGCTGTCATCAATGACCTTCAAATGTTCCTACACTGTGAACCCTTTATATTCAACTAAACAATAACTTGTCCCCCAAATCAAATTTGAAGTGGTACTCATGGTACGTGGAAATCGATATCAATTGATTAATCGATCGATTGGACTTAGGTCAGATTGATATCAAAACCTCCTGCCTTGTGTTCACACTAGAACCAGTTTAAGCTAGATATATGGCATTTTTAATTGCCTACAATCTGTCATCGTTTATATCTCAAATCTAGATAATGAATTTTCCCCGTTCAGACTAGAGCAACGAATTAAATTGACAGAGCTCAGATAGCACCATTACATTTGACCTAGGCAATGGATGATACAATAGCAAACTTTCTTAAACAAATTTATCTTTTTCGTGCACTCGAGTCTTGTCGAAATATAACAAGACGAATCCAAGTGCTTCCCAATGCAAGGCAGAGAAGAAGAAGGGAGTCTATTGATATTAGAGTTATTAAGAAGGCGACAGGCTCGTCAGAATGCAGTGTCCATTCTATTTATAAAATTCAAAATAAAGGCAGGAAATCTTCGATTGATACTCTTTCTCTCATGCAGTTCGCGCTCAAAATCGGATAGACGTCTTTGGAAGGATTATAAGTCGTTTCGCTACACGAACCAGTTCAATACACGTATCTTTCGTCGTTTCGATGCAGGTCGTTGGTCATTTCGTTACACGTCTTTGGTCGTTTCGATGAATGTTGTAAATGAGCTAAAACAAGCTTAAATCTTAAATAGAACTGCAAATGGTACAACAATGTTTCATTTAAAGTTGTTAGAAATCTAAATTTATAAACTATTTTATAAACACTGAAGTATCATGTGATGAAAATAAGGTTTTGAGCGTGAAAATAATAAAGAGTTGTTTCGATGCAAGTTCATTTCAGTGTGACTGATCAGTCGGCGAGTAACGCAAGACTCACTCGATAAAAAAAATTTTCCGTAAAAAATACGCAGTCGATCAAGTGAGTCTTGCGTTACTCGCCGACTGATCAGTCACACTGAAATGAACTTGCATCGAAACAACTCTTTATTATTTTCACGCTCAAAACCTTATTTTCATCACATGATACTTCAGTGTTTATAAAATAGTTTATAAATTTAGATTTCTAACAACTTTAAATGAAACATTGTTGTACCATTTGCAGTTCTATTTAAGATTTAAGCTTGTTTTAGCTCATTTACAACATTCATCGAAACGACCAAAGACGTGTAACGAAATGACCAACGACCTGCATCGAAAAGACCAAAGATACGTGTATCGAACTGGTCCGTGTAGCGAAACGACTAGACCTTTGGAAGAGACCACTCGCAGACACAAGACCGTCAAAGTAAACAAAAAACTGACAAGAAAAACATCATTAGCAACTTTTTAGTCGCTCAAACCATGTCCCAAGGTAGCTTTATCTCATTGCCGGACAATTTTCAAAGGCAAAACGCCGCTCCCAAGCAGTTTCCAAGCGAATCGAGAATTGTGTTCACACTAGTCAAGCTACTTGGGTCGAATTCCAAGCTGCTTACCATCCTAGTCTGTTGATTCCATAACGTTTTTTAAATAAATCTTAAAATACCTTTTGCTGCCAGGAGTTCCAGAATAAGCAAATCCTAAGTATAGATTTGCTGCGAGAACACCAACGAAAAGACGCAGAAATTGGAATAAATCTGTAATGAAAAGAGAATCATAAGAGATCGAGTCATCACGAATTAGGACAATTAGAAAACTTGCAAAAAGTTCTTACCTGGTACCAAATATTCTTTCCTTTTCAACACTTCTGATCCACAAGAAAGCAATTCAAGTGACTGTGATGGATTGTAGGAGCGTTCCTTGCTTTCTGTAACGAGTGTTCTAGCAAAACCCAACGAATCACAATGGCGACTATCGTCCTCCTTGAAATGGAATAATGGCAATGAAACTAAGCACTGACTTTCGATTCCTTCGGATAGATCACTGCACAAAAGTGGGGTTAACTTTTTCGGCTTGATAGAATCTAGAACTTTCACAGTATTCTGAAAATACATGACGACTTCTTCTTTAACTGATGTTCAAGAAACCACCTAAATCTACTTTGTAGGTATTTTGGGTCTTGTGACCTATATACTCGGTGATTCCCCGAAATTTAGTTCCTCGAATTTTATTTATGAGATGAATCGGCGAAGTCGCAGGCTTACTCAAACTCTCTTTAAACAGGAGGCCCAAAATCGAGTATAAAATAAAGACGCTAAAGTGTAAAAGTCTTTTCATCGGACTATTTTTTAGTGTAAATCGTACAGAGTTGATAATCGTTTGTAATATGTCCAATAAATGTTTGTTTTAAAAATTTAAAATTTAAGTTGTTTACTCAATTATAGTAGCCTGTCCATAGAAAGGTTCCTTTTAATTATATTTCCCGCCAAAAATGTGACAAAACGAGGACAAAACGAGAGACCAGAGACTGAGGAAGAGTATGTACTGCCTTGTTGGGCTGCCTGTGTATTCGTGAAATCCAAAATGGCGGACATTAGTGCACTGACTTCAGAGGAACTGATAGTGGAGTTGAGAAAGCATGGCTTGAATGTGGGACCAATAACACCAACGACACGAAAACTATTTGAAAAAAAGTTAGCAAGAGTTCGAGGTCAAGAGATACAAAAGCTTGAATGCGAAGAAATTTGCGCTATTTCTCCCATCAAAGAGGAAAGTAACCGCGTCGAAGGTAGCTCCAGTTCCAACGACAACATCTTAGACACTTGCGCTAACAAGAACTCAACTAGTTTCCACTACGGTGTGAGCTTTAATCGAAGTCAAGGTGACGGCAGTTTTAATACCGAACCTGCCGTTTTCAGCTCGCAGCATCAAGCTTTGCAAGCAGTCAAACAACTCAAAGACAAAGAAGCGCGTTTCAAACCTTTTAAAACTCGAGAGGAGGCCGAAAAATTTTCTCTCTCGTCACTAACATGCACTCCTAGTTCTCCTGTACCTATACAGAAACCTGTTGATCCTGTTGGAAATTTCAAAAGGCCATCACCTCAAGAACTCATCAAATTTCGAAAGATTATCGAATCAGGCAATTTTCAGGACTTCTTGAGCATTGTAAACACAAATCCTAAATACTTGATCAGCTCAGGGGATACCCCTGTTGTTTTGCAAGAGGGCTTTCGTTATAATGCTATGCATATTGCTGCAAAAGAAAACAAACCTGGAATATGTAAACTGATTATTGATACGGTGGAAAGTGATAAGTTTTGGAATCGCTATCTTTCCTTAAATATAAATGAAAAACTGTCACCTATGAACTATAAACGAAAACAATTTCTTGCTGATTTGTATCTCAATACCCCCGACAAAGGTGTAAGTATAGTAACAAGAAAATAATTATCTGAACCCTGGCTTAACCATGTATGTGCTAGTAGCGAAGTATTTGTCATTTTTTTAAAACTTCACCAGTTGATAAAACAGCATAAAACACAAGTTATAAGCAAACAATAAAATGGGCGTTTCCATTTAATCTTTGGAGCTACAATTTTTTTAAGTCAGCAATTTCGGTACCTATCATGAGCAGCGTGACAAGTCATCATGAGGTAAAACAGAAAGATGATGAAGACAGAAAAATTACCAAACAAGCTGAAAGGGTTTTAAAAAACAAGCGTACTGACACTAAACTGTTTGAAAAGCAAAAATTCTTGATCACTTCTAAGCAAAAAACACTCTTTTAATGGAAATACCACACGCATTGCTCGCAACTATGTTGCTTCCGAGTAGCTTTTGCAAGTGGAAATTTAGTAGAAAACATCACGTTTTCATATGAAAAATAAATGTCATTTTTTCAAAAAACTGAATGAACGTAAAATTTTTGGTCTTCTTTCCATCTGTGAATTAAAAAATAGGGGTATACATTCGATTTGGCGAGGTATCAAACAACAAAGTTGGTGATTGTTGATAACTTGAGAATTAGTGACCGGCAGAATCCCATCCACACGCTGATAATGGCGTATGTACTTCAACGGTTCAACTGCTTTTGCCCTTTTTTTTTACACCCACTCATTTCTTTTCGCAATGTTTGGACAACAAAAGGTACCCTTTTTTTGTTTAGTTAGATTTATTTTCATTGTTTTCTTTTTCGGTCAAAATAAAGCAACTGAAAAAACGGCGTGTGATGTCTTCAGCATGTGCAGAAAAGATGCACGCATGCAACTAGCCCATACATCCTTAAAGGTGCCTATAAAGTTTCTGCACTATACCATGTAAAATAATGCACAATTTCATCACAATTCTTTCATTTTCAGAATTTTGAAACACCCTTACATTTTGGCTGTAAGTTTGGACATGTTGAGGTTGTCAAGTATTTAGTGAGTCATCCATTGACAAATATATCACCAAGGAACAAATATGATGAGACTCCAGAGCAGGTATAGTGTATTATCTGTCTGTCTATCTGTATGTCAGTTGGTGCCTGTATTAATGGCCAATCATTTTGTCAGACTGAAGGACTAACGTCCAGAATGTCAGTTATCGCTATCGTCATAAATTAGTGTACAACTTATCACATTTACAACTGTTTCTCTGGAAACACCAACACAGTCCTATCTAGTATTTCGCACTAGTTTTAACCTCTTTCTTATGGCCTAATGGTCTGTCTGTCAGACTGGTTCAGTTTATCAGACTATCTATAAAATAATCTATATGACTGTTAAGATTTTCTATTATTGTCTGTTCATTAGTGTTTCTAATAGTCTTTTTTGACAAATGTTCTCCAGGATTGTTAAGTGTAAACATTCATTTAACTCTACTTTAAATGATTTCCTACTACGCTCATTTAATTTATACTTGAATTAATTTCAGATAATTTGTACAAGATGTAGTTCACGTAATGGTTCTATAAAACTAATAGAAGAAATAAAACACGTCCTGGAAGGTATCATGTTATTGACAAGACTGCTCTCAGATGTCGTATGATTGTACAGATTGATGATGAACTGACATTAAGCCAGAAGCCACCCAGCAACATGTCATGCTTTCCTACCCTCCTTTAGTGTCTTGTTTAGTGAAGCCTAAACAGCACTATCCATTGGATAAATAAGAGATGCATTACATTAAATAGATTCATATTCAACTGATAAATTATATGCAGTAGATAGCTTTAATCCAGTGAATAACTTGATCAATTGGTTTTTCTTTGTTAATTGAATTTCATGACTGTCTTGCTACCCCATAGACAACCATTACGTGCCAGTATTTGGATCTGAGGGAGATGCTTCTCCTGCTAGTATAGGAGAGCCATGGTCACCAGATATTCACAGTAGAGATTACAGACCTACTAGCCAAAGTCCAGTACAAAGTCCTATAGATCCTAAAATGACTGTAAGAGCATATGCAGGGCCAATGTCACCATCCAAGGTAGGTGCCACCATTTGAATCTGTATGTCAGACCATTGAATTCTGTACATCAGACCATTGAATTCTGTACTTGATCATTCAAATCTGTACATGACCATTCAAATCTATACATGACCATTCAAATCTATACGTGACCATTCAAATCTATACTTGACCATTCAAACCTATACTTGACCATTCAAATCTATACTTCACCATTCAAATCTATACGTGACCATTCAAATCTATACTTGACCATTCAAACCTATACTTGACCATTCAAATCTATACTTGACCATTCAAATCTATACTTGACCATTCAAATCTATACTTGACCATTCAAACCTATACTTGACCATTCAAATCTATACTTGACCATTCAAATCTGTACTTAACCATTCAAATCTATACTTGACCATTCAAATCTATACTTGACCAATCAAATCTATACTTCACCATTCAAATCTATACTTGACCATTCAAATCTGTACTTGACCATTCAAATCTATACTTGACCATTCAAATCTATACTTGACCATTCAAATCTATACTTGACCATTCAAATCTGTACTTAACCATTCAAATCTGTACTTGACCATTCAAATCTATACTTGACCATTCAAATCTATACTTGACCATTCAAATCTGTACTTGACCATTCAAACCTATACTTGACCATTCAAATCTATACTTGACCATTCAAATCTGTACTTGACCATTCAAACCTGTACTTGACCATTCAAACCTGTACTTAACCATTCAAATCTATACTTGACCATTCAAATCTGTACTTGACCATTCAAACCTATACTTGACCATTCAAATCTGTACTTAACCATTCAAACCTGTACTTGACCATTCAAATCTATACTTAATCTTTTAAATCATAAAAAATATGGTGGGACAGAGATACCCGACTGCCGAATAAATTATGACACATTCTGATTGGCTTTAAAAGCTCTGGTATAAATTTACACACATTCTGTTTCTTATGTAGTACACATTTTGGAGTTAAATGTTACAACATGATTAGAAATAAATAAATAAATATAAATATTTCATACATCTCATTCTCATAGTGGTTATTCTTGAGATGGATGCTCATACTTGTTACCTTATATTAATTATTTTACTCACATGTTTTCATGTTGATTTTGACAAGGGAGGAAAACTGAACCCAGGAAAAAAACAACATGGATGAGAGAAAAACAACACATTAATAAAAAACTAGACGCTCTAGGAGCACTACACTTCCCTGCGCAGTGTCCATTGAAATAACTTGTGCGCAGCCAAAATACTCCAACATTTGGGCTGAAGAACATTTTTAGACTATGAGAATGAGAATCTTCGGTCCCCTTGGTCAGACTTCATGCAAACCAGCCCCTGGTTGTACAAAAATGATTGCCTTGAATTTATCTAGTCAATTTTTTTTACAAATAAAATAACATTCCATAACATTTTTATTGCTATTTCTGAAGGCAGCAGAATTTCACCGCCAATGGAAAACACCCCCTGGTTCTCTTGAAGAAAAGAAAAGGTTTAAAGATATAAGACGAGGAGATAGTACTCGTGGTCTGGAAAGAATTGGAAGGTATACTTTTACCAACATCTTTAGAGAAACAATTGTGCAAATTGTTCAAAACATTATTGAACATAACATGATGTTTCAGTGTCATTCTGACACTATTACCTTTGATACAACACTGAAATGTTACATTACTCTATGTACAATAATTTTTCTAACAGTATGTTTGCCAAAATCTGCTCACAAAATGATTGAAGGGTTGACATCCATAATGGCCTGAGCGCTGATTTCAATTCACAAATCACTCAAAATGACCAATCTAGTAGCTTGTTAAAACCAAATGTAAATTCTTCAAAACTAAATGCACTACATTTGTTTTCAAGCCAAAAACAGCTGCTGGATAGCATTTGTTTTGAGTGATGTCATTGGGGTGTCAATATTTGATCATTACTACAATCTTTGACCAAATAAGAAATAATTTCCTTATTATTGTTTTGATCTCTATTTTCAAGTACCTGTCATTTTTGTTAGAACATTATTTGAAGACCCATCTCAGCTCTCCATTTGCCACACCACACCAAAAATATATTAGTCCATAGCCAAATGACAAACCATCTGGAAATTTTTGTATATTTTCAGAAGTCTGGCTCATGCACAGAAAATTCCCTGGGCAGAGTATTGGAATTTTCTTAATGCATATGTCGATTTAGCTCAACCTTCAGGACTTGAAAGACTTGAAGAGTACTTCAGAGAACAGCTATCTAAATATGAACAAGATGACCAGCGTTTGTTAGCCACGCCTGTTATGCCAAATCGCTATCTAAGCAATGAAGACAGTGATAGGTTTTCTATTCCAGAGAGAACAAGTGACACCAGTAGTGTCTTTATGGATGACAGTGCGATTGATCGTAGTAGTGTACTTGGCTCTCCACCTTTGCAGCCAGTCTACAATGAAAACTATCCAGTAATTACATCTAGTATTAGTGTCGGTACCAGTTGTAAGCAGCATGGACAAGTAAGCTTGGAACATGATTATCTATTACCAACTAATGATTGCTTACAAGAGTCGAGTCGCATGACTATGATTGCGAACAAACTAGATTTTCATGAGATGCAGAAAAATGTCGATAAAAATGCTGCTGACACCCAAATGATATCTCCAACACATGAGGATTTCCAGAGTCACAGAAAGAGTCAACATAAAGATGATGAAGGTGAGCTGTTTCTATGCCAGACAAACCTTCTTGATCAGCTGAGAGCAATGAATATTGAAGATGATGATGAAGTAAAATTAAGGACTGATGATATAAATAACAAAGACAAAGAACAACAACAGAAGCTAGATCAACAGCATAAACAAGAACTACAACAACATGAACAAAAATCTTTTAGAAACACAGATCAACAGCAACAACCGCAGTATGTCCAACAGGAACTAAACAACCAGCAGTATGAACAACAACAGCAACTACAACAAAAGCAACCACAACGGCAGCAGCAGCAGCTCTACCAACAACAACAGGGCAAACAACAGCAACCACAGCAAGTGCCTGTGTTACCAAGGCACCAAGAAAGTGTTTTGGACTCTATCGAACCATTGACAAGAATCTCTAATGAAAGAACATCATCCACTGACAGTATTGATGGTGTAATCTACAGGAGAGAACCTGTGGCACTTTTTATCAATGGGTAAGCACTCAATCACCTTTCAGCTTGTAAGTTGTTCAGTAACTCATTTATAATAGGTAACTAGCAATCAAACTAGTGTGAGCTGTGTCAGTGTTTCTAATGAAACAGTTGTGGTAAAAATGTAAGTTATACACTGTAAAAAGAAGACATAACTTACTGACATTTGGAAGTTAGATGTTTGCACTCTGATGATGGAGTAACAGTTGGATAGTCAGTAAGACAGTAAGTACTCTCTACTTTTTACAGCGTATAACTTACATTTTTACTTTAATTAATTTAACTTACTTACCTTGGCTTGTTATTTCTTATAGACTTATTAGTCATGTTGTGTCCCCTCTTTTTGCCAATGTTCTATTTTGGAGAGTTTGAAGATAAAGCTTCACTGGACAGAAAACACATGGAAATTCTTACACCAAGAGTTATCCAAACAAACCAACTTTACCATTGAATTACATGCCTTGTTCCTTAGAGTTGTTTCCCCATCTTATATATTAAGATATTCACATAATGATGTTTGGTACACAGATGCTATCCAAGCAAGACTGACCTGGATGTACTAAGAGCTCTAGATGGTGTATCTCTTTCATTTGATAACTATCCGTTAGTAACACATTGGCGCAATAGAGTCTTGTCTTATACATGGACTACTAGAGAAAGGTAACATTTCATTAATCTTTCAACAAGTAGTGAAATTTGGTTGACAATCTAAAAACCCTTGAAGGTCGACAAGTGTACATAACCAAAACATGAAAGAGTTTATCAACTCACAAAAATTGATTTTAATTGATGGTCAATAAGATATGGAAGGATGTTTGATAACAATACAAATTACTGGGATTATGTGCATTCCTTAAATTCCAATTCATGGACTTACCTCACTTCCAAACAGTTGACATAGTGGGGCAGCATCTCTACAAGGAATAAGCTTCAAAAACAGCATCTCCTAATATCTTGATCTTACCACATATTTCTCACAAAAAAAACAGTTGACATAGTGGGGCAGCATCTCTACAAGGATTAAGCTTCAAAAACAGCATCTCCTAATATCTTGATCTTACCACACATTTCTCACAAATAGAACGCATGGTACAAATAAGCCCCTCCCACCCCCTACAACCTGGTAAATAAACCGCACTCCGCACCCCTTAGAACTGAGGCCAAACTTAACATCATTTGATTGTTTCCCACTACTGAAATGTTTTACAGTGTGAATCTGATGTGGTATTTGTGTTTTACAGCTGGCCAAGCCCTGGTTCACCTCTTTGCAGAAGTAGATCTAAACAGAGATTTACAACAACTAGCTAACAACAATAGTTAGCTCTTTTATCCTGATGCTGAAACAAGTCAATGGCATGAAGACTGAATAACGGTTACCCTGGCCAGCAGATAAACATTTTAAAATACTGAATCCGTTAGAGTGCATGCCAGATAAGCGTGACAATTCTTAGTTATTTAGTTAAAAAATAGATATGTACTAAACTAAGAATTCACCGAAGCATAAACAAAGGCAGCTTCCATTTCAATTCCTTTGTGGTATTGTGTATATGCCTAGGGGCCTGTTTATATGAGGCGTTTTTGCTCTCTTGAACACAAAAGAAACCAGCCTGCTAAACTGGGCTGGTTTACTCCATATAAACATCCCCTTAGTGACTTCTTAGTTAGTGGGTAACTAAATCTTATCTGGCACTAAATATTAGGAATTGTTTCACATTTATGTGGCGTGCATTAGTTGTGGGTCTCGGACAAGTTCAACAAGTAGTCAGTTTGCAAAAAACTCCAGACATTGGAGATGATTTCAATTTACAATGTTTGATGCTTGAGGGTATGTATTCCCAGTGTATTTAAAACCAAGCGAATTTTGATTCACTTCGTGAAACAAACTTCAATTATTTTGCACTTTCTATTAAAAAAACCATCAAACTACAACACATTTGGGCTGGATGTTCTTGCACAGTAGTACGAGTGTATTCCGAGTGTATTATCTAGAGTTAAAAAACTACGGATATGTTAATAATCATAATACATGATTCAATTTACTAACTTTTTTCACATAATTTATGCACACATTTTAAACCGAGGAAATGAGTCACTTACAATCTTTTTACCCTGGTCCCAGAGGCTCTCGTTCTTCTCCCAAAGTGAAGTAAGGTGCGAGCACCGCGCTGACCAGGAAATCGTTTTTGTAAGTCTTCATGTATACACATATCTTTAGATGTCACATTTCTACATTTCCAGATTTGATATTAAGTGTTGTACGCATCAAGAAACCTACACAACCTACTGTGGGTGACAGAGTGGTTAAGCCTCGCCTAACAACTCTATGACCTGACTGGATACATTCGAGGATAAACAAAAGACATTTAACGTTTTTTTGCCAGTACAACATATAATATCAAATCAAGTGTTAATCAGTGAAAACTTGAAGGATAAACCCAAAACGTTTTTGGAGCTACTTTCGCTGTTACTCTATACCATCTACTATAACACATGACATCAAAAAGTACGGTTCCCAGCCTACGCCCTCGCGTATTCTTTGAACATCCCGCGTGTTTTGAAAAAAAATTTGGTTTGTTTAAATCAAGGTTCTTTTTTCAGTAAAAGTATCCTTTAGCATTGATAGTTCAGGGTGAATGTTCTTTATATAAATAAGCAAATAAAAATATTAACATTGCTTGACCATTGCATACTTTGTTTTACTGCCAAACATGGCAGTTGTATTTTTGGCCTGTATAAAACGATGCGGCCGATTCATTTGGCGGTCGACGTCGATCAGCTTATGACTGGGGCTGCAGGGGTAAGGAGTATTTTTGAAAATGTCCGACCATCATACCCGATACTGTTACACTAGAATCCCCCTACAACCCCTACCCCCGGAGGATTTTATTGATTAAACTGCTGATCATGGTCATGAATCGCATAGACTTCTAAGAATCGATCTAGACAAGCAAGTCAAGTAAAGCTTTTATTTTCAATAATATAGAATATATTTGTATCATTTCCAAAATAATGTCTTCCTCATTATATGTACAATTCCATATATTGTCTGTAAGATATCCTTTGTTGTATATTACAATAAGATTGTATAGAGTGCAAACACTAAATGTGTGCAACAGTTGTCACTGTTTAGTAGTAAATAGCACTAATTAAACTAAAGAAAACAATAGAATTAGCGTAAAATAACACGTGGCATTTATGTTGCATACTTTTAGTGCGTGCACTCTTTTGCCCATGAATCGTAGGAGTACATAAAGTTTCGTCCACACAAGTTTGGTGATTTTTCGTGCACCTTTTTGTTTCCAGAGAATAACAAACGAACGAGACTCCGCCAGCAGGGAAGCAACTATTTGATTCAAAGGGTGATTATTACATTTAATGCAATTCGCAAAAACGTTCATGCTGTTGGCAAAGAAATTATGGAATCACTTTCTTGCTATTTTGGCCATAATACATTGATGTTATAGTGGCATGTAACAAAGTACAATCAAAGATATCCCATAATTGCTTAGTCTTCATTGATATAACTGAAATGTATGATGGGTAAAATGTCTCGACATTTCGACGCCCTCGGGCGTCATTTTTAAGAGACCATAAATTTCATAGTTAAATCTATTAAAAAACACTTTGTTGATATATGTGAATTTTGTGTTTTGCAAATTGCAATGAACACTTTAAGTGTCCGTGTTAAGTATAAATGTTTATCTGTATGAATAAAATGAAATAACTCAAAACTTTCCATTAGTTCCTAGGTTCTAGATGCCATGAAAGCCAGCGTTTTCTTAGTTTCTAACTGCAATGCATATTGTCTTGCCCTAACTATACCTTATCTTTATTGACCCTCTAAACTGAAACATCTTTTTTTAAATGTTATGAGCGCTGTTGTTTTTGTCTCTTAGACCTTCTTGTGGGCATGCTACGACATTATTATTTTGGCCTTTTTAAGGTAATTCCGTAGTAATAGAACTAGCCATAGAATTTTGATAAAACTTTCTACAGTAAAACATTTTGAGTTTTTCATTAAAAATATAAGATAAAAAAATGGGGTCACCGTATTGGTTTTCGAGAGAAAAAGATTTAAAGTAGACCCACTTTTGTCAATTTAACGTCTAACATTCGAAAATGGTCATCATTCACAAAAGTGTCTCTTTACTGAACTTGGTCAATACCGAATGTTTTTACTGCACTGTAGGGTACTCCTGATACATTGGGCTACTGGTGTAAAGCAAAACATTTACGCTAAAACTCAACAACGAAAAGAAATAAAGCAAAAATTAACAAAATATTGGAATTTTTACGGGCCTTATCGATGCTTTAACCTGAACACTTTTCGAAATATCAAAAAATCTAGCCATATAATTTTGTCATCGATCATATATGTTTTAAAAAACATAATTTGAAATGATATTATGAAATAAAAAAGATAGGTGCCCGTATTGGTTTACGAGATATTTTAAGAAATGTCCGAAAAATTCAATCAAGATCAAGGTTTTACCGAGTGTGGACTGGGGCGATTTAAAGAAATGCGTAATTTTTCGCTTGAAAATGTAAAAACTGTTCGGATTTTTACGTTAAAGTGTTTCTCAGACATAGCTCTGTATTTATTGATGATAAGAAATGTAAAACTCTAAAATTCGAAATATGCGCAGAACTGTGCGCAATGCAAAACTACGGAATTACCTTAAAATGCGTGGTAAGTGTATATTATGACCATTGCATACTACGTACGCAAATATTTTCAAACTGAAACTCATTAGTGTTGTTGATTTATCAATAATTTTCTGAAAATCATTGTGGTGTTGCATTATGATACCGCACAAGCAGTCTTTCTGAAGACTACACAAACAGTCTTTCTCGATCAAAGCTATATTGGAAATTGCAACTATTAATTCATCCAATGTGCACGGGCGCCAGAAGCACAATCATTTCGACTGCCAAGTGTAGACCAAGGACTCAGTTTCCCGTGATTCCCTGCGCGCTATAAATCCAAAATGGCGTCCGCGCACATTGCCTATTACACTTTGCCATCATATTGTCTTTTGGAATCAATGGATCAACGAGAAATGTGAATTTTGTTTCCTAAAAATGCATTTCTTAAAAGCTGCGTCAATCCTGTTCAAAGTCTGATGAGATATCACTGCTGTCAATGTGCGAGTCTCTCACATCAGACATAGAAACGGAAGGTCGTGATCTATTCACATAAGTTCTTTGTAATTCTTCATTAAACACATCTGGAGCTGATTGCGCGCGGCTCTTTAGCGGGTAAATACATGACCCACTATAATCCTTAGCTTCAAATACGAAACCTTGTTCACCAGGAGATGACATTGTTTCTTTTAATCCTTTATGTGGATGTTTACTTCCATTCGTCGCATTTTTGGAAACACGCTGTTTCTGTGCTTTTTTCTTATTCTGTCGTTCAAGTTCTTCATCACTTGATAAAGATATTGGTCGAGTGTTGTATGTCTTTATTTTTGATACCCGTTTAGATATATGCCGTTCCTGTATTTCTGACTGACTATTTCCAGTTGACTCGTTAGGTTGCCTGGGACGTTGTTTTCGTCTTTGCTTAATAGTTTTCCGAGTACCTCCATGAGCAACACTCGACACTTTCTTTGTTTCATCATATTTTCTTTTCTTAGTCTGTGGAAATTTTCCAGGATCATCCTCCAATACAGGGCCAGAATCAGCCGAGGTAGCCTGAGATGAAAAGCCACCTTCATTTTTTCCACGTGAACTGCTACCATCACTTTTCGTCCGTGCAGCAGAGAGTTTTGTTTGTCTTAGATTAGCAGAAGTTACAATTCTCGGATCAGTATAAATGTCAGACAACGCCTGCACAACATCGGGTCCTTTTGAGGAGAACGATTCGGGCACATGCCAAGACACGTTTGTTTCTTTAGGCTTTTTCACAGGAGAAGTAGGAGTGTAGGGAGTAAAGGGCACCAGTCTGTAATATTCCTCAGGTGCTGGAGATATCTGCAGCGGTGATGGTAAAGGTTCTGCCTGAGCTCCTTCAATACCCTCTTGTTCATCCACTATTTTGCCTTCTTCCTCTTCTGGATGTTGAGAAGGAAAAAGAAATGAGCCAGATCGCTTACCCTTTCTGACAACTTCATCGACATCAATTTCATCGTCTTCATCTTCTTCCTCTTGTTTCTCTTCTTGCTCGTTGTCTGGTGATGTTGTTTTGTGGAATAATGGACCAACTTTCCCCGGACTAGTTTCAGGGTTTTCGCCTTCACCCGAAGAGAACATTGATTCCCAGTAGAAGGGCGAGTCTTGTCCAGCTATTCCATATGATTGTGAAATACCACGAAACTTTCCTTTAAGAACTGCTGCTTGGACTATTTTCCACATGGATTTTGCTTTGAAGAGCCGTGATCTTGCTACCTAATTTCGATGAAAATAATAACCAGTCTTTTAGAAATGCAATGAAAATATTTTCAACCGGCTCTCGCTTTGAAGAGCCGTGATCTTGCTACCTAATAGACCAGTTTCAAGTTTCATTGCTCAGGCTAAGCCTCAATTCTAGGGAAATTAACAAAAGAGTCGAGACAAAACCATTTGTATTTATATTGTTTTTGGTGCATTCCCACGGAATGAACCTTGTACAAAAGTAATGAAGAACATGAAACTGGACTATTTCGATGAAAATAACCAGTCAGCATTTTTTAAATGAAATGAAAATATTTTCAATCGGCAATTATAATCAGTTTATAAACACGCAGGAACTGTAATCTGTAATTAATGTCATGGGGCGAAAAATCAATGTATTTTTTAAATCATATCTTATTTTTAAATCTAAACATAAGCTTTTATTGTTTTCAAGAAATCAGCTACATAATTTATGAAAACAAACCTTTGGTGATGGGTGTCTTTGCTTTCCTTCACAATTATAATCTTCGTCTTCTGTGTCATCTTCTGACATATATGCCTGCACGTAGAACATTTGCAGGTCATCAAATAGGTAGCATAACGTGGCGCGGCAGCATAAAGGCCCGTTTACAATAGCAAATTTTGCAGTGCGATTTTCGCGCGATAATCGCCGCGATTGAGTTGCAACACGTGTATAAACGACCTGCAATATTTGAAGCGATTATCACGCGATTTCATAAAAACGATTTTTTTTCGCACTGCAAAATTTGCTAGAGTAAACGGTAGTACTCACAAAATTGGAACGCACAAGGGAAAAATAGAAGTCATAATTAATTAAGCATTGCAAGTTAAAGCTGCACAATACGTAGTCGAGTGACCAATAGCATATTAATGTGCTTTATTGTTTTTCATTTCATGAATGAACACATCAATGAATGAACGAGCGACAAAGATCGAACAAATGATAGAAATAAAAAGAGAAAATTTAAAAATTACAAATTAAAGATCTTTCTGAAAAGAGAGAAGGAGTGATTGACTGATTGACTGATAAAATGATGAATATAGTTCAGTAACATCTACAGTGTTGACTGCGTCGGTGTTTCTAATGAAACAGCTGGAAGAGTTTGTAAATTCATACTGCACCGTACTTCCAACTGACTGACTGACTGTTTGATTGAGCATGAGATCTTACCTCCTTGCTATGTATCAAGTTTCTGCACAGATATACTTCTTTAGTTATGTCAATTCCTTGAGCTCCCAGCTCTGCCAGAGCTAAATAAACATCTCCTATAGCGACTTTACGAGAAAATCGATCATAGCGACATATATGGAAGTCAAGAGTTTGATGTGCTAGCTCACTTTCTGCAAGGGGAAATTCGTAACATTCTTGGAATGATACATTGATGGATGTTTCGTATGGCTGGACATATTGCCCTTGTAGTCGTAGTGGCAGCAGTCGTACACCAACGTACGTCGCACTGATATCCCGTTCCATGGGAATATCTTCACCTCGTATCAATCGAACACACAGAATTGACCTGGAAATAGCAATTTAGAGGATGTGTAAGCAAAATATCAGGTCATGTTGCTGATTTTCTGTTTGTCATTCTATGCCTGTTTTGTATGCACTCTGTCTGTCTGTCAATGCGTCTTTCTGTGCGTCTGTCTGTCTGTCTGAGAGCAGTTATTGTATTTTTTCTTGTTTTATATGATCGTCGTTCGCCTTGTTTTCATGGATATACGTATCATAATCAAAACTGAAATTATTGGCACATCTTTGGAAACCAGTGCGCGTTGGGTTTCTAAGATAAGTCATGGATTTTATTCAGGAAATACTAGGAGCATGAAGTACCTTGTGTGATCATATTTTAGCGCAAAATAAAGTCGACCCAGATCTATCTCTTGTGGTTCGTAATGTTCAACTTCATCTTCAGTATCTGTTGCTGGCGCTGATGTCTGAAAAGAAAAAAAATGCTGCATCGGTTTGACGTATTTATATGAGGCGAGTTGGCTCTGATAGTATGGATAAGTCGTTCATGTTCCATATCCCAACAGACATAGAAACATTGCTTGCCAGGGCAGTTCACCGTCATATAAACAGGGTGTGAGGTATGTTTTTAACGAATAAATAATATTAATAATTATTATAATTAATAATAAATAATAAATATAAAATATAAAATAATATAAAAAATAAATAATATTTATAATTATTATAATTAATAACGAATCTTAACTTGATTTTGGGCAGAATACTATAGGTTACTATATGTTCTTGAAGTTTTCGCAAATTGCAATACTGCGACAATTTTAAAATGCGTGAGAATGCCAAAAAGTCACTGGCAGATTCCCTAGTTTCAGAAACAAACTACAAATATTAATGCTAAATATTGCAATTTTCGATTCCATTCCATGCAATTGTAGGGATGCAGACCAGCTGTTAGCATGTCTTACCTCTGAGATATCTGGGCGTGGTTGTACCGGAGTGATAGTTATTTTAGGTAAACCTTCTTCTCCCTCAGGAACAAAGCCTTTACGAAACGCACTACTGGTGACATCGTTCTTATCCAACCATTCCTCTACTGGGCTCTTCTTTTTAGTTCTCCTCCATATTGTCCACGATGCAGCAATGTACACACATATCATTACTAGCACAACTAAAAGGACTACTATAGCCAACTCAAACCGTTCCATTACCTAAGACATAAAAAAAGAAAGAAAGTAAGTTAGTAATCAAGCAAATCAGACGCGTACGGTTAGAAGTCTAAGTAAGTCGGTGAGTAAATAAATAGTGAACGCAAGCATTGACAAGTAAACACTGCGTTGGTAAATAATACTTACGTGAAGTAAGTCAGTCAGCCTCGAAATGCAATTAGAAATGAAATTAAGCTGATAAGCAAACATATAAGTGCGTTTTCCCACGTATGCTATTTCCTGAGTTAGCTTTTCTCTCTCCACAATACAACCCACGAGTCTGTCTGATAGCATTAATCTTGAAAAGGCTGAAGAGGTTAGGGTTTAAGTTACAGTTTTACCCAAAAAATTGTCCCGAAGCATTTTTTTAAAATTTTGTGGTATATCGGTTCAGAGTAAAATGATAGAAATCAGTGGAAGAAATAGACACTTGGTACATGGAAAAAGGGAAAACAATTCAAATCGAGCCGGAAATCACTATTGGTCCATGTTACTACACATACAAAATGCTACATTCTCGAAAATACAAAACATTACATTCTTAGTATTTAGTTGAAATCTACAGTCAACTAATACACGTCTGAAATTATCTACTAATGTGAAATGAATGTATATACAAACCTGCTAAAAGACTGTATAACTAATAACTACCATTTGTTCGGTTTCATTTGCCCTTATAAAGTGACGTGATACATTTGTGCATTTGTCACACAATCTCGACACGTCACGTATAGGTTCTTATACATTGCGCCAAGCAGTCAAGAATACTGTCATTTCTCCAGTTTAACATCTCGACAGTCGAGAGCAAAGCAACAATTAAACAACAAAAACCCTGCTTTTTTTGGGATTAGTTAAACCTGGTATTGTAGAAAAGACTAATTTCAGGGCAGGAGAACCTGCGCATTTTTATATTAACACCTCATCAATAGTAATTTACCGGCAACTTTGGTGAGGTTTTTTACTTGTTTGTATGTTTGTTTCTTTTTTCTTCCTTCTTTTTTTTTAGTTGTGTGTGTGTGTGATTTGTTTGTTATTTATTTGTCTGTCTGTCTGTCTGTGTTTGTTTGTTTGTTTTGGTGATGTCCTCTTACTTTATTTGGTGCTTGCGGTAAGTGGGTGGGTGTACGTGGGGACATGGAATGTTTTTCACTTGAAAGGAATTTCAAAAGTACTTTAAAAACAAATTCTATCATCTTCTTAATTTTGTTTCGTTATGATTCTAAAACAAAGGTCAATTCTAAGATCAAATGCGCGCTTGAACTTACAAGAAGCATAAAGATGAAACTTCTATTAACTGATCTGCTCTTGTTTGTCATCAAACGACGCTATGTACTTAACGTTTAAATACTCTACATAAAATCCTTCATCACGACATCAAACGGACATCAAGAAGACTATTTCTCTTTATGTCCTCAGTATGTATCGATGAAAATAATAAAAAAGCATGCATGTCACAATGTAAATTTAGTACACAAACTGAGCTCATGACAAATTAAATAACAAAGAACAATTTGTACAAGTTCGTCAGTTTTTTTTAGAAAACAAAAGAATCTACACAAAATATCAAAATGAATTACGATGTACAGTATTTCCGATGTTTAAATCCACTTTGGTGGAGCCATTCTATTCATAGCTCATAGAATACTAAGAATTCTCCGTTGGTTGTTTAATCTATTTAAATAGCTGAAATAGCCTGTTTTGGCATATGACAAACTTGGGTCACTACGTTTAACTCTTCTGTTTGCAATTATCTCTAACTCTAAACTATCATTCCTTTAGAATTCTAATTATTTGTTTCTTTATATGTCTGTAAAGTAAACTTACAGCCTATATTCATCGCGGTTTGTTTTCCATACTAATTGAAAATATTGACAGACACGTTTGTTGACAAAAGTGTGAGCAGCTGAACGAGGTTATTTGAGATCACGACGTTTTAAACAGACGCGAGACACTTCATAGACTATCACTTATACATACAACAGTTTGAAAGTATAGCCTTATTTCAAATTTACTGTCTATCATTATTATTTTTTTTGTTTGAACACAGAAACGCGCAACTCCAACACTAATAACTAACGCAGAACGCAATATAACTTATCGCTTCAGCTTATCCCCAAAAGACAAACGTCAAAACACGCAAAGCAAAGGACAAAAACAAAGGTAATAGTGCGTTACCTCCATAATAGCGGAAGATCATACCATCTTTGTAAACACAGATTCAGTATAGACAATTTCTACACCATTTTCTTGGTTTTGATTGATTCTCGACGTGGTCATGCACTGATAACGACATATGACAAACACGCAATACATGGGTTTAGGGTGCGGGTAGACGCCAACTCATTACTGAACCCTTCGCGTCGGGCATCACCATGACAATATCAATTACATTTGACCAAAAGGCTATCAAAACTTACTAATGCACCCTACGCAACGTTGTGAACAAGTTCAGTGCGCGGTCACGCATAATAACTACGTCTTTAGATAAAGCCTGAACTTCATTTGTGAAATATGCACTAGAGCTAGCATTAGCTGGCAAGCTAAACATTTCTCTGTTACTACATACGGCATACATACAAGTGCAAGCATAACTGAATAAGAACAGAACGTTCCGTCCTTTATTACTGGAGTATTCTTTGCCGGTTACGCGTACCGTTTCACAGTGAGGACAACACTGCTATGCTCATGCTTGCACTCATGATTTCACATGCGAGAACCAGCTGGCTTAATGAATGCAACAGTGGTCGTTTGTCCTCCCTCTTTTTATATGAAACTGAAACAATTTTGCTCTAACTATAAAATATTTTGGTTGTTGAAAAAGCCACGACCAGAGTAATATGCAACACATGTTTCTAGGGCATGGCAGAGAACGTTACTTAGTGTGTCACGCAATCTCACTATTTCAGGAATGCATGACTATCTCCTTTGAATGGTCTTAATACTGCTGAGAACATGCGAGAACCAGCCTTAGTAAACACACTACTGCGTAAAAAAGGATTTGTACGATTTTCCTTTGTTGTCATAGGTATGGACGTTTAAGTACACTGCGGAAACGTCTTGCCGTTTTCGTGACTGGAAGATTTAGAAACATTTCTTTTCTTTTGTATTATTTTTTTTAAATCAAATTTAAGAATCAAAACTTTTTGGGGGGTGTATAAATGTTAGAATCGGAAACGCAACAAAGGATTGATTTTTTGATATCAATATGCATAGCTTTTTAGCAATATCTCAAAATTATTTTTACGCCAAGTACCAGGACCTTTAGACTATCGATATACTAGTGAACAGTTATCCATCGTAGAATGTAGTTTTTTTTCATTTTTCAGTGTGTCTGCGTGTTTAGATATCCTTTTGACTTTAAATTGCTTATGCTGTTGTTGTTTTTGTTGCCGTACTAATAGTAGACATTGTTTTCTAAAGAAAAAAAAACAGCAAAACAATAAAAATAATCATAAAATGCAAAGAAAGTAATAAAATGAAATATAACACCAACTACTGAATTGATATTTTACAAAATGTGATGAGTAAACAAATAAGTCAATATTAAAATGTGCGGAAACTGTCGACCACACCACGGCCGGAGGTTTTTGACGATATAAGTATACTCACCAAATAAAACACTGAACAAATACAAGACATACAAATAAAAGCATTCTCGTATAAGTGCAGCCGAAAAACGGAAGCCAAATTATCAGTTTGAACTAAAACGAAGGAAGGAAGAGGAGGCGTCCGAGAAGACGAAGATACAAAAAGAATTAAGGAGTGAGAAAAAAAGAAAGACGATCAATAGGGACGGTTTTGAAATTGAGTGGGGGGGGGGGGGGAGCTAATTTCTTCCTCCCCACCCCTATCATTTATAGGGACATTAAAAATATTATCCGAATCAATCTCCGCAGTCCGTGATATAAAAGAAAAAGAAGAGGAGGAGGAGAAGGAGAAAGTGGAAAAAGAAGAAAAAATATAAAAAGAAGAAAAATAAGACCAATGCCGAGAATTAGTAAAAAAATCCTTTGTAAAACATAAAACCCTATACGCATATCAAACAAGCAAATCTTTGACAATGAAGTAGTTCCGTTTTCGTTTGAATCTCAAGATTACTGAACGGCTGTTTTGACGAACTTCAAGTGTACCACGTTGGCGATCCTATAATTTCATGCATGCACCTGGGCCGAGAAGAATGCTCAATAATCTAGACATAATTTCAATGATAATTTTAATGATAGGTGCACGTTACTTCATAATAATGACAATCTACAACACTCAATTGACCTTTTTGGAAAACTAATGATATAATTCTTTATGTGTAGAAAGTGTATACAACAAGAAAAAGGCGAAGGAATTAAAAGAAGAAGATCAAAAGACAATATCTTTATTTCCCGCGAAAAAGTATTGGTCAAAATTGTGTAGAACTACCAACGAAACTTCTCTAGAGATCTACTTTAGGATATAAAGTGGTTTTTTTAGTTTCTTTAAATATGCCGAGTAAATATACTATATCATTCACAGAGGTAAAAACTAGTAAAAAAAATACTAGGTAGGACTGCGTATATCATTCATCACACGCGGAGTTTAGTGCGATAAAAATTAGTTTTACTACATAAGAAGCAGACATAGGATTTAAAAACAGTAGATGTGATTCTCTCTACTGGTCAACGCTTTTATATACGGCGTGGTCGGCTTCAGAACACAATAAAGTTCAAAACTGAGACCAGCTGATCGCATCTGTAAACTAGTTCAATATCGCTCAACTTCAATATTCGCCAAAAAGTACAAATTACACTCAAAATTATGAACGTTTGATATAATAATATAATTCAACGCTTAAAATAAAGTGGAGTTTAATTCATGAGTTTCTTCGTACTTACTTACCAATTGAGTTTTTTGCTTTTTTTCTTCATCGAATGTTCATAATAGTGACACGAAGAGCGCTAGCAACATGCTTGACTGACCCAACTAGTGTTGAAAACAAGAGTACGTCGAACTTGAAAAGAACGCCAAAGTTTAGTTATTTAATATGGCAATTCTTCTTCTTCATTGACAAAGTAGAAATTCAAGTAAAAAAATCCATTCCAGAAATAAGAATGGAGTATTATTGCGTATACATCATGTAAAACGCTCGCTTGTCCGGCGCGTGTACATATTCAAATGAGTTTCGTCTTCATCAGAAAATTAATTCTTTTGTATTCAGTGTTTTGCCTTTAGTTTAGATTGCCATCTGAAATTCACCGGAAATTGTCACGAGCTGAAGATCATTTTGTTTTCCAAATAGGGTAAAATTTAAAAGAATATTTCCATAAGTAAAATAGAAAAAACAATTTGTCGAAGAAATTGAAATAGCAAATTCGAAAAATGGAAGAAGATAAGCAGAAAAGTTGAACACTTTGTAAGAGCCGGCCGGAAATCTCTCGTAATTAAATTGCCACGTTTCGAAAGAGGGTTTAGAGTGCTTCCTTATTTCTTGATAATATTTTTTAATCATTAACCTTGAACCACAACCGAAATACTCATAAATCTAAAATTACAAGATATTTCGTTGTTTAATTTTTTTAGTTTTTTTTCCGGATCGAATTTTTGATGGATGATATGTACATCCATTTGTGTATTTCTCAAAAACAGATTTTGTTCTTTTTATTTGCGTTTTATTCTTTTGTTTTGTTTAAGTTTTGAACATTTTAAAATGAATAAATCACTTTTTTAAATAATTACAAGATGTAATAAAAGACTGAAACACTTTTATGCCGAAAAAGACTTTTATGCAAAAGTAAGCCTGTAATGGTCAAATAGTACAATTTTCCCTCAATAATAATATTCAATGACATTCATCATTACTGAAAAGCGTTATCATACACCTACTAAACACCAAGCTTGATTCTATTTTCACACTCAAAACCAACCAGCTGTGCATGTTGTTCTTGGTTGCGGTCAGGAAAAACTTCACTTTCTCATATGGCAACGCAGTAGTTCCATATCAGATATTCACTTTCATCAAGACATAATTAACATATCGAAAGCTTGAGACCATACAGTTTTGTGTAATTAATATTTGATTAGGACCAAGGACCAAGAGAATATGAGATAACAGAGCTTATCCCCCGTATTGGGCTTTACACTCATCAAAGGTGGCACGGTCAGCGCTGCCCACTAGATAAATACTTGGACAGAGAATAAGCCAGATATATAGAAATTCTATAGAGTGGATAACTGACTTGAACGTAGATATAGCTTTATCCAGCTGGTACCTGGCCATCTACCATCACTATCGTAAAAACATTAGAGTATATTGGGCATTAGTACTGTATCGCCGATTGTAGCCGTAGTTTCTAAGAAAACATTCGAATTTTCTGCAGTATCGTAGCGGTATCGTATAAACCGTATCGTTTCCCACTCATCCGAAAACGACCCTAACACACCCTTAACCAATAGAGTATGAGACAAGAGAGCTATCCCCCGTATAAGCCTGAAGCGTGATGACGTTTTACCCCCGTCTCTAGACCAGAATCCTTTTCACATTGCTTTTGTTCACTAATTATGACTATTGTTCCTGTATTCTCGAGAGAATATAATATTTGAATATGAAAGGATATTAAAAACTATTATGGTATAGAGACGGGGGTAAAACGTCATCACACTTCAGGGCTATTGGGCATTACACTCATCAGGGGATCTTTTCATTCTATTTTTAAACTGAAGTTATTTCGGGAACGTAACGTGATTGGCCAGATTGCAGGAAGCGCTGTCGCATCGTCAATACATATCAATAAATAGCACGACAAGTAGAGTTCCTGATGGGGTCCGGGGATAAGCTCTCTTATCTCATACTCTTTTGCCTAATTAAACCGATCCAACATTGACATGTATTCGAACATTCTTGAAGAGTTTTGTATTTCGCATCAACGCATCGCACCTTGCTTTTTCGGGCAAAAAATAATCAGAAAACAATGAGGTTAAATTAAAGGAGCCGTCTCAGCCAGGATGCTTTGCGGCCCTGTACATGAGGTCCAGAGGCGCACAAAGCATCGTGATTAAGACGTCTCCTTTAAGAAAGACAATACATAAAACATGCCTAACTCCAATCCCGATCACCTCTTTATTTTTTAAGTTACGATTTAATCTTTATATACATATTTAGGATATTTCATATCACTTTTAATAAAATATTTTACGTCCATTTTACTTTGACCGTTAATTTCTTGTTAACTGTCTTAACCCAATGCCATATACTGAAGACTATAAGCGAAGTCATTATTCCTAGTGGAAAATGTTGTCTTGTGGATGTTAAATGCAAAACGAGAGCGACGACGACTTGTTTCTACTTATTTCGCGCGGTTTTTGAAGTCGAGATGTGCACAGAGGCGCAATTCTTGGGTTGCAACCACATGACCAAGAATCCCTTGAGGAATAAAGAACAAAGCTGTTGCCGCCATGTTGGATGAACAAACAGAGAAACTAATGAGGAATGCTTTGTTATCGTCATCCAACATGGCGGTTATGCCGTAACGTGCAACACAAGAATAACGACCTTACACAACTTTACTTTGTCGTCGTCGTCCTGGTCCTCAGTCTGCATCCTTTATAAAGTTTCCTTGGTGATTCAACGCATTCAAATTGCGCATAAAAGATGCAACACCGGTAAATGTATATTGAATGCATCAACACGACCGAATATTGTCCACCGACTGAGCATTGTGAGTGAGGTGCGCGATTGCTGAAAACTTGCATACACTGTAGATTTCTTAAGAAAATGATGCACCAGTTGGATAATTTGCATTCATTTGCATAAAGTTTCTGCACTCTATCGTGCACCTTGGTGCACATTGTTCAGTCAACCGAGCACCACTGAACAACTGTATAGTGGGCGCACAATTTTCTGTCATGACATTTACCGGTCTTTTTCCATGCGTCGTTTCAAAGTCAATGCATTCATTCATAACTTTACATGACAAGGAGTTCGTCATAACATTTAAAATTAAATAAACTTTCCAATTAATTGTAATGTCTAGAACAATTGCATATGAGTTCAAGTTATAGCATTTGCGCAATCTCAAAGTACGAAAACTGTAGAAAATAATGTAATGCAAACCAATACCCTTCACTCGCAATAAAAACGATCTTAGAAAAACTTATTAAGAACGTAGTTCCTCGGAATAATTATAACAAAAATATACGATATCTTATTGTAATATTCTAATATAATTCACCCGATTGTTATTATATTTTTAGTGGTATCGTTTATATTTGAACTAGCTAGCGCCCTTTTACGACATTTTTTAAAGTAGATAACAAGTAAATATATTTTCAGTTCTGATAGAAGGCTAGAGTTTGAACAGTGCTTCTGGTGTATAAATGTGCTGATGTAAAAAATAAAAACGAAAAAAGAATGGTCGTAAAGCTACCTTTGATTGACTGATATATAAGAAATTAATCTGATAGTATATAAAAATAATACATTAATAATAATTGCCACTAGAATAAATTAATAAAATATAATTCATCGACCCGATGAACACAAAATAGCGTCCGTCTCACTACTGTTACTATTATAAGAGAGGGCGTAAGGTCTTGCGGTATAGTGTCCTGGCATGTGATGTCAAAGCAGCCCCATCTGGAGAACAAAACAAAAGATTTGTGCTCTCTTGGGAGCTGAAATTCATTGTGTTGCATGTCCTCCAGGTTGAACTGCATTCCAACAAACTGCAAGAAGTCTAGCTATTGGACTATTTTTTGACACTCCGGTAAAACTCAACAGTACCCTGTATTCGTACGTTTAAGGAATCGGTACTTGGGTAAAAGACGAGTACGCCAAAGAAAATACTGAAAGTCACTGTATTTTGGTACTGATCTAGGTATTCGGTATTTGGGGATATTTCAAGTACGGTATTGCGGTATTCAGACCTCATTAGACCCCCCCCCCCTCTATTATATTCATCTTCCATTGACCACGTAAATAAATACTCTTGTCATGTTTCTTTGACATGCTACCAAATCCCCCAGTGCTTTTTATCTAACAACACTGTGCTGACTTAATTCACAATCCTCTTTTTTAACCATCATAACACGAAAACCAGCTATTTCAGCAACTGTGTCACTTGAACTGACATAAATAAAAACAAATTTGCCACATAACAAACAGTACTCTTCCGAATTATATACTGCTCATTGTAGTTGAAGAAAACGCCAGTTGAAGTTCCTCAAGGAGTTCTTCTAGGCCCACTTATCAATTACAACAACAACCTATCCGTATTCAACCTTCGTTTTCAGAGGAAGATGTTGCAAGAAACCTTTCAACGCCTCTTGTACACACCGTTTTTGATTTACGATGTTTTGATGGTGAGATTAGAGGAGTTTTACTCAAACTATGCCATCTCGCAATAGGCTTCTTTGATGACATTGCTTCCTGCCAATGTTCATTTATATATCCATCCATATTAGAACCTAGTACTACCCGTCCCATCAGTTTATCTGGTGCACTTTCTTGTTTTTGTTTGATAAATATTTGAAGTTTGATGTCATCAAGGTTCATGTTAGCGACGTCGAAAGCCATGGCCTCGTTGTACACTGGTGATAAAGTACCTGTTTTAATTGTTGTTGCTTTACGTTTTCGTATCCTTTTTAAAGTGTTTATTAAGACCACTTCCACGTAAACAGCTAAAAGAAAAGTGTAATAAATTAAGTTAAGATGCCCTCTTGGAAATCAACACATGTAAGATCAACAAAATAATTCAAATAGTGCTCCAGTAAAAATAAGTTGCCGAAGACAATAAAAACTATCGAATCCGTTGGGGACTACTTGGGGACTGCTATTTCAATTGGGGACTACTTATTGGTGTACCTATTGAATTGTCTTAAAACAATTGCAAAAGCTCTAGCTCTTAGACCTATTGACACTTTTCAAGTAAGTAGTTTCATTATCAAGTGGTTTAGAGATCTGTAAAGCTGTATTCAAACAACTCTTCTGCCACGGGTCGAGAAAGCCACGTTATTGGGCAGATTTAATTGAGTATTTGTAAGAATAAGGCTACACGCTTGCTTTCGTGAAATCCACTGAATATTTACCTGGAAATCCATCAGTACACGACTTGAGGTCACGTGCCTTGAAAATGACTATCGTGAGCCTTCTGGTCAGCGCCATATACATCAAAGAAAATAAAACCTGACCATAGCCAAGATCACGTGATGAGTCAATCTCTTGCTGAAAAAAAGTAAGAACGAGCAAAGCCAAATAGTCCAATTGGTATTCAACTGGGAATAACAGTAAAAAACCATGCAGTGATTGTAAAGAGGAATTATGGAGTATTGTGGAAAGAGGTAAGTGGTATATTGAAATTGTATTTTCCAAACTGATGACAATTAATGATCAATTTCAGGAGATCCTTCGGAATAATTGGATTCTCAGTCAAATACGGTGCTTTTAGCCCCATTAAACAAAGAAATAGGATTGTTATACAACGAAAAAAATATCCTTCGTAAGATCAAATATCAGATCCAGCCTGTGGAATCCAATATAGGTTAATGCACAATACGTTTTAATTTCGGTCCACAATTGATATAATATGGTTTGGTGTGTATGTGGTGTGGCTTGGCGTGGTGTGGTGTACGTAGTGTGGCTTGGTGTGGTGTGGTGTGGTTTGGTTTGGTGTGGTGTGGTGTGGTGTGGTGTGGTGTGGTGTGGTGTGGTGTGGTGTGGTGTGGTGTGGTGTGAAGTGTTGTGTTGTGGTGTGGTATGGTATGATGAGGTGTGCATGTGGTTTGGTGTGTGGTGTGGTGTGGTGTGGTGTGGTGTGAAGTGTTGTGTTGTGTTGTGTTGTGTTGTGTTGTGTTGTGTTGTGTTGTGTTGTGTTGTGTTGTGTTGTGTTGTGTTGTGTTGTGTTGTGTTGTGGTGTGGTGTGGTGTGGTGTGGTGTGGTATGGTATGATGAGGTGTGCATGTGTTGTGGTGTGGCTTGGTATGGTGTTGCTTGGTGTGGTGTGCATGTGGCCGGTGGTGTGGCTTGGTATGAAGTGGTGTGGTGTGGTGTGGCTTGGTATGGTGTGGTTTGGTGTGGTGTGGTGTGGTGTGGTGTGAAGTGTTGTGGTGTGGTGTGGTGTGGTATGGTATGATGAGGTGTGCATGTGGTTTGGTGTGTGGTGTGGTGTGGTGTGGTGTGGTGTGGTGTGAAGTGTTGTGTTGTGTTGTGTTGTGTTGTGTTGTGTTGTGTTGTGATGTGGTGTGGTATGGTATGATGAGGTGTGCATGTGTTGTGGTGTGGCTTGGTATGGTGTTGCTTGGTGTGGTGTGCATGTGGCCGGTGGTGTGGCTTGGTATGAAGTGGTGTGGTGTGGCTTGGTATGGTGTGGTGTGGTGTGGTGCGTGGTGTGATGTTACGCGAGGGTTACGCTAAAACGTGTTTGTAACTACCTGTGGTAGTTTTTGTACTTCTCTACAGACAATCATTTCCTCTCTCAGAATGTCAGCCTCGCCTTTATCCAAATGGTCGAGTGCATGTGTAACCTCTCCTACTGTAAATGGGTGAGAATATCTGAAACACAGACACCACAGAAATTACTTAATCCAATTGATAAACTGTCCATCTTTTTTTTGTACCAGTGGCGACAATTGCAACTGTCACAATTCTAGCATCAATACATCTGTTTCTACTGTGTCTGTACTCACTAACATCGGGGGCACTAATCACTAACATACACTCATGTTTATAAACTGCTAATAGCAGTCCATAAAAGTCCCCCAATAACGGGCAAGATTGGAAAAAAGCATTGCATGCTTTATCTGGTACTCAATTAAGATACATACATTCATCACGATCATCATCACGATCATCATTTGAATCATCAAAATCATGCCTATTAATATTATTAATATCATCGTTAAGATTATAGTGTAATTGATACACGTTTCCATCACCTTCGTCTTTTGGTATCATAACATGATATCAACGAAGCGACTATCAGTAGAACAACCTTTAACATACAATCTAATCATTAAATATAAATTATGGTATGACACTGACCTATCCATATAGCAAACAGTAAATTGCAGTGTCTGTTTTCGTATTTCTTCATATGATAATCCAAAGTCAAATATTTCATTAAAGCTTGGGTGTGATGTTCTTTCATGAATTTCTGTTTTTAACTGTCCTTTTTTCATGGTTGGTGTTAGCTTAGCTTCCATGTATACATCAGGTGCTTGTCCCATATATGGAGGGAGCTCCTCGGCCTTTAAGATACGTACAACAAGCACTGCTCTGTAAAAAAGGTTGACAAATCGAATCATCAAAAAGATAGTGAAAGTGACAAAAAATACACCATGAAGGATACCAGAGGTCCGCGATGTTGGTTTTTTCTCTTTCTGCTGCTCCCAGCCCGGGCTCCCAGCACAAGTCCATCACGGACAACTGGCACCCAGGGTAGAAACAACATTAACAAATTAAGAATAATTCAAATATACTGTAGCCTGCGTAGCCCGGCTCTTGGGGTGGGGGGAGGGGAGAAGGGAGGGGGACTGGGGACGAGGGGAAGGGAAGAAGGGAAAGGAGAGGAAAGGAGAGCCTGCAAGCAACCCCCATGATTTTGTGTGTACGCCTACCTGGTGCTTTATTTGCATATCAATGTTTTTAACCAATCAAATTTCACCGGATGTAAACAAACGCTTTGCACTTTGACGTGTCGAAAATGCGCGTTTTAACATCCGATTTCAACAGTTAAATGTGAAAACTTTATTCTTTGAGCTTTCGTTTGATAAAAGTTTTGCCAGTTTTTGGAACAATGTTGATGATTAAAGTTTTTATTTGATTACATTCAAAATCCAGCAAACAAAGATTGAATGCTTTTTCAGGCAAATAATTTCTGGAGAGAACAAATCACACAACAGTGAATCGAGCACAACAGTTGATTATAAACAAAGACGAGTTTGACCTCTATTATATTATTTGTTATCATTTTCTACAAAACACAATTATACTTAATAGATTATTAGCTAATTGAAGATATTTAACGGCCATATTTACTTGTCTTTTTCGAATCTACTGTTGCTTCGTCGAAGCCACAAAATCTTCAAGCAAACGAACGATAATAACAGTTACACAACAAAGCAGTAGCTGCGACAAAGAATCTCTTCGCTCAGCCAATGAAATGAACTGAAATGCACCGTAGCTTCGGAAGACTTCAAATTACCGATAATTCAGAGTAGATAAATCTTATTCTAGGATACCAACATCGTTCATTGCTTGAAGTGACGGAGATGTATTACAGAACTACTGCTTCGTTATTATCGTAATGCTTGATAGTTGTGAAGTTTTGATAAATTCTGCGTTCGAAAATATCAGCAAGGAGGTCTTTGCCATTCAGTAGATTGTTTACAGCTTGTTCTTGCTCAGGTTTAGCTTTTATTAGCGTCGCCATTTTGCTTGTTGTATGAAGGATTTCTCGAACGGAAGTCGAAATGTAATCTCTCTTGTCAAGAATCTTGATTGTCAGGGAAGCAACCAATCAGATGCTTACGTTCACTGGCGAACGTAACCACCAAAAATCATGGGGGTTGCTTGCAGGCTCTCCTTTCCTCTCCTTTCCCTTCTTCCCTTCCCCTCGTCCCCAGTCCCCCTCCCTTCTCCCCTCCCCCCACCCCAAGAGCCGGGCTACGCAGGCTAAATATACTGCTACAAAATCTTCTTCTAAATAGTGGCTATTTCTCGCACTCGCTGCCCTACAACACTCAACTTGTTATTTTTTGTCGAGGCCAAGGAAATGGCTTTATGAGTACAAAATACAAATAGTGAAGTAAATACAAAAGTACAAAGGATGATAAATAACGAGGAATGAAAGAGTATAACGTCAAAAATCTCAGTTCACTTATCATTCAGGCTTCTTGGAATAAATATACATGTACGGCCCTCATGGCCCCCTGTCCGCTGTGCATGACATTCTTGTACTAATCTGTCCAGTTACCAGTTCATTGATTGTAGTTATATGATAAGTGTAATGTGACATTAATTACCTTGTGGAGTCGTATTGCAGAGAGAAATAAATCCTTCCGAGGAAATCGGCTTCACACGGTGCCTTGAATTCCTCGACTGGAATTGTATTTCGTAAGTCATAGGGGGCTGCAATCTCAGCAGGTGAGTCGCCCTAAAGAATAGAATGCATGGATGTGATCCTCAGCAGAGATGAATCTCTTTATTGACACTTGAATTGCAATTCGTCTATAAATCGCGCAGCCGGGAAGATTACAGGTTTATATCGATTTTAAATTGCTGATGTCCTAGACGCGACGTTATAGTCGTTGAATTAAAGGATTGAATGGATGGCTACAAATTTCTGAAAATATTGAGTTAATTGCGCATTTAATTTAGCAACTTCAATTAAGTACTAGCTATACCCTTAGTACCAAAGTGCTCGACAGGGGTACGGACAGGCTTGTTTAGTAAGTGCGTTTCTAAGTAAGATACATTCCGTCTTGAACTCGCAAGATCAAAGCTGATAAACTAGTTTTTCACTAGGAGAAATTCATTTCAACTTTAGTCATTAGCGCGCAGTGAATCATGGGAGTTGTAGTATCATGTTTCATTTATCATGGTGAAATATGATACTCTAAATTTCACTACTCACACCCCTGCGCGCATCAAGTAAAGCTGGAATATTTCAATTCGTACCTCATCTTCCTCATCAGACGAACTCGACAGAGGGTCATCCCCCTCGTCTTTATCATTATCTAATGGTTGGACTGATACAACATTCAGTTCTGGTTTAGGAGTCCAAGGGGGTGCAGTCTGCTTGGCGTAGTGTTTCAATGGTCCTCGTTGTACTTGGCGAAGAACTGGGATAGGCTTATCCTCATCCACGTGACCATTCTCCATCACCGGTAACTTTTCCTTAGTGATCACGTGATTTTCCTCTTTCTCGTCACTTCCAGTTGATACCTCGCGGTAGTCAAGGAACTGCTCACGTAAGGAGAGGTTCCGAAACTTCCTCCAGCATAGCATTGATAGCATTGCCATGACAACCAAGCAACAACCAACTAGGATAGTTAGAAGAAGAGGTAGAAGGTGGACATGTTGCTAGAAAAAAAAAGACAGTTATGAATGTTGTGACAGTTTGAACTGACTGGTCATATCGATATTGGACTGCATAATTTTTTCACCGCCGACTAATTACTAATTGTACCGGGGTCTCAAGTACGGAAATTCAAAGGTCAATTTCCTGGTCAGCCAAAATCTTTTAAAATAAACAGTCGCGCAGTGTGGTCCTTTTTTCAGGTACTCACAAGTACATATGATCTAAAAGAACTTAAGTAAACTGAACAAAAAATACTGCGTTCTTGTTTTCGACGAAAACCTCGCCTTTTTGAATTGATGCGAAACTAATTTAGAACATCGTTCATGATCGTTAGCTTTTGTTTTAGATTTAATTTTACAATTTAATCAAAGTAAAATTAAAATTAAAATTTTAAAAATAGAAACAATTGGTAAAAAATTCAAAATTTTCGATAACTTCAAGTACGCACGTGCGTATATGTAGGACGCTGCTGATAAAACTAAGACAGTGACCTTTTATGAGCTTGTAGTAGAACTGGAACACTCTTAACCGAAGTATAAAGTTTTATTGCTCCCTTATGTATAGAATGTTCCTAGATTGATATTCTAGATATTTATGTTTTAAATAGTAAAAAGTAAATAAACACTGATTTTCAAAATGGTGATCTTAATTTTATATCAATTTACATTCTTCTCTCCCCAATCCTCCTTCAGGGCACATCAGCAGTTGCTTTACAGGCTCTCCACACTCAGCTACCATTTGAAGCACATCTTGGTAATTAGTCAAACGTAAAATCGCTAAGCTGCTGGCTATGACGGTCTATAGAAGTATGATAACAATTCGTATAGGCTTCTATTCTAGACGTTACGTGCACTGTTAGGACATGTGTGTCAAATTAAACCAGTCATTGTCTGCTATCTTTAGTATAACCAAAATGGTGGTTGTTACAAACTTTTATTTGTTATATATCATTGCATTAGATTCGTCAGTGCCCGGAATCTACAAGCTACGATACCACGACGATACCGCAGTCAATTTGATGTTTTTTTATGTTTTTTGTTGTTGAAATTACAATAAAGTTTTCCAAGCATATAATATCAATATGGTGGTGGTGTATAGCTTATTGTGCATGTTATTAAACTGAAATGTGTAATCAGAAGAAATCTAGTGTATTCAGAGTGTTGGCGGAATGTCAGTATTTACGTCTGTCTAAATAGTACGAGGTGGCGAAAAGGGCATTCCAATCACGAAACATGGATGCACTATAATGAAACCAATGACAGTACTTATTTCATGGAGCAACGATGCATATCATTCACGAATACTAATATCATATAGTTTTATATCTACAGTACAGATTCTAACAAATACAATATGGGGCAAATAATAAGCGACATCTCCCCATGAACGATTTCTTTCGTAAGACATAATTCTTATCTAAAAGACGTATCGCTGAAATAAGGGATTATTTTAACTGAACGTTCGTACATTTCGAACCCATTGGGCTATTTGTCAAAGCACACATAACGCCATTAATATTTCTCGAACGAGAGAGTGCTATCATCTAATTTGTTCTTCGTATACTGAACGATGTCATTTTTCGAGACGTGATTTGCCAACATCGATCTTAAGGTTATGCGTGCTATAAACAATGTCAAACGTACCCCGAACATCAATTGAGCTGTTTTTAACTAATTTGGGAGTAATGAACTTACTTTTTGAGTTTCTGTGTCCATAACTTATCTGAGTTAGAAGCAGTAGTGTTTTTATCGATGCAATGTCTTATTTGGTATTCAATTACGAGACCATTGACTGAAGTAGGTGTGTAATTATTGTGTCCTGCCTTGGTGAGGTATTTAATACTCGCGGCAAATCCTCTAGAGGTCATTACATCATTAAAGTATATCAATCAACACTATGCCAGTGAACGCTATGAAATCAGATTATTGAGTATTTTTGCTCATTTATAATCTGTTATAATCATTCTTTGATACAGGGGATCGAGGGGATCGCGATCGGATCGGTTAATCATTCAGTTTCAGTCATTGTCAGAAATATGCCAGTTTGTTTGTTTTTGGAGTTCATTTAGAAAAAAAAACATGTCAATAATTTTGGCCAATTTTGTTGCTGGTCATTTGTCTTTGCAGCTGTTTGTCGCAAGTCGGCTAGCCCCAAACCCATTTTTGATACATGTTGATAGAACAAATCGTTGTGCAAAACTCTTAGGCCAGCTAACACGAGCAAGTTTACCGCCGTAATTTTCAAGGCAAAGTCAAAAATAATTTGAAGTTAAAAAAAATTAACGTTATTTTTAATAGAATTGGAAACGATGTGTATCGACAACCGCCAATGCCAGTGGCTGGTCGACATCAACCTCAATAAAAAACCCGAAAAACCAAATTTACTCATTATATGGTCTATCATGAGACTTGTGATAAGAAGATATAACTACAGGGCACACATGTCAGGGGGGAAAACAGCAAGTGACGGACAGACGGACAGACGGACGGACGGACGGACGGACAGACGGACAGACGGACATACAGACGTACAGACAGACGAACGGACGGACGGACGGACAGACAGCCAAGTAGGCAGGCAGACAGACAGATCAAGGAATAAACAAAAAGGTGAGCCTCAAAGCGGTTGCAAACAGAAGATGAACTCACGATCTTAAATCATTACTATTCTCATAATTAAAACATAAAAACAACGCAGCAACTCTTATATCTTACAGGAGTAACTAGAGTAATTGAATCGTGGTTACATGTTCGATCGTCTCAATAACATAATAATATAAACGAATTTCAAGTCGCTTTAATATCATACTAGGTTCTAAATTGCGTTTTTATTCGTGAATCGTTGTTTTTTTTAGTACTAGCTCTCAGCTTGATTTAATTTTTTTAAATGACTATCCAGAAAAAAAAGTTGTATTTATTTGCTGTGTTTTAGAAAATGGGATTCAAATATCCGGTTTATTTAAATCTATAGGGAACAACAAGCCTATACACCATGCCTTGGCTCAACGATCAAAATGTCGAGCCACCCAAGAACTCTCATTGTTGTTTTTCTCTATATTCTGAACCCATTTCGGTGTTCTATTAACCCCAGGGAAGATTGCAAATATAATTCACTCAATCAATTGTGAGTGTTTATTCATTACAATACCTCAAACTGACTGTAAAAAATCGTTTTTTGAACCAGCGACGAAAAAATATGTAGAAAAATGTTGTTGTATGAAATATCTCGTATCCAATTTCACAACTACTTAGTTTAGTTAGTCTTGCAAATAATCTGCACTATGGTCAAATAGTAACATTGTTCGTCTTACCTTTTTTATTCCATTTCTTTGTCAGTTTTTCGTTTTTTTTGCTTCGTAATCACTCACTTTTCTCAGTGTAATTTCAGTTGACATGAATTGTTTGACCGAAAAACGCTTTATACCACTATATCTATCAGTTTTTGATTTTCATTTATAAAATACAGAGAAAAAGCGTTTTGCTTTAGTTGCGAGACAAAGTAACTTGTCAAGCAACATAGAGATGGAGTACTTTCGCTTGATTTTAGTTCATGTTTTGGTGTTGAATCTGATTTTTCGTCGCTTTTTCGCTTCAGCGTTCACCACTGTTTGACAGTAACTACAATTGTGATATCTCCACCAACGATATTATTCCTACGAGTTGTGTGTTGAATAATTCATGAAAACAAAGACACCATCTGTCGCTTATAGCCATTTACATATGTTGCTAAGTACATCATCATCCGGGTACTCCTCGATTGCGCTAACAAATCAAAATCCTTCCAATTAAAACTCGGTCAAAAAGGCTTCCGTATTTTCACTCTTTCTATGGACACAATTTTTTAAAGATGATTTTCCAGTATTGCACAAGAAAGAGGCAGTCATTACTTTATGTATAAGCGAAAACCCAGCACATTTTATCTATTTTAACAATGAAATTGTGCGAGTATCACCGTTGTTCAAAAATTTCCATCACATTTTTGAGGTATGTGTGTATGCTTGCTAAAACCAAAACACTTTTGACTCTCATATGTGACTTACATGAAGCTATCGTATTAAAGATATTCAAATAAATTTTGGATCAAAAAATTTAGATTATTTCTGAAAATTGACAGCTTATAAAAAGTCGATGAAAACTTCATGAAGATCCTTAGCAAAAAGTAGTTTTTAATAGTTATCTATTGCAATAATAGCAATTCACGTTTTCATATAGTCTCCACTGTTGCATGATGACGTAGAATACTACCACTACCAGAATGCAACTTTTGCTTTATTAACCCCCACAGGGATTAAAAAAATCAATTTGAAAGAGGGTTCACAAATAATGCTGGTAGTAAATAGCCTCCTCCGCAGGCGTCTCTTTTTAGCGTTTTGCTTTCTTGTTTCTTGGATGGGCTTCCTTTTTTGCAATTGACCGTTGGGGACTATGGGATTACGTCACCTCGAGAAAGAAAAAAAAACCCTTCTCTTTTTCTCTTGTGCGCCAGGTCTCTCAGTCGAGAGAGCAACAAAGGAATCCTGAATAAGTAAAAAAAAGCAAAAAGGGCCGGAAAAGGGTTGCCTGCGGAGGAGGCTAGGTAGTAAAATGACACCATAATTCAAATGTCTTATTCCATTCAAAAATAGACACATTCCCGGGCCCCTGGCCATGAAAAAAAAATCTCTTTTAATATAAGAAAAACGTTGATTACTTATATTGTTTTACGTTTGTGTTCCTAAGGAAGCAACCGAGATATTATCACAACAATAAAGCAGAGATTAAAAGTACTACTCTTTAAACTTCAGTCAGAATTATTAATCATTGTCATACAAAATAACGAAAATATATCACAAAAAACTAGTTGTACGACACTAATTTTGTAAGGAAGAGAAAGGGGGCGAAGGAAATGAGCGAAGAACAAGTATAAGTTTAGACTGTAATTTTATAAAAAGAACGAATTCAAAGAAACGAGATAAAAGGAAAAAAGAAAAGAAAAAGAAGAAGTAGGTAACCAAAAGAATAAGAATTAAAAGAACGAATAAAACAAAATTTTATTAGCCAAGAATAAGAAGTTAAGACTTGCAACATGATTTATTTTTGGGAAGTCACTTTCATTTTCAACTTTTCTTTCACATCAGTGCGTTTCCTCTTGCTATTTTCAGTTTCCTCCAATAAATTTTTTAGCAACTTTATGCCGTAGATATACGTACCAATCAATTCCTAACGTGATAATCGTCAAGAACAAATCAATGGACTGCGTCAGTGTTTCTAAGGCAAAATTTAAATTACAATAACGATAAAACCTTTTGTCGCCAAATAGCTGAAAAAATATCATTTAAAAAATTGACATTTTTTCGATTCAGTTGAAAACGCACTGCTTACACTCGGAAAATGGTGTCGTCCTTCCCGGGAACGCTCGGTTTTTTAATATTTTGATTCATGAACAAATGCCGACAGCTTTTTTTTCGAAAAGCTTTAAGAACGTCGCCAATACTGAGAAGATTTTGATCATATTTACACAGTTCATAGTTGTCATTCATATGCAGCTATGCTGTTTCGTCAAAAAAAAAGTTACGGCAATAGTTTTTTTTTGTACTTTTGTACGGACTCTCTTGGAAGGACGACCTTTTACGACTGAAACAATTTTCATGACACTTCATTTACACTTGACCTTTCACACTTTTTTTAGTTTTATTATAATTTTTCGAATGTTTTTTAATGGTAAACATCGCGTTATAGGATGAAATATTATAAAACCGAGCGTTCCCGAGAATGACAACATCATTTTCCGAGCATGCGCAGTGCGTTTTTCACCCGTGTCTTTGATAGGTTGATGTGCAAACTCGTATGTACGTTTAGGATGTGATAGGTTATAAAAACGCAGCTGGTATGAAAAAAAAAAACAAACGTTAATCACGAATAAAGGTGAAACATTATATCAAAAAAGGCCGGCACACACTAGGCGACAAGTCCCAGCGACTTGTCCCCGCGACAATTTCCTCCCGTGTATACTAACATTTTTTGGCGAAAATTGTTGTCGCCGCGACAGAATTTTGTTGCTGCGACTTGCCGCATGAAATCCAACCGGTTCGGATTGCTGAACCAGTGCACACTGAGGCGACATGTCGCTGCGACTTGTCGCCTAGTGTGTGCCGGCCTTTAAGGCCCCGCGACATGTCGCCTCAGTGTGCACTGGTTCAGCAATCCCAACCGGTTGGATTTCATGCGGCAAGTCGCAGCAACAAAATTCTGTCGCGGCGACAACAATTTTCGCCAAAAAATGTTAGTACACACGGGAGGAAATTGTCGCTGCGACATGTCGCGGGGACAAGTCGCTGCGACTTGTCGCCTAGTGTGTACCGGCCTTAAAAGTGTGCAACAGTTGTCACTATTTAGCACTATTTAGTGGTATTTATGTTGCACACTTTTAGTGCGTGCACTCTACCAATATGGACAATATTAACGACCACTTTTTAAACAGACGTGCATCGAGTACTGGCAAACAGATTTTGTTATGTAGTTTTAATAAGAATAAGATCCATAATGAAGTCCATTTTTATCATTTATAAGCAGGCCTTTCGTTTCGTTCATGGGGACTCCGGGGGTAAACGATCGGAGATGCTTATCGTATCTTTTAGGGGTAAAAATCAGCGATTTGGTCTCTTTTAGGGTTTAAATAGCACTGAAACTCATAATTTTGGTATCTTTTGAAGATGAAAAATGTGTGAAGCCACGCCCTTTAAAAAAAGTGCGGTATCTTTTAGGGGTATTTTTGAAAAATTCCGACGAGCATCTCCGATCGTTTATCCCCGGAGTCCAACCCCCGGGAGTCCCCCCCTCCCAATGGGCTCAGCAACTCACTGAGCATATGTAGTGCTTCATTGATATTACTTACACTTATATTTTACTACAATATAAAAACCTAAATGATTATTTTTAATGTCTTAATATTTTAGAATGGAATTGTGTAGACAAAACACATGTGGATTATTATGTTAAGATGGTTACCCAATGTTTCGAAAAGTCATTGTTAATCACCATGTAAAATTGGAGGTAGTTTCGTAAACACTCCCCCATCCGGCTTGTGTTACGAGGAGCCATATCGCGACAAATATAACCAAGGCTTCGAAGTAGACGAATAAAATCCAGACATGAATTTCAACTTGAGCTGTGTTTTAACTTCTGGCATAAGACGTCATGTTTAGAATCGTTTGAAATGAATTGACATAATGAGTATGGAGTTATAACACCTACCACGATAATTAGTAACAAAATTACTTAGAGCAAGTGACGGAAAACCATGAAATAAAAACACAGTATATAATTATTAACAAGTAATAACTATTAAGTGACTATTTTTCAGGTACTCAATTTGTACACAGTGACTTTCATGACTGCGAAAGAAAATAGAACATTTAGTTTGTAACAGTCGATAAACAACAAAAGAAAACAGTGGTTTTAGTGTTCACTAGTAGCTAATTGTAGTTTGATTTTTCTTTCACGGTCTTATGAACTTCACTCTAGTACCGGACAAAAGAAATAGTAATATTCTCGTTGAGTACCAGAGAAATAGTTACCAAAGAGCTACTTTTGCTTGGTATCTAGTTTTTTTTAATTATTATTTGAATGTTTTCCAGCATTTTCTCTAGTGACGACAAACTTCTAGATTATATGAATAATAGTTTTTAGAATTCATGAAATAGAAAAATATTAAATACTTGTAAATATTGACTAAATAAACGCCCCATAATACTTCATTGATGGCACTACGCATTAGGTTTGGTTGCGGTTTCTGGTGGCGCGCAATACACGATTACCCCATTTGAAAAGAATCAGTCCCTACCATGACCACGAACCTAGACTTTCCCCACAGAAAAACAGGTATTGCTGATCTTTTGAGTATTGTATTTTGCATCATTAACCCAAATAACAATAAATATGGCACTGATTATAATGCAGGGAGATCAATTTTTGATCGCAACCGGTGTGACACTATGATCAGCCAACCGAACGGCAAATCGCTGATCTAAACTCGTGAAATTGCTCAAGCAATCGATCAATTCATACAAATTCTGCCATACTGAATAAACAATGATAAAACCAAAAATCTTTAGTACATTTACTAGTGTAATATACGGCATATGGAGATTTTCAATTGGTCGTAAAACAGTTGAGATGTATGAAATGCGCTATATAAGCACCTCACATTTTTTTTTATTTTTCGCGAAGACTTAAAAGTCGAAATTGGATTTGTCCAAGCTGAAAAGACGAAAAATAACTCGTGATCCTTAGTTTCCATCGACCATATAATCGCTCAATCAACTTTTCAATATGCAACTCTATTTTACAGAGCTCAAAGACAAAGTTTTTTTTTTCAATTTACTTTCATAGAGATTGTTCGTGTTCACAGTCATATTCAGTATGGCAGATTTTGTATCACGAGATAGTTGACTTTGCTAGGCTAGGATAAATATGTAATTTATTTTTCCTCGATTAAATGGTGCCAACGTGCAACTGATTTGCCTGACGACGCCATAGCATTCCAGTGATCAACAGCTTCATCATTGGAACTTGCACCAATCATGAGCTTACCAAGAAGCCTCTCCCTACCCCTCTCAGAATGATGTTTGACCAGTACCATTACACTGACACGATGCAGTATTCGATGTGGGATGTTGAAACTAAATGCTTCATTCCATACTGGATTGATTTCTCTCTTTTTGACAACAGTTCTCTTCTTTTTTAACCTCTTTGCTCCCATCATTATATACACTTTGACAAATGGATCTTCAACATAACAAATACAGAGATTCAGCGTTGAAAAATATATTATATTGATGTTTCTTTCTAGGCTGTGTTCAAAATGTATGGGATATGGTGTGGGGTAGGGGTAGCAGATAACACTTTTACTGGAAGGAGAACAACTGAAAAGAATGATGACGGTACTACTATAAGGGTTTTTGGTAATAGTAACACAAGCCCCTTACCTGCTGTACTACCTTAGTTTCTATTGATGACACCTGGGTCTTGGGGCTTTTGGTAATAGCTACATAATCCCCTTCCCCGGCATTCGTGTCTATCAATGGTACCCGTTGGGTTATATAGTATCCACGGTATCACCATACGGCATTAGTTACACCGCCATTGGTACCCTTGTTTTAGGGCATTCATTTCTATCAATGGCACCTATCGGGTTATGATATATCCCCGGTACCACCATACGGCATTAGTTACACCATCATTCGGCCTCAGTTTCTATTGATGGTACCTCGCAGGTGTTTTGGAACTAGTTACATAAGCCATTTCCCCATCATACTGCATTTGCGTCTATCGATGGTATCCAGGTACCACCATACGGCATTAGTTTACTGATGGTCCCTACCTGGTTTTCTGCTTTTTTCAATGGGTTTAAAATTTCTTCCTTTCATAATAACAACTGTCAATTTCTCTGATGGCTTCCAGTAAGCCAGTGAAACAAGCAGCAACTGACCACTTTGTCCTGCATCATCAGTTTCAAAACTGACGCCGGCTGGTCGAACAAGTGGTGTACTCGCATCGTCCGAGACGTCTTCGACCTGTTGAAGCTGATGAATAGTGATTATCAGAGACGGATCTAGACATTTCGAAAGGGGGGGCACTAATAAAAACAATACTGATTATCAATCAAAAATTAAAAGAATTATCTATAAAAATAAATCAAAACGGGGAGAGGAACCGGCCCCCCTTGCCCCCCCCCGGATACGGCTATGATTATTAACTAGTTACAAATTAAAATATTGTAAAATATATCTAAAAGTTCCAAAAAGAGTCTTTTAACTAATTTTTTGTCCTATCCACAAAAACACTACATCAGAAGCACGGAAGATAGGCGACAAAGGTAGACTGTAGAGAAGGGGGAGAAGGGGAGAAGGGGGAATCGTGTACCAAAATAAAAGTTATCAGTTCTCATCTGTCAACGTTTTGAAATACGACTACACTTTATATTGCGTCTGCGCGTTGGCTTCATGTTGGGTCTAGAGGTGCCTCTCAATTTTTTCCCTCGTGAAAAATAGACGACGGAGTAGACTCTAACACAGGAATTCTTAGTGTCGTCACGTCATCGTGAAACGTTGCGTGACGGCACTATTAAAATGCCTGTGTAAAAAAACTGACGTCGGAATCGTCTAAAACATTCGGCAAAACGAAAACATTTTGCAATAATTTAAGGAATTCCATTACCTTAACCAATTCTTCAGTAGCCGTCATCTCAGACATCGTTTCCGTAATAGAATCAGGCAAGGAAGCATCTTCAGTATCAAAGGCTTCTGGCCCTTCATCTTCAGTAGTGGTAGATAGCACTGTATCACCAGCTGTGCTATCAGCTAAGTCGACCAACTGACGCGGTTTACGTCTCAGTTTAATAATATCACGTACAATTGTAATCTCTGAGTCAGACAGTAGTTTCTTCATGGGAACACTGGCTAGGGGAACTGTCACAATACCTAAATTATAGAATACGTACTAGTTTGTTAGTTACGTTCGCCTGACTTTTCCAGGTCCGCGCGTGCTATGTGCATGATTAAAGCAGTAAGTTTCCTATAGATGTTGAATTACAGTGAGAACTGATCCATCAATCAATCAATCAATCAATCAATCAATCAACAAACCAACCAATCAATCAATCAATCAATCAATCAATCAATCAATCAACCAATCAATCAATCCATCCATCCATCCATTCACCAACCAGTCTATCAATTCATCATTCATTGGCGACCAAGAATCAAAGTAAGCAAAGTAACAAAAAATCACGCAAACAAAACTGATTTGAACCACCAATGAAAAAAAAAATCAAATGACACGCACACGGCTCATGTACAGAAAGCAGACGAATGCATAGACAAGCAGATCAGTCAATGTAATAAAATGCCTCACCTACAAGTGCAGGTTGTGGAGGTGGCGGTGGCGGCAGGGGTGGTGGCGGTGGTTGTTTCTTCCGTCCTTTGGTTGGCGGAGGTGGTGTGGGAGGTTTGGGTTCTGGTATCCCAGTCTCCATCATATCAGTCACGCGAAAACACAAGGTCTGGTTACCAAGCTCGTTTACAGGAATTTCAAATCGAAAGCTTTCGTACATGTGAGGGTCGGACGTATTTTGATATATTTCGGATTTCACTTTACCATCATGACCATACTTGACTTCCAGCTCGACCTGGGGGTCTGGGGGATGGTTGGTATCAGGTCTTCGCGGTAAGTCAGACAGCCGCACCAGAGTTAAAGTCAATGTGGAACTGTAGAGAATGGTGAACCAATAAAAAAATTCATATTTGTCTTCATAGAGAAGAGAAGAGAAGAGAAGAGAAGAGAAGAGAAGAGAAGAGAAGAGAAGAGAAGAGAAGAGAAGAGAAGAGAAGAGAAGAGAAGCAGCAATGAGTAGTGTTTGAGTTCAATTTTTACCTAAGTTGGTAAAAGTGCAGTAAAAACTCCAAGGATCCTTTTCTTTCTACCATCTCATCCTATCAAACAAATTACTTAACGTTAGTAGATTCAAAGTGCTAGTACAAGGCCTTAAACTATATTCTCGTTACCGACAAGTACACCGTTATCTCCACTATCAGATAGCAGCAATCGATGGGCCAAGGACGCCCCAAGTACTGGGATAAGACCATAGAATTAAAACGTGTTATATTTTATCTAGTTCGGAATTCAGTTTTCAGGGACAAGATTTTATCGCCGATATCTCGTTATAACAGCTATGTTTTCCGAATCTTAATTATGCTTGTGTCTCCTAATCCTTGTCCAACTCACATCCAAAATCACGACTCTTCATGCTCTATTTATCGTTCACTCTAAAAACTAGCAATCGAAAGTTGCAGCGTCTGTGTAGTTTGTTCCACTTAAACACACTGCTTTTGCAGAGAAAAATGGCTTACCGGAGGCATCCCACCAGTTGAACTAAAGTCCATTTCTAAACTTTCCAATAAGTAGTCATCCGTTTCTTCTTCTTTGATGGGCGGATAGACATCATCGGGAGAGAGAATCGGTCTTCTTGTCTCTGGCTGAACTGCAATGCTGTACACATAACAGATCACATTGTTGGTCACCGTTTTATCCTGAACACTTAATGCACCGTTATTCGTGAAAAAGCAAAAACAAAAAACAACAACAACAAAAACAACGCTAAAAACAAAACATAAAAACTAATAAATAAGCAAACAAAAAGACATGCAAACAAACAAATGAAGACAAACAAATCAAATAAAACCAAAAAATAATAATAATAAAGTTCCAGCCGTGATCTGTCACGAAACACATTTGCATATGAGTTTTGCCTATGTAAATTTTGAAACAGCATATATGCAAATGCAATAGAAGAGAAAATGATACGAGAAAGAACCGGTCATCGTTCAAATGCTGCAGACCAATACTTCCCCATCTTTGGTTTATTTATCTTACTAATCAAATGCCGTGACTTCGTCAAACTCATTAACCACAATGTGGTACAAGTCAGTGTATATGTAGAGGTTCATGCTGGACACAGATGGCGCAGAGGAGGCCAGAAGTGGTTTATAGATTTAAATATCAAGGTCTTCTAGTGAAGCGGTTAGCGTTTTAGTTTCATAACTGATTTTTGTGCTATTTTGCACTCTCTTGCACTACAACTTTGAAATTTTTCCACACAAATGTTAGATCGACGTTGAGTGCACATGCAGGGAGATAATGGAAGGAGTATTATCATGAAACCATGATGATAACGATGATTATTGACGACGATAGTAAAGATAAACAAACAAACAAACAAGCAAACAAACAATTAAACAAACAGACAGACAGACAACCAGACAAACAAACAAAACAACAAACAAACTAACTAAACTTAAATGTAGAGAAAAATTGATACAATAAAACAAATGACGATCGCACCTTTCTATATTGATGAGCGATTCATCCTGATAAACCACATACGAGTCATCGTGAGGTAATGCTATTTTCTTTTTTCCATCTGGACGTGTCTGACCTGGCTTGTCTTTCCTTGTTTTTAGTGCATAATACACGCCGGTAGCAGCTATCGATGCCAGTAAAATACCAGCTACAATGCTAAGTATAGTGATGACAAGGATCTCCATTTTTCATCAAGAAGCCTGTACAAATCATAAAAAAACAGCCTGTTATGAACAGAAAGTCAGACTGACGTCTTCAACATCATTGTTACCATTATCATTACAGTCATCACTTGTGAGGGACGAGTATGTGATTCTGAAAAAATATATCCTGCAAACAAACATCCAACCAACCAAACAAGCAAACCAAACAATCAAACAAACCACCAAACAAACAATCAACCTACCAACCTCAACCAACCAACCTACCAACCAACAAATCGAACAATCAATCGAACAACTAATTAAACAATCAACTAACCAATCGAACAATTTATCAAACAAACAACCAATTACCAACAAACCAACAACCAACCAACCAACCAACCAACCAACCAACCAACCAACCAACCAAACAAACCAATAATCAAACAACCAAACAATTAAACAAACCAATCAAACAAACAACCAACCAAAAAACAAACCAACCCACAATCAAACAACCAAACAATTAAACAAACCAATCAAACAAACAACCAACCAAACAACCAACAAACCAAAAAACAAACAAACAAACAAACAACCTCAACCAACCAACCAATCAACAAATCGAACAACCAATCAAACAACCAACCAAACAATCAACCAACCATTCGAACAATCAATCAAACAAACAACACATTAACCAACCAACCAACAAACCAACCAACAAACAAACAACCAAACAACCAACCAACCAACCAAACAAACAACCAACCAACCAAACAACCAACCAACCAAACAACCAACCAACCAAACAAACAACCAACCAACCAACCAACCAACCAACCAACCAACCAACCAACCAACCAACCAAACAAACAAACAAACAAATAAACAAACAAATAAACAAAAAAAACCAATAAACAAACAAACAAACAACCAAACCAACCATCAAACAACCAAACAAACAAACAAACCAATCAAACAAACAACCAAGCAAACACCCAACAAACCAAAAAACAAACAAGCAAACAAACAACAAACAAACAAAACAGACTCATCCGTTGGTTAAGAACAGGTAAAGAATGAAGTAAGCTGAAATATGTCAGTAATACGATATATAATCGGTGTATTTCAATAATTCTCAACAAATTTCCGATCTCTAAAATGTTTAGTTCATTTCTTTAGTCACGGCCTACACTGTCAACTTGGAGTTGTTTTCGACTCCACAATTGCCAACATAATAAGCTTTCAAGGACATTCTAATTTATTATTAAAACCAATTAAAAGAAGCTTTTTGCTTCCTCTGTGATCTTAATAGAAAACATATTCACTTCAAAACACCCGATCACTGATAGACAATTCTAATAAGCGGAAAATGTGAAGAAAGTAAATGAGATGAAAATTGTTTTAAACGGAAAATCAAGAATTTTATTTCTTTATCGCGGAGGGAAAAGAAAAAGCTTCATAAATAAATAAACTGCGGGCAACAAGAAAGATCTTTATTTTATAATTTTCATTGTGCAACTCAAAAATATGAGGATACAAACCTTTAAAAATATTTTTAGGTAGAACTTTCAAAGTGATTGTAGGAATATAAAAAAATGATGATTTGAATTCCATTTTTACGATTTTTTCTCACTTCATTATGACTAATTTCAATTGCGTCTACGATAATGTGTCAGAGAAAAACTGAATTGTATAAATTACCTTCAGTTTCTACATCACAAAATTGTTGGAACATAAATGTTTTAACAAAACAAAAAAATAAAATCGAGGAAAACAATTCTAAATATGCTAAAAAAATTGTCGTAGACAAAAAATACAAGTAAAAGCATTTAGTACGAAATTGGTTTAAATTAACGTTATGAAGTTAATGAACGCTGGTACTCACAATTTCTTTTTACATTGTAAATATGACAAAACAAACTCGATTCATATGATCCCAATCTTTCCAGCCTAAGAAAACGGGAGAATATGTCGTTTCAATAGGAAAACCATTTGTGGTTGCGAATCTGAACTTGCAGTTCTAGACACATTTGCAAGATAAAACATAAATTTCTAAATCTTTCCTGGGATTGGATGGCAGGCTCATATCAAACAAGTGTGGTTTGAGCTCATGGGTTTTATTGGCACCCACCTACTCAAGTACAATGCGACAAAACTCACAACAACCTCGGAACTCTTCTGGTGTCGAGTTAAGCAAGGAGAAGCAATTTTGGCATGTTGCCAAACCTTTCGGACTTTTTTCTAGTCTTAAGGTTACCTATAGTATTTCTGCTAATCGAGGGGACTTTCTTTCACCCTCTACCCTACTGAATAACTATATTGTACAAATCATTCGCACTGCACACTAAAATAAATAAATAATATAAATAAATAAATATATATATATATAAAATATATAAAAAATAAATAATAATAAAAAAGCATGACTACTTTGTAAAACGAGGAATACAACAGGCTAGTACGCTGTATTTTATTCACATATTTAGTTATTCTTAGAAATGCTTTTAAATACTGACTGAAAAAAAGCGTTTTTTTTTTCTTTAACGTCGCTAATGGTGCGCAATTTCCATCCTATGTTCGTCACTATTTCTACGGTTATTTGAAGTTACTTTAGTAAGGAAACCGTAGGCAGAAACTACCGAAACATGGAAAAGCCAGGAGTTAAGAATGAGGTTGGCGCACTGAATCTCACGCAATGATAAACTGTCAGTATTGGTATGATGGTTTAGAAGTGTTTCAGCCTGCGTCTCATACCGTCTTTCTCTTGTTAAATCGGTTTGCAATGCAGGCTATCATTCTTTTTGCTTAGTGGGCTCATTCTTACATTGATCTCAAGCCTATTATTATGTATTTCCACTTTTTTCACATCCTTTTTCTGTTTTGCTCAAATCCTTGCTTTTCCTCACTTTCCCTTTCCCTTTAAATTTACATTTTCTTCTGTTCTTCTTTTCCTCTTTCTTTTTGTTTTCTTTTTTTAATTTTGCGATCGAAACTGATGTCTGCTTGTATACATATTGCCTAAATGGGTCATGATCAAGAGGACTATACGGGGAGATTGGTTCTCTTTTGATATGAGCTATTTGTGATATTGGAAAAACGACAACATTGATGAAATTGATGATCATTATGTTCTAATTAACAAGGGTTTTTTCACGCACAGTTTCCCAGCATCTATGCAGAGATTTCCACGATATCGTGAGCAATTTACAGTAATTACTATCAAAATACCCATGCACTCCGTCACGTGACATGCGTTACATATGGAAAAACAGCCAGTGGGTACCAAAAATATCGCTTGCGCTGTTTGTACTGCAATCATTTACTCATAGTGGTCACACATTTCAGGGGTCGGTTGTACAAAGCCTGAATAGTGCTATCCACCGGATCAATCCCTATCCAGTGGATAAATTCTAAACCAATCCTATGAAGTGGATAACTTTATCCAGTGCATAACTTTATTCAGGCTTCGTAAAACCGACCCCTGGTGATTGCCTCTATGTGTGTACTGGACAACAATTATTTTCTATTAATGTTGCTTTTATTGTTTAACTTGAGATTGTTTGTTTTCTGTGCCGAATTACATATCTTTGTCCGGTACACGCAAAAGAAGCCGATATTTTTGTGGTCAGCACCTTTCTGAGAAATTTTGTGATAAGCCTAAGAATGCCTGGGTACGTTTTTTTCCCTCGACGCAACGAGTTTAATATTCATTTACAACCACAGTCACTTTTTTTTTGCTTAGAAGGATCTAGAGGGAGACTGGTAATTAACAAAACAATTTCAAAATTGAACAGCCGGCAGCCCAGCTTTTCGCGAGGAAGATGTTTTCGGCTTATGTAGGCGAATGTCAGTATCTTGTATCTCATCGTTTTGTGGACAAGAAGTTTGGAGGTACACAAACAAGATTGATGCAAGGTATTAACAGTTCCAATCGGAGAAACGAAGACAAAAATACAAACACGAAACTGACTGAGCAAATAGACACAAACTGCATGCAAAAAAAAAGCAAACGCAAGAAAGAAACCGGCATGAAAACGTCGCTCCCAAGTGAATTTGATTAACTTGAAAGGTCGATGGTGAATCAGATTTAAATATCTAACAACAATCAAACTATCAAACAAATTAAAAAAAAAACATAAAAAAACATACATTTCATAAATTAGACAAACAGATAAATAAACTAACTATTGGAACAAACTTTAACCAATAAACAACCCAGTAAGCAGCTTAAACAATCGATATGCACTACTTGATCGATACTAGAAAATTACTTAATTCATCGATAAATTTTAAATCGTTGTATTTAGTCAGGTGTTACAGTTACTGCAAAGATAATGTACATTCCTAATAAGTCACAACACATTTTTTGCATTTGCAAATGAAATACATATACGTACTGACAGTCTAATAGACTAACAGTATAAACCTTACGATTGCAGGATTCTCGCATCAGTAATTTCAGAGATTCGGCAATCGTGAGCGATTAATGAAAACTAGACTTTAGAGTTGAACATTATATTCATTAAGTGATCAAAAACCTTTACCGACAATATAATGCATCTTGAAACTTTATATTTAATGTAAGTGATTCAAACAAAACAATATAAAGTACCTACCGCAATTTTCACGAATATTTAAACAAAGTGAACTTTTTGTGCATAAAAGTCTACTTTTTCAGCTCAAAAAGAAGAAACATGTACAAATATCTATAAGGGAACCAAGAAATATTCTGAAGAAAATTTAAAATGTGACTATTTAGTTAAGATTTACTAACATGACACTTGAGAAAAAGTCAAGAACTCAATTGAGAATTCTTAGGCCCATAAAGACATAAAGGTGTAATATTCAAATTGACGAATATTGTATTGTCAAGGAAAATAGACTAGATTTTGCGTTACGTATATAAGCTATTTTCATCGGTATTTCCAATGAACACTGACATCAATGAATTAAATGAATAAACAAAAGCGGGTTTGTTTAACGAATAAGATCAATAATCATTTCCACACAAACTTGGTTTCCAGTTTATTTACTTACCACTTGAGTTGACGGCGTCGGTGAAATGCTACAAGACAGCCATTTTTTACTGGCAAGAATCGACGTTCGTCATAATAGTGTATTTGTGTAATGAGCTGGAATTGAACACGCTGAATACTTTTATACACCTGGCGAATGAAAACACAATTTCAATGTATGCTGTATTTAAGACAGCTGTTTAGTTGATACATTTATACGTTCAACTAGAGTAAAATTAGCAACTTGCGTAGATATTATCGCAACACAATAAAGTCATGGTTTTACTAAAGCTATTTCGGCTTGTTTGAACATTAACGTTAAAAATTCAAACAACTATCATAGACAAGTTATTGTGTGCGTTCATGATTAAAATGATGCAGCGCTTTTCAGATAAGAAAGCTGGAAAGAAAAAAAACAGAGCCATCATATTTTTAGTGAATTAGAGCGCGCAAATTAAACTAGAAGCTATATTACGAACAAAAATATAAAGATTTGCATGAGTAAGATAAACTCTAAATGTAAAGATAAATTATTAATCAAATAACACAATGCCTAGCGTAAACGATTTTCAAAAATTACAAAGAATGTTTGGATTAATGTTTGGGTTAAACTTCGAAAATTATCGTCATGAATTACCTTTTTCGACTAATGCGAAAAATAAATTCCACTCACAAATGACGAATTTGTTGAACTTTTACAATGACAACGGATTTACAAAATAAATTAAACAATCATCTAATTTTTTTATTTCCTGTGCACCATCTACTTTATAAATAACAAATCTGTTTGAAATTCCGGTGTAAAAGCACAATTAATACAAATTAATTCAAAAATGTAAGAGTTTTTTATACCAAGCATGAACAAATTTTGCGAGAACAGTTTGGTAACTATATAATCTCCCTCCTTCCCCAGAAACGATTTTTTTCGATCGTTTGCGACCGTTCGCGATTATATGGAAACCTTTTTGAGCGGTGATTCTGTGCCATTCAATTAACCTTGTGAACCAAAATCTTTTTATCCGTTCAAACTATTTTTCAATGCATCCGTCTCGTGTAGCGCTAGTTTTAACTCCCGATTGAACAAAGAATCAATTGTGACGTTATACATTAAAAAAAGAAAATCAGAAATCATTTCGAGGTATTTGATTTATGTATATTTATACGGCAACCGAATAACTGATGTGTAACATTCCTTTTTTGTTGCAAATCTTCGTCTTTTTGATCAAAATTTTTGAAATGTGCCAAGTAAACACCACACACGTAAAGCATGATATAAATCAGAAAAATAAGTGTTAATGTTTCTTAATAATAAGTAAAATCGTTCATAAAACTGCTTGTTGAATAGGGCTGGGTCAGCCAAGCGATACATTTTTTCACGGGAATAATAAATTATAATCCTCATTGAAAAAATCAAACTTTTACCATACTAACTATACTAACTATGCTTTTACTTACCTTCTCAAAGCAGCTTTTGAATAGTTAATAACACTTAAAAGATTTTCTGATTCGTTGTTTCTAATATTTTCTACGATTTCTAATAACTTTAAGGATGATCTGATGTTCCGGAATGTTCGTAGAAAAAGACAGTTCATTACTAAGTTAACAAATGAACTAATTAATTTTCACATATTATTAGCTAAATTTGTTGTGTAGTCCTTTCCCAAATTTGAGGCATTCTTTTGAGTGCTTTTTAGCTAAAATTATGCTCTATCCTAAAAGCGCTATGGTCAGAGGATTAGCAACCGTACCATAAAAGGTACCTAAGTTTACCGTTAAAAATTCGTAAAAACACGAAAGAAACTTTGGTCTATCTTCATTCAAACTTATGATGAATGGGAAACGAACTTTAGACGCCATATTTTACTTAAATTACGCTGTATTCAAAATTATCCACTTACAATGCATTAGAAATCTTACAAGCATGGACCACAGAGAATTACTTATTCATGAGTATCCAAAGTTGACTTGCGAGAAAGAAGTTAAGAAACTAGTCGAGAGGACGTTATGAAAAACTCTAAATTACTGTAGTTTGCCTTACCTTGAGTTCAAAGGATTCTTGTGTGCGATTCCAATGTGTAATCATTAGGTATTGAGAGTTCCCATACATAAACACTCATAAGGGAAAATCGACCTTTAGAATTTGAATAATTAGTTATAAGTGAATTACCCTGCACAAAAGAAACTCAATTTGGAGAACAACTTACGAATAATCACTACTAAAACATGAATTGATTAGCAGGAGCCACTTCGTACAACACTACAAAATAAAAATGTAAAATATAATAATGGGAAAACCTCAAGAAAATGGTGAATCTTAAATGTTGTTTACATGCAGAAAGCAGTGTTTTCAGATATTTTTTTGGTCAGAGTCAGTCGAGCAGCAAATCCTTCACGGTTGAAAAACATACAAACTAAAGTACGTAAAACTGCTTTAAAACAGAACAAAAACACACATAACTCATGATTTGATTAAAAATTGAAAATCTTTGTTTTAAACAATACGTGATGAAACGATCAGCATCTTCGTGAGGTATAAAGGGATGTTCATTGCAAATTTTAGAAACCATTACGGATATTTGCACCAAAACTATGCGAGGACGAGCGTTCACAAATATTTAAAAAAATGTTAGTCTTATGGACCCTTTCCGGTTCGCATAACACAAAGAGAAGCCTTTATTGTATATCAGGCGCTTGACGGTGTCAATTAAATAGTAGGCGTTTTTCAAATGTAGGTCAGTGGCAGATCATGGGGAGGGGTGTAGGGGGTGCGTAACCCCTGAAAGGATTCAAGTCCTTGTTTTCTTAAATATTTTTTTAAAAATATATCCAGTATTTCATGTTTACCCCCTGGGTAGTGCACCCCTCCTAAAGATGGTGCACCCTCTCCTGAAAAAAATCCTGGATCGGATCCGCTGTAGGTTGAATTCCACGGCCAAATCAATATTCCTCGCGACGGCTCACTTTTCATTTAAAAAAATATATCAGAGCACATTCTATTCTCCTGACGTTTTCAATAACTTGATATTTCATCCTACCAGCACTCAATGGTTGCGGCGTCTAGGTTGAGTGGTAAGTCTGCTAGCGATCGATCGCAGGAATAATAACGACTGTGTTTTTAATACAAATATTTGCTTTACTTATTATTTAACTCGCATGATTCCGGAATGAGAATCATTCCAGAACGACTTTCACTCGTACTGCATTCCCCAAATCGGGACCCAAACACAGAATGCAATTTGCTGTGGACAGAGCAGGAAGCGAACCTAGAACCGCGTCATCAACGCTCTGACCACACGGTCTTGCTGCCTCCTACAAAAACTTAATGGATAATGTATTTTGGGAGGTTGGTATATAGCTTTCGGGGACGTTGCCCTCCCCCCTTTAAGGCCTGTGAAATTTACGCTTTTAATCAAATTTGATTTCAGCACAGTCGACGTTTTAATATTTCAGTCGCCTCCCTTTCAAAAATTGTGGATCCGCCTCCGGCATTTAGTGCAGACGAGACTTTTCAATTGCAGCTACGTTTTTTTTAAATTTAAATCGAAGTAGTAATGATTGGGAATTCTAAAGAATGCAGATGGCGGACTGTAGACTACTTAACTATATATATTATATGATCTTCACATAATATATTCAATCCTGTATATGAATAATGTATTTTATTTGAGGGTGGAAGTTAATCCAGACCATATGCTAAGAGAGTCAAGAATAGCTTAATAAAAGGTGGCCCGAGACCTCAATAATATGCACAATAATAATAGCGCTTCACGGCCAACCTTAAATGACAAATGCGAATTTGAATATAAATGAATAAATGAGCGAATGAGAAATTGTCTACTTAATTATAGAATTTTTATATATTTCTCTATATTCATTTATTGTATGGAGACACTTGAAATGGAGCCAAGCTCTGTTTTGTCGTCCTCAATCAATAAAATAAATAAGTAAATGAACAAATGCGCTTTTTTTTATAAAGTACTGTGTGAACAAATAAATAGCTGAAAAAAATAAATTAACAAACAAACACGTAAATACATATATAAATAGATAATCCAGTGGAAAACTCTGCACATGGTTCAATCAAAACCTATTACAATGGCGAACATGCAGTTGTTAATAACAGCGTGACGGTGGTGGCAATATTCAAGACATAATCCCGTGGGGAATAAAAGTCAATATTAGGATTAATTCTGCTCGCAAGCAATCTACCAAAACTACTCAACTTGACAACAGATATTTTTTCATAAGTCTAAAGCATAAATTGGAGGATTTTGCCTACATTTTAAGTTGGCGCCAAATAAAACGCGCCAATTTGCAAGATCACACAGGGATACTTGATATAACATTCGCGCAAATATGTACAAATATTTCCACTAAACAAACAAAAAACATTTGCCTTTTAAACTCCCGATTGAAAAGAACTTCCCAACAACCACATATTCACGAATTCTAAGAATAGCATACAGTTTTGCTTGTACTGGTAATATATCTGCGCTCAAAAGTTACAGAGGAACACTCTGTGACGGCATAGAAGCATTAAACAACAGCGATTACCATATATTATCATAATTTAAGACATGCTTTAAGCGCAGTTTATTGACATTCCACTTTTGCCAAATTCATTAAGATTTCAGACAATTTCAAATACAAGGTCTATTTTACGCAGCTTTACAAAACGCGCTTTGGTTTTGAGTTTGCCGTTTGGTCAAAATAGATTATCCTTGCGTGACATTATGGTTAATTTCTTGGCGCGAACTAAAAAATAACAGGTAAGGAGAACCGCTTAGAAACCATTTCGTTGGCACGTTTATCCATTGTTATAAAAATAAGATTACTTCTGCACTAACCAACATACAATCAAAATTTGATTCCGTGGAACACCAAGCGACTTGAAACCTTTACAGTTTGACATAAATTTCCTCAAAAGTTTTATAAAAAGCGCGCACTTCTTAAGCTCGATATCAAAAATTCCATAACTCACCTTAGATTAGAAGAGAAACATTCCAAACACAAACTACAGCACAATCATATAATCCACCAGCCTTTTATATGGTGTTTTACTTCAAGTTATAATATCCAAATTTATAAAGATATTGCTGAGTACATTCTGCTGCCTCGAGATAGGACTAGCAAGATCACTAGACCAGAAGTGTACAAAGAAATCTCGGTTGTGATTGGTTGTCTGAAGACAAAAGGTCAAACGTCACGCCAAATAAAAACCCACTCAATTCCTTGGTAGCGCTGATTACTTTTCTTTTTAGTGGGTGAAAATTTGTGATTTATTCATTTTTACTGACTTCATGTTGAGCTGTTTGAACCATACTCGGAGTGTCACACTAATCATAACTGACTGACTCACTCACTCAAGACTCACTCGGACTCAATTACCCAAGGCTTTTAATAGCTTTTTCTCGTTTTAAGACATCGCCAATTCCCGCACCCTGGCAAAGAAATTGCGCACTCTTGTTTTACGTGCAAGAGAGTGAGAGACGAAACAATTTTTATTTCTTGCATACATTGCGCATGCGCATTTTAAATGTCTTTAAATTCAAAGATGGCGGATGAGGAATCGGATTTTCTCTCTTCGAGTGCTAATGCTTTATGGGATCCTCTTCATTCTAAAGACTGGGATAAAGAGACAGTAACACCACAATGTATACTAAGAATCAAAAGGTCAGATTTTAAAACGATTTCTCGATTTCCTTCAGGTTTAGTGCCGTAATTTATGCCCAATGTCAATGCAAATATTTTGCTAATTAAAATTGTGCTGTCTTTTTCATTTCAATTAATTTTTCTCCTTTTTATTGAATCGCCGAGGAAAATTTAGTATTTTCACCATTTATGATGTATGTATTCATTCGTATTTTTAAGAATTGGGTTTTGCTGTAAGATTTGTGAGTTGGATCTACAGACAACACGATTGAAGTTTACATATTTAGTGGTGTAAAATTTGAAGCTACTCACAGCTTTTTCTTATAAACATTGATTAAACACATCACCATAATCCTATTCTCTAGACGTAAAGTATCAATATCAAACTGATTGTATGTGTTGGTGATCATTGCTTGTATTTTACACTCTATTTTGATGTACAACACACGATTTCTTGAATTTACTAGTAACTTGTATTTTCGAGCCATAAACAAGTTTAAGCCAAGCAATTAATTCTATAAATGAATATGTCTCTCGTTGTTAAAAAACAATATCACTATATTTCTATCTGCATGAAATTCCACACAAATTATTTGATTTTTAGTAGTTTGAATTTAATATTTCAATATTTCATTCGCATGCAAATATCCAATAAAAATATTGTTTATATATATAACGCAAATATCCAGCAAATGATCGCGATTGCCAATCCAAGATGTTCAAGATATGCATATCAGAAGTCTTTTATAGCACCACAAAATGTCCCTATTTTGAGAATGCATATCAGCTTGCTGGCAGATGTTTTTTATACTTTCTTCTCTTCATTATGAATTCCTTTTTTGTTGGATATAACGTTTCCTTTTTTTAGTACCATTTGTTATACCTTGTGACATGAATCATGAAACAAATGAATCTTTTTCATTCTATTTAGCATGATGTATAATTGTTTAACACACTGAACATGTAGATTTACATTGTCTGTCTTGTTATTGATCATAGATAATGTCAAAAAGTGCTCTTGTTAAAAACTCAAGTGTTCAATTACATTTGTGGTTTTCATTTTTCTTCTTTTATGATTCTATCATTCTTCTTTTATGATTCTTTTATGAGTCTTTTTCAATGATTTTTTTGTAAGACTGGGATATGATTTCTTATTTTAAATTCTTTTAAGTGTTTATGTTTTTCCTTGTAGAGATATAATGAGTATATACAATGAGCCACCCCCTGGGATGTGTATAGTTCCTGACAAAGATGATATGACAAAGGTAACAAATATTTCAAATATTGTAACATTTTGAATCAGTCAATACAAAAAAAGGCCAGGGAAAGGACTCCCATATGTATACCAGAGTGTTACCAGAGTATCAATGCCCCCCTATTGTTGAAATGATAATATTCTTGAGTGTATTGTGACGTCAACCACATTAATTTTTTTTTTTTACCATCTGACTAGCTTCTGCTACCATGCTTGGCAAAGATTTCTCAAAAGAAACCTCTGCAAGGACACATTACGTCATTTTCAAAATGGCTTACATGCCAAAAATATTTTACAAGCATGTGTGCTGTCGCCAAGTTTTGAATAAATTAACTTGTATACCAGTTTGAAATTGGTATACAAGTTAATATATTCGTCCAAATGTGAAACACAATCTTGCAAACCTTTCCGTTGAGAAATCTCTGCCAATCAGGGTAAGCTACTTCTAAATAATTTATAATGTTTATGTTAAAATTTTATTTGATTATTTCAGATTCATGCATTAATAACAGGTCCATTTGATACTCCATATGAGGGTGGATTTTATTACTTCTTGATTCGCTGTCCACCAGACTATCCAATAAGACCACCAAGGGTTAGATTAATGACTACAGGCGGAGGACAAGTAAGATTTAATCCTAATCTTTACAGAACTGGCAAAGTTTGCTTAAGTATTATAGGGTAAGTGGACCATAATGAAATTCATTCTAAATTGTGACTTGTTTTTAATTCTGGGTCTACTTTATTGAAAATATGAAAACTTGAATAATTAAAAACTGACCTTGGATGATATTTTTCCTCAATAATTATTACCACATTGAATCAATTTACAAAATGGCATTTTACAAAGCAGTCATACTTCTAGGTTGCAGTGTTGAATTTTCTCTTTGATTTCTTATGAATCATGCAGATGAATCCTTAATATTCACTTCTTTCAATAAATACAAGGTGTATCAATTGACGGAGTTCTCCAAAGAAGAGTTTTTGGAACACCAATAGTAACCTACTTGTATCTGCAGTCTTAAAACTTGAAAAGTGGTACATATCTGAAAAAAACTTACTGGCCTTCTTATATCAACTAATAATAATTGGTGATAATGTTTTGTAGGACTTGGTCTGGGCCAGTGCGTAGCCCAGCATGTAGTCTAAATTTGAAATATTGTACATATGAACAAACTTGCTTGCTTTATTTCATTGTTGACATGACTGTATGTTTTCTAGGACATGGTCAGGGCCAGCATGGAGCCCAGCACAGTCCCTATCTAGTGTACTCATATCCATCCAGTCATTATTGAATGAAAACCCATACCACAATGAACCTGGATTTGAGCAGGTAAAATACCATTAAAATGGCTAACAAACTTTCAATTATTGTTAGTGTCTCTATATTATGCCGATAGTCATTAGTGACATCATAGTCATCATTGATATCGGTGATCTTATGAAATGCAAAGGACACTCTAAAAATCAACAAGAGATTTTGTACCTATGTGACTGTATTGAATAATCTTGTCTTGGCATGTATTTAAAAGTGCTAAATTATGCAAATGATGACATCTCCTACATGCTATTATTGAGAGAGCTAAATGCCATGAAGTCCAGGGGTTTCATTAAATTATCTAACTTCTAACACACTTCCCAATACTGCACATTTGATTAAAAAAATTGTCTTTCTTTTTATGCTATTAATCATCAAAATTTTACATGATTTGACAGGAACGACAGGCTGGTGATTGTAAAAGATATAATGAATGTATACAACATGAAACATTACGTGTGGCTGTTTCAGACATGTTAGAAGGAAAACCATCTTGTCCTGCAGCATTGAAGTAAGTCAGAAACTCATAAACAGATTAAACCGTGTAATGTGGTTCCATGCTGCAAAATATGGGCCACACTAATTAGCATAATGTTAACATCCTAATTATTTTCTTTTCTGCATGTTAAAGTGGTTGTAACCCTTAGAACAATAAATGTTAAGATAATCTATGTGATCGCTAGAGTACATTGAATTCCTAGAATTTGAAGTTGATTGCTTTAAAGCTGAATATTTTATAGATCTTACATGTTTGCAGGAAATGATGACAGCACACACCAAACTGGAAAAATTGTCTAACAGTTTGTACCTAAAAGTTTTACCAGTGATACTTCCAGTTTGTGTATCACCTGTTGTCACTTTTGCAAAACATCTTTTAAAATCTACAGAATTATAAATAATTATAATACCTAAATCATAAATTAAGCTGTCACTCTCAAATTTTTACATATGACTAGAAATATTCTCTTGATATCACAAATAAAGTTTTTTATTAAGCTTGAAATTTGATTTATGCAAATGAGTTAGAAGTTCAGCATTGCACCCACCTATTCAGGTTGAGCACAAAATCCCTTGTTACTGATAAGCTTGTCTTTTTGCTTTTAGAGATGTAATGGAAAAATCATTCCCTGAATTTTATGACTATTATATGTCTGTCATAAGAGAAAAGTCTTATTTGAATGGACAAAACATGCAGGTATGTCAGAGAATTTAGTGGACCTTTTGCAGGTCTGGTGCTTGTTGCACATACAAAGTGAATTGCACTACATCCACTACTGTAAGAATATGGTGGATTTCACAAGACTGTAGTCACACCAATTCCCAGATTAGTTGGAAACTTGGGAAGTTGATTACAAACTTGACAGTTTCATTGTCAAAGAGCAAGCCAACTTGCCAAAGGACTGAACTTGCAAATTTCATTTACAACTTGGCAAGTTGGCTTGCTCTTTGACAAGTGAAACAAAATTAAATTAAATGTTTTGTGAAATCCACTGTAAACACTACTCACTCTCAGTAACTAAAATATAATGCATCTATTTATGATTACTTTTATCTGATGGATGACTATATTGAATAGCCTCTTGACTTGCACTTTATGCATGTTTTTCCTCACCAGTAAGCATAAAAAATGATAAGATTTCATTTTAACTAATATTATCAGATTTTTTTGTTTGGAGAAAAAAGACGACTTTATACCGTCATATTGTCTTTCAATTTTTTTATGGCGGATAATACGATTTTGTACAAATAACCTCTTGATACTAGTATGTGCTTTCAATATTTCTTTGACACCTGCATGCATAAAAAAAAACATTTATAACACTATTTTAATATAGGATCCATTTGGAGAAAAAAGAGGACTTTATGACTTTGCAAGTATACAAAAGAGACTAGAAGCAATCAAGCAAAAGCTAGATAATAAGTCAAAACAAAATAGTGCCACAACTGATGAAGACTCCACAAGTGAGACAGAAAATGCAGAATCATAAGTACACATTGTGCATGTTATGTAGTAATGGCTACAAGATAAAGACTTGAATTTATCCAGCTACATTAATGCATCAGCTAGCTAATTGAATCTGTGGCAATTTCTGGATTTGGCCATGGGGAATTTAGTTATGTTATGTTGGGCTTCCAGAGTAACAGAGACAACTGTTTTAAAAGTCAGGGATTTGCCTCACAAAAAATTAATTTACTATGGACCACAAAGAAAGTTTGGACAATTGTGGAGGGGGAAGTGATGAACAAAAATGCTTCCATGTTATACCAGTGGTTTAGTAGCCTCTAATACAGGCCTTATTAGGCCATTATTGAAGACCTGTGTGAGAGGCTACAGGACAAGCAAGCATTTTAAAAATTCTCCCTATGGCAAGGGGATGAATATCAAATAAACTTATTGTGAATCAATAACCTTTCCCTGCATTTGACTGGCCATGACACAATAGATTCACACTGAGGCTGGAGTTTATAAGTCTATACATTATCTGTATTTTAAACACTCTAGCCTTGATTTAAATCTATTGTTTTGTTGTCAGTAAAGCAAATGCAGGGAAGGTTCTATTAGTTGTCAACCCAGGTGTCAATGATAATGGACTCATAAGGTTGATTATCTAGTTCATGATAGCAGTCACACTTAGGAAAGACTGTTTGTAAGGTTCTATTAGTTGTCAACCCAGGTGTCAATGATAATGGACTCATAAGGTTGATTATCTAGTTCATGATAGCAGTCACACTTAGGAAAGACTGTTTGTAAGGTTCTATTAGTTGTCAACCCAGGTGTCAATGATAATGGACTCATAAGGTTGATTATCTAGTTCATGATAGCAGTCACACTTAGGAAAGACTGTTTGTAAGGTTCTATTAGTTGTCAACCCAGGTGTCAATGATAATGGACTTGTAAGGTTGATTATCTAGTTCATGATAGCAGTCACACTTAGGAAAGACTGTTTGTACAGTCTTATTGGTTTGTTATTGTGTGCTTTTAAAGTGGTCTTTTTCTCTATAGATGACTTTGGTACAGGTATTTGAAATGTTAGACAGTACAAAATGAATCTTTCTCAAGACTGTACTTCAATAAGCCTGAAGCGTGATGACGTTTTACCCCTGTGTCTAAACCAGAATCCTTTTCGCATTGCTTTTGTTCACTAATTATGACTATTATTCCTGTATTCTCGAGGGAATATAAAATTTGAATATGAAAGTATTTTAAAAACTATTATGGTATAGAGACGGGGGTGAAATGTCATTTACACTTCAGGGCTATTATTATTTTAACTCAGATAGTCAACCTTCCTACTTCATCATCATTTGAACAGTAGAACGTTGTGTCAAGTAAAATTATGCTGTAGACTTAACATGAAGAAAAGACAATAAACAAGTTGTGTCAAACAAAATTCATTTTATTACAATGTCTTAAAATAGATTTTATAAAGAGAGAAATAACTCATTAATTAAATATTCACTTCATTCAATTGAAAACCAATCTACAAAATAATGTATTTACACTTTTTTTATTGTTTGGAGAAGACAGTAAAATTGTAACTCAAAGTCCTTACTGAAAATCTCAAATTTTGATTGTAGCATTATTTTGTTCAAATTAAGCACTTTGTATTTCAATGAAAGATGAATGCTATCTTGTCCTGTTTATTTATTGAATGATCACCTATATTCAATATACTGGACATGTCACCAACAGGGTATATATCAATGTTTTGTAGTGATTTTACTCTGGGAAGCCTTTTTGCAGTTATGTTGGGAACACAATCATTGATAATTTACAATAAATCAATCGGGAAATTAGTTGTATTTATCATTATAATAGCATTTCCAGTTTCCAGACTAAACTACTCATCCACCTGATTAACAAGCATTGGCTGTCAAACTGAAGATGAACTGGGTATGATTTACAGCCAATTAATTACAATTCTGAAAAATGGTATGTTTTTCTCCAATTTTACTCTGGAAGACGATCAGAGGGCTCAGTGGCACACACCCGTGAGATAATCTTAAATAATCTTTATCAGGTGCAGAATGAAGTTACTATTTTTCGTTGCTTTCATCTCCTGTGATGTTACTGAAAATCTGTACTCAGTTTTGAGTAATGAAACTGGGAATAAGTGCAAAACAATACAACATCACTCCACTTCTCAACTTTTTCTTTCTTGGCACTCTTTAGGAGTCAGCTGGTAAACATCTAAACCACTCATTGGAATGTCAACATTCAAGCCACTTTGTTGAAGGGATTGTATGGATGAACCAGTGTGACCATTTTTGACATAGGCGACTCACGTTTGAATGGAGATAAGTGAAGAGTTGATGGAACTTGTAATTTTCTGTGGAAAAAAGCATAGTGAGGGATAAGTAGTTGCCATAATGAGTGTGTGAATGTAACAAACATTATTATATGGCTGTGTTGAAACAAGATTGCAAGTCTGCTTACCTGTGGGTCCTGCCAGTAGTAGTGGATTGTGGTCGCATATCTTTTGAGGGCCCTGATCCAGGGAAGAGTGGGATTCCTGTATATCCTGGAATGTTGTGTCTCCTGACAAACAAAAGTTAATATGCATTATTCAATTTACATTGAACCAGCTATAAGACTTATGATATCTTTTTGTTTTGTCTGATAAAGTCTGAATACTTTAACCTAATAGTGATTAGATTGAATGAATTGATAAAGTTGAAATTGTACAGTTTTCAACTTACTTTGAAGTGTCTGTGTATCTTGGTTTATGTGTCCTTACAAGTGTTATTTTAGCAAAGATGTCATTAGGGTTATCCCTCTCACCAAATCCAGGTGTAAATCCACTAAAAAGAAAAACAAGAAATCATTAGAAAACTCAGTGCAAAAGGTCAAATTGAATGATGAGGTGTCAGAATATATGAAAATAAAACTAAGAAAAACAATGTTTTAGAAGATTATAAATCAATACTGTGCACAAGCAGTAATCTCTGTAGTACTTACGTGTACCCAGGAATTTGTCCAGTCTTCCTATTAGGACTGCAGCTAATATTTTAAAAACATTCATTTGTCAGTATGGATATAGTTGAAGTCCAACAACATGAAAATCTGATTATTTTAAAACATGGTATTATAATAGTCTTACAAATTGACAGTCCCACTTCTGTGATATCCATTTCTTGATTGAACAAAATCCCAGCTTTGTGGTGTGCTTCCCAGTTGCTGTCAATTAATAAATCGGATATCACAAACTAATAAATATTACACACAAAGTAAACCATGGCAAATCTAAAACAATTCAACTCATTTAGATCAATCAGGATATGGTAAAACAGCTAGGTATTTCAGTGTTAGAAGTACACTACACATGCATGTACAACTCCTACTGTCCCTCGAGATTTCAGGATATTTTAACACTACCTTAAAAATTGCAGTTAAGATTGGATAAGATGGGATATGAAGAGTCAAACATCAGTGTACCAATGTACAATATGACAATTACAATATACAATTTTACAGCATCAGTACAGGGTAGAAGTTGCAAGTTTTATGCCATAGCTCAAACTTTGATATAACAAGTTTCACAGTGTGTAGATATGTCTTATACAAATGTCTGTAGGAATGAACAGCATATAAGTGTTCTGACTGCTGATGGAAGACAAATTGCACCATGTAAATAAGTCCTTTGAAGTACACACCTGCCATACACGGGGTCTTGCATCCAACCTCTTCTCCATTGCAGTTCTAGTAACAACATCTGGTCCAGGTTCAAGAGTACTTGTAGGGGGTGGGATGGGAGGTGGAAGATTGTTTGCCCAATCTACTCCTCTATAAAGCCTAAAATGAAACAAAAAACCCTTCCTTCATGAAAAGCCCAGGAGACTGATACAAACAAGACGCCAGGCCCCATATTAATGTTTACCTTATCCACACTCAATTCTCACTAACATTCCTATTTACAAAATCTCTACACTCGACTCACAGTGTTGATTATTTGTGAAGGAGGAAAACCGGAGGACCAGGAGATTGAAAAACCAGTGCTCTAACTATTAGGCCACTTGTGCCACCCAACAATAACAATATTGACATACAAATTTTAATTTAAAAAAAAAACATTCTTGTGACAGAATGTTTTTATTTTATTTAGATGAAGATGTCACAAAGTTTTTCTATAATACCTTTGTGTTTCAGTAGTGTAAAATGCTTTTAAAGCAACTGCGTCCCTCCATGCTTTACTTTTTGTACTATCTGCACTAAAATTGGGCTAAAAAAAGCAATGACAACAGGGGTTATGTCTAGCAAGTGTGTGTGACTCAGTGGCAAAATGATTAGAAATATGCTAATATAAACAAATCCCACACATCTTTGAAAAATCAAGGTCAAGGATCAGCCACTGTGTCTTGGGGATATGTGCCACCCTTAAGGGTATAATTTTCTGCTTCTGAGTTTTGTGTAGACTATAACCTTTGACATTTTGTCTGGGATAGTGTTGGTGTGTGTTAGTCTGGGTAGGGTATTTAAAAATTAAAATTGCTGGTGTGGAACAGGATCTGGGTTTTGAAGACATGGCGGCTGATCCCAACCCAGGCTAGGGTGGTAGTTCTCTCCACAGGTGCTCTGTATACAATGTAACATTAACTGTACATGGACATGCAAAATCAGGGTCATCTTTGTTTGCCTTGGGAAGGGAGGGTGGGTGGAGTGTTCAAAAAGGGGACCTGCACCATTATTCAAACATAGAAAAAAACTGGAACACAGAGGATTTAAAAACAAAAATACATACAGTATGAGTATAAAGAAGCCCTTGAAGTCTTTTAGGAAGGAATGCATCCGAATGCATACGATTTAGTGAGTTTTATGATGCACACAAAGATCCGTAACAGCTGATGATGAAATAGACCATGATGCACTATAAAATTATTTACCTTGTTTATCGAATCTCTTCCCTCAGTTGTACTTTTGATATTGCTCATTTCCATTTCTAAGTAAGATTTTTAAGATATAGGTTAGGAACTCACTGAATTATTTTACATGTTTAGAATTTGATAGGGGCACGATGACTGTAGACAAGGGGCACTTTGGCATTGAAGTTGAAGTCGGAGACCACATACCGAAAACCTACAATTCATATAAACGTTATTTCATATAACGAAAGCTTATTCATCATTAACATACATGCTTTGCTTATACATTTAGTTAAAATCTTCCTTATATTGGCTTGAGTATTTTAAAGAGGACACAAAGAAAGTTTTCTAAACGTAAACAAAAGCTGAGTGTGCAATGGTTATTGCACATTGTCACATTTGGTGATAGATTTAAACGTTTTAAAATTGTCTTACCTTTATTTTCCCAAGGTAATTTAGGAGCGGGCGAGTCTTGATGTCTTTCATAAGGGTTGGATGCATGTGGAGCAGGATTCTTGTGAATTAGTGGTTCGATAACTCTATAGTTTCCATCTTCAACTTCAGCTCCAACTGAAGTGAAACCATTGATTGTATCAATTACTGGAGTATTTTGCCTCCTGGGCGCATCCGGTCTCGTTTCGCCAGTTTCTTCGCGAGCTCTGAAGTTATGGTCATATTTTTGAAAGGATAAAGGTTCACGGATGCCTATAGTTGGAGGAAATTTACCAGCGACCTTTTGTCTTTGGGCACGTTGCTGCAATGTGATCGGGTCTTCTGGAAGGTGTAATCGAAATGTTCCATACGGTGAACTAGTTCGAAATGTCTCTGTTATAGAAGCCATTATTATCAAGATCAAGTATATATGTTGAACGTTTAGAAATATTTCATAAGCATGATCGTATGCTTGGATAAACCTGTAACTTTAGTTGAAACAACTTACAGCTATACAACGCGTTGACAGGGGCGGTTGCTATGGGAGATCGCGGGCTCGCAAGAAACATCGACATTACCAAATACGTTAAATATGGAACTTGTGCTGAAAAATATTATTTTGATTTATGTCATCAAGAGTGGATAAATCTGATTCAAACACAAATAAATCAAAATCTACTCAAGGTTGACGAAGGAACTTTTATTTGAGAAGCTCCCAACAAAGAAGAAACCTGTGGTGTCAGTAGGAATGTGTTTCCCTCACGACATATGTGTAACACTGCCAGGGAGAATAGTGTGTATAATACAAAGGAATTATTTTTTTTGCATAATGCAAGCTTCATAGTCACAAACAAATCAGTACTATCCTGAAAGAGCATTCAACACAAGTTCTTACAAATTGTACAAGATTTTTATTTTAATCCATTTTTGTGAAATCAACCCAGAAACTTCCTGCACTGTTTATATTCTTAGTTAACTTCTATCACCAGAGGCAGTGATGAATCTTAGGTTATCACTTGTGAAGAACAATTAAAAAAACACAATCAACATGTCCAGACTAAAATGATATTAATATAATCATTGTTCAACCCATTGTTTTTACTCAGTATTATCCCAACGAATGCATAGGTCACACTTCAACAAACAGCAAACTGCATTATCAAAAATAATGCTTCTAGCTAAAATCATTATTTTAATAATGCAGTGAGTTCTGCCTGGCAGTCAATAAAACGAAAACGAATAAGACAACAATAAGAACAATTGAGAATGACGTTGCACAATGTCGAAACATCATGTTGTCTCAAAAAAATTTATCACATTGAAGTGAAAATGAGACCAAAACTGCATATTCACATAGTCTGCATGTTTTGATTGTGTTTTCAATTACCATCCATGGACCACCAGGCTTAAGTAGCCTGTTATATACATAACATTTGCTTCAAAAGTTCAATAGTCAGTAGTCTTCTTAAGTTTGATAGATATTTCTACTCCTTTTTGGTTGCTTTAGTCATCTGGTTTGTTGCCATTAGAAAAACACCATAGAAGGTAATACCTAGTCCAATTACTGTCAATCCCATAGCACCTCGATATATTAAAGCATCCGATGAACCTTTCAGATAAACAGGGGCACTTCCTTTCTGTAAATATCAATGCAAATAAAAAGAAAAAAATGATTACTGGTTTAATTCTGTAAGATGTGCAGTACAACAAAATCTACATCATGAATAATGGTAGAGATTTAATGTGGTTATAACCTAAGGGTGTTTGAAAAAATGAGGTTTTTCAACTTTCAGGTTGTTAGTGTGCAGCAAAATAATTGTTAGTTGTTAACTTGGGAAGGAGAGGATAAGTATTTTTGACAACTTGGCAAGGGTATTATCTTGTTAGTACCTTTTGAGAAGACCTTGCCCTTATTGATTAGGATTATTTTTTAATGAAAAAATTAAGTTATTGCATATCAGTTTATCTTGTTTGAACCACAGACCATTGCAAACTAGAATGAAAGCTGATGTTTTGCTTCCTAGCAATTTTTCAAAGTGCTGGTCGCTTTTAAGATAACTAAAACCCGCAAGTTACTTTGCAGTAATATTGGTAGATTGATTTTTTAGCCTGGTATATTTCTAAAATGTGGTGAGAGAAAAGGGTATCTATGAGATGCATTTGAGTGTGACTGTTGTTCATGAAAGTAAAATATGGAGGTTTATTGAGGTGTTGAAGTACTAAAAGAAGTGATAGGACAGTTTTATAGGGATTAGCTTTAGGAACTGAGTTGTCATCAAAGTATAATATTGGACAAAAATGCTACGCATTATGTTGGCATAACACAGAGACACTATTCAATCCAAGACAATAGCTTTCCTCAGAGTTCCTTTTTGGTTATTGGTTCCATTGGTAGGGTATTACAAGTTCAACCAACCTGGAAAAGTTTTTGAAATCGACCAGCTCTACTGGGTCTTTCATAGAACTGTTTTAGAAAGTGATCATGTAGCATTCCCATTTTAAAATACCTAGAAGAAAAATAGCAATAAGTTCTTCACACCAGTATAGTCATCTTAATATGTATCCAGCCCACAAACCCTGGGGAGAGCTGAGGAAATAACATTTTGCCATTGCTTTAGTGACAGCTTATCCCAGCCCTTGGTATTACTTTATGTTGCACACATTCATACTCTATCTCTGCCATTTATATGGTTCTTCTAGAGAATGCATGCACTTACACTCACAACCTTTACATTCAATGTTTACAAAATTTAAAAACTTGCGGGTAGATTAGGTGTTTTTGATCTTTTAGAGTTTTGAACTCACGAACATTCTGAACAGTCCTTTTACACTATACATAAGTGGTATCGAGCTACAATTTTCCAAAGTTTTACAATTTTGTACCAGATTTTATTAATCATGGTACAAATTAACCATCGATTTTCTCTGTCATTCTCCAGGTGAATTCGTAAAAAAGTAGACATAACTATATCTCATCATTTTAAGAATGGAATTGTTTTTAAAGTTTGAATGGCACACGCGTTATAAAGGTGGAAATTGGCGTCTAAACTCACCTTGTTGATGGCACTTTCTCGTACCCGGTTTGAGCAGAAACTCTGGCGCGTGCGCATTGAAAGCAAATACACAGGAAGCCCAAAAAGTCAATGCTCGTCGGTAAAAAAAAATTTGGACGCAATGAAAGTCAAGACAATTGACAACTGTCTTGTATTTTTTTCATTTTATAACGGTTTTTCTACTTTTCAGAATTGCTATTTATATTGCGGTATTTTTGATTTTTTTAGTATTAACTAATTAAAACTAGACGGCTAGAAAGCCAGAATCGTGGTGATATTTTATTGCGGCATGTTTGTTCAAAATAATCGTTGCAGAAAGACGCCCTCTTAGTTTGTCTCGCTATGAGGTATCATTCCTATTTGTTCAATTATTCAATAAAATAATCTTTTCCTCCAAAAAGAAATATATTTACCCATCTCCGGAAATTAGTGTATTATGTTCAGTTCCTGCAGACACAAATACAACCTGGAAATTTGCAGAACAACAACAACAACACTGACAACAAAAACAAGAATCGAAAAAAAAAACAATTGAAGATTCTTAAATATAACCTACTTAAAGAATATTGTGCGTGAATTCGTTGGCACGTAAACAATAGCATCTTTCAACTACGTTCTCTGTCACCATTTTGATGAAAATAGATGATGCATTTTGTTCATAACCATGACATAAACACAACATCTGACGTCATAGTTTCGGTCCCAGGACAACACAATTACAAACTCAACACATGAATCTTCTCAAATTTCTACGAGAATAATCTTTCCTCGTTGCCCAGTCAAAATGGTTGGCTTATACTGCAGTTTGATCACATAAAGGTAGTTTTTTTGTATCTGTAGTAAGTCAGATATTCGTGGGATTGTACGTAATTTATCATGGGTCGATGATTTTTTGAGTGTAATCGAAGATTCCTTCAATATTCGACCCACGTCCATTGAGTGAGTATATTTCATTCAAGTCACCTTTTCAGTTGTGCAAGAATATCCAACAAAGCTCAGTATAACATCGACTGAAAGTTTCGTTGGAGAACTGTTCCACCAATGGAGGCATTTGACGAAATGAGTGAACAATCACAAACAAACGAACGGTGAGTTAAATCACTTTTATTCTTTTACATAAAGGTTTTAACTGGATAATATATACTTTAAGATATACTTTATAACTTCTTTTTGCTATTAAGTTATTACTATTTCTTGAGGAAAAAGCGTTTGGGCTTGAATACTGGAACTTCACCGTGTATTTTTTTCGTGAAATCATTAAATCGACCGTATTTACTATACGACATTGGGCATTGAATAATCGTACCGCCGGCCGCCCAAACGCTATACTTTATGTAAAATTCAAAAGTTTTTTTAAAAATATAAAAGTTTTTTCTTTGAGATATCAAGCTGACTTACTAATGTATTTATTGTTAGATTCTAAATCTTTCAAATGAATTGAATATGGTATTCTTTGCATGGCTAATTATTCATGACTTATATGTACATTTTTGCCTTGTTCTGGTCCTAATTTATGCATAGTTTTTGTTATATTGTCGTTATTTTTTAGGCTTGAGTACATTCCTTCTTTGATTACATTCCGAATCAGCAAAATCTTTCATGCTTGGTAAATTGCACCACTATATTCTTATGCATTTAAACACAACTTAAGCTTATGATACACAAAATATACATTATAAATACAGATTTCGATCAAATTACAAATTCACCTATGAAAATATTTATTTATGGCTTATTTACAGTTTTAACGTTATTTGCACATGAAGCCATTGGGAGATTTAGTTGTTATGTACATCAATAATGGAGATTATCATCTGAAGACATTTTTACAGAATATTTCATGAACTTGAATTGTATTTCCTTCTTATTAAAATCACAATTTTTCAATTAGGGAATATCATTATCTGTCAATCAGGTTAACTTAATGGAAATTTGTTTGAATTTCAAGTTAATTTGAGCGCTCAATTTTTTAATGTCAGCCAAAATTTGTGCTCTGATCATTTTTGTGCTGTAAAATAATTCATTATTTGACTAGAACAATGAACTATGAACATCAACACCACACAAGAATATGGTTGAAATTAATTTTAATTATATTTAAATGGTTGTTGTATTGTGAAAACAATTGTTTGTAAAAATTAAATCTAAAAGCTTATAATCCCAGGTTTTATATAATTCTGAATAGCAGTCACCCTTGATAAGTTATTTTTGTAGACATATATATATATATAGATCTGGCAAACCTTGATTACATACAGCCCATGGACAAATAAACATATATTTTGTAAAATGTGATTTCTGTAAGGAAATAACATCAGAGTGTTATGTATAGCTTGTAGAATTTCTCAAAGCACTATTTTACATCTACATGATAAGCTTATACTTTCTGCATTATCATCACAATGTTTTTATTTAATATGCATAAAAATAACTAAGCAAAATATGGCATACAAATATGTACTATATCTTGATGTACCTTTTTAGTAACAATGTTGTATTTAATTATAGCTTGCATTGTTTGTGTGTGCTATTATATATTTAAGGAAGCATAGGCAGTATACATACACTACAAAATAGCCTACTATGCAACTTTGATTATGTACCATTAATAAATAGAGGATCAAGATTTTTTTTCTCATTATATTCACATCATGGTGAATGTTCATGGTTGTTATTATGCATTCCTTTATCTGAATTTGTATCATTTATACATTTTAATGGTCTACTCAATGTACATACATCCAGTTAAAAAAATAATTTATGTATTGGGGGGAGGGGGGAGGACTATGATTATTTTAAGGGGGGCATTATTTTTGCCTTGGGGGAGGGGGGGGGGGGTTAACAAATGTTTGACCATATATCAAACCAAATATGATAGGGGGTCTGCAAATTCTAAACCTAAAAATGTCATCAATAAAGAACTAAATATGTAACTAGGAATCCTGGATATTCAGAATATATAAGATTTTGGTATTTTACCTCAAACAATTGATATCTCTACAAGGGGGTGGGGTCAAATAAAAACTCCACAAATCTTAAGGGGGGCTTCCAAAAAATGAAGAGAAAGATGTTCAAAATCAATATAGACCCTCCTCTAGATAAATTATAAATGCTCCCTAACTGTGTATATTTTTTTGACTATATATATTGTATATATATTATATAATTAACAAATACTAAATATTTGTTCTTATTGGCATAATATTATGTAGGATTTTCCAAATTTGGTGGGAGCATGAGGCAGTTAGATTCCACTTCAATGATTTTGAACATAGTAAATAATACAAATTCATTTTAAGGATATACTTCAGTTTGGTAGTAATGAATTTACGGATCAAAATTTCCCCTATAGTACTAAACATGCCTTTGTCTGTACCCAGAAGTCATGGCACAGCAAGACCATCACCACCAAGACCTCCACTGCCATATGGATCAGATAAAGAAAACCATAACTACATCAGCAATGGCAGAACCAATGTCACCAAGAAACTAAGCAATGCCAAAGAGAAGCCAGCTGTGCCTGTTAAAGGCCCTGCTGAAGGAGGGACTGTTCAACTTGCACGGGCAGGAGAAACAATTCTAGAGACCTTCTATGGTTTGTTGTATATATATGATGGTGAAATGAAAGATTGGAAATTAGCTGCAGATGGATATATTCCTTTGTGTTTTATTCAAGAACGAGGGAATGCTAACAAACCTTTCAAAGTGATTGCTGCACATGGGTCATTAAGAGTAAGTGTACATGTTGTCCAAGTTGTCAGTGATTGAGCATACATCACAGCCAACAATGATTTCTTAAGATTGACTTTATCTTAAATACTTCCAGTACAACTATATCAAAGATCTGTTGGAAATTAAGACACTTTTGAAGCTTTTCACAAAATATCAGCAAAGTAATGGAGGAATGAATTCAAAATACAAGGATTTGTATGGAATTCTTTGCTGAGGTCTTTGTAGGTTTTGGTGTTTTTTTAGTCCTTTCAAACTCCTATAACTTTTAGGGGATTTAACCTTTTTCTGTCAAACTTTCAGGACTTATTATTAGCTTTGATATGTATGTTTGTAAAATATTTCTGTTCACCAAAACTGTTTTTAACAATAATATGCTAATTAGTGGCGGCCATTTTTGAAAGTCGTGTATTGGTCTCTAATATAAAAATTAGGTAAACCTAATGGCGGACCTCCGATTAAAAGCCTTGTTTAGACAATGAATTAATCATTCATTCATCCATCCATCTATTCATTCATTCATTCTCAATTATTAAATCATTGGTCGACCAATTAATCAAAAATAATTATAGCTAAAATGCAAACAAACAAATGAATGAATGAATAAACAAATACGTATAAGTAACCATCAACAGAAAATAACATAGCAAACAAATGAGCAATTCAATTGATTAAATGAATGAGTAAAAGATTTAAAAGAACACCCTTTTCAAATATTCAAATCTTTGTGCATGCGAAATTTTATTTACATGTACTTCTGAACTTTTATTTCAATAATAACTTTTGAAATTTCAACTTGAACGAGTTTACTGACGAATACCGAGTCTACAAGCGTTTCATTACAACGTGAATAAAAAACAATTACAAGAATCAAATTAAAGAAAATTGTTATGAAATATAAGTCGATGGAGAAAAACATAACAACCTAGAAAATACATTTGTAGGAATAACTGCTTTCATGCGAATGGTAGTAGCTAAGAAAACAAAGAAATTAAAGGAAGATCGGTAAAAATAATGTAAATATACCTTAGGTACAGGTTGAGCAGGATAATTAAGTGATTTTCATTGCTAAGCAATTTTCACATGTTAACAACCAACCAAATTGATCAGTCGATGAATCAACGTCGCGATTCTCTTTTATATACTGTCACTTTTCCGTTGAAATTTTGGTCCTCAGTTCATATCAAGATAATTTAAAGTGAAAAAGTTTTTTTCCTAACACTAAAAAGCTCACAAAGTCCAACCGAATGGCGTAGCATTGCTCGTGTTGCTCGATAGTACATTGTGCTAAATTTGCATTTCATGGCTCTCGATCCGGCAGTACTTTGTTGACAAACATCTTGTATGAAAAGTTATAGTTTTTGTTCTGCATAGTTGATAAGTCTGCAATAATCCTACAGGTCCTTGTGTTATCATTTATCTTGAATTTCCACACAATGAATTGATGAATGAACATACAGAGTGCATGGATATTTTCATCGGTGATCGCGTGTGTTCATTTTGCTCACCTCTTATCGATTGCAAATGTCTGATTTTCGCGGTTTTGTTTTCATGTACTTTTGTTCACCGTCGATCTTTTTACTTTTAAAAGTAGATTAGTCGCTCTCCCGTTAAGCAATAATTGAAAAACGCCACGAAGAATCCATGAGAAATCCAGCCTTGATCTTTTAGCAACTCGCAAACTTGTAAAAGTAAACTCCTTTAGCTGTTAGTTCATGCTGATCAAGTTTTCACTTTGTTTTTTTTTCAAGTTGTAATATCTTCAACTTTGTTGAAAAAGAATTTTTTCGAAAAAAAAAGCACTGGATACTCTACGAGTTTTTTTTTTCATTAAAACTCTAACAACTTCTGCTAATCATAAAGTTATTCTGTGTCCGCACGCGTCGAAATTTTTTTCATTTTACGCGCCAAAATGCAATCTCGATGGGCACGGACGGATTACGGACGCGCTGAGTGGCCTGGGCCGAACCATCAAAAATCAACTCGATGGCTATATTTTCTAAAGTATGGTGCTCCGCTTGCGCGGGCCTTCGGCCCGCGCGGAGCTCCGCTATAAAATATAGCTGTGGGAGGCTGTCAGTAATTTAAAAAATGTCATTTTGTTACAGGGAGATATTAATGTTAGTTTTTTCTTCCAATTTTGTTGACCCTTTTGATGAATCATTTCAATGTGTAGTTCTTCAAAACTTGCATATTCCCTGTCATTTTCAGCTGATGGAGTTCCCAGTTACTAAAGACACAAAGTCTACCCAGAATAAAGCATTTATAAGATGGCATGACTCACCTGCGAAGATGTATGGAGTACGATTCCCTAAAGAAGAACAGGCTAACCAGGTATTGATAGTGGTGATGGTCATGATGATGATGATAATGATGGTGATGATGATGATTAGCGTGATTAATATGGTAATGATGATCGTACAATGATGATGATGATGATAATAATGTGGCGATGATTATAATAATGATGGTGATGTTGATGATTAGGATGATTAATATGGTAATGATGATCGTTAATGATGATGATTACGATGGTGGTCATGATAATGATGATGATGGTGATGATGACGATAATAATGATGTGGCGATGATTATAATAATGATGGTGATGATGATGATAATGGTGATGTGGTGGTGATGATTTTGATGATGATGGTTATGGTGGTGGTGATGATTATCATATTGATGGTGATGATGATGGTGGTGACGATGAATACGTTGATGATATACGTATATAAAAAGAGTGCGGTCTCTGATTCTTGTAATGCACGATAATGATAAAGCATTGATGATTACGAGATGTCGCAACAACTACTGATGTTGATTTTTATTGATATTAGTATAATCCCTTTCAATATTTGTAATGAAAACGGTATTTAATTAATTGAAAATGTTTCATTCTTTGCAACAAACTTGACTTTGACCTAGAAGGCAGAAGAATGCAATTGATCAAAAAAGGTCATCAACTATTCGAAGCTTCTACAATATGCACGAAATGTGAACATACGTTAAACCAAGATAAAGAAAAAGTAGGAGGGGATTTCACTTACTCTGGATTTTTATTCGACATGACTTTGGCTGCTAAGACTGTTATAAACACGCGGAAGAAGGCTGAAGAAAGATAAATATATGGCAAAAAATATATATGAAAAAAGAGATATATGTTTTTATTTGGTGTATGTTGGTGTTTCTCTTCCGATCATTTCATTCCTTCTTTCATGTCGTTCTGTAACTTTTCCTATTTCCTTTTTTCCCTTAGTCCATCACCCGTTTGTCTCTTCCCGTCCTCCTTCATTACTTTCCTATATTCCTTGGTCTCACCTTCATTTCTTTCTTCTTCTTTTGCAATGCCTTATCTAAAACCTCTTAGTGTTTAGTATTCCGCGTAGTTTTTTTCAATTTCCTCTATCATTCGCAGCTCATCTTCATCAAAGACTGAGTCAGTGTTCTTTCCGACTGCACCACGCTTTCTTTTATCCACTTCGCTACATTCTATCACCTCTTCATCCATATCGTTATCTCGATGTAGAAGTTTAGTGAAGTCTCTTGGTGAAATAATACGAACATCGACAATATCGTTGAAACGAACACGTTTAGATGTCTTCTTCGGTAGGACCGAGGCTGTACGTTTAAAGCTGGAAGTCTACCCGCCTTCTGTCTTCACTTTCTGTTGTTCTGCCAGACGATAAGGTTCTGGGGATTTTCTTGATGGAGCTAAAAGCTCATCGACGACAGCATCGAAGTCGATGTCATCTTCACTAGTTACAGAGTCGGCGCGTTCCTCGTCTGCCGATTCAGGTGAAGCCAATAGCCCTTTGACAACCTCATCTATATCGAAGTCATCGAAGTCAACTTCTTCACCTCTCGTAACTTGGGCCATTTCTTCAGGTGACTTAACCACTTCGCAAATTTTGTCGTACACCACTCTGTGCTTTGGTACATTGCTCTCGTCGTTAATTTTTCCTAGCCAGACAGCTTCTCTGCATGTAGTGCGTCGTCAGAAACGTGGTTTGCTGTCGAGCGAACTCGGAACGAAACTGTTCCATTCTTTGAAGAGCGTATCAAAACCATGTTTTCACTAATTCCCACCTTTGTTCGGCTTCTAAGTGTCGTGTCAATCTTCATGTCTGGTTCCTTTGTAGAAGTAGAAGGTGCGTCTGGCAAGACCTCAAGTTGCTTAGAAAACACATCTATTTTCTCGTCAATATTTGTAGACTCGTTTCTACCTTGAACCTGTTTATCACCATGAGCAATTGAAATACCATTTTCCTTTCAAGTTTTTTTTGTCGAAAACGCGATGTCTGTTCTACACGTTACATCATCCGATGGTTGCACTAACTGCGTTACCAAACATCTACTATTTTCCTCGAAAGATGAATGTTCAACAGTTTCTTGTGTTTCCATTTCGATAGTAGGCGTTGCCCGTTTGCACGGTGTTTCTCTTGCTGGAGAAATGTTTCTTTGTCTTGTAATAGGAGAACTCCATGACCCACGGTTTTTGTGTCTTTTGGGTATACAGTTACCCATCTGTGGATTGGTTATTAACAATAGTTAAATATTTTGTTTCTGTTAAATTTAAGTTTGAAATATTCTAATCAACTAATATCAAATTATCAATATGACGTCATAAGGATCAATCATATAAAACGCGCGCGCACGCTTTGTAGTCATGGTAATTTTGAAGGTTAGTCAGACTACTGCAAGATGCGACCGTGAGCGCGCGCGTGGAATTACCACAGCAAGCCCAAACTTTAACGTGATTTTAGAAAGGCTTATCGATCGATATATTTTTTATATCTCTTCTTTCTTTTAGTTTTTCTCCGCTATGGACAGGATGAAGTCTACACTTGTCAAGACCGCAGAACTTTTCAAGCAACCAGAAAGAAAGGTGTGTGAATAGATTGTTACCATTGTACTCGCAATAAATTTTGTTGTATTTATTTGTGTGTTTGTTTGATCCTTTTTGTTCAGTGGTGTTAAGATGTTTGTCTACTTTGCTAATCGTTTGTATGCTTGTGTTTGTTTGATTGTTGTTTGCTTGTTTGCTTTGTTTGTTTACTTGATTGTTTGCTGGTTGCTTGTTTGTTTGACCCTTTAAATTGTTCGTTTGTCTTTCTCCATTTGTGCTGTTTTTCGTTGTATTTTGATGTCTTTCCTGGCATGACTTCACTGTGAGCCCATGCATTATTATTTATTTCAGGCTATGGTTTCCCATATAAGTGATCCTACAATTGAAGGTGTTTCTCACACAAAGATATCATTGATCATCAAACTTCCCAACAAAGAAACCACCATTATGACCGTGCCTGGATTGTAAGTAACAAGACATTTTGGTCATACTCTTCCTGTCCTATTTCTCTTCTGTTTCTCCTCTGATTCTCTTCTGCATTTCTGTTGCTCGTGTTATTTGTTCTTCTTGTTCCTATATTGAGATTAGAGTTATTGCGCCATTTGGTTTCGCTCAAGTTATGTTCTTCTTGCTTTTTCTTTTTGTTCATTGACTACTTTTCACATTCATATACTAAAGTGTACTTTACTCGTAAGCTTCAAATCTTTTTTTTTTTTTTTTTCCAGTCAGTCAAAATTAGAATTTACTTTAGAGTGCAAACACTAAATGTGTGCAACAGTTGCCACTATTTAGTAGTAAATAGCACTATTTATGTTGCACACTTTAATGTTTGCACTCCATAATGTTGCGTTATTGTTGTTTTAGGATTTCTATTGGTGAACTTTTCGAGTTAATTTGCAAGAAAGAACACTTAGACTCAAAAGAGCACCAGTTGAGTCTTCCTAAAGTTGGCGGAAAGGAACTGAACTGGGAGCCCGACACTGTCCTTGGTTCTTTGAAAATAAGAGAAGCGACTGTTGTTTACGTTGGTGGCGCTAATGTCTCTCCCAGTTCTTCTGCAGCAGACGAAGACATGATATTCGAAGACCAGCAGGTAAATTGGGACATCACGAAATGCCCCCACTAATCTATTTGTTAGGAATGAAGCGTCTGCGAAGTGACATAAAGGCAAACATTGATCGAATGTGTGGGGAAAAAATTATACGTTTTGCTTATCTTCGATATTGTCTTTCATTTAGTCCGATAACAAGCATCAAAGTTGATGTTCATAATTTCCTTTTCTCCTCAACGTAGGTACCAGTTTCATCATCCCCTGCTGGACCACATAGCAACAATATGACGAACAACGTACCTTCATCAATGGAAAAAGCAAGTCTTCATTCACAGTCTAGTGAACAGCTTGACACGTCCAAAAAAGAACCTGGAAAAGTAAAGAGAAGAGCACCACGTCCACCTCAACGACCAGAGCGACCCAAGAGCATGCCTGTACCTCGGCCAAGAACATCTGAATCATCTGTAACTGGTTCCGTGCAAGGTACTCCTCAAGCGAAGAAACGACAGGTAATAACAATTCCTCCAACTAGAATAATCAACGAAATTCCCCAAAATACCGAAATGTTCTTTATTTGATCCTTGACTTATTGCTAAATACTAATTGATTAGACGCGCGTGCTGTGATTGTCTCAAGTGTATATTATCTGTTGCAGAATAAAATGGAGTAATTTATAAATACTAATTGTTTGCAACTCACATCTTGCGCTCGTTATCGTCTTACTAATACATTGCTTGATGATGTTTTCCAGGCACCGGCTAGACCACCAGTTCCCAAGATCCCAAGAGACTTGAATAAGCCAAAAATCTCAGATGATCGTATGCCACCAGAGTTTTGTCCTCCACCACCCCCTGATGATATGCCTCCACCTTTAGATGAATGTGAACATCCAGTTAGTCCACTTAGTGATGAAGACCTTCATGAAACCGCTTGGAGTAAGTAATTTTTTGTATTCAACAGTGAGTTCAAACATTCGATTTTTAATGCCGTCTGATCAGCGGTTTTCCGCTCATCTCTTATGCCTGGCGTCACACGACACACACGACACGTATACTACACCGACGTGATATCAGGGATAAAGTTCGCGTCGTACACGTCATAAACTGTTCAATTCTTGTAAATCTAGTACATCATGATAATGAGGATTATTCTACACTAACCATATCTTGATCAAACTATCGTTTCTATCTTTGACTTATATTATAAACAGTGATGGGTCTTTAGGATATCTTGACAATGAAACGGAGCTAGGTCCGTTGATGTTCTGAGTTACACGTAATATTGAACGACAATGACCAGAATAACCTCTCTGACCTCCTGGTTTAGTATAAACTCTCATTATAGGTAGAGCACGAACTACAAAATTTATTCAAATTAACATCACCAAGTTTCAACTTTTATTATTTTTTTTTTGTAATATCACGGCAATCTTACTTTTTTATAACCACACCAACCACTCGCAGCACTCCTCTTTTGATAAAAATCGCTAGTTTTAGTTTCTTTTTTGTGTTTTGTTCGTTTTATGTTCGTTCGTTGGTTTGTTTAATAGACTTTCTTTTTTATGTTTTTATGTTTGGTGATATGACTTCTTGTTTGTTTTTTTCCCTGTTGTAATCACAAATATCTCAATTTGTATGTTTTATATTCGTTTCAGGTAGCGTTGACCATGGCTTTCATTCATCTCAAACAACTTCATTCAAAGACCAACCTCGAGATAAACCTCAATCTGACGCACTACCATCCCGCGGAGAACAACAGGAACTTGCATCACCTGAATCTATTCCATTGAAATTTCTTCTCCCTTCGCCAGAACAATCAGCAGAGGATGGGGAATATGTGAAAGAAAGGGAAGGACAGTCCTCAAGGATAAGTTTTATTGGCGATAGTCGAAGCTCTAGTGTCGATATCTCGTCTGATATTGAACTTCCAACTTCACCAACCTTAGATTACACACCCCCTATCGATTTACATGAAATAGAAGATGACAATACCATAGAACAAGAATCTCCGAGTGTTTTTTCACCTCCTCCACCGTCGTATTTCTCCTCTGAGCTGAAGAGTGATACTACTTTTGACCAAACTGTCGATTTTTCAACGACAGTCGAGCAAGACTTTGAAATTGTTGCGCCACCACCTCCAGATTTTACTGAAAATAAAAACGAAAAATTTGGAGATGATGACATTGAAAGTATGGTGGTGCCACCGCCTCCACTGATGTTTGAGGATTCACCAGAAGAAACCACCAAAGAATTAGCATCGGAAAAGGAAATAGGATTCTCTATTCCACCTCCCAGTGGTTTTGAAGAGGAGTCTACTGAATCTTCCGTCCAGTCCATTGACTACAATGATCTTTCAAAAAAGAAACTTGGCTTGAGTACTGAAATGTTCCCTTGGATGTCTGAACCTCAACCAACCTTTCAAGCTGAAGTACAAGAAAGTCAAAATGCAGAACTTTCAGAAGGTGGGATTGCGAATTCAGAGAAGAATCAATCGACGAATGTGGTGCAAAATGTAGACGTGTCCGCAACTGTACCAAAGCAACAAGATGTTGAAGAACCACCACTCCAACATCAGGCAACTGATGTCACACTTCAAGCGGAAGTGTCGTCATCGAGACAAAATGAAACTCAGTCGCATGTTATTGAAAGTCAAGTTAGTGATCTTGTAACTCCACAACAACAAATAGTTGAAGCTTCGAAGACTAATGACTTTAATATTTCAAACTCTGTCGATGCTACACTTTCAAAAAATTCGAAAACAAACAAAGAAAACCAAAATGATGTTAATATCACCGAAGAGAAAAAAGCTATTGGCACTCGCGAAGTTTCCATTCTCGAACCAGAAACGTCCCTGAAAGTTGATCGCAAAAGCACTAGCTCGGATGAAGGTTCCATTAATTATAAAACACCATTCGATGATATAGGAAGCATGGAAAATTCTCTTTCAAGCTCGGTGACCTCGGAGTTTGAAGATGACTTTCCTGATTTGAAGCATTTAAAACTTTTAAATACAGAAAAACGCGAAGCTTCGACTGGTGGCTTGATTAAAAAAGACGATCAGACGCAAGATTTATCGCCTGTCAGTACAAAAGAAACAATACGTTTTAGTGAAACAGAGGCTTCCTACGTTAGCAAAATGTCAGAACTGTCTTCTTCGTCGGTTGTTGACGAAAGTGCCATACCGAATAATAATCAAGCTGCATCTAAGGAACATATACATACGGAACCTGTCATTGAGTCCTCTACGGTATCACCAGTTGCTGTACCTATGGATATTTTGTTCCAGTCTTTAGAACAAACTAAAGCAAAGCCTGAAACTACTGCCGTACCACGGAATAATGACCAACCTCGTAACATAGTTAAAGCTGTAAGTGGTGGGTTTAAAACACAAAGCTGGGCTGACATAAAAAATCAGGAAAGAATAATGGAGGAAGAACGACAGAGAAAGATCGCTTTGGATCGAACGCAACAACAACAGCAGCAACAGCAGCAGCAACAACAACAACAAATACAAGAACAGCAACAACAACAGATTTCATTGCAATCAGAGAGTAAACATGCGCTAACTACGAAGTCAGGTACAGAACATTCAGCATCTTCCTTAGCAGATGAAAAGCCTTTAGTTTTTGAAGAGAAGACCCATGCAGCCCATTCAAAAACATTAAACGAACAAACACCAGCGTCAAAGGCCTCAGATGGGATATCATTTTCGCTGAAGACGCAAAGCAAACAAGCAGAATTAACCACAAAGAGACATGCACCACTTTCGTACGTTTCGTCAGCTTTGGAAAGAAAAACGTCGTCACATGGCTCAACCACATCCGATGATATTTCGTCCGGTTTATCAGGAAGAAATATCCACGCTCCACAGACTAGAAGACCTGACACAAGCATTCCTGTTGGCTCACAGAATACCTCTTCTAGTTCTTACGGCGCTCAAGGTGTAATTATGAGGAAAAAGGCTTCGAACCAAAATGAAGACACGGCCCAGAAAAGGAAGTCAATTCAAGATATGATGAAAATGTTTTCCTCAGAAGAGGATGAAGATCAACAGCAAAAATATGAGGATGAAGATGTTCCAAGACAAAGTCCAGCTCTTCGATTGTTAGAAGAACGAATGGGCTACAGAGAAAGGTCATCTTCTGATGGAAGTGTAGGAATAACACGACCTGCTACATCGTCACATACTTCACACGCAGATACAACAACAACGTCGGACACAAAAGTGCCCATTTCCAAACCTATTGACTCCAGAGATTTGAACGCAAAATCATCAGATACAAAGCATTCGGAAACGAATGTTTCAAAATCAAATCCAGCAACACAAAGTGAGAGAGAAACTTCATTTCCAGCTAACAACTCTGTGAACATTTCTCGTGAAACGTCTAGGTCCACAGTTAAGGACACAAATTCCTCTCGTATACGACCTAGAACAAATTCCGCGTTAACTCCAAAGCCATATGGAGTTCTTTTTTCACGAGACACAAAGAGCTTCAACAAAATGACCAGTGATGTTACCGTTGAGCCAAAGAAAGAAATAGATGTACCCAGGAAAACATCCAATCCCAAACCATATGATGTCCTCTTCCCAAAAGAGGAAAAAACTGTCGAGTCGAACCTGTCACCATCAGGGTTGAATTCTTGTCGTGTTCAGAGTCAAATACCGAATGATTCACTTGTGATAACACAAAAACAAGTCGAGAGTAAACCGGAACCAATTGTTACCAAACCTCAACCTACATTCGAAATAATAAGGCACAAGGAAAACGCCAACGAAACACAGTCGTCTGTAGAGCAAACTTATCGTGATTCTGGTCTAAAAGAACATGATAATAAATTGACGAATACAGTGGAGCAAACGTTACCATCAAAGACGAACTCGGAACCAGCCATAGTTAAACCTCAACCTATGTTTGAAATAATACGGCAAAATGAGAATGCTAATCAAAAACAGTCTTCTGGAAATATTCTTGAATCTAAAACAAAAGAAAGTACAGAAAAATCGACAAATAAAAAGTCATCTGAACAAGTGGAGTCATCCAACAGAAGTGTTGGATTAACTGCGTCTGGAGATAACAAAGCAATCGATAACACTTCTCAACCAGTAGAATTACGAAAGAAGACATCCCTGTCAGATCCAAGTAAACGACACTCGATGCCAGTGAGTTTAATGACAAGCAAGTCGACTCCTGCCCATGGCTCAAATGTAAGTAAAAACTATTTCAAGTTCTGAAAAGATAATCAACAAAGACTAGCGAGAGGTACCCTACCCTAGGAATTGGCCCTTCATCATTTCTCTGACCTCCATTGTTCATTGTTTTCCTCATGTTGTTTGCACCTCGTTGACCTTCATTTTTCAGTACATAAACGTTCCAAAGTGATTTGATGCCCAAAACAATGATATCTTCATCAATGGTTCTGAACCACGCTTCGCAGTCTAAGAGTTGACCAAGTCTTGTGATTCTTGCTCAACTTTCAAATCCCGTTCCCTAGGTTATTCCCAAGCATACCAACCTCAACCCGCATATTATCGCTTCAGGACTCTCAAAATAAATTTTGTCAATGCTGTTTACGTCCATTAAGTGTTACTGCTTTTACCATGTATGTTTTTAGCTCAAGATTCTGATGGCTCCCCAAATATCTGACGTTGGTGTGGTTCCCAAAGGTAGAGTGGCTGCCATGAAAGCTGCTTGGAAAAGCGAAGGTAATAAATATCTGATTAGCACCTTTTGAGAATGTAAGCTAGCTTGACCTTTGAAACGATTTAATGGTTAACAGTTTGACAAAGAACACTAAGGTAATAGGACTGGATACAATGAGTGCTAATTATTTCTTATCATAAGAAATATATTGCAAAAAACACCAAGTGACGTTAGTCTATGGAACGATTAGTGAGTGTGACATACGAGTGACATATGTCTTCGAGTGTTGAAAATATCTAACGAGTGAACGAAGTGAACGAGTTAGATATTTTCAACACGAGAAGATAAAATTCGTATCTCCAAGCGCCCATGTAATATTCTGTTTATTATAAAAACTCCAGTGAAATAGAAATGTTCAATTTATAACAATATTTTTTATTGGCGCTTGGTAACGTGTTATTTTCACACGTGAAAATAACATGTTATTTTCACATGTGAAAAATATCAATTTTTCGCGCGAGAGATCACCTGATATTTCACTGGAGTTTATATAATAATATGTATTATTCGTTTGCGAAAAAAACACCAAGTTCTCCTGATGGGAACTGTCGTGCGAAATGTCTCCATAAATTTACACATTTCTTATGTAAAGGTTTTAAAGTATTTTGTGTTCCACAATAATTTCAAATACTTAAATTTAATAGCCGGATTTGTTGTACGCGATAGCAACCCTAGACTAGAGTTAAAAATGATGAACTGCTCCAATTTTATTTAGAAAGCAGTGAGGTAGATGCTGCTAACTACGGACACTTACGATGTAATATTCAAACGTAGAGATATTTCAATCTGTTTTTATAATCCATTTCTTTTTTTAGATGTATAGTTCTGTCACGTGAAGAATGCTAGACGTGGAGTTCTACATCGTGTTATTGGTTGTCGCATAAACGGCTGCAATTGCAGTGCTGTCGAAAAATGTGTACATCAAATGATGAATAGTGCTGTTGCTGCTTATGTTCGATGCATAATATACAAAGACGATGATAATCATGATGGCTTAACCAAGGAAGGGTAGTAATCTTGGGATTAGTGTTCAAGTGATGTCATGATTACATGATTATATTAGTTGTAATATATAATGACGGCCATGACGGTGATGACGAGTGGCGTTGACGGTACAACTGTGTTGTTGCAACGACAGATGTGGGATTTGATGATGATTTTTCGTTTAAAAATAGTAATAGTTTGACATATTTTATTATAGTTTGTTTTTGATCGTCAAACAAATAGTCATCACTCACATAAAAAATAGGTGAGATAGTTGTGGAAAATGTCTATCCAACACGTTTTCTATGCAAAGGTAGAAATGACACGATTGAAAAAAAAATACATTTGCATGAGCATGCGTCAATATAAAATTATAAATAGTGACTTGATTTCAATTAAAAAAAATATTTTTTCAATTTTATAAGATTTTGATTGCGTTAATTTTGTTTTTGATAAATAACATACCATCGAGTATGAGATCTAGAAGGTGGTAGTAGGTTATATATATAGATTAAGCCACCAAAAAATCCTGCAGACGATTAGAAACCTGTATATTAGGCCTTGTTTCATATACATATTAAAAAGCTCTAAAAATTGTCAAAGCTTTATGACAGCAGTTAATTCCCATAGTTCTTTGCGGCCTTGAAATGGCCATTGCTAGAACGGAAGAGATATACGACACGGGTGAAAAATGTAACCTCACTCAAGGAACTTATTATAAGCCAAACTATACGGCTGAAAATGCGACATGGGTAGTGTTAGTGTAGTGTAGGTCAGATATACTGTGTTTCTCAAGAGATACAAGCTTTTTAAATAGGTAGTTTTCCACTTTTTCGCTACGTTAATGCAAAAAGGTTTGATGAACTAGAATGAACACGATTTCCATAGTGGTGCAGTCAAGCATGAGCATTGCGTTTTTTCTCTCGTGTCACACGTTGTGTTATGGTAAAACTTTAACAGATATCGTTTACATGGAAGGGTTTGCAATGTTTTTTTGTTTGTTTGTTTTTGTTTTTGTTTTCTTTGGGGGGGGGGGGGTTGATTCTTTATTCAGTGTTTCCCGATTCATTTTAAACTTATCTAGGGATGCTTTCCATTTATCAGGAAATATCGGTAATTCCAGAACATCTCAGAATCAAAAGACCATTTTCAGGAAATTCCCATCATGCTTTGCGAGAACCAACTGAATTTCCATGACAAATGGAAAGCACCGCATCGGATGTGTGACAGTGTGTTTCCTCTTTCTAACCCAATGAGCTACACTCCACGTGTACCATCTCATGACAGTTTAATGAGTCTTGACACATTTGAGTGATATCAATTTTTCAAATTAGTTTAACTGATCATGAACCAAACGCACAATAAAAATATTAGGAAAATAGAATAAAGCACGTTTAATTAAATTTCAATAGGAAAAATACTTTCAATAATAAAACCTTCAACAATCATTTTGGTGTCTGCCTCTTTATTTGATCGTATTCTGTACTTTACAATCAAAGTCTGATTGCAAGATGTTTTGATGCCCGGACTGTTCCTTACATGCCATCATACTTGTAACCCAAACTTATATGAGAATTGACACGTGTTGTACGGTACCATGTTCCGAAATATTCAAAGTAATTTTGACACCGTATTTGATCAATATTTGAGACTCGGAGCCAGATTCAAAATGGCTGCTTGGTGCTGCAGATCTGTGAAATTTCACGATTTTTTTCGAGCAGATTATCCATTCCACATTTAAATTTGTCATCCGCTTACTTTGTAAGGTTTTTGTCGCTACACAAATCAAAATTCACAACACATTTACAAATTCTCGCTAAACAAATCAAAATTCACAACACATTTACAAATTAATTCTCGCTACACAAATCAACTGAAATTCACAACACATTTACAAATTAATTCTCGCTACACAAATCAAAATTCACAACACATTTACAAATTCTCACGTTTCAACTGCCTTTTTTTATGTGTTTCTGACTTGAAGACGATGACGATCTTCAAAACAATCCATGCAATAACTAAATATGCACTGACATACCGATATATAGATGACCATAGATGGATGACAAAATGGTTTATGGAAGGGAAAAAATGGATGGATGCATGGATATGAGTTGACCGATCAGGACCACACGTGATGTATATAATTGATACGGTTACAGAACTCACACAATATCAAATAGTAAAACTGATTTATTACTTCATTCGGAGATTGAAGGTGTGGAGCAATTGTTGAAGATCACAATGAAACTAAGATTCTAACTATTTTTAACTATCCGAAAGGTTTAATAAATAATTGAATAATCTGAATTGATTTTAATGTACATTTTTCGAGTATTTCTATTTTATAAATGCAATGTAATGTGTGGTGTACATATTATTTACAGTAGACGCATTATATAACAGGGCTGTAACTAATGGGTGTGCACCCCCCAGAAAAGCAAAAGGTCCGCTTAAAACTATAATTCATTTATAAAACCTGTGTGAAAGACCACTGTAAAAAGACCAGGATAAAGTGTAATGGGTTGCAATAATTAGATCTTATTAACCGAGCGGGAGGTCTGTACAGGAGAATCTTGACCGAGGTCGAAAAGTACAGACCGAACGCAGTGAGTATTATATGACCTCTTAATTAAAAAACTAGAACAAAAAGTCTTTTTTTTTCACAATAATAAAATAAGTAAATCAATCACGATATTTTTCGTGCGCTGATTGGTTGAAAACCTTGACAAACCCTTGAAAATGCTGTCAGTCGATGCTGGATCCGGACGGTGTGCGAAAGTTAGCAAGACGTTTTTCTCAAGAAAAAATGTGTAAATGGACAAATTATCAATGGAAATTAAGAAAATGTAAGTAGCTTAATGCAATAAATGTTTTCATGATTTGACAAATCGTCTCTGTTGGTAGTTTTTGTTCGTTTTCGTCGGAAAAGCCCAAACCTTGAGTTTGGCATAGTTTTGATCAAGCAAACTTGTTTGTTCGTTGTTTTCTCCCAATAAATAACCAAAAAAATCAACTTTATGAATGCCATTTCTATCTATTCTCGATTAGCAATTACCAGTAATAATTTAAACTTGTGTTTGTTTCGAAATGAGATCGTTTTGGTCTAGTTTTACGAGTTTGGATTTAGCGATTACTTGCAGTCGTTTTGTGGCGGCTTTGGACCTTTTTTTTACACTCTAACATCAAATTCTCAACAAAGAAAGAAAGAAAGCTTACAGGACGAACGATCTTTTTGTGTTAAAGGCATTCTCGACTAAAGCTGGATATTTCTGTGCAAATTGTGTGATTTATTGTGAAGTTCGGACGATAGATTGTATTGAACAGGAATTTTTTGACAGTAAACAAAAAAACAGTAGAGAAAAACTACAAAAATTGCGGTAAAAAATAATAACGATAAAAAACACATCGACTGGGATTTTCTGTGGTCTTTATTCTCATCAACGACCTCTTCTCCCTTGAAAATGTTTTGAAAATGTAAAAACAATCAGCTGTTCAATCGTGAAAAGGCGAGCTACTCAGTCGATCGGTCCGCGGTCTTAATACAGGGTATATTAACCGGTCGGGAAGCGCGTATAACCAATCAGATTGCTCCATTTGCTAGTGTCCAGACTCCAAGACTCACGGTCATATAATAAGGTGTTATAATCACCGAAAATACAAAGAATAAAGTAATTCAAAAGGACTGTAAAGCGTAATAAATTGCAATATGGGTTTTCACGAGTTTTGAAAAGCACGGCCGACTTTGTGAAAAAAAAACAACATAAATGGTCCAGGTTTTTCATGTGCACCCCCCCTTGTAAAAGGTCTGGTTACGGTCCTGTATAAAAACAACTAAGAATAACTCTATGTACTGTTTAATAAACGAGCAGGACGGTCATAAAACTTATATTGAGCATGAGCAGTTGGGCTACAAATGTACACCATTTGATCCCACATTTAAGGCCCACTGAACAGGAGTCTAGTAGAAGACCCCTATCATCTTTAGCTTCTTCAAAAGCTAGTGAAGGTCTTTGGAGGACGTTTAATCTGAGGTCTTAGCTATTCTCATGGACCTTTATATCTGATAGGGGCTGTTTATATGGATTAAGCAGGCTGGTTTCTTTTGTGGTCAAGCTATCAGAGCGCTAGCGTAAAAACAAAAGAAACCAGCCCGCTAAACCGGGCTGGCTCGCCTCTTATAAAATTCATGAATAATTAATGAGCACAGAACAATACAAAAATCATTACCGTGACGCGGCATCTGTATATCTGATACAGAAATCGTCCTGTTTTGAAGGTTTAGCTTGAAATATCTCGGGCAAATTAAATCTAGTTTCAAAAATATTAATCTAGAATAGCAGCATTATTTTAGACATTCCATAAGTAATATACAATAAAATGTATATTCCATACAGATCTGCCGCTCATATTGTATATATTACATATAAACAGGCCATGAGTTTATAAAAATCTAAATATAATCGGCTATGAAGACAAGCGTTTAATGGCAATAAAGACAAGTTCCCCAAGAATGAAAAACGCAGCTGCCGTCATAGACTGATTCCATAAGTCGGTCCCAGTTCGCTCTCTGCTGAATGCTTTTTCGCTCTCGTTGTCCGACTTATCGAATTTACTAAAGGCCGGTACACACTAGGCGACAAGTCGCAGCGACTTGTTCCCGCGATAGGTCGTAGCGACAATTTCCCCCCGTGTCTACTAGGTATTTTTGGCGGAAATTGTCGCAGTGACAAAATCAGATGTATTGGCGACAAATATTTAACCAATGCACACTGAGGCGACATGTCGTGACGACAAGTCGCTGCGACTTGTCGCCTAGTGTGTACCGGCCTTAACTGATCCGCATTCTGAAAAATGAGAATGGACCAATTGTAGCGCTCCGTTGGGTCTCTTATTCAACTGTAGTCGCAATTTCCCACCGAAAAGCTATTCTCCGTAACGATCCGTAACGCCGTTTTCGCAAGTCGTTATTCTCTGTTAACTCTTTCAACCCCTTTATGACCGAATAATTTGTATTTCTTATTGTTGAATTAAGTCATTAAAGTGAATAAAACATTTTGTAAGTTTATTTTATTTTGTCGTAATTTAACTGCGTCATATTGTCTGGTTTTCATTTGCACACTTTTATATAGTAAATTTGATAAGTCGGACCCTGAGAGTGAAATATCGTTCTGCAGAGAACGAACTGGGACCGACTTTTGGAATCAGTCTACTGCCGTCATCGATAGAGAATTTTGTCCTGTGTGATAACCTATGTGCACAATCTTTCCATGACGTTAATAGCGGAGCTCCGGGCGGAGCACCCTAATTAAGAAAATATGGTAAACCATGGAGCTCATTTGAAATCGACCACAGGAAGCCCGGAATTCCAAATTCCGTACAACGGCGTCCGTCCGTCGTCCGTCCGTCGTCCGTCCGTCGTCCGTCCGTCGTTCATGAAAACAAAACAAATATGCGCTGCATTTGCAGCAATTCAAAACAGATAAAAAGCAAGACCTCGCGAAGACGACTCACGAAGATAACTTCACACTGTTTATTTATCAATTTTTTACAAGCAATTCATAACACGGAGAGCTTTAGGATAAATACAGATTTATCAACTATTCACAACAAAAACATTTTCATACAAGATGTTTGTCAACAAAGTAGGACTGCCAGTTCAGGGAAGGAATGAAAATGCAAATTTTAGCACAATGTGTGATCGACCAACACAAGCTTGCCATCGCCGTTCAGTTGAACTTTGTGAACCTTTTAGAGGCTGTGAAAATGTTTTTTGCCACTTTTAAAATTCTAAAAACATGAACAAGCTTATTGCAATCAGAACTGAGGACGAAAAGTTCAGTGGAAAAGTAACAGTACAGGACAACAAACGTGGCGCCGGTATGTTTACCTTTTTTGACGATCTTTAATGAATTTCTTTTTTATACCATTCACATGAAAGCAGTTTGCAATAATTATATTTACTTGTTTTTGTAAGATTTCTCAATCGTTGAGATCTTTATATGTGTATTTTTAATTCAATTCTTGTAATTTTTTGATTTGTTATTGAATTGCAAAAACGCTTGTATGAATTTGTCATTGTACTCATCTGCAAGATAAAATTTCAAAAGTTCATACTAGCTATTTTTTAACAATTGATAATTAAAAATGCACAACCGTTTTAGATAGCTAAATTACCAATAATTAATTCAAGTGAAATTTTTGTCGATTTTTAAAGCGAGAGTGAAGCGAGAAGCGCGCGGGGATTTGTTTACAACTCAAAGAAGCCATCTTAGTGCTTTTCTAGCTTCTCATTTGACAATCAATTTTAATTGACAAGTGCTATTTTTACCATGCATTACAACATAACCTTATGGAAAATGAAGCCAACAATACGGTTGGATATTTTTCGCATGTTTGTGCATATTTCTTGGGTATAATAAAATGTTGTCGCATGCATAAATATTTGAATATTTCAATTTATTATATGATTATTTGATCACGAGAAACCAACATAGCAAAAAAAAAAAAAAAAAAAAAAAAAAAAAAAAAAAAAAAAAAGCGAGAGAGAAAATTATCCCTCCCTTCTCACTTTTTTTGCTATATTATTTTCTTTTCATGATTATTTGAATTGATACATTAATTTATTTATTTATTTGTTTGTTTAGTTTTTTATCTATAATCATTTTTGATTGATTGATTATCAACAATTTGATAATTGGTAGTGAATAAACAAATGAATGATTGAATGAATAATTCATTTCATTAAATTGGAGCTCCGCTTTTAGGTTTACCTAATTTTTATATTATGTTTCTCTGTTTAGCTAGTAGTTTCTATAAATAGTATCAATAAAATATATTGATAACGATGAAACATACAATTAAAAAAATTGACATAACACTGATCGTTGGATGTCTTGGTTGATCTATTCAGGCCAGTGATGCTGTCGATACCTTCTATCCACCGGCCAATCATAATCATTAACGATGTAATCTCTGGATTCGTAATGTTGCAACACTGCATACCAAGTTTCGTTCAACGAAAGAACATTTTTATTACCTGAAACGATTTGATCGGAATAGATTTGAAAAGGACAATAGGAGGAATTTTGAAAAAAAAAAGGTCCTCTCAGAGTATGACTTGTCTCTGACTTGTATGAACTCACATACATAATATGTTTGAATAATTAATTGTGGTTTCGTAATCCACAATTTGACAATGTAAGTTATAGGTAGAATTCATGATTTATAATGATCGAATTGTGTGTAATAGCTTGATCAGTTCGCTGTTATGGATGCATTGATTTTGTGTGCTTACTTCCACTTATTACGGAAGTGAACATAATGAACTTTCATTGTTGGTTTACAAAGTGACATACCGACGATGCAAAGACCATGTTTAGCTCGTGTCAAGGCAACGTTAATCTGATGTTCGTCTGTTATAAAGCCAAGATGTTCTGATAGCCATGCGAGGGACGGTTCAGGGTCGATGTCCTCTTTAGGAACAGATCTTACCAGAGACACAATCACGTAATCCCACTCACTACCTGTGTGTAGAATAGATAACCTTCGCATTAATGAAATAATTCTCATGAAAAATGCAAGTCATTGTTTGGTTGTCATCAATAGAGCAGTTTTCGTATGAGTGGGAAACGATATGATACCGCTACGATATAGTAGATATGATACAGCACAGTACTGTTTCCCGCTCGTGCAAAAACGACTCTATCGACGTCTTATTACCAACCGGTTCACCGTAAAATACCTGACAACCTACTAAGCAACATACTTATCTGCCCGAGTACTTGATTAACTGAAATTTATTTCTATACCTAGATACCATAACTATGTTTGTCTAACATACCTACTTTTTCTTTCTATAATGAGGGCCCCAAGATGGGACAAGCATTGGGGTCTTGTTGGTTATAATCTCCAGAGCACTGGAACCACATGAATTTTACTCTGGAACTTCGAATTAAATTTGTCTTGGGACGCTAGAGTTTATAGTCCCTAATTTTATCCTTCAGAGTACTGGAGTCTTGATTTGTGATGGAGGGATAGAAAATCGAGCTATAGAGTTCATAGAGTATGTGTATGTAATGTGCATGTGTAATTGCAATCACGATTTTAAGGACGAAGTTTTGAATAATTCGTGGCAAAAATATTTGAAATATGCGCGAGCGTGCGCTGTGCTCTCGTGGATCACACGTCTTAGCCAATCAGAACGAACGTTGTGTCTCAAATATTTTATAATTTCATTCGGATCCTTGGACGCCTTTCAATATCTGGCCTGGAGCCCTGGATAGTAAAAACCCTGGAAGCCAGCCTGACCTATCTACATTTATCACCAAACATGCAGTTCATAATTTACCCACCTTGACTTTTTATGATGGTTGTCACTTTGATATCTTGAAAAGAACCTTTGAGTTTTTCTGAGATAATTTTACGCTGTGCACGGTATGGTGTTAGAATAACAATATCATTCATGTCAACACCACGCGTGTTTACTAACAATTTGGCAACTTCGACCTACAGCAAGAAATAGATTTAGTGACGATTTTATGATTTTTAAGATTTTATGACATTAATTACATTATCAATGACAGCAGCATTATCATCACAGCCTTTAGTTATTAACATTATCATAATTTAGGCTTCACAGCTATGTATTTAATTAATGATATCTTAACGGTATCCAAACTTTGCACGTGACTCAAATATGCAGATGCTACTGGTTAAAAAAGCTATGAATTATTAATGAGTTTGAGAATGTTACTTCCTTGTCTATTACCATTATAAGCACAACTATTATTTCAGATTATAACCAGTATTATGACCTCTTCCATTTCCATCACTGATCTCATTTATATTTCCACTACCGCCGCCTTAATGCAATGTGTAACGCAAATACTGCCGTAATCAATTTTATCTATCAACAATTTTCAAGAAACATTAAAATATTTTTGTTAGAAAATCTGACTCACAACTTTGTTAGCTTCTTGTTCGTTATACTTGGATTCAGCCCCACTGTCTGCAGTGGCTATCACTGAGACCTCTTCGGCTCCTTCAACGTGGCAGAATGCTACTGGCCCTCTTCTAGGGCATGGCCAGAAGTCAAGGTTTTTCGTCTCCCGATTCTTGACGCTTTCATCAGTTTCCAACTTATTTCCATAGAAAAAATATGACGGAAAATCACAGATTGAAGAATTCTGGAAGAAAAAGTGAATTTTAGTGAACGTCAGCTGCTTAATCGTAACAACAATAGCAACATTTAGAATATCTGCTTCTCTCACATAATGTACACAGGAACAGATATATCCGGAAAACGCTTAAAATGGTAGCGAGTGGCAGACGATAAAATCACTTCGCAATTATCAAAATACAAAAATGATATGCTTCACGAAGAGTCCTCCAGATGGGGCTGTTTTGACGTCACCTGTAAGGGATCTATTGTTTTCGAAGTAGAACCATACCATTCTATATTGAATCTGCAACATTTCAGCGTCCATATGTAATCTCTCAAACATCGACTTGACCAACCCCAGTTTTCCAGCTTGTTTGTCAGTTACGATTGGTTGAAGTTGTTTATGATCACCAATCAGCACAATCTGCTCAGGATCCGATGACGTCAAAGGAACCAGTATTTCCGGTTCCATACACATACCACTTTCATCCACAATGCATTGCACGATATTACATTTTTCATTGATAAGTTTGCTTCCTGATCTTGAGCAAGTACAAAGGATAATTTCTTTACCAGTGTTCTCAACAGCCCAAGCCTCTGCTTCGTATATTAGCTGTCAAAAGATAAATTAAGAATGAATCCTCTTATGCTTTTGAAAAAAGAGGGAAAACGGGAGTCTATTTTTCAGAAGTTGAAATCGGCATTTGAATTATGCCTTTTTTAGAAATTCAACCAGACAATTCAATTGAGACAATCTGAAATAATTACAAGCTTTTGAATCCGCACGTCGCAGATTTGCAACACCTTAACAGCTCTGATTTTTAGGTAAATTTGTTTTCATTCAAAATTCAGCTGCCAGTTTTTTCTTTGAATGGCGACATTTCCAAATGAAACAATAGGAACACCGGGCTTCGTATCTTTCTGATATATCTTGCCCAAATAGCAGACAAATAAAGCGCTTTATTTCATTTCGTTTAAAGAAAATGTCCAGTGCCGCCTAATCCATGCATCGAAATACTTGTTGCTTTATATTTATTGGCTTTTTTTGGCTAATGTACATTTAGAAGCAACTATTTTCATTAGCTTGAATTTCATAATGGATATGTTAATCATTTTTTGAAGCATCGTGTTGTTTATTTGGTTCTTACGACTGAACCGCTTACCTCACAGTACGCTCTTACATCTTCATTACTTGTTCGAATATGCTTCTCTTTGTTTTCACGGAAATGAGCCTCCATCTTCTTCAGCTTTGAGCCAAAGGGTTCTGAACTTCTGATCACGTGATGTAATGAAACCTCTTTTAACTGTCCCTCGGGTATCTTGAGCTCATCATCACTGACAGGAGGCTTAACATTGGTCACTTTATTAGGGATAGGGTACTCGGTTTCTTCTATCATTGAGCCATATACTCGAAGTATCTTGTCTTTCATGCCGGGAATTCGTAGTAGATATTCTGGAAAAATACAAATATGATTTACAAGTTGAGTAATTCATCTTCATTTAATTTCAAAGATTTTATTTTAACAGATTGGCAGGCAGTCAGGCAGCTGAATTGTGGAATGGCAACAGTGAGCATCCCAGAGCGATATTTTTCTCTATAGATAAGTTGAAAACCGTAAATATGTACGCATAGAATGAACATAGTAAAGCAGTAATTTATGAATGCGTTCGGTGTGTAGGAATGAAAGAAATGTTAAGAGAAACAACATTAGTATGCCCTTGGCAGGATTTGAACCCACGTCTTCGGTATTCTAGTCCGACGTGTTAACCACTACACCACAAGGACAACTACGCTGGAAACGCAGCTGAATTGTGAAATGTACGGCAACTGTGAGCATCCCAGAGCGATAGTATCTCGTACTCGGTTATAGGGCGAATACATGTACGGTAAAATTGTGTCAGTTCCTTGGTACCAAGACCAGATCTTTTGAGCTGGCGTAGACAATATAGGCGTTTCCGCGCTTTCTTTTAATTTTTAACATCTTTTATTACTTAGCTAGTTCAGCTATCGTGCACAACCGACGAGCACACAGAAACAACCTTTTGGATTCTCACTCCCCAACAAATGTACATAGATATGAGGTGAGTTGGGGAAAGCCAAAATAAACCAATGTTCTCATCTCAAAAAGAATAGAAAATAGCCAATGAAAAAGTTTCCAAACTCACTTTCGTTCAGGTTAAGGTAATCTAGACTACGTACACCAAAAAAAGATACTTTTATAATCCGTAATTTTCCAACTGGGATCAAGAATCCAGACCCTTGCTTCGAATTTGGAATCCGAACTCTTAGAATACGGATCGGAATCCTAACAATTAAAATATGGAACCTCTAGAATTCTGAATCCAGAGCTTTGGACCCGTTATCCGAACCTTTGCTGGATTCCCTTACATGGTACGACTTACTGTTCATACCATTTGTAATTGACTTAAATTTGGCTGACAATGTATAGTAGTTAAAATAATATGAGATTCTGGTACTCCCATTGTCATCGTCGTCACGACACTGTTTTACCAAAACCAACACTAGCCACATTCAGTCGTCAAACGGTTTATTGGAACCCAATTTATTTACAAATTTTCAACAATATTTAGAAAGCTCGAAACCGTATCGACATATATAGCCGTATGCGTAAAGGAGAGTTTTATGGGGGATAAAACACAGTCTCGAGTTTTCTAAACATCTTAGCAAATTGATGTATTTCTGTAACTTTCATATATAACACACGTTTAATTGTGCTAGTTAAACAAAACAAAAAGATACATTTTTACATCGAAGTGTCAGTTCCGTTTGCTGTGCTTTAGCGAGATATACAAACCTCGTCACGGGATGAAAATCAATGATGCTATTGGTCAAATTACCTAAATAATATTCAAGAATTTGCAAATTGAGTTAACATTTTCTGATCTTACATTACCTGTCACAACATCGACGGATTTATTTGAAGGTCCACAATACAGTACTTGAGGAGGAGCATTTGTCTCTTTCTTTGCTTTGCCCGTTTTGGCGTCCTCCTCATTTTCTTTGCTCTCATTTGTTACTGACAGTCCATCTTCATCATCTTGCTGTTTTAGAGAGTTCTGCTTTGTAAACCAATAGGCTATGTGCACTCCAGTGACTGTTTTACCAGTTCCTTTTACCATATTAACGAAACAGAGTTATATACACAATGCATCATAGTACGCAACTTCAGGGACAATAGGTGACTTGCACTAAGAGGTCACGTGACCCTATCTCCCCAAAACCGAAGGAAGCTCAGAAATAAAAAGACCATATCAAAAAGTACAAAAAAAAAAAAAAACATTTAAAAAACGCGTTGGATAGGAGCGCATGATACCCCATTTTTCGATTGTTTCTCAAGAAAGATCCCAATCCTAAAATTACCGCTATTTCTGTTCCGTTACTGTATGACGAACTAAAACGTGATACCTGTACTAACTCAAGTACCTCTTAGTGCCATTTGGACCAAATAATGGACCAATAGACTCCTTGCAGTTCGCTGGAATACAGCTCAACCTGGAGTGCAAAACAATGTGGATTTCAGCTCCCATGCTAGAAGAGCAGACATTTGTTGTTTTTAATTGTCCTATACGTATGGGGCTGCTTTGACATTTACCTGCAAGGGAAACCCATACACCCGCTTTTCCATTCTAAGTGTCATAAGAAACAACTTAAACTGAACTGCAAGGTCTACTGCATTGTAAGAGATTGGGTCGATGATAACGTACCGTTTGCATTTGATTGTTTATTTGATACCATATCTGGAATGTTATATACCTGGTGGTCCTTGGATCAGAGAGAACGTATTTCGAAGAGCTTTACGGACTGCTTTCCTCTGAATCTTGTTCAAGGGATAAAACCCTGAGCGAGCATATTGATCAGCAAGAGAAAGACTGCCTTTAGGTAGATCAAAAGCTTCTAGAAAGTGTGTTGAGAACAAAAGGAAAAATCAATCAGTCAATCAAGACAATCAATCAACTGCCCCTTTATACGATCAAGTATCCCTTGCTAAGATGAACTGTCCATGATAATTCCTAGCTTTTCTTATATTTGTAAAATTACGAGAGTGTAGATTCTATACTTTTTTATATGGCAAGAGTATTTCATTTTTTGTCAAAAACAATAGTATAATAATAATATACTAAATTTGTAAAGCGCTTAACCTATAAAATATTCTAAAGCGCTTGAAATATGAGTCCACGAGTTACTACGCCATATGCGGATTGATTAGTTATTGTTATACTTTACACTTTACTACGGTATAAATCGAAAACACGAAACAGTAAAATGTCAAGAACTACAATTAAACTCTCAAGTAACGATTCATTAGATAATTTATTATCATGCAAGAAAAGATTATCTGACTGACTGCATCATAAATACTATATTTGTCGTGATACTGCAAAATAGCCTTCTGCCGAGCCATTAGCTGATCCAATGACGTATTCATCATAAAATTATCATATTATAATAACGTATTTAAATATACTGTTTGTTGATTAGCCAACAAAACATTTTAGCTAACAAAAAAAAAAAATAGCCAAAGGTCTCCTGAATAATAGTCCATACGTTATTTCTTTCAAAGTTGTTATAAAGCCGGTTTGTATCTAAAAACGTACCTTCTTTTGTTCTCCGTCCACAGCATACAGATTTGACAAAGTCAGACGAGTTCTTTAGACTGACAGTTAGCGCGAAATTCATACGTCTAAAATAGATCAAAGATCTATGATTATTTTTTTTTAAATTCAACTGGCTTGTTCGCATGTACTTCTTAGTGTATGTGAATACTGTTCAGTAACTTTAATAAGTTCAAAACACAGTTTCTGTTTAAATTTTACAAACTGTTTAACATGGACACTTCACAGCCTACCTCAAAGGCACAGGAACGTGAATAATTTGCATATCGCACTCTGGGCCATCTTCACAAAAGAAGCTGTCTGGCATTTTAGACGCCATGTTTCTTACAGCCAAGGTCACTTTCACTTGTTTTTGCTCCCTGGTTTGGTCGACTTTGCTTAGGACACAATGGCCAACCCATACTGACCTCTTTAAACCAGAATCTTTCCCGTACCACGGGATTCTCACGCATGCTAAATCGCCTTGGTGAAAGAATAGTTGTCGAGCAAAGCAGAAGCCATCTTTTAAAGAGAACTTCCCTACGATGTTTCCTTCTTGGCGGCTCCATTTAATTCGATGCGACCTTAGGACAAAGCCTTCATTACTGCTTACTGCACCAGCCACTATCTCCAAAGCAAGAACCGGTCTCCAATGGTCAATGTAGGCCTTGATAGAATCGTATGGTCGAGGTAAGGATGCAGGCACGTAATGGTCTTTGGCAAAGCATTGTCGAGGTAGTCGTTGGTGCTCAATACATATGTCAAAGTTCGATGTGATCTTGAGAAGTTGGATGTCTGGAGAAGGTAACGTTGTGGAAAAACTTGGAAACAGCTGGACATAAACAGTGTTGAACTGCCTTAGCTTCATAGTAATTGTGTAATAGTGCCCGTCTTCGTCAAACGGCTGGACATCAACACCATTCATGGTAAACCCCGATTTGCGATGTTTCTGCTTTGTAGTTAATTTCGATTTGGAATCTTTCTGTATCCTTTCAATTAAATGCTTGATTTTCTGCCGGGCTGCGTTATTCTCTTGAATAGAAGCCTCAATTAGTTGTAACCAGTCCTCCCCAGGTATTGTGCGGACGTCCAGTTCCTGTAGACCGTTTAAAGAAAACAGATCTATCTTCATATGTTTTCGTTCCCTATGCCACGGACTAGCAATATGTGTCCCACTTTCCTGAATTGTTGGGCTGGTATACAGTCGAATTCTCCAAGTGAGAGTGGTTTCAAGGTTTTCATCTGGTGTATCTGGGTCGTCAAAAACGGCTAAGTCCTGATAGGCAATTCTGTTGTTGTGATGAGAAAACAGATCTAGATCAGGGTCTTTGGTATGAACAACAAATGAATGACTATCTAGCTCATCAATAAGAACTTCAATTCCTTCGTTGTTCTCTTTCAAGTCATGAGCATAGCATATGCGTTTGAATTCTCTGCTGTATTTTCTTGAGTTATCCTTGATAAAGGTGGATCTTCTGCAAAATGTTTCCATCTTGTCCAAGTCTTGTTCTACAATACTTGACTTTACTTGCCGTTGAATAACAATATCCATATAACGTCGAATTGGTGACGTAAAGTGTACGTAGTGATCTATACCCATGTCATAATGGTGGATTTGCTCTTGGCCTTGAGGACACTTGTATTCAGATCTGGTTTGGAAGCGCGTTAGGGCGCCATTGGCCAACTGAAGCTGTGGCGAACATCTTGGATTACAAATTAGATAATGGATCATTTCATATTTGCGATCTTGGACCAATTTGACCACGTCCTCCCAAGAAGGTCCATAAATGTCGATGGTTGGGAGATGATCCTCATCTTGCAATTGCATATCGTCAAAGATGTGACTGCTTTCAAAACGTGTCTTCATGAAAGGGTTGTATTTTGCAAACTTTCCATATCTTTCAGCCCATTCGTTCAACTTGTGTTCTTTTGGTCCAAGATGTGATACAAATGGAGTTGCGTTGCGCTGACCGGCAGATCGTTCTGCTAAAATCTTTCCGACAGACCGGTTAGCAAGTACCATCATTTCTTCGATCAACTCATGGGCAGCAGTATCATGAATTTCATCACAGTGCTTGATTGCTCCAAAGCGATGATGTCGAAGTTTCTGAGCTAATGAGTGCAGCAAAGGAATGGATCGTCTTAATAAAACCATCTTTTCCTCTGGTATGGATTCTACTGACTTTTTTTCGATAATCGTCTGAGCTTGTGAATAAGTAAGACGATAGAAAGAGTTTGTTATTGTACTTTCTATTCTTTCCGGATATTTAATTACTTCTCCTTCAATGTTAACAGTGACATACACCGATTGAGTTAAGCGATCTTCCTTTGGCTTCAGACTGCAATGATTTTCACTCAGGCATAAAGGCAGCATATTGATATTTTCAAATTCAGGATTATTTGAGTAGTATGTGGTCCCTCGCTGTCTTGCATCTTCATCGACCTTGCTTCCAGGTTGGACAAAATAGCTGACATCTGCAATATGGATTCCAAGCATGTATGTTTTGCTATCTAACTCATCAATAGATACAGCATCGTCGAGATCCTGAGAATTTTCAGGATCAATGGTGAAAGCATTCCTGACCATATTGCGATCGCTTCTCTCGCTTTTTGGAATTACCCAGTTTGGTGGAAAATCTTCTTTTGCTTTTGACTCTGTTTTATCATCACGGGACACTTTGACTCCGTGTTCTATTTGGATTATCTTTAAAGAATCGCTAAGGCTTTCCCCCTTTGAAAGAGTTCTGATAGCAATTCCTAGGGGGTTGTAGCAGTCACTTCGCCATTGAAGAAACTGAACAACAAACAATAGCATCTTCTCTCTGGCCTTTATAGGATCGACATCTCTTATTTTATAAAGGCGCTGTAAGGAGTCCGTCACCCTTTTGAAGATCGGTATCTTTGTACAGGATTCATCTGACATATTTGCAATTTTAGGGATAGATTTATTGATAGGTATCATTGGAGCGTTGGCTCTATCATCTACATCGTCAAGTCTGCATACATATTCTCTTTCACGTGGGTTTATCAAATGATGCAAGACTCCTAAAAAAGGAAATTAGAAAGATACTGTTAGTTTTTGATAATTTCAAGACTGGCGCACAAAAAAGACAACGAGTTGAAGAATCTGAAAATAGTAAAACCTAAGAGTCTATGTTAATGGCATAAATATAAAGCACATGTATGATTTTGGAGACATGGCTAGATCGAACTAGTGACAGAGTTTGCGGTATTCCATAACGCGTTCTCCAAAACCAAAGGTCACACACGTACATTTTCGAATTCTGATATCCAAAGACTAGATTTAGCACTCGTTGTCAATAAAGGAGTTAACATTGATGATTACTTACCAACGATGCAGTCTGCCTTGCTACTTCCTGTAGGCTTGATTTTAGTCATATCAACTACAACAGTATCTCGATCAAATGCTTGTTTCACATGGCTGCTTATCTTAACATCAGGTTTACCTCTGTCTGAGAATTCCAAGTAGGTTGTTCTTGATCTACTTTGACCAATACGAATTTGACAAATCATGTATTTGTCTGGTTCCTCTTGTACCATACGCTTTAATACTTCAGGTGATAAATTATCTTGCTGGTCAAAGACGTCCCTGTACTGTGTTCTTTGTGCTTGTTTGGCGCGTTCAGAAGGAGATCGATCCCAATCAGTTATAAGTCTGGTTATATCTCGGCCATTAATTCGAATCATCTTAAAATCAGTTGCCTTTGATGAAAACCCTTCTTGGTTATCTGACGTGGTAGCCTTGCTCTTTTCTCTTATAGTTTGATATTCAACAAAAGCTTCGAGGATTTTATCCATGTATTCTGGTGGATCTTCGATTTTTCGTTCGTTTTCATCAAACGGCTCGCCAACATCATCTGACGAAGAAACTGATGACTGGTCTTGTTCTTGGACGCCTTGTACTTCGTCGTTGTCTCCATTATCATCGACTATGGCCTCGCTGTCAATTGGAGGTTCCATTTCTTTGACACTTTTTGGTACAAAAGATGGTGCATCCGGATTAAGCTGTTTTGGTTGAGCAACCGGCAACTCCGCCATTGTTATTCCATGCAGATTTCCAAGTCTATCGCACCTTGAGATAAAATCTCTCCAGTAATTTTGGCATTCCCCCAGAGTACAAAGTGAAATAGGATCTCCAATTACAGCGACAAACGACTTTGCTCGTGTTACAGCAGTGACCAAAAGTTTTGGGTCTGACAAAAATTCCATATAATGATGGGTGGCTGTTTCTTTGAGATCTTGAACCGTTTGTCGTGTTCGTACTGTACTTATAAATAGAGCACGGAACTCGAGACCTGTAACAAAAAAAACACAAATATATATGCCATATCTTTATGTTGTAAATAGAAACCACTCTTGGCAATATGCAACAGAATTCTATAACGGTTTGGCTATATTAGTTAGAACGCTATTTTAAATTATGTCGTGAATAAAGAATAGAGGCAGTAAACAAAGCAAATACTAACTTTAATCATTACCTTAATCAATAAGGTATGTGTTTCTTAGGTTTCATGTTTTCAAGTCAAAGCCATTTTATATTTTACCATGCTGTTCAGTGGCGCATGTCAAATAGGCGTTTATATTGTAGTGTCATACCTTGAACATTATGTATGGTGTGGACCTTCACTTCTCCAAGACGATCCTTTCGAAGCTCACTCCGAATTGCATCGACCTAATAAAGTGGTTAACTTATGTCACTTCTTTATAGAATTCATGTACATACAGGGACAAGACGTACCGATCACCAAAATACAGCCGCTTTTTAGTCTCTCTACTGAAGGTGTTATGGTCTGATCTGAATATTACTTAGCACATATTAACACATATCATAACTGAAAGCCAGGCCATTCTAGATTAGATTGTTCGGCAATGAGCAAATTTTCTCGAATTTTCTATTGCATTCTTTTTGTTTCGTTCCTCATGTAAGCAAGCAGTGAATTAATAGTGAATTTAAACAGCATTGAAGTGAAGGAGAATAGGAAGTTAGACAATAATGTATCGACAAAAATGTTCAGTGATTATCTCTACAATTAAGCCCTAATTGTGCGAGTGTCTCGACCACTTTTTTCTGATTGTTAGCTTATTTTTGTTGCGTCATGGACTACACTCGCAACACACATGATATGAAGGTAATAATTTCTTTTAACGAAGATAAGCTTTTTTAGTCTTCCAGTTAGGAAACAAGAATGATGGAGACGTTTATGAAAAGGCATTAATATAAGTCTTGATAATCAGAAGTTTTAGAGGGTTACCAGCATTACTGAAATGATGCAGGTGTTATAATCAAATTTGATAAAGCAAGGAATAACGTTTTTGCCATTGACCAATGCATAGATAAGAAAACTAGGATGCCAATATCAATGAATGATAAAGTTTACTGTATGATCCAAAATCAGAAATCAGCCTACCTGCGCTTTGTACGCGGCCAAGACAGCTATTTCTTTCACGTCCCTCGTTCCCCAGCATTTCGGCCAGTTATCAGCAAGTTCTTTAACCCGTTTTACAACTTCTTTCACTTCAGCTGCATTCAGAAACGAATCATCGTACTTTTCGTCTAATCCTCGTTTTGCATAAAACATCAGTGATCCAAGTGTAGGATGAGCAGGATTTTCTTCATCGCCCATAGCTATTATATCACCAGCATAGAAATTATCAGAAGGAAACTCGAGTAGTTCACTATTACTGCGGTAGTTATGCTTCAAGAACATCAAGTGTCTGTCTTTGAATGTATCAGAGTTTTCCATTTGACTGTAATGGTCAAAAAGTCTCTCAGGAAGGGACTTTCTCAGACCGTACTGGCAGTCAAAATTAGAGTACACTTCAGGACTCATCTGAAAAAAATAAATGGAAAATTAAGCTAGTTTTATAGGTTTGCAGCCTTAATTAACAACACGTTCTAAATTTGAAACATTAATTTTTTGTCTATTTGAAATGACAGTTCTTCTTCATGAAAATCCAAATAGTTTGCTACGTTGGCCCCTCTATTAGATTGCTTGTCTGTCTGTCTGTCTGTCTGTCTGTCTGTCTTTTTTAGTGGTACCATACCTGCATATGATCTCCCGTAAAGACAATCTTCGTGTTTGGACCTGCCAGTGCAATCGGTATCAATGCTTCAGTCTCCCATGCCTGCGCTGCTTCATCAATAAGAATGTGAGTAAAGAAACCATTGCGGACTTTGAGAGTTCTCAGATGATCAGCAGTTGTTAGTGTTGTTACAACGACATGGTGCTTTTCGACGTCTGCTCTTGATGGCATCACAAAAGCATTATTTTCAATTAAACAGTACTTCTGAGTTACCGGTGTAACTGTTTTCAGATTTCTGACAGTATCGTAAATACGCAGTGGCTTGGCGTCATTTAGTTTCTGCTTGGTAATGTACTCATCAAGTAGCTCTATATGAATGTCAGCCGCTGAGTTTGTATGCGTACAGAGTAGAACGCGATTACTTTGTTTTGTTACAAGATGTAGAATTGCTCTATTTAGTGTTAACGTTTTACCAGTTCCAAAAGGACCGAAGACGACCAACGGTGCACATGGAGGTAGTACTTCAGTTATGGTGCTGATTACTTGTAGCTGATTCTCGTTTAGTTGCTCATCAAGTTTTTCCAACCATGGTACAACCCTTCCCTGTTAAAAAAAACGTAGTAATTCATCTTGAAATTGTTTACGAAGGTGGTAATGATATTTGGAGATATGATGTCCCTAATAAAAAGGTCACAAAAATCACGTTGATGATAATGTGTACGTTCTTACATAATATTTTGGGTGGCTCTCGTATGCCTCTTTCTAAGCTACCGCTGATTCAGTCATCCAGTCCGTTATTTCAGTCAGTTTTAAGGCCCAGAGACAACCCAGCCCCCCCTCCCCCCCCACAAACAGAAACAAACACCCCTCCACGCATTTTCTGAAAAGGCATACGATTGATGCAGACTTCTTTGGCCTGCCCTTTCATTGGCTGTATTAACAGGACTCACATCATGCATCACTTCATCTCTTCGTGAAAGGAGTAATACAGAATTCAATCACGTGGAGACAAGTACATTTACCTTGAAGTATTGAACAGCCTGCTGGTTGGGGAAAAGGAAGGACTTGTGTGTTTCACTAAGACTTTCAACAGCTTTGTGCATTCTACACAATATTTCACGATCCAAATTGAACCACATATCAACATCAATTGATTGACCTTCTTCAATCTGTAAAAAACGGCCAGGCAAAGACATTATAAATCAAATTGAAGTTGTTATTTATTTCTACAAGTATTAAACAGCTTATATTTCTAATAATCACCCAATTCTAAGTAGGAGTAACTGCTTTTAAGGTAGCAGGGGACAAAATCGAGGTATCTTTTTGAAAGTCACGAAATGGCTAAGGTTTAACCCTAGAAAAGTACATATATTTTTTGAAAGCTGAAAGAACAAATAATGTGTTTGTGTAGGTTAAATGACTGATAATGGTTTAATTAGTGACTCTCTGACACGAAAATCTATCTTACGAAATGAGATCCGGTTTTCAATTTGATGAGATGGGTGAGAAGTCAAAATAGTTTTCTTTCTGAGTTCGTAAATTTTTGGGAGAATAAATTTTTTGAAATGAAACTCTCATTTTTACTTATTAAAACATTATTGCTACTGAAACATGCACAAACTCATTACTTGTTCTTTTAGCTTTTAGAAAAGATTTAATTTTCTAGGGTTAACTTTATACCTTTGCTCAACTTTTTTGTTGGGGAAAAATTCAATGTATGTATAAGAACATTGCCGTGTTTTCTTAAGTGTACGTATCATGAACCATACTATACTATTGGTACTATAGATACTTGTTTACATATGCATATGGGAGCTAATTTGCTTATTGAGCTAACTGCGTCCGAAAACAATAGATGTCATCAAAGACAACATTCCTCAGTAAGATAAAAGTACCTCTAAATCCTCAATAAGTCTTGGAAACAGGAGTAAAACAACTTGTCTCTCTTTCAGCATTTTAATTGAAGTTTCATACTGATGGGTGGGCGTACCACGTGCTTGTACTACTAAAGAATGCACTTTTCGTAAGCAGACCCTCCCGGCCGTATCATCAAGAGTAATGCTAGCATCGAGTTCTATTGTTCCAAATAGATAGCCTTCTGGTGCGATATCCAGTCCTGATGATTCATTATTAATTGTCTTTGATACGTTGATCTTGGCATTGGGAGGAACAAGCCTGAAAGGCATATTTGCACATGAGAAACCTATACATATACTCATGCTTTCAGTATATATGGCCTATATATATAATATATATACATATATATATAAACACCAAATGTGTGCAACAGTTATCACAATTTAGTAGTAAATAGCACTAATTAAACAAACGAAAACAATAGAATTGGCATAAAGTAGCACTATTTAGTGGTATTTATGTTGCACACGTTTAGTGCGACGTGCACTCTAGCGTTGATATCAGAGACCTTTAATATTGTTTTAGCAATGGAAAAATTATACTTACCTAGCTAAAAGGTTTCTCATGTGTGCCTCCTCAGAATAAAGCATTTGATGCATTATATTAGGGTACGAAGCTGGAGTCATCTGTCTATTTGCGGTCATCATCTGCTCTGAAACAAATGACTCGGGATTCTTTGGTAGCTTGTAGCAAGAAACCAACGGAGATTTTCCATCATTGTTCACATCTCGTATGATTTTACTCTCGTCGAAATTTTTCGCCTTTGCAAGTTCCTGTCTCACTTTGGCCAACCTAGACAGTGTGTCTCCGCGAGGGCCAACATCAATGTTGAACTCCCTGATCAACAGTGGCTCGTTGCCAAAATCGACCAGTAAATTCTGAGGAAAACTACCAGTTTCACAGCAACGAAATCTTACAACGACTTCTACCATAGTATCACATGAATCTGTAAGAATACTGTTCAGTGGTTGCAAACAAAACAATTTTGTTTCAGCTAGATCTCTTTGGTATTGGGTTTTCTTGTCCTGTTTATCTGTAGTGATGATTCTCATCTTTTCAAACTGGAAGTATCCGCTTCGAGTTTTTCCGAGGAAAACTTTGGGTAATTTCAAATCTTTATTCGTCTAGAAAACAACAACAAATATTCTGGATATTACTTTTTTCGAGAAATGTATCAATCCTTTCCTCTCGCAGTGAGACAAATAAGTACAGGGAGAGCGTTAAAGATGTCATTCAATCATTTGTCTGCATTAAAAATATTTAGTTGTGAACATCGCGATTTGTATTTGTAAATATTTCTTAATTTTAACATTTGAATTGTCCATCACCCCTAGAGCCATAAAAAATGGAAGACCACTAGAAGTCTATTTTCGAATTAGAACTGCAAATATTTTACAGGGGGGGGGGGGATACTCCCTTCAGATCTGGGTAGGGGTGTTCCGCTGGGATCTTGTAGGGGTCACCCTGTTTATGACAAAAAATACCTAACTTCCATACCCTGTTTATGACAAATTACAATTACTTAAGAACATTATATGATTTGTACAAATATGTCAATTCAGACACACGTGCTGCTCTTATCTTTTTTTTAAAGTCAACGATCTTATTCCTGCCGATTTCCTGAATTCAAACTAATTTCTCTCATTTTTTTGGGCCCTGATTATGACAGAAAATTTGGATTAAATCGGAAATAGAGTAGAATTAGATACCCTGTTCATGACTCCAATGTCGAAAAACCATACCCTCTTCAGCGGATCATCACCGTATAGTCGATATAGGGTAGTACACCCCCCCCCCCCCCCCCCCCCCCCATCGCCGGGGTATGGTTTCTGATTTATTTTCGAAGTGTATGTGGTGCAGTTTGAAAATAAGATCTAGGTTGAAATAAATCCAAACTAGGTCGAAAGAGACCCAAACTTTAAACTGAAATATCTCGACCTGCAATCATGCGAATTACTGAAGTCATATCACTTAAAAAAGGTTAATGTTTAACTGGTCTGTCTTATCTATTTATAGGCGGTGGTTATCATCCACATGGGAAATCTCTTTGACTATTTTACCTTATAACAAATGCAGAATGTCCATCTGTATTCATGTGTATCACTTGCATTGACCAGCGTTACGTTAGGATTCTCTGGGGTACACGTCACTGTCACACCATCAATTTTCTCAGTCGTCTGATGAATGAAAAATAACAGCCTATATATACACATCTGAATCCACATCTGTTTTTTTTTCTATAGATACTCCTAGATACACATGGTATTAAAATATATATACAATTACCTTATATGGCTGTGGCCGTGGATGTACATCAGCGTCAATACTCAACAACTCATGTTGTTGATGTTCTTGTTTCTGTAGATGATTATGTTGATCCTGTTCAAGCCAATGTGGCTGTTGTCGATGCTGCTGTTTTGACTGCTGGTGCTCTTGTTGTTGCTGCTGCCCATCTAGTATCTGTTTGAGCTTCAATTGCCAATGATTAAGTTCTTTTTTACTATGAGCGTTTGGACAACAGCGACCAAAACGACATTGAATCCTTGACTGGACACTGTTCATCATTAACAAATATAAAATATTAGCCAGGTATTTCGTGAATGTAACAAAGATGCTTGCAGGTAACAAAGAAGACTAAAAATAACACTAGACAAAGCTACAATAAAACACATAGCTTTCACAAACAAACAAACAAAAAACAAACACACAAACAAGCAAACAAACAAAAAAACATGAAAACAGAATAAAACATCTAAAAGGTGCGAAGCAAACGAAAAATAAGTAAATACTGAATACAACAAATGCATTTCATTGGTGATTCATGAATCACGACAATGAGAAGAAAGAAAAACAATACCTTGGGCAAAGTTCAAATTTGTAATTGAGTGGAAGCGGTCTAATCATTCCTTCTCTATTCATTGTCTCGTCCTGAATGTTGCTATAATATGCTTGCCATGGAGAAACTAATGCTGAAATGATAAAGAACGTACTTAGTATGTAATAATCGAAGTATTTGACATTTCTATTTTGTAAAGTGCATGGAGAATGGAAAATGCCGATATATCAACAAGTCAATTAATCAAACGTTAAAAAGGCAAGGACGTTTGCGGGCAAAAGGACTGTGCATCTGATTTTTTTCCACATGAGCAAACTACGTTACGTTGGCGTTCAAAATAGCGAATAAAAAATGGGGATACGGGATCCGTTATCTCATAAAACCACTGGCAAGTAAGGTGTGTTATTTAGAAATTTGCATTTCTTGATAATATACATCACTTGTCAGTGGTCTAACGGATCTAGCACTCCATTTTTTTATTCGCTATTTTCACCGCCAACACAATGTAGTTTGCTCATAAGAAGATTATTACTACATTTGTGTAACCGAGATTGCCATGCGATTATGATTATTCATCAATCCATTGCTTCTCACCTTCATCTCTATCCATGGTCCACATACGAACTTCAGGTCCATGTCCGAACGTACATTCACTTCTTTTACACCTTTTGCCTTTTATGAAGTCCTTGCAATGCTGAAACTCCATATTGGTACGTACGTTGGTTGGTCTATCTCTTATCGTAAACCACTTTTTGTACTTGGTACTCCAGTAAGCATACTTTACATCAATGTCCTTTTTTCGTTTAATACATATCAAACAAACATTTCGTCTTTCACGAGTTTTCATGGGAATTCCTTGATATCGAAAAAGGAAGTGTTGGCATGCTATCGTTACGTCTTTAGGTAAATAGCAAATATCTTGTAATGGTGGGTTTCCAATATGGGTTGATGGTTGTTGTGTAATTTGCTGTGATGCACCTCCGACATGTGAAACTCCAGTTTGTGAACTAGTAGGAGCCTTATCGTTGATGTTTTCTATAGTTTTCTTCATTTTCCTCTTTCCTCTGCGTCGCTTTTTATTTTTTTGTGAAGTTGTGTCTGGTTCGCTGTTTTGTAAATAACGTCTAGGCTCAGGAAGTCGACCTAAAAATTACAGAATGACAAAAACAGTCACCTACAATTATTTTGATACAATTTGAAAAGATGAACGAGTTGAGTTGAGTTAGAGTTGAGATAGAGTTAAGATTGAGTTACGGTTGAGTTATCCCCAAATCCCTTCCTAAATCCAAAAATTGCTTTTCCATCACGAAAACATTGAAATGACGGCAAAAATTGTGCAATATTTAGCGCTAAACAACACTAGCGAAACAAAAGAAAACAATAGAATTAGCATAAAAAATAAATAAATACCGCTGTGTATATTGCACATCTTTAAGAAGGGAACGCGATTAGTCAGATTGACAAGAGAGGAAATAAATGAATTTTGTGCAGGGTCGAAGACAAAAAGAAGAGCTCTTCAGAATTGCAAAAGAAAAACTTAGCATTCCTGGATATATTAACATGTTCCCCAGTCGTCTTTCTCTTAAGAATAAGGTTTTAGCGGGATTTATATCATTTAAAAAATAGCCTTGTTTCTAAAAATAGCACTAGCGGGGTTCCTGATGGGGTTCGGGGATAGGTTCTCTTAACTAATTTTCTGTTGGTTGTGAATGTGAATGAGTCTCTGAAAAATTACCATATTCGTGCTGCTCTAAAATCCATGGATTGACAAAACATTTAGACTCGCTGCTCGAGGATGGGCTTATATGAGCTTATATTTCAGAATTTCAAAAGGTTTACCTCTCTGACGTTCTAATTTCCACATCTCTAATTCTGGGCCATGTGGATGGGTACAACCTGTGCACTCTTTGCCTTGCTTGTATTTGAAACAGCTGTGAAGCTCTTGGGAATTCTTCAAGAAAGCCGGATACGAACTAACACGTTTCCATTGTCCAGACACTGCACTTCGATATGCATAAAAGCAACTCGGTTCGCATCGTTTGCAGACTTTGCGACGATTGGTGGGATTTTCTCGAAAATGCTCGCATATCACTTCAATTCCTTTGGGTAGACTTATACTTTGAGAATTTTGCCGTTTTCTTCTTGTGACTATTTGGAAAGTATCTCCATCGTTTATTTCAGACATATCAGAAATACTTTCAAGATCACTTCTATCGATACTTTCACTCTTGGTGTCATCTGTTGCATCTTGTGAATCGCTTTCTTCGGAAGTGCTCTTGCTGCTGTCGCTATTGTTCTCTAAACTTTCCGAGGAATCTTGAATGGGGCTAGATTTAGAAGTGCTTGGATCAGATCGTTTCACATTTAGATGTGTCTGAATATTACAAGGCGTCCTTTTGCTGTTTCCTGGTTGGTCAGTGGTTTTTCTACTAACGGTATTCGACAGCGTCACGGAGCTAGCTGCATTTTCCACAACCTGCCTTGATGCTTTCGCTGGACTTTCTTTAACATATGATTTAGTATTTTCATACGAAGTCACTTCTTTTTTGTCGTGGACAACTGCTGTAACGCCATTATAGCTGGTTTTTGTTCGCTCGTTGACGAGATTTCCTGGACGTTTGGCTGGAAGCGGCAGCCCTTCTGATTGTATTCCTACCACTCCTGTGGTCTTTTTGCCATTATTTTCTTGTCGTTGTGGTGACACACCTTCTGTTGGTATTTTACTAGACTTAACTGACCCACTGTTGTTTTCAGTTCTGTGCACATCGAATATGGGTTCTGACTGCGCATGCAAATCTCCGGCTGTGAACTGCCCAAAGCTATTACTGGATGCAGATGCTTCAGATGTAAATACAATTTGACCTGATTTATTTTGATCAGAGTTTCGGCTTGCTTTGTTGCTAGAAGCCAATTTATTAGTTGCCTAAACGTAAAAACAAAAATGTACTTTATCAAAAGAGCATTCTAACCGCTTTCTTTGTGTAAATCAATTAGAAATCTGTTTTGTTTCGATCAGGGTAATTGTTGAATCCTACTTTTTAGAAGGTATGAATCTGTTGATAGCTCCAGACTAAATGACCTAAATAAAACGTGCAAGGTTCAATTGTCCTCAAATAAGTTAATTAATAAGTTTATGAGAGTCAGCGAGAAAAATAAATGAATGCTTAGGGTATTGATAATGAGAAAATGGAATAATTAAACGACTGAATGTTTGAGTAACGCCTGATCCTTGCTATTGAAATAGACAAGCATAAGCGCAAGCATGAGAGATCAAACATACACATTTTGCTTGTGCTATATTGCTAGACGCAAGCATAAGCACAAGGGCTTTCCTCACTAAAACTAGAAAAAGCGTAAAATAAGCACAAGTACAAGTACAAGCACAAGCACTAAAGGAACGGAAAGTTTTGATCCTTATGCTTGCGCCATTTCACAAGTGAGAACAGCACGAGAGAAATGTATATGGGTGATTGCTTATGCTTGCGTCTATTTTACTAGTGCCGAGTTGCGGGCTTTAAGTGAGTGAACTCATTGCTTAGTGAGTGCATGAGTTAGTGAATAAATAAATGAATCATAAATAATCAAGATACTGATGATATAAGTGCAAAAATTACTCGATGCTCATTGTGCTTATTGAATAAAAACAGTACAAAATAGGTAACTCGGTTCAAGCATTACACGATGCTGAAATTCAATTCAGCCAATCAGAGCACACCTTAAATAGTGAGTGCTGCATGTATTTTAACGATTTACAAAAACAAGATGGCCTAACGTTAACATTCAGTTGTTAAGCCAAATGGTGATAATGGTGTCAACAAAGTGTATTTTGTCAGGGAAGTGAGGATTTTAATAGTTATTTTACGTCTAACGACATGATGACATTTCAGTAGTGGCTAAAAGAGAAGTTGTATGTAAAATGTCAGTATTATTGATGTATGACTACGTACAAAACAAAAACAAGCGTGATTTTCACGAGAAAAAAAATCTTAATATTCTAGCTTGTGCCTCTTCCGGATTGACCTCTAAATTTGGGTGCTCCTTCTAGATTTTGCACTTATATTATCAATAATTAATACTTCGATTTCTCATTCAATTTGGGAAATTATGAATTTTCTCTAGTTTGCCAAGCCAAATTGCATTAGCACAAAGTAAATAGATCCCAAATGGAATTCGAATTCACTTATTATTACATATACAAGAAAATCAAATTCTTACAAGTATTAAATTACGTCTCACGCGGTTCTTCAAATCGTCTTTCAATGAGTGATTGCAATTTGCTTCAGATACGATTTGCATCAATTCTTTAAGTACTGCAGCTGCTAAATCAGGGTTGCAAATGTCCAGATATTTTTTGGCTGTTCCAAACAGGGGATTGAACACGTTTTCAATGAAATGAACCTGTTAAGTAAATTAAATCAGTTTTTAAAAGGAACATTTTTGTCTAGGATGTTCTGGGCAGAAGTCAACATACATAGCTTATCCGCGCAAATTATAGCACGTTTGCGAGGTCTGGGAGCCAAACACTTTGCGAGTTTTTGTCGGTTTTCATGCTAAGAGTGAAATATAAAGGTGTGATTTCTTGACTAGCCACTTAGCCGATGATATAAACACAAACATTAGCAAGGATCAGCATGATATGTGATATAATACCTCGCAGCAGGTACACAAAAGCTGTGCCTTTAACTTCTTTAGCTTGTCTGTAGTGTCCTAGAATCAACCATGGCTTATATCAAAAATTAAACAAACTTAACTATGCTAATATTAAGTAGAAGGGCACATTAAGAAATTGAAGTCAACAACGACGGCAAATATGATATGTGTTGTTGGTGGCAAATTAAATTCTACTGAAGGTTAAGTTGTGTTAAACACCGAAAATATATACATAACATATACATACAACTATTTTTGAAAAGGTTGTCCAGTTGAAATACTGATAATTAAAAATCGAATAACAATGTCATTTGCATATCTCAAGTTTTCAGTTTTCTCGTTTTAAGGTTAGACTTAATAAAACAAAGATACAAACCTACACACTGTATATAATCACATGTAATTTTGTAAATTTTGAGTCATCATTTCTTAAAAAGTAGAAAAAACACGATATGCTAATTACTTTGATATTGATTAAATTAGTATTTCAAGTGGATAACCAATTCAGGAATAGCTGTATAACAGGTTATCTCAGTTGGGAATGCGTTGGCTGTTAACCGGGAGGCTGCGGTTTAGAACCCTCCGCCGGACCATATCACTCAGTGTCTTGAAATAATTGAGGAGAATGTTTTTCGATTTATAATTGTTAGGCTTTGCGTCTTCTCGGATAAGGACGATAAACTGGAGGTCCCGTCTCGCCACACTTTCACATTAACCAGTAACAGGGGGACGTAAAAGAACGACTGAGGACGCAGGTCACGACCATCCTCGGTGATAGGCCTACACTGATACATACTAACTACTAATCAACCTTATGCTTGTACAACCGGATTATATACTATAAATATTAAAACGATTGTAAAGTGCATTGAGACATTAGTGAAATACGCTATATTATCACTACATTGCATTGTATTGCATTGCATTACATTATAATGATCGATGTTCTGTGATTTAGAGCAGTAAAAAAATGATAACATACTGTATGATGTGAGAAGCAAATGGACAATACAAACGCTCCAGCGATATTCCTTTGGCGTTCTTCTATTTCAATGATGTACCAATCAAGCTCGTGGATTCTCTCGGGACAGACTTTATGAATTATCTGACAAACTACAAGAGGCATAAAAATTTCATTTACTACAACAATATTTAGCGTTGGTAGTTTAGCCAGCAACTTTTGTGACGGTATCAGAACAAAAGTTCCGTTTTCAAAGTATTCGGCATAGTGTAGCCAGGCTCGTAGTGTTAGGGTTATCGATACATCACTAACACTGTGTTCTCTGTGCCCGGGGAATAGTGTTTTCCGACAATATCCGGGCTTTAAGAGGGTTCTTATTTAGATCTACGTTGAGGACTATGAAGGATTTCACACTTACTATTATTTAAAACACTTTTTGCTTGAATAAAATCGTCCTAGAAAAGACAAATGTAAACATTATTTAACATTCTGACCAGTCAAATAAAACAAATCAGCTTTGAATTCATTTTGTTTTCTGTATGCATTAATTACTGTCAAAAGTTAATAACGTTTCACAGCAGCAGCACATATATTAATGATATACTAACCAATTCCAAGAAGCATTTCGACACCAAGAACATAATCTTCATAACAAGCAAAACGTTGGGAAAACTTCCAGGTTCACAAGCAGCACGCACTAAGCCATCACCAATTTCCAAAGCTTTTTTGTATTCTTTATTGTTAAACGAACGTTTAGCTGCTTCTAATCTAGATCGAATCTAATAGAAACAAGTAAAATTAAACTGCTATTTAATTAGAAATAGACGTTTATGTTTCCTCCGGGGAGCTCTCTGTAAAAGCATCATACGTTCGTCGGACATGTTGAAAAGGATACCAAAGGTTACGAAAAAAGGCGTTGCTCGAATCAACCCCTTTGCTCTACTGCATTCAATTCTTGTTTTCTCTTACTGCAAGAGCAGTACCCCACGTCTCCCGGATCACATTAAGTTTTAAAAATAGACAATATACGTAGGATATAGATGTACACAAAATACTTACATCTCGATGAACGTCATCACAGTCATTATCTTCAAAATCCAAACTGCCAACAATATTATAGTGTCATCAATAAAGGTTTGTTTGTTGTTTTTTTTTTTGTTTGTTGGTGGGTGGGATGGTTTGTTTGTTTGTTTGTTTTTTTGTTTGTTGGTGGGTGGGATGGTTTGTTTTTTTTGTTTGTTTTTTTGTTTGTTGGTGGGTGGGATGGTTTGTTTGTTTGTTGGTGGGAATGTTTTGTTTGTTTGTTTATTTGTTTTTTTTGTTTGTTAGTGGGTGGGATGGTTTGTTTGTTTGTTGGTGGGAATGTTTTGTTTGTTTGTTTATTTGTTCGTTCGTTTGTTTGTTGCAGAGTATAAATAGACGAGAAATCCACAATAATGCATGAGCATTCCACAGGAAGCCCAAAAAAGTAGTAGTAATATTTATATAAAGTCAAATTTTTGACAGATGTCAGACAAGTTTGAACGTAGATACTTCGCTAAACACTGCTGAAATACATAGTCAGCCCAAAACAGTCGCGAATTATCATTGCCACAAGTGATCAGAACCCAATCCACATCAAATGAATTATGAATCAGTAAATACATCTTTACGAACGGATATGTACACAGGCTACATGACGCAACCAGACAAGCAGAGACAAAAACAGCGGGTTGTGCTTTCTTTAATCAGGTTGAAAAAAAAACATGTCTAAAGAGCATTCATTTGAAACAAATGTTCTTTATATATGCAAATTCAGGCTATCTTAATAAATTTAAAAACTTGAAGTGGATATAGTAAAATGGACTCCAGGCATTTGAAATAAATTCTACTGAAAAATATATCTTAATATCTTTCTGTAAAATGTTAGCTGACAATTTTTCCATTGATAATGGTAAAAAAAAGAATCTATTTGTAGATGGATATACTGAATATATTGAACCGTCGAATCAAAAGTCTATTTTGGATCGTCCAAGAAACTTGTATTGTGAGCCAGTCACGAACGCTCTTCGAAGTATACTTCCGCCTTAATAGATCTTTCTTTGCAACTTTTTTAATCGTTCGACAGTCGACCTTCACATTCATAGCTTAGCATGCTTAGTCAGCTTATGGAAAAAACAGATCATCCGTAACTGTGATATCGTTGAAATATTATGAGATACTGTCAGTTTATTTTTTTAAATGAACGAATAAAATGCATCACTGTCGTGGTGAAGCCAAAACATCAACTGATAACATCGATTTGGTCTGTAGGCTTTCATCAAGCATCGATATTTCTTTTTGTAATTTCAATTTAAAAACTTCTGAATAAATAGAACAGACATTGTCTGTAATAACTACTGGAAAATAAGATTTTCTTTCGAAAGGGAATGCAAGGTGATCAATTTGGTGAAATTTCGATCTGTTAAAAAGCAATGACTCTCGAGACTTTGTTTCCGAAAATACAACTTATCTTAATGATGCTGAATTCGGGCTGAATTTTGTACGAATTCATGATTCATTCACAAATCTAAACATTGTAAACGTTTTTGTTTTCATGTGGAATTCGAAGTTTTAGATATCTGATGAAGTAATTTGACGAAGAAAAATTATTACTTACAATGTCGAAGTAGCTCTGTTTGAATCGTTTCCTTCTGCCATGGTTGCAGACTTCGATGACAACACTACAGCTATTACACAATAATCTAAGTCCTTTACATTTAGGACGAAAAATATGATAACTTCTTCATTTTGCAATGAAGTAGATCGACGAAGAATTGAAGTAAAGTTATCAGTATTTTTTTACGATGTCATCATTATTCTGGGAACTGAAATTTTGAAGAAGTTTTGTTCTGGGAAATGTGCATATCTAATTACCACAGGGATCCCTCCAGGAAAACATTGCTCACCGGAAGACCTTTGGTTTGTCCCTTTTGAACTGTCATTTTTTGCTGCCAGACAATGAAAATAAATTTTTCTAACTCGTTGTTGACAATATATATATATTTCAGTCTATTTTAAGAAAATCAGTCTGTCCCGATGACCACTATTAAATTCCCACTGTAGACCGGGATGCTTTACGCGCCTCCACTGCTTCGCAGTTTTCGTGATGATGGAAATTAAATTGACTGCAATGTTTGATTATAATCCATTTTCATCGTCCATCTCCATGAATGTTATTATAATTCAGTACTCTCATTTTATAGAACGATTATCAGTTAATGATGTTAGCGTCATATTTTGTCAACTGAGTTCGTCGGAGAGATTATTTTCAGATATTTAGTCGGGCTATAGTAAATGCCAAACTCAAAATATACTAAATGGCTAGTAGACCGAAGAAACGAAGACTACATTTGCCGTAAAAAAGTTAGTCAGATTCGACTTATATCGTTCGTTTTCGTGTTGTGAAGGAGTCGAAAGGGCTCTATGGGTTTCGGTAACTAGACAAATAGTGAGTTTGCAGAATAGTTCTTTGATCACTGTCGCTACTGTTAGAAGAAAGAGTCACGGGAATTCTCATTTTCATCCTCCATAAGCTATAAGCTACAAGCATTCACGGCGTCATAATGACATCTCACATCAATGATTGAATGTTTTTAATTCCATAATTAGTTGTTTAGTTCACAAGAACGCTGATATATTATAAAAGATCGACCAAAACACTCACCAGCGGGAATCTGACAGCTTCGCAACATGTTTCAACCCGTGGCTCTCGTATATTTTTAACCAATCAGAAAGCGACTTTGACAATATATTTTTTTCAAAACATAAACAAACGGCCGCAAAGGATCCCGATCTACACTGGGCCTTTAAGGTAATTTCGTAGTTTTGCATTGCGCACAGTTCTGCGCATGTTTCAAAATTTTTGCTATTATGAATTTTATCATGGATTCTAGTCAAATTACGTTTGAAAAGTGCTTCAAAGAAAAAACCCGGACAATTCAGGCATTTTCAAGCGAGAAAACGATATTTAACCGCCGACCGTATAGCTTAATTGGTAGAGCCTCGGACTTTAGTGCGGGAGGTCACGGGTTCGGGCCCTGACCGGACCAACACTCAGGGTCTTAAAATAATTGAGGAGAAGTTGCTGCCTTTGTTTCTCTATCTGCAAATGGTAACATCTTCACGTCCTCTCGGATAACGACGTTAAATCGGAGGTCCCGTCTACTCTATACTCTAATCCAGTTGTGGACGTTAAAGGACCACTGAGGACGCAGGTACGACCATCCTCAGTGTCTGTACTTACTAACATCGGGGGCACTAATCACTAACACACACTCATGTTTGTAAGCTGCATAATAGCAGTCCGTAGAAGTCCCCCAAAGGGCCAGATTAGAAAAAAGCAATATGCTTTATCTGTCACCCACAAAGATACATACAGATACATACATACATATATATATATTTCTGTAACTCGATCCAGTCCTCTCCCGGTAATGTATAGATTTTCACACTTTTGAGGTCTTTACACGGCGATAGCACGAAAACGAACCCGGGCACCAATCATTTTTATTTTCTCATTTTTTCAAGAACTATGTTTTCTCTCACATATCTAATTGTGAATAAACTTCCATGTCTAGTTTTTTAGATATTTCAAGAAATGTGTCTTGAATAGGCACTTCGTTTTCCCTCGAACACTATACTCTACGCTAGAAATTTAGCATTTTTGGTTAGAAAAAAGGTTTTTCTGATCAAATAATCACACGATTTTTATATCCACTTATAACTTTATAGGAAAATAGCAAAATCAAGAGAATTTTGTCTGTCTAGAAATATTTATCGACCAATAATTAATTATTTTTGAATTTTCGAATTTTACTCCCAAAATACAAAACATGGTACTCAAAAAATTCTTGCGAGAAAACGAGTTCGGGGACCCCAAATTTTTTATTTCATTTATGAAATAAGCAACTCAAAAAATATTATTGTGGAAAGTTTCAAGGCATTTCCATGTCTAGTTTTATTTCTACGGAATTACCTTAAAGAACCCTTCACAGATCCTACGGTGGCTGATAAGGGCCATCCAATTTTCTTCTTCTTTTTTTCTTGTGTCTCACATTATTTGCAAATTTCTTACAGAAGAATTTTAATTCTATGAATTTGAAAATATTTCGAAAGTTTCCCAAAAAGGCTTAAAACTCATCATGACGAGATATAACTCATCATGACCAGATATAACTCAACATGACGAGATATAACTCAACATGACGAGATATAACTCATCATGACGAGATATAACTCAACATGACGAGATATAACTCAACATGACGAGATATAACTCAACATGACGAGTTATAACTCAACATGACGAGATATAACTCAACATGACGAGATATAACTCAACATGACGAGTTATAACTCAACATGACGAGATATAACTCAACATGACGAGATATAACTCAACATGACGAGATATAACTCAACATGACGAGTTATAACTCAACATGACGATTTACAACTGGTCATGAGGATTGATTGCGTCATAGACCGTCGACATAATCACGTGTTTGTATATGACTTCGGAAGGTTTTCCGACGAACCGAATCTGAAGCCGACGGCTGTATTCCGATTCTTTCCGACCTATTTCCAATTGGGATATTCGTACATTCAAGACGACCAAAGTACTTTTACAGATAACTATGCTGAATTCCAAAACTTTCAACATAAAAATTTCACTAAATAAAACGTATTTTCATGATTTGAAAGTTTTAAGTGAATATACAGGCCGTTTGACCGATCATCTTATACTTGGTAAACAGACAATTAGATTTATCAGGTGCTGTTTTTACTAAACAACAATTAGAACGATAATTGAATCAGTCTTAATAAAACAATAAACATTCTATATTATTTTTATTATTTTCTCTTTAGCCGATTGTACATGCATTATTCAATCTCTAGACTTAATAGAGGTTACAAACATTATTTTCGAATTATTTTCGAATCAGGCAGTAAAAAAAACGGCAGAAAAAGAAAACGTAGGAGCTTACACCAAATTGACCCCCCTCCAAAAAAAGGTTTTGCATAAAAGGCAAGCCAAACTGAAATATAGGCAAGGTTGAAACCTCCCCATCCCCCACCCCATCACTTTTCTAATCGTCAGTCCTTACCTACTGATAAATGCAACACACGAGTGTTTTTGATATAACCGCTTAATACTGTCACCTCGTTATATAAGACCACTGTAAATATTGTTGTCCCGGCCTGCGGAGGGATAAACGAACTTAACCGGTTTGCATTGTATCAACCATTAGCATTAATTTCTATACGGCCAACAGAGCTAAAAAAATCTTATAGTTTTTCTATGGAAAACAGTCACTTTCAAATCATGAAAATACGTTTTAGTTAATGAAATGTTTGCGTGAAAGTTTTGGAATTCAGCATAGTTATCTGTGAAAGTACGGGTCGTCTTGAATGACTTGTACGAATCTACCAATTCAATTGGTGGGAAAGAATCGGAATACAGCCGTTGGCTTCGGATTCGGTTCGTCGAAAAGCCTTCCGAAGTCATATACAAACACGTGATTATGTCGACGGTCTATGACGCAATCAATCCTCATGACCAGTTATAACTCGTCATGTTGAGTAATAACTCGTCATGTTGAGTTATATCTCGTCATGTTGAGTTATATCTCGTCATGTTGAGTTATATCTCGTCATGTTGAGTTATATCTCGTCATGTTGAGTTATAACTCGTCATGTTGAGTTATATCTCGTCATGTTGAGTTATATCTCGTCATGTTGAGTTATATCTCGTCATGTTGAGTTATATCTCGTCATGTTGAGTTATATCTCGTCATGTTGAGTTATAACTCGTCATGTTGAGTTATATCTCGTCATGATGAGTTTTAAGCCTTTTTGGGAAACTTTCGAAATATTTTCAAATTCATAGAATTAAAATTCTTCTGTAAGAAATTTGCAAATAATGTGAGACACAAGAAAAAAAGAAGAAGAAAATTGGATGGCCCTTATCAGCCACCGTACAGATCTGTCACGTATCGTCACGCATTTAACTGACGTTTAATTTTTTTTCTCTATGGTCGGAGTTTTCCACGAGTTCTCGAATAAAGTAAAAAATACGAAATATTTAGTTATTTGACTTGATAATTTTATCAGGATGTCTACAATTAGACCATTTATGACATGTTCATGCGTGACATGAATAGTCACGTCGTTTGCCGCTCCGCAATTTTGTCGCTTTATTCCTTTCAAGAATTACAACTTGCACTGGATTCAACAATAATACCTGTGTAACATATTCATACGGGAAGCCTATTTGGCCTCAGAACATAGCATACTTTGGCAGATATCAACTCAACTACATCTACAAATTCAACATCTCTCTCAAACCATTTTTGCAGTTATTACAAAGCTGTTGATGGTATGTACACAGCATTGTTCCTGTTATCTCATTATCTCTGAACTTGAAACAAGATCGCTGAACTTGAAACCAAGGCCGCGCCACAAAACACCGTGTTCCTACTATGCAAATTCAGTTGCGTCTTTTCATCCCGGGGGGGGGGGACTCCGAGGGTAAACGATCGGGGATGCTCGTCGTATCTTTTTTAGGGGTAAAAATCGACAATTTGGTATCTTTTAGGGTTTAAAAATATGAATTTTGCCAAATTCTCACTTTTTGGTGTCTTTTAGGGGTTGAAAGCCACTGAAACTACTGATTTTGGTATCTTTTAGGGATGAAAAACTTGTGAAGCCACGCCCTTTTGAAAAACGTTTGGTATCTTTTAGGGGTATTTTTGAAAAATTTCGACGAGCATCCCCGATCGTTTATCCCCAACCCCCCGGGCAAAAATATGACAGCAATATAGCAAAGGAACAGCGAAAACAACTTCAGAACCACTGTAATGAATAGATCATGTGAACATTGACTGTGATGTCCCAGGCGTTTCTGACTTGCTTTTTGTAGATGAAAAAAAAACACGAAGGGTGTTTTATACCTCGTGCCTTCATACGGAAGCCCAACCACGTCCCCAGGGCCCCTCTTCTTCGCTATTGACAAGATGGCGGACGCTCAAAGACAGAGCCTGGCAAACAGTGGTTTATGACGGATTCTGATTGGCTCGTTCTTACAGGCCTTCTGATTGGACAAAATAATAAACATAAGAAACAGTTTGCAGTGGGAGTATTTTAACACATAAACAAGGGTGCATTTTATTACATCCATTTTAAGTCAATACCTATATTTCGAAACAGTTTTTTGCTTTTCTTCCATAAATGGATGGAAGTGATTTGAATTTATTAATTGAGGTAGATTTTCTGTAAAAACGCGCGAAAAACTGAAAAATCGCACTTTTTGACGTCTTAAACCTCAATAACCAATACGGTGACCACATAATGTTTTTCCAGTATTTGAATGCCCCAACAATAATCTTCAAATGTCAGAATTTAAAAATATATTCATTTACGATTTCTGAAGATCCGGTACTACCTTAAATTCACTCTGGTTCACGGTCTTATAAACAAAATATTGGAAAATCAGATGTAAACAGTGAAAAAAAATTGTTTCTCTTGATAACACAAAGCATTTTTATACGTCTAGCATCATTAAATACATGTTTTGTCTATTGTTTACAAGCTAGTATTCTTCTCGTTTTTTTTACAATCTTGACACCATGGCTAATAGTTCCTACCGTCGAAGTCTGTCCTTAGTATTTTGTATTTGCTCAGTTTGATTCATATTTTTGTTGTTGTAGTTGTTGTTGTTGTTGTTGTTTATCTTTAAACAATATTTTGAGTAACCTCTTGGCTTCTTTTAGTGTCGTTTTTGAAAGATCGTCAGACCTCCAAGAGCCTGCGTTCTTGACATCCAGCGTTAACTTGTGACAGGTGAAAGCCGAAATCTCAACTCGGGCTCTTCCAAAGGAAGCCCGAACAATAACATTTTCAGAAAAAAGGTTGTTTTTTTTATCTTTTACATAAATAAAGCTATATAAACGATTGTGCAGCGGTATTAGTTTTGATCTTTTCAAAGTTCTCGTATGGTGCTTGGTCACGTCGCAGTACAGAGCTGTTGATCGGCCTCTTTCATTGATCTTCTCCAATTTTTCCTTCTCTGTTGCTTAAGGTGGCTCCATATAGTTTCAGAGCGCGCGCTTGTGCATGACAACGCACATGTGCACACCTCAAACTTGAAGAATTTTTATTTTGATGACGTCATGAAAATATACAACGCGCGCTTTTAAAAAAATAAAAAAACTCAAAAACTGAGCGGTAATTTTTTTGAAATTTTCATGATATTATTTTAGTGATATAATAAAGTAGTTTGCAAATTGTCGACGATTTTCCAACTGCAGATTTTTTTTTTAATTTAGGAAAAAACATTATTCTGTTATTTCTGAGGTTCTACAGTTGGGATTTTTTTGTCACGCTAATATATGCTAGGTCACCGTACTGCAATCCTTAAAACTAGAGTTTTTATTTTTTTCTACGTTAAAAATGAGCTTTATTATGACAGCCATAGCGTTGCTATGGTGACCGGTCACATGATCATTTATGCAAAAACTGAATCTTTGACTCAAAGTCTTTGAAATATAGTCCACTAATGAGCTTTGGAGGCAGTTGATATTTAATGAACCTCTGAGATCCAAGACGCTCTATACCTATATGGAGCCCCCTTAACAGGTTCCATGCGATGCCGTGAATTCTTGTATTTGAAAAAAAACATTACTACTTTATTAGTGTACGTAGCTGTTTCATCTCTAATCCTCCCAAATTCAAGCAGCACACCGTTTTGAAGATTATCGTTGCAGGAGTTTGTCACCCATGAAGCTCGATTTGCACGATGCGATTTATAGTAGACGACTAGTCGTAACTAGTCGCACACGTGTTTTAGAATGTCCTACGACCAGTTTTAAAAGGTTTTGAGCCTCACGACTAGTCGTATACTACAAATCGCAGACGACAAATTGTACCGTTAGTGTTAAGTGATATGCTCACTAGCAGTGCTCACATTATGATTTTCTATTGAAAGTCAACATCTCATGTTCTTAATGACAAGGAATTGCGCTGGTTTTTGCAAATAATGTGTTTGTCGACCATTCTTTAATCTGCCATTTCGTCTAATAGCTATGAAGGTATCATAGAGTCTTTGTTGGTAATATTGATAAGACGCTAGTGTGTGGTAACCAGAACTGTACAACTTATTTCTGAAAACTGCCTCGTTGCTTTCTTTGTACTGAAAAAATTAAAATCAAAGATTGTTTTTCAGACTTGCTTAAGCTTCTTTTTAATGTCGTTTATCTATTGGCGTGTTTGTCATGTATTAGGCACATTTATTAATACTAGTAATAATTATTATTTTTATTTCCGTATAGCGCAAATTACGCATTGATATGATCAAATGCACTTACCGTTGTGTATACTTGTCCTAGTTTGTTCATTGCAAGGTAGCGCCCAGTACTCTCCCCTTTGATACGAACCAGTCCTTGACCAACCGAATACATGATCAGCTTTGCTGTAAGACAAATATAGAGATCATTTTGAAAACTGAACTTACCAGTGGTGTAAATGAATGAAGAGAGCCGTACGTGGCTTATCTAAATATCTTCTCTTCTCTTCTCTTCTCTTCTCTTCTCTTCTCTTCTCTTCTCTTCTCTTCTCTTCTCTTCTCTTCTCTTCTCTTCTCTTCTCTTCTCTTCTCTTCTCTTCTCTTCTCTTCTCTTCTCTTCTCTTCTCTTCTCTTCTCTTCTCTTCTCTTCTCTTCTCTTCTCTTCTCTTCTCTTCTCTTCTCTTCTCTTCTCTTCTCTTCTCTTCTCTTCTCTTCTCTTCTCTTCTCTTCTCTTCTCTTCTCTTCTCTTCTCTTCTCTTCTCTTCTCTTCTCTTCTCTTCTCTTCTCTTCTCTTCTCTTCTCTTCTCTTCTCTTCTCTTCTCTTCTCTTCTCTTCTCTTCTCTTCTCTTCTCTTCTCTTCTCCTCTCTTCTCTTCTCTTCTCTTCTCTTCTCTCTATCTGTTTTCAAGATGATTAAGATGAAATGATAATTAAATTTCACCATTTTTGTTGCTGCATTCATTAACACCAATGACATCTCCATTCTTTAAGATGGCTAAAAACTGCAATGTTTTACTAAACAATTTAACCGATATGTTTATCGAGCTCGGTAGTATAAAACTAACTGTTTTCCTTGTTTTTAAAACCATTGTTTGCCCATAAATTGACACTGAAAGCCCAACGATTGCAAGACAGACATTTGTGCTGATTATCTAGAAGAAGAAAAGTGAAATCAATTATGAAAAGAGCAATATAGTAGGGAAAATAATAATACTATAACTATTACACGCATTTTGAAAAGTTGTTTTTGATACGAATGGGGTGGCCGTGCATATAAGTCTTATAAGACAAAAGTATATTATATTATACACTCAACGACATGAGAGAGTTTTACAGGAAAATATTTGGTTTGAATAAATGCTGACGCGTATATAACGAGCTTCCCGCTTAAAACACGCCCTCGAAAACCTAATCATTTAATTGGTTCATGTTTGCCGAGTCCAGTTTGGCCGTACGAGAAAATGTTTGGCTCTGGCGCGGTTCATTTGCATCAACTCTCTTCACAAGCTCTGTACAGCATTAAATCACAGCATTTTCCCGGTCCATTCACACAATCAGTCAACAAATACATTTAATTGAAGCGAGGAATGGAAGAAAATAATACAGAAAAGAGAAGAAAGAAAGAAAGAAAGAAAGAAAGAAAGAAGGAAAGGAAGAAAGAAAGAAAGAAAGAAAGAAAGAAAGAAAGAAAGAAAGAAAGAAAGAAAGAAAGAAAGAAAGAAAGAAAGAAAGAAAGAAAGAAAGAAAGGGGGAAATGTTGAGTGAAAGAATGGATGGAAGGAAGAACAGTAAGAAAAGAAATCAAGGAATCGAAGGACATTAAATTATATGCTAGAACAAGTCGGCCAAACTGCAGTTCGTATGTAATGTGCATGACGTTTTTCTTATCATAATGGAGTAGTCAATACCTTATACAACAGCATGATATTGAGATCTTTTGCTTCAGAAGTTTCATTTACTTTAACGAACATTTTAGAACCCGCGCTTTTTTATATAACATTGCACGGAAATCTCTAAAAATAGAACGCGATTGGTCCAAAAAAGTGCCATAATGGTTTGTGTGGGATGATAACAGATACGAGATTGTTCAATGTCATAACTAAAAAAATTAGAATTCATTAATTTACAATTGTTAACAACCGTTGACATTAAAATTGTAGTTGAAATAATTGCAAGCAGAGAACGCGTTTGAATTAGTTCTGCAATCTGATTTTTCTATAGTGTAATATGGCTTTCAATAATAAGACACATATATTGCTAATCTATACATGCAAACTTTTGCAAGGAATGAAAGTCTTTATAGGTCTTTATAGTGGGCGTAAATTAATCTTACTATACTTAAAATAAGCTAATTGCATCATCGTGAAAAATCGCTGCATATGAGCTCAACAGTTACAAATTTAAAAAAAATGTATAATCGAAATAAAACAATATAAATAAAGCAAAAAAGAAAGAAAGAAAGAAAGAAACTGAAAGAGGCCTAGATACGAAACTTAAGAAAGATTGTTATTTTGTCTTTATTACAGCCAAATTCGTTGTATCGCGACCCGCCGTTTCAAAACTTTGTTTTCATTTTGGTCTTTTCTGAACCGTCAATCATTTTCACAGGGCGGAGCTTGCCCTAACATGTTCGGTCATTGGTTAATCTAAAATGAACTCCGCCTTTGAATTTGATTGACGGTTCAGAAAAGAACAAATCAAAACAAAGTTTTTAAACGGCGGGTCGCGATACAACGAATTTGGCTGTAAAAAAATGTACAATGCAAATAAAACAAAATAAACAAAACAAATAAACAAATAAATAAATAAGTAAATAAATAGGGGGCTATTTACACTAGATGCAGAAATGTTACGATCAAAGAAATAAAAAATAAATGGCACCAAAGAATCGAGAGTAAGGGTCTGGAACATTGCAAAAAGTGACAATCCTTTATTTAACAATTGTAGAACTTGGCTAGAATTTTATCTGCTACTAGTGTTGCTTAATGCCTATTTTTTATTAATATTCTATATTCATCTATTTGTCTTAGTGAATTTATTTGTTCATTTACTTAACTATTTTTTTATTGCTCTATCTATCTAGTTTATGTTTTTCAGTTGTTAATTTCGTGTAGCGAAAGTACATTGCTTTGGTTTCTGGCTGCGGAATATTCGATTTTTCGTTGGAAATCGAGAAGCCTTTCTCAAATTATATCATATGTATATAATATAATATATTACTTTACTAGTCTACCTAACAGGTAGCAAAATGCTGCCTTAGATTTTTGCTTAAATGAATTGAAATTTTTGTTGTTACAAACAATTGAAAGTCAGTGAGCTATGGGTCGATATTTGGCAATAAGGACTATGTCAACATCACCAAAAACTAGTTTCAATTCCCAAATTTCATTTTCAACATATTTATTCTTCTAAAAATCATAATGTAATGGAAGGTAAGCAAATCACTATAAAAAAGTACAAGCAATCAACAAAATAAAGTTAGTCACTTTTGCACAACTTTTGTGAATAATTTGGTAATGACCCGGTAATTAAACTGGAACACTCGTTCCCGGGACCGCTCGACATATGTTATACATCAGTGCAGTGTTCTTTACCATGTGCTTGATTGTGCTGAATGGGAGGTGGATGCTGAGTTAAACTTCATTACACTTTAACAATGATTTTATATTATTTTCCTTCTGTAATTTGCATCTCTGTTTAGATAAGGGAGTCAAATGGGGATTAGCATCATCACCTTTGGTTTATCGATAAAATCATTTAATCGATTTAGTGCAATTTTTGTTGCACACATTTAGTGTTTGTAAAGTGCTAACACTAAATGTGTGCAACAGTTATCATTATTTAGTAGTAGATAGCACTAATTAAACAACAACAACAAATAATAGCTCAAGTATGATATTTCCAATCAATAATATTATATTCAACTAAGTATTCATTTTTTTTTATTCGTTTGTCACATTTTACTTCACAATGTTTCAGTTGTAAAAGCAATCTTATAGGCAGTGATTTTCAGTTTGACATGTATCATCTTTTTACTTGCTAAAACTTTTCTGAATGATAAAGAGAAAATGACAATCTTTCTTTCCGGCGTAATTAGCAGGACTAGATTCCCAGATGTATTCGACATTGCACTTCCCACATGGAACAGAAGAGTCTATAGCTACAACAGGATCTTTGAGTAGGTTCAGCCGAGAAAGTCCGTTAAGGTTTCACAGGGACTTTAATGTTATATTGTTTATTATATGTAAATTAATGGGTCATAGAACAAATTAATTTATTTATCTCTCTGTTTTATTAATGTTTTTTTTTATTTGAATAATATTATTGTACATTTATTGTATTTTAAAAATATATTAATGTATTTATCTATTTATCGTTACGCCTCTGGACCTTATGATTGATTTACGGCTAATTGGTGACTATTAGTGCAATACAGTTGTTATCGGTTGAATGATTGACTCGTGTTGGATAGTAAGATTTTAACTTGCGACTGTATACGTAATATTTCTTAAAATAGATCACATTATAAAATAGATCAATTTTCCGTTTTGTGCGAACAGTCGAACGCTCATCACCAATTGTTTTTGTTTTTGCTTTACCGAATGCATTACAACTTAATTCGACTAAACCCGCCTTCTCACACCGACGTTTGCAACTTATTTATAATGAATATGCTATTTGTATTCGAGTGGTAATCGAAGTTGTAATTTGATTGACGGCAGCAAAAATACAAAATGGCGGAAAGCGTTCATTTATTTGAAAACTGCTGTAATTGATGATACTGAATTAAAGTACACAATATAATTGTTGCATGAAAACCTAAACCAAGCGTCCAACCGCGATGGGCGAATTGGAAATAGAGTGATTTTCCCATTAAAAAAAATACGAAAACACTTCCTTATTCTCTCGGCTCCTTCCCACTCAGAATGCTTAAAATGTTGCGAACCTTATAACGCCTTTTTTTGTTCTTATTTTCGGTATAGCCTTACTACACTTTATTACATCTAACTACACTTTGTTGCACCTTAATACACTTTATTACACCTTACTACACTTTATTACACCTTACTACACTTTATTACACCTTACCACACTTTATTACACCTTACTACACTTTATTACACCTTACTACACTTTATTACACCTTACTACACTTTATTACACCTTACCACACTTTATTACACCTTACTACACTTTATTACACCTTACTACACTTTATTACACCTTACTACACTTTATTACACCTTACCACACTTTATTACACCTTACTACACTTTATTACACCTTACTACACTTTATTACACCTTACTACACTTTATTACACCTTACTACACTTTATTACACCTTACTACACTTTATTACACCTTACTACACTTTATTACACCTTACTACACTTTATTACACCTTACTACACTTTATTACACCTTACTACACTTTACTTGATATGTGGCTGTTAAAGGGTCTGTGATATGGACTGTGACCCAATCAGCAAGTCATATAATTGTTGATATAAAATTATTGTTTTCGTCTAACTGGGTCCCAGAGCTGTTAAGTTGGTAAACATCTTTCTCTGTGTGCAGTACGTCAACAAAAATAAAAATTGCACAGCGTAAAGAATAAACTAAAATATAGTACAAAAGAAAGCGTTTTTCTATTCACATGGGTTTTGAAGTCATTTGATAAACTCACAGCATGGGTTTTTATCAAGCATAAAACGGTCAAGTTTTTATGCTTACTAAAACACTGTTGCTCTTTTATTTAACTATACATCATCTTTATTAAAACTGTTCTATGTGTGTGCTAATTTAACACAGAATGGTATAATATATGTAACAAACATTACAGGCGTTATGATCAGTACTAGTTATCACAGTTGTAGGTAGTCGACACTAGGGCGGGATTGAAATTTAAAAGTTTCCTCTATTAAAACAATTAACATTACCTATTACAATATAAATTATAAAGATCTTTTCCAGACTTACAATATTTCTTGTTCACTTCCTTTATAATCTCTGTAGGGAAAGAAATATCATTTTGTGAGGCACGAAAGTGTTTTCTTTAATGTTTTCTTTGTTTTTTATTTTATTATGTATGTATATATATATATGCCATCATACTAAAAAATGCGAAAAACAATTGTCGACAAATGAATTGATCCATTACAAAATCACCTGAAAAATACCAATTTTCTCTCTTTTAGCCATGATCGTCCAGATTGTCGATTGTGTTTGATAAGAATTATCTAACTTGGGGTGTCATTTTACTGCAAGTTACTGAATATGGACGTAGTAAAAGCGATATGGATGTTATTTCATCGTAAGTATAGCATCTCATACTCAATTTCATCCAGAAAAAAAAAAACAAGCTTTTTTTACCCATGTAAATATTGTTCTTTCGTACATTCTGAAACGGCTTATGTACTTATTGAGTATAATTGGAAGGGTGTACGAAGTTTATTTGTACGAAGTAAGTAGGCATTTTATCATATGATCCCATTATTGACGTAATTTCTTTTCAATTTTTTTAGTAGGGCGTACACGAGCGTTGCAATACTTAAGGACGTTCCTGGGTATTGCTATCGCATCGTTACTGCGCAAAATTGAGCGCGCGCGCTCATTACCCTTGGTCAAATTAATGATAATTTGTCCTTCATTTTTTTTTTCATCGAAGTCCCAATTGTCTTCGATTGAAAAGCAATTAAGTTTATTTTTCTGTAGTTTAAAGTCAATTTGCTACAAAAAGAGCAAATATTAAACGTTTTATGCGGTAAACGGTAAATTATTAGAACCCAGTCTCCGCGCGGTATTCAAGATGGCCAGATTTTTTTTCAACTTTGCCGCAAGATATCTCGAAAACAAAGCCGGTGACCCCTATTTTTTTCTTTCGTGAAATGAAGCTTTTTATCAAGGCTACAACATATGTGAAACACAAAAAAATGACATTACATGAAACGAAGAACAGTACACTTTTGTAAAATAAATCGACCCCTACCTTGGAACGAATCCAGCGACATCGCTTAACTTAAAAGCATCTTTATTTGCAAAGAAAGGCATAAACAATCCTATTATTTCTTGGAAAGGAAAGACAACAGTTTATTAATTATTTTTCTACATTTTAAAGAGCGTTGATTTCTGTTTTACAAAATTTTTATGACTTTATTCTTTGAAAATGGTAGTGTTTAGCTTTGTACAAAGTTTCATAAAAATGACATTAGAACTTCATTTACCCAGGAACGTCCTTAATTAAAAGTTTGATTTTTTTTTTTTTTTTTTTTTTTTGCGTTTGCGAGCGGGCGAATACGGGTCATGTGAACTTTAAAAGGGTCTATTTAGCTAAGACCCTCTTTAATGGCTCATCTTTAATTCCTTTTTTTTTTTTACTTTTCTTCATTTAATACAATGTTTCTTTCATAAGACTCTTTAATTTTTAAGTTGCCACGACTGATATGTAAGCATATACAGTTGATTTCAGAATATTAATTATTCATTAGGATTAGCAAGTTAATAGCATGGATAAGACATTCTAGTTGTAGTATGCACCTGTTTGACTCATTTGCTGTAATTTTCTGTAATTCATAATCCTGTCTACCCTTGAGTGCAATTAGTAATTCGTTCAAGATTTAGATTGATTCTCTTTGTATGATTAAAAGTGCCTTCAGTTGGGTCTATATAATAATAATCTTACCATCAATGTGAAGATATTTCCTCTGTGAGGAAAGTGATACGTGTATCTGATATAGAGCATTGACCTCGAAGGAAGTTCTTGAGTCCGTCCTACGCCGTCACGATCAGTCAGTGTGCGAAGTGGGAGTACTAGTAATGTAACTTACAAAACGAGCATTAAGTATTTCATATATATATATTTATTTTTTTTTTAATTTCACCTCGATATTTTTTCTTGAAACATTCGAATTTCAAATATTAAATATATTTGTATTAAAATTACGTTTTCTTGAACTACGCTTTAAATTTCTTTTCTATTTCAATTGATAAAGTAAAAGACCCTTGAAAATACACAAGGCATTAAGAAGCCGATAATGGAACGACTGCATGAAAGCATACACTTGACTTTGAATCAATTTAAAAGAGTTGTTAACTGATCAAGACAACAGAACACCTTGACAAGTGTTGATTTGTCATCCACCCATTCTAAACTGCTTGTTCATTCTATTAAGGTACAAGAATGCAGAAACGCTGTGTAAGTAAGTGCAAATTAGCCATCTCGTCCGGCGTTTTCTTAGACATTTACACTATGAGATTGTCAACTGGCTTCATTTAGTGTCATTTTTCTAGAAATCTATTGATTTGCATTACCCAACTGGTTCGCCATTCCCTTTTAATTGGCCAACTCCTTTTTTTTTTCATTTGAAGAAAGTACTCAGCTTTTACATAATCTTTTCTAAGTCACGATAAGCCGGCTCCGTGTCTTAGAAATCACCCCTAGAATGGATAGAGAAACTGAGTTTGGAAATATCGTTAAACTATTATATTTTAAACCCCCCACGTTTTTAATATGCTTGTTTTGTTTAACATATGGCACAGCAATTATAAATATTACGTCTGTATGTAGTACTAAGAAATATTTATATGTTTGATGTATGCTACATCTAATTAGAGCTCTACGGAGTTCAGCAATATTGGAAAGCTATATAGTTTTAGCGTCTTCCCACACCCTTAAGTCATCTTCAAATTCATGTTTGTTGACGCTTATAAATAAAGTAAGTCGAACGGTACTGTTTGATCAAACTTGTTTAGTCCCTGGAATTATAGGCGCGGTTCATCTAAAGAGTAGCTAAAAATGGCAAGACATTTAATGGTGAGTTATATTTAGTTTTGTTGATGTAAAAAGATTGTTTGTGTTTAGTTTTAAACAATATTGATTAAAATAATTTTTTTGATATATTACCAACCATTTTCAGAAGTAAAGAAAAGTTTAGAGAAACAGTACAAGTGAAATGAGAAAATATAAGCTTTAGTTGTTTCTTAAAATTGTCGAAAACGTTCAACAGGTCTTCAGAATGCTGTTCCTTGTTCTTTTGTCAGTCAGAAGTCATTCAAGAATCTTTCACCATTTGTACAGAAGTACTTGTCAATTGATTAAAATTGAATTCTTTTTTAAATCTTCAGCTAAAATAGCTTGATTAGTTGTTGATTTTCTCCGAATGTTTCGTCTATTCATTCATTTGGTGGAAATCCGATGTTTTCTTCAGAATTATAAATCCACTCATTCTCGTGTCTATTCATTTATTCGTTCGTTCGTTCGTTCGTTCGTTCATTCCTTCCTTCCTTCCTTCCCCCCTTCCTTCCTTCCTTCATTCATTCCTTCCTTCCTTCATTCATTCATTCATTCATTCATTCATTCATTCATTCATTCATTCATTCATTCATTCATTCATTCATTCATTCATTTATTCATTCATTTATTCATTCATTCATTCATTTATTCATTCATTCATTCAATCATTCATTCATTCATTCATTCATTCATTCATTCATTTAATCAATCAATCAATCAATCAATCAATCATTCATTCATTTATTGATTCATATATTCATTTTCACTTAGTCACAATTCATTCATTTGTCATATTTTATCGATTATTTATACAAGGATCACAGCCATTTAATATTCATCTGTCGCTTTGATCCTTTATAAGAATTCACGAGTAATTACAAAATCCTCAATATTATTATAAAAAAAAGTAAATAAAAGCCCCATTGTACTCCTTTGTTAAACTCACTTGTGATACCTAGTACAAAAATGCCCTTAAACTTTTTTTCAGATTTCCATTATTCTAGTATTTCTTCTACTGATAAAATCAATCAGCACAGTTCCCAGTTTACATGGTCACCGTCCACTAACAGTGAACAGAGGAACATCATTCTTAAATAGGACACCTTTATTAAAGAGACTCACTCTTAAGCTATACAGTAAAACAGCCATGTTTTTACAAATAGAAAACAACGGCAGAGTGAGTGGTACACGTGACTGCTCCAAAGAAACGGGTAAGATAGGTTGTGATTAATGAAAAATGAACATTTATTTATATAGTTTTTCACTGTCCGAGGACAGCTTACTATTTCGGACGTATTTTGTAAAATTTAAGAAAGAACACTAACTACATGATTGAAATACGTTTACCGAAGGATGTACACACTGAACGAAAGTTACTCGATGATAAATCAGCCAACATCAGGGATATGATTAATTCTTTTTTTTAAAAATATCGACAACTCGTTTGTGATCCTATGAATTTACCTTATTGGCATAAACCTCATTGACCTTATTGGCATGCAGCAAACCCCAAAACTACAGCTGAAATGTGTTGTTTTGAACACTGTTTTGACCACTCTTACTACAAGTATTTATTCAAAATAAAATCCAAACAAACTAACGAATAATAAATTGAATAGATAAAATCTGAATTTAAGAAAGAGAAAAACATATTTGATGTATTGTATAGTGTTTGTAGCAAAGAGAGTATACGATAAGTGAGCTTATCATACCGTATTGGGCTTTACACTCATCAGGGGATCTTTTCATTCTATTTTTAAACTGAAGTTATTTCGGCAACAGAACGTGATTGCTCAGATTGAAGAAGGCGCGGTCGCATCGTCAAAACATCTCAAGACAAAATTGCGGAGATTGTTAGCAAGTTTCTAAAAATAGCACTCTCTTATCTCATACTCTCTGGTTGTAGCTGAATTCACGCTGTTTAGCTATTCAAATAATCAAGCTTGCATTTGAATTTTTGACACTGAGCTAAGTTCTGACAATATTGACACGACGTTGCTAAGGCTTTCTGGGGCTTGCCACACCGTATGAATTAACCAAAGTCTACACATTCAACTACTACTGTTAGCTGTTAGTATTATATATTCAAAATGATTACCTCGTTTCTGATTGGACCGTATCTCCTGGTTAATTTTTGATATTTATCAACGCATGACCAAATTTGGAAAAAACGTCACAGCTCTGAATAACTAAAAATGATTAATTTTTTTATTATACCAAATGAATATTGGACGAAGAGTTTGCTTCTACGTGGGAAACATACCATGTCCATAACGATTATTGAATCGTATTTAAGGTAGTTAGGGATCCACACTTTCCGCCGATAGAATTTTTTTAAAGCTTTTTACATAAAGCCTGACACATATAAAAAGCAAAAATGAAATTAAAAATAGAGGTCACCGTGCTTGTTTTGGAACTGTGGGGTTGGTAATAGGACCATATTTGTCCTATTTCAACTAGTGTAATGTAATGTAATGTATATAATGTAGTGCTTATATAGCCCATTTCACATAATGTCTCAATGCACTTTACAACAAGTTTATAATGAATATTCCATTACATTACATGAAGCGCTAGGTGCCCCCAGTATCTAGGGGGCGGTGCATTTTTGGCATGTAGTGGTAAATAATTATATAATTTCCCTGCAGAATAGCTAAAAGATCTTACACCTAATTTTGTATTAATATTCATAATGTGAATATTATTTGAAAAAGGCCATTTAATGATTTAGATAAAGCTACGTATTTGATACAATACATACATACAATACATACATACAATACATACAACATTTTTACCCCTTGAATGTACCATCTCAAATACGAACAATTAAACAAGGACATAATCGATAAAATCGAGACCTTGTTGAAAACTAGATTTATTGTGGATTTCAGCGGTGATTATGATTGCAGACACTCTGTTCACATAATTTCAATGACGTCTGTAGTCTTTATATCAATATATATATAGCTATTTGTCCAAAGTTATTTCTGGAGAAAAAAAGGTGATGCGAATTCGAACGAGAAACATTACACCGTTGGAACTCAAGTATAAATGGTTGTACTTAGCTAAAAAATTGTCCAAATTCGTCTTGACATCAGATATATGTACTTTGCTACTAAATTACATGTATTATATTCTATACACAATTTTTTTTTAGAGTATTCTGAATTATAAAACTTCGAAATCAGGACGCATATTTTACATGAAATTCCACTGAGCTTCAAAACCCACGCTCAAAAAATAAAAAATAAACACACACACACACACAAACTGCGCACACAAATGACTGCAAAAACTTCAGCGTATGAAATTTGCTTCATTCTCTGAAGTAATTTCAGGAAAATTGCATAGTCGACGAAGAAAAATATTTTTTTATGGTTACCTTATTTAGTATTTGTTTATTTTCTGACATGAGTACAAATTCATATGTTATATTTAATTATCCGCTTTTTTAGTTTTTCTTGGCGTTTCAAATAATTTGGATATAAGGCTATTATTGTGTTGCTATGGAAATATCGGCGAAAATAGGGAGATTTGGGCACGCAAACATCGACAGTCGAACAAAAACCTTTGCATTGGGAGACAGAGATGTGACGTCACAGAGACGCTAATTAGCAGGTTATCTTGGACTTGCAGGGCCAGGTTGTTCAAAGTTTGATTAGTGCTAATCCAGGGTTAACTCTAGAGGTTTTCTTAAGATTTAACCTAGCATTAGTGCTAATTGAGCTTTGAGCAACCCAGCCCTGACCTGTCCGTAATACCGAACAAATTACAAGATATATTTAATGGAATGATTATTGACTAATACTTTTTGTTTTTTTTTTATGCTGAATCGCTTTAAAAATTTATACAATCAGAAATCCAAACCTCAGTAGGATATTTGTGATGTGAACATCAGTGTTTGAATCTTTATAAGTGTCAGTTGTTGAAAAATCAAGTATATTTACAAATACTCAACAAAGCATGATCCTTTACAAGAATATACAAATTTGCTTAAACTATAAGCTCTATACTTATAAATCATAATAAGCTCTATATAATAGATCATGGTCTGTAAGCTTCAACTGAGCAGCTTGTATTTAACCAATAAAATAGTAGTGCATCGTTAAAGTTGTGATTTGTTATTTGTTAGTTGAAATGGAGCTGATATCTGTTGGAAGTGGAATCAGGCTGATACGAGGAGTGTCAAGCGAAAGATATCTCGCAATGAACAGAAATGGCATCGTATATTCTACCGTAAGTAAACAAACCTCTCCGACAAAAGGGGGTGGGCTGTAAGGTCCCTGGATAAGATGTTTTCCACCGAGAAAACAAACTCTTATTCAGCACTTGTAGATAAATTCAACGTAAGTTCTAGAGTGCACGTACTAAAAGTGTGCAACATAAATACCACTAAATAGTGCTATTTTATGCTAATTCTATTGTTTACTTTTGTTTAATTAGTGCTATTTACTACTAAATAGTGACAACTGTTGCACACTTTTAGTGCGTGCACTCTAGCGGAGAGTGCTTGAAATATGTTCATGAAATAACATCTAATTAGTTACCAACTAATAGTCTCTATTTAGGAACTATTTAGTTGCTATCATTCAATCAGAACAGTTAAAGAAGACAATACCTCATTACAACTTACTTTTTTAAAACAGTCACAAAATACGAACTAATAGGTAGTAACTATTTAGATTTTATTTCATGAGTACTCTTCTATAGCTTAAACATCTGTATCTTGTGGGTAAGTGATTTGTTCCGCCCTCTGGGGATAGATGAGGCCAAAAACTTGAATAAACCTAATACTAGTTATCCATTATAGAGTGCACGCACTAAAAGTGTGCAACATAAATACCCATGACTAAATAGTGCTATTTTATGCTAATTCTATTGTTTTCTTTTAATTTGTGCTAATTACTACTAAATAGTGACAACTGTTACACACTTTTAGTGCGTGCACTCTATAGTATTTGCATAAACTCTATACTGTATAAATTGATATATTTAACCTTTTATCCCCGCCCACTCAAAGATAAAAATAGTTGAAAGATATTTTTTTTAAAAGTAAACCTGAGAAAAAATGCCTATATTTGTTTATAAATTGAAAATTAATAATAAATTGGTCGAAATATATATTGTGCTGAATCCCGATAACGTCCAATGTGCAGACTCCAATTGCTAATAGATAAAGTACGCCCCTTAAAAATAAAACTGGCAATTTAATTTTGACAGAACTTTCTAAAGTAAAACACTTTCTTTTATTAAAAATATGAAATAGTATTGGATTTCTCGACAAACATTTTAAAAGTATTTTCACTCCTTATACATTGCGCTACCGATATAAAGCAAAACATCTGCATTAAAGATGAAAAACGATCAAGAAATAAAGCAAAAATTAACAAAAGCTTAGAATTTTTTCGTATTGATTTACGAGATATTTTGAGAGATATTCTCAAATTTTAATCAAGACTAAGGTTTTACCGAGTGAGGACAGGGGCGAATTTAAAGAAATTCGCTATTTTTCACTTGAAAGTGTAAGAACTGTTGTGAGTTTTTCGTTAAAGATTTTGTAAAAGACCAAATATCTGCGGAACTGTACGCAGTGCAAAACCACGGAATTACCCTAAACACCTATACAAATACATGCTTTGAATGATATTATCACTGAAATACTATTATTTTCTCCACAGCCAGTGTCAAACCAAGAGACCATGTTCTTTGAGCTAATACTTAGCAAAGGTCTGTCGACATTCGCATCTTTAAAATATTATCGTAGAGTTCCGTATGATACATTCTTGGCCGTTAGTAGTAATGGCACAATGATGCCTGGGACCAAGTCTAATAAATATCAAAAATCATCGCAGTTCTTCGAAATGCTTTCATTTGTATGTCCTGATGTTAAAACTTAGAAGTTTATATCAATAAAAAGTGAAAATTTAATTTTGAAAATGTAATGAATTGTTTTTTTATGAGTGCTGTCTTTAGTTAGTTTTTTTTCATACTTCCTTATAGTTGTTGGTTTGTTTTCAGTTGGTTGTTTCTTCAGTTGTTTTATAAACATCTTCATTTTAAACCTGAACAAGGCCAACGACTGTCTACAAAATTTGTTGGGAAGTCATCGAAGTATATTATATGAAACTGAATTAAACGGAAGTTGTCAAAAAAAGTTCACACCTATGTGTTTCTCCTAGTCTCCTCCGCAGGCTACTCCTTTCTTTGTTTGGGCTTTCTATGGCATTTTTGTGCCGTTTGACTAGTTTCTAGTAGCTCTCAGTCAGTTTTGCTTGATACAGGGAACCCAAAGGAGATGCATGCGGAGGAGGCTATGTTTCTCCAAACCCATGGGATGTTTGTATATGAAAAATACTGAGGCAATTCGCGATCGCACGTTGGTTCTGAATTATTTTTGGAGGTCAAACATTTTATAATTTATCTCCACATTTAACAACTGTTTCTTTAAAAACACCGACACAGTCCAATCTAGTATATCTCAATAGTTTTTACATTTTCACATGTGGATTTCAAAGTCTGTTAAAAAAAACTGGAAAAAGAGCTTTTGCATGTCTTGTAAATATATTAATTATGTGTTAAGCTAAAACTGACGAATTCGATCCCCTCATAATAAAAAAACTTTTCAGTCACGGGTTCAAATGTGGTTACTCGATTAACAGAGCTGTTTCGAGATTTTGAATTCTTCGGGCCTGAAGCCTCATCAATGCCAGTAGCGGGTAGATTTACAAGACTTCGGTAAAGAAAAAACACTTATATTTTTCCAACAGAATGTACTTAATATAAAAGGATATGAAATGCTATCGAGGCTTAGACTGTGCAATGAAGGACTCGTAACTTTTTAAATATTCAGTTCTTTGGAATTATACTTACCTTATGAATAATCAGTATATAGCTATTTCAAATAACGACCGTTGTCATCAGCAAAAGGTAATAAGTCATTCCATTGACAGAATGTAGAATGGCATCATGGAACGAACATAAAAAAACATAATGGCGCTGATTTCTTGTCAAATGGTGCAATAGTCATGACAGTAATATTTATGCCCATAGTTCCTAGCGGTCTTGGAATGACCTATTATACCTGGTGATGACAACGTTATTTGAAATAGCTATATACAAACGATGTATAATTGAACTCAACAGGTGCACTTTCGTTTTAGTTACAGTGCATCAGTTTTGGCAGTTACTTAATAACCAGTACATGCAATTAGCACAGGTGAATCTACAAATAAATTGACCATCTAAAAGCAGGCCACAACTTGTATTTAATTAGCTTGTAAATATTTCGAATTTCTTTCGAATTTTATGTATGAACAAATGATTAATTGGGGCCCCAAGCACAACAAGTTTGATTCGCTTTAGTTATTTGAATTTATCTTATTTTCATTTGTTTCGTAAAATGAAAGTTTGAAAAACTAATGGGCAATCAATACCAGGCTAGCAATTATTGTTTACAGCGGTAATATTTATATATTCATAAATTTCAACAACTGCCAATAGTCGACCTTAAATTCCAATAATACCCTATGTAAGCGTACGACTTGTGTACAATGTAATGGTCAATTTTACATCATATAGGTATCTGCAGCTTTGATTCTAATCGAGTGGAAACAGAGTAATTTGGAAGCCCTTTAGTTTAGGTCGTTTTCGACTTATCACAAGCTTGACCCTGCACAATCTTTTGCTTTACCATTGTTTTAATGCGATTAAGTGAGAACCAAAACCAAAACATGCTTTTGGCGGTTGGTACTAAATACTCAAAGATACATTATTGCTACAGACAAAGTTTTTCTCAATTTCGGATGAGCATAAATTAAGATTTGTGCAGGGTCAAAACATGTTAGACCAATGAGAACAAAGAACTGTACCAATAGGCTTTTCCCAATAATCCAATAGCAATTAGAAAATTACACAGAAAGACTGAAAAAATGATTTGTGCTTTAGGTACTGGTGACTAACGAACGGACATTTCGTCCCCTACGATGCTAGTAAACCATGGAACTCCGGCTTAACGTGCTTATCCGAGAAGACACGAAATTCTAACCATTTGCAGTTGTGATTACGTGCAAAGGCAGCAATTTCTCATCAATTATTTTAAGACCCTGAGTGTTGCTCCGGTCCACACGGATTACATACATTGCTAAGATATGATCAATTTTGTGCTTAGTTTATGATTTTTGTGACTTTAAACTTTATACCAATGAGCAAAATATTGTAAAACAAACATCTGCCTATATGATATTTACAAATGAGTTACCAATAGTTATCTTGCTTTGAGAGACAATTATTAAAGGCGCGCATGGATCTGCTCTAATATAGGTACTTATAACAAAAGTTAGATTTCATTGATTATCATTCCTCGGGTCAGGAATTGAACTTTTATTTAACTTTTATGCCAAAAAGGAACTTACAGCAAATGTTTGATAAAGGCATTTTCCTTTACAAGTGCATGCAGGGACATTATGGAGAGGGTACATTATCGTCCGTCCTAATCAATGTGTACGTCGAACTAGTTATTGGTTAATGGATGTGTAATTGTGGAGAGACGGGACCTCCAGATTATTTAAAAACGCAGCAATTTCTCCTCGCTTATTCCACAGTGATCGAGCCCATGACATCCCGCACAACCAACTTTGACAACAAATGGGCGACGGTTAATATTTAAATGTCTCATTCCTCAATTATATTGCTACTATCAATTTAAATGCCATTATGTCAAATCACAAAAAAAATTACATTTAGTCCATTAACATTTTCTAACCAGTTCTATTAGATATGCATTGTAATCCAGTTGAGTAACACTAAGTAACACAGCTAATTGGCGCTTATAAATAACACACCAATGTACCATGAATCTCATGTTTCTCTTGAAACGTTTCGTTGAAACTACCAAGTCGTTTTGAAAGCATACAATTTGTCAGGTAAGATGGTTAAATATTTTCACCTTGTTTTTATGTTGCTATGTTGCAATGCAAACCAAACAAAGGCAGATCTTCCAGTTTAAATCTGTCATTACACTTGATGTAACGTTACACACATTACAGAATTTGAAGATGTTTAGCAGCAGCGATCACTCATTTTAAGATCCTTTTTAAATAGTTTTGAATTTCGCGAATATAGTTGTATTTTGCCATGATATAATTGAAGAATGATATACTAAGTTTTGTTTTGCAACGTTTGCGGTTTGCTTGTTTGTTTGTTTGTTCGTTCGTTTAATTGTTTTGTTTATTAGTATATTTGTAAAGTCGTTTGTTTGTTCGTTATTAGATCGTTTGCTCGTTCGTTTGTTTGTTTATTTGAATATTTGTTTGTTTGCGTTTTTTGTTTTTTTGCGAAGTGATCATGTCGTTTTCATATTCTTATATGCAGTTAGAAAATGGCAGGACAACAAGGAACCACGCTTTTCATTCTTGGTTTGTTGGTAATCTTGAATACAATGTATGGAAAAACATCCGCTGATAATAATGCCTATTCCAACAACACAGCCCAATGTCTCTTTGATAGTTGGGCTACTGATAGTGTTCTTGCTTCCAATCCAACGTGTGCTGGTGCTGATCAAAGTCCATTGTGTTATTCAGCAGCGACGTCTGTAAGCTCTTCGACTATCGCAGACTTTATCAGTTGTTATAATACTACCACTCTAATTCCTGACTATACAGCCCATGTTCTTTCGCCAACAACTATATCGGGGAGACCTAATTCTTGGAGGAACGAAAATGGCCCATACAGTATGTATAAACTCATAAATGACACTATATTCGTAACTGGGATATGCTAGCAAAAGCAGTTAATTACTTTGTAATTACTCGGGCTTCCGTAGGAAGGCACGAGGTATAAAAAGACGATCGTTCGTGTTATTATTATTATTATTTTTTTTTTCATCTACGAAACGCAGGCATGCGCACAAACAGACCAGGCTAATTTCCTCTTGCCTTTTAATCGAGGGGTCGCGAGTTCGAGTCCTGACAGAATCGCTAAAAAACATTATCCGGCTTTTTCTAATTTTCTTTAAAAAACAAATTTTCTAGTGGTAAATAATTCTTCTTTGAAAAAAGATCAATTTTTAAAGCTGTTTTTATATTTTTATCCCCAAACTTTCTTATCAAGCAAAATCCATTACAATGGCTTCTTTTTAAGATGCAGATCAGGATTTGAATGAAGCTGTAAAATGGGAATATTCATCGATGCAATTAACCACAAGCACTATGACATCACATGTAAACAAATCTATTGTTTTAATGCTAAGAATCATGGGCAAAAGAGGGGATTTAACATTTCAAAATCAGTGAAAAATAGGGTAAAAGTTCACTTATAATATTGGAACAAATTATAAGTATGACTGACACTGCCAAATATATTAAAGGAAAAATATTGCGCCAGAACTAGATGCATTTTTATTCATGTAAACAAGCCATGACGTCATAGTGCTTGAGAGCAATTCAATAGTCTACTTTGCACAGTTTTGTACGAGCCATTGTTTTCTTCTTCAAGTTGTCCCACTTCCCCTTAGTCAAGTTTTTGCTATTGCACAGGAATCTCAAGAGCAGAAAAAAGCCGCAGATCAGTACAGTGACTAAGATATGCCCCCAAGAAAAGATAAAATAAATAATAATAATAATGGGTAAAAGTTTGTACTACAGACGCGAAATTCAGTATCGTTACAGTCACTTCATATATTTAGAATTTATTCGATTATTGAAAATGTGATATTCGAAATAAGTATTTCGAAAAGAAACAAACATCAAACGGAAAGATTTCTTTATTACAAAGAAAGCGCTATTTAAACATCTGACAAGCATGATTTTATCATTATTTCTATTTCATTTGCTGGTTTTAGCGCTCACAAACGCTTAGCGAATCGAAACAAACAGATAGATCACACAGTTCAAAGAGGAGCCCGAGTTCACGCAGATATGCGTCTAGTTGGATCAAATTTGATCTCTATTTATGATTAAATGTCAACGAAAATAATGCATAATGCAACAACAGAGTACAAGAACACTACAGAACTAATATAAAATAGCAATGTTTGGTGGTATTTATGTTGCACACTTTTATCCAATCATTATGTGACTATTGCATTATCAGGGGGGGTGTCTCCCAGGGAAACCAATATTTATTTTATTGGTCACGTGATCAAAATCTCCTAAAATCTTGAAGATTTTGATCACGTGTCAAACCACCCGGTGCCATGTGTGAGCGACCGCCATTTTGAAAAAAAGAGCGAACAGAGTAGCCCTGGGGACGAGGTTGTATTTATTCATCGCTACCACCGCACGCTTCACTGATTTTTCCATATGACGGCAGCGACGGTTTGCAATTTGCAAGTTGCAGTTTTTGCGATTTACGACACTTTCTTTATAGTTTTGGATGAAAAATGTCTCGAAGCTATCAAAGCACTTATTGGTATTGGCATATTTAATGTTTTTTGTTTAGATAACAGATAAAACGTTGTGAGTAGTGTTCTTTGGACTATTTTTAGTTATACTTTTTGTTGATTAGCTTTGAAGCACATGGCTGGTATGAAAGTTCTTTTGAAACGGTTCGTTTTAAAACTTGGTAGGCTGAAAGCTCTTTAATTTACGCCTTAGGTTGTAGTTTGGAAGTGGTCTTGAAGGGAGGATATTATTCTGGTTCTATTGTTCATCTAATCGATCTGACGACACAATTTTTCACAGGCAAATGGTCCCTACTATGGAACACAGTGGTTTTATACGTTCAAAATAGGAGGTTTTATAGCTAATATGTTCATCTATCTGATTGTAAAATTTGCATGGCGTTGGTCGCTTGGTTCATCTCATCAATCTTTTTAAACACAAGATACGATATAACTTAACATTCAATACCAGCCAAAAAGATGTCCTTGCAGGCGAATCACTAAAAATATGAATTATTTTAAATCATTTTTTGACATCAGTCATTCATGTACGATGAATTGCGAAGATAAAACAAAACAACCAATAATTATGTGTGATAATGATGTACTTGCAAAAAATCCTCGATTCTGATTGGTCGAGTGCAGTGCAGTTCAGGCGTAATACCAGTGCAGAAAGTTGTAACACCAGTGCAGAAAGCTGTAACACCTGTGCAGAAATTTGTAATTCCAGTGCAAATTACAACTTGATTCAAAAGACAAAAAACGACCTAAAACTAAATGTTTTTGGAATTTTTTACTATCTAGAATAAAATTTTAATTTTCTAAACATTTCTATTTGCAAAACGTTTGAAATTTTACAAAAATACTCAAGAAATTTGCAAAACTCTGAGCGAGTTTTTGTCGAAAAATTTTCAATTTTCGCCTTGAGCGCGCGCTAGATGACGACATCATCACGGCATCATAGACGCGCGCTCGTTCGAATTTGAATCAAAATCTCAACCAAAAAATCGACAAAATGGTTGAATTTTTTTACGGGCTCATGCAATTACGAACTCTTTGAAAAACAAACTCGTGCATCTTATTACTTATACTAATTTCTCTATAACATTAAAATTATTAATGATATTATTGGTAATTAATAAATTCATTATTTTGTTAATTTTATCAAATCTAGAACCTTCGCCAGAATCCTCCATGTCTCAATACAAACAAAAAGACCAAAAAGGTTTGTATGGTAACTATCTCTCAACGAACGAAGCCTTCCTTAGTCGCGGGCACTATACTCCAAGTGGTGATTTCAATACAATGGCCGCACGCAAGTTAACGTTTATCAACACAAATATTGCTCCTCAATGGCAAGAAAGCAATGGTGGCAACTGGTGCAAGTTTGAGGAATCTCTTACTATCTATACAAATGGTCTGAAATCTGGAACAAAGAAACTTTACATCTTCACTGGAACAGGTATGATTCAAAACTTAAAAAAAGATTTTCTATCTTTCAATTTAGTTCTCACAATCAACAAGTTCCGTTCTAGTTTAATGATCTTGACTTTATGACAAAACGTTTTGCCTACATTTTTATTTATTCTACTCCTCGGCGGACTGGTGTCACAGTGAGGACACTCAAAGCGTTAACAGTTTGTCATTTTGATAACTCAGTGCATTCGAGATCAGCCCTACTTTTTTAGAGGATTTGGCGCAGTAGAAAGCTCAAAAAAATACAAACTCGCAGCCATATTTAGTAATATTACCTTATTTGGTATGACAACTTGTAGAGATTGCAGTGTTCGAATTGATTAAACTAACAAACATCTGAATTTCGTTTAAAAAACAGGAATATTGAACAACTGAGTAATACACAGGAATCCCAATGAACGACAACAAATAAGTTTGATGTGGAAATCTAAATAAAGTGTTCATATAGTTCGAGTGCCCTCACTGTAATTTATTTATCTTGTTTCATATCTATAGAGTACCTTTTAGTCGCTCTTTGTTTGCGTCTTTAGTTACAAAACCTACGTAATCGGGCAATATTCCTAAATTACATAAGCATATCTTCTTCAAACAAGCCATTTGTTCTACAAATCATGATCATACGATATGATTATTTAGGTCTTTTTGGGCCCGTTACTGGGAAACAAATACAATAAATATCTTGATATAAAAACACAGCATGTCATGTATTTCAGCTGGTCAGGCCACCGATAGTGGTAAAGATATCAAGCTCAAAGGCTCTGTCGTTACCCCTCTGTACTATTGGAAAGCAGTGTGTCATCCAAGTGTCGGCTCAGCTGTGTTCATCATGCAAAACAACGTTGGAGATATAACTACAACCCCGTCAACTGGAGGTTGTAATAGTATCTCTCAAACTAGCAAGTATGGCATTCTCAAATGTTTAAGTCTAACACAAGCTGCGACCCAGTACCCCTCGTTTCAGCTGCCACAGTTTAACACGGCTACTTGTACACCTGGTACACGAGGAACTTTCCTAGATGCAACGTTGGCTACCAAGCTACAGTAAACAAGACCTTAACTAAAAATCGAAAATGAAAGGAAATATGATTTGTTAACAATAAACGTGAAGATAACTGCAATAGAGAGTGTCTGTATCTTAATTAAAATGATGATAGTACACTCTTGTCAGTGGTCTCTCTGTCACTCATACAAATGAGAATGGGAGAACCGGCGGCGTAACTTGGTGATTACAGAAAAGAATCTCAGGTTAATATTTTGGGTGGGAATTGGGAGGGAAAATCGCCACTGCATCACCAAGCGACACCACCGCGCATGAGAAAACACCACTAGGGCCACTTGCAGTACTGGCGCAGGTCTTTGCTGGTCGTGTCAGAGTGGGATGTGTTTGAGGGGGCGCTCTCATTTATATACTCGCGACAGGGGGACCGCTGACAATAGTACACTCTTGTCAGTGGTCTCTTTGTCACTCATACAAATGAGAATGGGAGAACCGGCGGACTCCACAAGTTCACAGTGAGAAAAGAGGCATCACAACATAGACCGTAACTTGTATGTACCTCACCATATAAGCAGCTCACCCAACAACCCCCATACTCACACCCATACTTTAACTACTCTACAATGCACCCATATGCTACGCCCATACTAATCCCCATCCTTTCCGAAGTCCCCCCTGAATTACAATTATTGGATGAAGGAACATGTATTGGCTGACATCCTCGTCTCGTCCACAACCGAACCCTTTGATAGAACTGCAGAGGGAACCGAACAAGAAAAACCTGGGCAAGTTTCATATAGTATAAAGCTGTCTGTTCGTTTTCCTAGTCAACGGGGGACGTTACATCCGCCAGGCCAACCCTAGAGAGGGCCAATGTTATGGCGCAACCCGGTCGAAGGCTATGAAGGATCTACCCTTCATCTATACCCGCTTCCCCAAGGTAGCGCTTAAACCGCTCTGATCGTCAGCTGATTGCTTGTTGATCACGTCACCCTGTGGAGTGGTAGGTCGGAACAGGTCACCTATTGATAGATCAATGCTAAGCTCTTTACGTCTCTATCCCTTAACCGGACAAACAAGTGGATCTGGGTGCCTGCGCAAGCCACACATATTAAAAGAAGTGTTTTCTTTTTTTACCCAAATCCGATCTCCGGTGAAAAAACGACTTAAAATACGCCTGATCTCTTGCAAGAAGGAATAATTTTGTCCAGGCCGACTAAGTTCTTTTTCAAGAAAGCGACCCAAGAGATGTAATTTCTGCAAGAAAAACTGTCAGAGCCTGTTTTGGCATGACTCTAGCAACCACTTGTTCTTGAGTGGTATGGTTTAACAAATCAATTAGTAACGCTATTAAGAAAAGAGATTTGTTATTACTTAGAGCCAAAAAGCTCTACACTAGATTGGCAGAAATACAAATACGCTAAATGCAAAACAATTAATTTTATCAAAAAGACGAAGGGTATTTATTTTAGCGAATCCATAGAGACAACAGCGGAAAGTCCAAAGGAGTTTGGCGTAATATACGCGATCTAACTGGACCATCGGAACAATCGCAACCAAACCAAAAGTGATACCATCAACGATCCAACAGAGATCGCAGAAGCACTAAACAATTACTTTTATTGTATTTATAACAGTACTCAGGATGTCAAGCTCACGGATTGACAAAGAAACCCCTTTTCAAACCCCACTGTTAACTGAAAGTGAAACCACGGCTTTAATAAAGAAGGTACCAACCAATACAGCAACCGCTCCATACAGAATAAGCGCTATTTAAAGTATTGAAAACTATAGCACCTGTTTTTGTCACAACATTACAGAGACTAATCAATCATTCAATTACGTCATCCACATTTCCCAGTACTTGGAAAACTGCACGGGTAACGCTGATACATAAAATTGGTCCACGTGACGAATGTCAAAACTATCGCCCAACGTCCGTATAATAAAAATAATAATAATTTATTAAATTTCTATATAATTACATTCTATAGCGCTTTACATCAGAGAACAAAAATAAACATATAAAATCGTAAGAATACATAACCTACTATGCATAATTCTAAAAAAAATCAAGATGGAAATCTACAAATAATAAGATATATTATATACAAATTATAGAGAATAATAAAACAGTCCCAAAGTCTTTAATTATATGCGTCAATAAAAAAGGTGTGTTTTCAAGCGTTTTTTAAACGTATTTAAATTTTTACATAGTTTTATATCTACAGATAAACTGTTCCATAATGTAGCTGCTGCAAATGCAAAATCTCTCCCTCCAAATGTCTTGTGTTTGATTTTAGGTACAACTAAATGATTGTTTTTATCTGCTCTCGTTCTTTTAGCAGGTCTTTTTACAATTAACTGCTCTAAGTTAGGTGGCGCAATCCCATTTATTGACTTGCAGGTTAGCAGCAAGACTTTATAATGTACACGATGTCTCACTGGTAGCCAGTGAAGCTGTTTGATGATTGGTGTTATGTGATATTTTATCTTCATTATCAAAGGTTCTTGAAAAACATGTTAGCAATTCCCTTCTTAATTATCTGCAAGAAAATTAAACTTTGCCCGGATACTCCAACCAGTCAGCCTTTCGTTCAAACCACTCAACAGAAACAGCACTCATAAAATTGCATGCATGATAAGCTATTATTTAATATGGACCAGGACAAATTAACAGGATTGCTATTATTGACTTTTAAAGCTTGACCTTGTAGACCATGATACTCTACTACAGAAGATGAAGCTCTATGGCTTAACAGCACCTACTATAGATTGGTTTAAATCTTACCTATCAGATAGGAAACAGTTCGTTCAGATTGCCACCTTTTAATCGTCTGTACAACAATTCCACAGGGATCTAATGTCGTACAAACACTCTTCATTTTGTTTATAAACGATCTACCGTTACATGTAACCAGCTCAACAGTAGATATTTACGCCGACGACGTTACACTGTCTACAGCATCCAAATGGGATAAAGTAAACCAAATACAAGAAAAACTCACTGACGATCTTAACTGCATGGGCGTTTACAAATAAAATGTCAATTAATGAAGACAAAACAAAATCAATGCTGGTTGTAGGAAAAAAAACGCGTAAAGGTCGCACAAAGCAAAAGAAAAAATAAATAAATAAATAAATAGGTCAAATCACATAGGTTACTAGGTCTTCAATTTGATGACGACCTAAATTTTGATAGCCATGTAGAAGCACTAAGTCTAAAAAGAATTCAAGTGCTAAAACACATCAGCCCATATCTTAGAGTGTTAACACTAAATGTATGCAACAGTTGTCACTATTTAGTAATAAATAGCACTAATTAAACAAAAGAAAATAGAATTAGCATAAAATAGCACTGTTTAGTGGTATTTATGTTGCACAATTTTAGTGCGTGCACTAAACAAGTGCAGCGTGAACTTTCTTATAAGACGATCATTAAACCAACTATATTGTACTGTTCAACCATGTGGGCATATGGAAACAAAGATCATGAAACTAATATCATCAAACTACAGAAGAGAGCAGCAAGAACAATTCTGAAGGTTGAAAGTCACACGAGATCAATTAAAATGTTTAACTCACTGAACTGGCTTCCCTTTATGCAGCCGAAGTTTACATAAATAGATGTACCTTAGCTTTTAAAAGAACCAGAGGAAAACACCAAGTTACATAAATGATACTCTAAAATTGAACAGTGAAAACTACAAGAGAAAAGTAAGATATAATAAGCTAAACTTACTGTTCCCTAAAATAAAAATAAAACTGAAGGGGCAGAACAGTAGTAGTCAAAACAATCACAGAATGGAATAACCTTAATGAAGAAAAAATGAAAGAATTAGAATCAAAACATTTTAAGGAAACATTGTTCAACCGAACTTATCAAAGAGCAAAAACAAATTGGCAAATTTATCATTCTTGATAACGATTCCTCAAATGTATTTTCCCCTAATTTCTAACTTTTATCTTTCACACGTATATCTTTTTAAATATTTTTATATTTCCGACGATTTCAGTTGATTATTTATTGCAATTCTTTTATACTCAACAAATGTTTATTATGTAAACCTTGTTTTACTTGTCCTTTTATTTCTTCTCGTATTTCAGTGAAAGGTCCTAAGTCTACTTTTAAAGTAGATGATCATTTTGATTGTACTTTTTCTAACGTTTATTGTATTCAGTGTTCAGTTTTTGTGATCTATTGTATATTGGTGAAACTGGTAGACATCTTTATGACATCCGAAAATATATATATATATATATCTTTTTCCAAACCAGTTTCTCGTCATTTTAATTCTTCTTATCATTCAGAATCTGACATCGTTGTTTTTGGGGCTTATTTTTTCAAGCGGCGATAATCAATCCCGCAAAACTATTGAAAATGCGCTTAATTCATTCACTCGGGTTGAGTCATGCTTCACTTTCCTATTTCACACTTATTGTTTATTTTAACCTTTTGTCATTGCTTTGTTTTGACGTTTTCCTCTCTCTCATTGGTCACATTTTATTTTAATATATATACCCATTCTTTTTTTTTTTTTTCATTTTTCTCGTATTACTCCGACGAAGGACTAACGTCCGAACCGTCAGTTTTCGCTTTTCATTCAACGGCGTCTAATTTATCATCACATTTACAACTGTTTCTCTAGAAACACCGACGCAGTTCTACCCAGTATTTCTAACTAGTTTTTACCTCTACAAATGTTTATTATGATTTAGCCAAATTATATCAATTTGTATCAATATAGCATATTTCTTATTGAACCATTAGCGATGGCCGCTCGTTCATCAGTTTCGCACTGTCATGCGTCACCCTCCTTGAATAGAGTTGATTTTATTGTATTCTATTGTAACATCGACGGTTCTGCAGCTACTTTTCCCTTTAAAACCTCTGACATAAAAGCAGGGTTGATATGACGATTGCAAGCTGTCATCCCCTGGGTAAGGTCTGTAGACTCCCAACTTGTCCATCGTGTGTGTATCCTGAGTTGGACTGAAGCTGGATCAAATGATGGGTCATGCTCCCAACAAGGGAATGTCATACCAGTCTGGACAGAAAACGCATCACATCATGCCCTCAGGGAGCACTGGTTTTGCCCCCCCCCCCCCCAAAAAAAAAGAAAAGAAAACTACACCCAGGGGATGACAGCCTTGAGCGTCGGTAATCCGGCTAGAGTATAGAAACTCTTTCAAGACTGTCAGCCCTTGAGAAAAGGCAAATAAAATAAATAAACAAATGAAAACACGGAATTAAACAAGTAAAGTAAATAACGAAATTGGATTAAATAAATATATAAATAAATCTAAAAATATATATATAAATAAACAGGGGTGTGATTACCATTAGATACTAGGTACTAAAAAAAAAAAAGACTTGAAAGAGACGGACTATTACACAATTGTATAAGTAGCCTTCGTACTGATAGCGAGGACAAACTGTTAACTCGCATGAAATTAAATAGCAAAAAAAAGTCTTTTACATACACTGATAGCGAGGCCGAACTGTTAACTCGCACAAAGTAGAAAAAAAAACTTTTACATACACTTATAGCGAGGCCAACCTGTTAACTCGCACGAATTAGCAAAAATCTTTAGCATACACTGATAGCGAGAACAAACTGTTAACTCGCACGAAATAGCAAAAAAACTTTTACATACACTGATAGCGAGAACAAACTGTTAACTCGCATGAAATAGCAAAAAAACTTTTACATACACTGATAGCGAGGCCAAACTGTTAACTCGCATGAAGTAGCAAAAGACTTTAAACATACACTGATAGCGAGGGCAAACTGTTAACTCGCATGAAATAGCAAAAAAACTTTTACATACACTGATAGCGAGGGCAAACTGTTAACTCGCATGAAATAGCAAAAAAACTTTAACATACACTGATAGCGAGGCCAAACTGTTAACTCGCATGAAATAGCAAAGAACTTTAACACTGATAGCGAGGACAAACTGTTAACTCCGCGCATGAAATAGCAAAAAACTTTAACATACACTGATAGCGAGGGCAAACTGTTAACTCGCATGAAATAACAAAACAAAAAAAGAAAACCTTAACGTGCATACAAAAGAACGGATTTTGAAACATGCACAAAAATGAATGGAGTATAGTATAGACCATGCACAAAGAACCACATTCCGTAATGCAAAAGCTTACACATGTTTTATACGGTACAATGCCACTATTGCAGACATAAAGAGAAATACATGGCAGAGCAACAACAACTAACATTACGACAAGAAAACGAGAGCAAGGCCAGCATAAAGTAAAACAAATGATGTAGCTAACAAGGCATTATTTCACCTGCGCATGCGCGAAATTGCCTTTTGAGACACCTCATCCTCATAGCGGTCGCTGTCGGATTTCATAACTGCTTGGTATGCCTATGGATTTTTTTCCACCTTTAGAACATTTTGGAGCATAGAAAAGTCCAGTATAGTTTTAAATAACTTCAAGGTTTTTGCTTAAGTTCCAGTCGTTCAATTTTAGACTGATGATGCCTCGCTAAACGGAGTCAAAGTAATAGTATTCTGCGAACATGTGCGAAGAATCTTCGCCATTTGTTGCTTGTTTTTGCCTGAGAAGAGCTGTTATTTCATCACTTTTACTAAAAGTCATGGTTCTAATCAATAAATTTAGGTAAGTGTATGATAAATATGCTTTTATTTCATTATGTGTTTTGAAATCGGATTATCCGAATTGGATTTTGCTTTGGTTTGAAATCTCTCGATATTGTGCACTGGAGTAATTATAGCTTATATCAAACGGGAAAATTCTCTTATTGGAGGGTAACAACCACTGAGTTATTTCTACTGATGAGACCCTAAGTTCATCCTTATCATTGTGATGTGAAACTTATTGTTGGCAAAATTTGGCTAATTAGGGTTTTCAAGTGAAATATTATTGATGGTGGTTCTAGCGGCAGACAGAATATCGGTTCCATTTTCAAATCAAATGAATGTTATAGCCTTGCAGCTCTAAATTCTATCTTCCCAATTCGTGTGCTACAATTCCATTTATTTCTTTGCAAAATCGGTGATCTGACATTACAATGGTCCGAAGTTTAAATTCACCTTGAATATTGTTGTTCATGAATATTTAATTTTGTGTCATAACATGAATTCTCGAACATCAACCACTGAGTTATAACTTGTTCTCTTATCTATGTTATGTACACTTTTATGTTATTAGGTGAGAACAACTGGGAAAATTTGGCAAAGAGACCAAAACATGGCTTCAAATTGATCTGTCACTGACATTCTGGCCTACTGATTCAATGACTTCTGATTCAAATCGCTGGAATAAATATTTTATGGTTGTTTATTTGTTAATGTCAATGAATTAAATATTAAAGAAATGAAATAAACGTTTATATTGTACATTGTTTTTTACATCTGTAAAAGAAGACAAGAATAACAAGCCATAGTAAAAAAAATATTACACAACAAGCGCCATTTTGACAATATAGGCTTTGTGCGCGTCATTCCTGTGAGGAGCCCGCCATACAATTATTTGGCTCAGCAGTTCAGCGCATGCGCAGGTAAAATAATGCCTTGTTGATGTAGCTCGATAGTAGCGTTATTATAATACCTCAATCATTGGAGCAGGAGCATTCTCGTGAACAAGTTCACGGACTGCCGCTGCTTGTTGGCCTTGTTCTGCTTGTTTTTCGTCTGGGTATGAGGAGCGGTTGTTATTTGCTTCTCTTAATGCTCTCCTCGACATTTTGACCGGCTCTCGGTAGCACAGGTCTCTGTACTGGTTCGCTCATTATTAGTCTAAGCGTAGCGAACGGAGCTAGTGGTCTGCTGCTGGTCGTGTCAGAGTGGGATGTGTTTGAGGGGGCGCTCTCATTTATATACTCGCGACAGGGAGACCGCTGGTGGTCTCTACTTTCACATACCCACAATACCTGATTTTTTTGTTTGGGGGGGGGGGGAGGGGTGGGGGATAAAATTACTGTCATTGAAATCATTTTTATTTCATTAATAAAATAATTATTAAACAAAATTTATTCGACATCACAAAACCTTCCCCCTTTATAAACAGAAGGTTTTCCAGAAAATATAGAAAACTTTAATTTAGCAAACTGCAAACATGTGCTCAGATGGAGGCACAGACTATTCCAACAGAGTTAAAACAGATTTCGCCGCGCTGGTGCATGGAACTCAGACAATTATTATGTAATAACTCCCAGAACAAGTAGCTAATATGGGAAACCCCTAATTAATGATAAAAACAATTCAATTGATTTTTTTGCACAGCCTTGCTTCCACGCTAAATAGGTCACATGTTGCATTATCTCATCCTTAATCTCACATTATCGATTCTACAATTCTACGATTTGTGTGGTTTTGTTTCAGTGTGTCAGTCTTTATGCAGAAAATGCTTAAAAATTATGTCGGCGGGAAGTGTGAGTTCCCAGCTACCTTTAACAATCGGCCTAGAATACAGAAGACGTAAGTTCGAATTCCGCCAAAAGCATATGATATTTCCGGTGTTCCGAAAACCTGACCTAGGCCATAGCCCGGGTCATGACCCTACCTATGGCCCTAACTATGGCCCAACCTATGGCCCAACCAATAGAAAAGGAGCTAAGAGAACCTTTCCCCTGACCCCATCGAAAAACCAACCAGTGCTATTTTTAGAATCAAGATTATTTTTAAACTGTTACCAATCCCGCTAAAACCTTATTCTTAAGAGAAAGACGACTAGGTAACATGTTAGTATTTCCAGCATTGTTAAGTTTTTATTTTGCAAATTTGAAGAGCTTTTCTTTTTTAGTTCGACGCCAGAACAAAAATTGTCCATTTTCTCTCGGGTCAATCTGACCAATCACGTCCCGTTCTTAAAATATCTCGTCGATGATAAATAAGCTTAACCTGGCTTATGATGTGTGCAAAGCCCAGTATGGGGGATAGGTTCTCTTAGCTCATTTTTTCATCGCCCTACCTATGGCTCTTTTTATTTTACCAAAATATCTGTCAAAATTAAGAACAATAATAAATCAAAATTAACTTATCAATTAAGATTATCCGTCAGCCACATAGATTATTAGCACCACAGCAACCCGACATCAACTGATGATGGGCTTCCTGTGGAATTAGTTGAATCAGTAGTACTTGAGTTATAAGATTTGTGTTTGTTGACTTCTCGGATCGAGTGCGAGGTGAGTTCAGACTTTGATTTTATTGTTTAATTTCATTTCCTTTTGGGATAGATTGTAGCTACAACAATGTGATTTTTCCAATTCCGATTGGACGACTAACGTTTGATTTTGATTGATTTTTTGTAATTTTGACCGATTTTTTAGTGAAATAAAGAGAACAAAATGGTGGGCCATAGGTACGGCAATGGCTCGGGCCATGGCCCAGGTCCAGATGTTTGGAACACCCTGAGATTTTTCTATGTTTATTTCCTGAAATTTAACTACATCAAGTGAAAATGAGATGAATTCTCGTAAATAAGTTAACTTGAAAAAAGTTGTTGCATTAAAAGTTAGTGGCCCGCTAGAAATACTTTAATTTCGATATGGAAGTTAATCGCCAAAAAATGTTTTTTGTTTATTCTGGGTTTCGTCTCCTGATTTATTTAATCTTAATAGTATATACTTAGTAGAAACCTTTGCAAATAACTATGATAAATTATGCATGTTGTGCGTTCAACTTTTTCGTATCTAAACAATGTTGCGAACAGGTGTTTCAAAAAATAAAGAAAAACATTATCATGAAGTGATCATCTTTTTACGTTTGCCAAGAGTAAACCTCTTTCTCCAAATATGAGTTACTCAGCAAAACATAAGTCAATGTCATTTGTATTTGTATCAAGGAGGCCGGTCTCAGGAAACTTGGCCGTTTCAGGTTCGAGTACCACTCTGGACGCCACTCTTTAACTATCTTTGCCTAGATTCAGTCTATGTATTCATGGCAAACTCGTGTGAAAGTATGGTGGTTGCACTAGTTTTTTTCAGTGTTTTATCTGAGACTGCAGGTCAGTGAAAAACACTAAACTACTGCCGCCCGGTCGGCTCAAAAAATAAAGAAAAACATTATCATGAAGTGATAATCTTTTTACGGTTGCCAAGAGTAAACCTCTTTCTCCAAATATGAGTTACTCAGCAAAACATAAGTCAATGTCATTTGTATTTGTATCAAGGAGGCCGGTCTCAGGAAACTTGGCCGTTTCAGGTTCGAGTACCACTCTGGACGCCACTCTTTAACTATCTTTGCCTAGATTCAGTCTATGTATTCATGGCAAACTCGTGTGAAAGTATGGTGGTTGCACTAGTTTTTTTCAGTGTTTTATCTGAGACTGCAGGTCAGTGAAAAACACTAAACTACTGCCGCCCGGTCGGCTCAGCGCCTGTCTATTGTGCGGGAGGTCACGCGTTCGATCATGATTCATGCAGTACAAATGCACTGATAAAAATAAAATAAACAAATACGTTTTCAAATTATCTATTCGAGCAATCAAAAAGAACAACAACAACGAACTTTTGTTAGTTTCCGTTTTTTTCCATATCGTCACTAGGAAAAGCATTCATGCCGTACAATTGAAAGATGTTAAATCGGCTTTCGGAGCAGTTATCTAGGCCTCTAACACACAGGCATTCTTAGGCTTTGTTCTTATTTCAACAGGTTAGTACAATTCACGGCAGTCTGATTGAAATGGAGACCTATGCTTAACGTCCTTATCCTCCTATGTTATTATCAAGTGATTTAATATTTCATTCATGGCCGTAACCACGGGGGGTGCACGTGCATCCCCCAAGAAAAGTCAAAGGGTCCGCTCATCCATCTACATTTTGTTTTATTACAAGAATTTCTTTCTTAGATTCAGTGTAATCAAGAGCACAAAACTAGAACCATCACCGGAAATACAAATAATAAAGTCATTCAAAAGAAAAGCTTTCTTTTTTTAAATTACCCAAAAGCACTAATAAAAGTTGTTGATTGTACAATTATCTATTCACGCCACGCTTTTTCCCTTGAGTGAATGTTCCATTGCGGATAATGAACAGCAAAAGGTTTATTTGCGTTCCTGGGGCCGGTTGCATTAAGCCTGAATAAAGTTATCCACTGGATAAAGTTATCCGCTCCAAAGGATTTCTTTAGAATTTATCAGCTGGATATAGAGATTTATCCGGTGGATAGCGCCATCTAGGCTTCGTGCAACCGGCCCCTGGTGTTTTATTATTTTATTTTATTTTATTTTATTTTATTTTATTTTATTTTATTTGTTGCTTTATTCGCTAATGAATTATTAATGAAGAGTATTGACCTTTTTGGCGTCGAAACAATTCTGCTTGCAGGTCCATTGCAGGAACAAGAAAAAAAAGAACTAAGAAAATGATCTTATCGACATTGATACATGTGATCACACGAGTGAACTTCTTTTTATTTGTTATTTTAAATCACTCAAGAACAAGAATGGTTTACGATGTTGATACATTACGGATCTCTAGAGTGAATTTCGTTTTATTTACTATTTTGAATCACATATTAGGAAAAAAAATTAACATCGACATTAGGGATCCCCAGAGTGAATCTCATTTTTATTCAGTAAAGTTGTTTAGCTGTCCCTGGTTCAAGCACATATCATAAAAAAATCATCAAATCTTGCTTTTTATCTTGTTGTTGTTTTTTTGTTTGTTTGTTTGTTTGTTTTAATTTGCCAGTAGTTAATTTCCAGTCATGACAGTTAGTAGGAACAAAAGATTTTGTACCAGAATCATTTACATTTCTCAGAGAAAAATAGTTCTTGTTCCTGCCTCCTGTCATGGTTTCCATCTTGTGACAGTGCCAAGCATCAGATGCATTTGCATGGAAACAAAGTGGACATAAGTGCAATTGCTCCACAAGATAAACGAAACCAAATTTCAGTAGTTATTTTCTAGATATTGTGTTTATTAAAAAATACTTTTTATATAGTCTAAGGATTATTTTTCTCTCTCACTCACAACTATACATTTATTAGGAGAACCTGGTGAAAACCCCAAATAATTAAACAAGAAGTAAAAATATTGGTTGACTTATCGGGATCTTATATCAATAAATGTCATCGCCGCAATCAGTAAAAGATATACCAACGGAAAGAATAGACAACAACACCTCCATCACAAACCAAACAATAGTATATCGTTTCTGCTCAAAAGACAACACAACGTCTAGTTCGACTAGACTCGATTTCGTGTGATTTTAAAATGACCCCGTATATCGTACCATAGGTATAATTTCTAAGTAAAAATTTAATTATCTGATGTATTCTCTCATAGTGGTTAGAGTAACCACATCTACTCCTACAAAAACATTATACAATGGATTTTTTTTTCAGATAAAAGTTGAAAGATTTAAGGCTGCTGATTTTTGTAATTCTAAGATGGCTTTCGGTCAATGCGGTTCTCTGGTGAAATTTAAAACGGTAACGAGAAGACTACGTATCTAACATATCCAAACATAACAAATCAATTGCATTACCCAAAACTCATTCATTGATAACGATTTTCTACACAAGAACAAAACGTTTTTGTGACGACAGTGCAGAACTGTAAAATAAGCTATACGGAATGTGGAATGTGGCTAAAAATCATTGTAAAATCCAAACACCCTTTTTGTAAAATTTTAACAGTTTTAAGAGTTGCGTGATATTGTATATAAAATTGTGTAAAGGTGTTAGAAATTATAAAGAATATAAATTATTCAATGGTCACATTAAGTGAAGCGTGAACTAGCCTGGTTATATAGTTTTCCGTTTGGTCTTTGCAATCGTGATTCGCTGGTAGGTATTCCGCAGTTAACAACAAGGCAATTGTTCTTACCATTTGAATCAAGGTATGTGATTGAATCAAAGAATTTGAAGTCAAATAATATTTGCTTTTCGTCAAAGAATACAATTGAGATTTATTTTGATTAATTTAAATTTTAAAAGTTTGAACAATTTGGTCAAACAACGTCTGGAATACCTAAAGGTTCTGTACTTGGCCCTTCTCAGATATCTTACCAAATTTTTTCTTTTCACAAGAAACATTTTCTCGTTTCATAAAAAAAGATATTTATATTACATTGAGATGGTAAATATTTTGTTGAGTAGCACAGTTAATACTGGGGATATGCGACTTCAGCGCCGTAACCAGACCTTTTGCAGGGGGGATGCACGTAAAAAAACATTGATTAGTAAAGTTGGTGTGCTTTTCAATAACCCGTGAAAAACCGTATTACAATTTATTGCGCTTTATAGTCTTTTTGAATGACTTTATTCTTTTATTTTCGGTGATTATTACACCTTATTGCAACCCTTCACATTTTGTCTTGGTCTTTTCACAGTAGCATGGTCTTTCACACGAGTTTTATAAATAAATTATAGTTTTGAGCGGACCTTCTGTTTTTCTGGGGGGTGCACGTGCGACTTGTGCACCTCCTTGGTTACGGCCCTGGACTTTCAAAAGCTCACAGTCTGAACATTTCTATTAGACTTCCTCAAAGTCCTTCGTCTCAACCCCGCGCGCGCCTTGAAAAACACAGGAAACCTAATTGAATTTCCTGCAGGACGAAGGACTTGATTCCCGCAAAATTTTATTGAAACAAAAATTGATCAGCAAACGATTTTTATAGAAAGGTGAAATGATTCAATCAGCGCGCTCCAAAAGCCTGTCAATCAAAAAAGTTTGTCACGCAAAGAAACAACGCGTTTTTTTTTTCAGTACAATTTTCACAACAACAAAAAAACATTTGTGAAAAGTTAAGGTCTTCCTGTCTAAATAAATTTCCCGTGAGAGGTTGCATTGTAACATGCTTTACTTTTCTGTCCGGACGAGATCCACAAACCGTCTATAATATGCTAGCGACTTCTTGTTAACATAGAAAGCAAACTCGTTTTTGATACTGAACAAGATTTTTGTCACTCCATGTTTTGTTACTCCATATTTTGTCAGTACATGTTTTTGTCAGTTATTATTATTATTATTATTATTATTATTATTATTATTATTATTATTATTATTATTATTATTATTATTATTATTATTATTATTATTATTATTATTATTATTATTATTATTATTATTATATGAGCAGTATACACTTTTGAATGCTAACTATTACAGCTGGATAGGGCGGGTATCCGTAGCCTATCAGCCTGACAGGAATTATGTTACAATGAATCAAATATAATGCACTTTGCTTAAAATGAAAAACTATACAGATATCTTTTTCCTTATTGCACATATTTCTCGTTTTTATAAATATTATATCTCTTTATATATTAATTTAAAATGTCCATAATGTTCATTTGCAATGTAAAAAAGATTATAATGTTCCTAAAAAAAAAACAAAAAAAACAAACTAATTGTTCAAATTATATAAGTGTTCATAAAATGCAGTTCTGGATGATTAGAATGTTTTTAAAATGTGACCAACTTAAATGTTCTTGCAATGTTCAATGTACCATTCAGTACAGCTTTCTGCATTCCCCATAATACATTTTTGTATCTTACTCCAAAGATCTTCTTCATCTCAGCTTCCAACTCTTTAGACCATCCTCCAAGAACGTCTATAATAATGTTCACTTGTGAGATCTTGTATCCTGGGTGTTGTCTCGTCAGCTCTAGCCTAAGTGTATGTATGTATGTATGTATCTTTGTGGGTGACAGATAAAGCATATTGCTTTTAATTTTCCAATCTGGCCCTTTGGGGGACTTTTACGGACTGCTATTATGCAGCTTACAAACATGAGTGTGTGTTAGTGATTAGTGCCCCCGATGTTAGTAAGTACAGACACTGAGGATGGTCGTACTTGCGTCCTCAGTGGTTCTTTAACGTCCACAACTGGATTAGAGTATAGAGTAGACGGGACCTCCGATTTAACGTCGTTATCCGAGAGGACGTGAAGATCTTACCATTTGCAGATAGAGAAACAAAGGCAGCAACTTCTCCTCAATTATTTTAAGACCCTGAGTGTTGGTCCGGTCAGGGCCCGAACCCGTGACCTCCCGCACTAAAGTCCGATGCTCTACCAATTGAGCTATACGGTCGGCGCTTGTGCTCCTTACTTCTCTGTCTTTTCCTTGTCTTTCTTGTCTCTGTTCTTTATCCATGGGCAACTCATTTCTGCAATGAGTACTTCTTTGTTCTTGTGGTTGATGAACCGTGCGTCCACTCGGTTAGCTCTTACAAACGTGTGCTCAGCATAGACAGGTACGTCCCAATAGGGTTCAGCGTCTGTTGACTGGTAAAGTGGTTTGGGTTTAACATCTGAGAACCATGGAGGTGTACTATCAGCTAATTTGAGATCTGTTAACATCTCTTATTATTATTATTATTATTATTATTATTATTATTATTATTATTATTATTATTATTATTATTATTATTATTATTATTATAATTATTATTATTATTATTATTATTATTATTAAGAATAATTGAGAATAATCGACATTCCACAACCAGCACCCAGCATTCTCTAAGGAAATAGTTGCAGTTTACATTTTAGTGCTGAATTGTCCGCATTGAGGCTAAATGACGTTCAAAATAAAACACCTTTTTTTTCTTTCAGGTTATCATGATGAAGCTTTTAATTGGTCTATTAGTTATGGGCTTCCTATGCCAGGCAAAGGCTCAGGACTTTAATGCGTTTGACAACGACATCAATAAATGTCTGTTCACCGCTTGGACAACTGCTTCTGGCAATAAAAATGCTGTATTGAAAGAAGCAATCAAATGTCCGGGACGAGACAAGGCTCAGCTCTGTTATGGTTCACCAGCCAGGCGCCCAGTTGCACAGTTTGCTGTTTGCTACAATAAACTTACCCTTACTCCAGATTTCACCGGTCATATTGTAGTACCTAACATTCAAGGTGGTGGTGGTCGCGATGACTTTCACGATGAAACTGGAAAATATGGTATGAGCATATACAGTTTACCAAAAAAAACATAGATAGATAGTTCTTTCTTTACTCTCTTTGATTTACATCGCTCGATGTCTCACTTTTGTTACCTCGAGAAGATACAGAATCGTGAAATTTTATTTATTTTTATGCATTAACTAAACAATTTTTTTTGTAGCTCCCAATCCTCAGTCATCCGTTGACAATTATAGAACTCAATTCCAATCAGTAAATTTGTTCCCGAACTATAACGAAGGAGAAGACTACTTCCTATCTAGAGGACATTTGACGCCTAATGCAGACTTTACCGACGCAACTGATCGTGAGATGACAATGGTAAACACCAATATCGCCCCACAGTGGCAACGGTTTAATGGCAGAAATTGGGCAACCCTGGAAGCAGCTGTCAGAGCATATGCTACAGCCGTTAACAGGAACATATACGTCTTTACTGGAGTTTGTAAGTTCACTTGTCGGAAAATAGTATCGTCTTCAAGAAAAAAAATACTTTGTTTTTTGTTTCCTTGCTTCACTTGCTTTCTTGCTTGTTTGCTTGCCCGGGGGAGGGGGGGGGGGGAGACTCCGGGGTTAAACGATAGGGGATGCTCGTCGGAATTTTTCAAAATTACCCCTAAAAGATACCTCACGTTTTTCAAAATGGCGTGCCATCGCGAATTTTTCATCTCTAAAAGATACCAAATAGTGAGAATTTGGCAAAATTTCATATTTTAAACTCTAAAAGATACTAAATCGTTGATTTTTACCCCTAAAAGATACGGCGATCCTCCCCGATCGTTTACCATCGGAGTCCCACCCACCCGGGTTTGCTTGTCTATTTGTTCCTAATGATTTTTTTTTGTTTCTATTAATTCCCTGTACAGCTGGCAAGGCCAGAGATTCTAGAAGACCCGGTGAAGAAATTAAGTTACAAGGCGGTGTACTTACTCCACAATACTACTGGAAAGCCATTTGTGATCCAGGCTACGGTTCAATGGTGTTCTGGGGTGAAAACGCTGTCGGCGTAGCAAGCACTGATTCAGTTCAAGGTTGCAATGGTCAAAGGCAAACTAAGAGGAATGGAGTGATCTACTGTTGCAGTGTCCAAAATGCACCCGCTGATAAGAAAGGCTTTGCGCTTCCTCCTTTTAATGATAATTGTAAACCAACAGTTAAGGCTAATTTTATGGACAATCGCTTAAATAATCTACAATAATAGAAGTAAATAAATGTACTGAAGATGCAAAGTTGTATGTTGAGAATGTAAATGTACCGAAGCATCGTTAAGACATAATAAAAGGAACAATGGGCGTAGCAGTGGTATCTGTTCTAGTGTGATCTCTCAAGGATGTTCACTAACATTTCCTATTACAGTACCAAAATTCGTTGTATCGCGATCCGTCGTTTTAAAACTTTTTTTTTTCTCTCGACCGTCAATTTCAGAAGGCGGAGTTTATGTCAAATTAACCAATAACAGTACGTCTAAAGGCAGGCTCCGTCCTATGAAATTGATTGACCGTTCAGAAAAGACCAATATCAAAATTGAAACGCGATATAATGAATTTGGCAACAAACACCAGTCAACCTTACAACTAGAATTGCTCCGAGTATAGATAACTCAACAGTTGTCGCGCGCAACGCGGAAAAAAGCTGCACACCTTTGCTTGCGATGTTAAGTTCGTGAAATTAGGATCAAAAATGGAAAATTGTAGCAGAAAAACTCCATAATGAGTCATTGAGACTGAAAAACGTAGAAAACAGAATGGATTTGCTTTTAAGAAATGAAAAGGCTATGGTGAAGTGCCTGAAACTCACGTTATCGCCTAACATTCTGGTTAATACGGAGACGAAAAATAAAAATTTCAGTTTGGAAAGTGAAAAACGTGGGTCTTTAAAGTTTGATTTTGATTGGTCAAGAGTTGCATGTAATTTTTAGGTGTTATTGGTTCGAAGTTGTGTCCGTGTAGATAACAGCTGTGGGCAAAGTTGTACCGTCTAGATTGGCCTTTATTGTTGTGCGCCAGTGATTTTCTGGCAGCGGTTTGGAAGTTCATGAACAAGGCGCACACATCTCGTTTTGCAGAAGCTATAGCAATGAGCAATTTTTTTTTAAGACAATTAACGGTCTACTAAACAGAATATAGTGAATATGGAAAGAAAATACGAGGAGAAAAAATGGAAACACAGCCTTATTTCAATTGTATAAGTCAAATACTTTTTAACGGCAAAAAAACATGTAGCCAATTATAAATCATCTGTATTTATTTATTTGTCATTTGCATTAAAAACAAATTTTGATAAACACTCATATTTTATTGAGATAAATTTCTTCTAATAAAATCAGCAGTAATAAGATAAATAATCCAATTACTGTGGCTGTTTTTTTTTAATTTACAAATAATTATTTAGTTGTTTTGTTCTAACAACTTTATTGACTATGACCTAAATTAAATAATAACACAAATATAAATAGAGAAAAAACACAGTAGGCAATTACGTGCTAGATGACCAAAGGGATATGTGAGAACAGGACATAATGACCCATACATAGCACACCCATTAAAAGCGATAAAAATGGAGAGTCTATTGGTGCCAATGGCATGCATATTGCATATCGAAGATATTAGCATACTTGTAAGCTACTCAAAATTCGAGACAAAATAAAGTGTATGTATGTATGTATGTATGTATAATCACGGTTGAGTAACCAAGTGCAAGTTTTTTATTTATTTCAGTTTTAACGTTTTACGTAATCCATAAATTTCTGCTGGTTCATGTAATTAATTATACATGAGGTGTGTTGACCCTTTTAGTGTCTAAACAATTGCGTGCAGGTTCAACAACAGGTGACAACCTGAACAAGAAGGAAAGCAGTGTTCTTGTCCAACTGGTCACGGATCAACTTAGTGCATCTATAGTTAATTATTACTCAAAATATTTTAAATTACTCAGGACAAGTTGTTCCCTAACGGCCGGTATAGATTTGACGGACAATATACAGGATTTTTACCAAAACTATAAGACGATACTGAACTATTGAAAAATATTTACAAAACCAATTTAAATGAACGGAATTTTTCTTTGTGGAAAGTTTTGGAATGTTTGAAGAACACTTAGCTGATGACGACCAACAATTATTTACGCTGAATTGCTAATTTTTTATATTACTATTAGTTTAGATGCTAATTTCCAATACTCTGAGTAAGGAATGAGTCCATTGGCACAACAAGTGAAGCAACATTAACACAAAACCTAAATGTTTCCCAGTTATAATACAAATATTGCCTAAGTTATGTCAGTAAACAAAAACCCTCTTTGGGAAATCATGAAACCTTGATAGCAGTATTTAGACAGGTTTAAATACCGTATCCTCATAATTTGCCAAGGAATGTTTTTTTTAATACTGTCCTTTCAAGATCGTGCATTCAGGTTGTGAGAGTAAATCAAATACTGGAAAAAAAGGTGGTCACCGGCGCGAATTGGTAAAAGGCGTAAAAAAAGTGTGATTTTCCGTTTTCGTCGAGTTTTAACAGAAAATCTTCCTGGACATAAAAATTTCAATTACTCAGTTCCTTTTTACTTATAACTATTTCGAACTATAGATGTTGATTTAAGAAATCATACCTAGATAGTTATTTCAGCTGGTAAAAAAGCCGGTTGTCGTAAAAAGGTGTGAACACCAATGAAGCGTGGTCTGGTAATGGTAATATAATTTCCAGATTGTTCTTTGTTTCCGTGATTTCTTAGTGGTAAGCGGGCCAGCAGTTAAAGATCACCAGATTGGAAAGAGAATTCACCAGGTATTGCCAATCCACAAATGGGCTTAAACGAATTCTAATATTGATATTAACTTTTGTTTTCAACAAATACATATATAGAAAATTTTTATCTTTTCTATAAAAAGAAAGCGCTTTAGAGTTTTTCGTAGCAGGACAGTGGAGTACCTACGGGTTTCATTCTTGGCCCGCTGTACTTGGTCAAATTTTGTCTATAAATATGATACAAAGTTTTTGAAGTGAGATCAAGATGAGCTAAATAGCCCGTCAAATCAAAATTATTTTTGCAGGTATACAGTTTTTCCATAAAAATACTTACATCAAAGCGTCAAACACAGAAAACAAAGTATTTCTTTAGAGTTTGTCCGGTGGATAGGGATTTATCCGGTGAATATCGCTATTCGGGCTACGTACCGGCTCCAGGTCCTCAGAGTTAACCCGTTTGTGATATGTGGATCGTTTAGTGAAATAATTATTTACAAAAAGATACATTATTTTTCAGATTATCATGATGAAACTTTTGTTTGGTCTATTAGTTACGAGCTTCCTATGCCAGGTAAAATCTGATACTAACGCCTACGACAACGACATCAATCGATGCCTTTTCACTGCTTGGACAACTGCTTCTGGCAATAGTAATGCTGTATTGAAAGAAGCAATCAATTGTCCGGGACGAGACAAGGCTCAGCTCTGTTATGGTTCACCAGCCAGGCGCCCAGTTGCACAGTTTGCTGTTTGCTACAATAAACTTACCCTTACTCCAGATTTCACCGGTCATATTGTAGTACCTAACATTCAAGGTGGTGGTGGTCGCGATGACTTTCACGATGAAACTGGAAATTATGGTATGAGCATATACAGTTTACCAAAACAAACATAGATAGATAGTTCTTTCTTTACTCTCTTTGATTTACATCGCTCGATGTCTCACTTTTGTTACCTCGAGAAGATACAGAATCGTGAAATTTTACGCGTAAGAGCAATATAGCGGGACATATTCTGTTTATTGTTATGCATTAACTAAACAATTTTTTTTGTAGCTCCCAATCCTCAGTCATCCGTTGACAATTATAGAACTCAATTCCAATCAGTAAATTTGTTCCCGAACTATAACGAAGGAGAAGATTACTTCCTATCTAGAGGACATTTGACGCCTAATGCAGACTTTACCGACGCAACTGATCGTGAGATGACAATGGTAAACACCAATATCGCCCCACAGTGGCAACGGTTTAATGGCAGAAATTGGGCAACCCTGGAAGCAGCTGTCAGAGCATATGCTACAGCTGTTAACAGGAACATATACGTCTTTACTGGAGTTTGTAAGTTCACTTGTAGGAAAATAGTATCGTCTTCAAGAAAAAAAAATACTTTGTTTTTTGTTTCCTTGCTTCACTTGCTTTCTTGCTTGTTTACTTGCCTGGGGGGGGGGGGGGGGGGGGACTCCGGGGATAAACGTTCGGGGATGCCCGTCGGAATTTTTCAAAAATAACCCTAAAAGATACCTCACGTTTTTCAAAATGGCGTGCCATCGCGAATTTTTCATCTCTAAAAGATACCAAATAGTGAGAATTTGGCAAAATTTCATATTTTAAACTCTAAAAGATACTAAATCGTTGATTTTTACCCCTAAAGGATACGACGATCCTCCCCGATCGTTTACCATCGGAGTCCCACCCCCCCGGGTTTGCTTGTCTATTTGTTCCTAATGATTTTTTTTTGGTTTCTTTTAATTCCTTGCACAGCTGGCAAGGCCAGAGATCCTAGAAGACCGGGTGAAGAAATTAAGTTACAAGGCGGTGTACTTACTCCACAATACTACTGGAAAGCCATTTGTGATCCAGGCTACGGTTCAATGGTGTTCTGGGGTGAAAACGCTGTCGGCGTAGCAAGCACTGATTCAGTTCAAGGTTGCAATGGTCAAAGGCAAACTAAGAGAAATGGAGTGATCTACTGTTGTAGTATTCAAAATGCTGCGACAAAAGGCTTTGCGCTTCCTCCTTTTAATGATAATTGTAAACCAACAGTTAAGGCTAATTTTATGGATAATCGCTTGAATAATCTAGAATAATAGAAATAAATAATTGTACTGAAGATGCAAAGTTGTATGTTGAGAATGTAAATGTACCGAAGCATCGTTAAGACATAATAAAAGGAACAATGGACGTAGCAATGGTATCTGTTCTAGTGTGATCTCTCAAGGATGTTCACTAACATTTTACAACACTAAAACTGATCTAAAACAGTGCAAGTCATGAAACAAACGATTCACAGCCAACTTCACGACAAGTTGTAAGCTTATAATATGCAAAAATATCCAATTTAGGCGGAAAAGTAAAGAAAACATTTTGCAATTTTTAAACTTTTAGAAAGTTAGTCCTTTTCCAAAGATAATTCAACCAGATATTGAATGAAAAACAAAGCCGATTAGCTGCCACAAATGAACGGCTTCATGCAAGTCGTCCACAAACAAGCTCACAACTGGTGCAATGCAAATTTTTTCTTATTCTAAAATAGCTAAGACTTAATATTTTTTTTTAATTACGGAACACAAAGGTAAATTTAATTCATAAAGCGATGCAACGAGGTGTGCTAGCGACCAAAAAAACATGTTTGTTTGAAAAACTACCGAAGGCATGGTTTGAAGTTTTCCGATAAAGATGAACAAAAACTGCAGGCAAAACACAGTTTATCAAATCACAATAACATTTATTCAATATCTTACTTACATAATGGTAATTTCCATCAATAATTGGTTCATTTACACAACTGCTCAAGCATTTCCGAGGAAATATATTTCTCCACTGACTCAGCGATTTTTCGCATGAAGAAAGTTTGTCAATAACGAGGTTCTGACGTCATCTATGTGTCTGTCCTCTGAGTGAACATGGCTCTCGACCAATCAGCGCGCGAGAATTTACTCGAGTGTTGTAAAAAAAACAAATCGAACATAGATTTTCATTGTCTGTCTTGTTATTGATCATAGTTGACGTCAAAAAATGTCCAAAACTTTGCAGTGAAACCACTCGCTACGCTCGTGGTTCCACTTGAGTTTTGAACATTTTTTGACGTCAACTATGATCAATAACAAGACAGACAATGAAAATCTATGTTCGATTTGTTAATCCTATTAGAGTACCAAAATTCGTTGTATCGCGATCCGCCGTTTCAAAACTTTGTTTTTTTTTGTGTTTTTTTTTCTCGACCATCAATTTCAGAAGGCGGAGTTTATGTCAAATTAACGCAGGCTCCATCCTATGAAATTGATTGACGCTTCAGAAAAGACCAATATCAAAATTGAAACGCGATACAATGAATTTGGCAACAAACACCAGTCAACCTTACAACTAGAACTGCTCCGAGTATAGATAACTCTACAGTTGACGGGCGCAACGCGGAAAAAAGCTGCACACCTTTGCTTGCGATGTTCGTGAAATTTGGATCAAAAATGGAAAATTGTAGCAGAAAATTCCATAAGGAGTCATGGAGACTGAAAAACGTAGAAAATAGAATGGATTTGCTTTTAAGAAATGAAAAGGCTATGGTGAAGTGCCTGAAACTCACGTTATCGCCTAACATTCTGGTTAATACGGAGACGAAAAATAAAAATTTCAGTTTGGAAAGTGAAAAACTTGGGTCTTTAAAGTTTGATTTCGATAAGTCAAGAGTTGCATGTAATTTTTTGGTGTTATTGGTTCGAAGTTGTGTCCGTGTAGATAACAGCTATGGACAAAAGTTGTACCGTCTAGATTGGCCTTTATTGTTGTGCGCCAGTGATTTTCTGGCACCAGTTTGGTAGTTCATGAACAAGGCGCAGACATCTCGTTTTGCAGAAGCTAGCAATGAGCAATTTATTTTAAAACAATTAACGGTCTACTAAACAGAATATAGTGAATATGGAAAGAAATACGAGGAGAAAAAATGGAAACACAGCCTCTTTTCAATTGTATAAGTCAAATACTTTTAGAAACGGCAAAAAAAAAACATGTAACCAATTGTAAATCATCTGTATTTATTTATTTGTCATTTGCATTAAAAACAAATTTTGATAAACACTCATATTTTATTGAGATAAATTTCTTCTAATAAAATCAGCAGTATTATAACATAAATAATCCAATTACAGTGGCTGTTTTTTTTTTTTTTTTTTGAATTTACAAATAATTATTTAGTTGTTTTGTTCTAACAACTTTATTGACCATGACCTAAATTAAATAATAACACAAATATAATTAGAGAAAAAAACAGTAGGTAAATACGTGTTAGATGACCAAAGGGATATGTGAGAACAGGACATAATGACCCATACATAGCACAACCCATTAAAAGCGATCAAAATGGAGAGTCTATTGATGCCAATGGCATGAATAATCACGGTTGAGTAACCAAGTGCAATTTTTTTATTTATTTCAGTTTTAACGTTTTACTTAATCCATAAATTTCTGCTGGTTCATGTAATTAATTATACATGAGGTGTGTTGACCCTTTTAGTGTCTAAACAATTGCGTGCAGGTTCAACAACAGGTGACAACCTGAACAAGAAGGAAAGCAGTGTTCTTGTCCAACTGGTCACGGGTCAACTTAGTGCATCTATAGTTAATTGTTACTCAAAATATTTTAAATTACTCAGGACATGTCAATTTGTTCCCTAACGGCCGGTATAGATTTGACGGAATATATACAGGATTTTTACCAAAACTATAAGACGATACTGAACTATTGAAAAATATCTACAAAACCAATTTAAATGAACGAATTTTTCTTTGTGGAAAGTTTTGGAATGTTTGAAGAACACTTAGCTGATGACGACCAACAATTATTTACGCTGAATTGTTAATTTTTTTATATTACTATAAGTTTAGGTGCTAATTCCCAATACCCTGAGTAAGGAATGAGTCCATTGGCACAAGTGAAGCAACATTAACACAAAACTTATATGTTTCCCAGTTATAATACAAATATTGCCTAAGTTATGTCAGTAAACAAAAACCCTCTTTGGGAAATCATGAAACCTTGATAGCAGTATTTAGACAGGTTTAAATACCGTATCCTCATAATTTGCCAAGGAATGTTTTTTTTAATACTGTCCTTTCAAGATCGTGCATTCAGGTTGTGAGAGTAAATCAAATACTGGAAATAAAGGTGATCACCGGCGCGAATTGGTAAAAGGCGTAAAAAAGTGTGATTTTCTGTTTTCGTCGAGTTTTAACAGAAAATCTTCCTGGACATATAAATTTCAATTACTCAGTTCCTTTTTACTTTTAACTATTTCGAACTATAGATGTTGATATAAGAAATGATACCTAGATATTTAATTCAGCTGGTCAGGAATTTTTATGCGCGAGCTGGATGGTACCACGATAAGAGACTGTTATTCTATATGGCGGAAAATTTGCCTTTAACCCTACCACTGCAAGAAATCCTTCTAATATAAAGAAATAGCTCATTTGACGATCCGAATGACCATAAAATATCACGCCTATTAAGACTTTAAAAAAATTAAATTGCCGTATCAAAAATTACCAAAATTCGCTAATTTACAAGCAGGGAATGATTACTCATATGAATGACTCACAATCACTCATACGAATCTGAAATGTTAGTTGCAACCATTTTTCTGTTTGTGCGAACTTTTTACACTGCCCAGCCGTGAGGCTGCGGCACAGTCAAGGTTTACCTTTTCGATCTATGCTTAATGCAAAGTTTTTGCTAGCGCCCAGTCTCACCATACATTGCCGAGGAGACCCAGTCTCAGAAACGTGGTCAAGACGTCACATATTTAGCATTTTCAAGACGTCAATATGTAGTGGAAAATGAATGCTCGTTCAAAAAAGACGATCAAAACACTGATAAACACACACACCGTTTGTAGACTCGCACTAAAAGAAGGCAAAGCCCCCCCCCCCCCCCCCCCCACGGGTCTTATGTAAAATGAACTTTGACATTTCTCTTATCGAAAGTAAAATTAATTTTTACATGTAAACCCGTTAAAAGCCAGTTGTCGTAAAAAGGTGTGAACACCACTGAAGCGTGGTCTGGTAATGGTAATATAATTTCCAGATTGTTCTTTGTTTCCGTGATTTCTTAGTGGTAAGCGGGCAAGCATTATCATAACAAAGCAGTTAAAGATCACCAGATTGGAAAGAGAATTCACCAGGTATAGCCAATCCACAAATGGGCTTAAACGAATTCTAATTTTGATATTAACTTTTGTTTTCAAAAAATACACAAATAGAAAATTTTGATCTTTTCTATAAAAAGAAAGCGCTTTAGAGTTTTTCGTAGCAGGACAGTGGAGTACCTACGGGTTTCATTCTTGGCCCGCTGTACTTGGTCACACTTGAAGAAATTTTTTCTATAAATATGATACAAAGGTTTTGAAGTGAGATCAAGATGAGCTAAATAGCCCGTCAAATCAAAATTATTTTTGCAGGTATACAGTTTTTCCATAAAACTACTTACATCAAAGCGTCAAACACAGAAAACAAAGTATTTCCTTAGAGTTTGTCCGGTGGATAGGGATTTATCCGGTGAATATCGCTATTCGGGCTACGTACCGGCTCCAGGTCCTCATAGTTAACCCGTTTGTGATACGTGGATCGTTTAGTGAAATAATTATTTACAAAAAGATACATTATTTTTCAGATTATCATGATGAAACTTTTGTTTGGTCTATTAGTTACGAGCTTCCTATGCCAGGTAAAATCTGATACTAACGCCTACGACAACGACATCAATCGATGCCTTTTCACTGCTTGGACAACTGCTTCTGGCAATAGTAATGCTGTATTGAAAGAAGCAATTAAATGCCCTGGAGGTAACAAGGCTGAACTATGTTATGGCCCAATAAACTTACCCTTACTCCAGATTTCACCGGTCATGTTGTAGTACCTAACATTCAAAGTGGTGGTGGTCGCGAGAGCTGGCACAATGAAGCTGGAACATACGGTGAGTACGCTTTTAAAAGCGCTGGGTATAAGTTATTTACCCAATATATAAAGTGTATATTCTGAAAGCTAAAATGGTGCAGTTTCTTATGCATTAGTTTGATAATTATGAAAATGATATTTTATTTTGGTGATCATGGTTAATATTTCTAAAATGCATGAATTTTAGTTAGAAATGTTTATTCTCCTTTCCAATAACTTGAATTCAAGCTATCGGGAGGAAGAGTAAACATGCAGTTCAAATTACGTTTTTCATATAAACAAAGGACATATTTATTTAAAAAGCTAAGTGTATCTGCGTTTGTAAAATACATTTTCATTTTTATTTCTCGTAAGATGTTTCAATATAATTCCAAAAACAAATCTAAGTACAACTTAAAATAGTTAGAAATTGAACATTAAGAAATAACTTCAATCAAGCGCTCTTAAAAAATATGTCTATTTTGTCCGGGATATCCTTGGAGCATTTGTTAATATGAGTAATGTGAAACATCGTTATATCTCAAATCAACTCGGAAAAATACTTTAGCAGCTTACTAAACAATAACTTATTGAACATTGTTTAAGCTCCTGTACCTCAGTCATCAGTAGATGATTACAAAGTCGAATTCCAGTCAAGGGCGAATTTGTATGACAACTTCAACGAACAAAATGAGTACTTCTTGTCTAGAGGACATCTGACGCCCAATGCAGATTTTACCGAATCAACTGATCGTGAAATGACAATGGTAAATACCAATATCGCCCCACAATGGCAACGGTTTAATGGGAAGAATTGGGCAACCGTAGAAGCAGCTGTCAGAGCATATGCTACAGCAGTTAACAGGAACATATACGTCTTTACAGGAGTTTGTAAGTTAAAATTAATTGAGTCGATTTTGTTTTAGATGACTACTAATTGATGGCTGATCGATTGGTTGGTTGATGGCTGGTTGGTTGGCTATAAGTTTGTTGATGGCTGGCTTGTTGGTTGCTACCCTGGGTACCAGAGGCCGCGAAGGTCAGCCCTTCGCGGACTCTGGTACCCAGGGTAGTTGCTTGCTGGCTGGTTGGTTGGTTGGTTTGTTGATGTCTGGCTGGTCGGTCGGTTGTTGATGGCTAGTTCGTTGGATGGTTGGATTGTTAATGGATAGTTGATCGGTTGGTTGGTTTGTTGATGCCTGGTTGGTTGGTTTGTTTGTTGATGGCTGGTCGGTTGATTGGTTTGTTGGTGGATGGTTGGTTGGTTGGTTTGTTGGTGGCTGGTTGGTTGGTTGGTTTGTTGATGGCTGGTCGGTTGATTGGTTTGTTGGTGGCTGGTTGGTTGGTTGGTTTGTTGGTGGCTGGTCGGTTGATTGGTTTGTTGGTGGCTGGTTGGTTGGTTGGTTTGTTGATGGCTGGTCGGTTGATTGGTTTGTTGGTGGCTGGTTGGTTGGTTGGTTTGTTGGTGGCTGGTTGGTTTGTTGATGTCTGGCTGGTCGGTCGGTTGTTGATGGCTAGTTCGTTGGATGGTTGGATTGTTAATGGATAGTTGATCGGTTGGTTGGTTTGTTGATGCCTGGTTGGTTGGTTTGTTTGTTGATGGCTGGTCGGTTGATTGGTTTGTTGGTGGATGGTTGGTTGGTTGGTTTGTTGGTGGCTGGTTGGTTTGTTGATGGCTGGTCGGTTGATTGGTTTGTTGGTGGCTGGTTGGTTGGTTTGTTGGTGGCTGGTTGGTTGGTTGGTTTGTTGATGTCTGGCTGGTCGGTCGGTTGTTGATGGCTAGTTCGTTGGATGGTTGGATTGTTAATGGATAGTTGGTCGGTTGATTGGTTTGTTGGTGGCTGGCTGGTCGGTTGATTGGTTTGTTGGTGGCTGGTTGGTCGGTTGACTGGTTGGTTGATTAATAATTGGTACTTTTCAGGGTCTCGTTTAGGGTATTCATGACCATTCATTTATTTTCAAAAACAAGGTCTTTATTTTACAACCACCACATCCAATTATTCGTATTATACCTTCTAGGGGTAAAAATCATGTATTGTCACGCTCTTCTGGACATAATTTTGGTAACTTTTAGGGGTCATTTACAAAAATTCCGACGGGCATCCCTACCCTATTCCCATCGGAGTTCCCCGTATCCTCCCGGAACTACAAACTACACTGAATAGAAATAAGTTGAAATAAGGTTGTGTCAAAAAAGTCACTAGGAATCGATCTCGTGATCTCTCGCACAGAAGTACGCTTCTTATGGAACTGATGACGTGTTGATCGGTTGGATGGTCAATTTAGTCGGTCGGTCGGTTAGTTGGTTGGCTCGTTGTTCGGTTGGTCAGTTAGTTGGCAAGTTGGTCGGTCGGTTAGTTGGTTGGTTGGTTGGTTGGTTGCTCGTTTGTTCAGTTGGTTGGTTGGATGGCTAGTTGGTCGGTTGGTTGCCTAGTTAGTCGGTTAGTTGGTTGGTTGGTTAAATTTGTTGTTCGGTTGCTGATACATTGATTGTTTAGGAAATTGGCTCTGTGTGAAATATAAGATGGCTGGTTTGTCTGGAGGTGATTTTTGTAAGTTAGCCGGTTGACTCACTAGTACGATAACTACATTTTTGTATGTATCTATTTCTTGCACAGCTGGCAAGGCCAGAGATCCTAGAAGACCCGGTGAAGAAATCAAGTTAACTGGAGGTGAACTTACTCCACAATACTACTGGAAAGCCATTTGTGATCCAGGCTACGGTTCAATGGTGTTCTGGGGTGAAAACGCTGTCGGCGTAGCAAGCACTGATTCAGTTCAAGGTTGCAATGGTCGAATGCAAACTAAGAGAAATGGAGTGATCTACTGTTGCAGTATTCAAAATGCTGCGACAAAAGGCTTTGCGCTTCCTCCTTTTAATGATAATTGTAAACCAAATGTTAAAGCTGAGTTTATGAACGATCGTCTGAATGATCTGGTATAATTTAAAGCATGTCAATAAATGGATTTAATGTAAAGTTGCATGTTGGTTAAAATTGAAGTAAAGCTGTAGGCTTGACTAACTATCATTTGTTGATTCAGCGATGTTGATGGAACATCTACCGTTTGAATTATATTCGATCCATGTAAAAAAAATCGATTCATAAACTAGAAAACAGTTTGTGCATACAATACAAAACAAGAGAATGAAATAGTTGATGTCACTAATGGTATGTTTGTATGTGCGCGTTTTATCCAGTGTTCTTATACGTAACACCTCGATTAATCTATAAAGATAAAATTAATGTGTTACATTTATTATTGTGAGGGTTGCTATCTAGGAATATCTACATTTGAGAAACGTTTCCTAAGAACTGATACCGTGCTTGACAGAGCTTTCTCAAAAGAAACCTCTGCAAGGACGTGTTTATCTTTCTGTCGAGCATGCGCACGCTGATACCAGCGAGCATCACTTTACGTCGCTTTTCAAATGCCTTTGGCGCTAAAATGTCTGGAGCGCGCGCGCGTACGTTGTAGCCTGATTTTGAATAAATCAACTCGCATACCAATTTGAAACTGGTTAATAACCGGTATGCGAGTTCATTTATTTGTCAAAACGTTTGAACAGCGCGAAATACGTCCTTGCAGACGTTTCTTTTGAGAAACTTCTGCCAAGCAGTGCAAACATCTGACTGATGTGACTCAGAATAGTCATAGATTGACGTTTTTTATGATTTCTTGGATTAGCTGCCTACGTCTTTCAGAGAAACACGACGAATGATTGGAAGTACCAATAAATTTCCTATATGAGTAGATTATCAGTTTAAAAAAAGCGCATAATACAGCGTTCATGATACCTGGAAGAGGGGGAGGAGAAGGCAGCCAGAATTGAGGAAGTATTGAAAAAATTGATTTAGAGGGGGAATCAAATCTTTCTATCCCAAAATTTTAGCTTTGTCATGGTGGACGTTATTGACTTCAAAAGATGTACGGTGTCAAGAATTATTTTTTGCCATACTTATTGTAAAAGCTGTCTAAATGAGGAGTTTGCATTAAAATCATCTTTGTTATCACACTTGTTATCAATTTCAGTCCTCAAACTTTGAAATGGGCAATTGCATGTGTAGCCATTGTAGAAGACGTTCAATAGAAGACTATAGACAAATTCAGTAAGAACAAATTCTTAGTGGTTGAGTACTTTCCAACGGGATGAGCCAAGTACAAAGTATATCACATGATGTTGAGGCTTAGACTGAGCAATGAAGAACTCGAAATTGGCCTATTAGAAATACTAAACACAGTCAATGAGCAATGCATTGTTATGATCGCATTGCATTGTGGGACGTCTGATCTAAGCCCGCAAAACCGACTTAGTTTTTTTGCCCAAAAAAATATTGTAAGTTATTTATGTAGCATTTTGTCGTTGTGTAGTAGTTGCTTTCAATGTGGAATCGAATTAAACCGCTCTGATACGTATACACCCTAATCCACCACCTGTTTCAGTTAATCAGAAAACTATTTATGGCGTATTACCAGTTGCTTCATACATAATAATTGATTATTGTTCATATAGACATTAAATGGTATATGGATCATTTCCATTAGCTTGCTAAGTGTTTTTTATACTCGGTGGGTGATCTCGCAATTACGCCTGTGATTAGTGATCGAATCGTCGAGAAATAGAGTAGAGTGAGCATTTTCATTTGCCGATGAAGTTTTTTGTTCTCAGTGGGTAACCTAAAGATAAAGATAAGGAAGTTTTAATGCTCAACAGATGTTACATTTTCATCACGCGACAAAAACATGTCCTATCTTAGAACAAAGCACCTGTTGAAATATAATGTTGAAAGGATCTACATAAGATACCAAAAATCTTTTTTCTTTTTTATATTTAAGTCAATAAATGACAGAACATGAAATAACACATAATACGACATATAATTACATATATGATGAAAGAAAAAAAAACGCACAAAAAGACGAACACACACAAACAAAAAAACAATTGTGATTTCTGCCTCTCTTATCTTTGCTGATCTTTGACCGGGTTTAAAAATAATTGCTCGCATATTTTCGTACTATTTTAATTATGAAGTCAACCTGTATTTTTTTGGAGCAATCTGATTGGTTATACGCGCTTCCCGACCGGTTAATATCCCCCTGTATTAAGGCAATTCCACAGTTTTGCACTGCGCACGTCTTCTGCGCACGCTAACTGTCAAACTGTGAAATTTAAAATGGCGCCGGTAATTTTCCGCGCGCGCTATTGCAATGAGAAAATATAACCAAAAAGCCATTACTTATCAAATTAGGAATGATACCAGATGGTGCAAAAGATGTTCCAACCACTCTGTTTGGAGGAAAGTAAAAATTGAATCGTTTTCTCCCTGAATTCCTTTCGCTGAACGGCTGCTTTTTCGTGCTCGATGATTTACCATAATGGCTTCCTGTGGTATATCATGGGTATATTTACACAGGTAACCCAAAGTAAAAAGCCTAAAATTGCGTACTTGAACGAAAATAACTCCGTAACGAATTCGGTGACCCCCAGTTTTTATTTCAAGAATATACTTGTAACAATACATTCTACAACATATCTAGAAATCAAAAAAATTTACAGGTAGGATTTTGAATACTTCACAGTTTTAGGAGTTAGAAACGACCTCTAGAAGAGCTAAAATGGAATGTTTTAGAGGAGGAACACTTCGCTTACATGCCACACAAACTAACATAATGTCTCGTGGACCACCAAAAAAATAGTAGGTGATAAGATTAAAGACTATTCCAAGTAGTGCTACTAAGTTTTTTAGTAAACATGCTTTCTAGAATTAGACAAACCTGTAAATGTTTTTGAAAAAATTGTGCGAATTTGCGCGCGTAATAGGCAAAAACACCTTGTGTTTGGAGGCAATTATCTCGAAAACGAAATCGGTGACCCCAACTTATTTTTCTTTTAAGATGATTATCAACTCAAAAACTGTAAAATAGCAGAAAAACAGCGATTTTTACAGGTAGAATCTATTCCTGTGGAATTACCTTAAGACCTTTTCACGATTGAATAGCTGATTGTTTTTAACATTTTCAAAACATTTTCATAGGAGCATAGGTCGTTGGTGAGAATAAACACCACCGAAAATCCCATTCACAATAAATCACACAATTTGCACAGAAATATCCAGCTTTAGTCGAGAATGCCTATAACAAAAAAAAGATTATTTGTTCTGTAAGCGTTCTTTCTTTCTTTGTTGAGAATTTGATGTTAGAGTGCTCAAAGCTGCCACAAAATGACTGCTGCAAGTAATCGCTAAATCCAAACTCGTAAAACTAGACCAAAACGATCTCATTTCAAAACAAACACAAGTTTAAATTATTACTGGTAATTGATAATCGAGAATAGATAGAAATGACATTCATAAAGTTGATTTTTTGGTGTGTTATTGCGAGAAAACAACGAACAAACAAGTTTGCTTGATCAAAACTATGCCAATTTCAAGGTTTGAGCTTTTCGACGAAAACGAACAAAAACTATCAACAGAAACGATTTGTCAAATCATGAAAATATTTATTTCATTAAGCTACTTACATTTTCTTAATTTCCATTGATAATTTACACATTTTTTCTTGAGAAAAACGTCTCGCTAACTTTAGGCACACCGTCCGGCTCCAGCATCGACTGACAGCATTTTCAAGGGTTTGTCAAGGTTTTCAGCCAATCACCGCGCAAAAATTATCGTGATTATATTGATTGATTGATTTTAGTTTTTTTTGAAGAAAAAAAGTTTGTTCTAGGTTTTTAATAAAAAAAGACGGGTACAGTGCGTTCGGTCTGTACTTTTCGACCTCGGTCAAGATTCTCCTGTACAGACCACCTGCTCGGTTAATAAGATCTAAATAATGGTTTCTTGTGTTTTCTTCTAGCATTCCTTCAAAGCATACTTCAATAGAAATAACAGACGTATTGAAAATTTTTCCATCATACCAAAATGTGATTCCCTCTGGCTAAATATAAAGCATAGTTCCATAGAAGTAACAGAAAGTATTCAAAATATTTTTACCATATCAATAATCATTAATGAGCTCCAGTAGAAGACTAGCACAAAATCGGCATGAAACTTTATTAACCAAATATATATACATTTTTTGTGTCATCTATTTCACTTCCAACATTCCATTTTCATTATTTTTCTTTCTTTCCTTAATTTCTTTTCTGGTGTTTCCCACCGTCATCAGTTGGCCGCCTGTTACAATTTTTTTACTTCGGCCCTCGTGATCGCTAAATCCATCATCACGTCCATGAAACAGAAATGCACATAGCTACTAACAAATGAAAAAACTTACAACTGTAGTCAAATGCAAAATAATAAGTTGTATAATTTAGTTTTTGAGGATTAAGTTGCCGATCATGATCGTAGAATGGACAATTTGAAAATTGCTGTGCTAATCTGTTTTGGTTCCAACTGCTGTTATGACCCCCTTTTTTCATTCATTCACAAGAGTAAGCATGACTTATTTATGCTATCAATGCCTCTCGTTATACATCCTTTTCAAATCAATTTCATACATTTACTAGAACTGTTCAAAATGCGAATATGAACTAGAACTGAATTGAAAGTGTCCATCAACCACCGGATGAATAATGTGAAGGCAAAGGAAACTTGTTTCTAGAAAAAAATCATCGAATTCTGTCTCACCTATAGACCACGTGTCTAATTGATTTTAGTACAGCTGGTACATCACATGAATTTAGAAACCAACCCAATTACATCCCAATAACATCAAAACATTGGCTGACCCTGTATATTGTGGAGATTAATTAAATTCTCAAAGAAAAATATCGCGTGATACACAAAGTAAGAATTTGACTCGGCTTTTAACTGCATCATTTACAAATTGAAATAGAAAAGGATTGCATGACAGACAATGTACCTAATGTAAAAGTGTGAATTACCACTTTGGTTTTTTGACATTAATGGAATATATATTAGATAAGGCTTGCCATTCCGATGTATCTTTTTCGTTGCTGAGATACGAAGCACCTGTGAAAAATGGCCTGCACCAGATGGTCTTTGCCTATATATAGCACGAAGAAATACGGCTATTTCTCATAAAACCAGCACTGCGACATTGTTACCACGATCTGGCACCAAGTAATACAAAATCCGTTAACCATTTAGACTGTCGTGACGACCGCTTTAACCAGAAGCACGGACTAGAAGAAATATTAGAGATTATTAGAACGGTGTCATCTCCTCACTGACTGGTAATTAGAAACACACAGTCATTACAATCAAGATCAAAACTCGACAGACATTGACGTTTTAGTATTGAAAATACCTGAAGATAAAATGGTGGTAAACGGCAACGTAAGTGCGGATGTAATCGATGGAACAAACAAAGACGCATCGCTAAAAATCAGTCTGTATGCCCTCCTACTCATTTGGTCTCTTGTGGGAAACCTGTTAGTCATTATAGTCATGTGTTTCAGCAACATTGCCAAATCAACTTTCAACAATTTAATAGTCAACATCTCAGTATCAGATCTATTTATTCCACTGCTATCTCTCCCGATTAAAATAGCGGAAATCATTCAACCAACATGGCAGGTACATGGCAGCTTGGGAAATATTCTTTGTAAGTTGTGCTTTTTTCTATCTGATTTTCCACCAGTTGTATCGGTTTTCTCGCTTCTCATCATGGCCATTGAAAGGTTTATCTTAACGGTGTGTCCTATCTGGAGATACAAGTTTACTCCTAGGGTCAATTACATCCTTATTATTTGTACATGGGTAGCTGCAATGGTACTTTTAGCACCCCAATTGTACAGTTTTGAAACTAAGACATACAATGGCACTACGTACTGCCATTATTCCTGGTCGCCTGCCTTTGACGAATCAGTACAAAAGTATTACGTGCTAATGCTGTCAATAGTCGTGTTCATCGTCCCGTTCATTTCCATCACTTTCCTCTATTCTTTGATGTTGTATAAACTTTATCGAAACAATGAATTTGTACAAGAATCCATGTTACGTGGTCAGAGAGATTCCTCGGGACAATTTCAACGAAACAAAACGGTCTTTTACATTTCAATATCTATTTGTCTCGCTTTTGGCATTCTATGGGGCCCATATTTCTGTATTGTACTCTTTATATACTTTTCCACTACTAAACCAGCAGAGATTGTAGTTTTTGTTACAACTTATTTTGCATGCGCCAACTCGGCCATCAATCCCTGCATATATTTCATTTTCCTCAAGTCATTTCGTGACAGCCTCTTAAAGATGTTTCGACGACAGAGCACGGGTGAGACTTTGAGTTCTACCAGATCGTCAAAACGTATCCGCAACACTACCCTTTGAATAACTGATATAACTACTACCAATAATAAAGCATCAGTTCTTATTTAATTCATTTCCACTTACTTGAAAAACATCCTTAGAATTAGGGATTTAGGTACATAGAAATATATTGTAAAACAAACATGGCCAAAATTCGTGACATCGAAGACCCTGCTATATGTCAGCGGTTTAAAATTCGAAATTGTTCAAGACTTTGTAGATGATCATATACAGAACATTGGAACTGACACAGGAAGAAGTGGGCAAAGGCCAAAATTGCTCAAAAGACGCAGCCCAAAAATAGTTTAATCTAAAAACGCTTTGTATACGGGCATAATTATCTATAATAGATAGGTTATTGGTCTTCGTTCTGTTCTCGAACGATCAAAGATGCATTTTCTCATCTGCCAAAGTTGAGATAAAAAAGGACGTTGTTTATAATTCATTTGGTGCTCATAATTAAAATTGTGATCTTTATAATGAATATGTGGACTAAGAGAAATTTGCAGAGTGAAATGAAATACAGCAAAACTAAACAAGTCCTTTAAGTACTAAGGCAAATAAGCGGTCTTGTTAGTTGAGCTTTTGCCATAGTTTGATAGCGTTCATTGTAACGTATTTCAGAACGGTTGTAGATACTATCAGATGGAGATGAATATATTGAAGTAGCAAAATTGTTAAAGTTGTTTTCAAAGAAATATCTTTCAACTAAAGTATAGCAAATAATATTCTTCTCAACCTTTTGTCATTTCCCACTTTATCGACTACATATGCCATATTACTCTCGCCAAAAACAAAAAAAAAAAACATGCACTTTATTCTTGTATGTATTTTTTACATATATATATATATATATATAAATATTGTTTTTTTGTTAGTTTTTTTTTTTTCTTTTTTCTTTTCCTTTAGATTATAACTTTTTCACTGCCTGCCTAGAATAGCCTTCAGCTAGCTGCGGCAGTGAAAATAAATGTAAATAACAATATTAGTTGAAATAAAATTGTTGTTGTTGTTGAGGTTGAGGTTGGACCGCGAGAAGCAGGTCCAAAGCTAGAAATTTAGTAATAATTAAGCAATTTACTATAGAATTTAAGTGTGTCAAAAAAATGTAAAACCTTTGAATTGTACTAATGTCAATAAATGTGTGATGATTTAATTGTCTGTTTTTACGAGGGGGGACGGGTGTGGAACATTCTTCGGATATACCGTTTCAAATTCTATACTTTTAAATTTAGTTGCTTTTAAATTATAAAGTCAGCACATTTTTTTTTTTTTGGGGGGGGGGGGGGGTTACAAGTCACCCCAGTCCACTCTCCTGAATCCGTCCCTGTTTGAGGTGTTCTGATGTCCAGCCTTCCCTACTGAGCACCCACAGCATTCATGCCTTTTAACGTACTGACTGTTAGAATAGTCCAGTTTCATGTTCTTCATTGCTCAGGCTAAGCCTCGATAGTATGAATGTATTCTTTTGTACGAGGTACATCCCGTGGGAATACACCAATCCAAAAACAATATAAATACCAATGGTTTTGTCTTGACTCTTTTGTTAATTTACCTAAAATTGAGGATTAGCCTTAACAATGAAGAACTTGAAACTGGTCTATTCTGCAGTGGAGTCTTATGAGGCGTAAAAACTTTAAAAGGGTCTACCTCGCTAAGATCCCTTTGATGCAGTTTGTTTTCATTTGTTTCGAGTAGTACCACGACTCATATGTAAACTGGATGCAATTTCTCCTCTCAATAACTGATTGGTCGTATACATGTTCGCCTATTTACGGTGCAATAGGCCTTACTGGGATCGAAAGAAAGAGAATTATGCTCCCATGGCTGCCGATCACTGGACTCAGTTAACTATGAAATAGCAATAGTGCATATATGACCAATTTAATTTATATAATTATTAGTTTATTAGTCAATGTTTAAATCGTGAAAAAAAAGACAAGTGTTGTACCGTACTGCAGCTGGCTCTTCCCTCATATGGTTTCTCTCAGAACACAGAATATATATGGTTCGCAATTCCTTGTTTCTGGACAGAGCCTAAAAAGGCAGGAAAGGCTTTGCGCCTGAAAATACTAATTCAGAGGGGTCTGCCTTGTTATATACAGTTGCAAAAAGGTCAGCAAACTAATCAATAAGCGGCCTTTATTCTTCAAAACTTTGGGTTGCTCTTTGAACGTACAAGCCTTACGTCCCTTAGAATATATACATGTATATTTTTTGTAAAAACAGATTAAAAATCCGCATGTATCAACCATAGTTTTGTTTTGTTGGTGTTGATGTGTAATTTTCAGTTTTTCTGGTTCCCTGTCCTTTTAAATGAAATTCGCAATGGCTGCCATTTTGATTAAGTCATGTACAGCAATATCTAAAAGTTTTCATCAATCTGTTTCCGAATTGTGTGGCTGTAGATAATAGAAAATTACCAACATAGAATCCCCCGTCATTACCAAATAAGGTAAGATTACCAAATATGGTTATAGGTGAAAATGACAGTTTTTTAAGGGGAAAGTTTGATATGCCTGGCAAGGCTTTCAGAGTAATTGGCTGGTTTCATATTGAAAAAGGGACTGGGTTCTAGCTGAGAAAAATATAAATGATTGAAATAATTCCTCACCTTTTTAAATCACTAAAAACTTGAGACCCTATTTCAAGGGAACAATGTTGAAATGAGTAAATGATGAAACTTAAGTTCAAATCGGTTCAATACAACTAACTTTATGTGTTCTTCCAAAACAAATTAACTAAAATAGCATTGTAATGATGTTTACCTATATGTTTTCGTTATGTGAAGATGTTTTTTAATGAATTATGCTTAGTTTTTGAAGACTAGAACCTTTTTCAATATGAAACGGGCCAATTGATTTGAGGAATATGATATCGATCGACTGGTTTATCATCCAGGGATAATATATTTATAAAATTCACCCTGGATTCTAAACTAATTCATAACTTTCCTTTTAAAAGTATTGATAAATGCCAAAAGTAGAATGTAATTGAGGCAAAAATATTGACAAAAAAGTTGTACGAGCAAATAAAAAAAAAAAAACAATACATTGTGATTTTTATCTTAAAAAGCTCTTACTCTTCTCCAAACGGATTTCATCAATTAAACTGATGTTTTACATTAAAACTTTAAAACTGAGTCAGTGAGAGGTTATTACTGTAGTGCACCATGCTGAAATTTTAATAAAAAATCTAAGATAATTACTAAGTTTCATTGTTACTCATGAAGTTAGGGTTGACGTTTTGATGTTGTTTACCGTTCACAAAAAAAAAAAAAAAAAACCTGGAGAAAAGCGCACCTTGAACACGGTCAAATGGATTTAATAATTTAAAAAAACACATTGATGGTTTAGTGTTCCATTGACTTATAAACGTTCGTTGTTTTATTAAGTAAAAACAATTGGACAAGAATTAAAAAAGAGTTCAGGAAGGAAGCGAAAGGAGGATAAAGAATATGGATATACTCCCCCTGTAAAGTCAAGTGATATCCACTCGCTTTAGTCGAAGATCCAGATTCATATCCAGTCGAATTTCAAAAGAAATTTCTCGCAATAAGCTTTGCTTTGATTTATGTTGACCTTCGTTCAACCGAATGGCAACGATCAGAAACTGTCATGAATTTCAATATTCGATTATTGCTCGAACCAGAAAACAACAATGACTCAAAACCCAACAATGACTCATTCAAAGATCTTATAGTGGTTTTGAAGTACTCACGTGTCAAATGAACGCCAATTTGGATCTCGGGGGTTCCTGTGGATGTTCTCCATATATGGTTATGCTTTTGTTGGTTTCGTCCAATCAATAAACGAAATAATTTTAAATTGACTTCAATATTTTGAAACGAAAACACTAATGAAAACGACCAATGGCTCAATATTCGACTAATAAAACCAATATTGAATGTTTGGTGGGTACGATTCAGGTGTTTTGACTGCAAACGAGTAGAAACACCGTAACGTGTGGCTTTTGTTCAGAACAAGCATTTTTTTAATATAGCAGAGGGAACAAGAAAAAAAGGCAAAATCAATTTACTTCACAATTGATTAAAAAGCATATAAACGTCTGTCAATATTGAATTTGCAAACGTTCTCATCTAGTGTGGAAATTTGTATATAAAAGCAAAAGAAAAAAAATGTTAAATGATTTTCAAAAATTAGTATTAATATTAGCCTGCGTAGCCCGGCTCTTGGGGTGGGGGGAGGGGAGAAGGGAGGGGGACTAGTCCCCCTCCCTTCTCCCCTCCCCCCACCCCAAGAGCCGGGCTACGCAGGCTATATTAATATCCCCATTCGTCTTTCTCTTAAGATTTAATTTTAGCAGGATTGGTAACCGACTAAAAATAGCCTGATTTCTAAAAATAGCACTAGCTTGGTTCCTGATCAGTTTGTGGTCCGGTGATAGGTTCTCTTAGCTTATTTTCTCTTAAATTAGGATAACAGTAGATGACATAAATGTAAATGTAATCTGTGATTATATATAATTATAAGTAGTACCATGGCACGAGGGAAATTAGCGATTAAATTTCCCCGAATGGCGAAGGAAATTTTGTTGAAGTCCCGAGGGCGCAGCGTATTCGCGGGGAAATTTAATCGCTAATTTCCCGAGTGACATGTTATTACTTTGTAATACCATGATAACCGAGGAAAAAAGCAAAAAAAAAAATTGCGGTTTTAGTCGTGCGGGTTTGAGGTCAAGGAAGCGTGAACAACAAAATCACTCAAACTAATTTGCAAAAAAGATATAGAGAGAGGGAGATTAAAATAATAACAAGAGAAAAATAAACCAAGTTGTCATTTTTAATTTATTATGTGGTCCAAGCATTTATTCTATGCATAACGGAAATTCGGGATTGTAATTCCCGCGGAAGACAAAAGAATCCGAGGCGATCATGGTATTAATATATTTGTGATATGTAATAAGTGAAGTTGTGACATTCTAAGCAGTTTAAAGCTTAAATAACAAAAAACTTTGTGAGATGTTTTGGCTCCCTTAAGAGCCAGTTTAGTCGAAGCAGTTGTTACTTTATCCCTTTATTAGTTCTTTTGAATTCCATTTTCTGCGGATATTCGTAAATGTTTTGAAAAATGGCGAATAATCTATGAGACGTTCATTCACACCTAGATTCAAGAAGACATAAATCCCATCATGGACAAACGAGTCAAAAAGAGACCTTATAAAAATGCTAATTCTGTTTTCTTGTACATAGCACAGAACATAAAGATGATTACAAAAATAAACAACACATACAAAACAATTTCATTTGATCAAAAATCAGATTTTACAAATGTACAGTTGAAGAGTGACTTTTCCTGTGTTTATCAAAGAAAGCCCTGAATTTCGAATTCAAGTACAGCTCCGCAGGAAGCCCAAACAATTACAAAACTTTCCAAATCGACCAGAATGTTCGTTTTCCTTAATATTTTATTTTATAATAGATAATCATTATTGTAGTGACTATAACTTAAAGTAATACAGGAAACCCATTTTTCTTTTATTTTGTTCGGCAGTACACAGAATATTTGATTCTCCCGTTGAAAACCTATTTTTCAGAGATCTTCGTACATACAATGCAAACCTCTACAAGCTATGTAAAAGACACACATGATGTGTTAAGAGACGTTAGATATTTGAGGGGGTGTGGGCAAATACCAAAACAAATCGTGCACGGCAGATGTTCCAATAAAAAATATCGTTCAGGGAGGAAGAAAATATCCTGCACAACCATCACATGGGAAACAAATATCCTGCAAAAAAATTGCCCACCCCCCCCCCCCCCCGAAATAAAAATATATATATAATGGTCCGTCCCTAAACGATGTGCTTAAATCTGATTTGTTGCACTAATGGCCAATTTCAAGTCCACTTTGAGTACCAAATATTAAGTATAAAAAATATGCTAATTATTTGAATATTCCGGAGCATTACACATTATATTATCTCAATAATATGAAGTGGGTATTTAGTTTTTGAAATATATTTGAATATGTTAAACGCTAATTGATAATTCTATTAAATCCTCGATAACTCCCTTGAGCTGCCTAATAGAATTAGAAATTAATTATTATAATATAATACACTCCAAGTAATAACAGACTTTATTAAAAATCGAAAGGGCTTTATCGCATATTTTACCCAATTTCAAAAGTTTATTATTAAAAACAAAAGGCTTTTAAATCATCTTGCTTAAAATTAAGATCTGAATTTGAAAGCAAAAGATATATTGGTTTAATACCAATAAAGGCAGCCACCATGTCAAGAAGTCAGTACTAAAGCAGATGTTTTTACTGAAACATCTCATTCAGTCGGATCATGGACGTCATGCACTCATCAAAACCACGCATTTAAGTAGTAATCATCAAGTATTTCATTTTCTCGCCCAATTCATCGAACAAACAACTACTTACAGACTTACGAACGTTAATATTTAACTACTGTTACGTAGTCTTTATTTCCTGATACGATAAGTTTTTTTTCTGATACATGTTCTTTGTACTAGTCAAAACATTTGTCGATCTTTTAAGTGAAATGGTGCTATAATGTTTTTTTGTTGAATTTTTTTTCCTTCGCTTATTGATTTTTGCAACATTTAAGAGAACTGGATATTTTTTTGGGTTTTACATTGTTAAAATAATATATGTCCAAAGTTTAGCAAATGAAAAGTTTTTGTTTTCGAATTTCGTTTTTTTTTAAATAACAGATAAAGTAAACGTCTTAATTTACTTTTTAGTCTGTATTTGGCCAAGGATGGAGTCTCTCTGTTTATCTTTTTTAGTTCCTCTTCAGGCTTGCTCTAGACCGATCGTCAAACGTATATGTCAACACAAAATATATTCTTTTGGAGCGAGAAATCAGTTGTGTCTAAACGAACTGTAAAGGCCAGTACACACGAGGGAGCATGCTCCTGGAACACGATCCCGCAACATAGACCATTTCTGAAATAGCAAACATGGTGCATTATGGTCTAGCTTCAGTACAAACATCTTTTGTTCATTATGCCGTATATGGTGTTGTTTGTGCTGAAGCTAGACCACAATGCATCTTTTTTATCCAACTCGAAAAAGGTCTATGCTACCGGAGCAAAGCTCTCTCGTGTGTACCAACGAAAAATATGTTGCACAACAAAGGGAGCAAAACCCGGGAGCAAATGTTTTGTTGCGCAACATGTTTTTCGTTGGTACACACGAGGGAGCATTGCTTCGGGAGCATGCTGCGGGAGCGTGTTGAAGGAGCAAGCTCCCTCGTGTGTTCCGGCCTTAAACCAAGTTTCTTTTGGGACGAGATTAGAACTTCTTGTACCATTGAATAATTTCTGGTAAAGCGAGAGGGTATGTACAACACGGACTGATATGACTGCTTTAAACGCAACCTTAAAACTTATTTGTTTAAATGTGCTTATAATTTGTAATTTTCCCTTTATTTTATGCGCCTAGATCTGACCTGCTATAGGCGCTATATAATTATTATTATTATTATGTACATATATACAATCGCACAGCATCATATCAAACTTATTCCCCATATTGTGGAATATTTGCTCAAACTATCAATATCAATTCTGTCGAAGCTTATTTGGACATTAGTTATAACACAAAAAGTTATTATAAGTAAGTTATAGATGTTACTTGTTGATACTGCATGTAAACATTGGAATTTTGCGATTTGACTGCGAAGAATCGCCATTGCCGGCTACAAAGTCCTCTGCTATTGCCTACACCGACACAAGAAAGACGGTTATAATACGGCAAAGAACTCCATCTTCACTTGCTATTTGCCCCATCGAATTGTGTCGAAAAATAGACAATTTATATGTCAAAATACAGGAAATTTTATGTAGAATTCGATTTTTGCGGTAAAAATGGCCTCAGCATGCGTATTAGGGCGTAAAGTGACGTTTTCGTAACGCAACTGGGTCACAGAGGTCAATTTCTCTTGTACAAGCACTAAAAGTTCTCTGTTTGCAAATCTAAATTGCCCCACGAAAAGTTTGCCGTAATGGCTTGAAAACTATACAATATGACAGCTATAATAGTGTAATATTTGATCACCGTGGTAAAAATGTTGTTGTTTCAAAGGGTTTTGAGTAAAACGGCAATATGCTGAAAATTTTATGGAATTTATACGGTGTTTATATGGAGTCTCAAGTGAAGCGTGACACTCCTGACTTCAAAGGGGCTTTTGCGACAATAAGTTTGATATGTTGCTTGTTGTGGGTTTTAGGCGAGGTCATAACTCAAGCACAGCTAGCCCTTTATATTTTATTCAACCTTTGGAACAGGAGCTTTTTCACGAAACGTTTTTCTGAGAGACAAAAAGAAAGAAGAGCCAGGATTTTAATATGCACAATCCTGCTAAAAAATAAACAGATTATACCACATACCCAAACAACCCCTTTTTCTTCCCCCCCCCCCCCCCCCGAACCCCCACGCACATACATACTCGACACCGAAGCGACAACACTTGCAGATGTGCGCCTTTGCTTACAAGTACAAAGTCCAAACTTCCAACTACGCGTTATTTAAGGTGGTTCGACACAGTTTTGGAAAGCTACAACTAGGCTCTGCAAAATTACAAATAGATTATAAAATCGTTCAATTTGACAATGTTCCTCTATCTATATTGAAACAATTTTTTCATGAAAATTTACCTGATAAGTGAAGTTTAAAATGATGGGTATTTTGGCCAGATTCTCATTAATATTCATGAGTTATGGGGAATTCCTGAAAAACGGGTTTCGAGTTTTATCTCCGAAATTCGCACATAGATTTTTGTCAAACTTTCATATGTCACAATATGAGTAATTTCCAAACTGGCAACGGAGTATCAAGAATTTAAATCTGGGAATTTTTGAGAAATTATGCTTCAAAGTTTGTTTTGGTTTTTCGGACTCCGTTCAATGTACAATAACAAATGAGGCGTAGAAAAATAACGGTTTATGTAATCATTTAAAGTTTTTACACAAACAATGACCCATGTCTCAGGTTTATTGTAAGCAAATTTGAAAGCGTTAGCTTATATAGTCTTTAAACTACGGCCCTACGGCTAAAAAGTATATTTTACGACAACATTTGTAAATCCAACATTTTTAGTAAAATCCGCATTTCTCAAAAATTGGTCCATAGAATTTTATAAAACTTTGTCAAGTTCGAATTCAACATATTCACAACAAAATACATTCCTTTTCATCTGAGTGAGGACTTTCTAAGTAGCGAAAAATCAAGGATAAATACTGATAATTCAACGGACTCGGCATTTGTCCCGCACATATCCCGAGCTGAGTGAAATCTTAATAAATTTACAAAATGTCACGGTCACGCAGTCGCTGTCTGCAGCGAATCGCATCCAAGCAGCTTTTTTATTTACAAAAAGTGCGTAAAAGCTAATCTATTCCGTCAAAAAAGGAAATAAAGATAAAGGAAAATGAAGAATAATTCATTCTTATCCAGTTTTTTTCTTAATATTTACAAGTAAAATCATCCTCATTTTTTCTTTCACTGCCGCTCGTCGCCCATGTGTTATTTTGTTTGCGGTCTTATTAGAGTGCACGCACTAAAAGTGTGCAACACAAATACCACTAAATAGTACTATTTTATGCTTATTCTATTGTTTTTTTTTTGTTTAATTAGTCCTATTTACCACTAAATAGTGATAAATGTTGCACACTTTTAGTGGGTGCACTCTAAGCAAAACTGCGGGACTATTATCTTGCTCGACAAATTTAGGATTTAAAATTTTCAAACGAGAACTTGTAAATGAATTCAAAATTTTTGTCATTACGACGGTGAACAAACTGTGGTTCCACAAATTTTGAAACACAACGACAACAACCAAGCTTGAATTTATTTTGTCATTTATTAGCAAAATTCAAGCGTGCGAATGCGATTCGCTGCAGACAGCGACTGCGTGACCGTGACATTTTGTAAATTTATTAAGATTTTACTCAACTCGGGATATGTGCGGGACAAAAGCCGAGTCCGTTGAGTTATCAGTATTTATCCTTGATTTTTCGCTACCTAGAAAGTCTTCACTCAGATGAAAAGGAATGTATTTTGTTGTGAATAGGTTGAATTCGAACTTGACAAAGTTTTATAAAAATCTATGGACCAGTTTTGGAGAAACGCGGATTTTACTAAAAATGTTGGATTTACAAATGTTGTCGTAAAATATACTTTTCAGCCGTAGGGCCGTAGTTTAAAGACTATATAAGCTAACGCTTTCAAATTTGCTTACAATAAACTTGAGACATGGATAATTGTTTGTGTAAAAACTTTAAATGATTACATAAACCGTTATTTTTCTACGCCTCATTTTTTGTTGTACATTGAACGGAGTCCGAAAAACCAAAACAAACTTTGAAGCATAATTTCTCAAAAATTCCCAGATTTGATTTCTTGAAACTCCGTTGCCAATTTGGAAATTACTCATATTGTGACATATGAAAGTTTGACAAAAATCTATGTGCGAATTTCGGAGATAAAACTCGAAACCCGTTTTTCAGGAATTCCCCATAACTCATGAATATTAATAAGAATCTGGCCAAAAAACCCATCATTTCAAACTTCACTTATCAGGTAAACGTTCATGAAAAAATTGTTTCAATATAGATAGAGGAACATTGTCAAGTTGAACGATTTCATAATCTATTTGTAATTTTGCAGAGCCTAGTTGTAGCTTTCCGAAACTGTGTCGAGCCACCTTAAGAAATCATAATTTTAAACAAAAGGAGCAAGCTTAAAATGATCCAGCATGCATTTGTAGTTTTGTATTTAACAAAATCGACCAGCTGAATCTGTACATAAAATATACAACTGCTCGAACGATAACATCTTGAGGCAAAAGATAAATGTATTCACTTTAAATTCACAATTTTATTATCTTTTTAGCATGTATACAGGTGAAAGTTACTCTCAATATTTTGATATAATAACTGAAACATTCATTTTTATTCAATTTCCTCATTTAGAACGACTATCAAAGCACAACAAATTTAAGCAATGAATATTGAGATTCTAGGAAAACCAATGGCTGGCTCGATTGTTTATTCAAACGTTGACTCAAATGCCATTCACTTAATCTGTCTGGATAAATATTCGGTCATATGTCGTTTTAACGTAGGACGTATTTATTTAGGTTTCTATTACAAAGTAGGGAAACCGTACCTCGAGGGCTGCGCGGAAACCATTCAGAAATTATCCATAAAAGCCACTACCCTAAATGAACTACAATTAAAAAGTTATCCAACACAAAAAGATCTGTGAGTGAATAGCACCTTTGTGTTCCGACAATGGGGAAATTTCATGCAAAAAATGACAACAAAACCAACGATATATTTCACTAACACCACAGAGGCAAACACTGCCGAGAACACTGCTAATAAAAAAAGAAAGCGATAATAACAAGCTGGTTGGCGATATTTAGTCCTTTGTGCAGATATTTTTTCCAGTTCCGCAGTGGATGTTTTGATGTTTTGCAAGGAATTATAGTACTTTTGTCTTTATTTAATTTAAGGAAATAAATATTGAATATAGAAATGGGCAATGCAAATAACCCTTGTTTTAGCCTTGTTTCAATACAAATAAGTAAATTTGATGCTTAACTTTGATTATTCATTCTCTGTTATGTTATAGCAGATTTTACAACAATTATTCTTGATCCTTGCTCTTTTTTCTTTCAAAAAATTGTTGATGTTTTCGTTCATTCATTCTTTTTATTTTTCCTTTCCTTTTTGTGTTTTTTTTTATTCTTGATCAGTTCTTTTTCTAGGTCTGACTTTTTTGCTCCAATCCGATTACAAACTCGTTTATGTGTGCATTTCTCCGATCCATCTACATATCATTTTCATACATCCATACATTTTGAACTTGTGCACTTGTCCGTCTGAATATCATTTGAATACTCAATCATTTGTAGATCCATCATTCATCCATCAATATTTCATCATAGAAAATACCTCCTGATGCTCATTTCTTGTTTATTTATTTATTCATCCATCCATCCATCCATCCATCCATTTATTCATTCATTCATCTGTTCATTAATTATTGTTTTCATTCATTCATTCATTCATTCATTCATTCATTCATAAATTCATTTTTTCATTCATTTATTCATAAATCAAAAGATGAATTTATGAATGAATGAATGAATGAAAAAAAAAAACAAATGATTAGATAAATGAACGAATAAATGAATGATTCACATATTAATTAATTATTTTTTCATTCATTCATGAATTCATTTTTTCATTCATTCATTTACTCATTCATTCATTCATAATAATTTTTTTTCATCCATTCATTTATTCATTGATTCATTCATTTACATTCGTTCATTCATTCAATCCATGTATTAATTCATTCCACGATTGATCCTTGAGATTTGCCGTTATCATTGAAAACATTATCCATGCCACTCTGTTCTTTAACAAACTTAAGCCCTCGATGAATGTAAATTAATTTTCTTTAATTTTCAACTATCATATTGCTGTCGATAGTCATCACTATAGAATCATTTTGTGCCTTGTCCCAGTACCTCATAAAGTATTCCATCTAGTATTTCTTATAAATTAGTTTTAGCTTCATAGTCCTCATTTTCGTGCCTATTTTAATTTTGTACAATTACAATATAAATAATTACTTTTAACTATCATATACCGTCTAAAACTTTCTGAATCGGTATTAAAAGTCGACGAAATACTGAGTAGTTGACAATCAACAGCATGCGTTTGATGAATAGCGGATTTGTTGCTTCCGAACATCAGCTAGAATTGACATCCAAGATCACCAATGATACCTTAGGAAACCTTTGGAAAAGACTAGCAGCTATTGCAATTACAATACAGCATTTATTTATTTGTATCACTTTGGAAACGAACTGTATTTGCTGTAGTTTTTTGAGCAAATGTATGGGAATAGTTGGTTAGTGCTTTTAAAACTATGTTTCAACTGACGTCGTTTTTGTCTTTTTCTTTTTGCTAATACTGTGAATAGAAGTTGATATCAAATTTAAGAATTATATAATTTATTGGAATCACTATATCTTTTGTTTATTTCAGGAGAAAAAGACTGCCTTTAGTTGTGTTTTTTTTTTATGTCCAAAAAGGCTAACTTTTACTCCGTTCTATTTCGTTAATCGGAATAACTTCGCTTCCGATTACTTTGAAGTCGAGGCACGGGCCGATAATCAACCAATCAGATTGACTTGAACTATTGACACAGGGATATACAGATGTAGCTCCTAGGAATGATAACCAAACAGACTTGATAAGCGCAAGCAGTTGACCATCTTTCGCTCATGCTCTATCAATACATGCTGAATATTTACTAAAACAAGACGAAAATATTGTGACGCTGTAAGCTGAATCTGAATGCCATAAATCGATAACAACACATTCTGTGACAAGATTTCGATTTGAAAGTCATTTTGTTTGGGAGAACTCTTGACTCTTTTGTAACTCAAAGATGTATGTTACTTGAGAAAAAGGAAAGAAAGTTTGACAATGGCTATACACTGGATTATATTTATTTTACTTATGGTCGACAAATTTTGTTGGATACGATCATCTATACCTTGTGCTTCAGTTGGTAAGTAATTGAGCAATCACACATGTAGTTAAAACTAAAAAAAAAATAAAACAAGTCGCTCCTCTTTCTCGACGCAAACTATATATGGATCACTCGAACAGATTTTATGATTTAACTTGTAATAGGATTTAGAAATTACCGACGATTCGCCGTGAAAATTAAACCAGTAAGAGTTTTGCCGAGGTGCAGGTGCTACAAAGATCATCAACACAGCAAGCAGCAAGAAGAGTTTTGCATTTCAAACAATTTTTATTACAATTCAGTAGTTGTCACTTACACTGTACCAATTTTGTTTATGATAAGTCAAACACTTTTAATTTGAAAAGATGGATTTTGTTTTATTATTACTGATTGTCAATTCGACCGCGCGTGTAAAACCGTTCCATCATTGCATACACTCGAGCATGATCTTGACAGAAGAAAAAGAGAAACAAACTCAAATGCTTATTGCTTCTCTTAGTTAAACAAGTTAAAAATACTGATAACGTTTGTAAAAGTCAAATAAACCGGAAAAAATAAAAAAAGTGATCGGTTTTACGCATAGATACTAACGAACATAATGCAATTGATTGATCGGTGAGAATTTTTTTAGTCGAATATAATCTCGGTATCCTAGTATCCTAGTTTTCATCTTTCACGTTGTTGTATATATTATCACGTACCACTAGAATATGATTGTTTGGTTTCTAGTTAAATAGCAGTATAAATGAACATGAATGAAATTTAGAAAATTGAAAGAAACATTAGTCACAATAATCAGTTAAATCTGTTTTGAGTATAGTGGCAATTCTCGACGTTCAAGTGAAATCTCATTTCTTGCACTTGATTGTTTTCAACTTTAGAGTTGCCAAGCTATAGGAAAATTAAAATTTCGACTCTCATATCTAATGACTTTTTGTCTTTACCTAAAACTAATTAGTGCTATGATTTTCTATATGTTTTGAAATTCCATATTTGAATCTCAATCAGAGCTACAAACGCGAATTAAATTAAAGCTTCGTTATCAAAATCAATTTTTCCTTCAAACTGAGAATTTTACCAGTTACATATTTTTGAATTTTCTTATGAATTCTAATTGATGCGTTTCATATGGAATAGTAGTATTCATGAATATTTGACAGCAAGACGTTCATGCAACATAATGCAATCTAACCGTGGTGTATCAAATTATTGCTCAATGATAATCGCTTTATTTCAGATTCGTTACATCTTGGATGCTTCGCTGAACGTCTGCACGAACGAGAATTCGTTATCTCTGCCGGGAACTACAATACAACAGAACTTACACCAAAGTTGTGTGCTAGTACATGTGGATACCTTTCTTATAACTACTCAGCGTTGTATAATGGCACCTACTGCCTTTGTGGCGACAGTTACGGCAAGTATGGAGCTTCAAGCGATTGCAACAAGCTTTGTCCAGGCGATGCAAAGAAGACCTGCGGTGGCGAATTAGCCAGCAACGTTTACAATGTCACACCTTTGACGGGACGGCTAACTATCTCGTCGATGCCAGCAACATTGTTTGGTCAAATAAACCTGACTGTGGCATACACAAATGGATCAGTTACTAACCCTGGAATCTCGGTGGACAGTGGACAAGGTGCAGGATTCTCGCCATTTTCGAGCTCAAACGTGCAATTTGGTTATAGAACCACAGAATGGGGAGTGAAGACGATCAAAGCAAAGTATTCACATGGAAAAAATTATAAAACAACTCTGGGTAAAGTTAAAGTAGTTTCACAAGTCAAGCATGTGGAGATTGAGTGTCCAAAGTATGTGAAAATTATGGAGAGTTTCAAATGTAAAGTTTTCGTTTATCAAGGCACTGATATGCAAGTCGCATGGAGACTTGCGCAGAAAGGTATCTCTGAGAACCGCACATTGGCAGGTATGTATTTCTTTGAAATATCAAAATACGGTCATTATAACGATGAAATCTTTAGAATTTTCAGTAATATAAATATACATATAATATTCAATCTCGTTAGAATATCATTATCTCACCCCATCCTAACCCCAACAGTTTAAAAAACTAATAAAGCTGCTGTCAGATTAAATAGCATCAATTAAATTGCAGTCGATCGCTCTATTTTTCCATGCGTTCAAGTTATGTTTTACGATGTTTTAGTAGTGGTAGTGACAATTTTTCATATGACATAAAAATGTTCTAGCGATGTCAAACTATTTCCGAAGTGGATTGACTTAACTAAACCCTCATCAATATGATTGGCTGCAAAAGAGAAAGGAGATTGGCGTTAAAACAACTGTTTACAGACTTGAATATCGTGGTTATTCTGGTTTGAAATTAAAGGCAAATACGATTGATAACATGTTTGCCTTTTTGCAGGTTATCTCAAAGCTAATTAAATTTCTATATCTTACAAACCAAATTAATACCACTTTTAATTTCTTCAGGAATCCTTCAAGGTGACAAATTGTTTATTAGCCCAGCCTTTTTTCTAGCTTGTCACTTGAAATCTTGCGACTAGAATTGCCTCAATATCTCTATGTATACTGTTGCTATAGCAACAACTTGAAACTGATGGTAGAAATGACTAATGAGACTCAAATTGTTGGGAAATAATCGATATTTTGAAAATCAGAAGTAGAAAATTAGGGTATTTCCCAAAGGAAAGACACTTTTGGTAGATCTGAGTGAGGACAACTGGAAAATGGTAATCATGTTATACATATTTACCTAAAAAAAACAAATAGATGCAGGTCGTTGCTACAAAAATAAATAAATACGATAATAAAATTATTCACTTTGTTAGTCATATAGGACCGCGTAAATGAATTATGTTTAACACAAAACTAAAGAAACAGCTGAAAATGTCCACTAAACTGGAATTCCACATTCTGATCTAATATATTTGTAAATATATATATAAATTTCTGTAGTCATACATTGATTACCAACGTCTCTGTGTATTTTTTTATTAACAAGTTTTGTCTTAAATGTGGTCGGGGTAAGCATTACTTCAAAATGTACTACGAACAAGTCCAAATTATTAAAATTTTCTGACTAATAAAGGGAATATCTCAGTGACTATCTTGTTTTGTCTTGGAAGATAGCGAAAAAAGCTGCGTGAAGTTATCGGGACATATATCATATTGGACATACAATCACCTTTTTTTCGAAAACATAAACTAACATTTCCTTCCACAATACGGCTAGAACTTTTACCATTCAGTCGGTCAATTGCCGTAGTGCAAAATTTAGTAATATTAAAAAGAATACATTTTACAATGTCCTGTGGAAACTCAGTAGTGAAAACTCAATGTCTGATTGTGATCGATATATCAATTTTTTTATTCGAATCCGGTATAAACTGAGAAAGCCCAGACTCACATCAGACTATATTTCCGAGCAGAGTGAAAATTCATTACTATAATATATATTAATTTAACGGTCGTTCAATTTGGTACTAGATCCAATTTTATCAATATTTTCATGGTGGTAAAGTGTTTTGTATAGTATTTGAACAGCTTTCTTTTTCACTTAGTGCGATCTCGTCTTTCCTCTCGAAATCTAAACAAAGTAATCGAAAATTTAAAATGACATAAAACAAATGGTTTCAGTCAAATCTTTTGTGTTTTGTAACAAGAACAACAAAAATTTTTTTTTTTAATAATAGTTTTTATCTGTTGTAGTATCAACAATTGGTCTTAACTGCCATTCAGTTCTTTTCGCATAATAGTAATTATACGGTTTTGTTCACTATAGTGAATCGTTACTACTAAAATGATAGCTATTGTCAATATTCCTCTTATTGTTTTAGCTTCCTGAGGATTTGTAATCATTCACTATTGATAAAAAATTGCACTACCGTATGCCTCAAATAAGCGCTTCCACAGAATAAGCACCGCATCTGAACAAGCGCCGTTTCCCTAAAAAAACGATATGGATTTCATAGAATCGGGACTGTCGCTACAAGCGAACATACTGGCTTAAACAATTTGTGCAAAGTCATTCCTTGGAAACTATAGACATTGAAAAAGCTTGAAGGAAAGAGTTTTGTAGGCTAATTTGCTTTCAGAAAATCTGCACAAAAAATACATATATGTATGTATACATTTTTTGTAATTTTCTTGACTCAGTTATTATATTTTAATTATTTTACGCGAAAAAAAAATTGATAATAAATCTTGTCTCTTTTACGCAACCATTTTAATCGAGATTTGATGAATCCGGCAGAAAATATAGTTTTGATGAATTATATTCGATTCTTTGACGTCATAGAAATGAGCAAAGCAAGCCGCTACTAATTAAGATATGAGCTTATTCATCTAGTGAAATCTGATAATCGAAATTTGAAAAAATATATAGTGTTCAACCGTTTTCCAAACAAACAAAAGACATCTTTCAAACATAAAAACAAATGAACCTGAACAAACGAGCGACGATCAACGAACATCATCCAAGATCACAATAAACAAAAAAACACATACAACAAAGTATAAAAAAACGGATTGACAAAACAGCTGACAAGAAAAAAAAACATTTCACTCGAGCCGGATTCTCACGGGGGTGTTGTCATCGAGTCTCTAAACCCTGCCCTTATTTAAGAGATATTAAATAAATGAAAAACCATATCTCACTAATTAGACAAGGCGACTAGATACCCTATCCCCCCGGAGCCGGAGGATGGGGAAATCAACAACCAATATTCACTCCTAAAGTACAACGTATCCAGATCCAACCAAACATTTATTTAAAAAGTTAATTAGAAACATGAAAAAGAAATGATTAAGGAATCATCACTGAAAATCAGTTTGCTCTTTTAGAAATTATTTACCAATGAATCAATGCCGATCGTATAACTTGCACATCTTTTTCACATCGACTTGATTGCAAACGGCCATTACACTAACAATTTTGTATTCCGCCTGAAATTATGTTACCGAAAAATATCGAGCACGAGAAAATACTAAGACATGATTTACTTCAAACCTTTTTTGAAGGATCAGTTTGAAACTGTCAAATGGTCTTTCAAGGAGCTCGTTTTAATAGTGCTTGAACGTGATTGCGAAAGATTTTAATGCTTTTCTATTAATCATTGCCTTCAAGTTGAAAAAGTGACTCAAGATTTGCGTATAAACTTTTTAATGACACAAATGTGGTTTCAATGAGACTATCTAGGCGTTTATAGTCAGAGGAAGATAATATTTTATGTAGTCTTGAGAAAGACTACTTGTTCAATGAGAAAGACTGCTCGTGCATTTTTGAGAACTGACTAAATGATGACTGGCAGGGGTAGTCTTAAGCAACACGGTTTGACTAGTCTGAAGGAAAGATTGTTAGTGTGGTCTTGTTTGGCGTTTCAGTGAAAACCCAATTGAGAAATTTCAGCATGTTTATGTCGGATTTTTTACGTGGTCACGATCGACTTGCAACGAGAGGCTGAAAAACCGTAGGCAGGCTATATCAGTCTATGCCTTCTCTACACTGTCGGTTAGCTCAGTCTGTCACTGCCACTAATACAAGCTTGGATCCCTGACTTCAGTTGCTAGTAATCGATTACTTGAGTGATCAAAAATTAAGAGGGTATCAAGTAACAATGAAATACAAAGATTAAACTCACTATTGCATGTAAATTTAAATCGTGAAAAGTAATCAAAAAAGCATGATGACTATTTTGTTAAAGGAGTATAAGAATTAAAACAGGAAATCCTGCGTCCATTGTGGTCTTTTAATTAAAAAGAAAACACGATTATTTAGAGAGCTATATATATATATATATATATATATATATATACTGCAAAATGCAAAAACTTTGACTAGTTTGACCCAATTTTCATATGTATATCAAACTCGGCAAAGAAATATGATATACCTCCGATTATATATTTTTTCGAGTTGCCTAGCATCAGTACTATCAGAAAAAAATATCAGACAATGTATCCCATAATTTACTGAGTAGTGTTGATATATATTCGTATTTTGTCAATATAGTCAAAGTTTTTGCATATTGCAGTATATGTTTTAAAAGTATAAAGTAAATTCCACTTGTATTTCTATTATCGCACGTTTACGGCAAGCGCGTTTAAAACCACTATACTCTTCAATTTTGAAGAGTCTGAAATAATAGATTTGCATAATATGTTCAATTATACACCAAGTCTGCAAAGCAGTACTATAAACATGCACCAAAAAGAAACATTTTTGATAGAAGGTTGATATTGCAAAGTATATTAGATATATTAAGATACTCTAATAGCTTTCCGACTGAAAAGTATCGACCAACTATTCGCTATTATTCCCGTCGCTATACAACAACTTTCCAAATATAGTAACTCATTTCATTTAGGTTATTGGGAGTAATTCAACGTCATAATCTATGTCAGTAATTTTTTCACGATTATAACAGTATTTATACAACAATGGTTTCCTGAGAAACACCGACCAACTACACTAGGCATGTGTCAAACCTGGCATCATACGCGCGGTTTAGTGGATTTATATTCTCTCTTTGTAAGATCGCATTTAATTTGTTCCAATTTTGGTGAGGCACTGTTAATATGGAGGCCTGTTGTCTTGATTCAAATGATCAGAATTTTATAGCTTTTCACAATTCTTATCTTGTCCATCTATATTCAAAGCCGAATGAGGCAATATTGCCGAATAATGAACACAATAAAGTACAAGTTGTCTTCCAGGTCCAGGGCATGAATAACGTACGTAGATCTTTAGGTTTTACAAGTATTTTATGTTTTAGTTTGATGAAATGTTAATTTTTATTTTAACTAAATGACAAATTTCATGCCAAAGTTCGGCGTTTAGTAAATGATAAATTGATAGACCTAAGGCTCAGCTTCTTGCTACATGGTGCATGTATCTTCATGATAATTTCGTTTATATATTCGCTGTTTCTCGGGCTGATTTCATTGACTCGATTGAGGATATGAGCTGTACACTACATCTAAAAAATATTCACAAACTGATATGTGCAAAACATGTAGTCGTACCTTATCAAACCATGTAATATCTTAATTCAAGTATGACATTTGTCAAAAGAGCGGGAAAATATTCACAATTGCTAATGCCCAATAAATAGTGAAAAAATAAGTTAAGCATTTTATGACCGAAAATATGCATAGCTTCTGCAACTGGCTTTTGATAAAATGGAGATATTGTCACACATATATAATAAAAACTCATGTACGATCACACGAACTTGTTGATCTGCATCAATAACTAATTCAACTAACAAAATTGTTAAATTTCAAACTAAACTTGAATTAAAATAACGCACAATGAGCGAAATTACTAAAAATGAGATTAATTATAGAATAAAACAAAACATAAAATGGAATAAATGACACAAAAGCAATTGTACAAATAACTACTAAATAACACATAAAAAATCTACAAGCCACTCAGTTCAATATACTCGGGACGTTTTAACCTCATGGTAGTAAGTTATATTGAAATACTCTTGAGTGTAGATTGTCATAAAAGTACTTCAAACGTTGTTACACTTGCACGGAATGGAAGTCAGGTTCTTGCTCGTTCTTGCACGGATCGATCTATTCATTGCCAACCCAAAGTGGTCAAAGTTGTTCGGCTTAATAAAAGTCAATTAGTTGTAACATTTAGATTTTCCTGTCTCCATGGAGTTTGAGAGTATCATAATAGTTACGTTTCAGTAGGCTAGAGCAGGAGGCATATGCAGTTATTAGATGTACTGTATACTAATTAATTTAGAATACCCCCAGGTTGGTTTAATTTCCGAGAGATCTTGCCACAGTTATCTACATGTGGAGACGGAGATATATGGAGAATATTTGTTTGAGTTCTGATTATATAATCAGCACACAAACAAATCAAATATCAAATTAGAATTATATCACATATACGTAAATGAGCGATTTTTTTACTTCTTCATTTGTGTGTATGTTTGTGGATTTTCTGCTTGTCGACATCAATTTTTTTCAGTGCTGTTTGTATATTTATGTTTTTCAAGAAAACAATATAAACCACGGGTAGGATCTGCAAAATACATTATAATCTAGATTGTTGATACCCCATTCCGTTGTTTCGTTTGATCAAAAGCATTGTTCCTCTAATGTCATTCGGGTTTTGCTCTGTTGGTTTATCCTGCCTTTGAAACTTTCAATTGGTCGCTATCAAATATATAATGAATAATTACATTTTCTCACGCTTTCTTTCATCTAAATTTTCTATATTACGAATGTTCAATAAATAAATGTTCTGTTGTATAAATATATCTTATTAGACAATTGGATGTGTAATATGGCTGGATATTTTACCTTTAAAACTAATTCAGTTTGCCTTGCAGACAGATGAAAACCTGTTAAACTGGTTTAGAAAGCGAAAAATATCGCTGTATATTTTTACTCGATCCAGTCTTACTCACGCGTTATTTTTTACAAGTTGGATAATAAAACATTCATATCTTGCTCCTTCTTCTCCTTCTGCTCCTCCTTATCAAAATATCGTTCTTCTCTTCGTTTTTTTCTTCTTCTTTAAGTCTTGACTTTCTTCGTTTCTTCTTCACTTTTCGTCTTATCTTTTGCATATTTTTTTAAAACAAACGTAGCTAAGTTGTGTCGTGCAGCTTTGGTGAGAGCGATTTTCATATGTGGCTAAAACAGCTGTCCATTAAATACAGTCAGAACTGCGTCGGTGCATATGCTATGATAGGTGCTACTTGTTATTCAATCGTGATTATGCGCACTCCTCGTCTTGGAACGCTCAAGACTACATTTTATCAGATCTAAATAATAATCTTAACAAATGTAAACAATTTGAGAAAAAAATGACAAGTCCTTGCTCAATAATGGACTAACACCAAATTAGACTTCTTCATCAATAAACAAGACAAAATAAATTGATATCTAGGATAAATAAAAGGTAGCATGTTGTTTTTTTTATGTAGCATCCGCGACAACAAGACTTTGATTGATCTACTCAATCAATCATTTTTATTACATACATATATAAACTGAAATACAAAATAATGCTGGTCCGCTAATAGCAAATGGCTAGTCGAGACGGACCAGCTGACATGATAATAAGTTTTTTTTTTTTAATTTAGCAATTATTTGTTTACATTGCGTAATTCTGTACACATGATATATTCACTAATACTACACACTATATAATATAAGACTTATAGCTAGGATATTTTGATATTGAACATGTACATATATATAGTTTGTTAATTCAAGGGATTAATACTATTTGGTTTCTGACGTTTGTAATTTTTAACATTAAAAATTAATTCGTGTAATTCTAAATAGGTGTCATTCTTTTTCAAGATATCGAAGAGTAACTCTTAATTTAGCTTTGAAATTTGTTCTTGGCAATGTCTTTAGATTAGCTGGTATCCCATTCCACACTTTGACTCCAACTCTGGAGAACGCACGTTCTTGGATATTCAATCTAGATTTCTTCAAATTGAAATTTTTAGCAGTAGATGACCGTGTGGAATATGAATGAACGGACGAAGTGTACATAAATAATTCCAGTATATTTTGGGGAGCGATATTCATATGCACATCATACATGAGATTACCAACGAGTTGGCGGTAGCCATCTTGTCTTGCAAAGCCTCTAGTGTGCGTTGTACTTTTTCCGGTTCGCTCTTCAAGTCGTTATTCTCCTTCCTCAATTTTTGAACTTGGTCCTTAGTCATGGTATCAAAAATATATCAATGTACAAAAACCAATGTTAAATCAATGTTATTTAAGTGAAATTTAGAGTGTTTACGGGAATACTCAACTAGCGTGGCCGCTCGTCACGCTAAAATATTATCTTACTATATCAATCAAATATTATTATATTATATTTATCTAACTATATTACGTCTCTTAGAGAGAACTATATAGCTATCGCTCTGGGATCATTACGGTTGCCCTATACTTCACGTTCCGGCTACGTTACCATCGTGGTTGGTCTTGTGCTGTAGTGGTTCACACACGGGACTAGAATACCGAAAACGTGGGTCCGATTCATATGATTTTTTCTCTTATTCTACCTATGATTGCATTGCTTCGACGATGGACTGATGTCCGAAACGCCAGGATCGTCATCATCCCTTTATTGTGTCAAAATTACAAATAATTTTGCCACTGTTTCTATAGAAAAACCGACGCAGCCGCAAACTAGTGCTTTTTTATATCTTACTGATAATGGGCGATCTGCATTATGGCGCCATTTTACTACAACTACCAGAATGCTTTGCGAATTCTCTTTCATACTCAAATTCTTAATCCCTTTGGAGATAAACAATCAGTGCTAATTGCGCTACAAAAGAAAGTCAGCAAAGCATTCTGGTAGATGTAGTATATGACACCATAATGCAAACTGCCTATTATCCACCCTTTCACAACCTTAAATCCAAATTGGGCCAAATTTTAGATAACTTCATGGGTTAATTTTTCACGCTCGTCGAATAAAAATTATTGTATTTTATTACTAAAATCAGTGTATGATATAGTAAAGTATTTACAAGAAATATGCTTCAATACTGAAATTTAAGTATTTGCTGTAATTTTCCGTTTTCTTTCAACCACATCAAAGCTTGCCTCGATGCTTTTTTGCTAGTGTCAATCAAAGCTTCGAATACCACCCAAATACAAACTAACCTGAATCATGATTTATCTTGATTCTTTCAGTGCAAAAGTCGTAGAGTAGACGTATTTATAAAAAGTTTGAAACAAGCTCGTTGAAGTTCGTTGAGTTTTGAATGACTATTTGCGTTCGAGTAAATGGAGCAAATGTTTTAAATTGATAAACATTTCTACATAATGTTAGATCTTTGACAAATTCATAGTTTTGCCCCTGCATTAGGCAAGCGATCTTACTTACAAAGTTTTTATGCTTTATTTTGGCAAAACAGCAACATCGGCACATCAGCATTTCTTTTACCATTATCTCCTCTCGATAGTTCTGTTTTATTAACTAACCCTTATATACATCTTTGCATAATGTAGACCCAGAGTACCTTGGGGTCGGTCCACCAATACCGCAGTGGCCATTAACAATAACTGCATCACCAGAATCATCTGGTCTGTTTATAATACCGTCGTCTGTGTTTATCAATGATGCTATGGTTCTTGCTTGGGAGGTCTACGGAAAAACGGCTGGAGTTGTTACGTTATTTGTAAGTACAAACTGATTTATTGCTCAAATAATCTATACCAATCAACCTCGCACTGAATAGGAGCACGCGTTGACTTTATGCATGTGCAATACTTCCAAAACACGTCGCAAAAGACGTGACGTTTGATTTGTAGGTTCACAATGAGCACGACGAGACGCGACGAGAGCATATTTGCTTCGTATGCACTGCTTCCATAACGCATCATGCACGGCAAGTGACACTTGAATTGTCCGTACGGTGCAGCAAGCAGTGAATTACCATGTGGTGTGATTCGTTTGGTGATCATTAATTGATTTACACTTTTAAGATTTATTTATTTATTTATTTATTTTATTTACACTACAAATTCATTTCCAAACAGTTTAGTCGTTGCGAAACAGTTTGAATTTGTGCCTCATGTAAAGTGGTTGTAAAGCCTGCATGGTTTCCATGTAATCGCTCACGATCGCTGGCGATAAAAAAAAAACAGAAAACTTCTCTCTAAAATAAAATAAAAATAAATTCTATCTATCTGTTGTGGTGGTAATATTTCAACTCGCAATTTTCTTGTTGTTCCCTAGATCGCTCGACCACAGTGCACTTTGAATAGTGAAATATACTGCATTAAAACTGCGAATTGCACGTCATCATCTCTGCCATGTGCCTCCTCTAAAATCAGTCAATCATGTACAGCACCGCAGTCTTTAAGTCTCACTAGTTCATCTTGCCAAGACAGTAACTACTGCAACAGGACTATTCCTAGTCCAGCAGTGTACCAGTCTGGCCTACCCGCTTTAACATATACTACAGTATGTGTGTACACAACAGACAACATCAAAACTGGATTTAACCTAGTCGTGCTCCCAGACAGTAATGTATGCCAGGCAAAGAAAGGCGATGTATTAGGATGGGCAATCAGTGAAAACGGTCGCATTGCACACCGAAGGGATTCCAAGAAAATCATAAAGTTTTCTTCAATGTCGTTAACTGTGGGCACGAACATCACAAAAGACCTAGTTCGCACTGAAGTGGCTGCTGAATATCTAATGAAGGCTATAAGTACTAAAGGCTCAGCATTCATGGTAGAACATACTCTTAGTAAAGTTGGATCTGAATATTTTCATGTTGAGGTTTCAAATAATATCACATCAGCCCCTTTAAAGAGTTTCCAAGAAGTTAGAGCTCAAAAGGCATTGTCTTCGCTTTCAGGCGCGTATCTTACTGAGTTTGACTACTTTGGAGCGGCAAAAAATAAACCGGTAGAGTTAATACTCAACGTTTCATCAGCTACAAATGTCACAGTTACATGTAAGAACGCTTCTACTGGTGAAATCAAATTCACGTTTGTCAATCAAGATAATGGCGGCGGTATTTTCTTTCTCAGTAAAGTTAATCAGACCTTTTCTCAAGAAGGAATCTTTACGCTTTACGTCGAAGCCTCGAACGATATCAGTTCATTAAACACAACCGTCAACGTTTTTGTCACAGGACAGATTGTTGGTTTGCAAGGAAACCTAACTCAACCTGATCAACCGGTTTATATGGGGATACAAACAGGTTTGGTAGCTACTGTGACATCATCACCTGCTCGTTTAAGGTACAGATGGATTTTTACTAATGATGCTAGCGGAGTATTCATAGGAAGTTCCAATACCACGTATAACTTCAAAGAGGCGGGAATTATAAATGTTACCGTAATTGCATCAAATCAAATATATACAAGCAAAATGTCTTTCAAAGTGACCGTTTTGAACCCTCTTTCAATTACCGCTCCAAAATGGAACTCTACCAACAAAGCAGTCACATTCGGCTGCGATTTAAAGGGTACATTCAGTGTGCCTCAAGTCTACGTCTGGAGTTTTGGTGATGGAACAAATAAAACAGGAAATGATCTGAAATCTGTTCAACACATTTTCACTAAAGGTGCAAAATACAATGTTAGCTGTAGCATTAAAAATGATGCAGTTATTATTGTCAAGAAGACTGTCTTCATTCTTGAGCCGGTAACAGGTATCTGCCTGCAGTCCTTCAGTGGGGTCAAATTATTAGACAACAAAACGTTTATTGCCGATTTTACGACGGGAAATAACCTGACGTTCGATTGGGTCTTACAGAGTGGTTCGTTTGCTATGCTTTCAGTTTGCACTGATAAATATTTCACTTATCATTTCACAAAGCCCGGTCCTTACAACGTTTCTCTCAAGATATGGAACGCTATATCAGCAATAAGGTGCTTTCAAACATTTTTTGTTGATGAGAAGATTGCAAACGTTTCAATAAAAGCTTATCCAAACCCAGCTCCGTCCAAAACGCCAGTGCGGTTTGAAATCACAAAAGTGAACGGAAGTAATGTTACTTATCAGCTTGACTTTGGTGACGGAAGTAATTACATCACTCGCAATGATGACATAGTGTGGATGCACAACAAAACGTTTACGGCAAAAAAATGGCAGGTTATTCTAACAGCAAATAACTCGGTCAGTAGCGTTATAGTATTTTATAGTCTCATCGTGCAAGATGTTGTAGGCAATATCAGTGTTACTGTTGACAAGGATGGTATGCTCTATGGGAAAACGTACGTTGCAGTTGGTGTGAAGAAGACATTACGTTGCCAAGTTGAACGTGGTACAGACGTGTATTTCCGATGGCTAATCGACGGTACTAGATACGATGCTACTAAAGGTGATATACAAAAATCAGGACAATCATTTGTACTAAAATATCATACCTTTAATAAGGAAGAAGATATCGTTATAAATGTGACTGCGCAAAATCTGGTCAGCAAACAAACGTATTCTCTCCTCATGACTGCTCAAGAAAGAATACAAGGGTTCTCCGTCCAAGCACCTCAAGGCGTTGAATTGAACGAAGAATTTCTTATTAACTTTCAACAGACTAAAGGCGGCAACGTTGAGTACATGGTGACTGATCAGGACGGCACTAATGTCACCACCAACAACTCTTACGTCAAAAAGGTGTTTAAAACACAGAAATTGTTTGTGGTTGTTGTTACTGCCTCCAACCAAGTCAGCATCGCCTCCCAGACAAAGACAATTTCAGTCGAGACAAAAATTGAAGGACTTAAATGCTGGTTATCGAAAAAGATTGCAGCAACTGATGAGATAGTGACACTATTTTGGAATATAACGAAAGGAACTAATGTCAGTTTTCATGTTCACTTCAATGACGGGTCCTTAAAGACAGTACATAATATGAGCGTACTTCAAGTTCAACATAGATTTAAGTCAGCAAAGATATTCCAAGCCAAAGTCATTGCCAAGAACAATATCCTTGAGAGAACGTGTGTCGTCGACATACAAATTGAACAACCAATTCAGAGTATGACAATTGACAAAAGTCCTCCCGAAGAAGTAGAAGTATTTCAACAGTTTGTGATGAGCGTGTCTGCTACAGCAGGAAGTAATGTTGTATATACTTTTGACTTTGGTGATGGCCTTGCTCCATTGACTTCGTCAAATAGGGAAGTAAGCTATTACTACAGGTATCCGTCAAGCTCGTACAACATTAACATAACGGCAAGTAATCCAATCAACAGTTTTTCACAACAAAAAGTCATTGGTGTGCAGGAAACACCAATTGTCCAAGCTATTCGTGGTCTCAAAGTGATTGCAAAGGCAACGAAATTTGGTGATGCAAGCGAGATAAGAGTCATAGCCGACAAAGGATCTCATTACACTTGTACTATCTCGGGTGAAGGGAACCTTGATGTCAGAAGAGAATATCGTCAGCTGAAAGATCCGATAATGCACACTTATAGTCATTCTGGTACTTACAAAATTGATGCTACATGTTCGAATGACAAAGGCACAGAAACATCAAGTACTGTAACAACAGTAGAAGTGCCCATTGAAGGCTTGATATTTGATGGCATTTACCACTCAAAGCTAGAGTACGGTAAACCACATGATTTGAAATGGGCGTGGAGAAAAGGCACTCACGTTAAAAGTACTGTCAGCATAATATTACATGGAAAAATTGTTAAAGTAATTCAAGGAATTGAAAAGAACGTTGTTACGCTGGCACCTGATTACGTAAGCGGCCCTGAAACGTATACTGTACGTATCGACGTTCAAAATTCTGTTACAGAAAAGCAAAGTATTTCAGTGTATGTAAGCCTTATTGAGAAAATCACAAAGGTTAAGCTTAACGTAAATCCTTACGTACAGATAAAATTCCCTGCCATGATGTTCCTAGAAATGGAAACTGGTTCTCATTCTTCCGCGTTATGGAAGTATGGAGTGGAGAATACCGAGCTTCTTCGTAGCAAAGGAGGTGACAGATTCATTAGTTCGAAGCAAACTTTTGAGAAACCTGGATTGTATAATATAACTGTTGTGGTTTGGAATCATTTAAGTATGTTTAATATGAGTGCTAATGCTACTGTGACCATCAGGAACCCGATAGTTGGCTTCCACACATCGTCTTTACAAGTATTATCTCCACGCGGGGTGTTGTTTTCTTTTTATAGAGACAGAGACGTCACGCCACCAACAAATGCATTTTACCGGTTTTCCTTTGGTGATGGAATTGCAAGTCCCTCTTTACCAATTAATTCATCTGTATTGAGGTTCACACACAATTACACATACAAAATACCCGGTTGCTTTAAAGCAAAACTATCCATTTCCAACGAAGCAAGCAAAGTTGACTTGGAAATACCAGTTAAAATAGAAGAGCAGATCAAAAACCTTTCGGTCCAAGCTGTTCAGTCTAGTGAAAGCTCATTTCCTGATACACCCGGCTATGGCAAAGACCAAAACATGTTTCCTCTTGAGTATAAGGTCCGTTTTCGTGTCGTTTACTCTAAAGGAACATGTGTAAAATACAAATGGTCATTTGGTGATAACGATACGCTGATAACTGACTCTAAATCAACCGTTGAACACAAATACGCTTTACCTGGAACATACAAGGTTGCTGCTAAGGCTTTTAATATTCACGGCAGCACAGAGGAATATGTTGTTATTGTATTAAAACGATCAATTCTTGGTCTATTTGTGGTCTCAAGTAGCCCCTCCAAAACAGGACAAAAAGTAAATTTCGTGGTTTTCTGCTTGCAACCAGGAAACGATTCATCTTTTGTAATTAACCCCGGTGGTACTAATAAAAATGATACAGTTACTTTTAACTCTCCCGGGAAAGGACTAAAAGAAATACAGCAGTACATAAGTCCATTAGTTACGGTTCCATTCAATGCAAGTAAATATTATACAGCGGTTTACAACCATACATACTCTACCGACGGAGAATACGAAGCACGCGTGTATGGATGGAATGGATTGAGCTATAAAACAGCGTCTACTATGGTCGTCATAACTAACTATAATTGCTTGCTTCCTGAGATTACTCTCTACGGTGGAGGTTTAAGCATTGGAGAAGCGTCAAATATTAAATACGGCCGAGAATTTCGAATCGATTCAAGAGTTAAAATCAACTGTACCAACGTAAAAGATGGTGAAGTAGAGGCTAAATTTGAATGGGGTATTTACAGGACGGATCCCACTGTTGATAGAAATGTATCAGGCCCTCCCGACAAGAGCAGAAAGATTGACAGGTACTGGAAAATTTAATACAAGTCGAAATGTATTTGTAGAAATTATTTATTTTTGTTCTTTGTGTGGTTCGTGCTATGGTTTCTTTTTTCTTTTTTTTCTCTTTTTTTGCTGGTTTGTTTTTTCGTTTGCTTTTGTTTGTATTTTCTTTAATTTGTATAGTGCAGTAACTAGTACATTGTTTTCTTTACGCGCAATCAATATGCGATTTCAATGATGACCTAGATAACTACAACAACCAGAATGCTTTGCCTACTTTCTTTTGCATCACAATTAGTACAAAGTGTTTTAATAATCTACACAGGGATTAAGAATTTTAATGTGAAAGAGAATTTGCAAAAAATACTGGTAGTTATACAGTTAAATGACGTCATAATGCAAATCACCTATTACTTTTAATAATTAGTAAATAAATCTGTATCAATTGTTTTCACGTTTTTGCTCAGCATTCCAAGCAACTTGCTCAGCCATTCATCAGTCAGCATCTCTACATTACAACCAGGCTACTATCAGCTACAGTTGACTGTCACGCTTTCACTAGTAGGAATTAGTAACACAATGCAACGTTACATTAAGATCATGACACCACACGTCCAGGCAGTTATACCAGGTGGTAGTGCACGATCACGTGGCTGGGAGAATGATATTATCCTTGACGCTGGTTCGGAATCGTCCGATCCACTTTACCCAAACAACAACAATTTCACTTTTGAATGGAAATGCAAGCAGGTCGAGAACGTGTATGTGTTTGGAAAAGGTGGCTGCTTTGGTAAAGGTAATAATTTGGTGGAAAGCAAAGAGAGGGTCTTTAGAATACGCAATCGAAGCCTTTTGGAGGGTGTCACGTATTCCTTCACCGTGACTGTAACACCACATGATGGGAAGTCACGCGCTGGAGAGTTTACACAAAATATAACGATTGTTCAAGGAAAACCACCGGACATCAACATAAGGTAATGTTGATAGGTTTTTATATAATGTCATTTGTAAATGTGAAGATGTAAACGCGTGCAGTCCCTTCTCTTCCCTGCATTATTCTAGTTATAACAACTTCTAAAAGAAAAATTGTTAAATGCATACACGGCGCGCGTAAGAGGCTACGTACAACAACTTATTAGATGCAAGAGAGTACGATAAGGTTAGTGAGCTTATCCCCCGTATTGGGCTTTATACTCATCAAAGGATCTTTTCATTCTGTTTTTAAGCTGAAGTTCGTTCGGGAACGGACCGTGTATGGTCCGATTGCAGGATGCGCGGTCGCAAGTTTCCAAAAATAGCACGAGGAGTAGAGCCCCTGTTAAGGCCCGGGATAAGCTCTCTTATCTCATACTCTCTTGTTCGGTATTGATATTATTTAACTCTTCGACTAACTGCTTTTAGCGTAACTATTGGTCTTTTCTCTGTAGATGTAAGTACAATTGCGGTAAAAAAGTCACAGTAGAAGAACAGTTAGCATTAGAGGCCTTTTGTAAAGATTGCATTGATAATTCTACTGAATTGGAGTACCTGTGGAGCGCCATCGACGTGGCGACTGGTAATGATTTAAAGCTCTGGCCTACTAAAACACTAACAAGCGAATCATCTAGATATGTCGTTGTGGAAAGCAATTCTCTAGAGCAAGATAAAGAGTACATTCTTAAAGTACAGGCGAAGCGACATGGAGGTATGTTTGGGATCATAAATCGATCAGATCATGATAGTCAAGAAGTGTAAAATCTGAAAAGTAAAGTATTCCGGGAGAGTATGATCTGTATTTAAGGGAAAACACTGTTCCTCGGGCGTTGAGCACAGCGAACAGTAACGATAACCCTAATCCTTACATCTCTTCGCCGCGGGAATAGTTTTTTTTCCTTATTTGAGGTTGTGACCCAGTTTTATGGCATTCTCCATAAATACTGAAATAAAATAATTACAAAATGCTTAGTGAACGTTAAATTATTATTTATGCTGTATATTAAAGTGTACCTAATAATTGCTAAACATTGTCCTAAGATTAGTAAAAAAATAATAATTAGGGGATTTGTTTACAATTAGTTATAGCTGGTAAACTACATAAATACACAAAAAGTCAAAATACAAAAAAATTTTACCAAGCAATACGCTTTTTTTGGTTTGAAAAACCATTTCTAGTCATGAGAGGTATGTCCTTTAAAAGGAATTGCCCTACTTCACTATGACGTCATGGTTTGTTTACATGAGTAAGAACAGACCCAATTCAAGCCAAATAGTTTTCCTTTGGCCGCATTTTGTATTATACTTGAGCATAGAATTTGTTACTTTTTTATAACCGGTCTTTTAGCCTATTTTCAATAATTTATACTTGCTATATTCCCTCTGGTGACCATGATTCTTAGCGTTTAAACAATAGATTTGTTTTGATGTGACGTCATAATGAAATAGGGCATTTGTTCTATTTGTTTCAGGGTCAAGTGGATATGCCCAGTTAAAATTCAAAACCAATTCACCACCAAGAGACGGCGAATGTAAATTCGAAAAGAACGAAGTGGAAGAGCTACAAAGCCTTGGTGTATCGTGTGATAAATGGAAAGAGGAAGATACACCACTTTCATATGAAGTACTGCTGAAAAAAGCTGGTAAACTTGTTTTGTTATGGTATGGCCCTGAGCTACGAGACTGCAAGGTAACACAAAGGCCAGGGGTAGCGCACTCTCGCAGTTTTTGCTGCTCTTTTTCAAAATTTGTTTTCTTGATTAACAAAATTCACTTTGCAGTATTTTAGCAAAAGAGTCTTTTTACTTCCCAAAATTTAGTCTTTCCTCTGAATACTCAGGTGTTAATCATACATTTGCACGATTTCATCTCTTTTCTGAATATTTTCTTGATATCACTCCGACGAAGGACTTAAGTTCGAAACTTCAGTTACCATTTCTACCATTCAACGGTGTTCAACATATTTTTACATTTACGACTGTTTCTCTAGAAACACCGTCACAGTCCTTTCTAGTATTTTTTACTAGTTTTTACCTCTACTCTTTTCTGAATCATTCGGCTAAGAATGATTTAAGCTCTCTAAGCTATATATTTCAGTAACAACGAAAATATTAATATATGTTAATATGCTTATTACACACTTTAATAATAAAATTAAATGCTATTTTTGTTATTTCCACAAACTCATACGGAGAATCAAAACGTGTAGCACGGTTCTATGCTACGAAATTAATATTTAAGCTGATTAGCATGATTTGAAACCACATTTAGTTTGCAAAGAATTGGAAGTATGAAATATATTATGTTATTAGGGAAAAGCTTTACAATCAACTGAGATCGAATATTCCGGAACATAGAACCATGGCTTCACACTATCGTTACACGGTCCTACACGTGCCAATCCCCTTAATTATAAGTCTCTGCTGTATCATTATTTACGAAAGGTCATTCTTGAAGCTGGTAAAGAAGATAATAACTATACAGTTGAGCTGGTAGCCCGAGTAAAAGATGTATATGGTGCAGTGGCGAATACATCACACATGATCAGAGTAAGTAAAAAAACGAATAAATAAATAAAGAAAAAAAAGAAGAAAGAATGAAACAATTAGGAAGAAAAAAGGAGGAAGGGAGCCGTAAAAATGAAGGGAAGGAGGAAGGGAGAAAGGAAGAAAGGGAGGGAGGAAGAAAGGGAGGGAGGAAGAAAGGGAGGGAGGGAGAAAGGAAGGAAGGAAGAAAGGAAGGGAGGGAGAAAGGAAGGGAGGGAGAAAGGAAGGAAGGAAGTAAGGAAGAAAGAGAGGGTTGGAAGGAAGGAATAAAGGGAGGGAGGGAGAAAGGAAGGAAGGAAAGAATAAATAAATGTACGAAGTAAGTCAAAGAAAGAGCAAATGACAACAAACGAAATACAGACCGAAACGACAGCTTCCTCACTCACATAGCATCACCATCATCATCATCTTTCCACGTTGATATTCCACGTTAAGAAAGGTAAAAGCCGGTAACCAAAATTCTCTGTTAATCCTAAGGTAAACCCAATGCCAGCCAGTGATATAAGTTCCACTAAACTGCTAGGCAAAGCAACTGGTATAAGCGAAGGTCTGGCACGAGGAGACGCTATTAGTGCCCTTCAACTAGCATCTGCACTAGGATCGATAATCAACGAACGAGCTGGCAATATCGAGACCACAGACAAAGCAAAGGTAATATTAAATCAAATTAATGCCATAAATACAACAATTACATCAACACGGCTAACTTCACACAAAAGTAGCGATTTACGAACATTTTTTCACTTGGAATGGTTTTCTTTGGTAATTCACTGTTTAACTTTTTGTTTAAATGACTGATTGAAGACCGGTGCACGCTTGCGTAAAGGCTCCCGCAACATGCTCCCGGAGCAAGCTCCCTCGTGTGTACCAACGATTTCACGCGAAAAAAATGTGTTGCGCAACAAAACTTTTGCTCCCTGGTTTTGCTCCCTGATATCAAATTGGTTTGAAATGAGGGAGCAAAACCCGGGAGCAAAACTTTTGTTGCGCAACATATTTTTCGCGTGAAATCGTTGGTACACACGTGGGAGATTGCTCCGGGAGCATGTTGCGGGAGCGTGTTGCGGGAGTAAGCTCCCTCGTGTGTACTGGTCTTGAAAAATGACCCAGGATCATGTTCCTAACTTTATTGAAATTTTATCTGACTATGAAAATCCAGCCGGATTCGTAATTACATTAGTTTTTCATAGTTGATATGTTTTCGGGTAAACTTTTTCAGTGTTTCAGTATTATATTTGGTTTTATATATGGTCAAATATTTGTCCCCCCCCTCCAAAATCGCATATGGCAAAAAATGATGCCCCCCATCAAAATCATCATAGTCCCCCACTCGATAAATTATGAATGCTCCCTGAAACGACCTTCTCAGTCACAGCGCATCCGTGGATCGATCGATGAAATGAAAGTCGCCGTACTAAATGAGTAGGTGGGCAGCCTGTACTCATTGACATCTATTTTACATACAAAATATCCCTGTTTCAATTTGCAGTAAAAAAAATTAGTGTTTCAAAGCGAGCAGTGTTTTGTTCCCCATCTTTAGAACCTATTTCCTCTCGTCCAAACTTAAAATTTTATGCTAATTATATTGTTTTCTTTTGTTTTATTAGTGCTATTTAACACTAAATAGTGACAACTGTTGCACACTTTTAGTGCGTGCACTCTATTTATGTTGTTTAGTGTTTGCACTCTACCTAATTAGCATGTTATTTTGCCGCACAAGCTTATTTGCATGTTCAAAGTGAATATTATCACAATAATATTAACTATCGTTCCGCTAGATTCGAACGACAATGACCAGAGAAATGTCAAAAATTGTACCACTGGATCTACAAGGCGTTCGTCAGCTGACGGGATCACTCGAGACTGTTACAGCGGAACCCGACCAATTAGAAGTTGATGCGCAGGTATGGCACTATTAACTTGACAAAAAAACATTTTAATTTATAAAAAATGATATTATATGAAAAGTTGGTTACTATGGCACGATGCCAGTAATCAATGGATGATTTGTAATTTCAAATAAATGAACGACCAAGACTTACACAGTACGATTTGTCGTGTGTGATTTATAGCATACGAGTCGTAACCTTTAAAAACTAGTTACACACGCTCCAAAACGTGTTGTACAATGTCGTACGACTAGTTTTAGAAGATTTTCAACCTCACTAGTAATAGTTTACTACAAATCGCACACGACAAATAGCACCGTGTAAATCAGCCTTTAAGAGTGCTATAAGTGGACGTAAGTGTAGGGAGGGAGAAATATTAACTTGGCATACAGCTATGAAGAGCATTACCTTGTCTAAATTAAATTTATCAATTATAATTTTTTTAAAGTACACAAAAAGTGTTATTTTAATTTGTGACGTCCATTATTTACCATTTTTCATTTTCAGGTCTCGTCTACATCTATATTTTCACGTGCTGTGGATGTTATCAGTAATATTGCACAAAACGGCAAAGAACCAGCTCAAATTGAATTAGCTGCAAAAACAACCTTTGCTGCGATTGTCAATTCTCTCCAAGCCTCTGCAAGTACATCAAAGAAACTGTTTAACATCACAAGCGGTTCAGAGAGCGATTTGAAAAAGGTTCGTTGATACTGTTTAAACTTATATTACATGCTTAAATTTATTGTTAATCTCAACCGATCTTTCTACGAAATGATTTCCTCCTACATGCAGAAGCTACATATGCACATCTGTCATGTGTTTTTTTTTTTACTGTCTGTTCGTTGATTACCATTAATTAGACCATAGTGTACTATGATTAGATCAATTCTTTACTAAGTTGTTTATCAAACTAACTTCAATGTTTGAAGCAAAAATGTTCACACAAATCTCAAATTTTCTTTGCTTGTTTTTGTCAGGCCAAAAGCTCGGCAAGCCAACTAATTGAGTCAACCAGGCAACTAGGCAACGCGACACTAAGTGGTAAATTACCTGATGAAAATGCTACAGTGTACAACGCTAATTTTCAAGAATTATCAGTTAGGATTGTCACTACGGACAATCTTGGTAAAGACAAACAGAACAGTAATGAAACAAATAGATTTAGGTTACCTGGCAAAGATGTTCTGTTTAAGGACATATCTCTGAAACGTGAACAAGTTGGTTTGATGGTAAGTTTTCGTTTATTTTTGATTCTGGCGCGCGGCCAATCACTGCCGAGCTCGCCCTTCCAGCCCCGGACTCCCACATCCCGGGCCTGCTACGAGGGCCGACTGGATTAACAGGTGCACAGCTCGGCTTCAGTAGTTAAATAAATAAGAGGATGTCTTTATGAAAAAACACCAACGCATTTCATTTGCTATTCAAGATGATTTTTTCTGGATTTCCTGTAACTCTGAGCGCTAAAAGAGTTTAGTATGGACTATGGTTTACTGTAATATTTTTGTTGTTGTGCTGGACGACGTTCAACACCGACGGAGTCAAAACTGGTTTCAATTATTCATCATTAAATAATATATTAACAACGATTTCATAAGTTGCCTTGCATTGTCATTACTGTTGTTACAATACGAATGTTTTGATTAAATGTGTTTGTTTTTTTCAACACAGGAATCCCGCATGTCAATCAATCCATACAGTGGAACCAACTCATCGACCATGATCAACTCCGAAACGCTCTCATTGATTATAACTGACAGCGACTCACAAGAGCTGAAACTTGAGGGGCTTTCATCGTATATCGACATCTTTATCAAGAACGATGATCCACGTGTGACGGTATTTTAATGTCTTATTGTAGTATTATAGAATGGTCTGAACCGTGGTAATGAATACAGTAAATTGAATGATCGTCACGGTTATGAAAGCAATTAATGCAATTGCTTGAAAGAAGACCCGGAAAAAAAATCCGGGCATCAATGAGAATCGAACTCATGACCTTTGCGTTGCCGGTGCAATGCTCTACCAACTGAGCTATGAAGCCACATATGCTGGTGAGCTGAATACAGTAAATTGATTTTTTTTTTCCGGGTCTTCTTTCAAGCAATTGCATTAATTGCTTTCATAACCGTGACGATCATTCAATTTACTGTATTCATTACCACGGTTCAGACAATTCTATAATACCAATTTATTCACACACTGATTTAAAGAACTCAGCAAATTGACCAGCTGCATTCTTATTGTAGTACATCTAATGACCTCAAAGTCGTAGCTTTATTTTAAAGTGTCCTTCTATCTAGCGGCTACTATTTTTGTTTGTTTGTCTTGTTTATGTACTATATCACCAAGACCCAATGTTAACAATATCTTTACACCAGGCTGTTTATCTCGTTTAACTTCAGTTCTAGTTATTATAGACAGCCCGTATCAAAAATCTGTTATTTCTTTCTTCTTTTTTTAATTTAAATTGTAAATAGGTAAATAGCTGTTGTAACTGACTCTTATTCAAAATCCCTAAAAAATAAATATAACTATTGCACACTTTGAGCGTGTGTAGAGGATTGTTGTTGTTTTTTACTGAAGTTGTGAATTTTTATGAATTTGTTTCAGAATCAATCTAAAAACACCACTATTGCACGAACCAACATAACTGTGCACAAACTCTCCGATGTTAGCGCCAACACATCAATCATAATCGATGTCATACCAGAAAACAGATCAATGCCACTAAATATATACATCAAATACAACGATCGCCCAAGTTATAACGACTATGACCTTACGGTGTCATTACCTCGTTACCATGTCAACGATAGAGACAACTTAACAAGTCCTGGACCGTACACAGTTATGGTACCTAGTGATTATATCAATGTTACCGGTAGTTACTTTATAGGCGTGAGCCCTCAATTGAATGAAACTGACGTTAAGGTTAGATACTCATTTGACCCTTATGTAGCGGGATGTTACTACTGGCACGAACAGCGAGCTATATGGACAACTGCAGGATGCAAGGTAATCTGATTATAATTGATTGGAGACACATAAACAGAATGCATGGCCATTTTGGAAATTATACAGTATTTACTCGAATAGAACCTGTGATTGATCGATCGATTGACTGACTGACTAAAAGATTGATTGATTGATTGATTGATTGATTGATTGATTGATTAGTTGGTTGGTTGGTTGGTTGGTTGGTTGGTTGGTTGGCTGGTTGGTTGGTCGGTTGGTTGGTTGGTGGAGGAATAAATGCATAATTTGAAGGATCGATTGTTCGAAGAATGAATTCGTTTATCTAATCTTATCTATAGGTTGGCAATAAGACAACACGAGCAGTCACGCATTGTCAGTGTAACCATCTTACTTGGTTTGGCGGTAATTTGTTTATCCCTCCAAACAAACTGGACGTTCAAAAAGCGTTGGAAAATCTTAAAGATCCTGGTAAATATTGGCCGTTATTGATTACTGTTGTGATTGTTGCTGGACTATACGTATTAGCTATGGTGTGGGCCAGAAGACAAGATAAGAAAGATGTTACTAAAGTGGGTTTGATAGTTGTGCCCGATAACGACCCAACAGATCGGCATCGTTACGAAGTAACTGTTTACACAGGAAGAATGGCTCGTCAAGCTACCTCGAATATATCAATCATATTATATGGCGAGCAGAATGAAAGTCATCCCATCGCTCTCAAAGACGAAGATGAAGAAAAGCCAATCTTTGAGTCGGGTAGCGTCGATTCCTTCCTTGTGACAGTGCCTGTAGCACTTGGTCCTTTGAACTACGTGCGAATATGGCACGATAACGTGGGCCTCTGGCCGTCATGGTACTTAAACCAAGTGATCATCAGAGATATTGATACTGATGAAAGATTTGTGTTCCTCTGTTATCGTTGGTTTGCATGTGATGAGGACGATGGCGAAGTTGTGCGTTTAATACCAGTTGCTGGCAAAGAAGAACTACGAGAATTCACGTATCTCTTCAGAAACAGAGCAAAGAAAGATTTCTCTGATGCACATCTATGGTTTTCAATCGCTCTTCGTCCTCCAAGGAGTATGTTTACACGCACACAACGCATTTCATGCTGTTTCTCTCTTTTATTGTGTACTATGTTAGCAAATGCTATGTGGTACGACACAGGCGCAATACACAATGGGAAAGATTACGTTATATTCAAATCTGGTTTCATAACCATTACATGGAACGAAATCATAATTAGTATTTCTGCTAGTTTGGTAGTATTCCCAATCAACCTCTTGATTGTTCAGATCTTTAGAAATACAGAAAGAAAACCAAAGACAAAACGGAAATTTCAAGATTCAAAAACAACTGACAAACTAAGTCCAATTGTCAAAAGCGATCCAATATTAAGACTAAATGACATTCACGCCATACCTCGATCGGAATCCAGTGCAGCTTTCTTAGAAACACCACAAGAGAAGCCCATCGTGCAAACGTCATCGATTGTCAACAAGATAGAGAAGAAAAGTCTTGCAGGTCGGAGAGACTCGTTTGAAGAAGATCTGTTATTATTGTTGAAAGAAACAAGAATGCTCGAAGATCCTCAAATAAGTAAGATTTTATTTCAAACTGAGATTACTGACAGCAGCAGCGTACTAACAGCAACAGCGTACTGACAGCAACAGCGTACTGACAGCAACAGCGTACTGACAGCAGCAGCGTACTAACAGCAGCAGCGTACTGACAGCAGCAGCGTACTGACAGCAACAGCGTACTGACAGCAGCAGCGTACTGACAGCAGCAGCGTACTAACAGCAACAGCGTACTGACAGCAACAGCGTACTGACAGCAACAGCGTACTGACAGCAGCAGCGTACTAACAGCAACAGCGTACTAACAGCAACAGCGTACTGACAGCAACAGCGTACTGACAGCAGCAGCGTACTACAGCAGCAGCGTACTGACAGCAGCAGCGTACTAACAGCAACAGCGTACTAACAGCAACAGCGTACTGACAGCAACAGCGTACTGACAGCAGCAGCGTACTAACAGCAACAGCGTACTAACAGCAACAGCGTACTAACAGCAACAGCGTACTGACAGCAACAGCGTACTGACAGCAGCAGCGTACTAACAGCAACAGCGTACTGACAGCAACAGCGTACTGACAGCAACAGCGTACTGACAGCAGCAGCGTACTAACAGCAACAGCGTACTAACAGCAACAGCGTACTGACAGCAACAGCGTACTGACAGCAGCAGCGTACTAACAGCAACAGCGTACTGACAGCAACAGCGTACTGACAGCAGCAGCGTACTAACAGCAACAGCGTACTAACAGCAACTGCGTACTGACAGCAACAGCGTACTGACAGCAACAGCGTACTGACAGCAACAGCGTACTGACAGCAGCAGCGTACTGACAGCAGCAGCGTACTGACAGCAGCAGCGTACTGACAGCAACAGCGTACTGACAGCAACAGCGTACTGACAGCAGCAGCGTACTAACAGCAGCAGCGTACTGACAGCAGCAGCGTACTGACAGCAGCAGCGTACTAACAGCAACAGCGTACTAACAGCAGCAGCGTACTAACAGCAACAGCGTACTGACAGCAACAGCGTACTGACAGCAACAGCGTACTAACAGCAGCAGCGTACTGACAGCAGCAGCGCACTAACAGCAGCAGCGTACTAACAGCAACAGCGTACTGACAGCAACAGCGTACTGACAGCAGCAGCGTACTGACAGCAGCAGCGTACTGACAGCAGCAGCGTACTGACAGCAGCAGCGTACTGACAGCAGCAGCGTACTGACAGCAGCAGCGTACTGACAGCAGCAGCGTACTGACAGCAGCAGCTTACTGATAGCAGCAGCGTACTGACAGCAGCAGCTTACTGACAGCAACAGCGTACTAACACTAAATGTGTGCAAGTTATTGAACAAAAGAAAACAGAATTAGCATAGAGGTACAACAGTATTGAGTGGCATTAATGTTGCACACTTTTAGTGTTTGCACTCTAGCATTCGTTGCCGGTTTAGAGTCTGAAACAGAGCCTACGACACCCAGCAACTGTCGTCATAATAAACTAAAATACAAGTCACGCTATTAAAGTCCAGTGATAGTTATCGCTATTTAGATAGTAAATAGCACTGATTAAACATAAGAAAACAATAGAATTAGCATAAAATAGCACTATTTAGTGGTTTTTGTGTTGTACATTTTTGTGCTCTATAATGGTCTCACGTTTTCTTATTTCGGCCATTTGTGTTTTGCCTTCTGCGTGCGTATGATTTGATAAAATGAATATTCACTAAGCGTTTTCTTTTGTAGGTAAGAGTGTTCGTAGTCTAACAATGTCAGACAAAGACTCGGTTGATCTGGAGCCGGTAGACGTCGTCAAGGGGAATTTCAACGAGGCATTTGAAATGAGGAAAAAATGTAAGTCACCGACCAAGTAGTGTAAACGACACAAAACGTTCGAATGACTAGTACGACGATAGTCGGCGATTAGTAGTAGTCACCAATGAGTACACTAAACACTTTTAAAGTTTGTGTTTGTTTGTTTGTTTAATTGTTTCGAAACTAGATATATCTATTCATTCATTTCCTCATTCATTCACTTTATCATTCACTCATTCATTCATTTACTCATTCATTCATTTAATCATTTAATCATTCATTCATTCATTCATTCATTCATTCATATATTTATCCTTTATCTGATAATTTGTGAATGTTTCATTTTTTGCAGCTGTGAGCCCTGTATCTGAATGTAGTTTTGATTGGTCAGATGATAAATCAAAGCTGGTGAAACCACAAAAGAGGGACAATCTACCAGTACAAATCAAGATTCCTAAACTGAAGTTCTTACTGCCATGGTGGTTTGTATTTGTTGGTTGGTTTGCTTGCATTTCGACATCCCTTGCCGCAGGCATCGTCACGATTTTATATGGGCTCAGCTTTCCTCTCGATAAACAACAGCAATGGTTAATATCGATGTTCTTCTCAATCACACAAGACATCTTCATCTCTCAACCATTAAAAGTGGTCGGCTTTGCTTTATTCTTCGCTCTTGTTTTGAAGAAACCAGAGAAAGAAGATGAAAGTCTCACAGCAGAGCTTGCAAAAGACGAACAATGGATAAAGGAGAATATTGGTGGACGACGTCGAAATGCACTTATTGCACAACAGTCTAAGTACCTCCCGCCAGATGAGGTAAGTGTCTTTGTTGTATATATGGTTCATTTTACAAGACAGCTCTCGTTCACCACCTCGTGAAGACAATAGGGAGCCTGAACATCGACAATGATGATACCTTTCTTATACAATAATTAGACAGCCTGTAGGGAAGTGAGAAGAGCGAGAACAAAGAAAGGTTGCCTTTTTGCTATGTGTAGCAGGCGTCATATGCATAATAAAGTGACTTTGATTGCAGGTCATGCTCAAGAAGGCTCGAATTCGTCGATTCAAAGAACGCAAGATGTTTTCCGTCATACGAGAAATCGCTTTGTACTCTATGTTTGTCTGGATTGTGCTTGTCATAGCCTACGGTCATAAAGATCCCAATTCACAAATAATGAACCAAGGGATAGAGAATATGTTGACTGGTAAAGGAAACAGTTGGTTGATTGACTACACACAGAAAAAACCGAAAAACGAAACGATAAGAAAGTTTCTTAAAGTAAGTCACATACGCTTCCCACTAAGGTGCAAACATGGAGTGGTAATTTGAATGTATTAGACATCTAGTTCGGGTCTACGTCCCTTCAAGTACTGTTAAGCGCGCGAGTGTGGCGAGACGGTACCTCACATACATTTACAACCCTTTCCATTGAAGTGCGACCCTCCAAGATAAAAGTCTCGTAGACATAGAAGCCGGCGTTTTGGTGGAAGTCAAAAAGCCGACTGTGAAACAAACGCGACAGCTAGTCTGCCTCACATATTGTCTGCTTTTTGATTGATGTCCACCAAAATGCCAGTCTCTATATAGACGAAACTTTTAGCTTCGAGGGTCGCACTTCAACGAAAAGGGTTGTAACGTCATTTTCCCATTATTACATTGACTGATCGCTCGTCTGGCTGTCTGTCTGATTAACCGGTCTGTTGAGCTATTCATTCATTCATTCGTTCATTTATAGCTTGTTTGGCTGATCTTATCAAATGCTTTTTGTTCCTCATCCACCGCTGTTTCTTTCTTATAGTTTACCTATTTATCTGTAATTTGTTCATAGGTAAGTGGAGTGGATAAATATTGGAATTGGACCAGGACTATTCTCTTGCCATCCCTATTCAACGGTCCATGGTACAATGGACAGAATGATGATTTTGGTTTTATGGCTGACAAAACATCATGGGTACTAGGTGTGGCGAGAATTCGACAACTTCGCGTCAAGACAGGTATCAATACACTCAATTAATATAGTTTATTTTAGCAATAAGACCAAAGACGATCTGTTCAACGTTTGGCGGCTCATATTACCAATTCTGGGAACCAAAAGAGCTTTGATGTATGGAGAAATAGAGTATACTTTGCTATCAAAAATTAATTCTTTTTTGATTGTCTAGCTTTTCAAACTGAAGTGCTTAAATTATTGAAGATACTGAGTTTTACCAGCATTCATTATCATAGCTGGAAAAGACATTGTTTGAATCTCTTAATGTGAATAGCTTTAAACCTTAAAAAAACACATAAATATATACTGTGGATCTGGACGACACCGTCATCATTACAGTCGTCTCGCAGTCTCTCCCTAACCACTTGTATTATTGATATTTAATCATCGATCACTGTTTATTTTCTGTTAGATACATGTGAAGTGTCCAAGGTATTCCATGGCTTCTTACGGCAATGCAACCAACCTTACTCTTGGTCTGTCGAGGATCAAACTGCTCAGTTTAAACCAGGTTGGCTGCCAGCTTCAGCGAACAATACACCGACAAACAAAGCATGGAAATATCGAACTGCTACTGAACTCAGATCCTTGCCATTCTTGGGACGTATGGCTTTCTACGGTGGTGGAGGGTATGCAGAAGACCTGGGACCTACCATAAACGATGCTAAAAGAACTTTGCACGAACTGGAATCTAATGAATGGATTGATAAACTCACGCGTGCTGTATTTCTAGAAGTGACTGTATACAATGCTTATACTAACCTGTACTGTGTTATATTCTTAGTTCTTGAAGTGTCCGCAAGTGGAGGTACATTCCCGTTTGTCGAGCTACTTATCACACGCATCGATCGTTACGTTGGTGATTTCATGATCTTTGTTCTTATCTTCGAGTTGGCATTTGTCGCGTTTGTGATATTCTTCACGTATAAAATGATTAAAAGCTCGATTAAGATAGGACCTCGCTATTATTTCAAAAAGTACTGGAGTTGGGTGGAGCTCGCGCTAGTCAGTCTTTGTTGGACATCAATTGTATTGTATTTCGTACGGTTTGGGATCAATACTTTAACGCAGATAAACTACCGTAAAACGCCTAACGAGTTTGTCAATTTCCATCATCTTGCTGCTAGCGATGAACTCTTTGGTTATATTTACGCTTTTATTGTGTTCCTCGTTTCGTTAAAGTTTCTACGTCTGTTTCGATTCAATCGAAGAATGTCCCTATTGGCATCGACGCTTAAAAACGCCTCGGTAGAACTCTGGTGTTTTAGCTTAGTTTTCGGTATAGTCTTCATGGCTTTTGTTCATTTCAGCTATTTGGTGTTTTCGACCGATTTGTACATGTTTCATACAGTTATGTCAACCGTCGAGACATTGATAAGCATCATGTTGGGAAAGTTTAGTTACGAACGATTGTTAGCGACCAATCGTCTTCTTGCGCCTCTGATGTTCTTCTGTTACAGTGTAATCGTGGTATTTGTTCTCATCAATATGTTCATCTCTATCATCATCGAAAACTTTCAAGTCGTCAAATCTAATAACGACCTTCAGTCCAATGAGTATGAAATAGTTGATTTCATGATGGATCAGTTTAAGGTCTGGCTTGGATGGAGTTCGTGGGGTGTCATGTTCTCGAAGAATAAAGTTGGAAACTACCCGGGTGGTAAACCCAAATACAAGAAACGAAAGCGTGAAACACAAACTGATAAACTGAACAATCGTATCGATCGTCTTGTTGATTTGATACAAGAAGTGTATTGTGACGATTCTGACGTTTTGAATAGCGAGCAAGTGACACGTCTGTTATCCTCAAAATCATTTATGACTGAGAGCTGTGCTTGAGACCGAAAGATGTAATGCAATTTGCGCGGGACACCGAGTACAGAGCTTGAAGATGTGATAAAGAACTACTAGTATAGCAACAAAAACTATGCATCTTTATCTAAAATCCAAGGTCTGTTAATTGTTACATTCGTAAAATCTGATTTCATTAGAAACTCTGACGTAGCTCAAATATAACTTCAGTTTCAGATGTTGCATTTTCTTTATAGGCTAACTACGTTGTCACAATTATACAGTAAAACTATTTTGAGTTTACAAAATTTCGGTGCCTTAATTCCAGAATCGATATGTACAATCACAAACGTATTTCTCAAGGCTAGCAATTTAGGCACGCTTTTTTCCTGAATGGTATACGTACTAAGAATTTCAACTTTATCGATATAGTGTAAAAAGTAAACTATTGTGTAGTCAAAGCCTTTAAATTTGAAATGAAATGACCATTTTTTTTTATTCCGGAGAAAAGCTAAAAACAGCGCCAAGCTAACGGAAGAACCTAAGGGCACTTATGACATATTTACAAGAGGATAAGAGTCTTCAAGAGCTTTAGTATGAATACCCTTCGTCACACCAAGAACTGACAAATTACAAATATATATTAAGATTACTCAATAAATTATGGATGCTGATGCTAGGCAACTCGAAAAAAAAATGATTTGAGGTAAACTTTCTTTGTCCATTTTGATATGTAAGAAAATTGATCAAAGTATAGTCAAAGTTTTTGCATTTTGCAGTATACGTCGGAAAAAAGCTAATGAGAAAAGTTGACAAAATAGACCATTTGTATTATCAATGGCATAAAACTATCTTATTTTCAGAGAGATTTCAATACTCAAAAAATATTATACGACACACACTACTTCAGGTTATTAGGTAAAGAGCATAAGTAAGTGTTTGACGGGTGGTTTAACGGCTGTACAACTCTAGTAAACTACCGCTTTTACAATGCTCTGTGTAACAATAATGATAATAGGTAACTGCCGATAAAACTAGTGTGAGCTGTGTCAGTGTTTCTAATGAAACAGTTGTGCTAACCATGTAAGTTATACACCATACAAAGAAGAGAGTACTTACTTGTGGAACAATGAGTTATGATTATAATTTTTAAATTGGTCTCAAAAGGGAACAGAAATTTGAATGAAAAAAGCAAATGCGCAAAGCACGCTGGTAGTGAAATGACGGCAACATGAAAAATAACTTATTGTCGACAGCGCAAAAAAGAACTTTTGTCTTCTGTATATATTCTTATTTCCAATGTGCCTCCGTTTAATCAGTTTGGCAGACTACATTTCTTTTTCTTGAATACAAAACACAGACGCAACCCATTTGTAAAGGGTGAAGTGATATAAATCTAAAATCTTATTTGCGTAGAATATAGAAAATACTTTTGTAAATCAAGTATTCAGGACACTTTATGTAGATTCAATACTTAGTTTTTAGCTTATTTAAAGATAATATTTTGTAGATGGTACATCTTGCGAATGACATTGCACAAGCAGTCCGAGATTGAAATTTTATATTAGCAATTTCGTACCCAGAGCTCTCGTTTTCTTGTTACCCGCGGCAAAGAATGAAGGTTCTGGCATAATCCGATATCGGAAGCCATGTTTTATGATTTCCGGTTTTAGTTGTTTATGCGCATGTGTCCACTAACGTCTTCAAAATGACGACCGACGAGATATTAAAGGTTCATCTCGCAATAGTTGACACTTTGAAATCGCTATCCAAACAGCCAGAATATGTGCATATACAAGTAAAACCGGAAATCATAAAACATGACTTCTGGTATAGGATTATGCCAGAGCCCTCGTTCTTTGTCGCAGGCCACAAGAAAACGCGGGCTCTGTGTACGAGATTTAATTGCTTGGGCTGCCTGTATGCATAGATTCTGATCATGACTCCCTGCTGCATTTTTCAGATTAAATTTACTTGTGGCAGTAAAGATCTATGATTTATGTCTGTAAGCAATCTTATCAATTGATTCACAAGTCGCAATGTAAATAAGTCGGTTATTCAAAAATATGATGAATGAATGACCATTAAAAACAGATTTGAAACCTCATCAGATGTGTGGTCCTTGTTTGAATGCTTTGGACTACTATTGTAGTTGATGTTGATAAACCAAGATTTTGGTTGGGTGTGTGAAAGTCTCGGTAACAATTGTGTCATCACTAAGTGTAACAATGAAATAGTAAGATCTAAACAAATCCTACCACAGACCACACTAGAAACACAAACACACACAAAAAGGTAACCCTAATGTATACAATGAATAAGCGTGCGTACCCACAATATCTGCAAGATCTATTCCGTAAACTAAAACCAACACTATCAGCACTGTATAAAAATGCCCAAACCTAACACTGAATACAAGACGTTTTTTTCGGATAGTGCTTTAAAACTATGGAGCGAACTTCCATTGCATGTGAGGGGATAGAATATACATGTATGGCAAATGAAAAAAAAGCCAACGATCATTTGTATACATCTGATTTCAAACATGGAAAAAGTAGGTTTTAGTACATTTTCAATTTATTGGTATTTTAACTATATATCACTAATGTTTCTGTCTTGATCTTGAAACTTAAGGGTCCTGACTACTTTAGAACAACAACGACGCTTGAAACCTGTGCCCGCGAGCAATTTACCGCTGAGAACGCCGCGCGCGCGCCAAATCCCGCCAAAAGACAACATAAGAATAAAACAAGGAGCCTTCGAAAATCATACTTCAACCAGCCAAAACCCTCATTTTTTGCGCGGGACTCTATATTTTTCTTCATTTTTTCTGAAAGATTTTGTAAAAATCTTTCTTTTGACAAGATATGAAAAAATCCTGATGACTTTTCAACATTACACGCGATGGTAAGTGGTTTAGGGTTTCACTTTTCAAAGCGATTTTAAGTCAAAGTCGAAAACAAAACTGTAAATTTTTGACAAAATTTTAAAACATATATAATTTATTTTCCCAGATTTGTATAAAATACCGTCTGGTTGAGATTGCCTGTAAAAATTACGTCAATAGCTTTATTAGTTTTTGAGTAATAAATTTTTTTGTGAAAAATGCATTTTTCGTCATTTGTTCTTCAAAAATGTCAAAACATGGTTCCGTTCAAAAATTTTTATCTCGAAAACGGGCTCGGGACCATATAGATTTCTATCCATTTTTCGATTAATTGATAAATTCTCTATAAAATATCTTTCTAAGAAAAAATCGTGATGACTTTTTGCTTAAGTAATCAGGACCCTTAATGAGAAACTTAAACACGAGCAATTCATCACCATGCTTGACAATAGCATCTGAATTGAAGATGTCGAAACGTCGCAAAAATAAAAATAAAATTTCGCGCGCTTTTATATCTTGTTTGCTTTAACTCAGGTCACTATTCAAATGAAACGTCATTCTAAAATATTATAAAAGTCATCTTAAATTGGCTGTTGAAATTGTGTGTTTAGGTAGATTCAAGTTGCATTTTATTGATGAACATGTATTGTCGATTTTTACCTTAAAACGTTACATATAATCCATGGTAAGCTATGGTAGTGCGACACTCGATACTGAAAGATAAACAAAAATATTCAGCTTAAGGCAGGCGTAAAGACTGCTGTTTTTGTTTATAAACTGTTAAGAAGTTAGACTTACACTTTAACTGTTTCTTTCTGCCATCGATTCTGGAATAGTGGTTGATTTTCAGCCATTTTTTTCTCGAACTTTTATCTTTTAATTTACTATAGTAAAATTTGTAGAACAATAGGAGCTATTGTTTCTGGGCGTTAGAGCGTCGCACGAAAATATTGTTTTCTGAAAAGAATGGACTTTTTGCGAGAGAATCAAAAGGCACTTGCCACTCTTCGAAAGACGGAGAGCGAAATGAACCACTTAGCGATTATGACGTCATCATATATTCAAAACATTACCGCTGTTCATTACCAACGCACGCGCGTACGGAACGTGTGACGTCATTAAAACGCCACATTCTGAAAATAATTTTAAAAGTTCCAATGAAAATAACAATTTTCAAGCGAAAGGTTTTCGTTTTTTCTTTTTTTTGGGTTGTAAACGCGCTAAAAAGTGAAACTCAGCGTATAAGAACATACCACGCAGGCTCCAGTCATCGGTCAAATAAGTACCATATAATGAAATAATTGAACACATCCAGTCTGAAAAATGGAAATTGTTCTTTAACAAAAAATGACTTCCATTTTTTGGTTCTTTATCGGCAGAATTGCTCTCCCTCCACAATTTCATACTCATGTTTATTTATGATAAATACAAATTCGTGGTTCCACATGAATTTCATACTTTGGTAGTATATTTAGCGTTTATTACAGTGCGACCACTCCAACCAAAGCCACCCTGACAAATTTTTCACAAATTGTCCAATCACGTTCGAGCATTTGAAAAAATATTTGCCAAAATTATTTTCACAATACATTGTTGCTCGCGATCTATCAGTTGTTGCAATATTTGAAATTAATGGGAAATCCATTGTTCAAATGCTCGAACGTGATTGGACAATTTGTGAAAAATTTGTCAGGGTGGCTTTGGTTGGAGTAGTCGCAATGTAATGAAAAATATATAAATAACACAGCTGAAAAAAATCAAATTTGGTAGGAAAAAAATCAGAAATGTCAAATGAACATATTTTAAAAATGAAATCTTGCGATTACTCTTATCTCCAAGATAATACCAATAAAATCCTGTAAGATTTCATTTTCAAAATCTATCTATTTGTGATTTCGCTCACTTGTAGTGATAATCTTACATGAATTCCTACTAAAACATTTAAGATACATAAACTCGTTTTTTGTATTAGCAAATTCTTTGATACTAAGGATATTGAAACAATAGATGAGAAACGCCTACGTTAGTAACTTTAGAGCTGGTTATAGCTATAGAAATGTGTTGAGTAACTGCACATTGTGGTTCCTAGTCACTGTAAAACAAAATTTGAATAATTTACTGTACTTTTGTACATATTGCAACATTTATAAAATTACTAAAACTTAAGTTATTTGTTTTATTAAAAATCTACTCGTATTATTAAATACTTTTTATCAGCGAAAGTTAGCTTTTTTAACAGTACCAGGGAAGACAGACTGATGTCAACTGTTGTATTTGAGAATCAAAAATATAAATGTTTGGACCTTATACATAGAGAATGGGATCATTAAATGAAAAACCTATGTGACAGCCGCCTTACTAGTACGTCTTTGTTGATGTTGTTGTTTTGTAGTTCTTAAATAACACCGTTGTCCCTTGCAACGTCATCTGTGCTGTCAGAAACTTGAATAACAACTTCATTTTCTTGTGCATCATCCCGTACATAGCGCTCTCTCCAGCAATTTTTCCATCCTTTTCTTGTCATGGTATAAACTGCTTTCCCAAAGAAAGCAGCTCCCAGAATATAGAAATATGTACCATACACTACAAACTAAGACAGAATCATGTCAATAGGGTTATTATCAATTCAAATATCATCTTGGCGGAGATTGACTTTATGGCTATCCAGTTTGTGAAGGTTGTGATGGAATAGCATATTTATCATATACAGGGGCGGCAGAACAGTAACAGGCGTGGGGGGGGGGGGAGACTATAATCCCCCACCCCTCCCCACCCCTCCCCACCCCAAGAGAAAGTAATAACTAGAGCCCAGTCATCTCACATTTCCTTACGACACAGGAAACCAGCTCGTGCATCCAAGGCCGTTATGTTTTATGGGTATTATGGCATGTAGCATCTAATTGGAAAACTTTACAAACCGAAAAATTACAAAACAATTTTTTTGTATATGCATCAATATCCCTTAACCAATATTTTGTGGGGGGGCCCAGCCTACCCAAAATATTTTGAGGGGGGGCACATGCCCCTTGGCCCCCCTGATATATTATATATATGTGTAAATGTAGGCTTCAATGTGTATACTGTGTAGGATTTAAAGAAGCTGTCAAAGTCATGAATAGGAAATGGTAATGTAATGATACAGCAGAAAATTCAAATGTTTTTTAGAAACTACAGCTACAATATGATAAAATTGTGTTTCCCACTCATGTAAAAATGACTGATGTTACTGTCATTAGTTGACTATGTATGTTACCTGTGTAACTGCATTAAGACCAAGTCCTCTCTCATCAACAACAATAAACGTTAAGATGGACTGGAGAAGAAGTGCTACAAACATGTTACAACCAAACACCAATGCATAGCGAGTCAACTTAACATTCTTGGCAATCTGAAAGCTGAAATCATCACAGACAAAGTTATCAGAAACATGATTGGTATTTACAAATGTAGACAAAAAAGTTTGAGGATAATAAACATATGAATTTGCATTGATTTAAAGGGGTACTTGGACGTAATGTATGTGTTTATTCATGCATGACATTTTGATGACGTCATACACACAAATCACACACATGGTCCATACATTTTTACCATTTTGTTTTGTAAATTATTCCGTTCTGATTGCACTAAAAATTTTATAAACACAGTGTTTTGTAAAGTGTTTTCAAAAGATTCATATTCTGATCAATTTTCCTTTCTTAGGATTGATTATGTTGACAATTTTTTACTTCATAGTAACAAAGAAATGTATGTGATCATGGCCTATGTTGTGCTTATGACGTCATCAATATTTGTAAAAAAGCTCAAAAATGAAATACTTCTCATACACAATTTTGAAAATTAGTCTTCAAAATGATTAGTATGACTCTTGGGCATTCTTTTGGTTACATTGTTACATGTTACATTGCTGATTTATTGAAATTTAACTTCATCCAAGTACCCCTTTAAAGTATTCATCATTTTTTGCTTGATTAGACATTTTCTCAACAATTTTATCACCGAAAAAAAATACCTATAAGTAGATGTTCTGAAGAGTTTGTGACAGAAACTGCAGGCTGGGCAAGAGGTGAAGTCCATCATGTTGTTATGAAACTAGAGTATTTATCTGGATTTTTGCTTGTTTTTCAAGTCTGATTTACCAATCAGACAGGCTTAGGCCAGACATAAAAAATATTTAATCATAAAAAAGGGTTAGTGTCTGGCACATTGGATTTAAGGTAGTTCAGGACCCTTGCTACTGCGCATCCTGCTTGCACATGTGGATCAAATAAAATTTCTCATGCGATTAAGAAGAAATTTTGCGTTAGAGCCAAAATATGGTCATTTTTGAACTTTTTGTTAAAAAAATAACATCATAACATTACTTACGGGCCTCAAAAGCAGCTGGTGCCCATTCCTGCGCATTCAAAACATTGAAATCATCTTATTTTCTGAGCATTTTTTGCTTATAGCTCCAAAATTAGCTTGGTGACACACCATTATTATTTAATTTTTATATTTGGCATAAAAACAGCTTCAAAAGTTTGAAATAAAAAATACATGGTCTTCGAGACCAAAACATTGTAATTTTGACTTTTTGGGGCTAAAGTGTACAAAAAATTAACAAAGCTCTTCATTTAAATCTCCATAAAATATCTCAGTTTGTCTTTTCCAAGGAATAAAATAATGAGAACTATAGTGAAGGGAGCATTTTCTCAGACTCTTATAATAGATTTGTAAAAAAATGTTCAAATTTGTTTGCAACAATATTACTTTCAACAAATGTTATATCACTTCTTTTAGTTGAAATGGGGCAAAAATGGGCCTATTACCACCCCCCACAGTTCCAAAACAAGCACGGTGACCCCTATTTTTTATTTAATTTTTTGTTTTTCATATATGTCAAATCTTATGTAGAAAATGTTTTTCAAAACTCTATCGGCAGGAAGTGTGGATCCTGAACTACCTTAAAGTAAAAATACTTCTCCTGCAATAGCTAATACTAAACCAATCTAATGAAATACAATTTGAAATTATTACCTTGCAATAACAAACAGAAATGTATAAGCTATCCTGAATAGTAGGTACATTAGATAAGCCATCCAAATACTTGATGTGCCAGCAAAAATGTACAAGACAGTAGCATCACTAACTCCAACAATACCAAGAAATAATTCACCAAAAACGGACCAGTTGACTTTCCAGTATCCAAGCAACAAAGCAATAAAGGAAGAGACAAGATGACTTAATGCAGTAACACCACCATTATACACCGTCTTGTGAAAACGGGATGGGTAGATGATATCCCAAAGATTTGATGCATAGTTCTCAACTTGGAATTCACCACATGTGCCTAATGCCCACCATAATGACCATTTTAAGAGTTTTTTATTTGAGTAACACTCTTTCATGGTATGCCAGATATTTAAAGCTGACTGCTTCCAGGCCAAAATGCATTTAAAACAACAGCCTCTTTGTTGAGATGGCTCTAGATTGCTATATCCAAAGTGATCATCAATGGAATCATTCCTGTAGCTACCATTTCCCTGGTAACTATCTCCAGGGTGATCATCACCATGACTACCACTGGCATCATTTTTGCCATGGTTATCATCTCTATGGGTATGACTCACAACAGCCCCCTCTTGACTACCTTCACTATTACTTCCTTGGGAATTGTTAGTATTTTCATTATCTTTAAGTCTGAATACATTACCACTTGCTGATGGTAGTATCAATGATATCAAAAGAGCAATACATACGCTAGCCATTGATATATAGTTCAGCTCTAGATAACCTGTAATGTTTAACGATATCAACAACTGTCCTACCACTCCTGACATCATTCTACCAAGAAGAACAGCAGCCCGGGTAAAACTTGTCACCTTACGAAAGTGTTCAGGCTGAACAAGAGCATATAAATAAGAGTAATATGCAATCTCTGCACCAGTGGCAATACCATATGCAAGTTGCATCAGCTGCATTGCACCTACTCCCCTTCCCCAAATCAATAACACTCTAGTCGCTAAATAAGCCAGACCTTCGAATATGATAACAGGCTTGTATCGTAAGAAGTCTGTGAACAGAAAAACAAAGAATAATGATACCAAATATGAGTAGGTCCACACAGGGTATACTTGATTGTCCAGTTGTTCTTCTGTTAAGTTTATCGGTGGAGCCTTCAAATATGGTGTCAGGAATGGTTCAGATGGCTTCATCTCTTTGAAAAACCCACAAAGACAGAGTAATATGCTCGCTTTTATCCACAATTCCATGATTATTGTCTATAATGCAGATCTTCATTTACCATACGAGCACCATACGATTGTCATGTGACAGTAAGATTTCGTGACCAAAAATTGTTCTGGTCCTGTAGCGGCTTCCTGTTGTATAATTTATTGTCAATTATTTTAGTTCTTCGCCTCAACAAGCAGGACTCGCATTATATCTGTGTCGTGGCACGTGTATTTTCGCTTTTGTCCTTATGCCACAAGATTTTTTCGTTATTTGTGTTTTATTTTTTCGAGAATTTTAATGTCATGTGATTCTTTCATGAGCCTGCGATCAACCGGTGTCAAATTTTGAAGTAGGGAAGAGTACGTAAGTATATTTTGGTTTCTTTGTATGAAATTTCATTCTTTGATTAAACAAATAAAAATTGATTTTAGAAATACAGATAACAATCCAGACATTGAGAAGAAATTATTATGGATCAAAAATGCTCAATTGGTTTATTCAATTTTACAGTCATTGCGTTTTTTTTTAAATATTCCCTTCGCCCCCTCCCCTGATAGTAGATGATATATGATGTGATTCAAGATTATGCAGAGTCGTTTTGATATGATATCAGAACTCAAAGATGGCGAACAATTGTTCTCTTTTCCCCGATAACTCAAATTACTGTGTAAGTCTCAACACATTTTATGTAAAAAATTCTTCCTTCCAAACTCATTGTTTTTTTTCTTTAGACGATTATAGTGGCAGTAAAGCGAGTTTTAGCAGTTCTTTCTATGATTGGATGGTAAGTGCACGCACGATTTTCCATATTAAAAAAAAAAAGCCTTGGATTTGTTATTTCTTGATAACTAAACACATTATTGAAAGTCTTATTTTTACTAGTTTTAAATTTCCATTTAAACCAGCTAAGATTAGTAACTGTTTTTATTAGACTTATTTACTTAATGTAAACATTCATGATTGTGCTATTTTGGTACTCGGATCCATTTTGCTTGTTTCTTTTTCTATAATAATGATGTTCAACATATTAATTATAATAAACCAAACTTACTTTTCTTTTTTTGCGGTTTCTTTCGGCGATGTTTGCATAGATTCTTAAAGCATGAAATAAAAATGTACTAGATAGAATCTTTAAACAAAATATCTAAACAAGAACAATATGACTTTTAGTCGAACGAATTATATTTACTTCAGTCTAACAAATGCGTAACCTTTTATAAAATATTGATAAATCGGTGTTGTTTTATATGTTTCAGTTTGTTTATTATCTTTATCATATGGCTGTTCAAAAAATACAAATATTTTACACAGGTAGGTGAAAATATGCTGAACTGTACCACTTTGATTGGTGCTATACTGTTCTCATGTTAGAAATATGCTGAACTGTACCACTTTGATTGGTGCTGTACTGTTCTCATGTTAGAAATATGTTGCCATATTGATTTACTTTGTCACACAAAATTGCAAAAAAATCTGTAGTTTTGACACATGCATAAGTGTAAAATCTAAATATCTCTCAACTATAAGGAAGTAATTACAGTTACAGAAATATTTCAGGGATGTTTTCTTACCTAATCAGAATTTATTTTCGGTTTAATAGGGTTCATTCGTTTAATAGGGTTAATTACTTTCTGTGATTGGCTGATGAAGGAATAGAAAATGAGGCAGTGTGCTCTATCGAGTTATAGAGCACGTGGGAATTTTAAAAGAATGAGTGAAGCATTAGGAGAAGCACGATGTGATAGCAGGTTTTTAAATTAAATCTTTACAAATTGGGATATGGGTACAAAATTGAATAAAGTGTTTCATAGTCCATATAATTATATAGTTTATTCATTAATGATTGTTTGGTTAATTTTGTGGTTGGCTGGTTGATTGGTCATCAAGCTCATTGCTTGGTTGGTTATATTAGTTGGTTGGTTGGGTAATAATTACCAAACCAACCAACTAATTATTGGTAACATGCTAATTGTCTGGCCATTGTCTAGTTGATTGATTGTTTGGTTTGGTTTGTGGTTGACTAGATATGGTTACGAAGCTTGTTGAATGCTTTTGATGTGATTATCGGTTTAAGATAACATTGCCTACAGCAGCACAATTTGAAAAGCACGAGCTTCAAAATGAACACATTCATTATGTTAACCAGCACATAAAGAGAGAAACTGAACATTAGTTCAGATAGAACATAGATCTTCGAAAAAATTTTGTGGTAACCAGTTGAAAATAGCATTTTCTTGCATACTGGTTCTGTCAATAATCACAAAGTCTTTGCCAATTGTATTGGATAAAGAAAAGTCAAACTTAACTGATTTACTGTGTCATATGATTTACATTGTAGAGACTGATCCTGTTCTTAAGCATTGCTGCATTTCTGGATTTGACTTCATTTTTGATGGTAATATGCTTATCTCATTCAAGTGTAAATTGATAACAGTGTATAATATTTGAATCCTTCAGTGCTTGCAGACCATTTAGTTTTGTATATCAAAAAGACTATGTGACAGACAATCCAAGGTCTTTAAAGCCAATCAGAAAATGTTATTCATTAAAATATGAATTCTGCTTGCAGGCTTAGAACTGGGGTCACCCTGTCATATAATCGTTTTTTTGTTTTTTTTTTAATTGCAAAAATGGTCACATACAAATTTAAATGCTACATTGTTTTAAAAATAGAGCACTGGAAATATCACATCACTATTTTGTTTATTAAAATAATAAATTATATAATAATGTAATACATACTCAGGGGCCACGGAGCGGTCCAAAAAGTGGGGGGCTTAACAACCGCCAAAGGCGGTTGCAAACTAGGGGGGTCAGGGGGCATGCCCCCCGGAAAATTTTGCTATTTTGAGCTTCCTAGATGCGTTTTCCAGCGTTCTGAGGGGCATTTTAGCTTAGAAATCGACAGTCAGTTTTCAACAAAAGTGTTGCAAGAAATTACTTTACTGATGATCTTCAAATTTCAACATAATAATGTACATTATTAAAAAACAACTAAAATAACTATTTCAGTTTGTATTGAAAATCTCATTTATTCACTGGGTTGGTTGAATGTTCCAAAGTTTCTTTTGGGATAGTCATTCTTTTCAATAAAATTGATCGCGACGGCTGTTGTATTCAAAGAGTCCGTTCTCAACTTATGGATGTGTAGAAGTGAGAGATTATTGAACCGTTTCTGTGTCATTGACGTTCTTAGCCATGTCTTTAAACGTCGGGTTGCAGAGAACGACCTCTCTCCTGATGCACTAGTTGACGGATTTACAAGTAGCAGCTGGCATATTATAACAATCTGGCTGATTAACGCTCTTTCCGATCTTTCTAATTGTTTGACATTTTGCCAGATGTCATCAAAACATACACCACCGTCACTTTCCTTCAGAATTGCTTGCAGTATCTCTAATTCATTTTATTTTATTTTATCGACACATAAAAAAAAAATTCGGGAAAAAAGTGGGGGGGCTAAAGCCCCCCCCCCAGCCCCTCCCTGTCTGCGGCCCCTGATACTGCCTGTGTATTGACTATAAATGATATGTAAAATACTTAGACTAATTCCATAAGTTGTTCCCCAGTCGCCCTCTGTCAGTATTTTCTAGTTACAGGCTGGGGAAGGGGTTTTCCGTGATCCGTGATTCGACCTATATTTATGCCGTGATCCGTGAAAAGCAGAAAAAACATGCCGTGATTCGTGAAATTGAAGTCGGTTGTGACCCGTGATTGGCATATTTTTGTTGCCGTGATTCGTGATTTTAGCGATTATATGTCGTGAAAAAAAATTAAAAAATCTTGCAAACCTCGTCCTCCTCTCTGGCTATTCAGGCTACCGGTAAGACAAACAAAAAAGACCTTGACCTTGTGCTGACTTGAAACCTGAGATCCTATTGCTTTAAACACTATCTGGAATAAGTTATCATATACTGTTTGTTTATTGATATCAAATTTCACCCTCGTGGCTCTACTTGCTTGTTTGCTGGAAAACATCGCTCCACGACTGTTGTTCGTGTTTTCGTGTCTCTGTATTCTTACTCTGCTGGAAAGAGTGCCATTCAGAAAGAAATTCAATATTCTCATTTGTGCAGTGAAACACAAATCTTTCTCAGAGTTTAGGATGCAGCAAGTGAATTTCGTCGGAATAAATGAAATAGCCAATGCATCATTAAATGTCGATGGTGAGTTAACATATTTTTTAAATATCTTAAATTTTGATATTTTTATCAAATATTTTACTATAAACTTTAAATTAATGAATAACATTACTATGTAATTAGGGATCGGTCATTATTTATCGCCTGGGGGGGGGGATTTCTGGGGGGATCAGTTCATTTTCATAAAAGCAAAAGGGGGGATCAGATGGAAATGACAGCTTTGAAAGGGGGGATCATTTATAATTTTAATTTACAATTTTCCTTTGGAAAGGCTAAACTCGGGACCTTAAGTCACCTAAAATCGTTCAAAATTGCTTAAAATCGTGTAAAATTGCTTAAAATTGCTCAAAATTGCTTACATTCGCGCAAAATTGCTTAAAATTGCTACAAAACGCTAAAAATAGCTTAAAATCGCTCAAAATTGCTTACAATCGCGCAAAATGTCTTAAAATCGCTAAAAAAATGCTTAAAATCGTTCAAAATTGCTTACATTCGAACCTCTGGGACCAGGGTAAACAACTTATAATTAATTTGCACATATATACAATGTGTATTTCAGTTGAAACATTGCATTTGTATTTGTAGAAATAATCAGGTCTGTAAATTCAGCCTTGAAACAAGTCTTAAAGACGAATGAATAGACATAGAAAAAAAAAATGCAGAAGCTCGTGATTCGTGAAATGCCTTATTATAATGCCGTGATCCGTGAAATTAGCAAAAAATCATCCGTGATTCGTGAACGGTACCCCCCCTTCCCCAGCCTGTAGTTAAGCAACCTACCAAATGCAAAAAAGTAAAAATTACGATTTGTGGAATCAGTCTAGTAACATAATATGTAATCTTTATTTCAACAATATTGTTTTGCAGCCTGGTTAATGTAAGATGTGATTGGCTTTTACTAATCCTCAACTAATGTACCCATTGATATTACTCCAACAAGGGACTAATGAACGTCCAAAACATCAGTTTTGCATTAATCTCTTTATAGGGTGTACAATTTATCTTATACATAGATTGTACATATATTAGCCTCCTCCGCATACATCTCCTTTGGGTTCCCTGTATCAAGAAAAACTGACTGAGAGCTACTGAAAACTAGTCTAAAAAAGACGGTGGGGGAGGGGGTGCAGAGGAGGCTAGTACATACTAATCAATTAATTTTTTCAAATATTGTAAAAACCTTATTAATGATACTAATAACTTATGTTTTACCAACAGGGAAATCTACACCCTGAAGATGGCCCAATTTGTGTTTTTCAAGCATGGTGGTTGTCCTTCTTTGGTAGGTGTTTGTTTACTTTATTTTAATTGCCTTTGTTTATTATTGGTGTCTAAACAGTATATATAGTCTAAAATTAATAGAATGTGCAACTGATTTTAATACATTGACCACTAGTAGGTGATAGTGATCAGCGAAATAGGAAATAAAAAACAATTGCCATGAACAGACTTTTTATCATTGATTCCTGTGTATTTAATCTATAGATGTTTCTGTTTTATTGTGGGTGACTTGTATTACATTCAACCTATACTGGAATGCCATCAAAAAAGTCAGGACTGAGAAGTTTGAAAAGTAAGTTTCTTGTGAGTTTGTTCTTCTTTGACTTTTGGTTTTGGTTTAAATTCCCTCCAAGTCAGACTCTTCCGATTTGCTAATACTTTGAGATAATAATACATAGGAGAATTGGGGGTCTAAACTCTTCAGATTAAACTTTGCTATGTCTGGAGGATAGAACCACTTAGACCTAATAATATCCAAGAATCATCTAGTCAATACTGTTCTTGGTGGGGCCAGGGAAGGACTTGATATAAAAAAAATTGTGCACAGCAAATCTGGTTAAAAAATATCAGCCAAAACCATTTAAAACATATTGTACTAAAAATCGAAAAGCAAAAATTCTCCAATCACTCCATCAAAATCTAATGGTATTTACTCAGTATTCCTCTGTGTAATATTTATTTAATATTAGGTGGTACCATGTGTTGTCATGGGGGATAGCTTTAATTATGGCATGTATACCTCTCTTTGGTAACCGGTATGGACCAGCAGGAGCATGGTGGTAAGACCAAAATAGGTTATGGTAGTATATGAAAAAACCCAGCAATAGTACTTTATAATTGACACAAAGACACAGTCACGTCTTTTAATTAGTTTATACAAAGATATATTGAATACAAATGAGAGTTCTTTATGGGGTATAAAACCTCATGCATGTGACCAAAATGGGACAACAGATTATAACTAATATAACTTATGTATGGCTAAAGATAAAGACATTTATTAATGTTATCTCTCATACATACAGTTGCCAAGTACATGTAGCATCAAAGTAATAGCACAAAGAGTTCTACTGAGAAATGTAGAAGTCATAATTTCATTTTATTGGCAAAATTAATCAAAGAATGCATTTTATTTCAAATGTACCTAATTTTGACTAATGACCAATTAAACCTTAACTTTTGAAAAAATTAGGTGAAGGGATCCAAGTGCAGTAGCTAATAAATAGAGGATATTGCATGGGCGCGCGGAGATACAAATTTTATCTTCGAGTGTTGAAAATATCTAACGAGTGAACGAAGTGAACAAGTTAGATATTTTCAACACGAGAAGATAAAATTCGTATCTCCAAGCGCCCATGTAATATTCTGTTTATTATAAAAACTCCAGTGAAATAGAAATATTCAATTTAAAACAATATTTTTTATTGGCGTTTGGTAACGTGTTATTTTCACACGTGAAAATAACATGTTATTTTCACGTGTGAAAATATCAATTTTTCGCGCGAGAGATCACCTGATATTTCACTGGAGTTTATATAATAATATTTATAATTTATTTTCTTTTGAAATAAATAACTATTAGAATCAAAAAGTTTGAAGTAATATTTCTCATTGTCTTGTGATAGCTGGATCAGACAAGATATGCCCAACAGTACATTATGGAGAATGTTCATGTAAGTTTTATCAATCTGACAATCATACTCACCGATGGAAGTATTATATAAGTGAATTATCTTATGAGTACATGCTTGAAAATGGGTTGAGAAAGAGAGTGTTTTATATTTAGATTATAAATATTATAATAAATTATAGTATATTATAGTATTGATTTCAACACCTATCCTCCTAGTCAATGATAACATTCTCTGGATTGAATAGTGTTCCGCATTATGCTAACATTCACATGGAGGGAGGAGGCTCATTCTAACATGATAATTTAATTTTTAACAATGTTCGTTAACTTTTTTATTATCAATGACATTTAAATTAGTGTCACTGGTAAAACTTCTGCTGTAATTTGTTGTCACAGAAGCTGGGATTAATTTTTCACATGACAAACAGCCATTGTAGTAGGCTTGTATACACCGTAGAATGCATACCAGTTACCTAATCACGTGTGAAACTTGTAATAATTGGATGCATGTTAGGTTTAATGGATATTATTCTAATATCCTGCATAGCGACCCTTGGGGAAGGGTGAGAAAAGGATTTCTCTTCATCCCAAATCTTTTTCCCGCACCCCTCGCAATTATTCTAAATGCTTTCTGCCTATGTATATTTAATTAATTTTCATTGCAGGTGGTATGTTCCGTTGTTTGTGCTTGTCATTGCCATGTTTGCTGCCTATATATACATCTTTGTTGTGTACAAAAGACAGGTTGGTGGTAAAGTAAAAAGTAAATATGTAAATTAATGTCTATGTTTAATGTCCAAAGTCCCTTAAGCATCTGGAACCAGCTTTGGTCTACCAGGGAGTGGACGATATATATATATATATATATATACTCTGACTATATTTACCCCCAGCAAATGCTGGCACCCATTTATACACCTGGGTGGAGAGAGGCACTGAGAGAGCAAAGTATATTGCCTAAGGACACAACATGATCGCCCGGTCTGGGAATCAGACCCATGCCAGTGGACCCTAATCCATGCCTTAACCATTAGGCCACCATGTCTCTCTGGTGTTAAGTAACATTGTGTGTTTTATTATGTTTTCATGAGAAAATATTTGAGGAATGAGACTATTAGAAAAAAAAACTTAGGCATTTTAAAGCTAGTGTAAGTTGATCAGTTTTGCAACAGATCAATCTGATTATAAAACTAGCGATGGAGATTTGTCAATTTTGGTTTACAAAAACCCACACATCTTTAATTATTCTTTTAAAACCACAATTCCAAAATCATGATATATAAAAAACATGAAGTTTCCAGAAAATATCTGGTTTATGGATGTATATATAAAATTAGACAAGCTACATATGAAAAAGATGTATAGTAGTAGTAGTTGATCATTGCCCACCTATACTTCATATTACGGCTTTGTTACCTGCATGGTTGGTCTTGTGGTGTAGTGGTTAACACATTATACTAGAATATCAAAGATGTGGGCTCAATTTCTGCCAAGAGCATATGATGTATGTGATTCATGTTATTTTACAGGCAAAAACATGGGCTGGTACGTACAATGCAGAGGACGAAAGAAACAAAGTAAGCGTGTCACCAGCCTGCAGAACGTCATTGTGATATGTTTATTTGCCAAATTATGTTTGACTCATATATGTCTTTTCCCTGCTAGAGTCTCTACAAGTGAAGATACAATAGCAAGAGAGACTGTATGCAGGGAAATATCTTGTGAAATATGATACTATGTTAGCACTTTTGAGGATCATACAGTAACTACACTGTCTTGTTTTTGTAGGCTATGATGAAAGAGCATGTGAAGCCATTGATGGCATACCCATGTATCTACCTGGCTACCATGATATTTCCACTAGCTCACAGGTAGGACAAACCACTTGCTCAACCCACCTACTGTAAAAGTGCTATATTAAGTTTGAGGTTTTTTTTTGTATTTTGAGTAGTATTTTTGGGACTGTCATCAGTTTCGGGTCCAGGGGGGTCGATGGGTTCCATGGCACCCTCCTTGAGCAACATGCACCTAAAGAATTGTAAAGCGTTTTAACTTTGTGAAATGCACTAAATAACAACATTCACATTACATTTAATTTTTGTTACAGTACGGGCGGTACTGTTTCCTACTCAGTACTCAAATGACTCTTTCTGAGAAAACCAAAATGGAACCCCCTTTTGAAAAGTCCTGGATCCACCACTGGTCATATTAAGCATCTGACAGTGGGGGTTGTAAAAAGAACAACTGAGAATGCAAGTGATGACCATCCTCGGTGATAGGCCTATACTAATACATGCTAATTAGTAATCAACCTTATGCTTGTAAAACCGGATTACATACTATAAATATTATAGATTGTATAAGCGCATTGAAACATTAGGTGAAATGTGCTTTATAAGCACATGTTACATTACATTACTGTTCAGTGTTCCCTCCAGACATCCATCCCTATTGTTGTAATTCCGTAATCCGGAACTCATCCCCTACTCAGTTTCCACTGTTGTAACTAGGCAGCAATTTGACTGCTCAATCTCAGGTTATTTTGTGCCTACTTAACATTTGATGAATATTTGTGTTTGGTGTTCAGAATCTACAATGCTACATCAACAACAGCAAACTTTCCTCTACTTCTACTTCATGTCATCTCCAGTCCTCTTTCAGGTAAGTTGCTATGGTAACCTACAAATATACATCTCTATAGCAACCAAGAAATACAAGCTGCTAGTCTTCATCAGACAAGAACATAGAGATGATGCTCTGCTAGCAGGGAAATGTTGTGTCTATTATATGTCCATCAATATGGCGGTGGATTGGATGATTAGTTGTATTGTCCAGACAATCATTTAGTATCTAAGTATCATTTGGTGTTATTGTTGTGTTGCTATTCAGGTGTTCTATTTGCGATTGTATTTGGTATGGATAAGGAGACCTTCAGTCGACTAAACTGGCCACAAATGAAGGTAATTCAAGTAGTATGCAAATTGGAGGAGAATCTAGTGTTACACAAATTTTGTATTGTCACAGAAAATATCCACACACCCATATTTATGGTCTTGAATTTCCAGTTGTCTTCCATATATACACAGGGAGCCCACTCACTTTATCCTCAAGAACTTCCAGTTTACTTCTATAATACATACACAGGGAGCCCACCCCTTAATCCTCAAGAACTTCCAGTTTACTTCCATATATACACAGGGAGCCCAAAACGAAAGACAGTCACGCGGACTTTGACATCCACCTTAAATAAGCACTACCAAATACTGTTAAGATAAAAATTTTGGTAATGAACTTTGACAATGTACAGATTCATAGTGTGGAAATGTGTATTTCAGGTTGCCTTGGCGCAGCATTCACGTGCACGAAAACCACTGGTCAGAGAATATCCTGTGGGTGATACTACAGAAGTCCGACCAAACAATGATTCATCATGGTCTAGTACATCATCTGACGTACCCCGCCCCTCAGAGGATATTCATAGTGACCCTGCTGAAGATCCCAATGCTATAACGAGTGTAGAGCCCGGAGCAAGTCATGATCTAAAACATGAATGACATGACAGACAAAACTAATTGATTTTTCTCTTAGTTTTATAGCCTGCGTCACCCCCTCCCTTTTTCCCCGTCCCAAACTCTATTAGCGATGACAAATAAGCTCATCTAGACCAGCTTTCTCATGTGTTAGTCCATTGCACGTTTCATATCAATTATTGTGCACCTGGATTCAGTGCAATCAAACTGGTCTTAATAGAAATTAGCCATTAGGCCAAAATCTCCAGGAGTAGATCTGTCGCGGGATGGTGCTGGAGAGTAAACATTGGGACATGTACTCTTAATCACATAGGTAATATGGTATGCAACACAAAAAGCCGAAAGAATTGGGGAAGTATTGCTTTGCTTTCACTGATTTATCGTAGAATACCAGCTACACTCAGCTACACAGAAGAAACAACATTATTAGCATTTCTTAATCGGTTGATTGCGAATCTTCTGAATCAATACAGAAGATTCTTCATCCATCTCTAAAGACCTGTTTAGATGAGGCAAGTTGTTATGGGCAACCGAGAAGAGTTATGTTTTTCATGTCAACAGTAGATGGCATTTCTCAAAAACACGTATGGAGAATTGACACGTCTGGAGTAACACGGTTAACCAGGAAAACTCACCTCATGTAAATATGGCTTAAGGCTCACAATAAACACTAAGAGCTATAATCAGTATCATGACAATGACACCTTAATGTACAAACAACCTAATGGCTTTTCACATGTCGTAAAAGGACAATTTTCAAGACTAAATGTCACTAAAGACTAACAATGCTTTTTGGCTTTTTAAGGCATTCGTAAATTATTTCAATTCTGTAATTCGTTGACCTTTTGTCAGAAAATTACAGCAATTGGCACCTTTATGTAAACGTGAAAACAATTTTGTAACTATGCCGTAGTTAACTGGATCTGATATAAGATATTCCGATACCCTAAAAGGGTGCCACTGCAGTGACGGATCCAGGGGAGGGGTGTAGTTGGTGCGCATCCCCTCCTGGAAGGATTTCGAGTCCTTGTCTTATCAAATATGTTTCCAAAATAACAGTATTTCATGTTTACTGGGTAGTGCACCCCCTCCTGAAGATGATGCATTCCCTCCTGAAAACAATCGTGGATCCGCCCCTGCATTGGGGCTACCCTCGAAGAGTTTCGTTTCACGTCCGGTTTCCGGCTGTGGCGATGATACAACAAGAACGAATTGAAACCCCTGGGTACCCCCCATGGCACCCTGGGTTGATTCCATATTGAACGTTCTCAATAAAACGACTAAAGATGAATGAATTTGATCCAAAGCTAATTAATTAACTACTGTACAAATGTATTATATTGTAAAGGTAAACGAATAACGATAAAAGGTGTAATAACTGAATAAATAATATTTTCCTCATTTGATTGTCGGTCAGTGTGCGTCCATAGCATCATAAACTACATACTTAAGTGCACCTTCAAATTTCGGAAATGCGGCAATGACATTAACGGATTTAGAAGAACATCAAGACAGACCAACGGAAATGTTCGTCTTGGCGGAGTGATATACTCCTTTTACTCTTCTATTTCCTATTCGCCCCTAAATCGGTCAGTCTTATGATCAGGTCAATGACTAATTGGTAAAATGTAAACAATAAATCATTGAAACTAGTTTGGTGTAAAAGGGCCTCAGTCAAACAATAGAATTTACATAAATTTCACGGTTATATTGTTTGCATTCTAGTGGCAAGAATTGCCCTATTTCATTATCACGTCAATCAAAACAAATCTATTGTATCAACGCTAAGAATCATGGTCGCTAGAGGGATACAGCATGTTTAAGTCAATTAAAGATAAGCTGAAAATCTATTTATAATAAAAGAACAAAATCTACGTTCAAGTGCAAGGCAAAATGTGCTAGAGGAAAACTATTTAGACCGAATTAGGTCTGTTCTTATTCATATAAACAAACCATGACGTCATAGTTAAATAGGGCAATTATTTGTGTAGTGCTGGTGTGTGGGAATACTTATATTTTGGTGGTGATGATGACTATTTTGTGTGTTCTGCAACAGAAAACTCTGTAATGTTGCTATGAGGCTGTTATAAATGATGTTGATCATGATGCGACGAAGATGCTGAGGGACTAATGATGACGTCATTATAATCAGTTAATATGGATATATATGGGATATCCTACATTCTTACCTTTAATCTGAACGCGGCCAGATATTCTTTTTTTTATTTACCTTTAAAAGGGGGGATCACGGGCAGTCTGTGACCCTCTCAATACGTGTACAAGAAAACTACATTTTAGAAAAAAGATTATGTTATTCTGTCAGTTTGACTAAGAACTTCAATTTTAACGATGCTAATCAGAAAAACAATAAAAATTACAGAACATTTTCGAGATCATTGCATTATTTATATATTTCAGTGCCAGTTGTCTATCCTTGTGTCTATATAAATAGTCTTTTCTCAGTGGTATATCAAATTGCAACCCAATCGAGGTAATATCAAACTTCACTGTATTTCAGGACAAAAGATTTAAGGTCACAGGTATAAGTCATCCGATTAGATTTCACTGTCTAGGGACCTGATTGCATCAAGAGATTGCTTTTACATCGCCGACAGTAAAACCGGAAAGAAAGCCATTACAATGTAACGGGAATTTCTCTTCTGCATTCGAATGGCTTCCGAGTTAATTGATTTCAATTAGAATGTTTAATCATAATCAGTTAATGTAACATTCCTATGACAAAAAACCCATGGTATAAAAGCTTTCCTTAATTGGCATTCAAATGGCTTTTTAAAAAATTCTTTTAATTGCCTCGGTACAGTCATGTGATCCACCGAAACAAAAATTGGAGGAAAACTGGAGGTATCCTTTTCAGCATTAAAATGGCTTCTAAAAATTCTAATTACAATTCGAATCTTTGATTAACATTTCTTGGTAAGATTATTTAAAAAAAATTGTTTTAAAAGAGATCGATGGCATGCGTTCCAATGGTTTAGCTATCTTACTGCTTCTCTTTGAATTAGTTTGATCTGTCAGCATCAGGTCATGTGATCAATTCTCTGGCAGGTCGGTTGCCTGTTTGAGTTGGCCTAATTGTTACCGAAGTTCAAAGACTACTGAGACATGAATTCATCAAAGGGCATATACAAAGCACTTATTTGGGTTTATATGGCACGCGGTCATGGACCATCTTCGAAGCAATGCAAAGACTCGGCATTATCCCATATCGAATTACCTTGATGAGTGCCCAGAAAAAAAATATTTCAAGCAGATGCCGGTAGGGACTCTCTGCAATAATCGTAGAACATTTTTGATCATTCGCAGTTGTTTAAGTGGCTATTTCTTATCGTATGTGTCGCCGAGTTTAGCCTATAGAATAGGTTTACCATTTGTGATGTCTAAAAGAGATAAAAGTTCACATTGTTCTGCAGTGTAAAGTGAAGAATCCAACTCCACGTTTGTCAGTCATCGATTTGTTAGCCGAACTGAAGAACTGGTAAGACCCGTGTACCATGTATAAATTGAACATTACTCTATTGTTGTTGCATGTTACATACTAGATGTGTTGTTTTATTTTATGCAGTCTTCTATACGTTTCAGTACAAATGTACAAAACGCAGAGAAAATATTATTTCGGTGAAATGCTTTTCATCGATGTACTCTTTATACATCTATTGTACTGACTTGTACAGCAGTCATGATGTTAGTCAGTGACTACTAAATATATAGTTGAAGCTCAAAGCGATTTGTTTTACTCAAATATAATACAAATTAGCCACAGTTCCTACAAGGGAGGACCAAAAAGGAAGACGTTTAATAATGATTGATAGGGAATGGCAGGAATGGCCACGTTACATGTGCCAAAAGGTCGATCGCGCAAGACGATTAAACACCTCTTTTCTCTACAGCGTTACAACAAAACTAATTGACATTAGAATATAAAATAAAGCCCCTTACAACTAAGAGCCAGCTTTGAGTAGTGGTTCAAGGGATCTAGGTTTATATTACAAACAAACCATGCTGCATTTTACAAACATTCTATTATTTTAGTTTGACAGGGCAAGACAATTGTCAGAATTTTTTTCTCTTCGTGAACGAAATTTTTCTTAAGGGGTGTGAAGATACTTTCAGAAAACAGTTCTAATCTAATAAGCAGGGGTGTTGTTAGTATGGCTATTTTGTCAAGGTTGTTTTTTTATCAGTGTGAAAGTGAATTGATGTGTTATAATTCTTGATGTCTGGCTGGTGTCTAGGTTTTATGCTAAACGACTCCACAAAGGTTGTACCGACCATCGCGTGATTTATGAACCAATTTGCGTGTTCGCTGTAGGAGATTATTACTGAAATATACATCACGCTATAGCCAAGAAATCTTCAATACCATTGCCATTTTACTTGCATACAACACGAAAAACCTCTCTTAAACTTGCATACTGTATTCAATAATTAGCATAATTTGATGAATCTATTGTGTTTCAAATGTCAGTTAAAAACTACTTCTTTTATGATGTAATCATGTCGAATTTAATCTGTTCTTGATGAATCTTCTTCAGCAAAAATTGCATTCACTAAAAGGTTTTTACCGGTACATATTATCCACAGTTGACTAACTTCAATACAGACATAACAGTGCTAATTTAAGACACTTGGGGACTGCGCAAGATCGTTTTTATACTATTCGCTGCATTTCTCATTGAACTGGATTAATTCGATCAAAACTAATCGCCACCGTATCTAAGTTGTATATGTTTGTGTCTTTTTGGGGGTGGAATTTTTTTTAGAGAGTTCAACAATTGGTAATGAGTAAATGCTATACTCGGCCGGACAAGTCATCAAACAAGAACGAGCACCAACCAAAGGTCACAAGAACGAAGCGATCACAATTCTGAAGTATTGATTCTTCTTCAGCCATTTATGGATGTTTCGTTCGTTTGAAACTGACGTACCGTCTTGTCAGTAACATGGGATAAGGGTGGGGTTAGAGCCCAGTGTCTTGGACGTTTGACTGGAAGAAGAACCATGCGAATAGCACAAAGCATCTGTTGGCAGAGGGAAACGAATATCTGATCATTGAAGGTATGTCCATGCATGGTGAGGCACAAATCATTTAGATTCTTTCCATATGGAATAGTAACTAAAATTTTGTAGTTTAAGAGTAGAACTTGTTATTTTCTTTACTACTTCATTCACGATTGTAGTGAGTGGCGACTAGCTGCAGCAGACATCGAAGCTTATAGATACAGTGGCTTCCAAATACGGTAGAAAAAGTGAGCCGTAGTTAGAAATATAAAGTGTAGACGCTAAGAAGAAAGATAAATTATACGCAGTTTATATGATATGCTCAGAAATGCCGACTGTTTTTGCGCATTTAGAAAAAAATTAAAGTAAGTCTGTATACAGCTCAGTTCGTCATCAACAGTTTGCTCAACAGTTTAGTAGTCGATCTTTATATCAGTCGTACTTTCTGACACATTTACTACATCTAATATAGATCTAACTTTTGCATTTCTTGAAGATTAGTGACTATGAGTTATTTATGAAATAGTTCAGTAGTATTTGCGCAGAAGTATAAGTTTTTTGCCAAGAATATTATCGTTTACAAATTTACATCGAGACATTTTGCATTTGCTCTGAGCATACCACAGTGTAGAATTGCAAACCGGATTTCATAATAACGTTAAACCAGTGGACGATTTATCGTAACTCCAATGCAGGAGTATCAAAACGATAAGTTTATCACTACAAATAAAATAACACTGCTATTTATATCAAACATTCTATAACCAAGCGAAACTCGTGTGCTTGTTTGTAGTAATAAATAAGGTTTTTGTTTGTAGCAAAGGTGAAGTTACTAGTGCTAAATATGAATTAATGCATTGTGCAAAGAAAGTGAAGAGTAGTTGGATGAGCCCAGATACACCATTGGGATGATAAATTGACTACTCGTTGGACTTCCTTTTCAAAGTTATGAGTTACATTCTGTGACGTGGCTTTGTACACTGCATGTAGTTTTAACCATGCTGCCATTGGAAATAGAAAACTATCATATCAATTATGATTGAATATGCTGACCTAAAGTTGTTTTTGGTATTTATTAGTTAAATGTACGCTGTAAATGACAAACAATTTTATATAAGTTATCCGCAACTCAAAACCAATAAACAAATTCCAAAATGAGTTTACCAATTTCGCAAATTCATCAAATACGCGGCTTTATTTTATCTTAGTTTTTTTACACACCGTAATTAGTTCTAAAAAAAGTTGAAAAGCATTATGCATGAAAGTTTGGGAAGGATAGTTTAGCTCTTCAATTCTTTACAATTGAAGATGTGAGGTTTGTGCTGACTTGGTACCCTGGATGAACAAGACTCACAAGGGATGTTTTCCCATCCGTTGTTTTCACATTTCAGAAGCATTAATCAGTTTACAAATGTTAATTTATAACTCTAATTGCATTTCCAGCTGCAAAGCAAGATAAGTTTGTTGAATATTTCGTGCAGAAGAGATCGAACTATATACAATGGTAAGAAATGAGATGGACAACAGTAATGAAATTGAGTTGATTCATGGCGGCTACATAGAGATCAATAATTTTTGGAAATCACGATATGAAAATCTAGTAAGACTACAGATGATGTGTTCAAGGAGGTAATGTTTTGGTACATATGAACTCTTTTTCTTAAAAATGGCAAAAACATCTCAAAATGTTGTACAGTTAATTCACTCGCCCAATTTGTCCTTGCGCAAGATGGCGGGCAGACTGTATACAAGCGCGTATTTTTTCTTAATCTTATGAAACAAGAAACAATGAATTTTGCAATTAACAAAACAAAAAAGTATTAAAATGTTACAGAAGATTTTTTTATAAAACAAGCAAGTTCAATGTGATAGTTAACAATAAATTTGATTTTACTCTCAAGACTCGTGTCCTGCTTGCGAATAACGACCAATGCTTGCCACAAAATATTTTCACATTTCACTACAAAAACGCAAAAATGTTTTATCGAGCCCCACGCAAAAGCATGTAGAATTAAAAAACATTTCTTTCCAGAAAGGGATGGAAGGTTTTCCAGCAAAACTGGACGTTATTTTGGCCAATGTTGATGCTATACAGATGATTCAAGATGGCCGACCTGCGAGAGGCAAACGAAAAAATTCATTATATGTCATAAATGTTTAATTTTGTCAAACAAGATTCCTTTTTAACTCAGGAATTAAACCAATTGATAAGACTATTTTCCTCAAAAACTTTCAAATAAAAATGGGGGAGATGCAACGTTTGTGGACTTTAACTAGCTACATTCTTGACTATGATCTCCACTAAATATGAAGTGATAAAGGAAAGGTGCGGCTAGCCCGGGTTGTTTTTAACTCTTTAACTTATTCGGCATTAATAAAGACGCAAATAACTTTTTAAGAAAAAAAACCTGCATAAAAATGGTAAGTTTGAAGGCTTATGGCGTAGTTATGAGAAATTATTTTACAGATCTAAAGCTGCGAAAGAGCGGTGTGAAGCCATAGGAGTGTGGAACATCTGATTGAATTCCATTTTTAGCTCATACGTTTTCTCTTGCAATTTTCCAAATTGCTCTTTAGACTAAAAATAAGAAAATGACTGAACTATTTTATATCAATTCAAGAAGATGGTGCCTATTAGTTTCAGAATGTGTACAAATAATCCTGTACACAACTTTAGTGAATTTTATACTTTTGTACTCTCTTAACTTGTGGTCTGGTTAGTTTTATAATCAGCGAACATTCGCAGCTTGAATTTAGCTTCATTCGTATGCTCGACATTTCTTTTAGCTTTGAATTAACAATAAGTGATATGATGCCCAAACATCACATATCTAGTCCAGTCAATCTACGGCAGAACCCACCACTAATTGCAACAGAAGGTTTTTCAACGTGATTTGCCCTAGGAGATAGTCCTAAACAACATATCAAAAGTCCTAAAAAATCCTAGTTTCGGAAAGCCCTCAAAATTGACTTTTTGCAAAGCCTATATTTTGATACAGCATGAAAACGAGGCTCAAACCGGAAGTGGCCTTATTTCTTAATGGAAATGTCCACTATCTGCAACTTTGTAAACGGTTATTCAAAAGAGCAACAATTTTAGTCTTTTTGTATATTTATATGAAAGTTCTAATTATTTCTTTGATTTTTTTAATAATTATTAAGTTTTAGCCTATATACAAAACACTGAAATGAGCATAATTTCTGTCAAGAAGCTACTTCAACGGCACCCCTTTTTGCTATCACTCACATGGCAACATCAAGTGTCTCTGTCTTAAAAGAGAACACAGAGGTGTCCTCTTCTCATCATCCTCATAACAGGAATCATCAGAGGAGTTGGAACAGCCAGATCCTTTGTAGTGACCCGATAGACCGCGGAAAAATTCAAGCCATCAGCTTTCGACTCTAAACATATAACATCTATGTTTACAGTTGCAACGCAACACCTTTAGGAGACTCTGTGCTGCAGGTGGCAGATTTGTCATAACTGTTTTGTAGCTTCCATCCCCATTGCTGTACATCAATTCATTCTCCTTTGCATTGCTAAATTTGATGTGGGATATATTTAGCAGCTGCAGAATGTAGGACGAAGGGTGTTTGGAATGCGTGTACCATTCCGCCATTCACATTTTCAGTGATTGTAGCATTTAAAAACTCAAAAAAACAGCCTCATCCTTGAAACCAGTCTTTGTGAAATAACCTGGAAAAAGTCGACATTTTACAAAACAAAATCTCAAGTATTTTTCATTATTTGCTACGGCTGAACCTTGAAAAAACCCTTACTTTTTTATGTTTTGTGTTTCGATTGTAAATGAAAAAACATCCAGAAAAAAGTCCACCTTTTTCTAATATCCGTAGTTGAGATGAAAAACAATAAAAGTTTCAACTACTTTTACAATACTCGGCTGACAAAATATCAAGTATTTTCATTTTCCTCGATTTTTTTCAAAATCACGAAAATCGCAAAATTTAGTACTCGCAACTTATTCCGTGGGCAGATCCAAGGGATCGAGGGGTGCAGGGGTGCAGGGGGCGCGAACAATCAGGTAGCTTTCCAATCAGTATGGTTTGCGGCCCCAGCCTGATCAGTTATTTTTTGATATTCGGAAATAAAACCACTAAATTTATAGAATTATGCGTCAAAATATTTGAAAGACTTTTCGTTGTATCAGTGTTAAGGAAATTTGATATAAAATCCACACGAATTTCTTCAAGCGCCGCTATGGCTACATATGTTGGCTATCACGTGCTACTTCGGCTCCAAAAAAGATCAGAGAGAAAAGATCGACTAAAATCCACTTTCATTCAAGAGTTTCAATACAAAAGTTATTGAATTTTTCAACATGATTTATATCATGGTAACATCTCAACTTCAAAAAAAATCCATCAATTTGTTGCTATCAAATTTATCAAGCATATTAAAAAAGTCAACTTATTTTACTCACATTGAATCAATTCTGAAAAACAAAAAAGGTTCGTCTTTTTCAGATCGCAATGAAAAATACAAATAGAAAAAAACTTGACTTTTTACGAAAAAAAAGTTGATCTTTTTCATTCTTTGGTCGAAAATTTGTAACATGATAAAAGTCGAGTTTTTTCATGATTTCTCCCTTCAAGTTTGTATCTCATATCTCGAATTTCTAAAAAACTCGTTTAATTCCCAGTTTCCTCTTTTGAAAATCATTGCAAATGTGAATGGCGGAATGGTACACGCATTGTTTGGTTTAATTTTTGTTAGTTTTATCACCAGTTTTTCTGGTGATATCGCTGGTATCGAAGATCTTCTAGACGTTGACCTGAATTTCCATTTAAGCGCAAGAAAATAGCATTTTCACCCGCCACCTGAAAACCTTCTTTTGTAGCATTCTTATCTTGGAATAGTTTGGCATTGATCCCTGAACTGAGATGAGCTTATAAAAAGCTCTGAATCGGTGTGTCCCAATTGCAGTTTTGCGCTCCTGATATTTCTTGATATTCCAGACTCTGCGTCTTACGGTACTGCACTTGGGTTCAGGAACAAAGAACAGATCATGGTAATTAAGGTCTGCGTAATAGAGAAGAATGACGTCTGAGCGACGTCTGTTTGGTAGAGGCGCTATCGTTGTATCCATCAAAGACGATAATCGCCCTGCCCCAATTCTTTATCAAGTAGTAATTGCAGTACAGCTCACACACTTCCCTGTAAGTTGTGGTACCTGGGTAAGGCTAACTTATCCTGTGTATCTAGAAGCGCTCCGCCATCTAAAACATACTGTATACTTCTCTTATTTGGTGCGCTTACAGCTTGAAACTGGGCAGAAAATTTCAACTAGATAGCATCGGCTAAAGCTGGCTTTTTTGGTTGTGAGAGCATTAAGGAGGAATTAAATAGACATGCCGGATAAGTAACAAAGTTTGTAACAAAACAGCGCTGAGAGATCTTTGCATTGGTGTGACGCCAAGATTAAGCGCTGAAATAGTAACTGTGCGTTAATCTTGATAGCAGAGTTTGTACTGATCAAGATTAACTGCATGGTTAGAATTTTTATGTATGATACTGGCGATTCCCCAGTCATAGAAAAAAGAACCTTTTTTTTACTTTTTTGGCACCGATAGTATGCAAGAGCAGAACAGGTGAGAAATGTCTGGGATCAGCAAGAGTGGAGAGGATGTAAATAGTTATCTCGGCTAAAAAGGATTTCTCGCCAAACAGGGACAATAAATGACATATCAGCAGAGCTTTAATGACGATGAAGATGTTAAACTAGACAAAGAATAGTTAAAATTTAAACTTAATGTTTTGTTTGACCTGTTAATAGTAGTGCGGGCTTTAATTTTAGGTGTGGCTGAATCGCAGAATAATCAATTGACCCTTGGTTTAAATGAAGTACTTAAGTTGAATAGCAGTTACAAAACCCGGTGCACTGCAGCCTTTCAAAAATATTTTAAGATTTATTTAAAAAAATTTAAGTGTTGATCAAACTTGTAAGAATAAATATTCATACAATATGTATACAGTTCAAAAGAGCACAGTATTATATACACACAATAATCAGCAGTGGCTATTACAAAGATAATTATACTTACTTAGCTTGCAATTGGAAGCGAAAAACAATCCTGAACTATGTATTTAAAGTTTGATGTGGATTTATTTTCTTGTTCTACGCTTTGAGCTCCACGACACTACACGCGGAGAGTGAATCAGAAATCGACATTGCCACGACAGTGTGACAAATGCGAGTCGACATTTCGTATATCTAACTACAAAACATGCCTAAAAACATTTTAAGTTCATAATTTAGATTCAGTAAAAACTTCGCAAGTTTTTTTTATAAATTACTTTTACAAATTTCTCAAAATTGATAATACATAACAATGTATTATCAATATTTAAATTTCAATGTGATATAATTGTATAACGCTACAGTTTAACATTTAAAAAACTCATAATTACAATTTGATTTTTAGCTAATAAGACTCGTAGTTTTTTAGGTCTAACGACACTTTTCCAATTAAATAGTTGCGAAAAAAAAGTCAGATAAAGATTTTGCCTCACAGAGCCTCGTTTTCGTGCCGCATATTTTGGCCCGTCAACTCTGTCATGAAAATTCCTTATTTTCAACATGTTCCGAAACTAGGATTTCTTAGGACTTTTGATATGTTGTAGAAGGATATTTTCTGATACTAAAACCGTTGAAAAACCTTCTGTTGCAATTAGTGGTGGGTTAACCCATGTTTTTTCGTAGATTGACTGGACTAATCATGTAACAGTACATACACAAATATACAGACGTAAACTACAGTTAATGTCGCAGATTGTTTAAGTTTTGAATCCGGGCTGACTGACTGGCTGATTCTTCAGATGTTTTGTTTAAAAAAATATAATATTACACTTAAATAACAACTGCTACGAATGAAGAGAGCAATACTTAAAACAATAATAATTTTTACAAATATTTTATTTTTTTAGACTTGGTGTTCGAAGCCACAACTAGTAAAATGTCAATTTGAAAAAATATATATATTCATACTGAAAATAGTTGTCTGGCTTCTTACTGGTGCTTGTAATGAACTTTTCTCAGAAGCACAATGTACTTTCAGTGAAATCGATCAGTACTGAGTTTTCAATTCTTAAGTTGCTACTGACTGCACAGCTCATCTTTCTGAACACTAACTTTACTTGAATTGATGCCAGAAATATAAAGTAGATGCCAGCAAACTTAATGAGTATTTTCCTGCAGAACGGTCGGTGGTGTAGTATTCCATATTTCCACACTTATTCAGCGTTGTTTTTGCTCACATATCATTTATTGCTTTTTTGTTTTGACTTCATTCAGTATGTTTCGTTTAGACAAACAACAGGGGCGCTGCAGTGAGCGACTGTTTTTTCATCTATTTTGATTTTGTAATTGTTTTATTTTATTGTTTATCGAGATTAATTTTCATTTTGACTTAGTTTTGGATTATTCTTATTTGTTTGTTTTTCTTAATTTCTTTATAGGGCGTTGGTTTTCTCCTTTGTGTTTTATGTGTAGTAAAGTATCTTTGCTTGCTTATTTATGTTTATTTGTTTAATGTTTTTCTCTCTATATCCGTCTTTCTCTCATGATTTTTAAGGCTAGTATTATCTAACAGGATGTTACTGAAAAAACGTTAAAAATATGAGGTCGTGGGATTCAAATTTGGGACCATTTTGTTCTCCTTTGCATTGTGTTTTATTGGTGGTAAACTGTTTTTGCTTGCTTGTTCAAAAGATTTGTTTATTTTGTTTAATGTCTTGTTCAGTCTACATCAAGCATTTCAATTGAGGAAATCCGTGTTTTGTGTTTTTATTTTGGCTGTCCAGAAAACGTGATTATTATGTGGGTTATCAACATTTATATAGGGTTAAGGTTTCACGCAGAATCTAATAAAGGACATATAAAACATATCATGTACAGTATAGAATGTAACTAGCCGTTATTAGCAAAGTTTTTTTAAAGGAAACGATAAAGGGATCAAGTGATGAAAAATAGTGATGTTGATAATATCGATGATGATAATGGTGACAATATTGATGATGATGGTGATCATAGTGATAATGGTGACAATATTGATGATGATGGTGCTGATAATATTGATGATGATGATGTTGATAATATTGAAGATTGTAACAATGGAATGCAGTATATATTTGTAAGTGAAGCACAGAAATGATGTGAAACAGCAGACTAACGATAAAACACGATGATGATGATGGCAATTCAAATCATGATGACAAATAAACCACACCCATTTTGTAATCATCATACATCTTTTATCTTTAAAACGATGTGCGAAGGAATTATTAAGTTTTCAAGTATTGATAATGACAGTCAAAATAATTTCGATAATTAAAACAATCAGATAATCTATAACTTCAGATATAATATATTTACTGTAACTCTCAGATGTCTCTCATCAACGACCAGGTTTTTTCCTGTCTCCACCTCTTTACTGGATGGCTGTCCTTCGATGTCATAGAGGTTTGAGAACAATCGTGAATCACGTGACAACACCGAGGCCAGACAAGCGACGCTCATTTCGTTTTCTCAGATCTGACACGATGGTGATCGAACACTTCACAGATTTTGAAATGCTGCTTCTTCTACTTCAGATAATCCGGATTTTGATTAACAAGACAGCTGTACAATTACTTAGGATTTGACGAAAAAGAAAGTTGAGAGTAAGCCATGGTCCAAACATCAAGTTTATCCGGTAAAAACTAAAGAGCAATGCCAGTCCGGCATGTAAATCACTACAAACATACAGCAACAAACAACACGATGTTGTCCACTACTCTTCTTCGTGGCGTTGTAAATATCATTTTTGTTACTTGAAATCACTCGATCTTCCATGGAAAAGAAAACTGGCAAAAGGTTAATGGTTCGCTATTAGTCTAGAAAATAAAACCGTAGTTGCATTGTGTAATTTAAGGCATTTAATCGGAGTTAGATTCCAAATATGTAGCAACTTGAAACTTTCCACTTTCAACGAAAAAATTCGTTGCATGCGCATGATTATACTTATTGTATTATTCTGAGAACTCTTGCGTTGTTTCTTTTTAATTGGGAGAGGTTTTTGTGCATTTAATAATAGAATAAATAAATTTACGAGTTTTTCTAAGTACTTTTTTGCGTCAGAACCAGAATGAGCGTCATGTTCAACAAAGAACACACTTATTGCTTAAAAGTCTCAATAGTTACTCTTTGAGAGCTCGAAATGTTTTTGTTTAATAAATATTTATTACTTTGTTATAGAGCACAAATTTACCATCTTGGAGTGGGCTTTTTATTTTTTTTCGGCTGAATGACTAGAATCTCGAATGCGGAAAGTTTGCATCGAAATTAATACTCCTACATTTTGACATGAAATCTCAGTATTCCTTCAAACTAGTCAGGGTTTGAGTCGTACCAAACAATCCGATACAATGCTGTGTGCTGGTTTATTTCTTTTTTGAATGATGGCTTATGATACTAATCATGAAAAAATCTTTCTTTGTAGTCTTCTTTGTTATGAGAAATATTTCTTCGTACTAGTTAGTGTTTGAGTTCTATAACACCTTGAAACAAGTTTGATAGTTTAAGTTTATCTTTTATTGCTAGTTTATTATCTTTACTTTGTGTTATTGCAGGGAGATGAGAAACTTTGGTGACCAGTCGGTGCATACGCCATGATGTCCAAGAAGCGATTACCACACCACATGGAGAAAAAGAAAGTAGTGCTTCGTGTCTTGTCGACCCGTAGATCCGAACTTGTGGTTTTTATTTCCCCAAGTTTCGCTCTACGGACCTACAATTTGCTAAATGACACTACTCTACAACCAAGAACTGATCGAAAAACTCAAAAGAACGAACGAAGGCTTAGAACTTTCTCATGTTTGATGGACAAGTCATCAAGACATATGCCATATTGCCAGGCTTTTTGGGTGTAACCCTTGGTAAAGTGACAGTAAAAAAGGCATAGCAAATTGACTAATAACGATTTTTTGATGAAGATAGAAGGTAGATAGTTTTGTTTGCAGTGTATTTTGAAGATGTGGTCGATAGATCTAGGGTAAATTTCATGATGAATCACGTTTTGCGAAAATTGCTGCACGTTGACGAGAGGCTTCCTTGCGCGCGGATGGGAAAGATACACAAACGAAATTCTATACAAAAAAAAAGAATGCTGCTTTAAAAATATTAATGAACAATAGTCAATCGTTCGTTTGCACAAACCAATCCTTAATTCTAATGTCCATAACTGCAAGTTTGAACTGGGAAACATCGAAAATTAAAATAAAGCCGAGCGAAATATTGATCGGGTTGTCGGCCATCATTTTACTTTATTTACCAAACTCAATATTGGTTTTGACTTTTCGATGTTGACTTTACTTTACTTGCAGCCTGGATTATTGGGTCGTTTTTATCAATCATATTTTTCATTTTTTCATCATGCTGATTCTCCGGAAGAACCAAACCTCATGACGATGCGACACTGGCCATGCTAGAGATGCATGAACTGAATATTTCAAATCTATAAATATAAATTTCTTGTTTACTTATATATATCATAATCTTTAAGAAGTTTTATTTTTTCAATAAACTGTGTTTTCAACTTGAACTGTTTGGTGTGGAAACGTATTGTAATATCCCAACACTGAGCGTTGCACAGCGGCTTACTGGTGGAAGTTTGTCTATCAAATACCATTTTTCTCTGTCGAGTAGAGGGAAGAAATAATTTACCTCGATCAGTTTTGTGTGTTTTGCGTTAAACATCACAGTCTCAGTGTTTTTTTTAATCCTGCTTTATTTTGGAAAAAAAGGCTGTCTTTAAGTTGTCTTAGTTTAATTCCACTTCGAGAGGACACTTCTCATGGTTAAACGGCAAGGATATTGGTCGTCTAAAATAGCGACTACAACACCTTATTTTTTACTATGAAACAACTATAATAGGAGTTTTTTTTATTATTTACTATTAAAAGTATTAAAATACTTGACTTCGTGCATTTTGTTCTTGCCAAACTGAGTGGGATTTGTGTAGCTGATAGCTGGCAGATACTCCACTTCTTTTTTGACAATTTCTCTTAATAATGTTCTTAATATATAAATAGAATACTTATATTTGCAGATTAAAATGTATTTTACAAAGGTTGAAAAGATGAAAAAAATTAAACCGCTCTATTTTGGCTTAAGGTTTCTGAGTGTTCTGCCTCTAAGATCATACGTGGTGTGTATTATTCTATGAAGAATTTTATATAGTGGGTGATCTTTATAGTCCTTAATTGTTTTTGTACTCGCTATGATTCGTTATAGTTTTGATATCTTTACGTTCTAAAAATATTCACGTTTATGACATCTATCCAAAACGTTTTAAACAGTTGTAAGCTCAGGAGAAGAGGAACCATATACTGGTAATGAAGACCATATACTGTGTAGACAATCTTCTTCTTCGTCTCGAGCGACGTCTTCTTCTTCTAGTTGGTCGTCAGTCTTTTATGGCTTTTCTTCTTAGACGACTTTTCTGTTCTCCTGAATAATTGGTATTGATGTTTCTTTTTCCTCATTTTTCTTCAAGTCAAAAACGGTTTGGTTTGGAGCCATATTTTTGGTAAAAGTTGCTTGAAATGTCAGATACAATGACTTAGTTCAGTTCTTCATTAAACTTGAAGCATTGTGTTGTATAAAATTCAGTCTTCTTATCCGTCTGCTTTTCTTCTTCCTCCTCTTTTCTTTCCACAGCAATCATGATCTTCATCACCTCTTTTACTTTCTCTTTTTTTGTTCAGAGAAAACATGAACAAACGGAGAAACAAATTGCTGTCTGTTCAAATTGGTTTTGTGCTTAATCACTGTGTCATAGTTCAAAACTGTTTTCTAGTGTTTACCCTAAATTGAAAACTAATGAAAAATTGTGGCATGTCAAATTCTGTGATTGTTTTGCTACAATTGCTAGTTGCTAAATGTGGCAAATACAAGCATCTGACCTCACATGAAGCAAATATTGACTTAAATGGTCTACCAGTACAGTGATGTCTAGCGAGTTCTTTGCAAATTACTACTGCTGTACTAGTCTGCGGACATTTGCAGTATTTTTTGGTTGCACCAAAAGAAGCGTCAAAAAAGAAAAGTCAAAAGCCCGAGTAACAATTTTATAAAATATTGTGATTATGATCACGAATCACAAATCATTTCGCCATTCAAAAATTTACGAACTCGAAGCGAAAGAGAATTTTATCCTTCTGTATACTGGTAACAACATACTATGCACAACAGAACGAAAAACTGAATGCACTTTTATTAAAAGTAATGAAAACACGACCACATAGTGCCATTCTAACGTCTAATGGTTGCGAGGTTTTACTACAATGATATGCCATTATATGCTTATAATAAGCCGAATTCAAACGTAACTAGACCCTGGAATCCAGGATTACTGGGCTACCTGGTGTAGTCAGTGGTTACCTGGTGTAGTCAGTGGTTACCTGGGGTAGTTAGTTGGTATAGGCCAGATAAAACATCTTTGTTACAAGTGTAATGTCTTTCTCAATAATTATGATACATTTTACAATACAGCATATAAATTAGGGACTCAGTCAGAAGGGGGGAGGGGGTGGAAACATAGTAAGGGTCTTAATTTTTTGAGACACCAAAATGGGAGGGTCAAGAAAAAATAAGCTGTAAGATGAAGGACAGGGTCATTATTTTAACCTAACCACAACGAGAGGGTTAAAAAATTTCACTGCCACTGCTCTGGTAGGTTCACCATATCCCCCCCCCCCCCCCCCCCCCCCCCCTGCTAATTTCTGACAAGCTCCTTATACCCAAACTTCGACCATGGTTTCGAAAATGAGTATTTTCAACATTATGACCAAGTAAACCCCAAAACAGTCATTATAGAAACATTTGAAAACCTGTATAGATGAGCACTGAAGATATGGGACACCTTTACTGACATTTTAAATTTTGATAGTATAACCCTTAAGCAAGATGCAAAAACCAACATTTGTTTCCACATCAATTGTGAAGTGTCATATTGTATTAGATATGGAATATTGCACTATTTGAATAACAATCTTCAAACTTTAGCAAAACGTTTAAAGATTCTTACAATATCAAAATTAAAATCATTTTCATAACAATATTTCTGATAAAGAAAAGGTTCAATATTTTTTAAACGGTGCTGTATTTTTGTCAACTGAAAATAATACAAAATTGTTTTTAGAAGTCCAAAAGTTTATCATCCACTCAAAAAGGTTTTCAAAATGATTAGTCGTAACAACATTTTTATCAGTACATCTTTCGTATGGCATTAACTTCTGAAACTTGCTCTCTTATTTATAATCTTGAACTCTCACACTTTTTATTGGTACAAATCTGTCACATTAATGTTATTTTGTTTGTAAATTCAGTATACTTACTTTTTCTATTCCACTATTATATGTAATCAGTCCTCACCTTTCGTATGATTTTGTAAACATCTGTTAATTTAACGTTATTTTCTTTGTAAACTCAACATATTATTATTATTATTATTTTTTTTTTTTCTTTTCAATCTTTTTGCATATCTATACTCCTATAAAATTTGTAATCAATATTTAAAGTGATCTCCCTAGATGAGTTCGTTAACGAACTCTTGGAGAGAACTTTGAGAATATATATGTTTAAATAAAAAAAAAAAATCATTTTCAAAAGCATCCATTTCCATGAGTGGGCTTTGTTTAACTTTGTCTATTTGTCCCTCTCGAGCACCAAAAAATTCGTAATTTATTACACAAATTCGGGAAAATTACTATATACATTATACCATCCCCATTATATTAGGTTATTTTGTACAAAAGGCAATATAACGTACGAAGATCAGCACAAAAAAACAAGGTTCAATTACAACTCAATTTATTTTGCAATGATTTCTACAAACACGGACTTTACAAACAATTTCAAATACTTAGTGAGAACAAAATTTAATAGTTTACTTACAAATAATTGTAGAATCTTCCATTAAACTTTGTGCGTAATTTTAACCTTCTTCTTGAAATATTTCCATTATTTAGCTTTATTGTTCTGTTAACTGGGGAAACACGATCGTCCGGGCGGCGCTATTGTCCTGTAATTGTGTCTTTGAAATTTGGCTTTTGAAATTATAAATACATAAACAATCACACAAATATCAATTTCTTCCTTCTAACCATATCTTTTGTGCATCTAAAATAATCAAGAGGAGAACAAACAGTCTGGAATGGTATTTTAACCAAATGTAGCTTGGCAGTTCCGAAGTAAACAATCTTGAGTGCAGTCGGCACGTCACACCAAACTTGTTCAAAACAGCACAAATAGCAAAATGTTCGATGACATTATCCTGAAAAACTCATCAAGTTTCAACCAAGCTGAACATTAAGCAACTGTTTTGTTGATTTGTACACCAAAAGTTGATAGTTTTCGCTGTCATGTCATTCGGTCAATTCTCTAAGTACGTCTTTGATCGGAACTGCCGACTAATTTTCACGAATATCCTACATGTGATTTTCAATGAAAAAACTTAGCAATGTCTTTGTTTTTTTTGCAGCTGTTACGCCTTCCTCACGAAAAGAAGTTGTAGCTAACGATATAAGTCTTGTTACTTTCTTTTTTATGGCTGTATTTCTGCTTTACCGAGCAGTTCATAATGGCGGCTTATTTTAACACTAGGCTGCTTCATATATCTCTAATACATCTGATTGGTCAATACACGTGATCGATTGCGCAACTTTGGCCATTTCGCGAGGCGACAGGAAAAAAAAAAAACAAAAAAAACAATCCGAACTTTAGACTGGGTACCTGTGGTACAGGTAGCCCAGTAATAAAATGCAGAATTGTCTACTGTTTTGTCTACATTTTTTAGACAATACTGCACGCGAGGCTATGAAAAATGTCATTTAATTGTTTATCTTGATCCTAAAGGCCGGTACACACGAGGGAGCTTGCTCCCGCAACACGCTCCCGCAACATGCTCCCGGAGCAAGCTCCCTCGTGTGTACCAAGGATTTCACGCGAAAAAATGTGTTGCGCAACAAAACTTTTGTTCCCTGGTTTTGCTCCCTCATATCAAATTGGTTTGAAATGAGGGAGCAAAATGAGGGAGCAAATATGTTGCAAAAGTGTGTTTCAGGAGCAAGCTCCCTCGTGTGTACCGGTTTAAATACGAGGGAGCAAAACCCGGGAGCAAAACTTTTGCTGCACAACATATTTTTCGCGTGAAATCGTTGGTACACACGAAGGAGCTTGCTCCGGGAGCATGTTGCGGGAGCGTGTAGCGGGAGCAAGTTCCCTCATGTGTACTGGTCTTGAAATATGACCCAGGAGCATGTTGCAGGAGCAAGCACCCTCGTGTGTACCGGCCTTAAGCGTAAAATGAACAACTGAGAGGTGTTTCAATACTGGAACGACTAGACCTGGAACCGCATTATATGCCTGTTGGGTTTCCTGTGGTAAAATGCGAAAAACGTTTTCGTACCACAGGAATCCAGGGATCCAAGAGTCGATTTTGAAATTACAGTTTTGTTCTTCAAGCACGATGTGACCAACCCGGCCTCAACGCCCAACGAGTTTTTTTTATATACATAGCAAGACAAGTGTCGAATGGGCGACTAAGTGTCACGTGACACGAGTTTGATTTCCTTGTAACATTCTTGTTTCGACTTCTTTCTATTCTATGTTGTTTGCAGTAGCTTTTAATACCTGCATTCATGGAAAGAGGGAGAAAATTGCACACCGTCGGCTTCCTGGGAGAATACCGTATCGTGTTCCTTTATCAGGCATATAATTTGTAGAAAATGGGATCCAGAAAACAATAAGGCATACAATAACAAGAAATAGCAAGTAGCGCGCGCTACCACCAACGCATTTCTTCAAAAAACATCTTACCAATTTCCCTCTCTGGTTAATATGACCAATCACGTTCCGTTCTTAAAATAACTCGGCAGCAATAAAAAGACTTTATGGGGCTTATGTGTGCAAAGCTCAGTATGGGGGATAGGTTCTCTATTCAAGGCTTTGCTCGATTTTGGTATTTGCCCAACCCATTCTAGGTATCGATCTGGATAAACTTTTTGTCTGTTATAAGGTTAGGTTTTGATTGTTTACGTCTGTTGGGGTACGCTTTAGCCTTGGGAAGGCTATGTAAACCCTGGATAGGCCCGGGGGTTCTAGGGACCCGTCGACACACCTAAACCGTGTTAGTTCCTCTCCCTGAACGAGGTAAGCACAGAAAAGACACAATACACGAGACACAATTTATAATTCACATCCCAGGTTGGGATTGCTTTACTTTGCCAATCAAGACATTTACATTGTCTTCGATGCACAAAACTTTAAATAAATAGCGTCGCTTAATAGTGCAGATATTTGATGGTCTTTTCATCGACGTTAATATATAAGCAAATATCCTTATTCCTGTTATACAGCAACAATGTTTCAAGAACATTTTCAGCATAACAACTCTTCTCTTTCAATAATTTTACTCGGGCTATGCCTCGATTGCTTGCTCTAGCTTGCTGCAGATATTTTAACCTGAATGTAAACTGTAGGTTTTCAGTTAATCCATCTCCAGACTAAGACCTTTTTAGCCTTTTTTTTTAACTTTCCCGTTTTATGTCGTCACGCGAACCACACAAAAGGGATACTGCGTGACGACACAAAACGGTTTATATATATCTATAGTAGCTATGAGATTTCTTTCCGATCTGAACACGTAAAATTCCAAAAGTTTGTCTCTACTATACCTCATTGTTTCTGCACATCCAATATTAAGGTCAGCAGTCATGCAGCCAGCAATCAAACTTTAATTTCAATCGAGAATTAGTCTGAGTAATTGGGTGTTTTCCATTGAACCACAAAAGTATTCACTAGTATTGTACTAACTTCGTTGTAAACGTTTTATCGAACTGTTGCACTCAGTAAACTATATTTGGCGGGTCAATGGAAAACACCATATTTACAAACAAGAACTCATGTACTGGAAATCCAAGAGTTTCAAATGTAACTGAGCCACGAGAGCGTGTTCGCATAACTAGCTATCTTCTGTTAATGAGTTCTAAAAAATGATGCCAAAGGAGCTAATGCCAGCCAAAGGAGCTCTGCTAATAAGCACTGCACGTGGAAATGTACGCATTGATGCATAAAGACAAATAGGAAAGCTCTAACAGTTGATTATCGCGTTTACGTTTACGATAATCAGCTGATCAAACTTGGCTTTGTCTTTGTGAATCAAAGCGTACATTCCCGCGTGCAATTCCCATTTTTTAGAACTCATTAGCATAAGATAGCTCGTTATGTGAAAACACTCTACTCTCTAACTACTAACAATTCTGTTCTTGTTGGTACAAACAGATAAGTAAAACGCATGTTAGTGCACTGTTTACAATATTCAGCTACCAAAGAGGATTACAACAACTTGTACCTTGTACCAACTTACAACCTCTATTTTAGATTACGATCAGTTTTACACTAGAACAAAATACTGAGATTAAAGTCAGTTCCTTTAAAGGACATTAAGTAACGTTTACTTAATAAAGCATGTGTGAAAAATAATTTTGGCTCAACACGGCAGAGTAAAATGGGATCCAGCATGATGATCCGAGTCTATCTAGAAAACTTAACTAGCCATAAATCTTAACAAAATCTCAGTAGTATTGTCCAGTTTAAAAACGAATCACACAAATGTGTACACACTCTTCAAAAAACATTTCTAAAACCTCAACCTCCTTTCAAATCCAGAAGAGAGCACTACTCCGGGTACCCAGCAATGAGGACATAAACAGCTGGAATACTACATGTTATATACAAGAACTGAAATACAATTGGACCTATCTACACAACAACCTTGTTCTGGGAGCCGTTTGAGAGGTGGGGACCAATATAACGGAAGCACATTGTTCTACAATTATTTCAATATATCCAAAATCATACAATAATCAAGGTTCTAATGTACTCAAACACGAAGATATTTATATTTGGTATAAAGGTATTCAAAGGTTAAAAACATATCAAAGCACGACCATCGCTATACAAGTCCTTCTTAAAAAATATATAAACTATGCATTCGTAATGATCGTACTTTAACATCACAAGACTTTTATTCTACAGTGTACTTTCCATGTCGGTCTTCCTGTGTTTTTCTCGACCGAGTTTGACATTGGTACCTACAACTTTTTTCATGTCAGTTGTCAATGTTTTTTGAAACAGAATCCATTTATGATAATGCGAACAACAGAGTAAGTTAAAGCGACGCTGTGAATCAATGAACGACAAGTGTAGAACAAAACCTCAAGCGATCTACGCGCAACAGGACAAGCCAGCTTTTCCTGCGGTAACGATAACAACATGAATGGATACATAGTGTAGTACTAACTATGGTGTAGTAAAATGGATAAAACTTTCTAACAAGACTAACAATCACACTATATCTACACAGCTAAAAACTATTTCTAAACATCAGCTAATAATTGGTGCTACAGTAATATAAATATACCCAAAATTACTTTAACAATTTCACTAACACAGCTTTTCAATTCTTTTAAGTTAACACTTGTTTTTAGACTAAAAAGCTTCATGTCTTATATCATAAATTAACGCCATGTTTCAAAGTTTGTAATGCCAAAAAGGCGACTGAGATGCTCCAAAACTTTAACTGAGGATGTTTTAGGCATTGTTTACTTAGTTATAAAAGACCAATAAACTAGATTGACATTTATCCAACTACAATTTAAGTTAAGCACACAGCATAATCACGCATGAATATTTCAAAAAGGTATAATATATATATATGTATTATTATTTTTTTTATACTTCCAGCGACAAAACTGGATCTAGTCAATTGTAAGTAGCACTTGTAAAGCATTCCAAAGAAATGGTTTCATTTGATTTATGAAAAACTCAATAAAAACTATTGTAAATGAGGATCGTTGTATGCAATGCAACAAAAACATTTTAAAAGCTTGAACGTTTTTTAAAAGCAAAACTGAAATAAAAAACAACAAAATATTTATACATAAATGAAAAGTGGAAACTTAAATGCACAAAAGAAAACAACTCACAATCAATGACTGTGTTCTCGCTAATTGAAAACGAGAACATGACACATTGAAATAAATTGAAAATGGAGCAATTTCCCAAAGTTTCAAAATTAGGCAGATGCATGTTTACTCAAACTACAAAGCATAAGGAGTGCGACTGGATTAGAAAACGTGTCGTTTTGAAAAATCTGTAAACATATAACGATGTTTGGAAACTATACTAGTTACTGCTACCAAGAAAAAATCAGCTAAGAGATATACTATGTCATGATATTCAGCCAAATATGTACCTTATTTGGTTGTAAAGATGATTATAATTATAAGAACCTGTCCCCGGACCCTATCAGGAACCACGCTAGTGCTATTTTTAGAAACAAGGCTATTTTTGAATTGATATATATGCCGCTAAAGCCTTATTCTTAAGAGAAAGACAACTGGGGATCATGTTAATGTATCCAACATTGTCGAGCTTTTCTTTCGCAAATTTGAAGATCTCTTCCAATTCATCTTCGACGCCAGCACAAAATTCGTTTATTTCCTCTCTGGTCAATCTGACCAATCACGTCCCGTTCTTAAATTAACTCGGCGGCAATAAATAGACTTAAGGTGGCTGACGATGTGTGCAAAGCCCAGTATTGGGGATAGGTTCTCTTAGCTCATCTTCTTTTGCTGCTACTTTAAAAACGTTGAACTGTGAATACTAGACATCACACGCAAACATGCACCATGCATCACTGAATCAGACAATTCAATGTTTTAGACTTTCTTCATTTGTAAGAAAGCGTTAATATATCGTACATAAGAAATCTAAAGTGAACTAACCCGTACTTGATCAAGTTTGGTAGTTAACTATTAGCTTGCTGGTGGTTCAGGCATCTCTGTCTTATCTCTCTGACCTTTAACAGCAGACTATTCTTGCTAGTGAATAAATCTGAATACTCTTGCTGAAACTCTGTTATAACGTTGTCTGAGGGAAAGTAGCCCTTTTCGTCAAGAAGTCGCATGACTACAACACGACGCTGTTCTTGCAATTTTCGTGAATCAGTCACGTGACTATCTGTGTCCTCCCCAACTTGTGCTGGCTCACGTTCGGTTGGGTATGTCTCTCTGTCGTGCTGCAGCGCTGCTTCAGCTAAGGCATCAAGGCTTGAATGTGATGCTGTATCGCCCTCGGTAATGTTGCCATCAGCAATTTTTGTTTGTCGTGTTTGACGGGCTTTGTTTGGTGATTGCGACTTGCACGAGTTGGTTTCTGGTTTGAGTTTTTCAACCTGTGGATTTTCGGGCGTGAATTCAGGAAGATTCTCGAACTGTTTCTTGAAATTAACATCAGATAGAACTCTGTAAGAAAATAAAACAAAGAAATTGAACAGATTTGTTGAACGAGGCTTGAAATATAAAAACAGTTTATAAGCGACTACAAACCCATTCACGAAAACATTATTAAATGGAATACAGATAAAGAAACCCGGAAGGGGGGGGGGGGGGGGGGGGGTCCAGGGATAAACAACCAGGGATGCTCGTCGGAATTTTACAAAAATATCCATAAAAGATGCCGGACGTTTTTTAAAAGGGCTTTACAAATTTTCACTTCTAAAAGATACCAAAATCACGAGTTTCAGATACCAAAAAGTGAGGATTTGGCCAATTCATATTTTAAAACCTAAATGAGACCAAATGGCTGTTTTGTACCCCTCAAAGATACGACGGCCGTGCATCCCCCGTCAAATACCACGGAGTCCCCTCCTGGAAAAGAAACAGAGAAACAACCTAATAAACAAACACACAAACGAATAAAAATAGACAAATAAACAAACAAACAAAAATAAATAAATAAAAAAACTGACAAAGTCAAAAATAAAGCCAAGAAAACGATTGATATATTAGTACAAATTGCCACTTGGACCAGCTACTTACGCTTCCATGCCATCATTAATATACCGCTTCAAGATTTTATCTCCATTAGAATCTGTACTGGCATCACCCTCAACCTGTTCGACGGTCATCTTGGGTTTAGATTGAATCACTGAGATCTCATTCACCCTTGCCACTGGTGACACAATCTGTGGAACACTCTTGGGGCTAGAAGTGACCACTGGTTTTCCCAGCGAGATGACAGGAGATGAGAAATGATATGTTGTAGTAGTAACAGCTAGTGGAGCAAGCGGTGGGGACACCAATGGTCTAAACACTGGTGTAGCTACAGCTGGATAGACAAACGAAGTGGGAATCACAGCAGTCCCTTCACTTGCAGCACCTTTAGGAAGAACTAATGGATGCCCTTCTATTCCCATAGGTAGGTGCTGTGCGATTCCTTGTAATGCTGTAGAAGCAGCATAAGGTTTAACCAAGCCAGCTTTAGGTGGTCTTGTGTATGGGAATGGTGCTATATGTTTAAGAGGCGACTTTGTAGGCGAATTCTGTGGTGACAATTGTGGATGTGTATGCATGCCATCATTGTGGCTTATATTGGCTGTATCTGTAGTGTGTTGCTGTATATTCTCTGGGATTAGTCTAGAGAGTTGTTGCCCAAGTGATGGATGTACAGGCTTTGTATGAGGACTACTTCCACTACCAGAGCTCTTAGCTATGTGTCTTTTTGGTCGAAATACAGATCCTTTAGGCGTAAATGTTCCGCTGATAGTAAGCCCGGGAGAAGATGACTTTACAGAAGATGCTGGCAATGGACGAGTAAAGGTATTTAGCTCTTTGTCATCTACTTTAGGTGTTCTAAACGTCGGTTCAACTACTTTGTGTGGCTGTCTTTGTTGTTTAGTCTTAGCTAGTGTCGAACTCCCAGCTAAGCTTGATGACACCTCTGGTGTTCGTGCTCTTCTAGTAAATGGTATGGGTGAATACTTGATTTTGCCAACATCTGGTGTTAAACTACGACGAGAAAATCCACTTATTCCTGGTGATACACGCTGTTGAGGAAACGCTTTTCTCATGATTTCCTCTTCGTCCTCTGAGCTATCAAAAGCTTCTTCATTCTCGTCCATGTTTTCTCTACACTCTAGTTCAACAGAACCCTCTTCATCACTGTCTTGATCTCCTATGTCCTTTGTCGTGGTGGTACTGGACGATGGCCAGTTTCGTTGGCCTTCAACTTGTTCACGCTCAGCTAATCGTGTTGAACACATCTGAAGTAGCACAAAAAGACAAGTTTAAAATCATGAAATTAATGTGTTTTGCAAATTTATGTAATGAAATTGCAATTAATCAAACACGCACGCAAGCCCAAATTGGAAATCAGCTAATCATATTAAATATGCAAGCGTGACTAAATAAAGTTTATCACAAGGTATTTTCTCAGTCAACCATTTGTCCATTTCACAAGCTTGCAGGTATGAAAGCTGTAGAGATTCGGAAAACACACGGATTTTTCTCAAATGGTTCATAAAATTCCATTCACGTAAAATGAATAAAATAAATAATGATAATAGAATGGATTTTTCTATGTTTTCATTTTTGCTGGGATTTTCTAACAAACGGTATGAAACCATGGCTTTCCATTTTATGACTTATTTACACTTTAAAGGTAAGTTATTATGCTAGTTTCAAATTCCAACTAGCTATGTTTGCTCAGTTCCTACATTTATGGTGAGATGCTGTGTGCTTGCAAATAGCAGTGGTCAACAATAAGGGAGATAGTCTATCTTAAAACAACATTGACATCCTTTAGTGGTTTATTTCAAAATGTTTCCTGTTGTAAATGACTTCCTTATATCAGAACCATCAAAGCAAGATGACATGATGTCTACAATAAACTCTTATCATAATAACAATAACAAATGTTTAATGTATTAGCTAGAGACATCATTTTAATCCTCATTAAACAAATCATCATTTGCCAAATTACCATCATCGCCTTCAGACTTCTCATCACCATCACTATCATCATCATCATCACAATCATTACAAATCTAATTAACATTAAATTAACATTAATCCTTATCATCATCATCAATGTCATCATCAAAATTGCCATTTCTAAAATCATTATCATAACTTACACAATCATCATTACCATCACCATCATCATCACCATCATTGCAAACACCACCATCACTATCATCATCAACATCACCAACAACACAATCACTACCATCACCATCACGATCACCACCATCATCATCACTATCATCACAAACACCACCATCACCACCACCATCACCATCACCAACAACACAATCACTACCATCACCATCACGATCACCACCATCATCATCACTATCATCACAAACACCACCATCACCACCACCATCACCATCACCAACAACACAATCACTACCATCACCATCACGATCACCACCATCATCATCACTATCATCACAAACACCACCATCACTATCATCATCAACATCACCAACAACACAATCACTACCATCACCATCACGATCACCACCATCATCATCACTATCATCACAAACACCACCATCACTATCATCATCAACATCACCAACAACACAATCACTACCATCACCATCACGATCACCACCATCATCATCACTATCATCACAAACACCACCATCACCACCACCATCACCATCACCAACAACACAATCACTACCATCACCATCACGATCACCACCATCATCATCACTATCATCACAAACACCACCATCACTATCATCATCAACATCACCAACAACACAATCACTACCATCACCATCACGATCACCACCATCATCATCACTATCATCACAAACACCACCATCACCACCACCATCACCATCACCAACAACACAATCACTACCATCACCATCACGATCACCACCATCATCATCACTATCATCACAAACACCACCATCACTATCATCATCATCATCACCAACAACACAATCACTACCATCACCATCACGATCACCACCATCATCATCACTATCATCACAAACACCACCATCACCACCACCATCACCATCACCAACAACACAATCACTACCATCACCATCACGATCACCACCATCATCATCACTATCATCACAAACACCACCATCACCACCACCATCACCATCACCAACAACACAATCACTACCATCACCATCACGATCACCACCATCATCATCACTATCATCACAAACACCACCATCACCACCACCATCACCATCACCAACAACACAATCACTACCATCACCATCACGATCACCACCATCATCATCACTATCATCACAAACACCACCATCACTATCATCATCATCATCACCAACAACACAATCACTAATAATAATAATAATAATAATAATAATAATAATAATAATAATAATAATAATAATAATAATAATAATAATAATAATAATAATAATAATAATAATAATAATAATAATAATAATATTCTTTAAATGCAGCATATCCGCTGCATGAGTGGTTCTTCATCTGCATTCTCTCACACTCACTACCTCTACATTTATATTTCAACTCACACAATGCTACTCACGGTGTTGATTTTTGGTGGAGGGAGGAAAACCGGAGATCCCGGAGAAAAACCCTCGTGGCATGAGAGAGAAACAACACATTATAAACAAACTCAGTTCACATATCACCCAGACCGATCCAGGGATCGAACCCGGGTCACAGTGGTGAAAGGCCAGCGCTCTCACCGCTCGGCCACCCATGCCACCACTACCATCACCATCATCTCCATCTCCATCACTACCATCACTATCATCATCTTCCTGGTACTAATGTCATTACTGTAACTTACTCTTTCTAGTTCTTGTAAAGAGCGAGGAGGCTGAAGACCTCTTGGTTGTGGTGTGAACGGTCTTTGAACTGACTCTCTTAAGTCTCCTTGATGAATAGGTGTACTTTGGGAACGTTTGCAGCGCATTTGTGGTTTCATTCCATCTAATTTCTGAAGCAAGAAATAAAATATTTAGAGAGCTTACACACTGTAGACTTCTCCACAGACATGGGTTTATTCTTGAAGGACACTCCCTTGACTTCCTTCTAAACTATTTCAAGACTTGACAATGACAAGAGAACAGAACTGATGCAAATAAATTATCATACCTTAGGATCATCATATTCATAAGACCTAAATTCGGCACCACCTAGAAACATTGAAAAACAAGATAGTCAACTAACACTTTCCGGGAAACATTACAAACCAAACATCTTGAGCAACAATATCTTAAAAATGTAGATGATATAGCATTATGTTACTTAACATCATTGCTTCACTGTCTTTATTTTTTACGTAGCTTGTAGGAGATTTTTTAAAGATACATTAATTGAAAAAGGGGGATGCAAAGCAGGGACACTTCACAATTTTTAAGTTGCTAAATGCAGTTAATAAGTTTTCTTCTCTGTAAAAGGAAAACCTTTGTTGGCCTTACCTGCAGCGTCTGGTGGTTCAGATTTATCAGAATTCTTTCTTGGTGATTTCTTCTTATCTTTACTGCACCACTTCCAGTCTGGGTGAGCTTTGTAATGTGCTTCCTTGACCTATAACAACAAAGAAGGCAAGAGATAATTGTTGTGTGCTTTGAATTATGTGCACTGTAGTTCTCTTGGTCAGATCTTATTTAGTCCTCATATAAAATCAGTTAACTCATAGCCCAACAAAACAACGATAACCATCTCCTGTTATAAGGGTTCTTTGCTCAGTATTACAACAACTTTCTATTTTATGGAGCAACAGCTTTTCTCCAGTTTAATAAAATTAATCTATTTTTGACTCACAATGTGGGAGAAAACCTTTTTTTACTCATTCCACTTTGGGAGATTATTGTTTACAAAGGTTGTCATTTGTTAATGTATTAAGTCAAGCATACAATATTATTACCGTTTGATGGCCTCCAATCCACATCGTTGTCATGGATACTAACCTGCGCAGCTAGGTCATTATATTGCTGTTTATCTCTTGGTCCAAGCTGATACCACCATTCCCCTAGTATCTTACTAACTGTACGGTTGTCCTGATGCGGATTCTTTTGATGTACCAGTGCTCTGTGTCTTTTACTGAATATCATAAATGCATTCATTGGCCGGCGGATATGATCCTAGAAGAAATCAAAGACATGCATAGCTTGAAAAAGCAAGCTAGAGAACTTTTCACTGATTGTATTATGAATGGATTGTATGGGTTTTGAAGATATTATCCTGGCTACAATAAATCAATATGAATAGCTTGAAAAATTAGTAAGTAAGTAAGTTTATTCAAAAAATTACATGGCAGCGGCTTTCGCCAGCTGAAAAACGTAATTATTTACAAAAATATATAATATATAAAAAAGACTAATAATAATAAATTAATTCATTAATTACAATATAAAAAGTATGTATAAAATTCTTAATAGTATTAATTATAATAAATATTGATATAATAAAATATTAAATTTGTTCATTTACGAGCCTGCTCATTTTTACAATAAAAGAGTTTCCAAAGCGCTCGGTTTTAAATCTTGGCAGATCGAATTGACGTACTTTCCTGGTAGAATATTTTGAAACATGTTTTTTAGGTGACTTAACATGTGATCTGAATTATTTCTGATATCCTTAAAGAGCTTGCTACATATATGATTATGATGAATTTCTAGTTTACTAATTCTTGCTTTGCTTAATGACTCTTCATAATTAACTTGAGGAAAAATTATAGCCATAGCTCTCTTTTAAATACGCTCCAACTCCTCCATAAGATATTTTGGGAGAGAGTAATGAAAAACAGGTACTGCATAATCTAAGACTGATCTTACACAAGTGATATAAAATAAGACTAAGTCAATGGTGGACACCTTAGATCTCTTAAGTTGAACTAAAAAATATAAAGGTTTTGAAGCTTTTTTGACAATGTCCTCTATATGAGAATTCCATGTTAAGGTAGCAGGGGACAAAATCTAGGTGACTTTTTGAAAGTCATGTAGCAAGTACAGTTTAGAAGTTAACCCCAGAAACGTATATATTTTCTGAAAGCTAAAAGAACAAATAATGTGATTGCATAGTCTATCTGATTTATAAAGTTTTAATAAGTAACTTATTAAATTTTGAACAAAAAAATAGCGGTCATTTTTAAAAAGTTTATTCTCCACCAAAAATTACTTAATCATCATGAAAACTATTTTACCGTGTTACCAAACTCATCAACTTAAAAACCGTGTCTCATTTTTGTAAACTGGTTTTTCGTTTTAGAGGTAATATAAAAAATGTTCAAAAAATTGACTTTTTCAGGGAAAAAATCACCAAAAAATGTTTAAAAATCAATTAAAATTAACAAAGACCTAAATCAAAAAAGTGAGACACGGTTTTTAAGTTGATGAGTTTGGTGACAGGCTAAAATAGTTTCCTCATTGATTAAGTAATTTTTGAGTGAGAATAAAGTTTTTAAAAAGGACCACTCTTTTATTGTTCAAAATTTAATAAGTTACTTATTAAAACTTTATCAATCATATAAACTGCACAGCCACATTTTTTGTTCTTTTAGCTTTCAGAAAATATATACTTTTTCTAGGGGTAACTTCTAAACTGTACTTGATACGTGACTTTTAAAAAGTGACGTCGATTTTGTCCCCTGTTACCTTAAGTTACTATTAAAGGTAATTCCTAACAACTTGGCTTGTTCCTCAACTTTAAGAGGTTTGCCATCTACTACAACAGGTTGAAAAGTTGGTTTCTGTTTGCAAAAAGATATTCTAATTTCTTTACATTTATCAGTATTAAGTTGAACTCTATTTATTCTGGACCATTCTACTACTTTATCAACAATTGTCTGGGCACTGCTCGAATGGCCCTTTTCAACAATTTCTGATGCAGTTGTATCATCTACAAACTTCCACAAGGAAGTGTCAGACAAATTTAGATTGTTAATCATAATTAAAAATAAGTATGGTCCAACTTTTGTTCCTTGGGGAATTCCTGATGGTACTGGTCCCCATTCTGAGAAACAGGAAGCGGATAGCTTAACTCTTTGAAAACGATTAGATAAAAAATCTATTATCCAATTAATAATACTATGTGGTAGATCTAATTGGCAAATTTTCCCTAATAAGATACAATAATCAATTAAGTCAAATGCTTTACGATAGTCAAACATAAAAGTTCTTATAGTTGCTCCACTCCCATCAGTAGCTTCCAGCCAAGTGTGTACCATAGTGATTAGTGCTTGTGTAGTTGAGGAGTTAGGAATTGCTCCAAACTGGTTCTTATCAATGACTCTCAATACAGCAGGTCTTAAATAATCGCTTACCACAAAGTCCTCAGCGATCTTTGATATACAGGAGGTAAGTGAAACTGGTCGTAAGTCTTTGGTGATGTCTTTTATAGGTTTCTTTCTTAGGTATTGGTGTAACGTTGGCTTGCTTCCAGATCTTTGGCACTAGTTGTTCTCTAAAAGACGCATTGATGATCTCTGTTATAGTGGGAGCGATGATATCAGCATATTCTTTCAAAAACCAATTGGGAATTTCATCTGGACCGCATGCTTTATTTACGTTTAGCTTAAGCAAATGGTTGAGTACTCTGATTTCTGACACTTGAAGGAAGATTGGAGAATCCTCAAGAGGAAGTTTAGTTAGTGGTCTTTCTAGTTTGTAATCACTCAGAGGTTCAAGGAAACCTTTGTTGATGGAGTCTGCTTTTTCTTGAGCACCATGGTCCTTTAATTGTTCGATGTTTAATTGGTTTAACAAAATCACTGCCCTGACACGACATGCCACTCAGGCGTTTGATCTCTTTCCACCAGACCCTGGGTTTTTCCCCTTTCATTTCTTGCACTCTCGATGTGTAAAAACGGGATTTACACGCTTTCCTCTCACGATTTACTGCATTTCTGTAGAACTTATACGCTGGTGAGTGTCTACCTTCTTCCAAGAACGCTTTCTGTCTGTTACGAATAAGAGTTTTCAACTTCTCAGTCATCCATGGAGTGTCCAGTGTATTAATACGAATATGTTTCATAGGTGTTAATAAATTAATTCCAGTGTTTGCCAAATTCATGAATAGGTCTAGTTTGTTCGTACAATCAGGTTCATTATCAATAACAGACCAGTCGATGCTATTCAGGTAGCATCCTAATGATACTTTATTACTTGCCTTTATTACTTGCCTTGGAAAAAGCAAGTTAGAGAGCCTTTCACTGAATGTATCATAAATGCATAATATATAGATTTTGCACATGTGATCTTTGAATAAATCAGAGACAAAAAAAAAAAAAAAAATATTGAAAATCCAATCATTGAGAGCCCTAAAAAATCATGTTAGTCAGAATTATCAAGTTTGCTTTTACTGCATTTTCCCCTTTTCTTATAGCTTATACTAATCTTATAGCTATTTGGTGATGCTCCTTTCAATCAATACTCTGAACTTCAACAAACTCCTTTCAAAATTCATCTAAGCTCGCCTACTCATATTGATATGTGCACAAACTTTATCATGATGGTGAATCATGCTTGGTTAGTTTTTTGGTATTATTTTTTTTGTTGGAAATTAAGTTTTGATTGATGGAAGCAAAAAAAAAACAAAAAAACAAAAAAAAAAAAAAAAAAAAAAAAACAACAACAACAACAAAAAAAAAAAAACCAACAAAAAAAACAAATGGCAATGAGTGTCCAAGTGTCTGAGTTTGCACAAAATGGAAAACATCAGTGCTGACATCTGCAAATTGTAAACATACAAAAAAAGCTATACAAATTTCTTGAAACTTAAATAACGCTCAAAATACAAGACAGCCATTACAGCCATAGAAAAGGTCTGTGTTTTTTTGTTTTGTTTTGACAATTAGTTTTCGTTTAGGAGAAAACAAGTCTTGTTTTGTCTATGTTAATGATGCTTTTATTGCTACTGAAAAACAGTTACATCTATTATCAATTGATACTGTTCTCAATTTTTATTTTGTGGTTGATTAATTATAAAATAATTACAAATGATAATTTGATATTCACATTTTCTTGCACTGTTCAAAATCCTGTAAACTGCTTGGCTTCTATGAGTGTTGTATATATAAGACACAACTTTGCATTGTGAAATCCTTTTGTCTTAGTTTTATCTTTTACCATCTCACATTGTTTGTATAGTAAAAAAGGTATGGTATATTGATATCATTTCAAGACCGCTGCAGGCTTTTCGAATAAAATCATTCCATTGTTTTCATTTATTCTTTACATTTCAATTTAATTTAAGGTTGGAATATATTTCAATCAATTTTATTCCTTTTAGTTCCACTGATGGATTCATAATTCAAAAAAGTAAAATACAATAACAGTCTTTAAATTTGAATAAAATAAAACCAGTTTCATCTCAGAAAATTCTTTTTTTTTAATTCTACACACATAGATGATGTTTACAATTTATACTAAAACAACTTACGTTTTTTATCTGACTCACTGTTATTTCTTCCTCCCTTTTTTGAATAATTTTCAATATTTTTTTAAATAAAATTTTAATTCACGATAAATATATATTAGGCTAAAGTCACTAATGATAAAAATATGAAAGTAGCTTTTTTCGCATGAAAATGTAAAGAAATAAATTCAAATGGAACATTAAATTATTAATATATAAAAATCAATGCATTATCAAATCTTGAAATTTAAAATACAACTTTCATTTTTTTTCACAATTTAATCAGTAGTTACTATTTACTACTTTTTATCAAAAATTCTAAAAGATGCCTTACTGGTAACAAATACATTTTTCTCAAATCATCTCACAAAATAAATTACACATTCTAATTTAAAAACTTTTAAGTGAACTCTGATGTTACTGAAACAACAATGAAATGTCAAAATTGTATGAATTGGATAAATGGTAATAAAGTTCTAGCCAAATTCAGAAAGGAAATCAAATGCTGTGAAACTATTATCACTGACAATAACATTTATGCAAATGTTTTGCCAACCTTTGTTATCAATGATTCATGGAATGAGCTGTCGATTATACAAGTAGTGTGTTTCTCTAGGGTTTGGAATTTCTAATGACCACATGTATTGTTTTTCTTACAAGGAACTTTCAAAATCCACTTAAGTTGTAGAATTGTCAAGGCAGTTGTAATTAAAACTTCACACAATAAATGACAGTTAGATATTATGAAATGATAAAATTAAGTTGACACAAAAAGTTCAAAATTGACAGCTTTGGTAGAATGCAGAATATTTTTCTATCATATATCACTGGAGTTGATACGTACTTGTCAAACAAATTCAAATGTACCCACTCAACCACAACATTTCATATAACATTTTTGATTGGGAAGACTTTTCATGGCAGATGTTTGGACCAAAATATATTCATGTACAGAAGTATACCTTGTCTAATTGAAATAATATTTCTTGAAGTAACAAAATTATCATGATCTTCCAGGTGGAATTACACAAAAATATACCATGAACAACAATTTATGGACATAGCAAATACTGAAACTATATATTGACAGTCTTGATGGTAAAATGTTAAAAGCAATAAAAATTCTGAGAAAATAATGTCAATAATTTTACCTTTGAGTCATCTTTTCCCTCTGAGCGAGTTCGCTTCCTTGAAGTGCCTTCGCTGTCAATAAGCATTGCATCAGCAATCTGTGTATCACCATCTTCTGCACCATGAAATAAATCTCCTTGGTAATTACCACCATCAATATTGGCATCCGTTGCTATTGGTGATATGTTGCTGTCAGTAGATAGTGACAATGTCAGCTGTGGTAAAAGTGTCTGGAAGGGATGCACTGCAACTCCAATAATATTTACTTGTGCATTTGGTATTTGAACAGTTGGCACAAAAGCACTGATTGACTCAGGTCGTCTGGTGTCTGTCTGATTATTCTGTTTCTTTTCGCTATCAGCTGACACTTTATCTAAACTACATGTTTCTTGTCTTAGTTGACTTTGTACTACTGGGACAAAGGTACTACTGGATGTCACAGGTAATGACTGAGGGGGGATAGGTGAGTACATTATTCTTGCCGCTTTAGCTTTAGGTGGAGTAATTGCAGATGGGGCAGGAATTGGTGAAAATGTTCTTTTAGATGATATCGCTGGTGGAGTGGGCGGGACAGGAGAGGTACAGCTACCTGCTGGTGGGGATATGGGAGAGAATGTTCTTTTAGTAGGCGAGAATAATGGTGATGGGGATGTAACTGATGGCGTTCTACTACCAATATCATCTCGGCAATGAATCCCAGAATCAGGACTAATAGTATTGGTAGAACCATTGAAAAAGGGCGATAAGAGCTCTGTACTCGATGACCGCCCTGATTTAGGAGTAGTCCCTTTCATGGTAGACTTCTGGTTAAAGTTAAATGAGTGAGGTGAGAAGGTGTTGAAGGATGGTGAGACTGGAAGAGGTGTAGCTGGTGTAGCACATCTAGAGTTACTTAAAGATACCAACATTGCTGCTGCTTCTTGTTCTTTATCATCAAGGTTTCGATCTGAATTGGAATTCACTTCCCCTTCAACACTACCTTCACTATCACCTGACTCCCAGTCTATTTTCTGTCCGTGTAGTGTTCCTTTCTTACGACCAGGTATACTTAAGCTCTTTAATGACTTGCCTTTAAGAGAAAGATGGCGAGAGCAATAACCTCTTCTTTGAGACTCTTTATTGCAGTTCTCACGAGAACATAATCGTCTCCATTGCTTGCCATTAAACTTCTTTCGGATTCCATTAGGCATTTGAACAATGTCGCCTTTCTTGTATTTTTGTTGTGTCGGTGTAGGAGTTCTTGACACCAGCTCTGTTCCATGTACTTTTGGTGGTGAAGAGTTCCATGAGTTGCTATTTATTCCTGTTGTTTTACTTTGAGAATACACCTCACTAGCTCCTTCAATTTCCTCGTCTGATATGGCACTATCCGTGTTTTCATCATCATCGTTATATTTCTCTGTTCCATCTTGAAAGGCTAGTTGCCTAATGACATTTTGTTTTTTCCCCATAGTAGGGGACATTAGTCTATTTTTAATAGATCCATTGGAATCAATAAATACGTTATTTCTTTTCGAGTTAGTTGTGTTGTTTGTGCTATGTCTTCGCTTTAAGCCCCCTTCATTTTTCGGCGATGATTTGAATTCATTGACAGGCGAGGACAATGGTGGCAAGAATGGGTTCTTTTTTTCCATCTTACTTTCTGGTATTTCTGTTTCTTTACTCAGAGTATGGTGTGTAGTATCGTGTATGGTGTTTCTTTGATGTTGAGTGATTGTTCGATCATTTGTCTGGTCGTTACCATCGTGGAAGGGCGATTTATGAAGAATCTTGTTCGATACTCTCCTGGCACTTCTTCTGTTCATATTGTCGCATTCCTCTGAAAAACATAAAAATCACAATCAACAAACCAGGAACCTTGATATTGAACGAAATCTCGTTCGATCCAAAAAGCACGAACAACACCATTGTCAACAATGTTACCATCGTAGATCTCGTAGCACCATATTTTCGATAAAATGTTGTCCATGGTGTTTTCTCTCGATCGTAAATCCACCAAACTTGAATTTTTTTAGGAAAATTCAAGGTAATTGAATACCTAGATTTTCTAGTATTAGTGGTGGAGTCACTTCTAATTACAAACAAGTAAGAAATTCGTGTCCGGTGACCTCAAACACTGACAAATAGCACATGATGGTTTTTTTTGAAGGGATCTCAAATCGACACAAAAATAGCCAATGGATCGGCAAGCCTGATCACCCATGTTATTGAAATAACTTAGATTTCGATCTCTACTTCGAGCAGATGAGAATATTGGAGTTGAATAATTATCGAGTTTGGTCCAACGAAAATGCATAATACATGACTACTGCTTGGTGCGATTATAAAGTGCAAATGGAAAAACGAAACTTACCACTATGCCGTAGTATCAGCGAATGTGATGTACTTTGGACACACTAGCCTTCGAAACTCATCCATCAAAACCTCATATGTTGATAGAAATGGAATCGAAGCTGTGTGTCATAAAGGTTTTATCGTATAAAAACTGATTACTAAAGCGAAACGCTACTCTGAGCCAGCTGACGTACACTGATTGTAAATACAACGCGAGATAAAAATTTACAATCCACACTATTGAATCTAGAACAGTCCTTGGTTTTGATAAACTTCAATATAGTTCGTATTCTATAGGTTTACTACAATCAATCGAAACTTACGATTTGCATCCTTGAGTAAGAGTGGTTCGATATATATTTTTTTGTTCAGTGATTGAAGAATACGTCCAGGCTTGCCTAAACGCTGTTTGTGAAGCGATAGTACCGCTACAACAATTCAATTTTTCGCTAACAACCAACTGCGATCGCAAATTTTATCAATCTTTCTACTTGCTCAGTCGTATCTAAAGCAAGAGACACGTAAACTACACTGCTAGCGTGTTTTCAAGCTGGGGTTAAAGGCGATAAACAAGTCAAAACGTATTTTTATAGAAATCGAGGAATGTCACCTGAATATCTAGTTCATTATCTAGAAATGTGCTATCAAAACCGCACATTTCACCACAGTTTTATAGCCTGACGATTGATAAGACTGCTCAGTAATATCAAAATCAATCTCCCTTACCTTGAAACAGTGATGTTTATTTGAAGCCAGAAGTGAAGAGCGAAGAAAATAGTAAAGCGACCAGACTTTCACTGAATGAATTGCATATGTGAGCAATGTATCGAGCGCTGTGATTGGTCACTTGACTTTTAGGACCCTTGCTTGGTGACCCCCTTTTGACCAATCAGCATGCACCTGGAAATGAAATTACTCTCACTCGCTTTATAGAAGTAGTTTTAGGAAGAAATTATAAAAATATTGCATACGACATACCATGTTAAAAAAATAAATATCGGTGTTCGACAAGAATGTGTCATCTGTGAGACTCGTGCATATTTCACTTTCTAGTTAGTACCAAATGGTATATATTACTGATTCTAGTAAATAACAGACAGCTGATAGACTGAAAGCTTTTTATTATTTTCTCTAACACGTTTTAAAATATATATTCTGGTTGAAAACAGTTTGCTGCAAGAAGTGCTAATGTCCTTACTTTTCTTCCTCTGAAATTTGCAATTTTTGTGTGAAAAAGGAAAAGAAAAAAGGAAAGAAAGAAAGAAAGAAAGAAAAAAATAGACACGTGAAGTGGCTTTCGAGTGGCGAGATTAAAAACATGCATGACAATTTTTGGTCAGCTGGTACCGGTCAATTGTGTAAAATGAAAACATGACGGTATTCATGTAAGTTGTCAAAAAATATATCGAAACGAACAATAAAGTAAATAGAAAAACACGAAACCCTCCAAAAAATGTATCAAGAATCTTAAAAGCCGTAAAAAACAAACGAAACTAATATACTCAGTAATTATTTATTTAAGGCTGTAGTTATACCACCACAACAAGATTGCTTGGTGGTATTCTAAATAACCCACACACCCATCCATCCCTCAGTTTCCTTAGATACACCAACGTCATCCTTGATATTATATTAGACCAGCTAATCATGAAAATAAGCAGTACCCGCAATGGTCCCGCGATGATTCATATCCTGCGGGATTGTTTTCAAAACGATAACATACAGATGAGACGACATGCAATAAAAGCTGGAATAAAGCTCAAATAGTTTTATAACAGCAGCAACGTGAATAACACCGTGATCAGTCAACCTAAAACTGTTTTATCAGTCTTATCAGGGCTGTGCCCTCTATTGTGCTGCTGAACTACTTACAAACGAAGAGAAAAATTCTAGGAACGCAGATGATTAGTAAAAATATCATTATCATCGTTGTTAATTATCATAATGACTCGCCACGTTATCACCATGCACCAGTCCACCATTAATTAGAGGTAAAAATTAGTTAAAATACTAGGTAGGACTCCGTCGGTGTTTCTAGAGAAACAGTTGTAAATGTAATGATAAGTTAGACACCGTTGTCTAACTTATCATTACATTGACCACCATTAATTACTCCTTGAGTTCCAAAACGAGGCAGCATGAAAAAGGATAGGGTCCTAAAGGGGTGGATTCAGAATTGTTTACAGGAGGGGTGCACCACAGAGGTAACACGAAATACTATACTGAAGATATGTTGGGAAATATTTGATAAAATAAACCCTTTCAAAAGGGGTCGCGCACCTCCTACATCTCTCCCCCAGATTCACCACTGTCCTGGACCATTGATCTAGTTTTGATACGGTGCTAACATGTGCGTGAAGGTTTTATTAAATCAACACTCATAAGTCCCAGGGCGGATATGCTGTAGACATTTGTTAACTTAATTTTGAAATTATCGGTTTACAGGTGTACATTCATATAGATATATAATTTACGGGATTAATCATCATAAGTTATCATCATCTACGTCAATATAGGATCAACAGCTTCAAAGTCATCATATATATCATCTTCCCCATTTTCCCAGAGGGGTAGGTGGTGCGACCACTTGGAAAATCGCAGCCTCGAAATTAGATCTTGATAAGCGTATATGATTGCAACTTTTATCTGATCTTTTTATATCTACCCAAGTGACATGCTTTTACACATCTTTGTTTCCTGATATCTGCAATACAATCTTCCGTCGTTATTGCCATTGTCATCATCATTATCACTACAACAATCTTATTTTTTATCCCACAAAACTGCATATTGTATCTTCATCATGGTCATGGGTCATGATCATCTTTGGATACCACCACAATCAACATGGACATCACCACCACCACCATCATTATCGCCATCGCCACCACCAGTCACCATCACCATCACCACCATCATCATCATCACCATCGCCATCACCATTTGTATAACCCATTTCTCAGGATGTTTTAATCTTGATCATTCTCATTGCGAATAAATAGTACATACTATAGGCAGTCGATAACTTCAAAACAACAAATAAAGTAAGGGAAATATTGTATGAATTTAAAAATAAAATACGGGAAAACGATTTTTCAGTATTATAAACGTTAAGTCGAAACAATCGAAAAAACTGACAGCTCTCTTTATCACTCTCACATAAAAGTTTCGCTTCAAGAGAGTTCCCTGATATTTACCTCTTGAGAAAAACAATAAAAAGAATTTTGTTTTGTTAAGGTTGCGATGGCAACACACAAAAGCCATCCAAGAGAGTGAATGTATTTGCATATTAGATACAAACTGACATAAGTTTCGATCAAGATGGCGTGCGACAAGATTTGGCGTAATTTCTCATTTGTACTCTTAGTTTTAACACAAACATATCGAGCGAACACTAAAATTATATCTGGAGAAATAAATACTCGCCAGGTAAATGATTTTGTTTGGATATCTTTAGTTTTCACTACATGGACGGTCAATGCAATTATAACCTCAAACTGTTATCGACTTTGTATTTCGACAGGATTGGACTTTCATGACAAGATTTTGCTTTAAAGATTCGTATGGTCAAATGCAATACCATTTTGAATATCCAAAGGTAAATAAATTTTTCAATAATGTTAATGTGAGCGTTGACAGTGTTACGCAGTTTTCGAAAAGTTGTGTTTCTGCAAGTTATTTATTGGGATGATTCTTAAAGTTTATGTTACATATCTTTGTTTCTAGGAATATGAAGTACAAAATATCCTACTTTACTTTGATACTCAGTGGCCCAAAGCATATAAGCCAGAATTGGTAAGTTATCAAGGAGTTCTGAACCAAATCTTTAAACAGAAACATTAAGGAAGTGTGGAAGTGGAACGCAGGTCACCGTCTGTTCTTATAAACTAATTTTGGGTCATATATATAGTTCCATGAACCTTATATTCCCATTTAGAATCTAACATGATCTTAAATCTTTAATAGCCACCACTTTTGATGTTCACTAAAGTTTTGAATAAGGTGTATTGAATGTGGGTATTGAATCTTAGGGTAATGTTAACGTGTTTGAGTTCGTTATAGTACGTACATCTATACATGCATGTCATCTGTAAAAAATAAGTTTCGAATCAAATATTGTTAATTTAACACATAAAGCAAAACATACGACGGGGTTTTAAACCGCGCATGATTTGTTGTTGTTGAGAATTTCAGTTTTTCAATGATATGTTGTATTAGATTGCACAATTTTTGAAAATAATAATTCAATTAGTTAACTAAACGTTATCCTAATAATTAATTATTTGAATGTGTGTTTGTATATTTTGATAACACTGTTCAACGTTGTTTTTAAGACTGTAGATCCCTTTCAGCCTGGTTTTCACTAGTGATGCAAATGTAGATGCAAGCACAAGAAGACATATTCCCTTTGACAACGCAAGTGCAAGCACAAGGATGGGAAAACTGTGATTCTTGTGCTTCATTGGCAAAGGTTGCTTGCTTGGGCTTGTGTTGCTAGTGAAAACGAGGCTTTATATTGAGAGAACTACCAAAAAGAGTTCAGAAATGCCCCTCTCTATGTAAATAATAATAATGACAATAATAATAATGATGAACTTTTGTTATGGTCTGAGTTACTTTAGGATTTCTACTACTTCAGGAGACTTTCTCTCACACTCACTACCCCTGCATTCATTATTTTACACACATCTTTACACACAGTTGACTGTTGTAATAAGGGGGGGGGGGGGGGGGGGGGGAACCAGAGAACCTGGAGAGAAACTTTTGTGGTATGAGAGAGAAACAACTCTTATAACAAACTCTACTCAGTCTGGGCTTGAACCTGGGCCATTAAGCCGTGAGAGGCTTTACCACTAGGCCACCCATGACACACACCAAAAAATGTTACAGTAGACAATTTCTGTTATTTCAGTAGATTTTAATGGATAAAACTAAATGAAAGCATCCTTAATTGTTCCATTTACAGTAATTTTGCAAGACATTTCAATGAGGCAGGAACTCCAAATGTTTGCTCAAGATGAATATTAGATAATAACCTAATGCCACTAAAGTGTTTTCCTTTTTTGGGAAATGTATAATATACAGTTAAAAAAATGTTATTTTGATCATAAATTATATCATTGAAGTTAAATGTCTAAAGGTACCAATTTTTTGATTTTTTTGATAACTTTAGCATACTTGATTTAGTAAAAGGTATGAATACAGAATGAATTATAATTATCTTGCATTAATAAAATAAACACACCAGCTGAATGTGTTTGCTCACAAGTCATGTGAATTTAAAAGTACTAGCCTTGATGCGGGGACCAAATTAACAAAGAACTACTTGAAAACCACTCTATTGGCCGGATGAAGTTAACCTATTTGTGGCTGTTTATGATAGTGACAAATTAAAATGTAACTGGTTTTTTTTGGTCATAAAAGTTCTCCTTTGTGTAAAACAATTTACAATTATATTAATATGGATTTGATAGAAGAAACTCAATTAAAGCATTCTAAATAATGTTCCATTTACAGTCGTGTTGACAGACATTTTATATGTGGCAGGTGCTGTTCCATGGAGCAAGTTTAATGTCGTATTAACATGAATTAAAATTGACACTTTTGTTGTCTGCACTAGCAATTAAAAATGGTATTGTAAATCTAGTGTTTGAAACTATTAAAAGGTCATAGTGTCATACTAACAGACTTCCTGCACCAAAAATGTAAAAAAAAACTTATTTTGTACCAAATAGTAAAATTATTGAACTTCAGTTGCAAAACATTTGCAAATTACCCATGAAAAAAATATAAATAAATAAATAAAAAAATAAAATAAATGTAATAAAAATAAAAAACTTAACAAATTATTGGAAACCAGCTGGAAATGGTGTTCTGAGGGAACAATTTTTCAAAGATTTTTCCCTTTGATACTGTTTAGCTTGACATTGATTTTTTTTTACAATTTGTATACAAATGATTTCAAAGAATATTATTGTTGCATCAATTAAGCTGTAAGTGAAACATTTGAAATGTTACTTATTGCAAATGGTTGTGTAATATATTGGTTTCAATTTATTCTAAACAGAGCAAACCCAGGAAAACCATGAAAAAACAAACAAACTAAATACTAACAATTGGAGGTATTATGCAACTATATGTCACTAGCATTGAAGCAGAACACAATACTGTCTTGACAAAAGAAATAGTAGTGTTCTGGTTGAGTGATGGTGACCAATAGTTACTGGAATATAAGTACAAGTACTAGTTGTTAGTATTTATGCTGTTTTTATATCATGGTTTTCCTGCGTTTGTTCTAATGATAAACGATAAATACTATTAATATAAATAATAAATTTCTTACAGTTGAACTACCTGAATTGTGAACACATCTAAAATATTTGAATCAATATGTCCCTGTTTGAGAAACTGTAAAATTAATATAAAGCTCAAAATGATGACCACTGAATTTCATAGCTAACATTTTTGTATAAAACGTGTCATTACATTATGTTATTACTAACAAGTCTGTGATAGTTACCTAGTTGACGACTATTCACCATAATTCATCAAGCATATGATCAGATTAATTCTTCTTGACATCCATCTATGTGAAAAATATAATTTCCATGTGTTCGTAAGGTGAATGATTTTTTTTTCGTTATCATTATAAATAGCTATTATTAATAACTAAAGATGACTGCTGAAAGAAATCATTCTATACCCCAGGGGCCGGTTCCTAGAAAGACGGATAACTCTATCCTAGGGATAAATATGAGCTATTCTTAGGATAAAGTTATTCTAGGGATAAATTGTGTTCCTGAAAGCATGGATAGCGTTGTCCTAGGGATGAATCTCCGATAAAGTTATCCCACCTCCCGAACCTAGGATAAATGAATTGAATTAGTTTGACGGGAAATTGATTTTGTAGATTTAATCTTATAAAGTCCATTGCGTTTTTTCGGTCTAATTGGAGTTCCCTTTATAAAACAATATCACAAAAACAATTTCTGTTTTACTTATTTATTTATTTGTTATAATTTTCATTTGCTGGGTCACAGACAGCCCGATGAAATATGGATAACTATCCTTTGGATAAAAACTGCTTTCAGGAACCAAATTTTATCCCTAGGATAGCTATCCCTCGGATAGGGCATTTATCCCTAGGATAGCGCTTATCCTAGGATAAAGTTATCTGTCTTTCTAGGAACCGGCCCCAGGATAGTTAAGAGTCTAGCAATCCAACTTAATGAAAAAGCTTTAATGTCATGGCTTGAAGTTCTAGCTACTCAGATTATTGTAGACACCTAGAAATATTTTGACATCTTCAGCCACTTGAACACTGTGAGATGTTCTTGCACATAGTAGTCTCAAACAGAACAGAACTGTTTGTCAAGAACATAGTATGTTCCAAGATCATATAGAAACTGTTGTCCATCTCCCCAAACATTTTAAGACTTTTTTTTCAGAAATGTTGTGATACTGATAGGTTTTGTTTTCTCCAAAATAGGACTGTATTGATAAAGAGGACAAGCTCTACAGAGGAAATAATCAAGTTATAAACTTGACATTATCTTATCATTGGTCTGGGTGCAATCTTCAAGAGATGGATGGTAAAGACACACTTGTGTGTAAAGGTATGGACATACATGTTACATTACCCTGGAAAATGAGATGTCCAAAGAAAAAAAAACTTGACCAAGTCAGGAAACTTACCATTTGGCCAATGTGTTTTACTGGTTAATTCATCAGCTGTAAGAGTATATAAGGCTGTCAACTTGTTGTGCATTTTGGTTGAGTGTTAAGGTGCTTGAGTTTAGTTTAATTTATGAATAAAACTAAAAAGAGTTTCATGTCATAACTTGATGTTGTCAAGGCCAGTCTGAACGTTGTTACATCTAGTAGGGTATACTATTCACTTGACTTGTGATTTTACCCATCAACTTTCAGACTCCCCTTGACAACATTAAGTTATGACATTAAACTTTATAGTTTTGTGGAATCTAAGCTGGGACACTACTCAGGTATTTTAAATACACTGTCATTGAGGAGAGTTTTCCAGCTGAAGAAACATTTTTGTGGTGTTTTCACACTCACACTAACCAGTAATAATTAATAAAAGAATAACTGAGGGTGACCCTTAAACTAATACATTATGCACTATAATAATAAACTATTTTCATTAATTATGGTGTCATTTTACAGTACACCAAGACCAGCATTCTTTGCTAAATTTCTTTCGTATTCAAATTTTTAATCTCTGTGGAGATTAGTAAAACAATTTGCACTTGGCAAAGCATTCCATGGTATTGGAAGTATAATATTACCTCATCATGCAAATCGCCTATTGTAAAGCATATCTAAACACATTTCATGTGGAAATTGAGCGTGCAGCTATACTTGTAAATAAGACAGTTATCATTATCGTCATGATCTTTGCCTTTGAAGGTTATTGTACCAACATAACAATGACATGAAACTACAAATAAACTATATGGTACCTTAAAAGTACATTTCTTGTTTTGCTATGTCATAAACAACCTTTTTGTTTCCAGGTGATAGACGCTTTCTGTCCTTGAGAGCAAGATGGTGGTACATTGCTTTAAGTAACTGCAAGGCAAAAAAGGTAAACAATATATTATGGTGATCAGTATAGTTTATTTACAAAGTAACAATGATTAGTGCATTACCACCTATAACAAGTAAGAAGTTGTTGGATGGGAACACAGCCACCCATTGCAAGAAAATGTGTAGTTCCCGCTTAAGACTACATTCAGTGAATCTTTCCTGTCCTTTCCCATCACCTCAAAGTTTTCCTTCCCCTCTCCCCTCCCCTGAAATTAATAAGGACAGCTCCATGTCAATATTTGTCTCATACAACCTATATATCAGCTGCAAATGCAAATCTTCCCTCTTACAGTACAGGGGAGAGATGGATTTTTTTCGACAATATATTGTACCCACTGTCATCTTTAGCGTCGGGCTCCCTGTGCTACTCTGAAAGGATTTATTCTGTGTGATGTTGCGGCTTTGTGGATTTTGCTGTCAGTGATATTGTGAAATGCCGTAGAAATTGATTATTTTGCAGTGAAAATATTGTGAAATGCAGTACATTTTGAATGTTTTCTGATTAAAATGTTGCGCAGTGCCGTGTAATTTAGTGTAATGCTGTAGAAGTTGGTTATTGTGCCATGACTTTATTGAGTTTTGTAGTGGTGATTTGTTATTGATGTGACAGTTATGGGCCGCTGTAGTTTTCACTGTAAAACCATGATGAGTTTTAGAAGTTGCAATATATATTGCATTATGTTATATTTTTATGTTTAGGGTTTAAAGATAAAGTATTTTTTGAATCTTACTAATGGTAATACATTCTGGACAATGCATTTCTCTGCTGATGAAAGGGGTAGGAGATTTATTATTGTTTTCTAATAATATAATTTTTAGAGTAGACAGCAGGAATCAGGGCGGAAGAGAGTCGGCTAGTACAGTTGAACCTCAATTATCCAGACCTCTATTGTCCAGACTATTTCTTTAGATCCCAAACATTTTATGATATTTTAATTGAGCTGGCTTTCAAGTTGAATTGTTTAAAAAGTGAAGGATTGGTAAAAAACAATGATTCAAACTTTCATTGACTTAACGGCAATTACTGTGGTACAATGCTGTAACCCAGAGAAAAACAACCTTAGGCTAATATTCACTAATATACTTAACATATATCCATTGGTATTTTGAATTATTTTTCATCCAAAACAAACCCAATAATGGTCACTATTATGATGAAGGTATTTTTAGATATCAGGCTTACATATTTACCTCTTTTGATATTAATTTTTCAGAAATCATCAAGACAGATATCTTTTTCCTGATAATGTTTATAATTCTTATTTTATTGACAATTCACACATCATGTAAGTATCATCATGTATTATAAATAAATAAGCAGTCTAGCAAAACACTTTTACAAAGAAACAATATTAATATTTAATGTATACAAGTTGATAACAGCTAATTATTAGTTATAAAATTGATACTTTCAGATATACTGTTGACCAGGAGGCTCTTTCATTACACATTCAAGTTATTTCTGTGGTCAGAAGTTTTAGAATGTAAGTAACATAAATGTCACTAGTACTGAAATGATTGTATGTCTGATAATCTATATTATAATTAAGTAATAATATTATGGACCACACTCATTCCACGGGAGCATTAGTTCCAACTGGAACAATGGAGGGTAAGGGGAGGGGAGGTAGAACATACAGTGTTGTAGGTTAATGGAAGAACAATTCTTCCCCTGCTACACCTGTTCAGGCTCTGTTACCCATATTTAGATATTTTTTGGTATTACACAAGATTACAATCTGGACTATGCACATGATTAAATTTTCAAGGTCTCTTTCATATAATCAAAGGGAGGCAGGCACGCACATCCTTTTTTCAGGTACTCACAAGTACATATGATCTAAAAAAACTTAAAAAAAATGCAGAGTTTTTGTGTTCGTGCTTGAAATAGGTGTGTGAATACAAGCAAAGAGCAAAGGGTCTTGCTCTCAGTTCCGTACAAATAAAATTTCAAAAATAGAAATTGGTAAAAATTTCGGTAACTTTAAGTACGCACATGCGTATTTGCGAATAGGATGCTGTGCCCCTTTGAGGTGATTAAAGTGAGATAATTACAGACAATCTAACTCTTTGAAAATGAATATTTTTAAACGTTTTGGTTTTGTTTTAGTTATTAGCTTGGTAATATATATTGGATATTATGTGGACTATGGAAAAACTGGACAATCTAAATATATAGTACAGGTTGTAGGTGAGCATATACTTCTTGTTAATTATTTTGGTGTCATTGAGTATTTCAACAATCATAAGTATTAAATAATGGATCAGAATGTTTCTGCCAATTGATTGAGCCAATTATAGCACACATCCTAAGCACATGTTGATTTTGAAGCTAATGTTTTGTCATGGTCACCATTTATGTAACATTGACAAATATTAATGAACTTAATAAGTCTTATCTGATTTTTTCAGTTGCATAAAGTCATTTTTGTATGAGTGGGAAACAGAATGTACCATGTCATAGTTTCTAAGAAAACATTTGAATGTCCTGATGTATCATACTATGGACTATGGTAACCGTACCGATTCCCAATCATACAAAAATGACTCCATTATATAGCTGTCATGTACAGTGCAATATTTATTTGTCCCAGTTTATGTAAATTTTACATTCATATTTCAAATTATAATACTGTTTTCTAACTTGCTGATTTGTTTGAATGTTTTAGCTCGTGTCTTTCACTATACGGCACATATTGTATTTCTTGTACTAATTATTTTATTGGCAAAAGGCTGGACAGTTACAAGGTGGGTCCCTTTAATTTGATATTTTTCCTTGTATTTGCATGGTGTTGACCTTTCTTCATAGAGTTGTTTTTGCATGAGTGGAAAACATTCCAGTTATGATACTGTCATGATACAGTAAATAATTCTGTTTTTTTTTAGAAATATTATGGCTATGATATGGTATGGTACTATTTTCCACTCATATGAAAATGACTCTGTAATCTCAGATGACATTTAACAAGCAATTCACACGAATAGATTTAAGGTAGTTCGGGATCCACACTTCCCACCGATAGAATTTTCTAAAACTTTTTCTAAATAAGGACTGACACATGTAAAAAACAGAAATGAAATAAAAAATAGGGGTCACCGTGCTTGTTTTGGAACTGTGGGGGGTGGTAATAGCCCCATTTCAACTAAAAGAAGTAACATCAAATTTGTTGAAAATAATATTCTTGCGAACAAATTTGAAACTTTTTCACAAATCTGCTATAAGAGTCTGACAAAATGCTCCCTTCGCTATAGTTCTCATGAATTTACTCGTTGGAAAAGACATCGACTGAGATATTTTACGGAGATTTAAATGAAGAGCTTCATTAATTTTTTGTACACATTACCACAAAAAAGTCAAAATTACCATGTTCTGGTCTCGAAGACCATGCATTTTTTATTTCAAAACTTTAAAGCTGGGTTTATGCCAAATATAAAAATTGAAAAATAATTGGGTGTCACCGTGCTAATTTTAGAGCTAAAAGCAAAAAAACACGCGGAAAATAAAACAATTTCAATGTTTTGGACGCGCGGGAATGGACACTAGTTGCTTTTGGGCCCGTATGCAATGCTATGATATTATTTTTTACCAAAAAGTTCAAGAATGGCCATATTTTGGCTCTAACAAAAAATTTATTTTCAATCACACGAGAAATTTTATTTGATTTCACATGCGCGAGCAGGATGCGCAGTAGCAAGGGTCCCGAACTACCTTAAAATTATGTTATGAGATTATCACAGGGAAAATGAAAAACTGTTTAAATGTGCATTCCAGTAAATAAAATTTTACTGTCATTGAAGTTCCCATTCATGAAAATGGTGTTTATTATAATTTCTATGAATGTAGCATCATGGATTATGTTTTTTAAAGATTTCCCTGTGTTTTACAAATTGCAGAAATTGACTATAACACTTTATTTGTATTATTTTATTTCAGGGGTCGTATAAGCAGTACTGGTCAAGTCAAGCTTAGTGTTTTCTGTACTTTGTATGCTATTTGTTTCGTTGTCTTGTTTATATTTGAAGCAGCTGTAAGTATTCATAATATTAAGTACTAAAATAATACCTTATTGCCATGACAAAATGTTTTTTGAGAGAGCTGTATGATATACAACTAACAGGGAAAAAAATCGAATTCTTAAGTCTTCAAAGATGGGAATTGCATGGGAAATGTAACCATTTAATGGGGGAAATATGGGTAAATTTTTCAATGTTGGGTTTAGTATCACTTTACCAATGATAATCCACACATAAGTATATGAAACAAAAATGAAAATAAAACCTATGCAAAATCTATTTATATATGGATTGTACTCAGACAGAAAGAAAATATCTAATTGTATTCATGTGTTATTTGTCTACAGCTTTTTGATCCTGGAAAAGTTCTTTATATCTACGAAAGTCCTGCAGGAATTGGAATATGTGTCTTAAGAGTTATTGTAAGACGTGTTTTTGTTTTCTCAAAAAGATAAATTAAAATTATATCACTAATTCAGTATCCAGATTATTTAGTACATCGTCACTTAGTTTGTATTTTGAATTTCAACATTTAAAAATCAAACAAGATTAAAATCTTTGACCGGACAAAACAATTGTGTTTTTTTCTTCTCAAAGTTTTAATTTATCGCATTATTGCATTTTGCATGTATAAAGCAACAAAAATGAAGTTCATATTTACTGCCTTGGGCAGCCTTAGTATGAAGCCTTAAAGTTTTCCAGAAAATTACTAAACACTTTTTGATTCAAAATTTTTTTTTTTATAATTTTAATTGGTATTAATTGAAATAACATGTTTTTGATCTTATAGGCATGGTTATGGTTTTGCTATGGTACATTTTTTACTCTCAAACATTATCCAAGTAAATCAGCTTTTTATTATCCATTTTGGTTCTTTTATACGGCATGGTGAGTGCCTCATATCTAAAATTATTACGTTGACATTATGTTCTGGGACTTTGTAAATACTTCAGAATTCTTAATATTCTTTAAAACCCCTACTTTAAATAATTATTTCCATACTATTATTGTGAAGTGCCTGGAACAGATAGTGATGTAGACATAGTCTACATAAACATTTGAATATTATTGTTAGTTTGGCCTAAAAGTGTCATAGTTATTATAAACATTTTTGTAAGCCTGCTCATAAATTGACCTTTTGCAAACACAATTCTTAACTAGTTTTCAAAAGTTGACATAACCAACATTTAATTCTGATATATTTGTCTGCAGGTTTTTGGCAGGTCCTGTGATAGTTGTTGTTTCAACATTTCTTATTGCATCTTGGGCAAGGTAATCACTTAACATACCAGTGATGTTACAACAGAATTTGATTGTATGTTTCCTTGGCCCCAACTGTTAAAATAACATATCCTGGATGGAGGTTATTCAGAGACCCCCCCCCCCCCCCCCCACAGGACTCTGATGCTCACCAAAATGTAGCTGTCTACATTTTGGTGAGTCTATGTAAGAGGCTGACCACTTTGACATTAATCATAAAATTGTACAATTTAATTTTGTGTTTTTTTTTTATTTCCTCAGAGAACAAGTTGTTAATGGTATTGAATGGACGGTATCACTTCTTGCTCATTTCTTTTTCCTGGTAATTTCATTTGAAATGACTTATTGCTAGATTGAATACATAAAATTTTTCCAAACCCTTCTAAGTTTGTTGGGATTTCCATGATGATCTTACCACAGTCTCTAATGTCAATTTAATAAGCTTTTTCTAGTTTCAGTGTCATTAATTTCCTTCATCTTAATTCATGCAGATTATTACAAGACCAACTCAAGCAAATAGAAACTTTCCATTTCATATACGAACCAATCAGGTAATGGAAGTTATTCACTTGATTTGTAGGCCTCCTTAAATTCTATATTCATTCACTCAATCATGAGAATAACAAACTAAACTAGTGATCATCTCACCTTGACACATGATTTCATAGCTCAGTTCATCTTCTACAAGAATTAACAGGAATAACAAGGTCAAGTTTGATTCTCATGGAAGTTGAAATTTTCTAGGGGTATATTTTCAGGCAGTTATTTTCTCAAATTTTTTCTAGTTGTAGTGTGATGATCAAGAGACATATTTTACACAAAAAGTCAATATGTATAATACACAAAGTGTAACGATTATTACATGTTTTACAATTCATTCTATTATGATTCAACATGTTACGCAGGGCTGTAACCAAGGGGGGTGCCCCACAAAAAAAGCCAGAAGGTCCGCTCATCCATCTTCATTTTAATACTAGAATTTCTTTCTTAAAATTGGAATCAAGAGCACAAAACTAGAAAAATCACCGAAAATACAAAGAATAAAGTCATTCAAAAGAACTGTAAAGCACAATGAGAGCAATAAATTGTAATACAGGTTCTTTGAAAAGCATGTCAGCTTTGTGCAAAATATGACAGCTACTAATAAAAAAGGCTACTAAAAACCCATCACTGGTCCAGGGTTTTTTATGTGCACCCCCAGTTAAAAGTTCTGGTTACAGCCCTGTTACAAATATATAAATTTATTAAACTTATAGTATAAGTAATATGTAATAATGATAACGTATGATAATTATGTTTTAGATTGGAATAATAAATATGCGACCTCAATATCCTATGGCTCAAGTTCCAAGTGCTGTTAATCAGCCTTCATATTCGCCAACTGATCCACCTCCTTCCTATGGACAAACAGTTAGCAATTTTAGTGATATAGCATCTATGTTTACTGCAAGCTCTATACAAAAACCTGTAAGTGTTAATCAGTTGACCCTTGTCATTCCTTTTAAGATTCTGTAAACAAAATTACTTTACAATCCTTTTCACTCTATTAAAATTACTTTTGTTAAGAAACTGATCAATAATATTGAGCTTGCCACCAAGGAAAAAAATTAACAGTTTATTAGTTTCAATAGGGTATATTATTTCAATCTGTACTTTACCATGATTTAAATCTTGGTGTAATATGAGCTTATAGCTAATGAGGACATTTTTGATTGACTATAAAGAGGTATAATATTATGCGATGTTCCTGTTTCTTATGAGTTGTTGATTACAAAGGAAACAGAAATACTTAGTAACAATAACATTACTAGGTTGGAATGACCTTGAAATACCATGGCTGCATTTGCAAATGCTTTTACTACAAGTATACTTCATTGTTTACAATCATTTAATTTTGAAATATCATTTCAGGTATCCCCTCAAGGGCTGTATAGAAATGGTAATGTAAATAATAATGGTGCTTCTTCAAATGGTACTGTAAATAATGATACTTCTTCAAATGGTACCTATCCCATGATGCCTGTTCCTGAACCACGAGAATCACCAGCGTAACATTATACTTTAATAATAATTATTGTAGACTTGATATAATATGATCACTAATTATAAACAGTATTTGGGCCAGTCAATGATTATGTTAGGCTCTAAGCCAATAGTTATTTGTCATGTTTAAAGAGCACTGAGCTGCTCTGCAAACAAGAATGAGCTAACGTTTTTATAGGATAGATCAATAGTTTCTTACAAGTTGCCTTGAAGCTTTGCAGCTGAATTTCACATGCGAGACAAACAAAATAATAGTAGTAATATGTGAAAATTATACGTATTATACAATTCGTCACTTGAAAACTTTCATTGAATTATACATTATGTATATTGCTCATATGTTCAGTCTTAATTCTATATTGAAAAAATGTCTCTTCCTCAGTGTTCTTGTGGAGAGATTTTTGTCAGGGAGTAGACAGTAAAGCTTATATTAAATGGGTTGCTCATTATTTCAGGAAAGAGCTTCTCTATAAATCTTTCTCATTCAGACACAGTGAAAGGCGGGATGTACATAATAATAATTATAGATTACAGAAAGGGCTAGGACATATTTCTACATAGCCTATATTTTTTTTGTTTTGCATAGGGGTGGTGTAGAAATTATTTATTTACAAGACCTTTGTGAAAATGGATTTTTATACAGGGACTATGTATAGCAATGTTCAGGTTTTGTGCAATGAGTCCCTGAGTGACTCATTGAACTTTAGTGCATCATTAAGGTAACCATAAGTCAAATTAAAATGTTAAAATTAACCTCAGCTTACACGTGTAAATATTGATTTTGGCAAGGATAACATGTAAATATGATGCCTGTCTTGATAAGTATAAGCTGTTGACACTAGTTTCTATAGAAACTATCAATAAAATAATTTATCAGATGATATACACCTACGAAAGAAATCCTAAAAACATTTTTTAAGTTTTAAGTAGAAACAACAACATTTCATGCAAATTTGGAGTTGCTTTAAGTTATGGATGATTTGAAAGGCTATATTATGTATATATGTTGCTTGATATTGTTACAAGTCTTAATTAACTTCTTAAATTTGATTGCAATATTATGAAGCTATCTCATAAGAAAATGTCAACCATAATAAATTTTCAAAGACAATAACCTCCAATGTGAGGCTGTCGAGTGGACATCAGATAATGAACCAGTGAGCGAATCATGTTTGTGCCAGTTTTGAACTTAATATAACATAGAACATAATCCAGATGCAGACAAATTTGAATAATATATGTCTTGACACTGTACAGTTCAGAGAATATTACCACTTTAGGCATATCCCAGAGCTTGGGCAACTAAACCATCATATAGCAAAAACTGTTTGAGCATTTAATGTAAAGGTTTGGATCATTTGTTTGGACTGTTTTTTACTCGTGAAATGTTGTGTTTCCAAGGAGATCAGACATTGTTTTACTCGTTAACTAATAAAAAGTCTTCTGCGATGGCTCCGCCCCTAGAAACGCTTGACATCTCACATAAAAACAGAAAATTTAAACTGTCTAAAGAAACCATCAAAATGTTATCGTTAAACACTCAAACGGTTTTTGCTATAAATATCTATTTAAAAAAAAAACGATGCCTGAGCATAATTAATACATAAATACATTAATTTTGGTCTGAGATAGTCACTAATTCCGGATGCAGATTGTTGAATGTCAGTACTTTGCAGATGAAACCAAAATTAAAAAAAAAGAGTTTGAACAACAATAATACCTATTTTTGTTACATTTTTAAAAACAAGACTTTGTATTGGAGTAATTCTCATCTGGTATTCAACATTCTCTCCAACGTTTTTTTTTTAGTGGAAAACTTTGGGAAGCCCTATTCATGAGTGACTCTTCAAAGTACATTCATAATAGTAATTAGTAGATAATAGTAGATGTATGATAGCTTAGCTTTTCACATCTTATTTATTATTCATTCAAAATTCATCAAGTTTCACCAGAAGGTTTATTAAATGTAGTTCCCCCTTTGTAGGAGAGGGTAGTTTAAATAATTGTCACCACTCGCAGCTGTTGATATTGGTTGTATTTGAGATGTGTCTGTGTGAAAGATACATAATAATGTTGTAGAAAATTGAAAATAAAATATATTTTACACATATCAAAATGAACACATATTAAAATGATTTCCTTGTCAGGTCCAAATAGGCGATCTGCATTATAGCGTCATATACTACAACTACCAGAATGCTTTGCTTATCTTTTGTAGCACAATTTGAACAAATTGTTCTGTTAATCTCCAAAGGGATTAAGAATTTGAATATGAAAGAGAATTCGCAAAGAATGTTGGAAGTTGTAGTAAAATGACGCCATAATACAAATCCCCGTGGGGACTACACAGGGATGATCCGCTGAACAGGGTATTACGGTGGCCGAGAAGGGTCATGCAAAAGTGAAAACGTCGCAAGTCAAAAAGCGAAAAATCAAAACTAACAGGTGACAAAATGAGTAGTTCTTAAACACAAAATATAACTGAATTGAAAATTAAATATCACTGGTTGTATTTTATTTGTTATTTCACTTTGGTCACTTTTGCTTTGCTCACTTTGACATGAATCACTTTCGCTTTGCTCACTTTGACTTGGTTCACTTTCGCTTTGCTCACTTTGACTTGAATCACTTTTGCTTTGCTCACTTTGACTTGGTTCACTTTCGCTTTGCTCACTTTGACTTGGTTCACTTTCGCTTTGCTCACTTTGACTTGAATCCCTTTTGCGTATCGACGTGGCCCAGAAATATTCCACTAGGCGTTCCTGGGAATACCACAGGCAATCCACCAAAACGTCAAATATTTCCCCGCTCTTGATGTGGATGTCGATGTTTTGGGTCTGTTTTCATTATGGAGCTAAACGAAGAATTTTGGAGATCGCTTGATCTTTTACAAGAAGACGTTTGCAAACATTTTCAAGAAAATAAGGTAATTTAAAGCTTTTTATTTGCCATAAATGCTAAAGACCTTTGATTTTTTATAAAATACTTACTTGCCTATAAACTAGTGTTTTACAAATTGCCCTTAAAAGCAAAAATGTATACAAATTGACTTGGTTGGGGGCACGTCGATACGCAAAAGTGAACCAAGTCAAAGTGAGCAAAGCGAAAGTGAATAAAGTCAAAGTGAGCAAAGCGAAAGTGAACCAAGTCAAAGTGAGCAAAGCGAAAGTGAATAAAGTCAAAGTGAGCAAAGCGAAAGTGAACCAAGTCAAAGTGAGCAAAGCAAAAGTGATTCAAGAAAAAGTGAGCAAAGCGAAAGTGACCAAAGTGAAAGTCAAATAACAAATAAAATACAACTCAGTTTGTAACCAGTGATATTTAATTTTCAATTCAGTTATATTTTGTATTTAAGAACTACTCATTTTGTCATCAGTTAGTTTTGATTTTTCGCTTTTTGACTTGCGACATTTTCACTTTTGCATGACCCTTCTCGGCCACCGTAGGGTATGGTTTTTCAACCTTGGTGTCACGAACAGGGTATCTAATTACATGGGCTTCCTGTGGAAGACCATGTCTAGGATTACCCGTGTTTTGAATTTTACGCTTCAAATAGGAAATTTGCGCGGGGACTGGGAACGGTCGCCAACGGTTACGGTCACACTCTAAACAAATCCGCCGAACTCTTTTCTTTTACTTGGACATCGTGCTCACTCGAGAGCTAGAGTGATTTGAAATAATTGTAAATGACAACGACAACACAATTGACAAAACTAAAACAACTGACTCCATATATGCTGAAATGAGGAATTCAGATGTACCTGATCAACTTACCAAGAAGATCGCTCGATTGTGATAGACAAGAAAGCCGCCATGTTGGGTAGTTTGTCATCGCGAAGGAGTCAATTACAAATGATTTTCTTAAGTCAATACTTTAAAATATTCCTTGCAGTAAGTTTTTTTGGGTTGTATTTCCTTTAATAGTATTTATTGCTTTTGAACACGATGAAGTAAGGTTTTTATAACCTTTGTTAGCTTTGCTTTCCATGTGGAACCAATAGACTAAACCAATATAATTGGCATGAAATAGTTGTATGTACTGTTTTATAGTGGTGTTTGTTATTGTTTGAAAATTTCATTAAAATACTTTCTATTTGACTTGTAGTACTGAATTATTATTGGGATTATAAAAGATGAAGAATCATATAAAATAGTTTCTTTCAAACAATGTATTGTTTATAAGAATAAATTGCACATTTAGATGGAAATCGAATGAAAAATGTAAATGACTTCAAAACAATTTGGGGGGGGGGGAGTGAAAGTTATAAAAAAGTATTGAAAATAATGCAAAATTCACTGGGGCTGCAAATCTTGCGGTTTTGCTACTAAGGAAAGAAAAATTTAGAGCATTTAATAATTTATCTTTGTGCATGTTTTTTTCTCATCTTTTGTAAAAATTAGTAGAAATAAGATACAAAAGTCGCATTCAAAAAGACTCCTTTGTGATTGCTTGCTCCATTTTGTAGCTGTTTATATCGAACAATGTGTGATAACTTTGATATTCCGATAAAACATCACAATCAGTTTAGTCTTTCGACAGATTTTAGTCTTTCATTATTTTTCATTTGACGCCATCAGTTTTTAACGGTAATCTACACATGCAAATATTTGGGAAGCCCATGTAAGCGATCTTAGATCGTCTAGTTACATGGGCTTCCTGTGGAAGACCATGTCTAGGATTACCCGTTTTGAATTTTACGCTTCAAATAGGAAATTTGCGCGAAGACTGGGAACGGTTGCCAACGGTTACGCTCACACTCTAAACAAATCCGCCGAACTCTTTTCACTCGAGAGCTAGAGTGATTTGAAGTAATTGTAAATGGCAACTACAACACAATTGACAAAACTAAAACAACTGACATAACAACTGACTCCATATATGCTGAAATAAAGAAATCAGATGTACCTGAAGTCAAGAAAAAGCCAGCAACTTACCAAGGAAATCGCTCGATCTTGATAGACAAGAAAGCCGCCATGTTGGATAGTTTGTCATCGCGAAGGAGTCAATTACAAATGATTTTCTTAAGTCAATACTTTAAAATATTCCTTGTAGTTAGTTTTTTTTTGTATTTATTGCTTTTGAACACGATGTAGTAAGGTTTTTTATAACCTTTGTTAGCTTTGCTTTCAATTGGCATGAAATAGTTGCATATACTGTATGTACTGTTTTATAGTGGTGTTTGTCATAGCTGCCAACCCTCCCGGATAAACCTGGAGTGTTTGACTTTGTTATTGTTTGAAAATGTCATTAAAATACTTTCTATTTGACTTTTAGTACTGAATTATTATTGGGATTATAAAAGATGAAGAATCGTATAAAATTTTCTCCTTCGTGATTGCTTGTTCCATTTTGTAGCTGTTTATATCGAACAATGTGTGATAACTTTGATATTCCGATAAAACATCACAATCAGTTTAGTCTTTCGACAGATTTCAGTCTTTCATTATTTTTCATTTGACGCCATCAGTTTTTTTTAACGGTAATCTACACATGCAAATATTTGGGAAGCCCATGTAAGCGATCTTAGATCGTCTAGTTATACTCTATTTCCGATTTAATCCAAACTTCCTGTCATACTCAGGGCCCAAGAAATGAGAGAAATTATTTTGCAATCAGGAAATCGGCAGGAATAAGATCGTTGACTTTAAAAAAAAGATAATAGCAGCATGTGTGTCTGAATTGATATATTTATACAAATCATATAATGTTTGTAAACAATTGTAATTTGTCATAAGTATAGAAGTTAGGTATTTTTTGTCATAAACAGGGTAACCCCTACAGAATCCTAGTGGAACACCCCTACCCAGATCTGAATAGAGTATCCCCCTGGGTGCAAATCGCCTATTGATCCGCAATAGGTTTGGCGGGACACGGGATTGACCTTATTTTGAAGGCGGGAATCGGGAAATGAGCTAAAATGGGAGCAAATGCGGGATAAAAATAACGAGCTAGTGAGAGCGGGATTTGATGGTTTGGAGGATCGGGATATACGATAGCCGATACTACTACTAGTATTGAATCGCCCTAAACTCTTCGCCTTTTCATTCCAAAATGATTGAGTAAATATTCATTTTCAGAGCTATAAAAATGGCTTATTGCTATGGGAAATCATTTAGCTGCAGTTGTAGTTAATGAAACCTAATTAAATGCTTTGAAAATATGAGATTGCAAGATTTCGTCGCGCACACAGTACGTTTGGTTTGGGTTCCCTGTGTACTCGAAGGACATGGAGGTTGAGGAATTCTGGAATTCTGGAGATAGATCGTGTTTTGACAACTCAGAAAGATAGCTCTCAAAATGGATAACTGTATTTGAAATCAACATTTACAACTACAGTTTACCAAAGTCAAGACTGTATATTTAATCGACGAAAAGTTCCGACATATTTATTATGGAAGATTACGAGAAAATTCGAATAGTGGGACGAGGTGCTTATGGGACTGTTTATCTATGTCGACGACTTGCAGATAATTATCTGGTGATTATAAAGCAAATTCCCGTGGAAGAAATGACAAAGGAAGAGCGACAATCTGCCCTTACTGAAGTCACTGTCCTTTCAAGATTCAAACACCCTAATATCATTCGCTACTTTCATAGTTTTGTGGAGGATAAAGCGTTGATGATCGCCATGGAATATGCCCAAGGTTTGTGTAATCAAATTTCGAATTTGATACTTTTTCTCATCTCTTAAATTTTAACATATAAAACTCAAATAAAAAGCTGTTTCTACCCCATGATCATGAGATATAAATGAATTTGTAAGCTCTTTGAATATAGCACAATTTACATTTATTTTTTTATATAAAATTGTATATTATATATAGGAAAATGATTGTTGCTTATTTTATCTGTTTTTTATTAGTTTATGGGTCCATCATTTGAAACTCTGGTCCTCCATTCCCCAGGGAAGAAGGGGCGAATAACATCAAAGTTTTTATCAGTATTTTTCCCCAAGGGTAACAATGTCCCCAATGATGGAATCAACCATTTTCTCTGACCATGGCCTTGGTGAACAAGAATTGCTGTTGAAAGCATCACATTAAATTAGTTTCACTTTATTATGGTGTTATTCTACTGCTTACTCACAGATGTGGGAGAGTAGATGAAGCAACAACAGTAAATCTGTAACTGTACCCTTGTAAAAATGTAATGTAATGTAATGCTTATATAGCGCATTTTCACCTAATGTCTCAATGCGCTTTACAATCTTTAATATTTATAGTATGTAATCCGGATTTACAAGCATGAGGTTGATTAATAATTAGTATGTATTAGTGTAGGCCTATCACCGAGGATGGTCGTACCTGCGTCCTCAGTCGTTCTTTTACGTCCCCCTGTTAATGGTTAATGTGTAGTGTGGCGAGATGGGAAGACACGAACCCTTACAATTATAAATCGAAGAACATTCTCCTCAATTATTTAAAGACCCTGAGTGATGGTCCGGTTGAGGGTTCGAACCCGCAGCCTCCCGGTTAACAGGCAATGCTCTCCCAACTGAGCTAACCTGTTAATCAGGGTAGTTCCTTGAGCATACTCACCACCTGACCTCCTTGGCAGGCAACCTTTTTTTTCGTTTTGCTCCTTGGGATTCCTGTGTTAAAAAATCAACCTTTGGTCACAACTCCACAGGAATCTCAAAAGGGAGAAAAAGTAAAATTAGCATAGAGATGAGGCTAATTCAGCACCTTTATCTTAAAACTATAGGTGGGACATTATATGACTACCTCCAGCAAAGAGGGGGCAAACTGTTAGACGAGGATGAAATCCTGCGCTTGTTTGTTCAGATACTACAGGCTTTAGAACATGTCCATAAAGAAAACATCCTTCACAGAGACTTGAAAACTCAAAACATACTGCTCAACAAAAAGAGGAAAGTGGTGAAAATAGGCGACTTTGGAATTTCAAAGATATTGAGTAGCAAAAGCAAAGCAAATACTGTTATTGGTTCACCATGCTATATCTCACCAGAACTATGTGAAGGCAAGCCGTATAATCAAAAGAGTGATATCTGGGCATTAGGTTGTGTGTTGTACGAGCTAGCCACATTAAAACGTGCTTTTGAAGCTACCAATTTGCCAGCTTTAGTCATGAAAATTATAAGAGGCAATTTTTCACCAATACCAGAAAGATATAGTTTGGAGCTTCGTAGGTTAATACTAAGTATGCTATCCTTGGATCCCACAAAGAGACCTGCAATTCCACAAATTATGGCCCAGCCTATTGTCATTAATGCATTGTTTGATTTACCAACTGATGTTGGTCGTGTGCCATGTACCCGAATTCCAAGAGCATTTGCTGGCATTTCAGGTATGTGATAACTATTTGAAAATTTATTGTTTACTTTATTTTATATTGAATGTGTTGAACCATGGTAGAATGAATTGTAAATGTGAATGAAAGCAAATTATCAATAAATGGTGGGAAGAAGATCTCCCCAAAAATTGTACATCCATGATTGAACTCACAACCATTGCATTGTTGGTGAACACTCTACTGACTGAGCTTTGTAAGACTGTATTGAACCATCATAAATTGTAAATTTGAATGATTGTAATGATATTTATCCTGTCATCCACTATATATAACCAATATAATTATTATATAGTACATAAATTATATTCATTCAGTCACCCACTCATTCTTTCATACCCAGATTTATTACAATTACTAGACATGGATCCATGCAGTGTTCTATTTTTTCATACCTTTCAATTCATTCTTGGTAATATTTGTTTGTCTGTTGCTGCTTATACTGGACTATTTATATATCTTTTCAACAGCTGCTATCCCACCTTCACGTTCCAAATCTACAACAGTTGGTACAGGTAAAGGATTGTCACAACTGCCTCGTACAGCATCTTCGAACTCTGCATGTACAATATTGGAGGGACTACCTGACAATCTAGGGTCATTTTCCTTGAAGCCAACAGAGCCTCAACATTTAGTGTTCCACTGGGGAGGTGGAGTGAATACTCCAACAAAACTTCAATTTCCACAGCATGATTCTGATGTTATTCAAGTAAGTCAATGAAAATAATAAATATAGAATGTTACATGGCCGCACAGAGATATATTATCTTCAAGTGTTGAAAAAGCATTGCATAAGTGAGTGCAGCGAACAAGTGATATATTTTCATCACATGAATTTAAATTTTGTATCTCCAAGGGCCCATGTAATATTGTTTATCATATAACTATACACAAAGTCAATTTCATAAGATTCATAGGCATAACCAAAGTAATGATATTTTCACATTTTCACAAGTTTTTTGAAAAGGAGAAATATTGGTATTTTATGGATATTTATATGATAGTACAATTTACATAAGTGTACTCAGTGAGTATATTTATTAAGCAATAAAACACCATAATTCTTACTAGCCTTATTAACCGAGCTTGGTCAGTCTGTACAGGAGAATCTTGACTGAGGATAGACAGTACAATAAATTATAATAGTATCCAACTGTGCTTTGTGCATATTTGTTTTTTTGTTCTTATGACATTTCGACACTCATTGTACAATAGAATCCATATTAAAAAAAATGTAATATACCTTCTGAATGTCATCAAACAATAATTATTGGATCTTACTGGTTATACTGGTCTCCCAAAACTAAACACACACAAATGCTTGCATCATTCTATTCACATTATTTGACGAAGGCTTGAAATTGTCATTACTCTGGAAACATGTGTTGTAGGTTTCTACAGGGCGGACACTCAAGACAGGAGTCACAGCTAATGGTCACATGATTCTGTGGGAGGCCAGCAAAGATATGGTTGCCAAGGAAACTACTGAATGGATTCCCAGAATTCTTGAGGGCCAGTCAGGTGTAATGATTGTACAAGTCTCGTGTGGGGACCTTTTTGTGGCATGTTTAACAGGTATGACATAGGGCTTCTTTATGTGAGGCAAGCCAGACCGGTTTAGCGGGCTGCTTTCTTTTGTGTTTATGCTATCAGAGCGTAAAAACAAAAGAAACCAGCCCGCTAAACTGGGTTAGCTCGCCTCATATAAACAGGCTCATAGTTGGAAATATGATAATGTATATTATATATATGTACAAAATGATATAATATCATATGTCAATGCATAAATATATGCTATAATTTATTGCATACCAACACAAACTTTTAGTTAGCAGTATCAATGTGTTTCCAGATCGTGGTATCTTGATGACATATGGCAGCGGTATGCATGGCTGTTTAGGGCATGGCAATACTAATGACATTAATCAAGCAAAGATAGTTGAAGCATTACTTGGATTAGAAGTAGAACAAGTATCATGTGGATCATCCCATATCATGGTTGTGACTGCTGATCATGAAGTGTTTGCATGGGGCCGTGGTGATGATGGACGATTAGGTTAGTGGTCAACTCTATTTAACTTGTTCATCAAATGTTTCAAGAGTGAGGTTCTTTTTACATTCTGTTAGTGTTCTGTTTGTGTTTAAACACTAGATGAAAGTTGCTATATTATGTAACTTTAAGATACTGATAAGCCACGTTTCAAATTTGACTTCTTTCTACTCAGAGTGTATTTACCTTGTATAATACAAATACACTGATTGAAAGAATAGGGAAGTGTTGGCTTTCTTGATGACATCTTGTAGCTAATATTGCAATTTGGACAGAGTGATTAATGGAGATTTTGTTTAAAATATGCAATCAAATTCATATTAATCTTAACCACTTAAAACATTTGATGTGTAAAATACTTTTTTTGTCTTCATATTGTAGGTACTGGTAACCAAGAACTTCATACAACTCCTACAGCAGTACTATTACCAGACAACTACAGAGCCCGATCTGTACACTGTGGAGTAGATGGGTCAATGGTGATTACCTTGAATAACAAACTATTGGCCTGTGGTAGTAACAGGTACAAAAAGTAGCAACAACAACAAAAACAAATAACAACAACAACAACAACAGTAGCACCTGTTGGGAATTCAGGAAGTTGTTTGTTTGATTCCCTTCTTAGCTGCCAGCAAGTTCAAATCGTATTGAAGACTATAAGTTTGAGTCTTTTTGACTTGCTGCAATTGTTTCATCTCGTTAATTGACAATGATTTGCATTTAAGTTTGAATAAAAGTAATAAATTGAAGTTTGATAGAGGCAATATCAATCAAAGTTGGACCAAAGAACTTCACTTGACCATTGTTTCTAAACTATTGTTTGTTTTAATTGACAGGTGTAATAAGCTTGCTCTTGACAATGGAAACTATAACGTTGATGAGTGCTTCAGCTTCACGGCTGTAGTTAAACCTCTGATGAGTTACTCAGTCAAAGCTGTTGCCTTGGGTACTTCACACACTGCTATTCTATTAATTGATGGGAGGTGTTTCACGTTTGGTTCCAATTCATTTGGTCAACTTGGCTACCATAGAGGAAGTGGCTCTCGCATGCCACAGTGTGTTGATAGCCTCAGTGAAGAAAAACTTGTCCATATATCATGTGGAGATACGTTCACAGTTGCTGTTAGTAGCAACAACAGGGCATTTACATGGGGCAAAGGAGCAAGAGGAAGGCTCGGAAATGGGTCAGAAGAAGACTGTCCTTTCCCAAGTCTCATTTCCATTCCATCACAATTAAAGGTGTTGTCCGTTTCATGTAGTCATAGCAGTACACTGATATGTGGCAAGGTTGTACAGAGAACTAGTATAGACCATTCAAGTTAATCTTCCATATACTCCAGACATTATGAAACCTGGGGTTCTTGATTTTTTTGGATTGGTCAAACATGATTTGGTGATTTTAATTCTTCAAAAGACTGTCATAGTTTGATCCAATCAGCACCCTTCTCCATGAGGCTTTATAAAAATCCAAAACAGAATGTATGATTTCTGATTTTTTAAAATTTTTTTCTGTATCGATAGACAACTATATTCAGACATAATTAATATATGAATAATTATTATTTATAGTACAATGTAATTGTGCATATAACACAGATTTTGTCATCAAAATGACTGTGGTATTAATAAGGAATATTGTATTTTATAACAAATGATTTTCTCACTTGAATCTCATCAGCATGCATACATCTATAATAAAAGCAATTGAAGCATTATAATAATATTAGCAATGTAGCCATTTACAAAAGTAGAATATCAAAGCATAATATATATTATTAACATTATTAGTTTGAATATTCAATGCTCAGTGACCAGTTTTCCAAAGATATTTATGCAGTGATCTATTTTTTCAAATCTAAATAATAATGGAGTACATTTTTTATTCCAGAAAATATATGACTATCTTTTTATCTTCAACTTTATGCAGAGTCATTATTCACTCATTCAAATATTTTCACTTATATTTTCATTGAAGGTAATTTCGTAGCAATAGAACTAGCCATAGAATTTTGATAAAACTTTCTACGGTAAAATATTTTGAGTTTTTCATCAAAAATATAAAATAAAAAAATGGGGTCACCGTATTGGATTTTGCGAGACCCACTTTTGTCAATTTAGCATCTAACATTCGAAAATGGGCATCATACATAAAAGTATCTCTTGACTGAGCTTGGTCAATACAAAAAATTTGGAATGTGCTTAAATGTGCTCCTTATACATTGGGCTACCGATGGAAAGCAAAAGATTTTCACTAAAATTCAACAGCGAAGAGAAATAAAGCAAAAAATAACAAAATGTTCGAATTTGTACAGGCCTTTGAACGAAACACTTTTTGAAATATCGAAAAATCTAGCCATAGAATTTTGTCATCGATCACATATGTTTTAAAAAACATGAGTTCAAATGATATTATGAAATAAAAAAGATAGGTGCCCGTATTGGTTTGCGAGATATTTTTAGAAATATTCTCAAAATTCAATAATATCATGTCTTTTCCGAGTTTCGTAACTTTTCGCTTGAAAATGTGAAAACTGTTCATATTTTTATGTTAAAGTGTTTCTCAGACATAACTCTGTATCTATTGATGATAAGAAATGTAAAACTCTAAAATTCGAAATATGTGCAGAACTGTGCGCAGTGCAAAACTACGGAATTACCTTAAGTGCTTTTTTGAAGAAAAAGTTTTGATAAAATGTTTTTTTGTGACATCATCACCTCAGTTACCTATGCATGATCTGTACATAAATGGTCTAAACTATTTTTTACTCAAAATGCTCAACTAATGGCAAGCCAACTCTGTACATCAGGCACAAACATCCCACAGTGTGTGGTTTCAGAATGTGCCATCATCATAACAACTGAGTAATTGAACTTAACATAAAATAATTTATATCAAGCAAAGCATGATTTCAGTTTGTTCTACAGAGAACAGCTGCAACATTTTTTGTGCCCATCACCAACTTGATACAACTTTCTCAACAAAAATAGCAGCTTTGAAAATTATCCAGTTTGGATATTATACTGTAAGTTTTGTATATTGTTGTATCAACCAAGTTGGTGATGGGATTATGAAGATCACGTAACTCTAAGGTCTAGTGACCAATCTGGTGGTTTCTGATCATAACTGTATTGTACTGATCCAGTTTGAGTACTACAGCTTGCACCATTTTGTTCTTTGTTCTCGACTTGTTCAGGTAAAGTTAGAATTACTTCATCACTATAGGGGCTTTCTAGAAGCTTTAAGACACGATGAACCTAAGCAAACAAACATCATAATTATTGGTCACAATAATAACAAAATGGATTGGTCTTTATTCAATATTGGCCATTTTATATTGTCACAGCTGTAGTCTTATGGACAAAGCTGACTCCTTTTCTATCAGTCCATAAGATGGACATCCATAGGGAAATAAAACAGCACATCCTCATTGGTAAAGAGTATATTCAATATCTTCAAATTCTCAAATAAATATATTTCTCAAATCTGGAATTCTTACCAAATTCCCAATTTATTGTTCATACGGGTCTTGGGAAACCTGGAAAGTGATGGAATTTCGTTTTTGAGGCCTGGAAAATCATGGAATTTTGTTCAGGGTCAAGAAAAGTCCTAATGAAAACAATTATTATAGTTGATTACATTATTGTGGACAATAGAAATGTTTTTTTTTTCAGAGATGTTGCTATTTTTTTTGGTCATAGTTTTTTGATAAATATATGGTTCTGGAAAATATTGTAAAACTCATGGACAAGGTCATGCAAAGTCATGGAATTTAGAAAAAAGTATTGAATCCTGATTAATAGAACACAAAATAATACCAATATAATCCCAAGATGTTATTTTAAAACTATGTTACAATGTTCTTGGTATATTTTTGGGCTGCTCAGTTTTATCAATGATATACCAAATTTGGGATGTGCTGTTTTCCTGTGATGATCCATACAAATGTCTTCCTAATGCAAGTTCATGAATATATAAATTAGACAGTATCATGTGCACAGCTGGCATGCTTGAGTGATATCTCAAACGAGGAGCTCAATCCAGATTGTATTCAAGGGAACCCATGTAATCTAAAACACTTGCCTCAGTGAAGTCTCCTTTCTCTGCTAAAGTGATGGCATTTTGTGCAATGTAGTTTCGCAGAATGAACCTGGAAAGATAAAACCATGGTAAACATAAAGTAAAGCTACATTTCACTAACAAGATACTGAATAAATTTAATGTATGTAGCTTTTGAAGGTACACAATGTTCCCCTGTTACTGTCACTGCTCCTTTTACTGGTATCCAAAGCTATTACAGCTGCACTGAACAGAGAGTTGCTGGGAATCAACATCTTGAACCAATGAAAGCCATATACACCAATTGACTCCTTGATTTGTCAATAATAGTAACTTTGGTAGTTCTTCACTTGCTAAGCTAGCTTATTCTAGCTTATTCTTCTTGTGAAGGACAATGTACAAGAATGCTGCCACTGCAACATATTGGAGGTGCAAAGTTTGCTATCAAGGAAAAATGGTTGCTGTTGTCTTGTTTCTTCGTGGACTGTTATAATCAACATTACCTTGGGTTGTTCAATTTCATGGTATTTTCATGCTCCTTTTTTGCCTAATATTCAAAATAAAGGTCAAATAAGTTGAGAGATCTTATCATAGCTTACAGGGTAATGTTTCTTCCTTTGTAAAGTGATATATGCATTGAAATAACAATATTTTTAACTTGTTGCTCAATCTTTACATATGAAGTTAAAACAAGAGCAAATCTCCTACCTGCTCAAGATCCTCTACACCCTTATATTCCTCAGCAACACGAGCACTTCAAGACATGAAATAAACAAAAAAAAAAACAGGAGATCACTATATTTTGTATTAGACATTACATTATAATTTACAATTGACAAGACGCACATAGCTTAAGCCTATGAATTCTGAAAATGGGAGAATATCTTGAACAAAGAGCAAGTTATTTCAATAATTTTAAGTAATTTTAAGGGCCTGCCACAGTGGTCAGCTACGCTACTACTGGGCCATGGAATGTGCATGTTCGGTTAAAGTCTTCACAAAAACTAGTATGAAATGATGAGATGATCATATGGCTGTTTTACTTGTCATTCTTCAACTAAAAAAAATGAAGGAACAAGGAATATTAATGGCAATTAATTGTTGCTGATCTACCTATATGTTGATATCCATTCGCTCCATATTTGAGTATCCTTTTCTATCTTATCATTGGACTTAACATCCTGAAAACAGGGAGAAATATCTAGATTAGCATACACTTATCTATTTACTGGTGAATCCAAACACATTGAATGAAAAGGCAATAACAGTATAATGGAAGGTCATATCCAGTGTAACCCTTGTGTACCACTCTCTGCTTTTCTTTGAAATGTAAATTAAGCTCTTTTAATTCCAGAACAAGACAAGCACCTGGCCTGAGCGATGCCATGTCCTGCAGCATACATAAAGAGTCCACATGATAGTCTTTCGCTATAGTACTAGAACAATAATTTCAAGCAACACACTCACACCACTTGCTTCCGGAGCAAAGCTCCCTTGTCTGAACCATTGATTTCACACGAAAAAATATGTTGCACAACCAAACTTTTGCTCCTGGGTTTTGCTCCCTCAATATTAAAATCGGTACACATGAGGGACCTTGCTCCTATTAAACCAGTTTCATATAAGGGAGCAAATTAAAGTTTTGTTGTGCGAAATCATTGGTACAGGTGAGAAAGCTTTGCACTGGGAGCATGTTGCAGGAGCAAGTTCCCTTGTTTCCACTGGCCTTACTCCACTTGGGGATTAACCTAACCTTAATGAGGCGAAGTTTTTCTATTTTGTCCAGCTCCTTTTGTATCAATCCAATGCTTCCACCCAATTGCTGCATCAATGCAGGATTGGATTGTATCAGCATCAAAAACATTTGTAGTTGCCTGAAATATCAATAACATAATATTAGTCGCTACAAATTCAAGAGTACAAAGGGATATTAAATTGAAATTTAGCTCTGGTATTAAAAACATTGTATCATCAAGTATCAAACATCCCTTTATCTGTGTCTCGTCCACTTCCTATTCCCCTTCACCTCCCTTTCCCCTCCCCTCCCCTCCCGTCTGCAAAATGTATTACTTAATATGTTCTGTATTTTCAAGAGTAAGAACTTGCATTACAGAGTTAAGCATAAAGTGAACTTTACCTATCTCCCATAGATGGTTGCAAAGTCTTCTTCAGCTCTTCTGCTGTCTGACACTGGCTTACAATGTATTGAATAACCTTTTTATTTCTGTCAGATATTATATATGTCAAAAAAAAAAAAAAAAAAAAAGAAACAAAAGATGGTAACAAATAATTAATATTATTATTACACAAACAGACATCCATGGCTATAAAGGCTAGATATACTTACATTTCTGCACTTTGATCTCCTCCAGTTGGCTGAACTCTTTTTAAGGAGTGGAATGTGTTGGTGAAGTCAGCACCTACAACATTTAAAAGACATCACATATATATTTCAATACAAGAAGTTGCAATATGTGGTTTAAATGGATCAAAGAGGCAAAAACAAAATTCTAATCAAGACTAGAAGTGCTTTGCTTGCCTCATTGTATGTATATCAACTTTATGCACATATGTAATACCTGTTTCTTGCATGGTGTCAAACAACGATTCTATTAGCTCCCTGAAAAATGACCAATAAATATTTATTGGTGTTATGAATTTTTATTCTTTACTTATCATATTTATAGTTAGAAGTAATAGACTACTGAATGTTCATACTTACTCATCTTCGTCCAGACTCTTATTCAGAAGACCAAGCTGAAAATATAATGGACATTAGGTAAAATAAAAATCACTGGTGTGATTGGTATTACAGATTCATGGTATTTCTTGTGACATGATCAAAAACCTGTTTGGGAAGAGGTTATAAGCATTAATTAATTTAGCAGTAATAATTTGTATAATTTTCACTCAACAAGATGAATCTTTCAGAAAAACTTCAGAAAAACAACCCTAACCACACATGGGGGAATTGGGTACCCTGTATGTAATAACTGCTAAAATGAAATTGTCCCTACCTTGAGTTTCATTTTTGATAGGTAAGCTGAATGATACTCCATATCATAACTGGAAAAGTAATTTAATAATTTTAGTTAATGCAAAATAAAATATCAGAAAGATTTCAGACTAATTATAGACAATGGTGCCACAAAATTGCCAGACGAAAGGTTTATTTTATTGGCAATGAGTTTTACCATACGTATCATTATCATCTGGTTGAGTAACTTGAACCTTTCACACATCCATCATTATCACACATCAAGTTTGGGGGTTAGGTTTACATTCTAGACTTTCTAGTAGCGATGATAAGAGGTTACAAGGAGAGATTTATTATATAATCTTATATCAAATTCCAATGATGAGCTACTGACCTAAACTTTTAAAAAGAGTAAAAGCCTAAACTTACAGTTCTTCTAGAGTGGCTTTTGATCTCTCCAGAGGTAGAGCTTCTTGTATTGCCTCTGCTAGTTTCTCTAGGTTCCATTTACAAATCTCAGGCTGTGCTCTGTATGAATACCTTCCTCTGTCAGAGTCTGATTCATTACATATATGATCTTTATCAAAGTGATCCATGAATCCAAATGGTCCATAATCTATAGTGACGCCAACTATACTCATATTATCTGTATTCAATACACTAGAATTGGAAAAGATAATTGCATTTTGAATTTTTTTCTTCCTTGGGATATGCCTTGAAAGGTGTTCTGGTTCATATGCTCAATAGACAATTAATGTGCTCTTATTCAAATACTCATACTTCTAAGTTTTGAATGTTGTAATAATGTGGATAAATTATTTCTTAGAAAGATGCTATCATCCCTGCCTTCCTGCACTGTTTATCTCTACATGACCACAAACCAACTAGTATATACATGAGTTCCATACCCATGACAAAAGCCAACACTTTGCCACAAAGCCACAAGCTTAGCTGTCCTGATCACAACTTCTCTGTAGAATGCGAGATATTTGTCTTCATCACAGCTTGGGTGAGCATCATGAACCTAAATAAATGTTGTCCATTTAGAAGATGCAAAATAATGAAATTTTAGACAGGAAATCTGCATATATCCACTTTTAATTAAACCAATGCTCTGTTCTGATGGTTTGAATTCTCATGGTCTGAATATTAATTTTTTTAAATTAATACTTTATTTATTTTTTTTATCTTGCAAATTCAGTCCTTATTTCTTCTACAGATGCTGGGTAAGACAATGCAGACTGAAAAAATTAATATCATGGATTGAGTAGATATTTTGATATTAAAAATAATTAAATTTGTGTACTATTACAAATGGATAAAGGGTCTGTTTTTATAGAGGGGGACCAGCCCGGTAAGGAACACAGATTTTTTTGTGTTGGGAAAACCATATCAAGAAATACTGTTTGGCATAGGAGATTCTGCAAGACAAATACCATTGGGTAATAGGAAATATGTCATCTCTGTGTAACCAGGATAGAGCTGTGTTTATGTAGGATTCTTTACAGCTTGCTTGCCATTTAGATCTCAGCATTTTGTTCTGAAACCATGGCATGCATGCAGGTTCACTATCCTATATAAATGCAACTTCTTGTTAAAAAAATGTACAATCTGCTGAGATCTAAAGTAAGTATAGTGTGGGCTAGTCCAATTACTGAGCTGACTTTGCCCTAAGGATCATTTGCTGGTCCTAACAGCAGTACAGACTAACTATCCATTTTAATGGGTTTGTAATGGTCCTGGAGCACTACTGTATATACCTCTTTAAAGAATGTCTTGATAGTATAATCAAGCATTTGATGTAGAATGTCTATTCTACCAACACTAGGACCCTGACGTCCTGTCACTTTATCTGTTGGCTTGAAAATTTCAAAGGAGCCAAACCTACAAGACAAACTTGATATGTTAGTGTTGAATCTCACAATCAACAAACCCATAATATGACATAACATTATGCAACCAATCAATTATAATAATAATAATATAATAATATTCTTACAATTATTGTAAGAATCATTCAATCAGTCAGTCGCTCAATCACGCAATAAATAAATCAAACAACAATTTATTATTGGTCAATCAAAATAGTAATGCAGACATGCTCAATTTAGATTTTTCATGAGTCAAATCCATATGGTTTATTGCCTTTACATTTCAACTAATCCGATTGATGCAATTCAATCAACCAACCAACAAATTATTGGATGGAAACAACCAATCAATAATAAGTACTATTATAATACCTCAAAAATGTAGGAGCCATTCTCATAACTATGGTGGCCTTTTCAGCAATAGTATTACCATCATAAAATATATCTCTTGGAACAGCTGTCTCTGACGTTACACATGATGCAGCTAGACAAAGATACGAAAATTTTACAGTAATTGAATATCAATATTGCAAATTAATAATTGATAATTTTGAAAATTTTGTGACAGCAGTTACAGTCTAACTGTCCTATTGTATGGGATTGATACTAGATTATGCAAATTATCTTGACACTTGAATAAGTATCTCTCTATTTACTACTTATCGCATGCTCATGCTATAGACAGGAGTAATTATTATTATTATATTATTACTTCAGTTAATTTACCTCTTGTTGTTGGTATTCCAAGATGGTGCATTGCCTTGAAATATGAAAAATATTATATTTTAAGGTCATTTCATCCTTTTTTGACAAAACAATGATGGGTGAGGAATGTACAAATCTCAAATATTTTATATGTGTCAATACTGTAGAATTAATATAACATAAACAAGTGATCAACACTTACTTCACTACACAAAAATTCTCTAATGCTTGATCTCAAGACTTTCCTGCCATCGGCATGTCTAGAATATGGAGTAAGACCAGCTCCTTTTAACTGGATCTCCCATCTCTCGCTCTGATTATTAATCACTTCACCTAAATATCTAGACAACAGCAATAAACAATGAATATCAATAAAAAAATGTTCACAAAATCATGGGTCTAATGCAGGCCCATGTTTATTTCCTTACACCTCCCCCTTCCCCAATCCTCCCCTCCTCCCTTCCCAATCCTCCCCCATGGCCAAATCTCAAGATTCTCAAGGTTGATACCCAGGCTAGGAAACCATTTAATGATACATTCAATAAAAAAGTCCTTTAAAAACTTGACAATACCATGGTATTCAAGCTTTTAAGAAACCAATTATATGTCTCTTTATACCAAGTGCCTGCAGTGTTTATGTGACAGCTGACACGCGACCATTTTGAATGTTCCAGACATTTTACAGAATTCAAGCAGTTTTTTTGTAATTATTTCAATATTTTATAAATGCTGCTTTTTAACTTGAATATTTGTCTCGTATTTTCAGAAGTAATAATGTGAATACCATCGTATTGAAATTCTCTCATCTCAGATGTTGCCTTTTTGGCAACAAAAAACATAAATATCATTGTACATCGAAACATACCATTGTAATTGGCTGAAAGCACTTTGTAAGAAAAGCAAAACAAATTTACAAAGCTGAGGCACGAAATTCAAGCAGTTTTTGTAATTATTTCAATATTTTATCAATGCTGTTTTTTAACTTGAATATTTGTCTCAGTATAAAAAAAATGTGAATACCATTGTATTGAAATTGCTCATGTCAGTATCAGTTGATATACATTTTTGGCAACTAAAAACTATAAATACCATGGTACATTGCAAGATACCATGGAACTAATCACAACACTTTGCAAAGACAAAAACTCAGAGTTGAGCACTGGCATGTTTTTTTGTTTTGTTCTGTTTTTTTTTAGTTATTCCTGGAATGAATGTAGAATGTCACGTGGTAAAGATGCACAAATGTTTGCTATTAAACAAAATACCATGTTATAGCCTAAAACTACCATGGTATTTACAACATTAGGTTAAGAAAAATTGCATGTCTATCTTTATTACTATGGAAATTGATTTCATAAATGTTTAATATTAAAATCTCTGTTTTATGTTCAAATTAATTTCCAACATATTTGAACATTTTTATTGAGTGGTATAATGGCACACCATTTGTGTTCCTCAAAAGCTTAAATACTATGGTTTTTACCGCTTTTTTGAAAAGTTTCTTAAGTGTATTTAGACATTACAACTTTATGCCAATTATAAAATTGATTAAATTTATAAGAAACTTATGAATTATCATTTTATATACTAACATAGCTGCTCCATCACCCAGTTGACCAGAAAAATGTCCAAACTGATGTCCACAGTAACAGTGAGCAGCTGTCTTTGAACCAGGCAGCAACTTATTGCCAGAGAAATATTCCGCAAAGTCATTCCGTTGCAGCTCTGTCTCTGGCAGGTCAATAAGTGAAAATGCACTTTTGGAATATACCACTGTCTTTGGGTTTTTGACAGGAGTTGGATTGACTAGTGAGAAACATGCTCCAGGTACCTAAAATAAAACACACAACAAGGGCAGCTTATTGAGCAGTACTAATCAAAGTATATAAAAATCTAGCCATTGATTTTTATTATTGATCATATAATTATGTACAAAAAAAATTGTCATTGGGTGGGGATGTTTTTGTTGTACAATACAAAAATTTTAAATTTTAATGTTTTGATTTGCAGGTCTAATATACAGTGCAAACACTAAATGTGTTAGCATATAATAGCAATATTTAGTGGTATTTATGTTGCACACTTTTAGTACGTGCATTCTAATGCTTTAAATATGGATTAAACACATCACGTTTAATTATTTTATGCTCATAACACTGGTATAAACGTACCTGTCTAACAAAGTTCTCCGTTTCTTGATCCAAAGGAAGAGATCGCAGAGCTAAATTATCAAAACGAAGAGATTCTAAAGTTGCCATTTTGGAATTACATAACTTCATACGACAATCAAACATATAATTTGAGAGCTTTAGGAATCGATGTAGCCTTACACCGGAGTAAATCATAAAAATGATCTAAGTCTTTCGAAAACAGTCCGAGATAAAAGAAACACATTAGTATTTTTTCAAAGGACACATGCTCTGTTTTTGCAAAGTCACGTATATGAAGTCCAAAGGTTGTCCTTACCATTGCTTCACGATCATGACGGTCACGAGAACCACAGGGAACCCACAGCTTGGTTTGGTTCCAAAGAGTTGGCTGCTTTCAATGAAAGAATTTGATTTTAGTTTAACTTTTTGTGAGACAAAGGACCAAAGATATACATTTTAAGTCATTAACCTCCTTTAGGGTACTGCATGTTTTCCGCAAGGGGAGGGGGCGGACTCCGATCGGAATGAGAGCGAAAATGACCCCTAAAAAGTACCAAAGTTTTAACCAGAAGGGCGTGGCAAAACATGATTTCTTGTCTTTGAATATCCGTGAATATCTAAAAGGTAACAACTTTGATTTTGAGAGACGAAAAAAATTCCAAGAAACCCAAGGTACCAGATCTCCTAATTTTTTTTTTACCCCCGGCCCCCCGGGGGAAGCCTAAAGTGAAACAAAATAAAGTGCTGCCTTTAGCAGAGAGTTTTTGTACGAGGACTAGCCGTCACGCTGGCCCGGCTGACCAGGCACACAACGATGATAAAACGGGGAAATGACTTTTTCGCTTTCCTGTTCACGCTATCAAAAGCTTAGCTTTACGGAAGTCAACAAATACAATGGCCTACATTCAGTTTTAGAGAACGCCGTCAAGACTGACCAGTGGTTGGATAAAAGTAGAATGAATTCATTAAAAATATAGTCAGACTGAAAGGAAGCATTTTACAAATGTAGTAGACTCGATGAATAGCAGAATTGTAAAATATGTGAAACTTGTACGCAAGAATTTATTTAGCTTTAGAACATTTTTTTATCAATGTTTTAAAATAATTCTGTCTGAGTGAAGTCTGTAAAGCGCTATCTTTTCCCCGCGCTGTCTGTGAAGGAAATCCCAAGAGGAAAAAAACTCACCTAATAGGCATGCACATCCGATCTGCACTGACTCAGTCATTGACCTCAAGACATCACATTTCCAGGCTGCATTTTTGTAGAAACTAAAATATCTATGGTTTCAAAAACCTTCCTATTTCTCGATTTTTTGTATTTACGTATTTTCACGAATTATGTCATTCTAGCTCCATCTCTGCTCCCTCGATGGATGCCATCGCTTTCCCTCCTCTCCCGACCCCTCCCCCGTGGACACGTCACTAAATGACATGGGAGCGAGGCGATGATGGGCATGCGCATAAATAATCGAATTTTTCAACACAATCGATCGTGATCAGGCTACAAAGATAAAGTGATGTTGTTATTTGTGAAAAATTCTTGAATTTTTTTCCTGCGTTGGTAGGAATGGATATTGTATAGCGAAATAATTACTCAGAAACTCAAGAAAGCCTTAAATCAGTGACTTATATGGTCTATATTGATAGAATGGGTCTGATTTTCTCGTACTTCTATCGATGGTTTGGCAATGAAGGTCAGTGAATCTCAATGTTATTTCAACAAAAATAACCTTGTTACTTGTGTTATATTGTTCAACATTTTACTCTATGAATATCCCAAATTATAAAAGGTAGTTTTGTAATAGTGGTGTCAAAATATGGCTTTCTATAAAGTAATTCGAAGCCTCATAACTTCACACTTATTAGACGTCTACTGCGTGGTTCGGTCAAGCTAGATTTTCAATCACTGCAGATTTTGACTTTAATTCTCGTACAATGAACAATTATGATCTTTAAAACACAGAACAAATTATAACATTTTTTCCGTTTAATTGTCGTACACGTGGTTAACTCGAATTATTTGTACAGAAATCAATAACGACTATTTGAACTCGATGATTTTGTTCACATTTTGGACCATGTTATATTCAGTATAGTTCTCAGGGTCAATAATAGGGTTAACACATTTTGTCTAATATTTCTTGAGTGTACTTTAGAAAGCAAACATGATCTTGTAAGTCAGTTTGGATGCAGTTAGTATGGCGTCTTTGAACGATAGTTTTGTTTTTATTAGGATTAGGTGGTAGTATTAATGAAGTAACTCTAGAAACCACAAATAGAGCTAGATAAAATATTGGAAAATATTATATTTGAGTTCATTCATCAAATTGATCGTTGTTAAAAGTTACATTAATCTAAAAAATTATAGATTAACCACAATTATTGTTCAACAGCTTCTATTTTGAATTCGTTACTTTTAAACAACTTTGTATATGCAAATAATAACAATGATGAAAATCCAGTAGAATCTTAAAAATTGTTTTTATTGATTTTTCATAATGTGAACCAAAACACTTTATATTTCATAAGAATACATAGTATTCTCTTGAAGTTCAAAGTGTTTTGTTCACAGTATGGAAAATCAACAAAAACAACTTAACGTAGTGCTTATATTATATATAGCGCATTTCACCTAATGTCTCAATGTGCTTTACAATTACTAATATTTATAGTATGTAATCCGGTTTTACAAGCATGAGGTTGATTAGTAGTGTGTATTAGTGTAGGCCTATAAAACACTGATGCAGTCAATAATGGTTTTCAACTAGTTTTCTTTTACTCCGTTATTTGCAATAGTTTTATGTGTAGAGACAAAAAAATGTATTTTGATATGCAATGTATGTCACTTCTTTGCCTTCATATTTTTCAATTTGGCTTTTCTAGTCATGAAACTTTATTCAAAACAAGTCAGAAAGGGGCAGGCTGATTTTGCCAGGGTGAAATAAAATTAATGGGAGCTGAACACTGTGACCATGCATAAGCCAAAACTGGCTGTAAAAGTACGTTTTGTTTTTTCATAGAACACAAAGTTATAATCGTTGGACTAGATAATGCTGGCAAAACAACAATCCTTTATCAGTTGTAAGTATTCAATAACATACCACTTCAGTTAACATGATGTATAAATAGATGTGGGACAGGAATCACTGCCTAACTTGTACTCTGTAATTGACTTTTTTGCTTACTTTAGTTAACAATTTAAAAGCTGATTAGAAAATATGTATGTCCATGTCAAGGGACATTCAGTGGTGTTGTTAATATTGTTATTGATTTATGTCTTATTGGGAATTTTTTTTAGTTTAATGAATGAAGTTGTCCATACGTCACCAACAATAGGAAGTAATGTTGAAGAGGTACAGTTTATAGTATTCATTCATTTCAAAACTTTTCTGGACTTGATGTGTAGCACTGTCATACCATTCATTTCTTTATTTCTCATCATATTAATTTTGTCTCCACCTTTGTTATCATTTTTGTTATATATTCTCATCATTTTTTTTCACAGATCGTATGGAAAAATATACACTTTCTTATGTGGGATATAGGGGGTCAGGAGTCTTTACGAGCTTCATGGAATACATATTATGCTCATACACAAGTAAGCTAAATGTTGGAATATATAGTATAGGTTGAAATACTATTGTATGACACACCGATTCCAATGTTTTAAGCATTTGTTATTGGAAGAGTTTTAATGTTAAGCTATGTATTATGAAATAGCCACCTAAATAATGTTTACTTAAAGTACTGAGTGGGAGGGTCAAAAACGTTTGGCTTGAGTTGATAATTTACAGATACAGCATGCAGCAAGAGTACAAATGATGAACAGCCAAATATTTCTTGTACATTTATTTTAGGATATTAATGATAATCGCTCCACACTGGTACAACAATTAAAACATAATTCGAGAGTATGTGCTCCAGTTAAGTTCAGTTTGAAGGTTTTCCCTGGGCACTGGTAAGCAAAATGCCCTGCTCAAAACAGCTTTACGTCTATTCTTGTGTTGTGAATGATTTTTAATAGCAACACCTGGGCAGGTACAGGTCATGTGATTTTTAATGTACAAAAGATCTGGCAAAACATTTTTAACAAAATTTTGTTTTGTCAGTTTTTAATTTTAGTCATTGACAGTACAGACAGAGAACGACTAGCCATTACAAAAGCAGAATTATATCAAATGCTTGCCAATGAAGTAAGTACTAGACAAATTAAAGGAAATATAAGATAATCTTATTTTACACGTTGGAAAAGCGCAGTAACAGTAATGGACGACTTGGACATTAGCAAGAGGTCATGAATGTGACCTCAGGAAACATCTTCAGATAGTGAAATAAGGAAAGAGTATTACAAAATTACCAATTTGCAATGGACATTCAAGGTTCATATGTAAGGGTTTATGCCATATAGGGTCATTCCCAAGACATCACCTCATCCACACAATGTAATATTTGATTTGACATCCTTGCTCATAAGCTTGAATTTGTGAGATTGAATTGAGCAATAGCATTTTTCAGTTAATCTTGGTGCATTTTCACTTTAGGAACTAAAGCAAGCTGCGTTATTAGTTTTTGCAAATAAACAGGACATCTCAGTAAGTAGAAAAATAATGTCTAGGTTTGGAATTCACAACTTTCATTGATGAGTTACATTTGGTGTTATTGTATCAACAGGGATCAATGTCAGTAGCTGACATATCAGAACAGCTCAACTTGGCAAATATCAAAGACCATGGTTGGCATATACAGGTGATGATCCATGCAAAATTTTCAAACATTTAGTATGAAAAAAAGGAAAAGCCACTTTATTTAGTGTCAGCAGTTCATTTGCCATATGCTATTCTCCCTGTCTTTCCATCAATGCTACTTTTTATGGGTATTTAAACATGACTCACTTATGTTTTGTCATTTTATTTCAGCCTTGCTGTGCATTGACAGGAGAAGGGTAACTAAAATTAATTCTTTATATAATTCTCTATGTTGTCCAAACATGTTCCAAGTATTTAATTACTGTCTTGTAAATTTATGTTTTGGGATCCCTGTCTTGTTGTGGATATTTTGGGATCCCTGTCTTGTTGTGGATATTTTGTTGTGTATGTTCTGGGATCCTGTCTTATTGTGTATGTTTTGAAATCCCTGTCTTGTTGTGTATGTTTTGGGATCCTGTCTTGTTGTGTATGTTTTAAGATCCCTGTTTTGTTGTGGATATTTTGGGATACCTGTTTTGTTGTGGATATTTTGGGATACCTGTCTTGTTGTGTATGTTTTGAGATCCCTGTCTTGTTGTGTATGTTTTGAGATTCCTGTCTTGTTGTGTATGTTTTGGGATTCCTGTCTTGTTGTGTATGTTTTGGGATTCCTGTCTTGTTGTGTATGTTTTGGGATTCCTGTCTTGTTGTGTATGTTTTAAGATCCCTGTTTTGTTGTGGATATTTTGGGATACCTGTCTTGTTGTGTATGTTTTGAGATCCCTGTCTTGTTGTGTATGTTTTGAGATTCCTGTCTTGTTGTGTATGTTTTGGGATTCCTGTTTTGTTGTGGATATTTTGGGATTCCTGTCTTGTTGTGTATGTTTTGAGATCACTGTCTTGTGTATGTTTTGAGATTCCTGTCTTGTAATGTATGTTTTGGGATTCCTGTCTTGTTGTGTATGTTTTGGAATCTTGTCTTGTTGTGTATGTTTTGAGATCCCTGTTTTGTTGTGGATATTTTGGGATTCCTGTCTTGTTGTGTATGTTTTGGGATTCCTGTCTTGTTGTGTATGTTTTGGGATTCCTGTCTTGTTGTGTATGTTTTGGGATTCCTGTCTTGTTGTGTATGTTTTAAGATCCCTGTTTTGTTGTGGATATTTTGGGATACCTGTCTTGTTGTGTATGTTTTGAGATTCCTGTCTTGTTGTGTATGTTTTGAGATTCCTGTCTTGTTGTGTATGTTTTGGGATTCCTGTTTTGTTGTGGATATTTTGGGATTCCTGTCTTGTTGTGTATGTTTTGAGATCACTGTCTTGTGTATGTTTTGAGATTCCTGTCTTGTAATGTATGTTTTGGGATTCCTGTCTTGTTGTGTATGTTTTGGAATCTTGTCTTGTTGTGTATGTTTTGAGATCCCTGTTTTGTTGTGGATATTTTGGGATTCCTGTCTTGTTGTGTATGTTTTGAGATCCCTGTCTTGTGTATGTTTTGAGATTCCTGTCTTGTTATGTATGTTTTGGGATTCCTGTCTTGTTGTGGATATTTTGTGATCCCTGTCTTGTTGTGTATGTTTTGAGATTCCTGTCTTGTTGTGTATGTTTTGAGATTCCTGTCTTGTTGTGTATATTTTGAGATTCCTGTATACTAATATATGTTGCAGGATCCCATGAGAGTAATATGCATTGAGGATCCCTGTGTAAGTCAGATTATGATAACAAATACCTAAATGAGATCTGTTGATCATTGTTCTTTTTCAGTCTTTATCAAGGGCTGGAGTGGATAACCTCACAAGCAAAGAAATGATAACTATTTTGTGGAAAATAATTATAGTTTATTTTATAAATAATTTTGAATCTAGTTCTTTTATTTCTTTGGTATCTTCAAACTGATCTTATCTCTTATAGCACAGTGCATGCTCACTCAGTATGACCACTGATAATGTATTTGCATACTGACTAATAGTCCATCATACTTTTGAGCAATGCTCGATTAGTTAACACGTCCCAGAACTTGAATGTGGGATACTGGATAATGACATCTCTGTATATAATATATATTATATAAAAGAAATAGTATAGTATGGCTTTATTGCTTTTAGAGTTTAATAAAAACTCTAACAGCCTATGGCTTCAGTTTATGCTGAAAACATTTATTTACCACTTTCACAATAGACATAATACCATTTTTGGGGTCAGGAGGGGGTAGTGGTTTGGTGATGAATTTAAAACCATAATGTTATTTAAAACAATTGATTTCAATGATGATAATTGCCCCCAAAAAAATCAGCAGGTATTATGAAGAGATGTGAAACAAGTCTATCAGACAAATGTTTTTCAGCAATCCAGGTTTAAATAATTATATTATGGTTCAATAAAGTCCTAAAAAAGGTATTTCTCAGGTATGGTTGCATTTCCAGCATGAGAGATAAAAATGTCACAATCACTGTGGTAATCATTGCGTCCTGTCAAGAAACTTCCAAATGCTGAACAAATGGTGATTGATCAAAATTACTTTATTGAACCATGTTTTTTAGGATTGGACTCATGACTTTTGAGGCAAGGAGTGGGTGATTTGAAAAAAATTCCTACACAACCCAAAGGGCTGAAAAACATTAGTGCAATCATGTGACAGTTCATACACATCACTTTCGCAATAAAAATCTTTGCATTTTTATGAAAACATTTTGTACACTTGTATGTGAGCTGAAACAATTTCTCGCAAAGACCAAATTGCCCATTCCTTCCTTATGAGTGATTATTCCTATGAATGGAATAGTATGTTTTGTGTGTAAATCAACTTAGTAAAGGTAGGCCAGTTATTACTGATTGTAGATTTTAGAACTTTAAGATTTTATTTCTCTATTTTACATTTAGAAAATCTTAACTATCAATGATAATTTATGTTACCATCTTTAACAGCAAGAGTTGCAATGCCATGGTCACTAAGCTGTTAAAGCAAATGAATTTTCTACAGCTGTAGTTGTGCCGTCCCAAGGCTCTGCATTTTTCTCTTTAATTACTTATTTCCAGGCAGAAGATAATAACCATAAAACTAGTTTTAAAAAGTCACATTGACAATGATTGGCTCAGCATGGAACAACTTGCTCACTATTTCATTCTCATGAGACATGATGCATCCACAAAGAATTTTCTTCTCTCTTTTTTTAATCTCCTGTTACAGTGCAGCAATTTATGTACATACTACAGTCTACATTTTTAGCAGCAATCAAGACTGTTTTGAAACGTAGACCCTAACCTATAGAATTCCACTTAGCATAGTTATCTTGTTTTCAGTTCATGTCGCTACTAGGATTCTCATGTGGCCAGTTTAGTATTCTATAATTGCTCCAATGTAGACGTTTATGTATGCACATAAATTATAAGTGGCCACAGATTTTTTTGTCTCACTGTAATTAAGTGGTTTTTGAATACTTGATACAAATTTGGAACAGTGATGTAAATTTTTAAAATTCAATCCCAAATGTCAGATATAATTAATTTAAATTGATTGACTTTAATTATAATCAAAGAAAAGTAGCAAAAATATTTATGTTAGTTAGCTAAATGAGATAAGTCCCTATTAAAGTTTGTCCATCACTATAGTACAGTTGCCTGTTGTATTGTGCTGTTTTATGGAATTAGTATGAAGTAGGTACGGCATGGACTATACTGGACCTGTTTGCTCAGGCTACAGACCTGGCTGGGTGGGGGAGGCTGGGGGTTGAGGGATACCTGAATGGGTTGAGGGATACATGAATACCTAATATTTTTTCCAAAAAATTTACAAATAATCTAAAATTCAGGGGTTGACTTCAAACTAGCTATTGACATGAGATAAGAAAACATACCCAAATTTATTAGTATGAAAAAATCTGAAAGATACCAAATACCCAATATGATTGTTCACTGATTGATGATGCTTGGAATACCCAAAAAGATGGGTAGTACGAGATGCATGTATCAGTCCAGGGGCGGCGGAACAGTAACAGCCATGGGGGGGCACTATAATCAACCACCCCTCCCCTCCTCATCCCCCACCCCAAAAGCTGTGTAAACTCATGCATTAATGTCTTTTAACCAATATTTTGGGGGGGGTTCCGAGCCCCCCCAAAATATTTTGTGGGGGGGCCCGTGCCCCCCCCCCCCCCCCCCCGGCCCCCCCGGTTCCGCCGCCCCTGCAGTCAGTATGTAAACATTCTTAGGGAGGGAATTGGTGAGGTCAGTCCCTCAAAATCATATCATTTTGGCTATTGCAGTAATACTGCTGTTTTATCAAAAACTACATGCAACAGAAGCTGGGGTGATTTTTCAAACATAAAAACATTTAGACCCGCAAGGGAATTGTGATTGGGATCCCTGTGTAGTTCGCATAGTATCCTGGGATTCCATTTTGTCCTATGCTTCGAAACCAACATGGCGGCTATACGCGGTTCAATAAAACTTCTAAGACCATGGCTAATCATGTTGTTAATGGTACTAGTTCTATTCATCAACTATGTTACCGCAACGCAAAAGATTCAGGACCAAGGTAGTGATTCTGCTAACGATTTTGCTGAATTCGAACAAGAGGGGGATGATGAGGAAGAAGAGACGCCGACTGAAGGTGATGGAGATCGAGAGACGCCTCATGTTCAACCAACTGCACCCCCATCCCAACCAGAACAAGGTATTTGGGTCAATTATTTGCAACGTTTCTAAATTGTTTGGGATTGTGATTTTTTGTTGTAATTTTTGTTGTGGTGAAACAATGTGTTCGTGATTTTATATGTGCATGCATTGTTCGGTTGGCTAAATATTCTTCATACGTCGCTCTTTTTCTAATTAATTAGATTACCAACATGTTAGATAGGCACATTAACGTTTTTTATATTAAATGTCTTAATCAGTACGGCGTTCACGAAGAGATAAGGATTTTAAGTATTTTTTGTTTGTTCTGGTGGCCATTCTAGAAATATATATGATCAAGTGTTCCTTGTGATAAGTTCACGTGCTTTTTAGCAGTGTTGGTTTCAAACCTTCCTCTCTCGCTTTCCGAATAAAAAAAATGATCCTTTCTTGTTCAAACTGTGTAATAAATTATACTTTGCTATCCTTCTAGCTTTTTTTAAAGTTTTTTTTCATTTAGTAATAATGCATTTAAATTTGAATGGAATGTTTTTGAATACTTAATAAAGTCCAGCCTAGGCAATGCTAAGCCTTTGTGAATCGAGTGAATGTTCTCTTTATTGCCGAGTATATCAATTTGAACTTTGCACTAAATTTGATTTAATTTTTACAATAAATTATTTAGTTCAAGAAGAGGAAAAGGATGAAGATGATACGACAGTTGAGGTATATATATGGTTATGATAAAACTGATTTATATTTGGTTTATATTTATATTTGGTTTATATTTATATATGGTTATGATAAAACTGATGTAAATATTCTTGCCATTTTTCTTCCAAAATTTTCACATTCCAATTATCACATGTATCACCCTTTATCTGGGTGCTTGCTTAAGAATGCATGCACATCCTAAGCGTTTTCTTGGATAGAGAGACGTCTTCAGGAGAGAAGCCCCACAATCTTCTTTGTCATCACAAGAGAGAGAAAGGATTGTGTGACAGATAGGAAAACAATGTGTGGTGACACTATGAACGCCTGTGTCAGAGGCTGCCACAAGAGTGCTTGATCATTTTTTATTTGTTGCTTTTTTACAGTGTTTCCTTCGTTGGGGGGAATTATATATTGCCCGACTGGAAGGGTCACAAAAGAAAATATTTGGCTTTTACTTAAGTCAAAATGTACTTTCTATCAGTATGTCATCAAATATTATGTTCCTGTACAGCCCTCATGATCAGTCAATAGTACTTAAACATTTTTGTCATTCAGACTGATGAAGGTGAAGGAGAAGAAGAATATGATCACTTTACAGATGAAGAAGAATTTGAGGTAATCAATTCAATCATACAAATCAATCAATCAATCATTTATTAAAATCAATGTATATGGTTACTTGAGTGCCAGACATTTGATAAAAAACGTCCAGTATCTTTAAGGGGCATTTTTGAAAAATTGGACTAGCATCCCTGGTCATTTATCCCTGGGACTCCTCTCCTCAAAAATGAGCAACTGTGTGCTTACTTCTAAGGACTTAGTGTATTAACAGCTTCATTGCTTTGCACCATGAAAAGTAATCTCATTACTGTTCCATGTATTTTTATATAAAGGCTCTATAAAGATACATGAAATACAAATGAGAGTACTTGATGGGCATAAAACTTCATGCATGTGACCAAAATTGGACCACGGATTGGACTAGATGCTCATTAATTATTCATGTGTTTTTTTTAAACTTTGTTCTAGTTACTGAGCCTTTTTCATCATTGTTTTTGTAGGGTTATAATAAAGAGAAAGTTGCAAAAGGAAAGCAAGGTCCCCAGCAAGATCTTAAAATTGAAAAGGTAATTCATCTTAGTTTGTTATTATGTGACTAGCACTGTACTAGAGTATCTTTGAATAAAGGTAATCCATGCTTTGGATGATAAAACTTTGAGGTTGAAGCTATTTCCAAACTCTCTTCTTGACAAATTCTATATAAACCTCATTGTAAACATGTTATTGTTAATGAATTCAAACCCCTCTAAAAGGGATCCTTAATATAATGGAATTCTTTTAACACTAAACAACATTTTTGTACAGAATTTAACTTTTCCTCTATCTCTTGAAAAGTTAAGCTCAATAAACCTGGAAGCCCCTCCAAACTGGACATTGTCATTGGTCCCAGTACTGTCCAGACTAGAGGGGTACCAGTGCAGTAATCAAGCTAGAAAGAAACGTTTGTATGTAATAATGGAAATTCACTGATTCACTGTGTTGTTTGTCATAGGTTCCACTTCATTTAAGAGCAAACTGGGAAGGTTTTTATGCTGAAATATTAACTTTAGCTGGATTGGTTGCTTATGCTCTCAATTTCTTTGCTGGAAGAACAAAAAATTCTAAACTGGCAACAGCATGGTAAGATACAGATCCAACTCAAAACTAAACACTTCAGAGGTGACTAGTCACTGTATCATCAATTTAAGCAATGCATTATATTACTGTCCTCTCTAACATTATCCATGTTTGTATCACAAGGTTCAAGACTCATAAAGAACTATTGGAGAGCAATTTCCATGTTGTGGGTAAGTGATTATTTATACTTATAAGTAATTTAATAAATTATTGTACATCTATTTTTTTTTTTTTCATTATAAATGCACATCAAAGGTATAAAAGACAGTGACGTGCTTGGTCTATATTAAACATACATATTAACAATCATATAACTTAATATGAACTTGGTGCATGCTGATTTGATGTTTTAGAGTTCGCTAGAGTAAGCTGACATTGTCACACATATATAGTCAACAAAGCCACATTACAGACATTAGTCCTTCATCACTCACTTCACTCCAAGGAAAACATAGTTCAAAACATCAATTTATGGAATGTTCTACAACTCCCAACATTATTTAATACAGACTTTGAATGTCCTTGTCTCATCTGCATCTTTAACTGCTAATATTGTTGCCATTACAATTCTGAATGCATTTTGTTATGTTGCTAAGGTGATGATGGTGCTGCAGAAGAACCCCAGCAAGGTATTCTAGTCAAAGAAAGCGAATCCCTCTACACTCTATGGTGTTCTGGGAGAGCTGGATGTAATGGAATGCTAGTGGAACTCAAGGTATTACAGTCTTTATTGTTAAACAACATGGATGGATTTAGTTGATAATCATTGATAGATTTAAGTCAGCCACTTAAATTGATTTGGCTATCTAAATAATAGAATGAAAATCAATCATTGGCCATTGATTTAGGCACTGTGTTGTAACTTTCAGAATCTGACAAATGTAAACTGGAGGTCTCATTGCCATAGGCACTCTTAGGAACTGCTTAGCTGGAAAATACCATTTAATTTGTTGTGAATTGTTTGTGTCAGTGGCGGATACAGGAGAGGGGTGCAGGGGGTGCGCACCACCTCCTGAAAAGATTTCAAGTCCTTGTTTTCTTAAATATTTTTGCAAAATGTCCGCAGTATTTCAAGTTTGGTGGTGCACCCCTTCCTGAAGGCAATCCTGGATCCAACCCTGTGTGTGTGTTGTTTCTTCTTCTAATAATACTTTTATTCAATCTAATCCATTTTGTTTTGTCATAGTTACAAAAGAGACATGATCTTGTAAATGTCATGTCCCACCTTGTCAAACCAGTCAAGGATACAGTGGTAAGAACAATAAAATTGTGTTATTTTCTTTGTGTTTACAACTTGTTACTAAGTGAACAAAACAGCTTCAAATTTATCATTACTCATACCAATTCGCCGGTTTCATATTGAAAAAGGGACTGGGTTCTAGTTGAGTAAAACATAAATTATTGAAACCATTCCTCATCTTTTTAAATCATTATTAATTTGAGACCATATTTCAAGAGAACATGTTAAAATGAATAAATGATGAAAGTTTGGTTAAAATCGGATAAATACAGATAAATTTATTGGGAATTGAATTACCAGAAATGTATGTAGTAGAGGGACCATGTCCTTCCAAAACATTTTTCCTTCATAAATTTAATATAACTAAAAATATCTAGCAAATTAACTAAGATAGCATAGTAACGATATTTATCTTTGTGTTTTTGTTATGTGAAGATGTTTTTTTAATGAATTATGCTTTGTTTTCGAAGACTAGAACCCAGTCCCTTTTTCAATATGAAACCGGCTAATTAATCCTCTGTAGCCTTTCCTGTATAATTTGAGTTGTTTTCATATGAGTGGGAAGTAGTACAGCTATGAGACCACTATGATACAACAGATGATTCTAAGGTTTTCTTAGACACTACAGCTACAATAGGATAGGTTACTGTTCCCCCCTCATACGAAAACAACTCTAACAACTCATTTGTACTCAAGTACATTCTGTTGGAATTACCACATTCAACAAAGTCATACCATTGTCTTTTACTCATTTATTTTATGAATTTGCTTATAATATAGTACCCACTCAATAATATCACTATCTTATAGACAATAACTGTGCACATGACTGATGAAGAAATGGATAACTTTGTATTGGGTGTTGTACCTAAAAAGACAGCAACAAAAATGCAGAAAGAATTATTAGACTTGGTAAGTTGTTTATGATATTTGTTTTGAAGGAAGAGGTTTTTAGTGTAGGAGTGCTGTGGTACTAACATAGTAAATGTTACAATAATGAATTATTATTAAATACTTATTGATGATAATCAAATGCAAGTCACCTCAGTGAAACATTTCTTTTGTTTTCAGAATTTCTTTTGCCCAGATAAAAAGAGTGGCAATAAGTTTGATTTACCTAGTTCCTTAGTAGTTCTGACAGAATCCAGTGAAGCTGCTAATGTACTTCTCACACAACAGGTTAGTGGCCACTATAAATGGCTTATATATAATTTCATTTAGACATTATGCATATCAGGTTTTATAAATTCTTTGAAATGTTATAGTTCCTTTACTATTTATGTTTTCAGGTGACTAAGACAATAAGTACATATGAAAATATGTTTGAATCAATGTTATTCTCAGATCAGTATGTAGGACCCAAACAAGAAGAAGAGTAAGTTTATATTCTTGAAATGCTCTACTCCACTATATTTTCTACCTCTGCTCTGCTTTGATGTTTTTAATTATTCAATTCAATTGCTCAATTAAATTCCTTGATGCTATTGTTTTTTATATAGTGACCAAGGAAATGCCAAACCAATCAAGCCTAAGAAGGTTTTAATCTTTAATTTTGCTGGTATGTAGACTTACACTATTACTTTGGTGAATAATTTCAACTACCAGTACTTATGAATCACATTTTGGATGGTCATCATTCAATCGAGACAACTTTATATGATTTGGTAAGACTATCATGTCATACCATAATAGTAATTTTTAAAAAATCAATTCCATGCAACTTCTGTATTGGTATCATATTGGTACTCTTCCTAACATCTCTGTGTGGTATCATTTTTGTCATTGATGTTGTGTTTATTGTTACAGTGGCTGCAAGTAAGGGAACCAATACCAAGGCTCAGGATATGGCTAAACTAGAACCAATGATGAGGCTGGTCCTTTTCTGTATTGATAGAGTACGAAAGTTCAAGCTTGGCAAAGATGTAAGCTTTGTAATCATGGTGTTTTTTAACCTCTTTTTTCATGATCGAGAAACAAGAAATGTTGTTTTCTTTTGTGGCCGTGAAATGCAATGCAATTGGGTCTATATTAACTCAAGGCCACTCATGTTTATAGCATACGATTCCATAACGTTTCAGCACATTGTCCAGCTATATGCAATATATACATTTCACGTATTGTACATTTTGTTTTGTGACACAAAATTTACTAGTAGTGAAATAGTCCCTTTTTTACCATAAAAAGACATTCATATTGACCCCCACCCACGCAAATTTTAATACTCTGTAGCATATCCGATTTGTTTCCAGGAAATGAACATTCTCTGAGAGACAGTGTGCAAACTAAATATTCCTGTGTTTGTTTATACTAGGCCAGAGCAAAATCTGATAGGAATCGTCGTGAATTAGAAGAGAGCCTGTTGAAGCAAACTCATTCACAAAGACAAGAGGTAATTATGAAATTTTATGACTAAAGTTAATAATGCAAAAATGACTGTAATATTATGGAATTTACAAACATAATCAGAGTGACCAAATCGTTCTAACAAGTATATAACATAATGAACTATATGGTGAGGGAAAGCACACCAGTTGAATTGATATTTGTTTTTTTGTTTTTCGGTAAAAGGCTGCTCAACTTCGTCGAGAAGAAAAGCGTCGTGAGGACAAGGAACGTATGATGCAGGAGGAAGATCCTGATAGACAAAGACGTCTTGAGGTGAGATGATACTTTGAACTGACAATGATATAACCTCACATCTTCAGACAAAGAGCAAATTGATCTCAGTATTTGAAGAAATGATTCCTGCTCTTGGAGTTCAGTTCCTAATATATTTCCTGAACTCGAAAGATCATTTGAATATTTATTTCCCTTCTATACACATTTGGAGAGTTCTAGGTTTTTTTTCCAAAATCATCATCGAAAATGGACACCGATTATTATTTTTTCATTCATCAAAATTCGTCATTTTTCAGGAACGCGAGAACAAGAAAGATGCCAAGAGAAGAAATCCATTCAAAATCAAGCAGATCAAAGCTCGTGGCTAGAGTTGATCAGTGTGGTTACTTGTACCTGGAAATTACTGGCCAACATTAGACCATGCATTCGGCTTTTATTCTTAATTTGACAATGGATCTCTTATTTAACAGTGCATTGTAATATTATTTTTTCAAAACGCACAAGTTCTTCAAGAGTACAATGTGTTACACATTCATATAATTTGGTCATTTTATGTTTTTTATTTATATACTTTTCATTTACTCTGTGCAGTATTCCGTGATCACTTAAAACCACAAGTTGCATTTTGTGTGAACAATTGCAATGTAATTTGCTCTGGGGTGCTGATAATTATGTAAAAGGTGCTGTTTTGCCGTGGTTTTCAATCGTTCTCTCTCGCTTTTTTTCTGACTACCCTATGTTACCATTGAAACTAAAATGGTGTGGTCCAGAGGAGACAGAAGTTTTCCACTATGAAATATCTCCTTCGCGCAGGCGCACGCAGAAGAGGAAGTTTTAGTCTTGTGTTTGTGCCTTGGTTTTGGCCTATTTCACTGTAAAAACTCTTTGGTGTAATGACTCGTGTAACTTGTTTTGCAAGAACAATTGTACCATGTAATAGACCAGTTTCAAGTTCTTCATTGCTCAGGCTAAGTAGACAAATTAACAATAGTCAAGGCACAACCATGGGTATTTATGTTATTTTTGAATTGGTGCATCCCCATGGGATCTAGATGTACCTTGTACAAAAAAAATATCACTTTCTATCGAGGCTTAGCCTGATCAATGCAGAACATAAAACTGGACTATTGTGCTTAATATGATTAATTTAATGTGAACGAAAAATCGATAAAAAGTGTAACGGCGTCACACGCTTTAAGTCATACAATAATAGGAAATGTAGTGAACTTTTTGAAATAAAAGATTGAGATATCGAAAACAGTTTCATTTAAATCCATTTTTTTTAGTTTGTCGTATTCATTGAGTATGTGTTATTTATAAGGTCGCAAAGCAATTGTCGGGCAATCTCTCGGCAACTCATGACGTCGCTTTTTAGCTCTAGCTACATGCGCAATAGTAAAAGTGACTACCTCTACCAGAGCTCTCCGAACCATAATCTTGATAGAGATCTCGACCATAATTTCCACTCGATGGGCTTCACTGCCTTTAATGTTTTCGCCCAATAGTCCTTTCCCAGAATATACTTGAACAGAATCCATGAAATATTAATCTGCGCGCTGCTGCGTGGTTCAAAATATGCTCGCACGTTGCGCGCATTTTTGTAACTGAAAAGCGCGCAGAGAACTGCAACTATTGGTTGTATTTGCGCGGAGTGGAGAGCGCGCAGACTAGAACTGACTGTCAAATATTCGTCATATTTAAATCATTCTATTTTTGATTCCATGCATTCTAATCATTTTTGGAATGACTCTTGGAATGTCTTCTAAAGCAATTACGGTGCACGAGCAAAAACGTTTTTATGCTGCGCGCGTGGTTTGACGCAAGTTGTTTTGAAATTCAAATCTTTTAGAAACTTTTCTTGTGTATATTCCTATATGCATCCAAACTCGTATTTCTTCAAGACAACTTTAATCCAAACTAAACTCCAGATTATGGAATGTCCATCTGGTAAGATCTGGTAACAAATTCTTAGTGAAAATCAGAATCATCGTTGACAAACGACAATGAGTTTGATGGGAATCCTGTGGAAATCATGCAGGCGCCTCTGTCAGCGTTTGCTGCCATTAGAATATAGCCTCCATTTTGAAAATTTTACATGCAAGATTTGACATTAAAATTTTTGTAAACATTAGGTCGTTTTTTATATATTTTCATCCATAATGGGCCCAGAAGATGAGCGCAGATCTCCTTCGAAGGAACTAGATCAAGACAGGTCCAGAAACAAGGACAGAGACAGACGCGAAAGACACAAAAGAGATCGGTCAAGAGATCGGTCAAGAGATCGTAGTCGAAGGGACCGTGATAGACATAGAGATGAAAAGAGAAGAGATAGAAAAAGAGATAGATCTAAAGACCGCAAACACCGTTCAAGACGTTCAAGGTTTGTAGTTTGTAATTGCTTGAGTTTGACTTGTTTTTGGTATTGAGTATAAGGTTTGTAAAAGTACCAATTGTAAGCTTGTTTGTGTAAAGCGTGCTCGTCAAGAAACGTTGAGGTTGAATTATAATCATAGAAAAATCAGTATCTACTCATTTTGTTTCTTGTAAATTTTATTTTTAGGCAAACCTAATTCTTTTTTTGATGTTATGCATTATTTGAAGTGTGTATCTAATTTAAATCCGATACGAAAACTTGACGTTCAGAGTTTGTTTGTTGGGCCTCCTGTGTCCTGCAATTATGGCTTTTGTTCTCAACAAGTTATATTATGACATTAAAGGGCAGCTTTTTCAACTATAGTGCTGTGATGGCATCTAGTATGATAAGCATCATATCTTCTGCTATAATGACATTTTAATATTAGGAATTGTAAAGTGCAATAAACAGTTCCCTAAATTTGGGCTAAATTATAGAATACCCTGTCACTTATTAGCATAACAATAACATCTATTGTTAATATTCATCGTTTTCAAAGAGTGCCGCTACTGGAATCATTGGGTGACAGGGTATTCTATAATTGCTCCGAGCTAAAAAAAGGGTTTCACATAAAATTCTCCATAATAATACATACATGATGCAAGGTCATGTAAATGTGTAATACCTGTTTTACTTGATTTCTCTACTGCCTTTGACAATGTTAACCTTGATATATAACATTAAAAACTCAATAAGATTTCAATTGAAATGGTCATTCCAAATGGTCGCACCGTCATCACTGTGCGCACCTTGGCTTCCTGGGACACCAGCTTCAAGCTATAGGAACTACCGACATTAAATATAGTTGCCTTTCCTTTCTACAAAATATTGATAGCTAGTTGGAAGAATACATATTCTGTACTGTGATGGAGTCACGTAGCAATGGAGCCCAGTACAATAATATATTTCCTTCTAATGCCAATGTCACAAGCATGGTTTGCTCACCAATAGTACGTGATTATCAACCAATACAACTGCACATAGTATCTCAAGTACATAATAAATTCTTATGTGATTGAGATTTGTTAATTATTTTTTTAGATCCAGATCCCCACACAAGTCAAAAGACTCAAGAAAAAGGTACAATTTTCAAACTCTTCTCAAGAAAATATCAACTGTGTTCAATATAGAATTTTTAAGATCATTACAATAAATCCCAAAACCTTTTCTTTACAGTGATGAAGAGGAAGAGCAACAGAAGAAAAACAAAGTTGAAGTGAGTGTGTTACATAAAATTATCTAGATTGTTTCCATATCAATTCAGGGGTGGCGTAACAGTAACAGCCCTGGGGGCACTATAATAACCCACCCCTCCCCATCCCATCCCTAGAGCCCAGTCAGCTCGCATTTCCTTACGACACAGGAAAACAGCTCCTGCATACAAGGCGGTTAATATGTATTACGGGTATTATGGCATGTAGCATCTAACTGGAAAATTTTACAAACTGGAAATTTTCTTTTTACTATGAAATCTCATGCATTAATATCTTTTAACCAATATTTTGTGGAGGGCCCAGCCCCCGTAGCTTTTAGCATTTCAAGCTAAAACTAACATATTCCTTTTAATTTAGCCATTATCATTAGAAGAAATGATTGCTAAGAGAGAAGCCGAAAAGAAAGCCCAAGAAAAGGTAAAACAATGAATATTTGAAAACTGTCCTCACTGTTCATTGTAGTTTGACTTTTAACCAATCCTCCTTTTACTATTTGAAAATTGCTGTATTTATGCCACCATGTGTTTACCGTAATTCACTGTTTGTAGCCAACTTTCCTAACAAAAGAGCAAAGAACACAGGAAGCACTCAAACGACGCCAAGCACAGGTTGAAGAACAAAAGAAGAAAATGGAGGTACCCATAATATGTACAATTTACACAATGTCAGATTAGAAATATTTCAATGAACTTTGATTATGAATGAATTTCCTTATAATCCTTCCAGACTAAGCTACATTTTTCTGAGTATTGTATTGTAGGAGGAGAGACAGAAAAGAGAAATATTTCTCAGAGAAGCTCAGCATTCTAAAGGTTTGTACAGTTATAAATGACTGATCTAATAGACAAGTTTTTGCTAAATGCAACCATCACCAAGGAGTTATCACTTTTAAAATAAATTAGACTTCAGGGGCTGGTTGTACAAAGCCTGAATAGCGCTATCCACTGGATAAATCCCTACCCAGTGGATAAATTCTAGAGCAATCCTATGGAGTGGATAACTTTATCCACTGGATAACTTTCACTAGGCTTTGTGCAACCAGCCCCTGACATACTACTCATTTTTTAAATAGTTTAATTATTATAGTATTGTAGATGAAACCCTTGACATATGCAAAATATATGATCAATAAATATATGATTAATAATTGAGTTACACATGGATATTTTTGCATTCTCAATTAATAGAGGATGAAAGAGAAAGAGAAAGAAGAGAACGAAGGGAACGACGTGAAAAAGCTGAACAGGGGGCTGAAGGGGTTAGTATTACAGTATGACACCTCAAAACATGCACAGTTCTATTTGATCTTCACAACAAAAACAGTTCTGGTTGTCAAAGGTTGTCAAAATGTCATATTAACCAGTATGTTCTCATCTACACTAAGTTGCAAAATTGTTGGGACATTGATGCCACCATTTTGTTTTTTCCCATTTTTTTCTTTTTCTCTCAGTCTACAATATTCCCGTCAATCTTCCCCTCCCCCTAAACAATGTTGAATCAAGTTTCATTTCATACAAACATCATCACTGATCATACCATCATTGTGACAGGGGAAGTGAAGGATTTTATTTCGCATTACCATGGTAACAATAACCTACATAATATTATATTATATTATATTATTTGCTCTAAATCTATAGACTTTGTTGTAATTATAGGTTTAGTGATTCCTTATACAATTATTATAAAAAAATGTAATTGTTTTTTATCACTGTGTACTCAGTTTAATGTTTCAGAAAAAGGCATTGTAAAAACAATGCGCTGAAAAAGTTTTAATTGTTTTGACAAAGATTGTAATTACATGTATCTGTTGGCAGATTTTCCTATTAATTTGAGAGATTTTAAATATATATAATTTATTCCATAGTGACTGTGTATACTAGCAAAAAAAGAGCATTTATTAAAAAATGTCTCTGAATAGTTAAACAAGACCAGTGGTGGTTTTCATCTGTTTTTTATTCTTTCATTCATTCTTTCTTTCGTTCATTTATTTATTTTATTATTTATTGTTTTATTTGTTTGTTCATTCATTTATTTTTTCTTTGTTTGTTTTCCATAGGAAGATGAACTAAGAGAAAAAGCCAGGAAAGATAAATTTGCTGAGAAAGAGTTGGAGGCTATAAAGGTTAGTCACTTTTTTCTGTCATCATGATTTTATTCTGTAGTCAACTTCCTTAGTCAATCCAGAGACCATCATTCACATAAAGAAAAATGTTTTGTAAATTATTAGATTTTGTTTTGTTTTTATCTTTTTAGGAAAGATATTTAGGTCTTCACAAAAGGAGGAGGAAAATACGCAAGCTGAGCGATAGGAAATTTGTGTTTGATTGGGATGCTCTTGAAGACACATCAGTGGATTATAATCCAATGTAAGTATGGATTGATAATTGGGATTAAAAATTATGATGCTGGTAGTTATAAATTATTTCATCACCATGTATCATTGGTAAATGGTTTGATGGGACACAGGATTATTATTTTGAAGGCAGGATTCAGGAAATAAGCTAAAAAGAGAGCCAGATGCAGAATAAAAGTAACAAACGGGAGCGGGATTTGATGGATTTGAGGACTGAGAAATGTAGGCCTAATCTCCTGAATTTTGGATGGTTTTCTTTCAGCTACAAAGATAGACATGGTATCCAGATGTTTGGCAGGGGCCATATTGGTGGAATAGATATCAAAGTAAGAAGATTTGCTATTAGAATCTTGAATAAAATATGTATAGTTTTTCTCTGAAATTTTTTGGTTATAAATATAATTTTGAACTTTCATCAGTTCAATGAACAAACCCCTACATTTATTTCTCCATCTGATGACTTGTTACTGTAGTTTTAACATGTTTTAACATAATCTTATCATCAGAAAATTCATAGTGTTTTATTGTGTGTATTTTTTTCTGACAAAAATCTTTATCATTATTTTTATTTGTGGTTGTACAATTATGATAATTATTTATTCAAATGTGTATGTTTTTTTATGAACATTAGGTTCAAAAGAAGGATGCAGGAAAGTTCTACCAGGAAATGATGGAAAAGAGGCGTACAAATGAAGAAAAAGAACAAGAGAAGTTAGTATTACCATTAAGATAATGAATCGTTCAAATATTGATGTATTTTACTGCACAGCAAACTGTTGCCACTTACATGTATAAGATATTTTCTAATGGTTTTACTGGTGTTAGTTATCGCATAGAAAGCTCCTTCTTGGAATGGAATAAACATCAAGAGAAAAATATCAAATATGCATGGCAGTTGATACTATACAATGAATATTCTTTCAATGACTTATTCAAAAGTTAGTTCTTTCATTCAGTGAATCATCACTGTCTGATTGGCTTATTAAAAAAAAGTGGGGTTTCTAAAATTCTAAAATATTTTGAATGCTAATATTAAATGTAAAAGAATTTGTGGTGTGATGGCAGTATAGGTTAACTTAACATTCCATATAACCAAAATGTTCACTGTTTGCTACTTGATACACAATTCTTGCTTGTAATGGAATGTAATTTGAATTTCTAGTCATAGTATTAAAATGTATTCCTATTTCTATTTGCTAGTTCTCGTTTACTGAAAATGAAAGCGAAGGAAAAGAAAGCTGCACATGATGATAGACACTGGGCCAAGAAGAAACTAGAAGAAATGACCGAAAGAGACTGGAGAATCTTTAGAGAAGACTTTAATATCAGTACCAAAGGTTAGTGGGCTTTTGCTTTTGTTGGGAGAGGTTAGCTAAATCATATAATGTGGGTCTTTCAAACATTTTCCAACTCCCCTCCATTGAAAGTAAAAATCACTTCTTTTTATCAGTAAGGTCTTCTGAAATTTACGTATATATAAGTAGAATAAAGTAAATCAAGGCCACACAACTTGCAACTATAGAAGCTCTGTTTATTCAGGACGTTTAGGCTATTCAGCCTTCATTAGCAATACAACCAATAGTAGTCATGTTTTAGTAGTGATACTGTATATCTGTTATAATAATATAAAATTATTTATTATTAATAACTATTATTATTATCATTTTGTAGGTGGTCGTATCCCCAATCCTATACGAAATTGGAGAGAGTCAAATATCCCTACAGAAATTTTGGATATTGTGGATCAGCTTAACTACACTGTAAGTGTTCTTATCATTCCTATGCTGCACCATAGCTCAGTTGCCTTTTTTAGAATTTTATTTAGTAAGTGCCTTTTTATCAGCACTGTTTTTATTTGAAACACATTGGTAATTAATGACCCATTCTCTGAAGAAAAGGAATCATGGTTTTAGCATTATCATGTACAGTAATGGTTATAATTTATGTCTGTGTACTAGGATCCAACTCCAATTCAAAGACAAGCAATACCTATTGGCATGCAAAATAGAGATATTATTGGTGTAGCCGAGACAGGCAAGTATAGTGTATTGAATAGAAAAAAAGGGAAACATGCAAACATGCAAACATACAAACATATAAATAAGAATAAAAAAGCAATCAAAATATGCATGCACAGAAGTCCTTGACAGTAGAGTATAAACTCAGTCCAAAACCAAATTTTCAAAACAAACTTCAACAAATAACATTTACAAGTTAACAAATGGACATGAAAGTGTGCTTGTTTGTTGAAAATAAATACACCTTTTTCAAAAACACTGTTGAAGAGAATGCCAATGACCAGGTGCTGGATGTCAATTGCACAACCAAAAATGTGCTTCGACTGAAATTCTGCAGAATATAAACATAAGTATAAAATGTACCTTTGTTGGTCATCACTATAAAGAGATGACATTGATACCAATAATCTTACTGATTGAATTACCGGTAATAAAATCAGTTGTTTATTTCTCATCATTAGTGATCACATTATTTTTTTTGGTCATGCGATCTGCAATCCACTCTTTCCTTGTTTTCTTAGACAACATGTTTTTTAATACTTTAGGTGTATAAAAACATTAGGTACATATAACAGAAATATTCTGTAATGGTTGTTTGTAGGTAGTGGTAAAACTGCTGCATTCAGTATTCCATTGCTATGCTGGATAATGGGTCTTCCAAAATTAGACAGGTTAGTCCACAAGCTGTTCTGTGTAGAACAATCGTACTGTACACATAAAAATATTGGAAGTTTTAAACATATGCTATTCTTTCTTCGTGTGTCATGAACATCTGCCTGAAGTAGTAGCATACAAGACTAATAGATCATGATGGTGATAGCGATGATGATGATGATTCATCTTTTCAGGCATGAAGTAGTAGCATACAAGTCTAATAGATGATAATCTGGTGATAGTGATGATGATTCATCTTTTCAGGCATGAAGATGCAGACCAGGGTCCATATGCTTTGATATTAGCACCAACAAGAGAATTGGCACAACAGGTAACCATGGTGATAGGTTGTCATGGACCCAAAACACTTTGCTTTGTTTGAGATAACATCAAAAAAATGCTAACAGTACTTCCTCCTCTAAATCTATTAATTACCTTCAGTAATGATAGCATAATTATTTCTAGTCATTAACTTTTTGGATGAAATGCCACAAGGCCTCCAATATTTAATATGCTTGTTAATTTTTGCCCCTATTCTATATGATTGGTTCTATAGATTGAAGAAGAGGTTCTGAAATTTGGTAAACCACTAGGAATACGATGTGTATCCATTGTTGGAGGGGTGAGTTTCTAAAGTGGTTATTCATAGCAATACACTTTCTTAGTTTTGTTTGCTGGATTACAGAGAAGACACTAGAACCACGAAACTCTCAAAAAAGTAGCTCAAGCACACCTAGGATTGTATGTCAACTATGTCATTCTCTAGTCAATTTTCCCAATTAAAAAAAATCAGGGAATGCATATTTTGACAGTATATACGATGTTGGGAATAGCAAGGTCATGAGACCACATCCTGACAGAGCCTATTAATTACTTTCACTTAAACTCAATGAAATAATTTTTGTGTTTTAGTTATCTCGAGAAGAACAGGGTTTCCAGCTTAGACTTGGGTGTGAGGTGAGAATCATATATTTATACATTCAAATATCTAATGAAATGCAAAATGCAAAATAAGCTTTTTTTATACAAGAAACAAACTGTTTTATGATCTGTATGATGTAATAGACAGGAAAAATATTTGACATTCACTAAATTAAGCAAGCAATAGTTAAAGCAAGTTTTCTGCTTTGCTTATTATTAAATATACTGACATAAAATAATATAAAATAAATGTATACTACAACAATTTTTGCAAGCAATTGTGTACATATATATTGATTATTAACTGTGTATAAGTTAAAGTGTTTATTTCAACAGTAAAATGAAACAGAAGTTGTTTTATCATCTGCCATTTATTTATTTTGTCTTGATTAGATTGTCATAGCAACACCAGGTCGTCTAATTGATGTGTTGGGTAAGTAATCTCATTTTCCAGAAAAGGGTTTTTTAAATAGTAGCTTTTACAATGTCTCACTTACATATAACCCACAAGTAGTCTCATTTGATCTTTCTCTCTCAATTATTCCCAACCTACAAACAGTCTTTTTGTGTCACTTATTTGTTCCTTCCCTCATTTATTTCCAGCCAACAACAGTCACGAATCCAGGGGGATTTGATGTGTTCCACACAACCCCCCTTGAGCAACTTGCGCCTAAAGAATTGTAAAACATTTCGAGACTTTGTGAAAATGCGCTAAATAACAACATTCACATTACATTACATTTGTTACAGTACGGGTAATACCGTTTCCTACTCAATACACAAATGACTCTTTAGAAAATGTGAAAAACAAAATGGAACCCCCTTTTAAACAATCCTTGATCCGCCACTGAATAAACAGTCTTTTTATGTTACTCATTTGATTTTTTTCTTTCATTCATTTCCAACAGACAGTAGTCTTTCACACACATTTTGTAATTTTGTATAATTCAAGGCCATAGATTTATTATTAATGAGCTTGGTAATGTTTATAATTTACAGAGAACCGTTACCTGGTACTGAGTAGATGTTCTTACTTGATTATGGATGAGGTATGTAGCCCAAGGCCACTTACGTTTATTGCAATAGATGTAACTTCTCTTTAATTAAGTTATTAGATTTATCACAAAGCATGGATGGTGTTCCCTATGCAGGGAATACATTCTAAAGAAATCCTATGCTTCATACAACCCACACCAAATGTTTTTTGAAAATAAATATTTTTTTCTGTTTTGAAAGAAATCAAGCTAGGAAACAAAGGTTATTTGAATGTGATGTCATAGTGAAATAGGGCATGACTTTTGTTAGTAATACATTTCCTGTTTGACCGATGTTTTATTTTTACTGCAGGCTGATCGTATGATTGACATGGGTTTTGAGCCAGATGTACAAAAGATTCTTGAACATCTGCCAGTCACTAATCTCAAGCCAGACACTGAGATTGCTGAAGACCCTGAACACCTATTGACACATATGGGGAAAGACAAGTACAGACAGGTACATGTAAAGCTTGTATTGCTCTTGCTGTTGTTATTTGAGCCTTTTAAATAACACAATATTAGTTTAACACATAATATGGACATACTTTCACTTATTTAAGTGTGCCTCTATCACCTTTATGTGTATATTTATAAAATGTACCCTTAAATTTGTTGCTGGAACTATGTTCTAACTTTTTTGTGATATGAAAACAAGCTAGTTTTAATTAAAATTTGTCTGTGCATAAACCAGACACATACTTTTAAAAGTGTAGTTCTTTGGAATTCTGCATGACAAGATGGATATTCTTGGTATGAATAGCCTCTGACTCTCCTCTGTGACTACCAGTAGCTCAAGAGGTAGAACATCTGTCCAGGATAGAAGAGATTGTCATTGTTTTGATTCCAGGCAATGGGAAATGCGCATTATTTTTTACTTATTTATTTACTTCACTAAACAAATCTGCACCGATAAAATATCATGATAATTTATAACCCACATCAATTTTGCTTATTCACTAGTGAGGGACTCATTCATTATTGTACTCTAAATTATTATGTTATATCATTAGAAAACCTTTGAGTGAAGTATCACCAGTAGTCCAGACAGTTTTATCTCACTTTAATCTGCCTTATTCTTCTAGACTGTCATGTTTACAGCTACTATGCCACCACAAGTAGAAAGACTGGCCAAGAACTATCTTAGGTTAGGGATATTTACACTACTGGCATGATTGTAAAACATGTCTTAGCTAAGTGACAATTAAACAATATGTCTCAGAATTATTTAGACGATTGAAATAGAAATGTCCTGAAAACAAATTAATGCTTCAAAGAGATTTGAGCTAATGACGTACGAATGGGTTACTGTTGCAGCAGTGCTCTTCCATTTGAGCTATAACGCCACATTATGATGGTGAAATGGACTGATGACTTTATATCTTATCTTTTCTTTACTCGTATCTAGTATCATACTAGTTTTGATATCTTTGTTTACTTTATATCTTATATTTAACAGGAGACCTGCAGTTGTTTACATTGGCTCAGTAGGTAGGTTATATCTAGTCATTCAAAGAGTAAGCATGCAGTCAGTTATTCTGTGAGTCGATTTATCATGGACAAGAAAGCCATTCATCCAGCTAGACAGTCATTCAATCAATTGGTCAATCAGTCAGTCAATCTGTCTTTCTGTCAGTTAGTCTGTCAAACAGTCAGTCTGACATCAGTCAATCAGTCAGTCTGTCAAACAGTCACTCAGTCAGTTGGTCAGTCAGTTAATCTGTCAATCAATCGGTCAGTTAGTCAGACAAACAGTCAGTCAATCAGTCAGTCAATCAGTCTGTCAGTCACTCAGTCAGTTGGTCAGTCAGTTAATCTGTCAATCAATCGGTCAGTTAGTCAGACAACCAAGCAGTCAGTCAGTCAGTCAGACAACCAAGAAGTCACTCAGTCAGTCAGTCAGACAACCAAGCAGTAAGTCAGTCATACACACATTCAAATAGTTGACTGCTAGTTTACTGTTGAACAAATCATTCCAATCACTCTTCCATCCACTCACTCATCCATTAAGTAATTGAGTAATGTAGTCATTCCATTTGATCAATACCAGTATTTGACTTGTTTGTTTTGTGTATAGGTAAACCAGTAGAGCGAACAGAGCAGAAGGTTTACATGGTGAATGAGCATGGGAAAAGGTACACATTTTGTGCAGGGATGTGTGGTTTTGAACATTTCTTGACATCTGCAGCAATATGACTCCACAGCACTGCATGCTTCGCAATCATCTATTCACTGCTAGCAGAGTCTCTCACGTTTGTGATTTTTACTCTGCTAGCAGTGAAAATCATCTATTGTGAAGAAAAGCATATAGGACGACCTTTGTTTCCACCCTACTTATAAGCTTTAATTATTATAATCGCTTTGAAATATAGCAGCAACAACATGTATCACAATTGATTAATTATGGTGGAAACAAGTGTGCTATTTTGATTTGATCACAAAACAATTCCAACAGTGGGCTGCCTTTGAAAACGGCAAATAATACAATAGATTCTATTGGTTTGTTAATAAGTGATGGGGTATTCTATAATCTAGCATTGGTTTGTTTATTATTTATAGAAAGAAGTTGTTGGAAATTCTCAACAGTAATATCGATCCACCCATTATGGTCTTCGTCAACCAGAAGAAGGTAGTGTTAAACATATTAGATTGATGATATCTTGTTAGTAATTTGCTCGTTCCTCATCCTTCCCAACCCCTAAAGGGTTCCTACCCAGGTGATGCTTAATAAAATCAAATGAAAATGGCAGTTCACTCAATCGTTAACTGAGATGGTCACGACCATCCACGGTGATACGTAGTACTAATCAATCTCGTGCATTAGAGATTGTAAAGCGCATTGAGACATTGGTTGAAATTGCGTTGCATTACAAACGAAAGTTGTTAGATGACATTGTGTTTTCTGTACTTACCAGGGTGCTGATGTACTTGCCAAGTCACTGGAGAAAATGGGCGTAAGTAGAACTGAACTCATCCCTATTGCGTAACTTTTCACACTAAATGTAGGAAGACTAGATACTAAATGTGCGCAACAGTTGCCACTATTTTTGCACTGGTATTACATCTTTCTGCACTGGTGTTACAGCTCTCTGCACTGGTGTTACGCCTAAACTGCATTGCTCTCGACTAATCATAATCGAGTATTTTTTGCAAGTATGTTATTAAGTAGTAAATAGCGCTAATAACAAAATTAGCATAAAATACCACTATTTAGTGGTATTTATGTTGTACACTTTTAGTGCGAGCACTCTACAATAGCTGTAGTCATGGTGACAGTTGACATCAATTATTCGTTATTAATCTCATTATTGTAATGTGATAACCTTTGATTGTGTTTATTAGTTCCGTGCGACAATGTTGCATGGTGGGAAGACTGCAATAACTGTAGTCATGGTTACAGTTGACATCAATTATTTGTTATTAATCGCATTATTGCCATGTGATAACCTTTGATTGTGCTTAATAGTTCCGTGCGACAGTGTTGCATGGTGGTCGTAATCAAGAGCAAAGGTAAGTAGTATCTCAGGCCTAGTGCGCAATATTTGCCATTCGCTCATCAATTTATTTGTTCACTCATTCATTCATCTATTTCTTCGTCTCGTTGTCTGCCTGTCAGTTTGTTTATTTTTTTGTTCATTTGTTTGTTTTATCAAATTCTCGTCAAGCTATCCTTGCTTCAAATGCTTTAATATTTACTTCGCTACGGTGATGCGGCACTGAGCCTATAACTGCATTACCACTGCTATGAATATTGTTTAGCCAGTTTGTTAAGCCTCTGCTGTTTGTTAAGCCAGGTCCCCAGGCTGCTTTCAGTCGTTTTGTATGACGTCACTTTTCATTTGCAAGAGGGTCGGCCATTTTGGATCTGAGATGAATGAGTGTAGCCTTGGGTCGAAGCTGAAAATTGTTTTTAAATATTGTTCACATTGCTGATAAAGTGCGTTCTATCTTGTAGAGAGTTGGCATTATCTAGTCTCAAGAATGGCGCCAAGGATATCTTGGTGTGTACTGATGTTGCTGGTCGTGGTATTGATATCAAGTAAGTAGACAATATCACTAGTGCTTCGTTTTACCTTATTTGCTTGCATTTTATCTGATTTGGTTTTTTTTGTTTTCTTCCATTTCATTTCTTTTTTTTTCTTTACGTTCTTGATCTCTTTTGCCCTTTCCTCTCTGACTCTAATTCCTTATTCCTTCTTAACTTATTTTGTACTTTTTCTTTTTTGTCTCGTCATTCATTTCTTTCGCTGGTTCAGCTCTTTCTCCTTTTATTCATTTTACCTTCTTCAATTGCTTGCCCAATTACATCTTTCTCTTTACATTCCATCCCGCTATTCATTTCGTTCATCTTTCATTTTATTTCTTCCTTTAACTTCTCAAAATCCTTTATTCCTTTTTCCATTTTGCGTTTACCATGGACCATGTTGTAACTTTTCATGCATTGATTGCATTATTTGCTATCTCTAGGGATGTCTCCCATGTGATCAATTATGATATGGCCAAGACTATTGAAGGTAAGTAATCAAATGATTGACTAGTAAGTTGTAATATAGAGGTGTGTCAGTGGGTCAGTGGATCTTTTTGTAAACCTGAATAAAGCCAATAGCCTGAATAAAGTTGTCCACTAATAGAATTTGTACGTAATTACTACTGGATAGGAATTTGTCGTGTGGATAAGCGCTGGCATGTATGCTTCATACAATTGACACTTTAAGGACTCGATTTGTTGAAATTGTCGAGACGAAATGTAACGATAAACCAGTGAGAATCTTGCCTAGTTACTATGATCTTGGTATAAACTAAGCTAATGGTATAAATGGAAAGTAGGACGAAACTTAATATAGTAATCATGCTTTAACAATATCTGTTTTTACTTCTAGATTATACTCATCGTATCGGCAGAACAGGACGAGCTGGCAAGAGTGGTGTCGCTATTACATTCCTAACTTCATCCGACTCTGCTGTGTTCTATGATCTTAAACAAGTTTTACTCTCAAGCCCTGTAAGTGTGTTATATGTTGCTTTTGTGTTTATCTATGAATTCATCGTTTCTTCCCTCTTCTTTCATCATATTTTCATTCCGTCGCACGCTCATGTGTTCTTTTATTCGTTACGCTTCGTCATCTTGATCCGTACACTTATATTATATCGACACATTTGTTCTTATAATAGGCTGTCGTAGCAGAGCGATGCTTGGCAGAGAAGAAACTCTCAAACTCTTGGACGACGCGAAACACGTCCTTGTAGATGTTTCTTTTGAGAAATCTCTGCCAAGCAGGGTATCATAGCAGGGTCCATTCATTTATTTTTTTACGTTCTCTTGTCCTTTTGTAGACTCATTCATGTGCTCGTTCATTCGTTTATTATACCCATTCATTTTTTTGTTTCCATATATTTCACATGTTCCTTTATTCTTACGTTTGTGTGTTCATCATTTACTCTTTATTCATTCAATTATTCTTTGGCTTATGCATTTCATTAATTATAGCTGGTCATTCCTTCATTCTTTCCTCCAGTCAATCGTTCGTTTATTGATTTATACCTCATTTTCAGGTGAGTACGTGTCCCACCGAGTTATCCAATCATCCCGACGCTCAGCACAAACCAGGAACAGTACTAACGAAAAAGCGAAAAGAAGAGACTATCTTTGTTTAATCGCACTTATCTTAGTAAACTTTGTCTAGCTGAGTCTCGATACCCTCTCGAAAATTGTTTTTACAAGTGAAGGAAAATGGATTCTGGAAAAGTGCGTATTGTCTCAGGTTTGCAAAGAACAGCATGTCCTAGCTGAAGTGAACAGCACTGTAGTAAGCAGTAATAACAAAAAATGCAAATGACGGAAAAAGAATAACGCAATATGCAGTGCGGGCATCTTGTAACTCACAATAAAAGCTTTTAAAAGTCATTATCAATCGCAAATAAAAATAGGTGAAGTAATTAATTTCAAAACGCTTTGCTTTGTATCTTATTTGTCATATGTACAGCTATTCTTGAAAAGGTTGCGAATATCAATGTGATTTGCATATCTCAAGTTTTCAGGTTTTTTTGTTTGTTTGTTTTTGTTTTAACCTAAGGTTATTCAGTAGACAACGCTACAGAGCTGCACATATTATATATGCAAATGACTTTGCTATTCACTAAATTGTCTTGAAAACCATTTCAAGAATAGCTATATATGTAACTATCTCATACTCTTGGCAGCAGTTGTTCCCAGACCCTCCTCTGTTTCAATAGACGGAAAGAGATGATCGACGATATATATTCTGCACAGCTTCAGTTCTTTAAACATCAGAGGAAACGTCATTGCAAAAAAAGCAATGCTTTCCAGTAAACATGAATATTTTATGTATATATATTACATTTGTGTGAAAAGATGACCCAGCCCAAGAGGCGAAGCTAACGACATATTTAGATCACAGATTTGATGGAAATCACATTTTATTGACAAGCATTATCTTAAAACTACAACTACAATTTTACGCTACTATTTGCACTAACATTGCTAAGAATTCTACGACAAAAAAGTCACTATAAGGCTCATTCCACATTTCGATCTTAACACGAGAACAATGGAATTTCGTGTGAAGTGCAACGTTGGAATGAGCCTCACAATGCTTACCTCGTTTTTGTAATTTTTACGAAAAGTTTCTGAAAACTTTCTAAAATTGAAGTTGTTTTGTTGCAAAACCCAGAAGCTCTATTTAAGCGTTTTATTTCTGCACAAAGCCAATGTAGAAAGACTCTTAGTTAGAATACCTTTGGTGGTGAGACATTAAATACCCAATTCAAACTTCACTTTCAACGACGAAAGTGTTAGTACGCCACATTATTCCATCACGGTATTGTTGAAGCGTTCTCAAAAATACCAGGGATGTAGCAGTGTTTCATGTTGTAAAGTTCATTGTCATGTCATTTGGTGGACCCTAACAGATTCTAATTTGGTCCATCATTATGTCTCCACGCCACACGATATATTCGAGAATTGGTGAGAACATATCAGATGTTTGAATTGGGTCCCAACTACACATACTAAACACTAACACCATCTAGAGTTCACCCAATCTAGCCATAAAGATCTCTATCTAAGATTCTCATAAATACCGTGCAACTACAAATTAGTTTTCGACAACGGCGCAGCTTGCAACCCAACCCCATAGTACTACAAACACCTAAAATATTAACGTCGAACTTCAAACTAGATATATGCAAAAACCACTGAGACAAATCAGCATATAAGTGTTACCACAGTTCGACTTATCAGAAGTTTGCATGACGTTTTAATTCTGTAATTTACATCAAACATTTTACGTTGATGATTGAGTCGTTCTCGAACGAGTGGCAAACGACACGGCTACGATACGCCAAATGATTCGAATGTTTTAGAAATCACGGCTACGATATTATGCGGTACTGTTCCCCACTCAAACGAAAAAGACTATTTAGACTTAAAGAATGCGATGCCTCTAGTTCTGAAGACACGCTTTGAATTTTATCCAGTACGAACTACTTCGATAAACTACTATATACGTTGCAAGTTAACCAGTTTCAAACGAGACAAAAGTTTGACCTTGCGACGACATAGTGATACGATTTGCAGTCCGGCCTAACTTTTCTCCCCTCCTTTTCCAAAAAAAAGATATGTTCTCCTTTCCCCGCAAAAGTAATAAGAGGGAAAAGTAAAACTAAACTGTGTTTTCCGTATAATCAACCTATCTAGGGCCGGTTGAACGAAGCCAGGATATAACGTTCCACCGTATAATTGAAGTTTTCCACTGCATATAATTTATACATTGGATTGGGATTTATCTGGTTGATAAAGTTATCCGGGTTTCGTGCAACAACAAGCCTATTCCACTGTTTGCTTATCTACGTAATACATATTTATCCATCTGAATTTTTGTCATAAAAACAGGCCAAAACAAAACAAACGAGACTCGGTCTCGATACTGAGAGCTGCATAGCAGCATATCTATGTTGGATATCAGTCCATCAACTTGCGTATACGTTCATAAAATAGTATCTGCTGAAGAATATCAGGCTGTCTTTTTAAAAAGAAAAAACCTATTTAAAAAAACTTAAGATTTTTCCCGTGTTAACCGACGCAATTTAGAAAGCGGTAGAAAGGTCGTCACTAATCTCGGAAAACTAGAATTTTGAGCGGGAAGAACTCGATAGAGACCGAGTTCCGTCCACAAGGAAATCCGGAAGTAAATCGCGAAAAAAATCATGAAAATTGTAAATGTCTCGCGAGTGTTTCAGTATTCGTCGAAGACAATTATTAGCGATATGCATCGACGTTATGACAGTATGACTTTGATATTCTTGCACAGAGTAAAGTTCTGATAGCTAGTGTTGGGGATAAAAAAGCTTTTTTTTTCGTTCCTGACGTCAAGGGTAGTTTTCATGGGGAACTGCCAGTGTCATGAATGAAAATTATTTCCTAATGCACGGACTGCAGATTTTTTTAAAAAGGAGTTTCTTAAAGCGAGAGATTATGAACAAATGTGTTAAAGCCGTAGCGCGTTTTCAACAAAGTTTCTAGTATTAAAAATAAGGTAGTTTATCTATCCAAGAGGTATAGTATATATACAGAATAGTATCCTCAATGTTATCGCCAGCGATAAACAACGAGGAAAATTTGGTTCCAGACCATTGTAGTGAAAAAAATCAATAATATTATGTCGACAGATTTATAAATAGATCATGACGTAATCATCTGAGATTAATTAATAACCAATATATAGATAGATTAAAAACACAGGCAGCCCAAGTATTAGTCCTAATAGATAAATAATTTGTTTGTATGACGACCTTAGTTCCATATTGGACATCCAGAGTACTGTATATAATAACTGGGCTGCCTGCATTGGTATTTTTTTATTCGCCGATTTGAAATATGGACTGAAACTTCTCATAACATACTATCATTAAACCGGCTTTTTATACATGCAAACGTTTACCATTTGTTCAGTGGTTTCCATATCTCAAATCGGTTGATATAATGATTATCTCAAAATACGACTTTTCAGTGAATTCAAAAAATTTCAAAAAATATAATAGCTGTGTATAACGCATGTAGTATAAGGATAGACAGTTCTATGTGTAAAAGATGCAGTCAGGACTAATGGCAAAATGTTGGATTATATTCATTTCATTTATCTCTAAAGTACCTTCAGTTTGTTCAAGCTTAGGACTCACTAAACACGATCAATCAACACAAAGGATAGTCATTAAGCAAGTTTTCTTTGGTTAGATGTAAGAAATATTAATTTTAGTTTGAAATTGTGGTGCCGGGTTATCAACCCAAACTGCAGTCAACTCATAGCACATTATTTTAGTAACACATTGTGCTGTTCGTGACTTCTGCCTTTGAGTGTCACGCAATATATCATGATATAGTTTTCAAAATTACAATGTAAAGGTAAAGGAACTTTGAGATAAGTGATGTTCGAAGAAACGCTGAGGAAAATTCTTTCTAACAACAACAAATAATCACTTTTAAGAGATTTTCTCTACGTTTTACAAATTATTTCATAACCTTAAAAGAAATTGCTTAAAATCTTCTACTAAAGAACTAAAACTAGCTAAAACCTAACTCTAATCTCTTTCAACTCGCATGTTTTGAAAATCTAGTTTTAAGGAATTATGATTATGTAAAACTACGCTAAAACACACATACCAACTGTTAACACTGACCCGTTGAGCATTACAACATTTGGACAATAATTATTACAAACCATCTAGAATTGCGAGACTGATCATTTCAATATTTTATCTGAAACGAAAACAACAAAAATATGTCAGAAAAATACAACAATGAAAAATGAAAAGAAATAATGACGGAAAGACACAGAAAAATGAAATAATTTAAAGGAAACAAACAAACAAAAGAACGAAAACTTTACATGTAAACAATGCAATGTGGAACAAAGTTCATACACAGGAACTCCATTTGTGACATGCGCAATCGCATCATTTTGGGGGCGAAAATTTATTCAAATGCTTTCAAATGCAGAAAGTCGTGCAAGCGAGCAAGCGTGGCCAAATGAATTTGGCGTGATAGTTGCGTGCTTTGTTCACTATAAATGCTTTTGTTATGGGTAAGTACACTATCCCTTTACATAAAAGAAGTTAGTATTACATTCAATCAAAGATTTAAAAGCAAAATTAAAAAACAATACATTTTATTTTTTTGCAAACAAGTGCAAGGCTTTGCAGGATTTTTTTTTCCAACGTGTAAACGTGGAAGTGAAAAAATAACAGTTTTGCAGGATAATAGCAAGTAGCACTGTACGTTTTGTATATATGCACATTCATTTTTTAGCTGTGATATGCTTGTGTCTAAAATTGCTCAAGCAGACGTGTTCCGTGCAAAGTTAAATTCAATCTATTTTTATGGTATGTGGAGAGTCTTGCGGAAACCTTTCATGAGCTTACTGAAGTTTTATAGGCATTATACCCTGTTTTCAGAGTAATATGAAATGCAAACTACAACGAATTTCACCAAATTTTCACTGGATGTTCTCACATGTTTTGTCAGCACGTGTGCTCAGTTTACTTTGATGTCTCACAGTGGTTTCGCTGGACCACCAACATTTCCTTGGCTTCGCAAATTCAAATTCAGTTTTAATATTTGCAACTTGAATGCAGTGCTAATGAGTGAGTAAACTTCCCAAAATTTGCTTCTTGGCAACTTTAAACATTGGGGAATACCTAATAATAGTGAACAGTTGAAATTATGCTGATAACTTGTATACCTTGGTGCAGGATCAAGCTGCCATCTTTGTTGATAAGCAGCTGAATAAGCCGCCATTTGTTGTTCATCTAGTCCTTGTTCTGCTGTCGGCATCTGTTGGTGGACTCCTGCCTGAGGTGATAAGGGAGGGCGATGATCACTAACGTCACTGCTTATCATGGTGTCCTACATCAAAGGATTCATTAAACCAATGTGCTTCATGTGCTTAACTGATTATTGCATGCTTTGGCATAGATTTGCCATGTTATAACACCACTACAAAGCATTTACTATACACTTTCAAAGAAATTAAAGTTACTGCTAAAAGCATTATGTACATTGTTTGTTAATTTAACATCATCAGCAGTTGTGCTTCTAGATGCCAACTTTTCAACCATATTCAAAATAAGCAGCAATTACTTTACATTCCATATTTCATGTACAAAATGTTTTGAACTAAGACTAATCAGTAAAGGGAATTCAAACTGGATACATAGTCAAAACATAGTTCAAAAAGTGCCAACTATGACAAGTACAGTGAGCACAAATATTATTACAGGGACAAGTTTAATTAAGGCTTAGTTTGCTTGTGAGTTTGAAATTTATTTTAAAACAGACAGCTGTTACATTGTGCATTGTTACAAAACAAGTTAAGGTGATTGGTCAATGAACACTAGTGAGTTGTAGGTTAAATGCAAAATTCAATTCATAAGATTGTATTGGTTGATTATTTCACATACATCACAAAATACAATATATCTCAACTGAAAGACTTGCTTACCACTGATTGATTGATTTACTGGTTGATTGAATGATTGATCGACTAGTTGATGGATTGATTGGTTTGTTGATTATAAGGATTGATTGATAGTAATGACTGATTGATTGATCAATAATATTGATTGATTGAATGATTGATCAATTGGTTGATTGATTGATTGACTAGATAATCAAATATTATTGTTTGATATTTTGAGATGTATGCTTTTGTCACTTTGCTTTTTGTTGTAAATGTGAGAAAGTGCAGGCTAAATATAAATCTGACTCTACTTTCTCATCTGGAAAACGAGAGGTCAGTGGTTCAAATCCAGTTACAGTAAATACTGTTTTATAAATTAGTTAGCTGATGGTGACTTGTAAATGATTAATTAATTGACTGACTGACTGACTGTTTGACTGACTGATGTACAACCTTTGAGTGCACATCAACAAATTGAGAATGTCAATGTACCTCCATTCCTACATAGTGTTGTGTATGGTGATGTCCTTGAGCTCCTCCTCCACCTGAGTGCTGTACAACCTGCCAAGAGCTTTGAGGAAAAGAGCTTTGTACAGGACTAGTAACATACTGTGATCCTGCTGATATGTGCATTTGATTCATCTGATTGGCTAAAGCACTTTGATGAACTGCAGCATTATGTTCCATAGCCCCAGGACTTACAGCTATCTGACCCTAACAAACAGTATGAAACAACTTCTTTAGGCGCAGACCATTTGAGTTTGAAGGGCAATGTAAAAAATAACTACTTAAAGTCAATAATATACAGTGTATTTATATTTTCAATATTGGTATATTCAAGGTATTCAGTGTACATATATTCAGCGTATGTTCAAGGTTCATATTTTGGAATTATATTTAAAAATAAGTTGAAGTCCCCTGGAGTATACACATTGTACTCCTGTCCTTACTCCATCTGTGATATATGGTATGGTGACCTTTATTTTTATACGAATTTAGCACCAGTTAAACTGGTTTACAAGCTAGTCGTATTGATTAAAAGACATATAATATATCATTGACATAACAAACATGGCTTACATGAGGAAGCTGTGCTTGCATCTGTAGATAGTGCTGTGGGGTAACCCAGTTACCACCTGTTGGTAACTGTAAGGAAATAATTATTATTTTTTTTCTTTATAAATACTGGCACATCATGAGCCTATTGCCAGCAGTCTCCCTCAAAGGGATTATAAACATGAGCTCAAACTAGGACGATACACTCTGTGAGTGTGTGCTTACAATCATTTTGCCATTTATAACCCACGTTTTTCTCTCCAATTCCTGTGATCTCCTTAAACATCCCCTGCTATTATTTTGACAAGGTGTGAGGGACTGCTAGAAATAGTACCCCATTATTATGGATCTTTATTAAGACTAGAGTATGTCCATTAAATTGTAACCATAGCTAACATGACAGATCCCAATAAGATATTTTTGTGTGTTTTAGACTATGTCAGAAGCAGTGGTTAAAATAAGAGCAATGACAGTAATATCCTGTGGGTGAGTACTTACTTGGTAAGCAGGAAGATGTACACCTTGGACATAAGCACCCTAAACACAATATGATTGGAGTGGTTTTCAGTACAGTGTCTTGTCTATCAAAATTGTTTATTTTACATACCAGTACTATTTGATTTTTGTTTGAAATGTATATTGTCAGAGCATTCTTAAGAAGCTGAAAGCCACACAAAATTGCAGTTTGATTTCCTATTCATTAATTATGTGCATCTAAGAAAAACATGATTTTACAATATTTAAAATTATAATTATAATTAATTGTAGACATAGATAATATAATATTGGAATAACATAACTAATCATACTTTTGAGCATGCTCAGTCTGTACTTATATCATAAAATATACCTGACTAGGAATGGCAGAACCATGTGTAGATATCACTCTTGCACCTCTGTACATGAAACAAAGTTTATACCATCAATTTATACAAAACTAAGGTTGTTTTTGTTGCAATGTTATATCAAATATATGAATATCTTGACTACTGACCCATTCTGTAATACCATAGACTCATATCCTCCAACTTGTATCCCTCCCTGTTGATGGAAAAGAACACTTGTTCAGGCTTACTTTCACTTTTTTTTCCTAGTGTTGGGAACTTTATATAACATCTAATTTAAAGCTACAGGTTTTTGCATTATTTTATATTTTTGTGCTTACCTCGGGTCGAGATTGTTGCCATGGTTGATCTTAAAAAGATTAAAAAAACAAGTCTCTCAATAACAAATCTCTCAATAACAGTACTCTTTTTCAAGTTATAATGAAACATCAAAGCAAGCACATACCAGGTTGTCTTTTCTTGGGTCCACCATCAGCAAACTTCACAACTAATTCTTGAATACAACCTAATAAAATGATATAATTCTTTGTAATTGGGCAAATCATCTAATGCATGTTCATAGTGAGACATGTCTTACCATTGTTTTAGTTTAGTTTTAGTTTTATGCAAGTAACTTATTAACTGCTAATCAATAAGATAGCAAGATTTGCTTTCAAAGGACAGTGAGTTCATTAGGTTGAACTGTGTAAAGTTCTACAGGCTCAGACTTGAATGAACACAATTTTATTCAGGTAAAAATAACTGTGAGTAGTTCGAACTTTAGATGATGTAGTAAGTAGTTTACTAGTTTTAGTTTTCAATGCAGCAACTACTACAATAAAACTGAAGAACAATAGAGTTGAGCCCGCATGGGTATTTCCTTTACATTACACTTATAGTTCTACAGTGGGTACATGCCAGTGCTCTAGCTGTGTCATGCTAATGAGGGCCAAGAGGATGAAACAGCTGTCCATGGCTGCTAGTTGCACTGGCAAACTTTTTTTCATTTTTTGTGGTTAAAAGGCCATTGTGCTTTTTCCACTATTGAAGCCTAGTGGTTATTACACAGCTCATAGTTCATCTACTGCACATGCTCAAGCTACATTTTTCATGAGGTGAACCCACATGTCTTAGTGCCTTTACATTTCTATTTTAATTCAAAAATAAGGTGGCCACACTTGAGCAATGAAATGACTAATGAGAGGGAATTATTGAACTGGTAATCTAGTTCGTAGATATTTATCACATTTTGTTCACAGGGTCAAGGGAAGCATTACTGACAGTGCTTGTTACAGCCTATTAATTTGTTGTACCGAGACCCGCCGTTTTAAAACTTTGTTTTGATTTGGTCTTTACTGAACCATCAATCAAAGGCAGAGTTTATTTTAGATTAACCAATGACAGAACATGGTAGGGCAAGCTCCGCCCTGTGAAAAAGATTGGTGGTTCAGAAAAGACCAAAATGAAAACAAAGTTTTGTAACGGCAGGTTGTGATACAACGAATTTGGCTGTAATGTATACATTCTACTTACCAGGCAATGTCTTTTTGTTGAAATCTCTAATGACTTGTTCACACTTTTCTGAACTCTCCATTCTACAAAAGCGTATTATTTATCAGATATGGAGAGATATAATAATAACAATATTTATTTGAAGAAATCTTACTGATTGCTTCTCTTATTTACAATTGAGTATTAGCATTTCCTAGGAAATAAATTTGTATGAAAATTCTTTTTAACCTAGGAACTGCTAATTATAACAAATGACTGCTAAACTTTGGGATATACAGAGTGCTGGAACATTCTTGCATTGGGGACAGAGTGGTAGGAAAGAGGTACGGGTAATTTCATCTCTGTATTGTGTATTTTTCAAGCTTGCTGGGAGTGTATATTTTTTGTTTGTTTGTTTATTTTCTACTGCATGCATGTCCAAATGTTTTTCTCTTTAATTGTCCTTATAGGTGTATCTTTTGTTTTTCCCCAGTTCAAAACCCCTTCATTGTTCTAATATCCTAGACAATCTCAAATTTCAGATTTTTAACCTGAACTACCAATGTTAAAAAAAATGTGTTCCAGAATTTGGAAATTTGGTTAATTACCTTGCAAAACCAACACCTTTGCTATTGGTATCTTTATCCCGTAGTATTCTGGTTGAAATCACCTTTCCATACTTGCTAAACATATTTTCCAACATCTAATAAACAAATTGTACCAAATTCAGATTTGCTAAATTACACTGTTAATAAATAAAAAGTTCAGTTGAGAGGTCTGCTTCAACAGTCCTATACAATGGAGTGAAAGCTTAGCCTAAGTGCTTTTGTCTTATTGTGAAGGATCATTATTTACTCTCAAAGTGTAAATTGGTCCTAGAGTTCTAGAACCTTAAATATTTTCAGTTTTCCTTTTGGAGCATTATTTAGTGCTTTCCAATCAACAGAACCCTTTGGGATAGGTTTACATTTAGTTTACATTTAGTATTTAATTATATAGACTTTCATCTGATTGAATGAATTGTGATACAACCAAGTCATTTTCAAGTCAACAAAGTTATTTTCGCATGAGCAAGAAACAGTAAAGTTACAATACAATAGAGTACTGTTTCCGACTTAATAAAAACGAATATAACAATACTGAATATAGTATACTTACAGCTTCATCATAGTGTGGAGGAAGATTCTGAATGTATAAATTTGTAGGGTCTTGTTCTTGTTGCTGTTATAGTAAAAAAACAGTTTAGACAAATTGTATAACAAAGAATCCTAATTCTACAAATGTCCAAAAAAATAATTTTCATTTTAAAATAATTATTATCAAGTAACATAATACTTTATTTATGTTGTGATTTGTCATGAAAGATTCAATAAAAAAAAAAACTTGTGATAAAGCTAAATAGCCATGGCCCAAAATGCATTGTAAGTTCAAGGGCAAGACATTGTGATTAGGTATGGGATCATGCAATTTGTCAGGCAAGAAATTAAATTGTGTGTTTAACCAGTCTAAACAAAAGCAGCAAATGGACATGCAAAAGAAACTACATCTATTAATGTCCACCATGCTTGCAGGATTTTATTTTCTTTTATCTCCTCTACAATCATTTTGTCGTTACACTATGAAAATATGCATCATCATCATCATTCTAGATTTGATCTGTAAAAAAATCACAAAGAGTTTACAATGAATTTATCTGAATTTTTTGCTCTTTTTGAAACAAACCTTAGAATTATTCATACATTTTTGAAGTGTTTACAATCTAAACCTTTCTACAAGAAATACAAATGCAAAGCCCATGTTGTGAAGTCACAAGGACAGGATTAGTTTTTATTTTTGTTGAAAGTCCAACAAATATATTGGCACATTAATAGTAAGTGAGCTTATATTTTCAAGTGGTTTTAAACCTGATATAACATATTGATAAAAGAGATGATTCTTTCAGGTAACATTCAAAAAAACATTTCAATAGAGAGTATTTTTAGTGCACATCCCAAGCTATTATATAAAATGTAGGTATGTTTAAAAAACTACAATATCCAAAATATCAAATGATTATGATATTTGTCTTTATTATTTTAGTTCTTTAGTTGTAACAGAGAGAAAAAATGACAAAAAAGGCAGATGTCACAGCCCCACCTGCTGAGCCAACCAGTATGGTGCACCTAGTTTAGTTCTTGATACATAATAAACCTACTGGTATTAACATAACTATTTCTGGAATGTTTTTGTCCTTTGATTGAATTGAAACACCTAGCTGTGATGACATTTTGCAGGGTAGAATTCAACAGGTTATGTTAGAAATCAAGTGTCAACCCATTTCATCTGCTTCTCAAGAGGGCATACATGCATGACTATATCCTATCACTAAACTTTGTCACACACTTGGAAGCTGAGATCTTACAACTATTTACATATTTATTAAACAGTTTGTGCACTAAATGCCTGTTTCACACTGTGGACAGAAACAATATCTGTTTTTCTTTTATAAATAAAATATTTTGAATTGCTGTTATCTTAAAAAGAAACTAGTCATCTTAAGTTGAAAAGCTATTTTTAGACATAAAAAGGAAGGGAATGAAGTGGTATTTTCTGTAAAAAAAAACTCTCAAATCTTGTTAATGATATGTTTTATGATATATACATTATATATCTAGTTGTGGATTAGTCTTTTTTTAAATAAAACATCTAGCTACTAGTGTATGAAATGTTCAAAATTTAATTTCATGTTTGAACAACTGTTCAGAAAATTAATGTTTATAAGCTGTTTATGTCATTAGGCTTTTGTTGCGCTGTTGATTTATTTGATTTTGATTAGCAAATTAAATGTGACAGAATTTGCCAGATTACTGTAAATGTAAACAGATTTGTTTAATAGTTTAAGTTAAATATAACCATTGGATTTATCTTAAATTAGAAAATGTGACAGACTTTATTTTTGTAGACCTTTATATACAAACTTATGGCTTTGTTGGATGCATTTGTATTCAACACTAGGAACTGATATTAAAACAAAACCTTTTTTGATTCCCCAGTCTATATTATTTAATTAGAAGCCACAGATTATGTTCATTTTTTTTATATCCATTCTGTTTTTCCACAAGCATGCCCCTTTGCTAGATGAACTGTCATTTAAAACCTGCAAGAATATTCTTCAATTTTTCATGTTTACAGATCATCAAAAGTAGCTACTAGTAAGTCCATTGAGCAGGTGTTTATAAGAAACATCACTGGTAAGTTATTGTGTTTATAATTAGTCTTTGATTTTACACCATGTTATCATGAATTATGAATCTCATGGAAAATGTCAGTTTTTTTGGTTGTTTCATTTTTGTTTTGTTTTGGCGACTGTTAAGAAGAGGATTAGAAAGGTTAAAAATAATAACCATGGAAACAAAAAGGGGTTTAATTTATCTAATTTATTGTATGAAAGTTAAATGGTCAAATTGATATCTCACATACTGATAATGAAAGGATTAGTTAATAACCACTTCTTTAGACAAAAGACTTCTAATCTAGTTCATTATGACATTATTTGAACAGTCCATTATAAAACAAAGAGCACCCTTAAAAAGGTTTAATGGGCTTAATTTACTGTGAGATTAAAACCACAATGAAATTGTTAACTTCCAATTAACATGTAAGACTAGCATATATATTTTTGAAACAATTTGTTCTAAGGGAAGTATCGGAAAATGTGTGTCAAAGTATATAAGATTAAAATCGAACTCCCACATCATCACTTCACTGTGGATTTATTAAAACAAACTGATTATGCATCCACATGTTCTTTTTTTTCTATAGAAAAATCTTATTTACATTTTATTTCAAAAACCTGCTAAAATATGACTTGTGCTTATAGTTTTGTATGTGCCAGATCAAACAAATTAATGCAAATAATATCAAGGAGGAATTAAGTGGAGTTTGAACTCTTCAAAACCACTGCAACCTATTTTTTATCAAAAATATATTTTTCAATGGGATAGTGTAAAAACAAAAGAAAAAAAAAAACTTTTTTAAAGCCAAAAACCCAAAAACTGCATCCAAGATAAAGCCAAACTGCAAACCCTTGCACCCTGAACAATACCATCAATAGTCCCTTGTAACAGTTGCTGCAACTGCCCTGCACTACCATAAGACATCAAAATAGTAAATAATGATTAATAAATCAGTAATAAAATTGTACCTTTGCCATTTGTGCTTGGATACCTCGACTAACTAATGCCTGGACAGCTTTTTGAGCCGCTGCAGGACTCTCGAAATCAACAAAGCCATACCCTGATATGAAAGAAGTAGTAATACTGGTTTAAAATCTTTATTTGCAATTAACTCCTTGGTATAAAAGATATCCTGTCATCTCTGCCTCAATAGCAATTTTGAGTCCAGCTCTTGTTCTTGTAGACTTTCCAAATTGACCAGTTTCAAGTTCTTCTTTGCTCAGGCTAAGCCTCAATTGTAGGTAAATTCACAAAAGAGTCAATACAAAACCATTGGTATTTATATTGTTTTTGGATTGATGCATTCCCACGGGATGTACTCGTACAAAAGAATATATCACATACTATCGAGGCTTAGACTGAGCAATGAAGAATATGAAACTGGACTATTATGTACATCATATTACAGGGCCCTGATTATGTTAAGCATTGCCTTTCTTCTTGTTATGGCCATCATGGTCGTTGTTGCATGATGTTTGAAAAATAGTTTTGTTGTTGTTGTTGTTAATTTTATTATTTTGTTGTCCAATAGTAATAATATTTCTCTTGTTGTCATTTACTTGGGTAACTTGGTATACATTTTAGAAATCATTCTAAATTAATATTAATTTCTACAATACTATTCAAAGCACATATATTCAATGGATTTTCAACTTGTTGATCAGTTGTTTATATATAGTATTGAACAAATTGTATAAGAAAACCAAACCTATTCAAATGGTAAAACTCATGATTATGCTGGTCTACCTTACCTTTACATAAATTAGTATCTTTGTCTAAAATAGCTTTAGTTGATATAATTGCTCCATATCTACAATTAAAGAAGATTAGATCCATTACTAATATTTGTACAAACATACTCAAGATGAATCATGATTGGTTAGTTTTTATTTGGGTGGTAATCAGAACTTTGACTGACAGGAGCAAAAAACACCAAATTGCAGCAAAGCATTGATTTAATGTCTGAGTTTGCAAAAAAAGGAAAATTTCAGTAAGCACAATTTTAAAAAAGTGGTTCTTAAAATTATTGTCATTACATTATAAGTCATTTTGAGAATGAATAGCTAGAGTGCAATAATGGCTTTTGGCAATTCCTTTACACCTTATAGCTATTGCAGCAGTTTAAATCAAAACTCCCAATATGGCATTAAATTGGTCTTCTCCAGTCATGGTGTTTCTTAGATCACAAATGATAATACTTTCCAAATGTATGTGATTGCCTTACTTGTGACATAGTCTCACTAAATCTTCATCTGTAGTATTTGCTTTAAGACCTCTAATGTATAGATTTGTTCTGCTTAGTTTTTCCTCTCCATCGACTGTGCCTTGAGTATCACCTCTATCGCTAGACCCTCTACTGCTTAAGCCAGGTGAATTGGACGATGGTACAGAATAAACCTACACAAAAACAAACAACATGTTTAGTTAAATCACATGTTGTAATAATTAACAGGGATACAAGCAGAAGTGATATTTCTAACAATGGGACTCTAGCTGCCAAAGCTCCCTTTCTCCAATGCATATTAGTGTTAGGAATATTAGATTTCTCAATACTGAATTAATATTACCTAAATATTACATGAATAGACTAGTGATTATTACTAATTATTTATTTCACCCACTGACCATTCCATTAAAATTAACAATCGTTATTCATTGTCCATTACTAGACTTACACTACTTTGTGGATAGCCTGGATACATTGGTGCCGGTGCATGAAACTGGGCTGCTCTTATTCCTTGGAAATGCCAAGTTTGTGGATAAGCAGTAACTGGCCAAGTTGGCAGAGGGTTTTGTGGATTGGTACGTCCTGTTGCACGACTACTATGTACTGGGGACTTTGTCTGGAGGAAAGTCAATAATATCAAATTAGTGAGTCATAGTCATAATTACTTATCTGCAAAATACAAATATTTTAAATACATTTTACTGACACAGTTATTTTGACTGTCTCAAAAGTTTACAAATTTTTTTTTGTTCTTTTTTTTTTTTGAATTTTTCAACAAACTAGAAAAGATATAACAGTGTTATGGCATCAAATAATCATTAAAGTGTTTATGCACATTTTCAAAAGAAATGTAAATTTTTCATTATATCTTTTATTATATCTTATCAAAAACTTCATTGTGTTGATGAGTGAGGTCATATTTATTACTAATGTTATTATACCATTTAAGTCTGAACTTTCAAAAAGAATCTGTGACAAGTTTATCTCAGAAATAGCCAATCAGAATTTGTTCCACTAAAATCAAATGGGTGTTTCAATGTACAAAAGGCATATTACGTATAATACATTTTAGAGGTAAAATATTATATAATGTTGTCTAACATTACATTGAACAAATATCCATGTAGAAAAAAATCAAATAATTTTACACATTTATTTGTGATTTAATTAAAAAATCTTGTTCATACCGTGGAATAATCAAATACGATTTAGCGATATTTATGCATTTTATAAGTTGACTTTACTGCAGTTTTGATGTTTTCCTTTTTAAATTTGAAATTCCACATTATTTTTCCATAATTGAATTTTCTTAGCTTTTTAACTTTGATTCTTTTCATGTTTTCCAATTCCAAATATCCCCTTCATTCTATTTTTAGCAGACCACATTGCATTGTGCATAATTTGTTTGATCGCAGTATCTATGTATTTCAACTTTTATTTTGCAATTTCAACACAATTTAAAGGTCTTTTATACTTGCAAGTATGAGCTAAAAATAGAGGTTTGGCACTTATATGGACTTAAATAGATTTCACTAATATGTAGGAAGCAATATAAATAATAAACATTCACTTCCTTTCTTTTAAATATCTTTTTATAATAATGTTCACTGTCTCTTTAACATCTCCCAAAAAATTATTTCAACAATTTTCAAAGTGTTGGATTAAAAGATGCCAATCTAGCCAAGAGAAAACATTTTTCAATACCAGTATTTACAAAGTGTCTAAAGCAAGTGTTTTTGGTTGGATGCAAGTATCCCAGGTCAAGACATTACATGGTCAACTTTCAACAAATTCAAGTATATGATTCCATTCCTGGATCATATTACAAAACAATGTACACCACAGACTAAACCTACTGGATATTCCCAACTCAGCGTCTAATTTTAATCTTTGTTTTCTCAGCTATATATAACGTGTGTTGGCATTTTTAAGATATAGAGAGGTACAGGAATTTAATTCAATAATGTAAATAATAAAATCAAGAAAAGACTTTGAAGAATTGGATATTTGCCCTGTGTTTTGATGTTTGAAATACCTTAGCAATATCATATAACAAAACATGTGTTGTTATAAGAAAAGGGATTACTTTATGCTTGAAAATAACATGAAAACTACATCTAGTCGTGTGACTTTATGCTAAGTACCTGTCTTGGTAGAATGCTTGGAATTTTTTTCTTGTTTTGCTGCTGTTTTAGTTGTACTTGCTGCAATGACAAATTACAATTTTCAAGGGCATGTTACAAACCAATCAAAGGATGTGAAGAGGGGCCAACAGGAAGAGCAACTATTTATGGCAGCAAGGGTCAGTGACCATTACATACAATCATGACATCTTGAATCAACTCAGTGAAAAAACAACCTTTCATTCATTATATTACAACAAAACCGTGGCCAAAAATAATCAAAATATCAATAGATGTATAGGTGATTGAACTGAAGAAGTGCATTGGACAAAGTGTTCATGTCAAAAAAGAAAATAACACCTATATTTACATTACAATTGGAATTAAATATTATTGAAAATATACATAAATTCTATGAAAGGTACATTCTATTCCAATGGTAGAATTCTTGCGAGAAGCTAAGATGCAATAAAAGGAAGGTTGAGTATTTATGGGGTGAAGGTCATAACCTAAAAGCCATACACATCCATGATGGTATATTGGTATATCCGCGTCAAAAATGTGAGAAAAATGTACAACTTGATCATGAAAAAAATATCCCTAAGAAAGGAAAATAAATCGAATCAAACTCTGAAATCCAACAGTTACAAATTAGTTTAGTTTAGAAACTACAAGAGGAAACAGTTCGTTTTCGTGTTTTTTCTCGATAACGCTTTGTGAATGCCATGCAATGTCTACTTAGTAGGGATTTTTTATCAAAATGAACCAAAGTAGATTCTTGAATACGCTGATTGAACAGAACAAAATTATTAAATACATCAACCACATTTAGAACCAAAAGTATAGATGTATTCATACGCGTTTTTTTTGTCGTTGATCTTTTAAACTGATGCGTAATGAACTTGAAGCACTCAGTGAAAAAAAATCAACACATCTAAAGCAATTCATCCGTTTAGCAAAAAGTTGACATGAAAATAAGTTGATAACGAACAGTCATTCTGGATTTGCAGTAGTCACATGCTGTCGAAAAATGATAGATGGTGGTCAATGACGCCCATGTTAGACCGTTTTAAACAACACGGAATCAACAGGGTTTTTTCAAAGTTGGTGGGTGGACGGCATTAATTCAATATTGCTCATGTAAATTTGTTTTCATCGATCGAGCTTCGCTGAACAACTACATGAGTCACGCACTGTAACCAACACAAACCAATACTCACGAACTTTTCAAATTCACTCATCAATCACAAATACAATTTTGAAAAACATCGAATTGTCGCGTGTGACCAAGAATTGTGAGGAGTATCTCACTATGAAGAAAGCGCGCGCTCACTAGTTCGATTGGGTCGAGAAGGACACTTTACTGGCTTTCTTGTTTACAATTAACCATACAATAGTGAAGAAACAAAGAAACAGAGATTTTAGTTATTGCTTGGTGAAAAATACAGTGAAACAAATACATGATACAAAAGAAATGAAAAAAGCTTAACGAATCAACCAGCTTGCAACATAGTGTAATAGAAAATAAATCAAACACCACGCAAATAAACTCTTCTGGCAATCAATATTTCGAAGTCTGTCAATGACGCTTTTTTGTTCTAAAAATGATAGCTAGCTGATTTAAAGAATACAAGTAAAAAATTGTAAATGACACGGCCTGTGGTTATATTAGCGAAAATGCTAAGTAGATGTTGTGGAAAGCGGCAAAGCAGTTCTTAAAGAGAACCGTACAAAAAATCAAAACAAAGAAGAGATTCGTGTTAAACGAAGGGTCTATGAGAAAGAGCGAGAGATCGATTGTCATGGCTGTAGTAGTGTTGATCTATCATAGTATGTGTACGATAGTAATATGATTTAACAATGCTGTCGCCAAATAGTCGTTGTTTGATGTTTGCTACACACAAAGGAGTTTCAATAACAATAACCTTATGGAGTACGGTCGTCCATTGCCTCTACAACTCTACACCAAGATGAACAAGTGCAATCACATCTATCGACGTTACTTTGTTTACAGAACGCTAAAAACGCGGGAATGTGAAGAATTCGGATCTCTTTGCGAAGTCTGCACGCGAACTTACAATCGAAGTCTTTATCGCAAGATTTCATTATTCATGATTAAGTGGAGGTACTATTGGTAGGGAAAAATTTGCTAAACACCCTTTAATGTCTATCTAGGCTGAGCAAACAAGTCAAGATAGTTTTTGATCACGGTATTACATTGAACCTTTGATGCCATTTTCAACACATTGATATCCCTTCGATAATAAACAACACTAAAACAGCTTCCCTGAATTACCTTTTTATCGATGTCCTTGTCTTGTAGATTCTTGATTTTATTGTCAGCATCGTTTGCATCAGCCTGTGTTGTGATTCTATTGGTATCATGATCTGTAGTAGTGGTTGGACCTCCAGCTTCGTCCGTACTACGATGGGTGTCATTTTCCTTAGTATGGGTTCGCTCGCTTGATGCAGTAACTCGGTCTGTTGTCATTGTAGAAGGCGAACGATTGGAAATTGGGCTTTCGTTCATCATACGCAAGCGTGTTATTTCTAATAGATGCTACAGTGCAACACGGCCGTCTTCATGCTTTCAGTCCTGTAATCATAGTTAGGAAGAACAACAACAGTTATGGCAACATCGATTAATCAAGAGCGATTGAGAATACAGTCAAGGGGAGTGAAAAGGCGGCTATTATGACAAACATGGCAGGCCTAAACACAAACCACTGATCGAAAGACCTTAAAAACCTTAAAGAAACAGTGTGCGAGGCGAATAGACAACATAAACGAACGTAAACAAATCACACGTGGCGATTTATGTTTTTTTTTTCAACTGATGGATACCTTGCTAACGAACCACAAACGAACTTTTGATCACGGTGATTGATCGTTCGATTTCTTGAAAAGAATCTTTACTCCATTTACTAGTATGCACGACCAGTTAATGATGTTATTGCTTCATAGGTAAACAAAGTAACGCCATCAATGTTGCTAATTTCCCGCCATTCATATAGAGTGCGCGCTTGTGACTCCTTTCAAAAATCACCTCTCGAACTTTACATCCACTCTCACCTCGACCAGCACGCAAACCCTCCGTGAACAACCATTGACAATTGGATGGTAATTATTGTAATTTTTTGACACTACATGACACGTGATCGCATTTTAACCAATCAAAGCGCTCGGCGGGAAAGCTTCTATGTTGTTTGTTCAATTATTAATCAAGATGCTTGGATTGTAGAGCAGTTCTTTGCTATGTTTCTTTAATTGACATACACACAATATGAACACGGTCTTACAAACTCCTCAGATACAGTTGTAATACACCTAAAATATCATGGAAGACTACAGTGGTTTTTAAAAGACGCTAACAACAATTACTAAAACGATCTCTATTGTTTTGAAACTTGTCACTGTCAAATACTTGACAAGGGATTGACCAATCACACTGCACCATTTTTATGTTTACTTGTTTCGAAGGATTCAAATTACGAGCTGGCGATAAAAATGGCAGCGAACCATAAAAACATGGCGCCATTTTTCGCTATTTCCCATTCGTTTATTTCACCTTACTATTAATGCGTCGAAAAGGAGATAAAATGATATACCATCTACAAGATGAAAAACAAGGTGATGAATAAAACCGCTCGGTTGTTCTACAAATAAAATACATAATTTTAAATCAAAACTGTTGTATAAGCGATTCTAAATCTGTTTCTGTCAAAAGCCAAAACCATTAAATACAGAGCGACAGGATAAATGTCTACTTTATAAAAAGACGAAAAGCGAGTACGTCGTCATTAATAACTGGTGGGTCGTCTAATTCTGCTCTCATCGGGGAGCTAAAATTCCCAGAATCGTACTAAATTTGATTTCTAAATTTACATGTGAATGAAAAAAAGAATCCTGCAGATTGCATGAAAAAGATAATAAACTCCATGGGATATAATTTATACAGGTAACGATAATCAAAAAATAATTGTAAAAAATCTATTAAAAAGAAAGAAAAGAAGCATCAAATGATTGGTAAGAAATGCTATTTAATAAAGTATAAGTGTTTGTCGAGTAGTTCCGTAAAAGAGTGCTTATATTGGCCTTGTTTGACAACAAACATTGCTTTCTACGAAGAAAAGAAGACTGCGTTCAAGAATCACCTTGAAGTTTTGTATGTTATATTGTGATTAAAGTTATAAACAAGTTTTTAAAATATTGTTAGAACGGCTGGTACCCGTCACGCGATAACGCAAATAAATTACCCACAAAATGTTTGAATAAATAATAAATTAAGTTCATTAAAAACACCACAAAAAACTGCTAACAAATAAAAAATATCGCAATACCACAAGAGATTAAATCAAAAAAATAAAAGTGGCTTAACTTACTGTAAAACAGTTCTTACAAAACACGATATTTTTTTTCCAAAAAATATTTTGGCACGCGAATCTTTCTGTCATTTTCACCAAAAGTACGAAAAAATATTGCTCTAAAAGGGCTGGCGATGACTTGAAAAGAAAATGTTTTAGCGAATAGGAAATGCCAATTTAATAACGAATAAAACGTACGAAACTACGAGCCGACTATTTGATCAAAAGTGGAGCGCTTTCTAATAGTTTAATGTTGATTTCATTATAACTGACAAATTAAAATAAACAAAATCAATATTTATTTTTTTGATGTCAGAAAAAATAATCAAACGGGCAAATGAACGAATGAATAAGTAAATAAATAAATGAATAAATAAGTACACAGATACATAATAAAAAATAATAAATAGACACTTAAGTTTCATAAAAAATAATAATTTTCTTTTAAAAAATGTTATTCACAAAAAAATAATGTGATTTTAATCAAAACACAAAAATCTCTTGCAGAGGGATTGAATGTGTATTAAAAAAAAAATATATAGTGAAAGAAAACAGTTTTTCGACTTAAGACTGCATTTTCCACAGAATATCGATCCGCTTCAAACTGGATAATAAATAGTGCGAACATGGGAACAAATCCATAACTTATGATTTCAAAGAAATTTTGATCCTTTCAACTTTTAACAAAATATCCGGCGAGTGGAAATATTTACGAATATTAGGGAATGTTTATCAATTTTATCAATCTTACCTTCCCTGTTCGCTGTATAAATAAATATGTAATAACAATACCAAGAAAATCAAGACGACAACAATTTGTGCAGTTTTGGAATTGAGCTGTGATTAACGGCAAAAGATGAAAGTAATTTCAACCCTATTTGAGACATAAACGTATAACATGGAAATAAAAAAAATACTACTTTTCACCCTGGAACGCAAAAAAATCAGTTTTTTCCACGTTTAATCAAATTCAAATATATTGATAAAAGATTACAAGAAAGAACAAAGCAATCAAATAAAAAGTTGGTACCTTTACCTAAGCCCATCGGTTTTTGTAATACTTTTGCTCAAGTTACAACCCAATTCTCATTTTCTACAGTTTTTTAGCTGTAAATCCAAGTTCCACTTTGTCAAATCGCACTTTAACTCTCTAAAAACAGGCCAATCCCAAGCCAACCATCAAGGAATGTGGGGACAAACGCAAGGAATGCGGAAGGGAAAATTTCAACAGCTTTAATAATATAAAGAAACGAGCGACTGAAAAATATTAATCTTAGTTAAAAATCAAGATATGCAAACGCTTACTTTTTGTAAAAGACAGTTAATACGGATGTAATTTGTCGAGCGTGATTTGTGGCATACAATAAGTCGTATAAACGTGTTGATACGCAATTGTTTTAAGGTGTGTGGGAATTTTTACTACATTAACAATTTGAACGTTAATTATTATTTGAGTACATATTTTTTTACTGAGTGTAATGCATAAAATTGAGGAAATTTTCTTAATTATTTTTGTATTTTAATTCTGAAACACATTTTAGTTTTTTGACCACGTCTTTTACAAATATTTATTTGCTCAACTGAATTGTCTCATTGAAAAAGTACCTCCCCCAATCGTTCAAATGACGATCCTTTTTTAGGTTATTGTTTGGTTGTAGTGTTTCGTCAAATACAAAACAAACGCGACTTAGGTCTAAAAGGAGATCATTAAAAGCCTTCTGTGGTTCATCGCGGTCTCTTTTTGATAGAGAATGGGTCAAGAGAGTTGGACCCCACACAGTGTTCAGTCCTACGACAACTAAATGTGCCAGTGTTTTGTATTTTAGTACCAATACGATTGGGACACAAAATGTTTTTATGCTAAGCACTGATATTATTTGATTGTCGTTTTCATCTTCATTATTCTTTGTATATGTGTGTGTGTGTGTGTGTGGTTGGGCATCTGTACATAGCCGAAACACATTGTGTATTTTAGTTATCTATCTATAAATTTGTTTATTTAATATTTCATTATTAGCCTATCTATTATTTTATCAATTTATTTAATATTGATTTATTTAATATTGATTTATTTAATATTGATTTGTAGACGAAGCCATTTGATTGTTTATATTTCTCTTATTTGTTTACTTCAACCATCGTCCCAGTTAACTAGTTTCTAATCATTACGAAAATAAAGTCACGAAAATCAAGTGCGTTCCGCCATAGCGAGAGTTGACGATAATAAAGCTACATTATACGCAGACGCCATCTTGGATTTGGAGTCCGCACAGGTTCTCGCTTCTTTGACTTAGCTTGTGGCAAACGAATTGACTTTGTACATAATATTTGAAACAAAAATGTGTATTTCGTGCATTTTGTTGCCGAATTCAGCTTGCGGTACATGATGCTGATTTATGACTAGAATAATATCCCCGGGTTATAAAGGCACATTCAATATCAAGTGCAAAGTTTACGGAAGTTGTCGACCGCAAAATCTATTTCTTAGTATAACTAGACGGTTACGGTCACCGATGAAATGGTACAGCAACTGAGTTATGTAACAAAGTAATACAATGCCGGTGGAGAATATCTATACAACAAATTACTAGGTACAAACCATAGTTAAGTATATTATAGTTTTGTCTTGGTTGGCCTGGTTGGTTGCTTGTTGATTTGCTTGTTTATATTTAGTTATCGTTTCGTTTGTTTTTGTTTCCTTTTTATTGTTTGTTTGTTTGTTTGTTTGTTTGTTTGTTTGTTTGTTTGTTTGTTTGTTTGTTTGTTTGTTTGTTTGTTTGTTTGTTTGTTTGTTTGTTTGTTTGTTTGTTTGTTTCATGTCGTAGGAAACACATTTCTACTCAAAGCAATGCGAGAAAACTAACAAAAAACAAACTCTAAAACATGTAATGGCATGTCTAGATTATATTTGTCATATTTTTATCGGTGTGCAATAGTATTTCCATGAATATTGCTTAAACTGGTACAAAGGTTACTCAAGGTTATTCAAGATTTAGAGATTTTGTCACACCGTACAAGTGTTCGAAATAATTTGCATATCAAACGATACTACAGTATTGTTGCAAAGTCACATTAAAAAGTAGTTCGACAAATCGTTTTGTGGAAGTAACTAACAGGAGTAAAAAAACGAACACCGACCGTATTGGAATAACTCTGAAGAAGATTTGTAGGAAAATGTTACAAAATGCGCAATGCTCGTTCTCAAGTACAAATGAAAGGAAAATACACCAGCTATCACATTTAACTATTCTGGTCGTATATTTACTGATGCTTATAGGTGAGAATTAATATCATATTTATATGCATGTATATAGTTTAGTTGTGGCACATGCATAGTTAGTTGATGTTATTATTGGGTACTGGCTATATTTAGTTAACCCTACTCAAGAGCCAACGAAATACAACGAAACAGGTTACATGTAACTCTAGAATCAATTATCTAAGTCTTCGATATAGTTACAATTATTGTACTTACAGTTGCACTGCAATAACTAGTTTCGAAACAACACTAAACATATTGGTAATTTCACTTTGTACAAACAATAAATGGCGAAAACGCAATTCTTATGTACATTCAATTCTTGTAAACTGAGCTTCAATGAGCATTGTAAAGAATCAATCAAAAATACTGACGAGCAATTGTCGGTATTGCAGACAAGAAATCGATAGAGTATTTTTTTGTAGTTTTGAGGTGCACAAGATTTGGTGTTTGATCAAGTAGTCCATATGGAAGTGCATTGTAAAACAACTAGATTGCGGTTTGTTAAAGACCAAAATGTAAGTGCAAAATCAGCCATTATTGAAGTTACACCTCCGGTTATACATTGCAATATTCTCCTGATGTAATTCGTCCCAAAAATTTGTTAGTTGATCGATACACCGCAGAAACTTTCATAAACAATTCAATATGTAACGCTTTTCGTCAAGCTAGATACCAAACGAGGAAAGAAAGAAGTAGCTTTTCTTAATCAATCCGGTGTTATTTGACAGTTCGGTTTCTGGGTACTGCTTAAAGCTTGGAAACAATTGCTACACTAGATTCCAGCAACACCCTAGGCACAAAAGGCAGCTTTTTCGAATACTAGCCTGTATATATATATTATTTCTTTTTTGTGCATGATTCACTTTTCCAAAAGACAACAACTAACAACAACCGAGGCAGGAGATAGTTCTGTAACTCATTCCTGAAGATTTTGTCATGTTGAATATTATAGAAATTCACTCAGATAGATAAATTACACACGCTATCCTATGGATTACAAGAGAACATAAAGCCGGGAAACTATTAAAAGTATGAGAGAAAACAAGTTTTAAAGCCTTCTGCGCCTACTGTCACAAAGAGGCAAAATTATGGTAACGATGCAAGTAACACAGAATTGTGCAGTGTTACAACTGCACTACAAGTATGTGAAAAAAAAGTAATCGATCGAACCTTGCTCAGAGGTTGCAGTACACGTACTATATGTGAATAGATTCATAGCAAATGGCGAGTTCGTTTCTACTATGATGGTAAATAGGTACATATAAAACGATTGAGGTGACTATCGGTTCCTGAGATGATATTTTTGGACCATCAAGGCTGGAGAAAGCTACCTTGTAAATATTGATGGCAATAAAACAATTTGTCGGACTAGCGATCTGCACGAATTGCTGAACATGTAGTTGCATCTCGCTGAAGACAAATTTAAGACTGAATAAGAAGTTGTGTGTTTCCATATCGAAGAAAGCAATGGTCTTCCATTATAGCGCAAATAGAAATGGCTTCTAAAAGTATACTACCGAGAAACCAACGATTGTATAATTACAGCAGTGATTCAAGAGTAAGGTAAACGTACGTATATGGTTTGAACTTGAAGACACTGATGAGAGTAGAACTAGTTGCACATTGACGAAGAAACAGGCTTTTTAAGCCCGATTTATGCAACGTACGATTTTTCGCACACGATTTGCAGTATGTATACGAATAGTTGTAACTTCTAAATCGAGTCGCACGCGGGTTCTAAAATTTGTAGTAGAACGTGCTACGACTAGTTTTAGAAGGTTTTGAACCTCACGACTAGTTGTGCACTACAAATCGCACCGTGTAAATCGGCCTTACTAGATACACGAGGGTGAAACAAAGCTCAGAAATGACGGAATTGGAAACGGTAGATAGTGCAAGAATATTACATTGCTCAATGATATCTCAAAAACGATCTGAATACACCTGCATGAAAACGACTCCCAATTAGATACATCTGTACGCATAAAAAGGCTTGTACAGTCCATCACCAGTAAACACAGTTCTTGGAAGATTGCCGATGACTTAACTCCATAGTGCAAGAATGTGATTCACTTGACTGATAAGGTGTACAACATCGCACGGTTATAGAGCTAAGGTTTATGTGCAGTAGTGGAATGAAATCTGGAGGCGCTTCATATGTCTCATAGTCCACCAGAAGAAAGTAAACCTTTCGAAAGATTGAGACCGAGAACTGGTGCAAGAATGTCTACCAGCTGATACGATAGATTGTTACACTCTAGCACGCAATGCATTCATTAACATTGTGTCTTCACTCGAGAGACCTTCATTGTGCATCAAGGGGAGGAAAACAAAATTTAACGAGATGACAGCAAAGGTAAGTAGTGCAAGAAGTTTGATATTCTCTTAGAGTACATCTTTATATACCTTAAAAGAAAGTGGCCCAGTAGTCAACCCACATGTTTATGAAAATGAAAATTGGACCACATAAACTGATGTGTAACTTCAAGGGACCTTCACTTGCTAGATAAACAGTGCTCCCTACGTAGAGTGCAGCCCCTTCAAAGAATCGTCTACAAATCAAAAGAACTCCTCTCAGAAAGAACCCCTGAGTCTAGAGTTAAGAGCACTAGATATACCATGTGGAGAATTAAGGAGAACAAGCCGGGCTTCTTGCTATGAACACGCAAATAACTTCTTACATGTCATTTATCAGCAAAATGTAGAATACTGCAGTTGTCGTGAATAGAGATCAGAGAGTAAAGAAAGATGGTGTTGTTTACCTGTTCACCGAGATACCACCTAAAGCTGAGCCAATTTGGGCAATAATTATACAACCACAACAAACACGAAACTCACCAGACGATCACAATGACCAGAAATAATCGTCACTTTTTCTTTATTTCGCCACGTCGTGATTATCAGGTTTTTTATAGCAGTTTGATACTAAAATGGAAAGTGTTTTACCGGTGGTTGTAATGTTGTTTATATCTGCAAATATTCATTATTGCCTACACGTGTCGTTATATAATCAAAGCCAATCGGTACAGGCACTTTTAATGAACTCTTGCCAAACAATGAACAAAGACTTGTGGTCCAAAAAGTCCGAATACATCTATTTTTACAACACTAGATCCTACAACAAACTTGAAATGAAACTACACTACAGAATCGATGTGTATTTGTTAACCAATTCTTACCGTGTTTATGTTGACCACTTTTGTACTACCTACAATCTTATTACCTCGTAAATACACTACATGTAAATCGTTTTATGCGCTATTTACCAAACAATCGACCTTTTTTTCTTGTACAGTATTGTAAAAACATGATTAAGTATATACTTGCACTGATTGGGCTGGAAACAAATCTCTTTGATAGGAACATAAATGATAGTTCTCAACTACAAACAAACGATTGTCGCGTGAATATTGTACAGCGCAACACGCAAAAAGTGTGAGCCTGTCAGATAAAAGTGATGGCAATAAAATGCTTACAAAGTTATTGTTTTACTGAGCTAACAAACTGAGTTTTACTCAATCAAAAAAACCGTTTTCAATTGGCCCGAGTAAATCTGCAGTGAGCCTTTTCGGAGCACTGACTTTTGACTAAAAATCTATAGATGACAAATCCGAAAACACTGAATGTCTTCACAACAACATAGCTCATTTCGAAGTATCTTGCAAACGAGCGAGTAACGAAGTTGACTAACATTCAACACAGCCATGTTCAATTGTGGTGTCAATGATTTATTTTGTGAGTTGTAACAAAGAGTTGAATATCCATGGGCTTTGTGATACTAAGCCTGACAAAAGTGCCTTAATGATTTCGAAACAATGTTACAACCACACCGTTCCCATACAACATATCTAATCGAAGGATTAGCTAGGATTCAACTACATGTTAAAACGACCAGTGCCGATCTGTTCTTGATCGTAAGCTACATATCGCACGGGACCAACACTAAACTGCACACGACTACACTGTGTTCAAAGTACAACGTCCAAACTGAGCCTTCACTCAAGGATAGATGTGGTGATTTTTTCACGAGCTGAAAGAAAAACGCAGCACAGAAACAGTGCTGCAGTGATTGCAAACAAGAAATTCAAGCCCCTGAAACATCAGCATATCGCCAATGATATATAATGATATTCAAAAGGATTTAAGCCATGATTGTCACGCTATGACCAACAAGGGAATTGTGCAGCAAAGGACACGTACTAATCCCATTATATGGTGAATCATGCTGGTATAGAGCACCATACAAAGTAAGAGCACTATGTAAAGGTGTAAAGACTTCATGTAGTTAGTAAACAAGAGTTTTACGATCACTTGCTACCACTCTGGATTACGGTGAGCGTCATATGTAAATCACTTCAGCGGTCATTAAAATGTGAGCTCAAAAAAGGCGCTAAACTGACAATCACGATAACTGCTTACTATCCAGCAACTAATTGAATCTAAACAGTAACATTTAGTCAAGTCTAACATCGTAGGATTGTTAATGGCTTCCCTACAAACCCTAAGGGACTCTCGCTAAGATTCCTTGTAGTTACTCACGCAAGCAAGGAACGTAACCGCACGATCACTGTTTACGTACATTATTTCACTCTAACAGCTTCTTTCTTGACGAGAATACTATATCAATATAATGTGTTGGTTACCTGAGTTTCCCGTACGAGTATCTTGATGCAGCCCGAAAGCTCCGCACTCAAGTGATCTAGTAATGTTGACAAAATCGCTTCCTCCGATCGATGCTCCACTAGCAATGAATGGGTACGAGAATGGCGCCTTTGGGCATGCGCATTATCAGGCACGTGTTTCAGAGAAAATAGTGTAAAAATTGATGAAAAAATCCTATTAAAAACAAATCGACGAGAAAGCAACGAAAAAATTGACTAATTGTACATACAAGTTTGATTTCTGTCAAGTTCTGTCCTATTACTTGTTTTGAACTCCAACATGTCAATACTAATAGTGACTATTCTATTCAGCTGAACAATGTACAATGACATACCGCTAAATGACCGCGAATATATCAACCAGCTTAATGATAAATTAACTAGCATCGTACAGCTTGCGAAGAAGCAATAGATGTTAAAGAATTGAAGACATTTAACCTCTCAGGCTCCTTAAAGTAACTCATTTATTCGAGATTTAATTTGTATCACAGTTGCCTTCTCAAGTGGGTTTACATTGGCAATAAATCAGTAGCACTCACTATTCTAATATTGATGTGATGTTATTTCAAACCTTCTTTATTTTTACTATGCATGGAATGTGTGTAATCTCATTGTTACTACGCCTCTATGCACATGAACGTATTGAACAATTCTACTCGGCTCCAGTCGACTGTGACCGTGTATCCACGCTAACAAAGGCCAAGGACAGAAGGAATGTTGCTATGGTGCTTTTTGTACGCACCAAAAACTTAATAACATTTAAGGGATCAGTTTCTTACGTTTGAAAAAAAATATGAAAATTGTACTTAAGGCTAATCAGCTATGATTGGTTGTTTTGCGATGTAAATATATTTCGTTTTTGCTTTAATAACGGTTGGCTAATTATCGAAAACATGCCGAAAGGATATCGGAAAAAAAAAACAATGTTCAATAAATTTCAAGGAGTTTGATACAAAGCGAAATTGAGCGTTGCAGCCGCACATATTAATCGTCTTAAAGACAGTTTATCACCACTTAACAGTGTACAACTTATCTATACGTTTTACAACTGTAATAACTACAATCACTGAAAAGTATTGGGAAATATGCCCGAGTATCACGCCTTCTTCCTGATAGCCTGGTACTCTGGCCGTTGCCAGGAAATTGTCTTATAGACACAAAAATGTAGAAACTACTTTGTATATAGTGGCGGAAAGCTGCCCCGTCCCTCTGCAAAAACAATCGGGTGCAAGATCTGCTAACAAACAAAACCGGTCATTAGAATTCTACGCCGTCCGATCGCACTGTCTACCGTGAAAAAAACTGTTAAATGTTTGATTGTTTGAACATCGGCTTGTTGATTGATTTCTTTTTTCTTTGTGTTTGTGTCGGTTTTTTTTTTCTATTTGTTTATTGTGCTATTGTACAAGTTGTCGTTTTCTGTTTCACATCGTTTGTCAGTTGTTTTGTATGTATAAAGTTTTCGTTTTTGTACAATTGTCTGTTTTCTGTTACTTTTTTGTTTGTTTATTTGTTTGTTTGTTTGTTCGTTCGTTTGTCTTTGTTTGTTTGTTTGTTTGTTTGTTTGTTTGTTTGTTTGTTTGTTTGTTTGTTTGTTTGTTTGTTTGTTTGTTTGTTTGTTTGTTTGTTTATGTGTATTTGTTTGTAAGCTTGCCTATCGGTCTGTAGTAACTTACCGTAGATCACTGCACACCTTACTGTTCTGGACCTGTGTTTCCTTCTTTGTCGATACACCTCTATGTAACCAAGCAACATTGTGCCAACACATTATATCTGTAACATAATAAACGGTAGTAAGCATCTTTTTTTTTTAATTTTATTTTTGTGAATTTTGTGTATCATACTTATAATATAGGACCTTTCGTCCCCTGCGTGGTTAGTACATCCCAGACATTATTCAAGACCTCTCCGTGCCCGACCTGTATTCGTATTTTAAACAGTGGTGAAGGATTTTCAACCGATTGATGTAAGATTGTAGCTCCTCACAAACTATGGACTATGCCAACCGGCGGTTTACAAACTAAAAATTGAGCCAACAAAGGATTCTGTATATTTTGGTAAATTTTTAAAAATTGCTCAAAATGTACAATCGCCTTGATGGCTCTTATAGCACAGATATCATGCACTCAAAATGAAGAGTTGGGAAAGAAAAAAGCAACTGGGCATGCGCGGCAAGAGGAAAAATACAGTTAGCTGAGGACGGTTATACGAAGCGTGGATAGAGTTATCCACTCAATAGGATTTCTTTAGAATTTATCCACTGGATAGGGATTTATCCGATGGATAGCGCTTTTCAGGCTTTGTATAACCTGCTCCCAGGGAGGAAATACTTGGTCAAAAGTCTGACATGATAGAAAGCAAGGGGGTATCCAGGATTTTTTCCGTAAAAACTGAGGTTATTTTGGAAAAACATTTGATAAACAAGGACTCGAAATCCTTTTAGGAGGATGTGCGTACCCCCTACATCCATTCCCCTAGATCCGCCATTGGAAATCAAGTATTATACCTGTGAAGTAGTTCACGAACTAATTAGTGCTAGTTAGTGCTTAATTTGAAAGTCCGAATTCAAGAGAGTAATCTTTTTTTGTCATGCTTTTGGATTGCACTTCCAAATATAATGTTTAGAAAAAATAGATGCAAATGCAGAACAGTATTTTTTTTGTATTGTGTTCTGGTTGAGTGATAGTCACAAATAGAGTGCACTGCACTCTAGTGCTATTTTATGCTAATTCTATTGTTTTGTTTTGTTTAATAAGTGCCGTTTACTACTGAGTAATAACACTGTTGGACACATTTAGTGTTTGCACTCTACTATAGCTACTATTGTTAGTATTTAGCATGGTTGTCCTGCGTTTGCTCTAGTTTTTTAAAGGTCCTGATTACTTAAGGTAATTCCGTAGTAATAGAACTAGACATAGAATTTTGATAAAACTTTCTACGGTAAAACATTTTGAGTTTTACATCAAAAATATAAAATAAAAAAATGGGGTCACCGTATTGGATTTCGCGAGAAAAATTTTTAAAGTATACCCACTTTTGTCAATTTAGCGTGTAACATTCGAAAATGGGCATCATACATAAAAGTATCTCTTGACTGAGATTGGTCAATACCAAATATTTTTACCTTATTTTTACCTTATACATTGGGCTACCGATGTAAAGCAAAAGATTTTCACTAAAATTTAACAGCGAAGAGAAATAAAGCAAAAATTAACAAAATGTTCGAATTTTTACTGGCCTCATTAACGGATTGAACGAAACACTTTTCGAAATATCGAAAACTCTAGCCATAGAATTTTGTCATCGATCACATATGTTTTAAAAAACATGATTTCAAATGATATTATGAAATAAAAAAGATAGATGCCCGTATTGGTTTGCGAGATATTTGGATAAATATTCTCAAATTTCAATAATATCAAGGATTTTCCGAGAGAGGAATGGGGCGAGTATAAAGAAATTCGTAATTTTTCGCTTGAAAATGTGAAAACTGTTCGTATTTTAACGTTAAAGTGTTTCTCAGACATAGCTCTGTATCTATTGATGATAAGAAATGTAAAACTCTAAAATTCGAAATATGCGCAGAACTGTGCGCAGTGCAAAACTACGGAATTACCTTAAGCAAACCGATTAACAGGTTAGCTCAGTTGGGAGAGCGTTGCCTGTTAACCGGGAGGCTGCGGGTTCGAACCCTCAACCGGACCATCACTCAGGGTCTTTAAATAATTGAGGAGAATGTTCTTCGATTTCTAATTGTAAGGGTTCGTGTCTTCTCGGATAAGGACGATAAACTGGAGGTCCCGTCTCGCCACACTACACATTAACCATTAACGGGGGGACGTAAAAGAACGACTGAGGACGCAGGTCACGACCATCCTCGGTGATAGGCCTACACTAACTAATACATACTAATTACTAATCAACCTCATGCTTGTAAATCCGGATTACATACTATAAATATTAAAGATTGTAAAGCGCATTGAGACATTAGGTGAAAATGCGCTATATAAGCACTACATTACATTACATTACAAGCAAAAAGTCATCACGATTTTTTCTTAGAAAGATATTTGATAGAGAATTTATCGATTATTGAAAAATGGATAGAAAACTATATGGTCCCGCGCCCGTTTTCGAGATAAAAATTTTTGAACGGAACCATGTTTTGACATTTTTGAAGAACAAATGGCGAAAACTGCATTTTTCACAAAAAAATTATTACTCGAAAACTAACAAAGCTACTAACGTAGTTTTTACAAGCAATCTCAACCAGACATTATTTACACAAATATGTGAAAATAATTTGTATATGTTCTACTATTCTGTCAAAATTTACAGTTTTGTTTTCGTCTTTGACTTAAAATCGCTTTGAAAAGTGAAACACTAAACCACTTACCATCGCGTTTTATGTTGAAAAGTCATCAGGATTTTTTCAAATCTCGCCAAAAGAAAGCTTTTTACGAAATCTTTCGGGAAAAAATGAAGAAAAATATAGAGTCCCGCGCAAAAAATTATGCTCCAACCTCAAAAAATGAGGGTTTTGGCTGGTTGGAGCATTATTTTCGAAGACTCACTGTGTCATTCTTATGTTGCCCGTTTGGAGGGATTTGGTGTTTTTTCAACGGTAAATTGCTCGTGGGCACACGTTTCAAGCGTTGTTTTTCTAAAGTGGTCAGGACCCTTAATTTATCAGAAACATTCTATTGCATTTCATTGATTTACATTGGGTGTTTACGAACACGTTCAAGTTCGCTGCACTCCCATACAGCTATGCGTTGAAGGTTTGGCTAAACCTAAATGCTGTCACAGCACTTCGCTTTATCATTATAACTGAAAGATCCTCTTTTTCCTTCTTACGCTATTCAGTTTATATACTGGAAGTTTCTTACGTTTGAATGTGCATGTTTATGTGTTCCTCTTCGTAAAGTCTTCCAGACAGGTCTTTGTATCCCGGTGAGATGGGAAAACTCGGCTCCTTTCATAAAGTTAAAAGGCGATCTACATTATGCAGTCATTTTACTATAACTACCAGCATTCTTTGCGAATTTTCTTTCATATTCAAATTCTCAATCCCTTTAGAGATTGAAAAAACAATTAGTGCTTATTGCACTACAAAAGAAAGTAAGCAAAGCATTTTGGTAGTTGTAGTATATGACACTATAATGCAAACCGTCTATTGTCACCCCCGTTCGATTTCCGGGTCGGCGGCCGATATGTATGTGAACAGAGTTAACACGTGTAAGTGATGTTTGTCTCTCACGCTACGAGAGTTTTCTCCAAATGAGATGTGTTAAACATTTATTTATTTATTTATTTCATAGGAAAAAATTAGCAAACCCTAAATTTGGTATGTCATTGGTACAATCAAATGTGTATGTAAAGAAAATACCAATATCTTCCCAAACACAGCTATTTTAAAATAAAAATTTTTGGTATTGTATGGGTTTTATCGTGTGTCTTTTTTTTGTGGTAATTTGATGATAATATTAATATAATCCCAAGATATTTTTAAAGAAATATATCTATTTGGGACTTTGTTGGTATTTTCTTGTCCTGCTTGATATTCCCAATGACATACCAAATTTGGTAAAAACTTTGAAATGAACAAATTATTCTGTTCAGAATTTTGTAGAAATTAAAAATTGAGTCAATATGGTAAACGTGCACATCTGAGGCCATTTCGTTCCATATTACCCGTCATGATTAACAGATTTCTACATACCAATATATTTGAGAATAGAATTTGCGTACAATAAATTTACAGTTATAGTTATTAATCATTACTAATGGTACTGAGCTGCACAGCTTTCGATCACTGTAACAAGGTACAGAAAAGACGGCCGAACTACCTTTACCCCTCGTAAGGGTGAATGCCTTTGGTTTCGGGATTCCTGTACTCTGTATGAGCCCTTTAATCGATGGAATCTGTTGTGTGGTGGCTAAGAAGGGTTTTGTAGGAGGCTACAGTTAAGGTGGCTGGGCCGTCTTTTCCACATCACATTAACATGTGCGGAAAGCCGGACAGCTACGGAAACATAAGCCGTAAATAAAAAAATACGCCACTTTTCATTTAACTATAGCCAAATTTAAAAATATTTTCATGGTAAATGTATTATTTTGATGATCAGTAAAAACTAATGAGACTGGAGATACAAGTGCTCTTTATGTATATATATTGCAGCTGAATCACTCGGTGTCACATGACAATGGATGAGCACGTACCGTAAAATGAACGAAATAAAAGAACAACCTCCCCCCCCCCAAAAAAATAATAATAATAATAATAAAAAAATGTGTGATTCCAAACTTATCAAACATAAGTGTGCTGATGCTTCATATAGTCTTGATTGCAACATTTTCATAACTACTCTTGGTAGCGGAGAATGTTATTTTATATCAACATGTTTTAATTCTATGCTGGAGCAAGTATATGAACAAACTACAGTTTTACGTTAGTTATCGAGGAAGTAATTCTGGCACTACTTATTATCGAATACACTTTTCTTCGAGTATATATACTTATAGAGTGGATGGCCTATTTAATATGTATATAGCGAATATTTTAATAATATACGTATGTTACCGGACTAGACGACATATCACAAGTTACCACTCACTCAAAATCAAAGAAATTAATTTTCACGTCAGTTAGAAAGTCTGTAGAAGCGTACTGTCGATTGGTAAAGTATATGCTTGAGCAAGAAAGTGAATAAAAACGCTCTTAATACAAGTAATAACATACCCATCATAAATGATTCTTCACTGTACTACCAAGCGACGGTAACCGTCATTCAACCAGCACGCTATCCCACAACACGGAAAGAACTGTCTGTAGAAAATACAGAATAAAAAGCAAGGATTTTGACATCGTTTCTCGTTTCTCCCATTCCATTTTATCGTGTTAATAGTGAACATTATCGTCGAAGAACAAGAGTCGGGTTATGACGGTGAAGTGATGGTCGTTCAAAATGTAAATCAGTTGTGGCGTTAAAACGTGGGCAGTACGTCTGGTTTTGTACAATGAACGAGACAAAAACTGTCGCTTCTAAGCACTCGTCATCACAAAGCATGGGGCATTACGCAATCTTTTTAATGACTATTATGCTAGAAACGAAAAAAAAAACAAGTACTTGTCTTATATATAAGATCTGATGATAATATTCTCCTTAGATAATGACAATTATACAAAACTGACATTAAAACGTCATGAGTTATCAGGTGCACTCCAAAGGTCTTTTAATATTTGCTCAAATTCTTATAAATTATTATGTATTCATTCTTAGCATATTTTTAGCAATGGATGAAAACAATGCGTGTTTTTTCCCTGTCACATCTCTTATTATATTGTCACTCTATCAACAATGTTCTTTTTTATCGTGCGCTTTTTCACATTTTTTCTATACTCCATCTACTGTTTTCAAATAGAATCGCGACGTGACGTTTTCTTTGAGGAAACTAACCATGGACACTTCGTGTTTTTAACTATTTTTTGGCATGCATCCTTTTAGTGATTCGATTAGAAGTATTGATTTGATCATTCCGTCTGTGTGGAACCTACTTTTTTAGTACTTTTTTACTGAGAGGGCTTGAATCCGGGTACCGTAATTAGGAATAAGCTAGGTGTAGGCAAACTGTGATAGATGTAACTATAATAAAATAGTTTGAAATGGTACGTCTTTTTCGAAAATTTGTCATCATATTATTTCAATACTCTACTATCTTCACTTTCAGTCTTTCTCGTGAAATGGGGGGAAGATGAAAACTATCATTTGGAGCAAAATTTTCCCTTGATGTCTTCTGCGACCTGAGCCCATTTTCAGCAGTTTTTATTTTATTACTCCGACGAAGGACTAACGTCCGAAACGTCAGTTATTGCCTTCTTCATTTTACGGTCTATGACTTATCTATATATTTTACAAAAAATGGAAATCCAAAAAGATGCGTCAGTTTTTACAACAAGACTTACATCGTGAGACAAATGATAAGTAACTTTTTATTTATTGATATGCTTCACCCACAATGAATAATAATCCCTTTCACTCTATTTTACAAATGTTTTAATTTCAGATTTCACCTTCTCGACCATCATAACTTGCCGGATTATTCGAGAATCTCATCCGCCCTTCTCTGACTTGTTTTTCGTCCTGGTGGGAAACATGCCACCTTCTTCAGCATACAAGATCCATGCATCAGTCTACTGTCTGTTATAAGCAGTACGGTGCTTCAGTTTATCGCAAGTAGTGTACATCAGCGGTGTACTGTCTGTTATAAGCAGTACGGTGCTTCAGTTTATCGCAAGTAGTATACATCAGCGGTGTACCGTCTGTTATAAGTAGTACGGTGCTTCAGTTTATCGCAAGTAGTATACATCAGCGGTGTACTGTCTGTTATAAGCAGTACGGTGCTTCAGTTTATCGCAAGTAGTATACATCAGCGGTGTACTGTCTGTTATAAGCAGTACGGTGCTTCAGTTTATCGCAAGTAGTATACATCAGCGGTGTACTGTCTGTTATAAGCAGTACGGTGCTTCAGTTTATCGCAAGTAGTATACATCAGCGGTGTACTGTCTGTTATAAGTAGTACGGTGCTTCCATTTATTGCAAACAGTTCCAATGTGCTTTACTCCGATTATAGTACGAGTACCAAAATAGAGGGTCCGGCTGGATTTCCCTTTTTGAAGGCAGGGAAAATGGGACTTTTCCATTGTGATTAGGATTTTTACATTTGGGATTAGGAAAATTACCATGCTTCAAAGTTTGGATTGGGATTTTCTCTTATTCTCCAACTGTTTTGCTCTCTATAAGGGCTAGATTTGAATTTCTAGTTTGAGCACTGGGATTTCGATAAAAAATTAGGCCGACACCCTCAATGCAAAATACATACATATATTTTTTTACTGCAAAACCCACCGTACTAGACTCAAAAATGTCAAAACGGGAAAGTTATTTAGGATCAATGGAATCGTCAAATTTCTAGAACCCTTGCCTTGTTGAACAACATTTTCAAACTCAGACCCTTCTCAGCTTCTGGGTTCGTGAATGAGCATAAACATAAAACTAATAAACGATCGGGGATGTTCGTCGTATCTTTTAGGGGTAAAAGTCGGCGATTCGGTCTCTTTTAGGGTTTAAAAATATGAAATTTGCCAAATTCTCGCTTTTTGGTATCTTTTAGAGGTTAAAAACCACTGAAACTCCAGATTTTGGTATCTTTTAGGGATGACAAATTTGTGAAGCCACGCCCTTCCGTTATCTTTTAGGGGTTTTAAAAAAAAAATCCGACGAGTATCCCTCATTTAATCTCCGGAGTCCCCTCCCCCAGGGACGATAAGTGGAAAAGAATGGTAGAGATTTGGATTAGAAATGGAAACCAATGGAGGTGGTAAAACATGATAGAAGATGACATATCAAATACTTTTTGTTTAACAAATTACCTATGAACGTACCAATCATTGCAAGTGGATGCAAGAAGGTGCCCCAACAAGAACGAAAGCTTGCATGAGTTTGCGGTAACTGTTCGTTTGAAAAGGACCCGCGCGAGCACTGATTTCCTATACTGTGGTCACTCTGCCCACCGGAGAAAAGATCAGTGTACGAGACTGTCCTTTATTCGATTTTGTTTACCTGTTTACAAGAAGTCATTGTAAGTAACATGAAATCGAAGTAATCACGTCAGCAACGCCTAGTAAACTTTTATTTTAAAAATGCATCAACCGACGTTCAGCTTTGGCTTCGGATCCGAGTCAAAAATATATATTGAAAACAAAATATTATAATTAGGCCGTGTTTAAAGGAGTCCATGCATGCAAGTTATGCGCGTTGAATTTAAACTTGTTATATCCAGTTATATAGTCCATTACATCAGGTTGCTAAGACTTGCAGGGGCTTGTTAATGTTGTGTTCAGGCCACTGGGTCGTTTGACTAGACTATATTTAGAAACTTTACTAGTCACGCACCTAAAATTACTGATAAATGTATTCATCCGTAATGGTTATAGCAAAAGATGGATAACAAAGAGATGTCACAGAAAGGTTTCAACGTATCCTGAAGCAAAATAACATCAAAACAAGTACTATTAATCATCTCGGCATCCGAGACCGTGATGAAACCTGGGAACACAGTGAATCAGTTGTCAGGTAGTTGAAAGAAGCCACGGGAGTTATCTACCTTATACCTTGTTCTGACTGTGATACACTTTACAGAGGCGAAGCCAAGAGATTTATAGGTACAACTGGAACAAAGAACATCAGACCAGTGTGCGTCATGTCTGCTTTAGCTGAACATTTGAAAACCTTTGGCCACAAAATTGAATGGGATGGAAGTAAAATGATTGGAACAGAGAAAAAGCTGGCATCAACGAAAACGGGCTGAAGCTCGGCATATCGCCAAAAACAAAACCGTTATTTTTAATACAGATTTCGGAAGGAAGTTGCCCGGATAGTCAAGCGTTAAATTTAAACGCGTGCAAATACTTTCAACTGTTTGTATGTAATCGTCTGTGGTAAACCAGAGTTATACCATGTTGAATTCATGTGTAAACTAAGGGTGGGTAAATTGCCCGAATGTTCGGTTTGAAAATATATAACAATTGTTGAAGACACTAACTTGTTTTATTTAAGATGCAAGTAATTACGGATGATCACGTTGATGTATGCCGTGATCACGGGTAAGACCCTGGCTATACTATGCCGAATAAATTTGAAAACGCAACTTTTGTTCCGATACCGTGACAAAAATTGTTCGTGAAACAATAGAATTAGCATAGAATTGTTTCGGATTCATGCATTTTAGTGAGGACGGAAGGCCTGACCGTATAAATAAAGTTGCGTTCTTGAATGCTCTTATGTCATCATTTCGTGAGCAGTCAATTTTACACTGCTCCAAAATCTCAGATAAGGATTTAAAGTAGCATCCGTTTTATGTGTCGATTGTGACACTTTATTAAAACAAACATGTCATCCACTAAGCCGTTGAACGTGTACTTAAGCATTAAAGAGTCTAGGCATGGCTTTACGGGGTTTTACCATAGGCTCTATATGATTGGAGCATTACTGTAGAGGTATAAACCCTGAATTATTCTAAACCCTCCCCCAAGTGAATACAAAGCCTGTGAGGACAAGAAGCACTGTAGTGAAACGCTTGCTTCTCAGTGCTGGTACACACTTCATTAGTTAGCGAGTTAATCACCCATGATATCATTGTCCAAACAAACAAACGATTTACAGCTAAATACTATAGAAGCCAAGCTGGCTGTAGAAAACTGACGCTTGTGTGTGAATTAGGTATTTGGACAAACTGAACAATTCAGAAATTCGAGTTCAAAAGTCATTTAGCTTCGCGAACTAGCAACAACTGAAGGCTTCGATCGAGCTGTATACCTCACTACATATGGTGACAATTCAATTAACACCAATCTAATAGTAACGTCACTATGGATTCCAGTGGTATTTCTACTAAAACATCACAAGAAAACAACTTTGGATTCAATTCTTCACTAGTGAGTAACATAACCAAAGATGACAGTATCATGGGTGACCTCGATTTCTTCCAAGTGTTTTTTCTCACCGTTGTAATGTTTTCTGGTTTCATTGGAAACATTCTCGTTGTTGGTGTAGTGCTATCAAGAAGTGAAATGAGAACAAGAACAAACTATTATTTTACTAACTTGTCATTGACCTGCACAGGCAGCAGTCTAACAAGTGTGGTGTTTATGATAATGGGATTAATCACCAAAAACCTTTCATTGTGGGACGACAATTTCTGCAAAGTAAATTGCTTTTTATGGCAATTATGGCTTAGTGAGTGTGTATTCACTATTATTGCCTTGAGTGTTCATAAATACATAACTGTGATAATTCCACTAACACGAGTCATAAATCGTAAGCGCACGTTTTTCGTTATAGCTTTAACGTGGATTTTATCGGTTTTCACAGCAACAGCTCCCCTGCTAGGCTGGAGAAAGACATCTTTCAAACCAAAAAGCTCAGTGTGTTTTTACGATAACACTTCCGACATGCTTCATATCTCTCACGTTGTATTCACAACCAGCGTTTACTACATCATTCCAGCAACAACAGTCGCCCTTATATACTGGAGAGTACTTCGTTCCATCCGTAAACACAAGTCAACCATCAGAGACACAAGAATAATCGATGACATGGGCGTGAGAGCAAAGAAACGTTTAGTTCTAACTATTTGTATAATCTTAGCGTTATTCTTTTTATGCTGGACACCAATATTTATCTATGGTATTTTAACACTCATCATCCATTATCGTTCAGATGATTTCAGTCGATTTCTTCAAGGTGCTATGCACTGCGGGTATTCATTCAATGTACTTTTTCCCATCCTGATAGCCATCAGAAACCCGCGGTTCAGGCGTGGTTTTGTAGATATTCTAACTTGCAGATATCTAAGGAAAGATTCGCGTACAGATCTTGGAATGTCTTTCAGTAGCACTTTATCGAATACCAACTCGGCTTTTGAGTTTTTAGAGGAGAGGCGTTGTTCCATCTGGTACATGTCCACACAGAAGAACCTCCTTAGTCTTGAACAAGTACCTCCTGAAAGAAGACTTAAGCTTGGCTGGATTGAGACAAATTTATAAATTTTATACATTCTTTTGCCTTTTAATCTTATCTAGCAGCTTGTGTGCATTTCTTGTTAGACAGGGAAATGGAGGAAATCTCTTATTACAGTGAGGACACACGAACAATGAACACTTGTTATTTTTTAGCTTTTTTTATTTTTTGAGCTTTCTACGGCTTCAAATCCTCTAAAATAGAAGGGCTGCAAAACTTTTCAACAGAGAGCGAACTGGGACCGACTTATGGAATCAGTCTAACTCAAAGTATGCACGTTTACAAAAAGTATCAAAAGAGCACAAAGTGTCACGATTCGAGTGTATTCACTGCAGGCGCATCAGTTTTATATGGGAGTGTTTGATAAATAACTAATTTAATAAGTAAATGAATTAATTTGTTGTTACAATGGACTGAGATTTTGCCACAATAATGATAGTGCATTCTAAATGTCTGAAATCTTGAAAGGCTTAAGATGCAAATAGAGGCGTAGCAGAACTGCATATGCATATTGAGAAGTAAAGTAAAGGTAATTTCCCTATATACGTGCATTGTTTTTCAATGGCCTGGTTTTTGGATATGATATGTACCAATATGCAGTATAGATTATTGGCTGTACATTTTATAACCATCCTAGGTAATTCTCTTCTTGAATTAGACTGATTAGCAATTTTCTATGCAATTGTGTTGATTTGACCCCCGGGGGTCAAATATCGACTATACGGGGATGATCCGCTGAACAGGGTATGGTTTTTCGACCTTGGTGTCATGAACAGGGTATTCAATTCTACTCTATTTCTGATTTAATCCAAACTTCCTGTCATACTCAGGACCCAAAAAATGAGAGAAATTATTTTGCATTCAAGGATATCAGCAGGAATAAGATCGTTGACTTTAAAAAAAGATAAGAGCAGCCCCCCCCCCGGGATTTGACCCCCTCCAACAACAACCAGATTGTTTTTATGTGATGTCAAAATACCTTAGGGCAATACTAGAATTTACAGTTCTTGTTTACTCAACTCCAGCCTCGTTAGCATGTTATATATTCTTTAGAAATTCACTACTGCTTGTTGTTATCTTAAGAATGTACACAGCTACAAGCAATTGTTATAATTAAGACAACAGATAAATTCTAAACAATGATTTCAAGGATGGAGTTGATAAACACTCCTGTAGAGTGCTTACAATATGTCCATGAAATAAAATCTAAATAGTTACTACCTATTAGTTCATATTTAGTGACTATTTTAGACAAGTAAGTTGTAACAAGGTATTGGTTCCTTTGTATGTTCCCTTTTCTTTGATTGTTTTGGTTGAATGATACACTAGGCAACAAGTCACAGTGACTTGTCACCGTGGAGCCAACAATTTTCGCCCAAAATATTTAGTACACACGGTGGAAAATTGTCACTGCAACCTGCCATGGGAACAAGTCACTGCGACTATTTTTCTATCAAAAACAGAACACAGTTTCTCAAAAAGTATAGCTAGTGGAAGAGAATGACTTGTTAATATTAAAACGATGATGAATTGTGATGTCAGTACAAAATTCGCTTATCTCCCATGTAATATAATTTATGCTCACAAGTGAGGTCACAATGAAGAAACAAAAGGAGTTATGTCTTTCACAATTCACAAATGTTGTGTATTTAATAGGTAATCAAGGTACAATTCTAAATAAGGGATGAGACAACAGTTATGTTATTTTTTCCGACTCTCACATTGCCATTTTAGCTCAGTTGGGAGAGTTTTGGGTTTTCAATTGGAAGGCTAGGGGTTCAAATTCTCAGCCAGATCATCACTCAGATTCTTAAAATAATTGAGAAGACTGTTCTTCAATTCATAATAATTGTTAGGATTTTAGGAGCAAGAATCAAACCTAGGAAGTCTGCCAAATTGCGAGACCAATGCTCTGACCACTAGGCCATGCTGCCTCCTATCTAAGCAATAATTACAAATTATTTGTAAGCATAAATTCTTAAGGGGATGGGAAAAACCTCAGAAAAACCTTGGAACTGACTGATACATTACTTTAACAGTTAACATCTGAACATTTAATACATTACTGCATGATGACCTCAAGCTTCTGATTAAATAATGCAGTGTCTATATACAGAACAGTCGTTCACAGTCTAAAATAGACAAAATGTGCAGCAATTCTTTAAAATGAAGGCAACTTCTATTGACACAGATATCAAACTAAATGTGATTTATTTAGTCAAGTTAAGCACTTCTTGTAAGATATATGGCTCCGAAAAAGAAGATTTAGTTTTGCCTTAGCACAGTATACAGATACTTGGCACTTAGAATTTTTCGGTTCACCAAGGTACGGTTGCATCCAGTTGAATTCTCAGATCAAATTACACAGACTTAATTCAGGAACAGTACACAATTCTTTTCAGATATATAACTCAAAATGACATAAATTTGGCATACTGTACAAACAATCACTGACTGATAGTCGATGTCTGAAATAGAAATTCCAGAGAATCACTGCTGTAACTTAGAGCAAATTATTCAGACTTCATTCAGGAACACTAAGTGATTCTTTTTTGATAGAGAACAAGAAATAAATATTTGTTTTGACTTGGCATGCTGTACCAATAATGACTGGCCAACTGACAATCGATGTCTCAAATAAACTAAATGCACTACAGTCCAACCTTTGTGAAAAATTCCAGAGAACCACTGCAGTAACTTAGATCAAACTAGACACGATGCATTTTAGATGATAAAACTTTCAGATATATGAAATAAACAACATCTGCCTTGGCATGTCCATTATACTTGTGTGACATAAAGCATGACACTTGATGTAAATTTTTGCAGAAAAACTTAGGGGTGAAGAAAACATATTAGGTGAAGTCATTTGTACAGCATGCTGAGTCATAACAAATATATGTTACTTTGAGTAAGAATCGTTTAGTGTTCCTGAATAAAGTATCAATAGGAGTTGCCTTCAGATTTTTTGAAAAAAAAAGTTGGACTGCCATGCATTTAATCTATTTTAGACTATGAATGGCTGCTGTGCATATATACACTACAAATAAATACACGCTAAGATGACCACATTAATGATTCATAATGATACAGTATGTCATTTGTACTGTACTTGATTGTACTGCAGTTATTCAATGGTGTAGTAGATTATCCACTCAATAAACAAGGCAACTATAGCGAGAGAAATAAGGACCACGTTATTGGATCGATCTTTTCGTCTTACTCTCACTCCAAAGGCGCCCCAAGGAATCAAATCGTTCAGGATCAATAGTCCTAAGATTAGTATGGTCGAAATTACCATTAGACGAAGAATAGGATGGTTCTCGTCTTCAAATATTTGCATTGCGATATTTCTTACAGTCTTTCCACGCCTTTTCTGGTAGTTAGTCTTGATAGATCACTTTCAGATGGAATCGTTTCAGGGTATAAATTCTAATTGCAAGCTATAAGCTTTCTGAAATATTTGACGTTGTCTTTGTTTGCTGTTTAAAATACATTGAATTAATCAATTTGACAGAAAAATGATAAAACTTTGTATGTGAAAACACACAAAAACTCACCGACGATTGTAATCATGAATTCGTTTGTTGATCATACTACTTTTTTGTTCTCCACTTATTCGGAAATTTCGGTCGCCATCTTTATCATATCAGTCAGGCGTTCTTATTTCTAACACAGGGAACCCAGAAATTAGAATATTTTTGTAGTTTGTTAACTTTTTGAAGAAATTAAATAAGTTTTTGAACGGAGGAAACCAATTAATTTTCAAAAGTAAAAAATGAAGAAAAACAGATATTGTGTTCAGTTTGATATTGTGATATTGCATTGCATGACTTTCTATTTGCCCAATAACATTCAGTTCCGACTAGTCTGATCAAAATAATATTCCTTTTTTCCTGGCTATTTTTTGCAGGTAATCCTAAAGGAATAAAGATAAAATTATAATCCAACAAATATCTAATTTGGAGCGTTGAAATACGCACGTATGTATATTTCATTCGGGACGCCCTTGTGGTCGCTAGGTGGTCTGAAATGTACAAATCAAATCACAAGACATACGACAAATTTACGCTGGGCAGTGGGGTCAGTCATTTCATTCAGCCCTTCGTCCTTGAAACTTTTCGGAGAAATTGAAATCTTAAAATCAATTTTCCATTAAAAAAATCAAGGTCAAACTAATTGTCAGTGAATTTTCCAAAGCAATCTATTTTTACTTGCTATATAGTTGTTCGTGCATTTTGACGCTAGTTTTTCCCCAGGGGGAGGAGGCCGGAAGACCCTGACGTCACGGATTTATTCAAGCTTTTGCGAAGCAAGACAATACGTGCAGTTCTTGTGCTGAAAAGTAGCTCAGTTTAAATTTGCTTTAAAATGGCAGAAGAGGCTCCAAAACGAATTGTTTTAATTCCAGTAGACGATAGTAAGCATGCAGAAGATGCCTTTGACTGTAAGTTGTTTATATATTGATGTTTAAAACAAGAAATTAGGAGTAAACTTTGTTTGGTTTGATCACGAAACCAGCATTTCAAATGCATGGTGTCAAAATTGGAATGCACGTTCTTTTCGAGTCTAACCCAGTCTGAAATCCGAGCGAAACTCTCTTTACACTATCCTGATATTCTCTATGAGATTTATGTTCTTAACTGTGCAATTTACAACGTTTTATATCGAAAGGAATAATTTACATCTTTCAACGTTATCGCTATATCCCTCCTACCTCGATCGCTTCATCTGTTCAACATGTGATTTTGAACCTTATCAAAGAGTGAACTTTTTATTGGCTATATTTTTCATTTCGAGGTTCAAAATTTTCATAATAATGTTTTCGCACCTTTTAGAACAAATCTTTTTATGCTTGATTAAACAGCGGAATCAAGCAAATTATAATTTTATGAAAACACATTCTTTAATAAGTTCCTAAATTCCACATAATTTGATGATCAAAGGCTATACCCTAAAATTTGAGAAACATATTTCGCAAGAAAGTTATTTTTCAAAATGCCTTAGTCACAAGACATTTAATTCACAAGATATCATATATATTACATACGTCTGTGTTGGTGTCATTTAACATTTGTTGATCGTTTTCAGGGTATATGAAACATATTCGCCACAGCAATGACCAACTGGTTCTTGTTCATTGCCATGAGATCCATCATAGTGTTACTCCACGTAAGTATCACAAACAAAGTTATTCTATTACAAAAAAATTCATTCAGACAAGGGTGTCTGCCAATGTCTGCCATATCCTTTTTTTTTTCCACATCACTGTGCACAACTTTCATTGGTTACTGGAAATGTTATGGATGTATTAAGAGGCCCAAGAAAAGGCATGGAAATTGACATTCCTGGACTGTCTCTTTGAAACCGTTGTTTTTCATTGTGGAAGTGACATATTTTTACTCTCATTTATTTCACATTGTTAATATAAAACTATCATTCTCTACCTTGGAAAAAATATAATGATTCAAATTTACTTTCATCTTTTTCTCTTTAATGAATGACTTTTTGTGTTTACAAGTATGAAAGGATAACTTTTTGTAAATTAGGTATGACTCAGTTCTAGTAACCTAATAGACATATTGTATTGTATGTGATATTAACTATTTTTTATTATTATTTTAGATGCAATGGACACTGATGAATGGCCCAAAATAGTTGGAGCTCAAGAAGAAAAAATTAAAGCCCTTGAGAAAAAATTTACAACCAAATGTGAAGCCAGTCAGGTATTTGTTTTTCCAGTAGATATACCAAGAAAAAAGGAAATTAAACAAACAATAGAGTTGTGAATATTACAGCATCTTGTTAGATCTGTTGTAACTGTAGAAATAAAACAATAGATGGCATTGTAATATCAATGTGGAGTCTTGTGACTGTAGAAATAGAACAATAGATGGCATTGTAATATCAATGTCGAATCTTAATTAATTGTTTACAAACTATTTACTTGACCAGGAATAAAACAAAAGCTCATCGAACTTAATGTGTCCTATGTTTGTTTATTCATTTCAGGTTGTTGCCGATATCAAGGTATTTGGAGGCAAGGCTGGAGAAGCCATTTGCCAAGCTGCCATAGATGAAAATGCTGATATGATTGTGATGGGATCTAGAGGTCTAGGTGCTTTACGCCGTACCATCTTAGGAAGTGTTAGTGATTATGTCCTGCATCATGCTCATAAACCAGTTATCATCATCCCCAAGAAGTAAAGAGCCCAGCTGAATAATTACCAATATTTCTAGGATTGTATCAACCAATGTGTCGTTCATAGGGCTTAGCTTTGTGACTCTATAATGTACTTCGTACTAGTAGTAACTTGCTGTGGAATGCTTACTATGGCAAATAAAACTTCTTTGAAAAATTAATATTGTTTGTAGTTTTATTTCTATGTTGCAGGGGTTTGGACCAAGGTCACACTCTTCTTTATGCACAATTATTTTAAATGGTATTACATGGGAAACTGCCAGCATAAAAACATGTATGAAAAGGTAGCGAGTGTAGTGTCCTTCTCAAGAATAACCACTATGTGGTATAAAATATTTGATATTTTAATATTTATTTAATATTTAATGTAGACCTTCCTAGTTGGAGAAACATAATGGTTTTCAATAACCTGTTGCTTATTACAACAATTTATAACTCTTTATTGCACTCATTTTCTTTGGAACGTATTTTGGATTTTTTGTTATTACTCTTTATTGCACTTTGTCACACTTATGCTATTACGCTTTGTTTCATGGGTTTTTGAAAATGACGAACTTAAAATGTGTAGTTTAATTAAGAAGTTGAGTGTAAGAGACTGGAATAAATCACAGTATTCTACTAGACTACCAAAATTTATTATTCATAACTCTTGGGTGCGAAGTTTATTTTGCAAAATAAATAGAATGGTATTCACATAATACACTATTTACATATCAGATCATACAGATGTTTGCGGTGCATTTTCAATTAATGTGCACTTTAAGTTTATCACCATACCCTGACATATTACAAAATGTCAGTCATTCTTTCCTGTCATAGTGAAGGGTTTCATTCACTTTGATTAACATGCTATTAAATCCACCCTGATTAGCAATTTATACAGGTTTTTTGCATAATAATTGTGAGCTTTGTGCAGATTATTTCCATGTTGTAGGCTTAGGCTTATCTTTATTACCCCTACCCACCCCTCCCTGACTAGCTTTTGATTTGAGATCTCTATCAGCAATATCTTGTTGTGCCATCTCTTCATCATAACTGCAAGAAGAGAGTTATTCATTAATGGCAATACAAGGGAATGAGAGTATTAGGGACTACAAAATGTGTTGTGTGTGTAGTTTAGTGTTAAAGAGCAGTGCAGTGTAGTTTAAATGCCGGTACACACGAAGGAGCTTGCTCCTGCAACACGCTCCCAGAGCAAGCTCCCCCGTGTGTACCAACAATTTCATACCAAAAAATATGTTGTGCAACAAAACTTTTGCTCCCTGGTTTTGCTGCCTAATATCAAACTGGTTTGATATGAGGGAGCAAGCTCCAGGAGCAAAACTGCTGCATGAACGTGTTTCAGGAGCAAGCTCCCTCGTGTGCACCGATTTTAATATGAGGGAGCAAAACCCAGGAGCAAAATTTTTGTTGCACAACATATTTTTTGTGTGAAATTGTTGGTACACAGGAGGGAGCTTTGCTCGGGAGCATGTTGTGGGAGCAAGCTCCCGCTTGTGCACTGGTCTTGCAAAATGACCCAAGACCATGTTGCGGGAGCAAGCTCCCTTGTGTGTACTGGCCTTAACATAATGTAGTGCTTAGAGACAAATACTTACAGAACTTCATAACTTCCTATGGCCTCTTTAGATGGCATCTTATTCCATCTCACACTAGAACAAAAGGTACATTGATTACTCAGAGCAACTGGTATGTTTGAATCAATATTTCCTTCTAGAATTCTAGATTGACTGAACCATATTAATTTTGAGGGTGATGAAAGTCTGATATGACTTGTATTTAGTAGAAATACATACAATAATTTTAATAAAGTAAAGAATGTAGAACTCACTCAGGAACTTCTCCATTGGGCACCACAATGTTTAAACTATCATGTATCAGATTGTACTTCATGATTCTATCTGCACTGGTGGTAGATGTCAGTGATGGAGATGCATTCACCTAAAACATTCAATATCCACATGATTCAATATTACAACATTGCACACCTATCTTTATTGTACTGTAGTACTTAATAGTTTAATATGTAATCACAATCCTATGTGATCCATGGTGAGAGAGCAACAGATATTTGCTTCTGTAGCATTTCAAGACTTGTATATTATGTGAATTCAGTTTGTTTGACATGCTGCTCTCTCTTATGGCCTAAGGGTTTTTTAGGTTCTCCAATTTTTGATCCAGAAAAAAAAAACAGCATGCAAAAAATTGTGTGTTAAACAAAATCTAGTTAATCAATAAGGTGGTTAATGGTTCCTGAAATTTTACAAGTTTCACGAGATTTATCTGGGATCTCAAAATCAGGGAGTTTAAAATGAGCATCTCAGAGTCTCAGATTTTTTAATGAAAATGAGGGTGTCAGAGGCCTTGGTAATTTTTTTAAAACAGTCTCCGAATCTCTGTATATATAGTATATAATATATATAACATAGTCTTGGGGTCGGAAAATTTTCAATCAAAATCTCAGACTCTATTTTTGAAAATATTAAGGAGTCTCCGGCTCGAAATTTTAAACAATCATGCATCTTGCCGTCTCAGAAACACCATTTGTCACCCCATCTTTATTAGTGCAAGTATTTACAAAATTAAGTTACAACTTTAGTAGTGAGTGAGAGCATCAGATAAGGAGTAGATACAGTAATGTACACTTCAATTTTACCTCAATTAGCCATGGTTTTAGGTTATCATCTATAATGATGTCATACCTGCAAAGAAAATGACATAAATAGGTCCAGGCGCAAGTTTTACACTAAATGGATAGAAACATTCCATTTTAGAACAAGTTTTCACAAAGTCAGTTTCTATGCTTGGCTAAGCTTGACAAAATTGCATGGTAAATTGTCATGTCTGACATGCTCAATGATATTCTTACCCATAAACTTCAAAGCAGTGCCGATCATTTGCAATGACATTCTGTAAAGAAAAATATTAAAGAAACACTGCGAGCTAAAACAACTTTGAATAACTATTACAAATAGCTTGCAATACTCTATATTCAAACTCAGTCCGTTCCAGGAAATATCTGTAAAGTAACTCTGATCACAGTGGGAATTTTATTCTCTGAAAATTCCAGGTTTTTCCACACAAACTCATATCTTTTCTTCCCGAGACTCTCTATGAATTTTTTTTTATCACCAAGGTTATATAATGCATACCAAAATAATGGATTTAAATTGTTTCTTATACCTGCACAGCTTTTAATGAATGAACCATCAACCAGTTAATATCATCAAACAGCTTATCTGTCAACTATTAAAGAAGGAAACACTGTTGGTCACATTCTGTGGTCTTCCTGTGTGTTTTTAATGGATTTCAGCTTACCTCTTTTCCTCTAGTTCCCTCAAGGTACAGTCTCAAATTCTTAACAGTCCACTTGCCTCCATGTTGAGGATTATAATCATCCTTCAAAATAACATATAACATTCAGCTATCAAATGAGTTAGAGTTGATTCAGTATGAGACAGTGGGAAACAAAAATGACTGTAATTCTAAGAAAACAATTGAATTATCTGCCGGACATTACTTCATGTGAAAGGAAAAGTGTTGACATTTCCTTCAAACTTATTGAATAGCTTTCAATCATACACTTTAATAAAAAGTTTACACTATACTTACCCCGTGCTTTTGAATGGCAACATTTGTGAGATGAATGAAGACATTATCAAGCTCACTAAGACTGGCATTGTATTGAACAGTACAAAATCTACAGAAACCATGCCTATAACTGAAAAACAATGACATACCATTAACAGCTGGATTAGTTCAACACAAATCATTAGTCAGTTGAGTGAAAAACTGTTACAAACTCTAGAAAACATTTTCTTTGACTCTCAAACTACACCTATTCAGACAGAGGACTATTTTTGAGGTATGCAAATTTGGTAATGTTTGAGTCACTGGATTATTTTGTAGGTTAGAATTGCAGATATCAGATATTTGAGCTTATGTGGATTGCAATGTGCAAAATTTGACTGACAATCCTGTCCACTCTAACATACCAATTTAATAAGAGTAATCCCAATTCTTAGGCTATCTTTTTCCTCCAGTTTAGATTATTAACACTAGCCACACCATAAAAACCAGTAATACTTACACATAGGCTTTCATTGGTCTATATGATGTTACCATCACATATATACGTAGATCAAACTTCTTTCCACCAATCAATAAAGGATTGTCAATATATCTTGATATCATGTATGCATCTTTGCCAGTTACATGCATTAATCTGGAAATCAAAGCATACAAGATTCAAATAAATACAATCATCAGTCCAGACAAGTGAAATGGCTATGGATGAACAAAGTTGAAAAGGAGAATTCATAAATTTACAGGTACATATTTTTGGAAGCATTTATCAGCGGGTGAACATCGCCACCTGAGAGAGCTCAGCAAAGTCACCTGATTTGGATTACCAACATTCATGTATTACATTGACTATAAACATTACAATATATCACTGACAATGACGGCTTGAAGATTTTCTAAAAATATTTTCATCTAGTCATTTGCAGGCCGAGACTAGCAATGCTTGGAATTAAAAGCCCCTCTTTGGAAGAATGTTTCCACCTTATACTTCACATGGAGCTAGTAAGTATACACTTCACATTTGAAAATCTAGGTAACAAAGATATATCCCATGATTTAACTGCCACCCAGTTAGCTCAGTTGCTTGAGCATTCATTGGGTTTGATTCATGGGTTTGATTCTGTCTCCTTGCCAGTTATTATTCTTAACAAATATGTTACATTTGAATTTGTTAGTATTCAGTTTCTGATTTTCATATAAGTTATGTTTCTGAATATTTATGTAATTCTTGATAATGACCCTGGTGTCGAAACATCAGAAGGAATAAAAACCAATAATGGGTTTAAACTTTCTTACGTTAGTTTTCATTATCCAAAGTTTCTGATTTGTCTCCCCAATTAACTTTAAAAACAGCTACATAGTTACATAGAGACTTAAATAAAGTGGATTTTTTTATTTTATTTCTTGGATAAGGACAATAAACTGGAGGTCCCAGGGCCCGCAGTAATTGGTGGAAGCTGTTATGTTGAAGAAAGGAAAATCTATTATAATAAAAATAAAATAAAACATATAATCTGACTTACGGTGTTCCTTTACTATCTTTAGACCATTTTTTCAGTTGAGACAAGCGATTGATCAAGAAGATACCTTTCCCTTGTGCTGAAATGAATTTAAATAAATCAACTATAAATCAATTTAAATAACAGGCTAAAGCAGTTTATTGTAAAATAGTTTTAGAATTCTTACATCTATTAGTTGGCTTCATTATCCAAGTGCTTGATGGGTATTTTCTAAACTCCTCCACAAATAAGTTATAATCAGCAGGCAAGATAAATGTGACTGGAATGAAATCTAAAATATCAATGAAATGAATGAGCTCAATCTTCCAAGCAGACAAACATTTTTATATGGAAAGAGTCGTTTTCATATGCAGTTGTTTTAGTCACAGACGGCTACCGGCGGTATAGCACCGCCTATTTTACCTCTTACTGGTGTTTTTTTGTGTCTTAATTAATAAATATATCCCCAGACCCCCCTAGAAAACATTTGGGACACAGACGCCTACTTCAGTTACTCAGACGCTTATTCAAAAAGATAATGAAACCCCTGATATGAGTGGTAGACAGTACAGTATTGTATCACTCATTACCTGTAGTTTCTAAGAAAACATGTATTTGAATCATCCTTAATATTATAGTCGTATCATAACTGTATAACTGTACCGTTTCCTCATCATGCAAAAATGACTGTCTTTGCTTGAGTACACTCTTTAATATTGTCACAAGTTTGCTAACCTAAATGAATGTAGCGTCCTAATTCATCTTTCTCAGTTAAGGGATTGCCATCTTTTTCAAGGTCTTTACGATATCGCTTGATGTTCTTCATCATTAAATCCTTCCTTGTAAGCTCATAATGGTTTGGAAAGTGGTTGATAACCCTGTGATAATACATCAAAATATCATAGCACAATAACAATTATTAGAATATAATTTGATCAAAAACATAATGTTCATATTCTTGGTTTTGAGATGTCTTCTCTTTGATCAGTAAATTATTATTAACCACTGTTGAGGCATGGACAAATAGTAAACATTTAGTGACCGAACACAAAGGTTCAAACTAGTTTTTTTTATTCCAAAATAATATAAATTGATTATAACAAGAGATTCAAAAGAACATTATAGCCCTGGGGCCGGTTGTACGAAGCTTGGATAAAGTTATCCACTGGATAAAGTTATCCACTCCAAAGGATTTCTTTAGAATTTATCCGTTGGATAGCGTTTTATCCGGTGAATAGCGCTATTCAGGCTTCGTACAACCAGCCCCTGGGGGTTAAGCTAAAATGTGAATGAACACAGTTGATCATTGTCTATCTACTGAGCATTTTTCATTGTGATGAAAATATTCGAATGTTCAATGCTTGAACAATGTTCTGTGAGAGCGTTAGAGCAATATTAACAATATATCTTACTGATCATCTGCCAGTCTGTATCCAGTATCCACATTAAATATAGCTCTTACACTCTGCACACTTGCCCTGGAAATAGACATTTAACATACATCATTGGATTTGTTATCTTTACCTATAACAACTAGATTTAAAAAAAATTCAGCTGAATTACATGTGCATGACAAATAATTGTATGATTGATATCCATTATCCATCTTGATACTGAAACCCAATCCCAAAAATCTAAAACATCCTGCTACCAATCCCACCTAAGAAATATGGTGAATCCCGTGTCACACACCCCCCCCCCCCCCCCCCCCCCCCCACCTACTGGGGACCTTCTCTTGACAACGATGGTTTAGTGACCTATCCAAACTAATTTCACTGAAAATGATGATACTCAATTTAAGAGAGGTGAAGTCAGAGAGATAACATCTCAGTACCATTTGCCTATCGGGATTTGAATAAATTCCCTTCAGCTAGACCTTCTCTAGCTGAAAATCTGGAAAGGTTGTTGCTATGCAGCTTTAGGTCACAGTATAAACTCCTTATTTTATGTTCCTGTTATTTCAACAAAATCCAAATTATGTCCATCATAAAAACGACATAATAGTAAAAAACAAATGTTATGAAAGGCATTATTTCAATAGTCACCAGTAAAAATTCCAGTCCTCATCATCAACACAAGGTACCCATCCTCGCTTTTCAAAATTGTTGACAAGAACTGATTTGTCATTATCACACATATATCTCACTCTCGCCATTATTTCTTTGACAGTTACACAGTTGACTCGTTCATATTGAAGTTGTGAGTTTTTGACGACATTTTAGAGATTTCTTGTGTTAGATTATTATACGAGAAAATAGAGCCATTTTTCAACTTTTTTGGGTCTGTTTTTGGTCGCATTTGTTGTTTACCCAGAATGCCTAAAGGTACCACAGGAAACCCAACGTTAATGAAGAGGGCACATGTCAGAACCATACGGTGATCAAAAGATTATTGTCCATGCTATTTTGAACCATGGTTCGGTCATGTGCTTGAAATAGTCCTTAGAATAGCCACGAATCAGTTGTACTGTGATCGTTTTATATAAATTGAACATTATAGGTACGTTTTGACGTTTTCTCTGTCAACATGTCGAGTCGTTTTCGTCCCGCTTTCCAACAGTCTTCAATCCTAATGGCTGGCATGATTCTGTGTGCCGGAATGGCTTTGTATGGTCTGAAAGATGTCATCAACAACATAGAACCTAACAAATGTGATATGACCTACATGTTTCAATGGCCAATATACGTCAAGGTACCTTTATTTAAAGGAATGTCAAAGGATTTTCCTAGATATGGTCTGTATTATTATGGCGAAGGGTCACAAGTAGAAGTTGAACAGGATCTCCATCATGTTAAGGGCATTCCTGTACTATTTATTCCTGGAAATGCAGGCAGTCACAAACAAGTACGATCTCTTGCCTCTGTAGCCTTAAGAAAAGCTGAGAACAGTGCATATGAGTTCAACTATTTTACAGCTGATTTGGATGAAAGATTCTCGGGACTATCAGGTGTTATGCTTGACGAACAAACCGAATTTATAAGACTTTGCATCAAGCGCATCTTGAGACTTTACAAAGGCATACCAAAACGGCCCAAGTCAATAGTCCTGATAGGACACTCAATGGGAGGAGTTATTGCACAAGCGTTGTTCACACTGGAAAAGTTTGATGCCAAACAGGTGCACACAATTATTACTCTGGGGACCCCCCATCAGCACCCAGTTGTTGCTCTAGATCCTCTACTCAGTAGTTTTTACAGTAATATCAACTCATACTGGCATAAGAGAAGATTTGAAAGTAATAGTACATTGGCTAACATAACCATGGTGTCAATTGGTGGTGGATTTAGAGATATACTAGTAAGATCAAGCATTACATCACTTCATGGACAACTTGCTCATTCACAAGGTATAAGCCTTGTCACCACAGCCATTCCACGAGTATGGGCTTCAGTAGACCATCTCTGTCTTTGTTGGTGTAAACAGTTAGTACTTGTTATCAATAGAGCTTTATTTGACATGATAGACACTTCTACTGCACAATTAAGTGAAATACAGCAAGTACGTCAAAAGGTTTTTGAACACCATTTTATACAAAATCCTGGTACTAAACATGTGTACTTAAGTTCAGATAAAGAAGTGACGGACTTGAAAAACATGAACTATGTCCCAGTGGATAGACGTCTTTGGGTGCTAAAAGGCTCTAGCAAGCTATCAAATAAACTATATACCTTTGCATTGGATCAGTGGAAAACCACTCACAATGCATTCCTGGTCTTAACTGATCTGTCATCTGAAAACTGGCTGTATGCTTGTAAAGAGTCATCATCTCATCCTTGCAGTTCTTCAACAGATCTATCACACTATGCACAGCTTCTCCCATCAAGCAACTCTCCAGTAAAGTTTGCTTATCTCAGAATGAACGACTTCCCTGACATATCTCATTTTGTGGTTGCATTTTCAACTTCAAAGGGCCAGAACCTGCTTATGACAGAGTTCCATTCTACAGGCATGTCATCTTATAATGTAGATATCCCTTGGATGTTTACTGGAAATCCTACAATACTTGATATTGAAGGTGATGTATTCTTCTCAAACATTTCATTGTCATCCATTGCAAAGGTTTGGAAAGTGTATGACATGCATATCAACAGTAGAGGATGTGAGGAATCCTCATTTATAGTAGGAAGAGTAAATGTCCCTTGGTTTAATGAGAATTCTTATGCCTACTCAACAAATGGAAACCTTTCTCTCCAAATCAAACTTCATCACCCAAGACCAAGAGGATTCATGGGAAATATCAAGATACATCTATGGCTTGACCCAAAGTGTTCCCATACTGTGATTATCAAACCTAACCTGAATGAAATGCTTGGACAAGTCTACAGGTTCTTTGGGGTTCAGCTATTTATGTGGGTGTATTCTCTGTTATTACTAGTTCTAGCTTGGCAGATATCATCTTTGGCAACTGCTCAAAACTGTCTTTCCTTTTTTGACCTTGCAACTAGTGTGACCAAAGGTTTCAGAGTTCTGCTGCTACTGACACAAGTCCATTTTGTTATCTCCCAAGGTATACTTCCCTTCTTTGTTATGCAAGGTTATATGGGTCAACACGACTGGCTGCCCAGTGTCAGCGACCTCCGTACCTTTGATTGGCTGTTACCATTGGTTATCATTGTGTTTACTGCTGTACTTCTTGTTGTGATGATATTTGTATGGAGTGGTATCTTATTGGCTATTGGTGGACGTTTGATATTTTGGCAACAGGACATAGAAGAATTGATAACAACAAAAACAATATTTCCACTCAAGGAAATAGCCTTTGCTAGCATTGTTACTGTTATATCATTGGGTATCAATGGAGTACTTGGTCTACTCCTTGCTTTCTTGTTCTTTTTAGGTCGGACATGCAAACAGCATGCACTGCTACGTCAGTTGAAATCTCTTCCAGTAAATTCCAGAATTGTAAAGGTTGTTGCCATAGTCAAAGGAATACATAACTTCTCATTGACTATCTGTGCACTGTCAATGTACACTATTTTATTGAATGCACCGTCATTGATAGTCTGGGTAAAAGCGTTACCATATGATTACCGGCTGTCAGCAGACCCTACTTGTTTGTTAGGAGCATTGATGGGTCTTAATCTTATTCATATTGGTTATCATCCAATCGGAGAAGCACCTCAGTCATTAATGTATGTGACATTTTTCATAGGAGTAGTAGTAACTCAAGCTCCAATCTTTCCTCTCTATATGGTATCTTATGCTGGATGTCTGATACTAACTTCGCTTAATCTATGGCGAATGTCAAAAGAATTTAGAGAAAGACAGCCACAAAAAAAATAATAGTTCTTGCAATGGAAAAGGAATTTAAAGAAAGACAGACACGAAAGAAAGAATAGTTCTTGATAGCTTAGAGTGTCATACAATGGAAAAGGAACTTAGAGAAAGACAGACACCAAAGAAAGAGTTCTTGCTAGCTATGAGTTTCTGCAATGTCAAAGGAATTTAAAGAAAGACAGACACTAAAGAAAGAACATTAGTTCTTGCTAGCTATGAGTGCCATACTTTTGAGGAACTGCATTCAAACTTTGTCAAGGAGGACATAAACAGTAGAGTTTGAAATACCCTTCAGTGCTATGTATATCAGACAACCTGTGGAAAGTTCTCTTTGTAATACACAAACTTCAGCAGAAAATGGGGGACCATTAACCAAAAAAAAAACACAATTTTAAACTTCATTTTCGTAGTTTTTCATTTAAAGCTGGTTGTGTAACAATATTATAACCACTAAATAGTTGAATATTACAAAATCAAGACAAGAAACCAACACTTATAGTTAAATGCTCTTTATTCACACAAATCATCAGATTATATACATGGATGTTATTGATTAGACAGAACTGTTTTACAGTGACTGAGTGATGTCACACAATGTTTGTCAAATACAGCAAACCCTGCTCTCCCATCCAACAATATTATCAGTAAACTTTTCTCACCATTACATTTACAGTTGAATACTAGAAAATAACATTATCTACAAAGTGCAAGTAGTTTTCATTAGAAAATGAAACAGTGTACGTTTAAAGTGTAGCAGAACTGAGCAAGGTGTTTTTTGCTTATTAAAGAAAACCACTTTATTGATCTGATTCACGGTTTGTCACTGTATTCACTACTTTGAGTAATGGGTTTTATGTGCCCCACTTAAAGTAATATGTTATTTGATAGGCTCTATAGGAAAATTCAATGGATGACAAGGGAATCCCACATTGAATTTTACAAGAAAAACAGTATTGCACGAATCATGAAGTGATGAGTGTGATATCACTTTTTCAAGTGAAATTCAATGTGGAATTCACGAGTCAGGAATCGAATTTTTCTTGAATCCCATATCTCAATTGAAATAGGTTTTTTTTCTAAGTGTATGGGCTACCTGTGTAACGTTGAATTCCACACTAAATTCATCTCCTCGATAGCCAATCAGCACGCGATTTTCAATTGAGATGTGGGATTCTGTTCAACATGCGTCACAATACAAGATATCACTAACCCATGCAAGATATTGCAAGTCTTAGCAAGATGATGCAAATTAATGTTCAAAGCAGAACATAAGTTTGGATTTGAGAAATCTTGTACAGGTTTGTGGTCCATAAATAAAGCCCAATCTTGAATTTGTACCATGTGACATGATAACAACATTGACAAAAGATGTTGATATTTTTGGTATTTGTGTTTTTCTTTACTATGTATAACCAAACATGTTTTTATATGAATACTAGCATGTGATCAAGAAACCTCATTAATTTATTATCCATGGTATTTTTTGTTCAATGACTGTCCAGAAGACATGTCAATACTGTGAACACCATAAGCTAATTGACTTCAATTTATGTTTAATAATCACTGCAATCAAGCAGTAACACCATCACCTCTGTATCAATTGTCCACTTTAAGAACAGTAAAATAAATGCAAAATTTGAATGTTTTTTTATCAAAAACGTTTAAGTGGAAAGTTAGACCTTTGTCATAATGGCTGCCAACTATCACAATGTTTGAAATTGTTGATGAAAAAAAACCTTATCTACCTTGATAATAGCAGTTTTGAATGTTTGAGAAAAATAAATTAAATTTGAAATTCAGCAAAAACACCAAGACGAGGTTAGAAATGAATGTCTATTTATGATTCTTCTTCGAGAGTAACAAATCATGAAAAAGTCAGTTTTGCATCATTATGACAGGTGTATGGTGAACACATTTTTAAAGTCAAACTCAGCTCATAATGCTCTTCATAGTGTTCATAATTAATATATTACTAATAATATATTACTAAAGTCGTATCTATACAGTTGTAAGTTCATTTCTGAAGTTATATTAAAAATTCTTTAGAGGGCCTTAATAATTTAAATACTCTATTGGTTCTTGCAATGACATTACAGCAGTAGAACCATAGCTCTACGATATACCTTACAAGTTTGCATACATACCTGATATATGTTAAAAACCTCTGCTGTTATACAACATATAAGATAATGTTCTTTGATAAACAAACAACTGGCTATGTATAGCAGAAAATTACAGAATATATTACAAGTCATCTGTGGCGCTATATATGTACAATCTTAAAATATAACTAACAAAGATAATGCCTACTTAACGTTGTGAACTGCTTCTGTAGCTCAGATTCCATATGAAAGCTTCCCTTTTTTTTTTTTTTTTTTTTTTTTTTACAGTTAAAACTAAAAACTACAGCCACATATGGAGGAAGACATTTTTTTTTGTGCAGACGTTCCAAACTATTGTGATTTTTTGTGATATGTATATTGTGACATAATTAATTCTCACTTGATAACGTATGTTCTTGATAACTTTGTTAGAGTCAAGTGGGTTGCATCAAAACCCAATTTCACAACTTCATTTTGATTTTATTATCTGTGGTATTTTCATTTGTTGCTTGCCTTGTGGTGTATTTTAATCAAATAAAAGGTTTAAAACACCTGTCATTGATAAGGAATTTGTGGGCATGTTATTCAGACAAGTACTGTGGACAAGTAGTGACAAATAAGTTGTTATACATAGGCAACTCTTGCCTATCTGCACATTTAGAGTACAAAGAAACATTTTCATTTGTATGTGTTCAAGGCCATAAGAAGTTAAAACTCCACAGGCTTCTATTACACAAACACTGCAAAATTCCATTGAACTAAGAGTTGTCACTGTTCAAACTGCATAGAAAAATCAAGCCACTCTAATTAAGTTATGACTAAAAACTTTATACACCAAACCTATTTGAAAACATGATCCCATATCAGCTATTTGACATCTAAAAAGGCTACAATCTCTAATAGCAGAGATTATAATTATTATCTACAATGTTAAGCCTTGCACAATGGCTTATTAAGTTCTTTGTTCAATATATTACTGTAAAACTTGGTCTTTGCATGGAATGCAGTGACATGTGGCCATGTTTTGCCAGACAACATCGCATGGACATGATTATAGTCATCATGTTCTTCCACCACTACCATGTTCTTGAGTGAACATGATTACCATAGTTCTTCATGGACCACTTCCTTCTTTGCCAGTTAACCAGTAAGTTACCATTTTTCCTTTGCCCTTCACAGCTACAAGCCCACGGCAATTGAAAGTGTAACCACGTGTTGATAAGATGTCATATATGCTCTTTGTTACCTACAAAATTCCAATAACAAAAAACAATTTTATTACAGCAAGTGTAGCCTAATAAGGCCTGTGTTAGAGACTACACCAAGTGTGCCTCTTAATATTTTCACAAGCTTGGTAGTAACAGCATTTGACAAGAAATATAACTCATCTGAACTCTTAGTTTGACACTCAAAACTGAGTATCACTCTCAAAGCTTTTGTCAGCTTGCGTGTGTTTTTTTCCCTATTTCCTGCTTGTTTCATATATAATATACTAGTAAGTCTCTTTCTTTTTGCATTTATACAGTAACTTGTCAACTGTTTCTACAATTGCTATACTCAAAACCTGTCTTTTCATGAAATCTTACTTGTTTTCTATGCAGTCAGTAAACAATACTAAGTAGTGTTAATTAATATTGTAACATCAAAGTGTTCCAGAAATTATTGGTAAGAAGCCATTTACCTGAATAGAATCTGGTTTGCCAGTGCTGTACATTCTACTAGCAACATTGACGGTGTCACCCCATATGTCATACTGAGGTTTATGTGCTCCTATCACTCCAGCCACAACTGGTCCAAAATTTAAACCTAAAGATGAAAATACCAGGTTAGAAAATAGCTGGTATAAAACAATATGTAATAGGCTGTTGGAGCAATGTCAGAAAGGTATCTGTAACTGGTTGGAAATGGATCAGTAAGTGGTTGGTAAGGTGTCAGTAAGTGGTTTGTAAAATGTCAGTAAGGGGTTGGTATGGTGTCAGTAAGTGTTTGGTAAGGTGTCAGTAAGTGGTTGTTAAGGTGTCAGTAAGTGTCTGGTGAGATGTCAGTAAGTGGCTGGTAAGGTGTCAGTAAGTGGTTGGTAAGGTGTCAGTAAGTGGTTGGCACAAAGGAAAATACAAAACTCATCATATGCATCATATGCTTACCAACTTTCATTTGGAAGTTATTAAATGAATGGATGTTGATATCGCATAGTTTTTGTTTCATTGCCATTGCAAAGTCTGCCATCAGTACAACATGATTAAGAGTGGCCAATTTTTCCTGAAAATGTGGAAACACACTTCACTATTAAAGACAAAATATGACTTGACTGTCATCATCATTGACATTCTGACCTAACTGAGCTGTTTACTTGATATTGCATACTTTAAGGTATCAGGGGACCCTAATGACCACTGTTCGCTTTTCTTCGTATAGGGCGCAAAATATGCAACCGATTTCTATGATTTATATATCATCTGAAAGCTGAATAGTTGATGAAAACAACTATGTAAGAAAATATTGACAATTTTTCAATTTTTTTTAGTAAGTGGTGAAAATATAAATTTATACTCCGTTTTTTCAAAAAGTCACAGTACAGCAGAAATTTATCCGATCAAAACACACTTATTGTAGTCGTAAAGACGAAAGATTGAACTAAAAAACCGTGTCTCCGATTTTTGATTTTTTGCCTCGTTCAAGAGATATTGAGTGATTTGTATAAAAATCGTCAAAAAAATGCGATTTTTAACTTTAGAAACAGATATCTTCGCAACGAGGGCATAACTCAAAAATCAGTGAGAACAGTGGTCATTAGGGTCCCCTGATACCTTAAGTCTCAAGGTAGCATTCTTAATCATAACTATCAAAGATAGCTCAGAGAAAATAATCATTCTAAACTTAACCAATGACCAGTTAACCAGTATCGCTTAATCACTCATTTGATGAAAGCAGTAGAATGGCAAGGTTATGAGTTTCAATTGTTTTGAAGCCATAATTGTTCTAGGTCTGGCAAATGCTTAAATGAATAATTGCTTACAATGATATAAGCTTATTTTAGCACTCTCTCCTTGTGGTATAGACAATGATGCAGATTACAATGGTCTCTCTCTGGTTACAGCTAGGATACTTTACCTGTGATTCTGGTTTAATTCCAGAGGCTGCCATATATGTTTCACCAATTGTCTTGATCTTCTCGATGCACTGGAACTGAGGCTCAGATAGCAGCTACAGAAACAAAATATGAAGCAAGATAAAAGTATTAACAATTAAGTTGAGGGTTTGTCTTGGACTGGAACTAATTGGATTGACATTCAAACCCTGTCCATTCCCCATTGTTGGGTCTGTAAACACCTTTGTGTGTTAGTCATAACTTGTTACAAGCATTGTTATTTCTTTCTTTCCAAGCCCCTACATTTACAAGTTTTCATTTTTATGCAGAAATATAAAGATGTTCTAAACATGTTCTAATTTTTTTTGTGTGTGTGGTAACATAAAACATACATTGAAAGCCCAAAAGAGTATCTTTGTTGGCTTTCAATGAAAGTACAAAAAATATATGGATTTCACCTGAACTTGAAAAAATAGTAGAAAATATTTTTTCTCGTTTAAATTTACATACAAAAATTACACTGTAACCATTTTAAGGAATTCAAAATTTTGAAAACTTCTGAATTTACAATTGTTTTTATTGCAAACAGAATTGCACACAAACAAACCTCATCGAAATCTGCAAGTATCTCATTGAGCAATCTTAGACATTCAACACCTTCACCATTGGCATCCAGCTCAGAATAAAACTCAGAAAAGTTACAAATATTTGAGAACATGACAGCAACTTTATCACAAGACTGGTAATATAGATCCTGAAAAAAAGCAAAGTCACTGATTAACATAATTTACTGACAAGAACTCAAAGTCATCATTGGTTTTTCTTTAAACTTACATATGACAGATACTTATTGGTACAATCAAAGATGACTGAAGAATGGCCTCTTTTTACCATGAAAAACATGGTGAGTTTTTGACTGGATGTCTCAACTCATTAAGGCACTGGTTAACATTGCAGGAGGTCTCATGTTTCAGTGATTAGATGCAGACATACCTCATTCTTTTTAGACTTCTGATTCAAGAAATGCTGTGCCACATGGACAGGTAAAATGTTATATAACAGTTTCTTGTTGTACTCTTGAAGCTGTTCCATATCTTTCTTCTCTTCCTTTGCCTATATCATAGAATATGATGAATGATCAGTGTATGCACTATATATGCTATGTGCACATGTGACTATTACATTTAGGGGCTGGATGTTTCAAAGCTTGGATGAAGTGCTCCACTTGATACAGGAACAGCAGAGAAAAATGAGACCATTGAAGAGGCCCTGGGGATGTATGGGTGGAAATCATATTTTATCATGATTACTCAACTATTGCAGTGAGGACACTCCAACTGTAAACACTTTGTGCTTTTTTGACACTTTTTTTTACAGTGTATACTTTGAGTGAGTTGGTTTGAAAAACACTTTAATTCTGATCATTCAATGCATTTGAGTTCTGTCCTACTTTTTTATAGCATTTGAAGCAGTAGAAAGGTCAGAAAATAAGTTGCTAAATAAAAGTGTTCATGGTTTGAGTGTCCTTACTGCAATTATAAATTCTCTTGGATGTTAATGCACTAGTAACGAAATGTTTAATCGTATGTACCTGAAGTTTCCAAAGAAAGTCAAGCCTTGCTATTTGTTCACGCTGAAAAACAATTCATTCAAAAATTGATTACTATATTTAACACAAAAAACACTCTTTTGTGAACAAACACAGAGTAATAGATACCAAGCACCACATGTGATATTATCCTATGACTTCAGATCAATGTTCAAAGTCTTTGTAAATGGTTTTCAAACATTGGTTTTCAAACATCAATCGACAGAACTTGAACATCTTAGAGATACAATTGAACAGGGGTTACAAAATAAATACATTTTTCTACCTACCAAGTATCCGTGACCAGTGAGGGCACAAATGAACATTACTACAACAAGAATTGAAAGATGGGCCCATTGAATGAACTTATCTAACCTGTAAAAAAATAAATATCATTAATTTTATTTATTAACATCAATCATATGTTTCAACTGCTAGTAAATCTTAAACAATTGTGTGGCTGAATGAAATTGAATGCTGAGGAATTGGTGATTTTTGACAAAAATCAGACTACAGTGGAACCCCTCTATTCTAGACAGTGCTGAGACTGATGAAAATGTTCAGTTTAGAGGGAGTTATGGTTTACTAAAGTAATTTTACAAGATCCGCAGGAAAAAAACGTAACTTCAGGGCCTAAAAAATGGGTTTAAATAGAATGTCAGTATATTGAGAGTCTGAGACGGGTTTCACTGTATAGTAACATCTAATGACATAATAATTTTCAAAAGAAGATAATAGAGAAAAAATCTCATTTGGACACATCTTTGGGGCAAAGTATGACAAAATAACACCAGAACACGATATATTGTGCAAGAGTGACAGTCCTAAACCAATACTTTTTATTACTGAAAACTGAAGATGTGAGTTTTGCAAAGGCTATTAATAGTTTCTATATAAATTTTCATTCTACCCACCAATTAACTACTATTAATATAGGGACATGAATCTGCTACTTACAGACAATATTGTATAGAATCATGTCTTGTGAACTGCTCTTTAACATCAGTATATACTTGTATAATAATAATATATGTACCAGCCATCAAAGTTAAAAGACACAGCTTCTGTAGAGTACTCAGTTGTAGAAACACTGCACATGCTATCATGACCAGTGTCACACTGAATGTAAAGTACTGGAAAAAGAAATGAAAAAATACCAATTGTTATCATATACCTTGCATTAAGGTTAGTAAACACTAGGTGACAAGTCGCAGCAACATGTCCCCATGACAGGTTGCAGAGACAATTTAATGTTAGTCAGATTCCTACAACATTAAACATTGCTTGATATGAGGTCAGTATGACCTCGAAACATTGTAATTTCTTTACTTTTTGGTTTATTTTACTTATCATATCTAAACCACTTCTGATCAACTATCCAAATTATTTTATAAATTCTTTGTTTTACAATACTACTTGTTTTACAACACTACTCAGATATAGTACATACCTGTGGATAGTCACATGAGAGGTTTTCAGGATGAAGAGGAATATAAGATCCGTTGCATGTTGTTTTATTTTGACTGTCAACAGTTAACATGTGAGCCTCTAGCTTGACTGCTTTTTCACAACCAAACTAAAAAATAAAACAACATTATTTTAACATTAACATAAAATAGCATTATTAAACAACAATTAAGTTAATTGTTACATAATATTAATAAAAGACTTTTTGTTTTACTTCATGGTTACACATTGTATTAAATCAAAGTGGTGAAAAACATGAAAGCATCATTTTGTAAGTACCATTAATTGAAGTCTGCACTTATCTAACACCCTTTGAGTGTTATGTTTTCCACTTCACTTGGAATTAACTGTAATTGGCAGGGTGAATTGTAACTTAGAAAAGTGAAACTTACCATTCCACCAATAGACGCTATGTATATGGTTACTATCAGGAATGACGCTATGATATGACATATCACTCTGGAATTACATATCTTAGTAGAAAGGTTCCTCATACATCTTGGAAAAGACTGCAATCAGAACGAAACAAGGGAAGCATTATGTATATGCTATGATAAGTACATTTATCACATTGACTAGATATACTAAACTAATAGTGCTAAATCTTGATACAAACAAAATAATATGTACACATTGATTAACTTCAGGTAATGCTGGAGGTGTTATCTCCCGTGTAATATCCTCTGTATACCGCACAAGCTAGGTCACAATAGTGAGTCGTTTTCAAGAGACAATATTCCTGTTTCTCTGTTATTGTGACCTCACTTGTGAGCATAAATTATATTACATGGGACCCTATAATGCTGTATAGTCTGACTAAATGTGGATCAAATTGAACTATTATGTGGATCAAATTGGCTTGTGGTGTGGATCAAATTGACTGAATGGGCCTGGATCGAACTAACTGAGCCAACCGCCGACCGGTTAGCTCAGTAGGTAGAGCATCGGACTACAGTGCACTACTGTTCGAAAAGAGTAGGGAATTCCCGGTGTGTGTGGCCTAATCATACTAATTCACGCTAACCACTAACCCCTCATGATTGTAAGCCACGTGGCAGCAAAATTGCGCCTTAAATAGTGGCCCATATAAATAAATAGATAAAATTAAATAAAAATAAAATAAAATAAAATAAAATGTAAAGCGCATTGAGATGTATGAAATGTTGTTTTAGGGAACTAAATTGAGGTTCCTTTTCAAAACTCATCTATGAAAAAATATACTTACAGCAAACTTTTCTGCAATGATTATTAGATAAACAGCCATGATTGCCACAAAGGCCGTCAGGAACACAGCTAGGGTCACCACACTCCTACAATGAACACCAACATTAGAAAAAATCAATTCTACTTTCATATAATCAAAGTGAAAGTCATATTTAGTCCTGGATGGAGACCTCAAACAAAGTAATGCTGGTGATAAAGCAGTGATGAAGATGACTTTGTAGTTGTATTGGTAGAGGTGGGTTCTGTGACGTCATGGGTTTGATTCTCCAGTGACTCAAAGCCATTGTTTCACCTTCTTTCAGTTCAGCGTTCAACTTGTAAGAGCTTTAAATCCCTGTTAAGGGGACTATTCATAGAGAGAGGGATGGTGTGTGCATCTCTGAAAGTATTATGCAAGGCTGACTTGAGAGAAATGAGAAATGACTCCCACTCTTTGAAGTAAAATATTACCTTTTTCTTATAGTAGTAATGTTTAGTAATGGTCATATAAAAAAAATGTTAAAAAAGATTGATTTATTCTCTATAGAGTTTCATACCTGGGCAATATGACAACTTGAACCACCAAAATAAAGATAAATATAAGAAATACACACGATGTGTAGAACTTGAACATATGATCCCTCTCTTGGGAATACTAAGGAGAGAAAAACACTTCTGTTATCACCAAGGATAGACAAAAAAAAGAACAGCAAGACAGATAACAAATGTTTGAAAATACATCTTTCACAATAATTATAATAATGAATGACAGATTCTTAAAAGTGAACATTTTTCACTACATTACAAATCAATCATTTTTTGAAGTGATCTAGAACCTTAATTTTAAATTTAATCACACAAATCTAAAATAAGAGGTGCACTTAATCTAATGTCAGTTTTAATAATGGACAATGGGAAGTAAAATTAAAACAATTTGATAATTACCAGATCTTCTTTCTCTTGGTCTTTGAAAGTCAAAGCAAGTGCCTTGACAAAGTCTTTACGCAATCTAAAAAAACATACAATTTTTTTTTAAATTAAAAGACTAGAGCATCATATAGATATTGCACACTCCATTTTAACCTTACTGGTATTTATTTTATTGCAGGAATAATTGAGCATAATCCGATCCATCTTTGATAATAATTACTATGTTTTGTTGGGTAAATTAGATATCCCTTCTTTACCTTTCAATGCTTCTTGATTCTATTGATCTGGCTAAAAAGTTATCAACTTCATCTCCAGTATCCTGCTGGTCTTCTTTCATACCAAGTCTGAAAGAAAAGAAAAAAAAACATTATTATAAATAACAAAATCACATAAGTTATTGTATGTTGTCTTGTTGAGTAGCACGAAACATTTCCCTAGGTATATACACCTTGGAAGTTTAACATTTTGAACTAATGACCAACTTATTCTAAGAATTTGTAAATACTTTTTTTTTAAATTGATATATGCCAAAAATCTGTGACATTGAGAGCAATCAAACACTATTATTTTACAATATGTAATGTTTACTTATAAGCAAAATGTAAAAGACAATCCACTACATTGATGCAATAGGTTACCTCTCGGTTATCTTGTTATTTTGATCCTCTTCTCTAGTTGGCTCTTTGAATGTTTCCTTCTGTTAATCATAATCAATATCAATTAATAAAAAAGGTTTGACCAGCCACTGATGCTAGTCAGTCCAACTGACTTTGTGTGTCGATAAGTCAATCGAGTGCTGCACAACAACCAGTTCACTAAAGCACATCTTCACCAGTGAAGTAAGAGGAAAGATTTAAAGGCACTTCCATCTGGGTGAAACATAGATGTAATGAACAGAAATGGAAGCAAAGAAGAAAGATGACACAAAAAAACCTTCCATTCTGCTTCCTTCACTGCTTCCTCTGCTGGTTGCATCTCTACTTACTTCACTAGTGCAAAATGGCTTTTATAAAATCAGTCAATCATGCAGTTGATAAAACAGTGAGTAAATTAGCCAGTTAGTCAGCCAGTTAATCAATATCTAGTCTGACAGTCAGTCAATCATTTAAACAGTCATTGAGTTATTCTAGTCAAAACAAAACAAAAAGGATACATACCCTCTGTTTGGTTAGAACCATAATTGACATGAAAAACAAAAACAAAGTGATAGGTTAATGTGACATAACAGCAGTTACACTAATTTGGTACCTTGATCAAATGGCCATTTTAAAACTATATTTACCTTACTACAGTGCTTAGTTATAACCTTCTTTGTAGGTTATCAATTATCTTTCTTCCTCTAACTACTCTACCTTCCTACCCACTGCTAAATAAATACATGAGTAAATAAAAAATGAAAGAATAAGTCATGATTATTTGAATGGAATCATGAAATAACCAAACTACTGAAAGAGAAAAAACAAAATGAATGAGTAACTTAAGGCATCGCTAAATTCAGTATAATTGAAATCGAAAATTTGAATGAACAGATAAATAAAAAAAGACTCAACTAAATGGTAAATAATCAACAACCAAATGAATGAATGACATTACATCACAACTGACCTTGTTTGATTCATTAGGAACAACCAGGAAGGTTTGTATGTTGTACTGCTTGAGGAATGAATCTCTTTCTTGACCATTTCCTTCTTCTACTACATAGTCACCATTCAAACAACTGAGAACATCCTTGGTGATATGCACACGCCTGATGATACAACATCAATAAATTGAGGTTAAGATTGCTACCGTTATCACTGAAGTGCAACCTCCAAAGTTCAAACTCTCTTTTATAAACTCACATTTTGACTGCCGTCAATCAATTTAAAAAAATCATAAATATAAATCAAATATTTACAAATAAGAACAATTGTCTCTTCATATCATCAACAATAACTATAATTCAACCCAAAATCTGCATGAGAATATAGATTTTTCTAAGAAAACGTTTTAATTAACGGCAGTCAAAATGCGAGTTTACAAAAGAGACTTTGAACTTCATAGGTTGCACTTCAACGATAACCATAGTAAGGTTTTTGGCCAGTGACAGAAGCTTCAAACTACCAGGAATTTGTCAAATCCTTATGACAAATGTTTGTTCTCAATAATATCTATACAGTCCAGATCTATTCATACTTGTGTAATGAGTTCACTGAGCATTTTATTGATGTCACTTGCCAAATTATCACTGTGGTAACAAAACTGCACATCCAAAAAAAGATTGTCATTTTATCTACCAACTCTTCAAAGACCCTATAATGACTTACCCTGGGAGACCCCCTGACTCCATGTGATTGGCTATCGTAACGTCATTAGACCAGACATCATACTGCCATTTTACCAAGCCTAAGACACCACTATGTACTCTACCATTGTGGATGCCAACTCTCATGTTGAGATTAACCTTGGTTGCATCCCGTACATATCTAGAATACACAACAAACATTTGATTGCTTAACAGTCAATGTTTGTAAATATCAAGTATATAGTACATAATTTATTAAAACAAACATATTCAAGTAAATTTGTAGAATACACAACACAATTGCTTATGACTAAATATTCTATGCAGATACTTAACAGTGGACCATGACACAATTATTGAATATTACAGTGCTGCTAATGAAACTGGGACCACGTCAAAGTTGTAAGCCAATCAGGAACTTGTGTTTTAGAAAAAGACATGCACTTTGTGTCCTTATCAGCCAATCAACTTGCAAAGGTGTCAAGTGGCTAATAAACAAGACATGGTCCCAGTTGAATTAACAGCACTGTAATACTCATTTAACAGGTATTAATAGCCGTGGACAACATCTTTGGTACATATCACAGTTTTTATTGACTAGCCTTCCTCTAAAATCCATTCTACATATCAACTAGTACCTAAATTAGGCTTTGGGCAATCAATATCACTGTACATAGTTTGTCATAAACAGCAAGCACTTACGAGATAGCGTCAATCATAGCCAAACCCATTTCAATACAGCAGTGTGCATGGTCAGGACGTGGTTCTTGTAATCCTGACACACAATAGTAGCAATCTCCAAGAATCTTGATCCTTAGGCAGTGATTCTCCTATATCACACAAAAACAAACGATTGCTTTACAGTTCATTTTGAATGTTTTTTGACAGTTTAATGTTCAATGATATTATGAATATTCTTACCACAGCCAACTGATCAAATCTTGCAAAGAGTTCATTCAATGTTTTGACAAGGTTTTGTGCAGTACACATTGATGAGAGAACAGTGAAACCTTCAATATCAGCAAACAGTATACTGTAGAAAAAAACACAGAGAAGTCAGACCAAACAAAATATTTTGCACCTCCCTCCACCTCATCACTATTTCAGTGATCTGTTTCTAAAGCACAAATAGGAGTCTTGTGCAAAATCGGCACTCACCCCACAGTCCACATAATGTTGATTTCTGGACAAGGAAATGTTATATAAAGCCCACAATTTATAACCTCATGATTAAAGGAGACGTCACAACAAACATGTTTTGTGCAAGCCTCGTCTATCATATGCTAATATTGGCCATTTTCAAGGTCACTAAAAATGGCTTCTAGAGAAAGAAACTAACACCAAAAGAAACTATCCCTAAGAGTTCCTTGTTGACTACTGGTTGGTGTTTGAAGTTTTTTGTAAATTTGTTTAATAAACTTGATGATTAATCTGCTCTAGTCACCAACTTTACCTTTAAGGTCCACATATTCACTTTCATTTTTTTTTGGGGGGGGGGGAGTGAGGGGTAATTATTCATTTTTAGAATTTATATGTGTTCAGTGAAACTTACCTAACATTTTCATGCCTCTGGATATAGATCTTGTGAAACTGCTTCTTCTCAGAACGGCCATTCTCAATATCATCTTTCATCTCCTTGGCAACAAGTTTTGGTAAAACAGACAATAGAAGACGTTCCTGAAATGTTATCAAACCTTGAGTTTCAAGAACTTCTTAATGTAGACTTTGAATAAGAATATTATATCCACGTTAACAGACTTCCTGTGCTTGAAGGATCATTAAACTGAAGTTTCAAATTCAGGTGTGCCACAATTCTTTTGATCTTGATGGCACACCTCAGTTTGAGACAATTAATTTGTCATCATACAATGGAGGGCAGGAAGGATGTACTAAACAACCTTCAAGTCTGTTTGTTTGTTTGTTTTTTCTGGTTGTCTACATGTATATCTCTGTTTGTCATTGCATAGTAGTACTAAGGGACCATTCATTATTTATGGGGGAGGAGAAGAGTAGTTTTTTAAGGGGCTACCTCCACAATAAGCTTAGGAAAATTTCATGTCCATCGATTTAACCACACTCTCACCCCCCCCCCCCCCCCCCCTTCCAATAAATAATGAACGGTCCCTAAAAAAATGTTAATGAGAGATTTACTCAGCTATAATTAATAATTTTTGTCTGTATATATCTGTCTGTGAAAATGGTTTGTTAAACTTCGTCCACGTATTGTTAATATCAAATGATATTATCATGGAAGACTAACCTGATTCTGGTTTTCTTTTTGACTGATAAGTCTTGATTCAATGCACCTTCTGGTCTCCAAGAAGGCTTGTCGTTGTGATATCTCAGTAGGATAGTGTGTGAATACACCAGTAAGATTTGCACATATGAAGAGAAACAGGTTGGCAAGAAGCTACAATGATAATTACAAAAAAAAATCAATAATGTCAGAGTTACCATCAACATTACAATGGTATTTTAGTATTTCCCATGATGGGCTAACATTTTCATTTATTTTCTACAATTCATCTAGACCCCTCCCCCCCAAAAAAGGATGCTCCCTTGTGCAATTATATTAACAAAGGAACTTTTTAGAAATATGCTTTACCCTTATGTGATATTTCAGATTTCTTATGGACAAATAGACAGAAATTTCACCCAACATTCAAAATAAAACAGTCTTTATTATTAATTTGAGATTCATTAATTCAGTCCATATATCAGACAAAATGGTCATAAAGAAGATGCTTCTAACCAGAATTAATCAATTTAATATAGCCTTCATTATCTTGAATAAAATAACCATGAATAAAAGAATTATTCTAATTTGTTCTAACACTCCATTCATGTCATAGCCAAAATTTAACATAGTTAACCACAAAAACAGTTTTTGTTACCAAATTTGATCAATCAGCAAAGAAAAAGATATTGACAGCTTGACTGTAACACAAAAACAGCTTTATGAATTGTAAATGAATAATAACTATGTATTCACGTTTAGATTGAAATATTACATACTTAATAGAAAACAAGGATAATTCTATTAGTGTAAGTTAGTAATTAGTCTTGACTTCCTGCGTATCATAAATTTTTAAATCTAGTGACAACGTAAAAACCAGATCATTTCTTTTATCTTGAGTTTTCCTATTATTTCAAAATTATATCTTGTACATGCATTTCAACAATACCTTACTCATATGTTGAATTTGAGATCAGCAAGAAAGAAATTGATTAATTTACAAGAAAAAACAATATTATTTCTTTCATTCTGAGTTTTGTCTCATTTTAAAAGCCATCTACAATTCACATATTTTAAAAATTCATTCATCAGTCACTGCACTGTTGTTCAATAGATTGACTGTTGTATAGTAACGGGTTCCATGTATAAAGAGGTTAAAAACTGCTTTGCACTCAACATGAAAAACAAAATGAAATGCTGATTTTCTTTCAATATTAATGAATCTGTTTACCAACAATGATAAATATATTGAAGTCTCATACAAAACCCATTTATTTAGCCTTTTGTTTTCAGATAGCAACTCATAGTAATTATTTTTTAATCAAAGGTATTTGACATATGGTGTGAAGCTGTGAATAATAACAAAATTTGTAAGGAGAGAGAAAGAAGCGAAGGGAATGGAATGGAACTCTGGTAGCTAGAAAGACACAGTTGATAAATTTCAGGATAAAACAAAAGATTGAATTGAATTTTTCAAATCCTAAGCTCTCATTTTAATTTTAATTTTCATAAATGTTTAAAAATACAACAATGATAGAGACACAAACAATTAATCTGTGAAACTTTAGTAATACTAAATAGTACAATTTTATGCTAATTCTATTGTTTTCTTTTGTTTAATTAGCACTAATTTGTACTATTTAGTAATTCGTGTTTCACGGATTTATTGTTTGTACTCTAGCAGTGTCATTGAATTGCATTTCTGAAAATACACCATCCACAACACAAAGTTTCTTGTGTTAAAACAACCAGTATCTTATTCATGATACTTGTGGTGGTAATTCAAAAGTGATAAACATGTGAAAACAGAACATTAGAAGCAGATGATGACCACTTTTCTACATTTAAATAGCACTAAGTACACCAAAATATTTGTATGCTAAATAAATGACCCTAGAAAACTAATCCTTTAGATAACTTCCTGGCAAGTATATTATATAACATATATATATATATATATATATATATATATATATATATATATATATATATATATATATATATATATACACTCGTTTGCAAGAACGTTGTAGTATACATTTATACATTTATACAAATATCTAATGAGATGCAAAAGGCAAAAGAAGCCGTTTTCACACAAGAAACCAACTGTTTTATAATCTGTACGATAAAATAAACAGGAAAAATATATTTTGACTTTCGTTGAATGAATCAAACTATAAATAAAGCGAGTTTTCTGTTTTGCATATCATTAAATATACCGAATAAATTAGATATTTGTATAAATGTATACTACAACGTTCTTGCAAACGAGTGTATATATATATATATATATATATATATATATATATAATGTATAATAGAATTATTTCAATAAAGATAGCAATAGCTATGAGTATTTTATAATGATATGAATAGAAATAACAATGCTAGTTGAAAACCTTATCAATATTTTTTCGATAATAAGGAAACTTCAAATAGAGGTGTTTCCTGTATTCTTTTGTTAATCAGGATCATTGCTGATTATAATAGAATTGCAATCATAACAAACAGTAATGTTATCTCCTGTGTTTGACATTCCAATCAGAGTGGTACCTAGTTTCTTGCTTGAATTCAAACTCACCAAAAGTGTGAGCAGTAAAATAAACTTTTGGCAGTTGCAATGCTTTGTGAGTCTGAATTAGAAATGATAAACTTGAAAAGGTGTCTTTGAATTATATAACACATATTCTGATCTAATAAAAATCTTTCTTTTTTACTAATAGGAAGTGCACATATTACATATAATTAATGCTAATAAATTATTTCAAACCTTTGATTTCACAAATAATTAAGTCGTCAGACAACCTACACCAAGAATATCACTACTCATGAAGATCACTTGAATTTGAATTAAAACCTATTACTTTTTAACAAGACTAACACTGTCAATATATATTCTAGACAGAACATGTACAAAATAATGCAAAGCTAAATAAAAACATAATTAAAAAATAAGACATTTCTTTATGACATTGCACTCAACCACTGAGCCTGAAGATGGTATGACACATTATTAATACATTACATCTTTAAATCCTTGATGTTTTTAAAACATAAGCAAAACTATCAATTCCTTCTTTGTGGTTTGGTAGCGAATAGTGAATGTTCACCAACATTCAATGCATTGTTGAGAATTGTTCATTTTCAAGAGACGTCATCAAAAAGTTTGACAAATTCATTTTTAATTAAATAGAAACATTCTCACTATATGTTATAGCTAATGATTATAAAAAAAATTGGGGTGAAATATTGAAGATATTTAGGTCTAAATTGTGTCACGCAATGCTATCATGCAATTCAAATGGAAGGATAAATATCAAGATAAATTCATCTCTGTTAGAAGACTTTGGCTCACATAGACTCCTGGTGATAAACTTCAAGTACACAATCCAAAAAAATGATTTTAAATACTGGATTTGCCTTCATTTTTAGTTCTATTTGACATCCTGGATGATATAAATCGTCAACATCCAACAAGGCACCATACATTTTTGCCAAATAATACAAATCTTTGATAGTCAATAGTTCAGCAAATGCATGCTCTAGCAGCTACAAATTTAGCAGAATTACATTGTTTTGAATGTTCTCAAAGGATATGAATGTAGTTTTTAAGCAGGATTTAAAATAAAATTTCTAAAATTTGAAAAGAGGTCATTTTGCCTGAATTATCACGTGGTTGCAAACCAAGAATTCGACTCAGAATTGATTTGTAGATTTTATTTATAGCATAGGACATAATGTAGCAAAAATTCAACTATTTTTGGACATTTTTCAGACATTAGTCAAGAGTACAGTGAAATATAAATTCAGATTTTTGCTTCAATAATATTTTGGACCAATAGTTAAAGAATTAACCATAGCAGTTGAAATTGCCAAAAATAAATCATGCCAGATTTTCATAAATTGTAAATGCAGGTTCACTCAATAATTATTCATGTTACCATCCGTTGAAGATTGTACTGTAATTTTATTCTTGTCAGGATATTTATAGCATAATTTTAATGACTAGAGACCGAAGAATGTAACCCTTTCAGTTGGTCTGTTTATCAAGAGAGACATACAAGAGACATTATATTGACTTAAGAAATTCTAGTTTCCAACCAAGCTAAATGTAATCTCAACAACAGAACCTAACCTAACTGCTTTGCATTCTAAAACAACCAAATAAAATCAAAACAAAATTTGTAATTACAATAGAAAACAGACAGTAAAATTAAAGTATCTTTATCTTTTGATACAGACAAATAATTTGTACATTATCAAGAGGGCACCATGCAGGGAAGAATTAAATAAAGTGAACCAACATGTATTGAGACAGCAGACCAAATTCTTCATTCAGGATTTTGTTCGCAATAACAATCAACTAAGAAAATTTTCCAGAAGAAAAAGTCATACTATTAGTTGATAATTCTGGGAATAGAAAAAGATGACATATTATGTAAATACTCAAATCACTGATTGAACAAAAACATACAAAAGATTTAGGAGGACAATAGAAAGCCTTTTATGTAAAATAAACCTACAAGTACTTGAAATAATGTCAAGGAGGTAATGTCAGAATGGGATATAGGTCAAGTCGATGATAACATCCCAGAAGATTATAGAGTACCTAATCATCTTAAATAGCAAGGGAATGTGCAATTGATAGATCTGATAAAACATCACAACCAGGGTATGCAAATACCTAGAGACATTACACAACATAATTATGCCAGCATTATTTTACATGCAGCTGCTTCGTAAATCTAAGTATCAAGAATGATCAATATAGTACCCCAAAGAATACTATCATTTAGAATAAGATAATTTATTTTAACTGGTTAACAAAGTCCAGTTTTTTAGTAAAGATTTATTAAGTCAGGATGGGAATTTAGGTGACAGATTATAAAATTAATGTACATTTATTTGGGGGGGGGGGGGGGGGGTGGGGTGTGGTAGGTGGAAAGAGGGATAGGCAATACCTGAGGCCGTTTGATATTTGTACACTAAAATCAAGTGTGATAGGATATTTTTTTTTACAGTTTTCCCAATATTTTTCAACACTTTGTTCTTGCTTAATATTTTTTGGTGGATGAACAGTTTGCTTGGTATTTTTGGTATTAAACACCAGATTAAAATAATATCAAATGATCTGTCTCTTATAAACTGCTAATGGGATATCATTTGTTGCTCACTCAGAATGTATGAAAGAATCTCACTATTCACACCCTTTATATAACAACAACCACTGTATTTGATTGTCTCTTATACTTTCTGATCATCTTTACATCTTGCATGCTCAAAACAAGATTGCATGATAAAGGCTAGAGGAAGCATTCATACCATCATACTGCAAAGACATCCTGGTATCTCACCAAAAGATACAAATGCACTATTTTAGGCCTTTTATCATAATTTTTGTTTTTAACATTCTTCTGCTTTTTTCCTTCTTCTTACATTTGCAGCTTCACTTTTGTGTGGTTTAAATACTTGAACAATTTCTCAACTTAAGTCTAATGACTGTGATAGTTATTAATGATTTCACTACTTTTCAAATTATAATGCAATGCATGACTTTAACTTTAGACAATCAATTAAGAGAGTTCACTTTTTGCATGAAACAGTACAAATATCTACCAAGAAAAGCACAGTTAATAACTAAATGATGTAACCAATAATTCTTTATATATTATCAAGGTCAATATTATTTTCGATTGGCAGAGGAATTAAGCCACAATTTAAACAAAGAAACAAAGAAGTAGATTAAGATAAAGCCTATGGTATTTCTAGTGTTTGTGGATGCATACATTCCTTGTCTGTATTACAGGATGAACTAAACATGAAAGAATTTCAAGGCTCACTATGCTAATTAATGATCTGGAAAGTGGCCTATTCATTCACATACTTCAGCTTTGTATGCCATTACATTCCAAAATCAGATATAGTCATTAACAAGTACAATCAAATGCAATCAGATAGAACTCACTACCAGGAGAAAAAAATGAATACAAATGCAATCCTTAGAATTTAAACATTAATAATTTACTGTAAAAGAATTCTACTTCTACTTTAATGTATGATTTTGAGATTTTGCATATTTGCTGTTTTATCGTCTTTCATGTAAGATGGCATGTCAGTGACATATTGGGGACAGCTGTTTTGTTAATATCAAAGAAACAAGTATCAGCTCAGTTGGTTATTTTATGACATTGATAGCTAAAGGTCTCATATTAAACCATGTTTATTTGTCATTGTTTTGACTATTTTAAAATCTGTTTCCCTTGTATTTTTAATAACCATAATAGACACATAGAATGGCAGAGAGAATGTCAGATGCACTGTGTTTGAAGTTTCATTACAACTTAAATACTTATAGGTTGAGATACTACCAATTGCATTTTTTAGCTTTTTAAATTATTCCGACAGTTTTTTTTTATCTTAGATTTTAACTAAATTAACCCATAAATTCTTTCTTCCTGTCTCTTGTTTTCTTACTAAAATTACAAAGTCTTTCTGTCTCTCTTTTCTTTTTCTTTTACATGTCTACTGCTTTCTTTTTCATGGTTATAGTTGTCAAAATCTTTAATCTTTTAAAAGACAGTTGTCATACATCACAGTTGCTTTGCAATTTGCACTTTCCTTTTTGACTATCTTTAGAATAATACTAGCATGTTAAACTGTTACCTTATTCAAAAGAATAAATTGCATGTTTTTATTATACATCAAAGGCTTTATTTAATATGGTTTCTGCATCAGTAAGATCCTTAGATCTTCAACAAAGATTTGATACCGGCTAGATAAGCCTTCTTAATTAAAATCTGTCTAATTATCATTGAGGCATAACAAACACATATAAGTCTGGCAAATGTGCCAAATTCACCAGTACAGAAATACATTTTTTATCATCTTATAATCTATTGGATCATGTAAAATAGGAATAAAACAAGTTTAATCTTTTCAACAAAATAATAAAATAATAATGTTCAACAAAATACATGTGAGAAAAAATATTCTTTTCATGAAGAAACGTCAAGACAACGAACATCACATATTCTAGTTAGCAAGATATTTATTTTTTTATGGTCAAAATTCTGTTGTTTTTTTTAAATATCATAATATCTTCAATGTATTTTTAAGCATGTGTTAATTTTGGCCACCTAATCTGGAAAACAAATTCAAAAACATATTTAAAAAAAAAAATAAAAAATAAGTACAAAACACAAAAATTAAAACTATCATATTAAATACTGTTGATCTAATAATATTACTGGTCATATTATTCTTTCTCTGTTATATAGGCAAATCATTTTAAAAGCCAGGATAAATTGAAAACTTTAAGAAAAATATAACATTAATTTAGTTTATATACGGTAGTTTATATCCTACTATACAATGATCACACCTATTCAATTCCAAAAGGAAACCAATGTGGGAATTCATAAGTCTAAGTATATAAACCTAAGAGTCCCCCACAAGTGGAGCTCAAGATTGAACTGAAGGGCTTTGCTCTAGCCTACATCCCAACGGATTCGATTGTTTAATGACTTTAATCAGATTGGACAAACATATCCTCAGAGTCTTTTAGCCATAAATGGTGAACTACAACATCTATTTATTACTGGATAAGAGTTGAATTTCTTTGTATTATACTATACAAGTCAGAACAATTTTTTCAAAATATGAGTCACAAGAAGATTTACATAGATCTATTCACTAGAAACCAAATTTATTTGATGCTATAGAACACAAAACAGAAAAAGTGAAAACTTACAAGTATGTAATGAAATTCTGGCTGCTCTGTATTGTTTGCCTACAAAATACTCATTTGTAACCAAGTTACCATTATGAATGGGAAATATCAGTAGGTAATAAGCTCCATACATGAAGGGATTATAATGAAATACATAATGCAGACCATCATATGGCCATTAGTATCATTAGAAAACAGCCAGTCAAATCACATCATTAGAACCAAAAACCAAATACTATATTTGACAAAAATCCTAGAATGTGAAGGGTTTTGTTTGAGACCACCAAAACAATCACTAAAGACACACTTAATATCACCCATTCAAGAATTCAGGCAAATCTTTGACCATCAACAGATTTTAGTTCCTCAGATCAGTTTGTAGTATAACCAGATGGTATTTTAACAAGCTGCTAGAACTTAATTCTTATTTTTTCAAACTTGTAAATTTTTCAATTTATCGCAAATGGTCTGAGCCTTAAAAACAAGATTATGATGTATTGAAGCAATAGACTGAACATTGCACTGTACATTCTTTGTTTATTTTCTGTATAAAATTGACTAACAACAAAAAAGTAATAATATGTACAGAGGCCAAACTGAGCAGCTGCTTAAAAAACCTATATTTTGGATTTTTTTTTAAATCAGCATAAATATTTAGAGTTTTCTTTTGAATTAAAACTGAAAGAGGATTACCAAACATAACGTTTTTGAAAACAAAAAACCTTTAGGTACATAACAACATAAATATTCTTTCTCAATAAAAACACAAATGTGCAATGTACATTTGCATATGTATGGAAAACTTCAATGAACCTTCAATACATGGAAATCATTTTCTACGCAGAAAATATATTACTACTGTTGAGAGGACAAAACACAATACTAGTACTTGTCATACACAGAAAAGCTGTCTTATAAAAATATATATAAGGAGTGTTGTTGGATTTTACACAAATAAGTTGTTGACTAACAGTCCAAGTATTTGATTGCTTTTCTTAAACTAGGAAACTAAAATAATTCGTAACCACAGTGATTTAATTAAATCCATCACTGCAAATAAGCCAGTTCAGAAACTGCACACAAAAATACTGATACCTTGAAACGTGAAAAGGCTGTTTTGTCCTCGACGTGTAAATAAATTCACTATCGAGGCTTTTTATTATTAAAATTTAAGCGAGAGGCCTCCCATTGAGTTAGCCTCTAATAAGGCAAATCTACTCAGGAGATTTTCAAGGAAAGATCCCAAGAATATTGAGAGATCCAAAGATAGATGTCGCTATTTATTCCACTTTTTTTCTCTGAAAACATCTTCTCATAAATTATTGAATATGGTTTTGTTTACTTTGGAATATTCTAAATGGTTGCAGTAATACTTCCAACAATGTCGTTTCAGAACTGAATATACAAGAGAACAACAATTTTTCTGAGCTATTTGAATAAGAAAATCGATAAAAATGACAAAGTCAGAAAAAAGGAATAACACTGTCTGGTTCGTAGGAAAAACAATGCAGTATATATTTTATTTTGTAGGGTTTTCTGAATTCGAATTTTGTTCTTCATTTCACAAACTTACATGTCTATCCAAAACCGCAGCCCTAAAATTTCTGTATATAAAGAACACTTTAATAATTCAAATAAAATCAGAAAAAGAGGTTTTCGTTCACGAGATTTCCACGGAAAAATAAGCAATTATAGGTGTCTTCGCCCGGGGAAAGAATATATATACGAATCACGAAAAAACAACCGAAGGATTCTTGAACCGTAATGGGGTTTTAGGGTGTCTAGATGGAACCTCTAGATGAATTCAAGTATCGGGCACAAGGGCTAAAACTGGCCAACATTAAAAATATATTCAATAATTCATAACACAAGTACGAAATAATCCTGCGTACAAAACCAATGCAAAATATCAAGCGGTAGTTGCAAACTATGAATTAAACTTACCAATCTTGAAAGATTTTCATTCTCTGAATTCTTAAATGCACTTGAAACGAGATGTAGGGTCAGTAGCACACATCCACCAAACACAGCAATTCTCATTCGCACTGGCAGCATAGTGTATGTCATATAAATAAAAAATATCGTAATCCACACACCATCGGTCGGAGAGTAATACTTGCCATCAGTAGTATCACCAATAGGGCAAAGTACGGATGAAAGAACGAAGCCACAAGACAGTAACAGCAAGGCATATGATACCCACCGCAATTGCTTTTGCGAAGAGTCTGACATTTGTTTATCGGAGGAACCGCTCCGATTCACGATAAAAGCAAGAATCAAGTAAATTACTGCGAAAGCTATCATAATAAATCCTTCGATATTCTTGCTATGATCGGTTCCCTCCATTGAGAACTGAAACGCAACTAGGCAAACACACAGAATTACCAAAATCGTAACCAACCAACTTGTAAACTTTTGGTTTAAGCAGAATAAGTATCTTTGGTAAAGACTTTCGAGTTTGTCTGAGTCGAATCGTTTGGACTTCAAAACACTAGTAAACAGTTTCCAATGACCAACAAAGGAATCGTCAGTATGTTCATCGTCGTCGTCGTTGTTATTTGCACGTTCCAAATCTTTTTCTTTCGATCTCGAACCGTTTTTGATAGCCACAGTAAGTTCTCCATTTGTATTATCGTTGTGAGGCGAATTTTTGTCTCCTTTGGCCATTTTGACGGATTGTAAGTTTGAGTCTTCGACGCCGAGTTCAACACTTCTTAGCCGAATTTCTCCTCCCGGCCGACTGTCCATACTATTAACAGTAGTTTCTTTTGTAGTCGTTGTTGTAGAATTGTTTCGTGTGTTATCTAGATGGTTTTGTGAGTGTGCTGTTTGCTGATCTTCCCAAGCGCGTTTGGTTGGCGTTGAAATCCTTCTAGTTGTGCCGTTGCCCTGGGCATAAGTGGACATGCTCAAAGAACGGATTACCAATTCATAGCTTCATTTAACCGCTGATGTCGATCTAATGTGACCAAATATTCTCTTTTCACACAGATCCTTTGTATACTAACTGTCACAAATTATAGATGGCCGTAGCAACGGCTAAAGCAAATAATCACTTGCCCGGCCCTAAAAAAAATTGTTAGCTACTTGCTCAGTGTCGATTCTGTGTGATTTTCTCGATTTTCCTGACTGACCATCGATGTTATTAGGTACTACGGTCCAGTATTAATTCCTTCTTAAAGTCATACTTTTGTTGGAAAACAAAAGTCGGATTTAAACGGGCGAATGGTTGTAGTCGTCTACCAGGCTTATCGAGAAACGGCAGACATCTTGCTTTTATTTTGTCACGTGACTTTGTTGAGCATAAAAATAGCCTTGTCTCCACAACAACCCAGGCAGCCCAATACAAGTTTATTTGAAAACTGGAAAATACTCAAATGATCCCACTCGTTTTTATGATAAAGAGTTAGAAAATTGTTTTTTGTACATTCAGATGTTAAATAAATCAAAAACCTCAAAATATGTAGTATTGTTATTCAAATCTTAATTTCAAATCCATTCTGTGCAGTTTTCAAATCATATTCAAATTTTCTGTCCATATAAGATAATGAATATGGCCAATCCATATTCATTATCTTATATGCATTCAAAACATGACAAAATTGATTGGGGATTTTACATTATCTTTGCGGCGTTTTTTGTGATAATATTTTTTCCAATAACAAAGTGCTGAGGATCAAATTATACTAAATTTTGTTATCATAAATATTGATGTACTATTATTTGGAGTAAAGCTGTTCTGGTACTGAAGTTTGTCGATAAGATAAAAGGTCATTTTGCATGGTAATATGTCACTCTGTGACTGTAATAACAGTAATTAGAGTTTTTATTTGCTGTCGGCAGTGATTGGCTGAAACATTTCAAGATATGCAGTACGGCACTGAAATAAGTCTCTACACTAGTTTAACGTTACTAAGAAGACATCAAGATGCTCTTGTTACAAAAAAAGATCATCAAAACTATATAATATTAAAAGGAAGTGAAAGCACTTAATGTCAGAAAAACCTACGTTTGAACAACAGAATCCTTCTTCTTCTTCTTTTTCTTCTTCTTCTTCTTCTTCTTCTTCTTCTTCTTCTTCTTCTTCTTCTTCTTCTTCCTCTAATTCTTGTGCTCTTCCTCCTACTTCTATTTTTCATTTTATTCCTATTTTTTTCCTTTCATGCATCCTCTCCAATTTTCCTACCTCGGTGATGTTATTTGATAAAATAGAAGTATTATATATGTGCGTAGATTTCGAGTTTCCATTTTTTTCGAATTTTTTTCTTTTCTTTTCTTGTTTGTTCAACCTTTTTCAATTCTCCTTTCTCTCTCTTCCTTCCTTTACTTCTTCTTGTAGTGGGTCTTGTTCTCTTGAGCTTAAGTAGACAATAGCTATGAGTAAATTACTAGTGTGGACTGCGTCGACGTCCATGTCAAGTATTTGTAATTTATAAACGGTAAATTTATGTTGAAAAGTACATGGTGTTATATCGGACGTCAGTCCTATTTGTGAGAGCAATTGGAAAATACGTAAAAATAACGTAACCAACGAGAGCAGACGGTATAAGGAACGGGTGTTGACAGGGATGTCTTGTTACCCCCTATTTTGAACGGCAAAATTTACTATCAAATTTGATTTCACCATAGTGCATACATTCATGCAATTTTTACGATTTCAGTCCGACTTACTCTCAAAAATCCTGGATCCGCCGCTGGATAAACACGCGACGAAACAAAGGAAAACAAAACGTTATGAATAAAGACAAAAAGAGAAACGTCAGAGAACATAAGGAACGAGAATGAATCGCTGAAACTGGGTATATAGGTGATTTTGATTATATTCTTAGAGCAAAGATCCCTTGATAATGATAAGAAATAAGCCCAATAACAAGGACTCATGCATACTCTTAGCCGATGCAATCTTGGTTCATTCGCTGCATCAGGTATGTCAACGAAGATCATCAGGCTGGCTTCCCTGAGGCAGGCTGCACGTTACAAATTCTATGCAGTAGATAACTTTTAAAAGTTAGTCTTCTCCTTTTTTATTTCCTTTCACCTTTAGATTTCTTCAGTTTTCTGTCGGGAATTGATGAGATCCAGAGGAGGGAGAGGTCGTCGCCAAGGAAATATGACGTCACAACAAAATTTCACCCACTCCCCCTTAGGTGGGATGTTGTGTTGTCCTCTTTTGAAAGTCATTTTCCTAAAATGTTATCTTGTGACAAGCGTGATATAGTTCTTGAACCTTGCCGACCCCCCGCAAAATCCCGGACGCAAAATAACTTCTGCGTGTTCAGGTCTTAGTTAGGCACATTGTTTTTGTTATAAGAAAATGAGAACCAATTATTACTGGCGCCAAAAATTAACCACATTACACGAAATTTCGCGATTGAGACTCAGATATTTATTGTTACCAAGCAATGAAAATAGAAAACATATGTTGCACTCCCGTTAAAAAAAACTAGTCGCGAACGCAGCGGCAGTCTTGACATGTAACCTTGTCTATATCCCTTCATTTTCCTTCTTATCTTGGTGCGCAGTGAAATATTCGCACGAGTTTTTCGCCATTACTTGAATCAAGAAAGTATGAGATAAGAGAACTTATCTCGGGACTCCATCAGGGGCTCTACTCGTCGTGCTATTTTTAGAAACTTGTTTTTGTCCGTGGAGATGTTTTGACGATGCGAGCGCGCCTTCTGTAATCTGGCCACTCACGTTCCGTTCCCGAAAAAAAAGATCCCCTGATGAGCGTAAAGCCCAATGCGATGGATAAGCTCTCTTATATCGTTCTCTCTTGTTTGAATGTATTATATGACCGTGAATCTTGGACTACAAGCAATAGACCATTTTCAAATTCGTCATTGCTCATGCTAAGCCTCAATTGTAAGTAAATCAACAAAACAGTCCAGACAAAACCATTGGTATTTATATTGTTTTTGGTGCATTCCCACGGGATGTACCTCGTACAAAAGAATATATCACATACTATCGAGGCTTAGCCTGAGCAATGAAGAACATGAAACTCGACTATTGCAAACGGAGCACTTTTCGAGTATTGTAGTACAGTATGTTGAGTGTATTTGTCACAAATTAAGAACACCTTATGGACATTTCAGACTGAATTTGCTAAAACACACTCATTATACAGTCTCGTTTACTTTGTTCAAGAAAAAAGAAGTTTACAAGTTAACAAATCGCATTTTCACGTGAAGTGATTGTATTCCGTAATTAGGGCTTTTGTTTTATCAAATCGTTAACTTCTAAACTTCTTTTCTTTTTGAACAACGTTAATGGGATCGACTGTATAAGAATTAGCCTGATCTCCAAAAACAGTGTTAATATCTGCGGGTTTTTACTGTAGCATGTTGTACATACGTTATTCTTCCATACCATGCACACAGATAAGGTGGTTCGTATCATTTATAATGGTGCAACGTCATAGTACTTAAGTAACAATACGCGTAAGAACTAGTGAGGTTTCTATTGTTCTGCGGCAAAAAAACTTCCCCACGTAGAAATTCTTTAATTTTCACTATATTGATGTATCAAGCTAAGGGTTACACATTTCTTAAGTAAAATCTACAAAATGCTGTTTACAAGACAGTGTTTCTTTTGTGTTTAATGGTTTTGTCCAATCAGAATTGCTCAAAACAATGGCTAGGAGACGCTTGGTTTTCATAGTGAGTCCCACGGTAAAATTTTCTCATAGAAAAAAATAAGATCGCTTTAATAAAACTGAAATGTGATTTTGAATAAAATATAGGAAAAATATCCTAAAAGTTTGAAAAAAGGCCAATTTTCTTGTTTTAGCCAATCAGATCAAGCATTTAAACAATACACAATTAACACCTTTATGCATTCCATTGCCGTTTGCTACACTAGTTCTTACTCGGAACGTTACTTAAAAAAATAGCTCACTTTTGATATTCTGGTTAAGCGGCCATGCACAAAATAATTGAAGACGAGGCTCCGGAGAAACAAAAGAATAACATCATGAATATTGATAGTTTCCCCGTAGCCTCGTCTTTAATTGTTTTGTGCATAGCCACTCAACCAGAATATCGAAAGTGAGCTATTGTTGCCATGCCGTCATTATATTATCATATCTGAGTGTACTGTACTTTGGTACTTTGCTTCACAACCGTGTGAAAATCATTAAAAATTTACACTTTATTAATGTAACAAAGACCTGGGGACTCGGGGAAATAAAGCGATGCTTTTGTTTTCGATCGAAAGCAGGTGATGAAACAATCGGCTACCATAAAGTAGGTGTGTTAAAAACGTAATGATGTCTGAATTAATGATAAACGTCAAAAATCTTGCAAAGCATAATCTGTGGATTACAATTGTTTATCATGCTTATCGTACCAAGAGCCACTCTGTTCCTTTTTATCAAAATGTCAGCGGGAACCGTAGCCTGCTACAAGACTGACTGGGAACGGCTCCCAGGACAAATGAAAAACGGAGCCGTCCTTTTTTTGATTGGAGCAACATCTCATTCTCCCGTCGCGCGCTCCATCAGTTGTTTGACGGAGGGGAGGACAACCATGTCTTAAAAAAAGAATATTGGAGTAATATACTGAATTACTAGCTTTAACTATTATAGCCCGTGCAATTAGTGACTTGGCGCCAATTTGCTATAGAACTGCTTGATATAGTTTTAGAGTGGCTAATATATGACTAGACGCGTAGGCTAGCATTTTATAATTGACTATAGAGCTATTCCCAGTTGAAATGGTTGTCCAGTTGAAAGACAATTTAGTCAATAGCAAAGTCATTTGCATTTTTTTAAGGAATGATGACTCAAAATGTTCAAAATAACATTACATGTACGCGTTTCAATTCCAACTTTATAAAAAAGTCTGTCAAAAATATGTCAACATAATACCCTATCGAATTCAACTATCCAATAAAATCGGCCATTTCGTCTCATGCACATTCCTTCCAAATCTTCTTATCAATTTAAAACTACCCAAATCATTATTTTAATAACTTTTGAAATTAAACCAATTGTTTAATAATGTTTAAATATAAAAGCAAGGAAGGCTAGAAATTCCAGAACTGATTCGATTGATCGCGAAAAATCATTTGATTATTAAAGTGTTACCAAAACAGATGTTTGCCTGTTCAAAAACGTCAATATATAAAACAGACATTTTTCCATTACATATACAAAGGCAGCATTGTATCAAATGTTTAAATCTTATTTGAGCTTTTGCACGAAAGCTGAGCCGTCATAAAAAACTGAAACTAAATGAGAGCTGGGATGAGCCTGTTTTTTGTTTGTTTTTCAGTTTTTGTTTTTTATTTAGTTTTTCAGTTTTTATTTTGTTATTTTATTTTCCGTGAGAGAGATTTGACTATAAATCTGCAAGCTGTTTTTTATGTACTTATGTCCATGGACATTAAAAGACTTTTTATTACCATGCTACGTCAAAGCTGCTAATATAACATCCTATGAAGAATTCCGCTGATCAGCTGCCACAACATTTGCAACAAATGATACCGCGAATGACGCACTACTTCGTGTGAATCCTAAACTTTAGAAGGACTGGAAAAGTCGGAGATTTCAACAGTATATTATATGCGCTCAATATATTTTTGAAAATGACCCCTAACAGGTACCAAAGTTCTATCCAGAAGGGCGTGGCAATACATGAATTTAACCCCTAAAAGGTACCTCAATAACTGAAATCAACCAAATGTGCAAAGTTATTCAAGCCACCAACTTATGGCATCTACAAACAATGGGATATGATGTTCACAACTGAATCGAAACCTCGTTTTTGAATATCCGTGATAGGCTAGAGAAAGTAAGCAAAGAGAACCTATCCCCCATACTGGGCATTGCACACATCATCAGCTCCGTTAAATCTATTTATTGCCGCCGAGTTATTTCAACAACGGAACGTGATTGGTCAGATTGACCAGAGAGGAAATAGACGAACTTTGTGCCGGCGTCGAAGATAAAAAAGAAGAGCTCTTCAAATTTGCAAAAGAAAAACTTAACGATACTGGATATATTAACACACTCTGTTTTCCAGTCGTCTTTCTCTTAAGAATAACGTTTTAGCGGGATTGGTAACAGACAAAAAAATAACCTGGTTTCTAAAAATAACACTGGCGTGGTTCCTGATGGGGTCAAGGGATAGGTTCTCTTAGCTCATGTTCTCTTGTTGATTGGGGTAAATGCTACGTTAAAAGGTACCAACTTAAATTGTGGGAGTGTGAAAACCTCTAAGAGACCCAAAAAGATACCAGATCTCCGATTTTGATCCCTAAAGGGTACGACAAGCATCCCGGGATTTTATTGTATATAATTTAATAAGTACTATGTTGTACTGAATAGTAACTTTAAAAGCTGTTCTGTCTCTTATTTTACTGCTTTCTGGGATGCACTCTATAGTAACAAATAGCACTATCTAAACAAAAGAAAACAAAAGAATTAGCATAAAATAGCACTATAATGAAACAAACGATTATGCACCGTCACGCTTTGAAAAAGTGAACAATTTCCTTTGTATAATAGTCAGGATTTTACGCTCCTCGCACGCTCTGATTGGCCGAGAGCCGTGTTTTATTAGAGAAAAGACACCCAAATGACGTCACAACGGATATTTCAAACGTTCATGTGTACGTTTTTGTTGTCTTCACATTTTGACGTCATCTGTGCATCATGCATAAGAGTACAGTCGCATGGAAAAATGGAATATATTACTGACTTGCATAACCATGCATTTCTCTCTATTAAGTAACAATGCGCGTAAGAACTAGTGAGGTTTATATTGTTCTGCGGCAATTGCAACTTCACCACGTCGAAATTCTTTAATTTTCACGATGTTGATGTATCAAGCTAAGGGTTACACATTTCTTTAAAAAAATTTCTACAAAATGCTGTTTACAAGACAGTGTTTCTTTTGTGTTTAATGGTTTTGTCCAATTACAATGGCTAGGAGACTCTTGCTTTTTATAGTGAGGCCCACGGTAAAATTTTCTCATAGAAAAATATAAGATCGCTTTAATAAAACTGAAATGAGATTTTGAATAAAATATAGGAAAAATACCCCAAACGTTTGAAAAAGGCCAATTTTCTTGTTTTAGTCAATCAGATCAAGCATTTAAACAATACACAATCAACACCTTTATGCATTCCATTGCCATTTGCTACACTAGTTCTTACTCGGAACGTTACTTAACTATGACAGAATTTTTATAGCGTTATCTTAATCCATACAAATTTCGAATTAAAAATGTTTATGAAAGATATCACATAATCTGAGTAAAACACTTAATGACGTAAATTATAATTTCCATGAACGTGACTTTATAAAATAATCTCTTTTCTCTTGTTTCTGCGGCAATGCAGTTCTCAATGATCACGTCCCAAAAAGAGAGCGGCATTGTTATCCCAGAAATACACAATGACGTTTTTTAAAGTTTTGAAAATTTATAATTATGAAGTTTAATTTTGCTATTTTCTTGTTCATTCATTCGTTTTTGTATTTTTAGGGCCATATAAAAGATTACATTTCTTGAAATGAAATATATCGCATCGCAAGAGACGCATCCGATTACTATAAATAACGAATCAGTACTGGCACCTCCTATTTAAACTGAAAATGCTGCAGTATAGAGATTATAAGGGACTATAATGGAGTACAATGGCGTATAATGAAATATCTGCTGCAGGACAAAATGATATCACCCACTATTTTAGGCTACGTTAACACTAACCCGGATAACTATTTTTATTCATCCGGTTAGGCATTTCGTCTGCACTAAAACCCATGAATTCGAAACAATTTTATGCTAATTGTATTGTTTAATAAGCAATTTTTGCCACGCAAACCGTTTTCAAATTTATCAGGCATAGTGTAGCCAGGGTCTTAGGTCCTGTTTATATGAGGCGAGCCAGCCCGGTTTAGCGGGCTGGATTCTTTTGTGTTCAAGCCATCAGAGCGTAAAAACAAAAGAAACCAGCCGCCCGGGCTGGCTCGCCTCATATAAATAGGCCCTTACGTCCACATTAACCCGGATAAATTTGAAAACGCAACTTTATTTATCAGGTTAGGTCTTCCGTCCTCTCTAAAACGCATGAGTCCGAAACATATTTAATGCTAATTCTATTGTTTAACGACCACTTTTTGTCATGGTATCGGAACAAAAGTTGCGTTTTCAAATTTATCCGGGATAGTGTAGCCAGAGTTCCTTACCAAATGGAGGCGACATAAATGATTAGCCGGCATATAGCTGCATATTTCTCAGCGTTTACTTTTCCATAACCAACAGTTCATTTCGGTCGTGCCATTTCTGATATTCAATTGTTGAACCCACCACAATATACCTTATTCGATTCCATGTTTATTTTCCCAATTCAGACCATGTGATGTCAGTCTTGGGAAATAATTCGGTGTAAATATTTCGACACATTTTTCACAAAAGAACCATTTCCTAAAGACCGTCATGGGCAATTTGCACGGAAGCCGAAAAGGTCTATTCCGCCTTGTCGAGGGACTTGAAGATATAATCCACCAGAAGGAACTGTTGTAGAACCGCATTTGATGGCCATTTAACTATTTGTCTCAATTTTTCTTGTGACAATACTTTTTCATCAAAAAAGCGATGACAACTGTCTATACGTGCATTTAGGGGTATTCAATTTTGATATATTGATTAAGCGAAGATTTTAAGAGTATTAATTCGGATTAAAGGGATATCAATGATTTCTTAACTGATCGTTAAAATGGATGGATTAAATATGTTAGACCTTTTATAGCTATGGAAATCTGAGCTCAAAGCACCAATACCTTCCCGGTTTCGTTCTTTAGCATTCATTTCCTTGCGCTATTTTTTGGCCATGACCTTGTCTTTTGTCTTTCTTCCATCAGTTGCATAACAATGTTAAATTTAATTGGTATATATTTGTTATTGTTTTTTTAGCTTTGGCAATACCTGTAAATGTTGAGGTCGTGTTAATAAAGCAATGCTACAACTACTTCCAATATACTGACATAGCGTTTTGTGTCCTGTTTACTAATTTGTTGGCATGCTTTTGTTTCTTGTTTGTTTAGTTTGTTGTTCACTTATATCCATATTCATTTACTGTAATTGTCTTTTTTGCTAAGTTATATTCTGTTATGTTATGTGATAAGCATTTTGCGTTTTTTGTTTCTTTACTAAATTTCTTTTTGTGTGCATGTTTTTGGTTTACGGTTTGTTTGCAGTATGTTTGACAACAAGATCGAAGGCATCATGTCTAAGAAAAATGATCAAACTGCGGAAGACATACATATACAAAACTATTCGATTACATTATATTGGTAAAGTCATGTACAAAAGAATTAATAGGATTTCTTGTATTCTACTTAGTGTTCAAAATAGCAGCGATAAAAAAAGAAGAAAAAAAAAACAAGAAATAAAGCATAAGAGAAAAATATCATATGCTCTTGGCGCGAGACTTACTTCATTAAAACTAACAATTCAACCATCTGTCAACACTGGCCTATACACCTTCGAGTATGCTGCATGTATAAGTTGAATTGGTAAAATCGAGCGGTAGACACGAGGAAAATACCAATAAAATAAACGATCGAAACGGTTCGTAGGATCTAAAAACTTTGGTTTCCATATAATCTATTTTTTTCGAGCGTTTGCGACCCGGTTCTCGATCGTTTTCGATTATATGGAAACCAAGCTTATTTATCATTGGGTGATTATTTTTGCGGGTCAGTATTTGAACACATAGGAAAGTACTTTATGTAATAACAAAGACGTATTTTTCGGTTTGAAGCACGATGAGTTTACATAATTGACGTTTTGGTTACACTGTGGTACATTCTGATGAAGACTACCACAGTGGAGCCGAAACGTTTTGTAAACTCATCGTGCTTCAAACTGAAAAATATGTCTATGTTATCAAATTGAACAGAAAGCCTCAAACCTACTTCTTTATGTAATGTTCGTATTATGGGCTTCTTGTGAGTAAATAATTTGGTGCTTTTAATTTTAATTTATTCATAGCAAAATCTTCCACAAGTCGATTTCGAATGTTAACAACATAATGAATGCTAGTCGTATTGTTTTCTCATACAAAGGAAAGATGACGCTTTATTCTTCGATTCTTAGCTTTTAGTCAGTCAACGTCAGGGAAGGCGGAGCAGTTTTTCAATTGGGGGGACTAAGATCAATTTCTTATTCACCTTTCCCACCCCTATCATTTATCTCTAAAAATTAAAATATTATCAATCAATCTCTATGGGGGGTGGGAGGGGTAGGATGGGGGGTGGCTGTGGGCACTCATCCAGTTCCCCGGCTCCGCCGTCCCTGAACGTTAATATTGGATTTTTTCATTTTCATTTCAGATTTGCTTCACTTAATTGGAAAACGAGCGGAAGAATAACAGTGGACTAGACGCCCACACATCACTTCAAGTTCGTGAAAAAAGTGAACTACTGCAGCTGTCTATCAGACAAACAGCTTCTTTTTGCAATAACTGACAAGCACAACAACTGAAGCTCACAGGTTTTGGTGATTTGCATGATCTGTTCTTGGTTCATTCCTTCTACTATATTTAAATCGTCACTGGGGTTTTGTCAGACACTACTAGTTTCAGTTTGGCTCCAAGTTTTTGATATAGGTGTCGCACTGTTTTTTACGGTGGCCGGCCGAGAAGGGTCATGCGAAAGTGAAAATGTCGCAAGTCAAAAAGCGAAAAATCAAAACTAACTGGTGACAAAATGAGTAGTTCTTAAATACAAAATATAACTGAATTAAAAATTAAATATCACTGGTTACAAACTGAGTTGTATTTTATTTGTTATTTGACTTTGACTTTGGTCACTTTTGCGGCTTTGCTCACTTTGACTTGAATCACTTTCGCTTTGCTCACTTTGACTTGAATCACTTTCGCTTTGCTCACTTTGACTTGGTTCACTTTCGCTTTGCTCACTTTGACTTGAATCAATTTCGCTTTGCTCACTTTCACTTGGTTCACTTTTGCTTTGCATCACTTTACTGAATTAAACTGAATTAAAAATTAAATATCACTGGTTACAAACTGAGTTGTATTTTATTTGTTATTTGACTTTGACTTTGGTCACTTTTGCGGCTTTGCTCACTTTGACTTGAATCACTTTCGCTTTGCTCACTTTGACTTGAATCACTTTCGCTTTGCTCACTTTGACTTGGTTCACTTTCGCTTTGCTCACTTTGACTTGAATCAATTTCGCTTTGCTCACTTTCACTTGGTTCACTTTTGCGTTCGGCGTGGCCGAGAACTCAACAGGAAATATTCCACTAGGCGTTCCTGGGAATCCCACAGGCAATCCACCAAAACGTCAAATATTTTCCCGCTCTTGATGATGTGGATCTTTTGGGTCTGTTTTCATTATGGAGTTAAACGAAGAATTTTGGAGATCGCTTGATCTTTTGCAAATATTTTCAAGAAAATAAAGTAATTTATAGCTTTTTATTTGCCATACATGCTTTGATTTCTTTATAAACTGACTTATTTGCCTATAAACTAGTGTTTTCCAAATTGCCCCTAACCAAGTCAATTTGTATATATTTTTGCTTTTAAGGGCAATTTGGAAAACACTTCACTAGTTTATAGGCAAGTAAGTATTTTACAAAAAAATCAAAGGTCAAAGCATGTATGGCAAATAAAAAGCTTTAAATTACCTTATTTTCTTGAAAACGTTTACAAACGTCTTCTTGTAAGAGATCAAGCGATCTCCAAAATTCTTCGTTTAGCTCCATAATGACAGGGGCGGCGGAACCGGGGGGGCCGGGGGGGCACGGGCCCCCCCACAAAATATTTTGGGGGGGCTCGGCCCCCCCACAAAATATTGGTTAAAAGACATTAGTGCATGAGTTTACACAGCTAAAAAAAATTGTTTTGTGATTTTGGGGTGGGAGATGGGGAGGGGAGGGGTGGGGGATTATAGTGCCCCCCCATGGTTGTTGCTGTTCCGCCGCCCCTGAATGAAAACATCCACATCAAGAGCGGGAAAATATTTGACGTTTTGGTGGATTGCCTGTGGCATTCCCAGGAACGCCTAGTGGAATATTTCCTGTTGACCGTTCTCGGCCACGCCGAACGCAAAAGTGAACCAAGTCAAAGTGAGCAAAGCGAAAGTGATTCAAGTCAAAGTGAGCAAAGCGAAAGTGAACCAAGTAAAATTGAGCAAAGCAAAAGTGATTCAAGTCAAAGTGAGCAAAGCGAAAGTGAACCAAGTCAAAGTGAGCAAAGCAAAAGTGATTCAAGTCAAAGTGAGCAAAGCGAAAGTGATTCAAGTCAAAGTGAGCAAAGCAAAAGTGACCAAAGTGAAAGTCAAATAACAAATATAATACAACTCAGTTTGTAACCAGTGATATTCAATTTTCAATTCAGTTATATTTTGTATTTAAGAACTACTCATTTTGTCTCCAGTTAGTTTTGATTTTTCGCTTTTTGACTTGCGACATTTTCACTTTCGCATGACCCTTCTCGGCCACCGTAGTTTTTAGAGTTAAGTACAAGAAGTCTGCACGTTATCAGCAATCTATATTTAACTATTTCCCGAGAAGGAAACCTGGCGTACTGGATGTCTTGCATTGACAGAGAATACTCGGAAAACAGATAATGGAGAGAAGTCTCTTATCAGCTCAGTTAGATTGCATAGTATTGAACAACTAGGCCGAAACTACCAACCTTAACATTTTAATTAATGAATAGATGAATGAATAAATCACATGAAAAAATTGTAAATAATTCAATATTAAAGATAAAGAAAGAAACAAATGAAAATGAAAGCAATGAACTAGAATGCACAAAAATGGACACTAAAGAAAAATAGCCTGAAGGGCCTTTAAGAATTAAATGAAAATTAAATTCTGTTTACCGTTATACAGAGAGATTATTAATGTATTTTGGATTTCCTGTGGTAATGTTCAGTCATTACGCACTCAATCTCATACTCAGAACCCGCGTTTTTCAGTTCCTCGCCAGAACGAGGACTCGGGGTATGACATTGTTGCGCACTGGGCAGGAGTTAATTCAAGTCAAGTCAAGTTTATTGATAATTATAAAATCATATCCCGGCATTAAAACGAAAACCTGATGGAAAGGATGCTACTCTTTTGTAATTAATCATATCACTATTAAAGTACAAAAGATATAAAATGTTCTAGAAGCTCGAATAAGAGCTACGCTGTGTTTGAAAATTGTTGGGACATTGTTTTCGTTCTCGATCATTGTCTTTTTTTCCTCTACGATCGGCTGCGGTCCGAACCCCCATCTACGCAATGCATGTGGAATGAGGTTTGATTTCATATCGTCATATCCAGATCATCACCGTTCATACAGCAGTGAGGGAGGGGAATGCAATTTTTGAAAGGTCCTGAAAAATACTCTTCTGATTAGGAATCTAGTGCACAACAAAACTTCACTCATTCGAGTCGGCGTTTTTGAAGGCAACAAAAAGCTGGGTGTCGTCTGTGTAAAGATGATGGTTTAGTTTGTGGATCTTTATGACTTCAGAAATGGGTGTATGAATATGCATACGATACAGCACACGAGCCTAAATAAAGCCCTGAGGAACATCAATCAATAGAGCGCGTTTATTTGACTGCCGGCGACTGTTCGTTATTGACGAGTTGCGTTCTATCCTGTTATGTGACTGAGTATTATATTACTAACTGTACAACATATTATTCTTTTTTTCATGACATGGAATGAAACTAACGAAAGAGATGTATAGCCTGTATACATTCGTTTCCCACTCCTCCTCCGCTTCGGCGAAAATTTGAAATTTGGCAAGGGGAGGGGTGGGTAAATGGATGTACCCATGCAAGGGAAGAGGCCTAGAGGTGACATAGATCCCCGGCATAGATCAAAACAAGTGAACGGATAATTTGTAATATATACAATATGAGCGGCCGATCTGTATGAAATATACAATGTCCAGCAGAAGGCGAGACATTTTATATTCCATACAGATCGGACGCGAATATTGTATATTACTTATAAAATGTCTAGATTAATGCAGCTATTCTAGAGTAATGTTTTTGAAATTAGATTTAGTTTGGCCGAGATATTTCAAGCTAAACCTTATGCGAGTCAGGACGATTTCTGTATAAAATATACAGATGCCTTCACGGTAGTGATTTTCTATTGTTCTAGGTTCATTAATTATTCATGAATTTTATAAGTGTTAAAATAAGACTCCAAAATTAAACCTTGTAATCACTTTTGTTAGGGCTTCTTGACCACCCTGTAATGACTTCTTTCAACATACATGTCATGTATATGTAGAGCACTATTGATCCGGTCGGGGGTATTTTTGTTTTGCTCACCTATCCTGACCCGTAATGTAAAAGAACCCGAGCATACAGGAATCAGAAGATACTATGAAATATAACCAAGTGGAATAGCTGACCTTTCATGTCCTCGGTAATGATTGCGGTGCAGCGCGCTTGAATGTACTTTGCCGATACTAGATGAAACGGAAATCCAATTTTGACCTCTCGCCTCTGATCCTTATAATCCCGGGATACAGTCATTCTCAATAAATATACACAAAAAAAAAAAAAACAACAACAACAATGGGGTAGATGATATCTAGTTGAAAACTAGTATTGACTGCGTCGGTGTTTCTAATGAAACAGTAGGAATGACGTTAGTCCTTCGTAGGGGTAAGAAGAATAAAAGAACGATTGATTGTTTTATTTGTATTCACTTACTACGGCGAAGGACAGGATAAATTTGAAAACGAAACTTTTGTTCCGATACCATGACAAAAATTGCTCGTTCAACAATACAATTAGCATAAAATTGTTTCGGATTTATGTGTTTTAGTGTGGACAGAAGGCCTAACCGGATAAATAAAATTGCGCGTTTTCAAATTTACCTCTGTTGTTAGTTTGACGCCGTCTAACCTTAACGGTGAATCAACTTTATTACACACTCTTCCAACTGTTTAAAAAAAACAGGAATCGAAGTTTGGATGATTACTTTTTTTCTGCTTGAGAATAACCATGCTTGATGTGCTGGAGCCATTCCAATTTTAAAATGCCGTGAGGAAATTACCACAAATTGAGAATGTCATGCATTTGAAAATTGAAACATATGTATACCCCTCCAACCACTGGCTCCGCTAGTCCCAGTCTCCCTCACGTGACGAGAAATAGACTATGAGTTTGTGCTCGCAACATGTTTGTGATAGGTTGTGAGTTTTGGACATTTTCTACTCAGTAATTTCCTTTGTATATACAGAAAAAGGTCATAAGAGTCAAGAATTTCTGTTTTATTTTGACGTGCGATGGAAGAATTATCTGATCAACCGAAAGACACTGTAGCGTCTACGGAAGGTCATGGCTACACGAACCCATATCCCAATGAAGGAAAAGTAGTTAGATCTCCATCTCCCGACTTGGGGGCAAGATTCAGTGTAAAACAAGTAAAAATGAAGTCCCCTGAGCCCATGGAGCTCAGCGACACAGACAGTGGGGCTCATAGCAGAGTTTGTTCTGATTCAAGCCGGCCTATTTCAATAATCGATGGAACTATCGGCTATGCAACGAACGAAGCAGTGCCAATGACCGTATTTTATCGTAATGAACACTCGCAAAGCCATGCCAAAAAATACAGACCAACATTACAAGAACTACAGAAAGGATTTGAGGAAACAGGAGATCAACAGGTAAATAGGATGAAACTTTTGATTGTTAAAGAAATAAAGCGGAAAAAAATATAACATGTAATTATCAGCATTCACTTAAAAGTTCATAAGCTTTTGCTCGTTCATTCCTGATCTGAGAAAAATTCACAAGTTTTCCATTTAAAATATTTATACCAGAGACTTGACTTTATTCAAATTTTATAGCTGCTTATCTTAACAATAACCGAAAATGGGAGGTTTTTGAGATATTTCATTTTATAACGTAAAGGCTGACACTTCTCGGATTGGAACGTGTTTACACAAGTGTGTTTCAGTCATGCAAAACATTGACAGTGAAAAATAACATAGGATAATCCAAACTACGCTTGTTTTTCGACGTTTTTTACTCTCGATAAAGTTGGTGGAGCAAACGCAAAAGATAAGAATAAGAAAAGATGTTTTATTTTATCAAAGTTGTTGTGGAAACGGTCTAATAGATATATTACAATTGGTTAACTGGACACAGAAATAGCCGGTCATTACGTCATACTAATAATCACAGTTGAAAATTAATTATAATTTTGAATTTCTGTGGACCTCGATGTTTCAAGTAATTTACAATTTCGTTTTTCCTTGAAATGTTATCGACATTTTTCGAATTAATTTGTCTGGGAATTGTCAGTTTTTTTATGATTACTGCGACACAAATAAATCCATATTTGTGTTTGTCATGATTTATTAAAGGTCTCAACTAAATTTCTGTGCATTAATAGAATTAACCGTTTATACCTTGAAGTAATATAGAAATAAATCCTCTGTTTAAATTATTGTGCGAGACTGTATAATAAATACAAAATAAATGGCAGGTATCTTTTCATTTCAAAGTACAAATAATTTATGTGTAAAAATGTATCCCTAAAAAATTCTCCCAAGCTAGATTTTAGGAATTTTTCGTAATGTCAAGGTTAACTGAAACTTGGATCCTTTTGGATATGCATGTCATTATTTTACTTTTGTTCTATGCAAAAATGTGATAAATATTTTAAACTTCAATCTATACAAATCTCCTTATAATAGTTTTGAGTAGACAATTCATTCACATGTCTGGTTAGGTGGTTATGTTTACTCTTTATGTAATCTTGATATATCTCATCCTTTCAAAGAATTTGTAAAGATTGTAGGTCTGACGAATGAAGATGTCAAAATAATTTTGTCAAAATAATGTTTTGGTGATTTTTGTCAAGCGAATTTGACAAAAATTGTATTTGAAACAATGTCTGTGATGTGAAAATTGTTTGAAAAGTGTTTGCAAGGTGTGGAAAGTATTTGGTAATTTGAAAGAACAGTTAATTCTTGTGAGCCATTATTTCTATAGATTGTATAGTGTTACAATAGTAGTAGTCTTGAGGCTTTTGTCTTTGGACATTATACAATTATTGAGGTTATTTCAGTTTGAAACATGGTGAATTGTGTAATTAACGTTTCGTCTACACTGTGGAAGTCTTCATCAGGGTTATGATTATTTTCAAATCAGCATTCAACTGTTTGATAGTATAATATATAATCTTTAAAAGTCGATAATAATAATCTTTAATAGAAACATCCTAGAAAGGGCTTTCAGAAACTATTTACAAAATAAAAATTAATAAACGTGGATAAGAATGACAATATAGTTTGCTTAATGATTTAAAAAAAAAAAAAAATTTGCAAGGCCAACTATATATGTGTATATAGGACCTCTTGTTCTTGGTTGATGATGAATATGTTGTACAGGGAAATCAACAAAGGTGGAGCTGTATATATTTTATTCATTATTGCTGCAGCAGCGAAGTGAGCCTGAGTGAGCATAGCAAGGCAGCATTATAACTGAGTAGTTAGGGAGCTGAAATCAAAACTTTGAGCCCTCAAGGATCCTTTGCGAGTTTCTTTGAGGGATTGTATTACAGTTGCACAATCTTGAGGGATTGTATTTCAGTCCCATGATCTTGCTATCGCAGCGAAACGAGCTTGAGCAAGTGTATATAGTTGATCTTTGTATCTTTTTGTTGGTATTAAATCAATTTTGGCTGAAGATCACTTGAATAAATAGATTCAACAAGGCTCATGCTTCATATTTCATTAACTATTTAGATCTGGTGAAAGGTCATCTTAGCGTGACTGTGAAACGTGAGCTCTTAATTTGCACTGATTGCTCGATTTTATATAATTCTATTTGGCTGCAGATGACTTCAAGAAAATTATTAGAAGGTTTATACTGTAATAATTAGCTCTTAATGCTAATAAAGAAGTTTCTAAGATTTTTGAATTGTCACCATTCAACCACTGAGCAATATTAGAGACTTAACTATTATAACTATTAATATTAGAAACTAAATGAAATGTAGCCTGTGTAAAGAGAGCCACTAGGCAGGCTAAATGAAAGGCAGCATTCACTAAGAGGTCTCTTAGGCTAGTATTAGTTATTTAGTTAAGGAGTGAAATTTACAATTACATTGTCTAAGGATAGGTGATAGTTCCTTGTACTTCACTCTACCCAAATTCAAGCAGAGTACCCCCTACAAAAAACGTAGAGCTAGTTCCACCCACCCACCTCCCCCAGTGATAAATACTGCTTCTGTCACTGTCATAATTAAATTATTATTTTGTGTTTCTTGTCAATGAACCTGATCATCTTTCATTGTTATTTTTAGCTGGAAAATGATGCCAATCAATTAACCAGTGATGTAGAAAACGGTGATTACCAAAATAAAGACAGCCTTAAGATCTATACCCATGGTGAGAAGGTTAAAGTTGCTCCTAAATTTGGATGGATCAAAGGTGTCATGTTACGATGTCTGCTAAACATATGGGGAGTCATGCTGTTTCTACGGCTAACGTGGGTAGTAGGTCAGTCAGGTATAGGATGGTCTACAGTAATCATCTTGCTCTCAGCTCTTGTTACTGTGGTAACAACATTGTCAATGTCAGCAGTTTGTACTAATGGAGAAGTAAAAGGAGGTGAGATGTCAACTTCATTCATGCTTTTGTTGTTCATTCACATTTTCATACATTTATTTTTATACCTCCACCCACTATCCAATCATTCATTCAGTTGTTCATCCATCCATCCATTCATCCACCCACTGATCCAATCATTCATTCAGTTGTCCGTCCTTCCATCCATTCATCCATCCACTGATCCAATCATTCATTCAGTTGTCCAACCATCCATCCACCCATTGATCCAATCATTCATTCAGTTGTCCATCAATCCATCCATCCAATCATTCATTCAGTTGTCCATCTATCCATCCATTCATTCATTCAGTTGTCCATCCTTCCATCCATCCATCCAATCATTCATTCAGTTGTCCATCTATTCATCCATCCAATCATTCATCCAGTTTTCCATCCTTCCATCCATCCATCCATCCATCCATCCATCCAATCATTCATTCAGTTGTAAATCTATTCATCCATCCATCCAATCATTCATTCAGTTGTCCATCTATTCGTCCATCCATCCAATCGTTTATTCAGTTGTCCATTCATTTACCTATTCATCCCTCAATTATCCATTCACTGGCTGTGGTATTGTTTCAGGTGGTGCATATTTCCTGATATCTCGAAGTCTTGGTCCAGAGTTTGGTGGTTCTATAGGATTGATATTCTCCCTAGCTAATGCTGTAGCAGTTGCTTTATATGTAGTTGGTTTTGCTGAAACAGTTCGAGATATTCTGAGGGACAATGATTCGCTGATGATAGATGAGATAAATGATATTCGTGTTGTTGGTGTTCTCACAGTATTGCTGTTGCTTGGTGTTACTCTTATTGGCCTTGAATGGGTGGTAAGTGGCATATAAGAAAAGTATCATATAAAAAATATTTCTAATGGTTTTGTTAAAATTACAGCAAATACTGAAAAATGTTCTCAAATCAAATTCCAGATTGACTTTGATGTTTTGAAATAAGTATGAACAGAAACTCATAAGGGTGCATGGTTCCATGCTCCAAAATATTTAGACTAACTAGCATAATTTTGCTGCAAAACTACCGTGTTTAGAAGAGATTCCTGTATGTTAGTACGTGTCTTTTACTTAGTTTGTAATGTTTTCGGAAGCATAAAGATATGGTTTTAGTTTAGAAAGGTATTTTGTCTTTCAATCCCCTTAAATGTTTCTGCCATTAATCATGTTCATAAATGTATTACTTATGTAAATACCTATAGGCCTAATATAACGGCAGTCTTCTTCAGATGATTTACTAAGGCTTGTAGCCTACCTATTACACATGCTCATATCCTGACTTTTAAGCCTATCCCACATGGTCTAGTGACTTAACTTACCTTGTCAAAATACCTGTTTGCTGGCACAAGAATAAAGACTGCTATATAAATATACTATTAAAAATGACAAAATGTGAAATACATTGTGCAAGTATACATGTATGCATAGGGGCAAACAAGTTTCGTTCTCTCCTTATGTTATGTTTACCCTATTTTATTATATTCCCTTGTAGGTCCGCACGCAGATGTTCCTTCTTGGCATCTTGCTCATTTCCATCATTGACGTCATAGTTGGAACGTTCATTGGTCCACAGAATGACGTCAGCAAAGCACAAGGGTTTATGGGTTATAAAATGAACATTTTTAATTCTAATTTTGGACCTGGCTACCGGGATGGTGAACATTTTTTCTCCGTTTTTGCTGTGTTTTTTCCTGCCGCAACTGGAATCCTTGCCGGTGTGAATATCTCTGGTGATTTGAGAGATGCACAGAAATCCATTCCTAAAGGCACTTTATTGGCTATTGTTTTGAGTACAATAGTGTATATAGCTTTAGGTTGGTTTGCTGGCGCATGCGTATTAAGAGATGCTCATGGTATTGTCGCCACTGTTGTTGGTATAAATGGTTCTGTCTCTTTTAATGGAACGAGCTTACCGACCTGTCCTGGGACGGAATGCCGCTATGGCTTGATGAACGACTTTCAGGTATTACTATAAAGAGAAGCTAAATAAACTAGGAATTAAAGGAAGGGTGAATAGGGCGAATAAATGAATGAATAAATGAACGAATGAAAGGAGGTGTGTATAAAAAGAACAGTTGAACGAGGAAACGTATAAATGAAAATTAGCATGAATGAGTGAGTAAAAGATATGGCAAGGAAGAAAAATTTACAAGAACGGCTAAAAAAAAGAATGGACGAGGCAGTGAAGGTTAATAGATGGACACAGAGAATGACATGAAAAACGTTCAGTTTTTATTGTGATTTGGTGATCCCTTCTACATTGATAAACATACAACATTTAGAATATGTTGTCGTAAACCTTGTCGATATTGGGTTTGTTCTATTAATATGTTCATTGTTGTTGCCAGGTAATGGAGAAAATATCAGCGTTTGGTCCATTAGTCACTGGAGGAATCTTTGCTGCTACATTATCTTCAGCATTGGCAAGCTTAGTTGGTGCCCCCAAAACATTCCAGGCTCTGTGCAAGGACGACATTTTTCCTTACATTAACTACTTTGGTGTCGGAATGGGCCCTGGTGAAGAGCCTAGACGGGGATACCTGCTGACCTTCTTGATCGCAGGCGGATTTATAGCAATTGGTGAACTGAACGTTATTGCTCCAGTCATATCCAATTTCTTCTTGATGTCATACGCTTTGATTAACTATGCTGTGTTTGCTGCATCACTGGCACGTTCACCAGGATGGAGACCGTCCTTTAAATATTATAATATGTGGGTGTCGCTTTTAGGGGCGATGCTGTGTGTAGCTATCATGTTCCTTATCAACTGGTGGGCCGCTTTGGTAACTATTGTGATTGTAACCGCTTTGTACAAATACGTGGACATCCAGAAACCAAATGTAAGTACACTTGAATTGTAGATTACTTGTTCTGTTATATTCAATGCTGTTTCACCATCACCTTGGTATATTGGTATGTACAAAAAGTAAATAAAAACATAAATATTTTCACTTCGCATAAGACTAAAGTCTCCCTTCAAAAGTAAAATCAAAATGTAGATGTCGCTATAATATGTAAACATCATTTCCGGACCTTTTGTGTCCATAATCTTTAGCGCCATTGGAGCACGATTGGAGCGCCATTTAACTTTTGGTAATGGCGCTATAGAAATATAGTCATAAATTAATAATAGCTTTGTAGGTGAACTGAACCGTTGGAGCGCCATTTAACTCTTGTCAATGACGCTATGGAAATATATTTATAAATTAATATTATCTTTGTAGGTAAACTGAACCGTTGGAGCGCCATTTAACTCTCGTCAATGACGCTATAGAAATATATTTATAAATTAATATTATCTTTGTAGGTAAACTGGGGATCTTCTGCACAGGCGTATACTTACATCCGGGCATTGCGGTTTTCTTACCGTCTTAATACCGTTGAAGATCATGTGAAAAACTTTCGTCCCCAGTGCCTTGTCCTTACTGGCTCTCCCTCGTCCAGGCCTAATTTAACGTACATAGTATCTCAGATCACACGTAATGTTGGCCTTATGATATGTGGCCAAGTGAATGTTGGACCGTTTGCACGTGTAACGGGATATGAGAATGGATGGCTGGAGGAACGTAAAATCAGGGCATTTCACACCATCTGTACAGGTAAGTTTACTGCTAAGATATGTTGGCTGATAGGCTTTCATAGCTTGAGCAACAGGCTATCGGAGGAAGTGTTAGGGGACTTGCTCTTCTTTTTTATCTTCAATAGATCGAATAAATAACCACACATTACCTGACGTTAGGTTGTGTTTGTTTTTCAGCACCAACGCTCCGTACTGGTGTACAAGGAATGCTTCAATCTGCTGGAGTTGGAAAACTCAAACCGAACACACTAATTCTTGGTTTTAAAAGAAACTGGAAACGAGCCAGTGATTCTGAGATCGACGAATATGTCAACATTATCAATGATGCTTTCGAAATGAATTATGGGGTAGCTATCTTGCGCATGCGTGATGAATACCACATTGAAGAAGATGAATATGACGCTGATGTTGACGATTGGATGGGCGACGGAGAAGAGGAACATTTTGTTCCTAAAAGTCGTAGTCCAAGCGGAGGCAAGAGCGGTTATTCTGAACCCAGAATTACAAGTCAAGGAAGCATTGGATCCTTTGAGAAATCATCAAGCACAAGTGGCGGGAAGTTTTTCCATGTAGAGCGAGCTACGACGCCAGAGAGTGTAGGCCTTTTAGATGAATCGTCAGATATAGACACACTTGATAAGCCGAATGAAATAAGTAAAGAACAGCATAAAGGAAAGAAGAAGTTTGTTGTTACAGAGAACGTGGACTTAAATAAAACAGATCACTCCCAAAGAGAAACCAGTTCGTTTGGTGACCCAGCGGGACCAGCTAGTGAACTAGACTACACTGAAGGGAGTACCAGAGCAGAGGCAGGATCCCTTGCAACCGGGGGACCGTCAGTAAAGACATCTGATTTAAGCGTCAGTGAAACAGTAACATCAGACGAGGAAAAGAATAAAGACAGCTTTAATGACAGAGCAGGTCTTTCAGAGCAAGCTGACGAAGCTTCAAACTCCAAACTAAGCTTAAATAAAGACAATTTATCTACTCCAATTACCTTTAAAGGGAAACAGCGAGGAACCATAGATGTGTGGTGGTTGGCTGACGACGGGGGACTGACAATTCTTATCCCGTATATTCTGAGTCTCCATAACTCATGGAAGGACTGCAAGCTTCGAATCTTCACACCCGCCTCGAAACGCGATATTAAAAACAATGAAGTCAGAATGGCTAATCTACTCAAAAAGTTCCGTATAGATGTTTCAAGCATCGAAGAAGTTCATGGTATTGATAAAGCCCCCTCTAGGAAATGCATCGAAGAATTTCTCAAGTTACCCAATCACAGTGAATCTGAAGAAGGACTTCCTCTTGATAAGAGAATGTTAAGGCAAATACGCACTGGAGAATTGCTGCGTCAACACTCTAAAGATGCGAGACTCATAGTAATGACGCTACCTGTCCCTAAACTAGGAATGATGTCGTCTCGGTTATACATGAGCTGGTTGGAAGTTCTCTCTGCAGACCTTCCACCCGTACTGATGGTTCGTGGAAACCAAACCAGCGTTTTAACGTTTTATTGCTAGTTACATTCAATAGCACACTTTTTTTCTAAATAAATTTTCTCAGAACATTTAAAGATAATATAGTTCACAACGACTTCGTTACACGAAATGTATTTTGTCTTCTAGATAAGTAGACATACAAATCAAACGAGTCCATTCCTGGTTTTGAAACACGGCCGGGATCATTTAATATAAATTTATTTGCATGCTGCACTGTATCCCATATAAGTTAAATTAGAAATGCGAAGTCCTGGCATTTATGTCCCAGGCAATGGAAAAAATTGCCAAATGAGCGAGTACGACTAGGACTAGCATCTTTAGTCTATCCACTTTGCATGTCTGTTTTTTTTATATTTGCTATTTTTAAAAACATCAGGTGTACAGTTTTGCACAGATGAAGTTACACAACACCAAACTACATTTTTTTTAATGTAACGAGGCTGCCTTAGGCATTTTTTACTCCTTGGCACCAGTTATTTCTGGCTGTCAGTGCCTCGAATTTGTTTTCTATCAAAAGAAACATGTATGTAATAATTGTTACAAATTAAATATGGTGCTTTTTTTTGTATCCACATTTTTGTGTCGAGGGGGAACTTATGATCCACGAGCGAAAGAAGAGAAGGGACTGCAATTTTCGAGCAGGTATATGCACTGATAGTCAAGTTTCTCATTGCTTTAATTTTTTTTTCCCGTACCATCATGTTTGACGATGATGGAATATAAATGGACAACTAGTCGAATTGTTTTATAGTTTAATATATCAAAGAATTGCCTTAAAAAAAGTTGTCCTTTGCACAGTCATCGTTTCATATCCATATTTGAAATAGCTTACCTGTGGAAGTACGTTTTTAACTCTTTTTGGTGTTTTTCTTGGCTTTCGAAACCTTAAATCGTCCCAAACTCACAGGGATTGTAGTGAAAACACTACTGAACAGGCCGCCATTTTGTTTATGTTCTAAATGCATTATGGGATTCAGATACTGAAAAGCACATGCATGGATCCCGCACGAAACACAACGATGTTTGATATGCACCAATTTAATCCCTTAGTTTGTTGGTTTACCCGTTTTGTTCCAGTCTGATCAGATCCGAAGAAGTTCTGCAAATGATTGTTTTTAGATCTTTATATACTTATAAAAGCACTGTGAAAATTTTTTATCAATACGAGACCGGCAAGACGGTTTGAAGTTTACAAATTTTCAAATTACGTCACCCGACTTGATTCCAGAGCGTGTACTTGAGCCTGCTTGATATGACGTCATATGCGCCGGAAGTCAGCCAATGTTTGTATACTTTCACTGTAACTTACCTTAGTTTCTTTGCGATTTACCTGATATATATATCTTATTAGACAGTTGGATGTGGAATATGGCTGGATATTTTTACGAGTCACGCTGTATTTTGACGAGCCTTCAGGCGAGTCAAAATGCAAGTTGACGAGTAAAATATCCAGCCATATTCCACATCCAACTGTCTAATAAGTTATTTATTATCCAACTATCTTGTAAAAATGAAAAAAATGGTCGAAAATATCGAAAAAATAGTAATTTTCATTCCCTTAAAAAAATTAGTTGGGCATTGCGTGACGTACGTATTGCATTCTGATTGGCTCATTTTTCATACAGGTCAAACCGGTTTTAGCAGCTCACACAAACACGCCGGCCGTTTTAGCCGATTATCAATGTAATTTTTTTCGACTGTTTTTGCACAAATTTTGGCTGTATTTTGAGAAAAAAGAGGGAGAACGTCAACAAGACAAATTAAAAAATGGCTACCGTTCGGAAACTTTGATGAAGTCAAATGAAAATGCAGTAACAAAGGAAATGTTGTGTCAAGAACTTGCAGCGATTGTAGTGCTTTCGTTTCGATTCGTGGATCGTAGTTGCTTGCTTCAATTAGCTTTACATTTCTACTATAAAGGACATTTTTGCAGCTCTTCCAATTACATTTTGTTGTATTAAGGTAAAATTTCATTTTTTTTTCTTTTCCTTATACGAGCTAGTCAGTCAGCTTATATGTCAATAAACTTGTGAGCTTACAAAGCATTTTCTGTTCTCTGTGTTTACATGTTCACGTTGACTCTGTTTTCAATTTTAATTTCGACATGTTCGTTATCTGATCTTATTAACAGAAGAATCGAAAGCGTTTCTGTAGAAAACGTTCAAAACTAATTCAGTTTGCCTTGCAGACATTTTAGCTGTAGATGCTGTAGATGAAAACCTGTTAAACTGGTTTAGACAGCGAAAAATATCGCTGTATATTTTTACTCGATCCAGTCTTACTCACGTGTTATTTTTTGCAAGTTGGATAATAAATATATCTTATTAGACAGTTGGATGTGGAATATGACAGGTTTTTTCATCTACACCATCTAGAGATAAAATGTCTGCAAGGAAAACTGAATTTATTTTTAACGTTTTCTACAGAAAACGCTTTCGATTCTTCTGTTAATAAGATAACGAAAATGTCCAAATTAAAATTGAAAACAGAGTCAAAGTGAACATGTAAACACATAGAACAGAAAATGCTTTGTAAGCTCACAAGTTTATTGACATATAAGAAAAAAATGAAATTTTACCTTAATACAACAAAATGTAATCCTTCAGTGGAAGAGCTGCAAAAATGTCCTTTATAGTAGAAATGTAAAGCTAATTGAAGCAAGCAACTACGATCCACGAATCGAAACGAAAGCACTACAATCGCTGCAAGTTCTTGACACAACATTTCCTTTGTTACTGCATTTTCATTTGACTTCATCAAAGTTTCCGAACGGTAGCCATTTTTTAATTTGTCTTGTTGACGTTCTCCCTCTTTTTTCTCAAAATACAGCCAAAATTTGTGCAAAAACAGTCGAAAAAAAATTACATTGATAATCGGCTAAAACGGCGTGTTTGTGTGAGCTGTTAAAACCGGTTTGACCTGTATGAAAAATGAGCCAATCAGAATGCAATACGTACGTCACGCAATGTCCAACTAGTTTTTTTAAAGAAATGAAAATTACTATTTTTTCGATTTTTTCGACCCTTTTTTCATTTTTACGAGATAGTTGGATAATAAATAACTTATTAGACAGTTGGATGTGGAATATGGCTGGATATTTTACTCGTCAACTTGCATTTTGACTCGCCTGAAGGCTCGTCAAAATACAGCGTGACTCGTAAAAATATCCAGCCATATTCCACATCCAACTGTCTAATAAGATATATTTATCAGTCGGATCAAGTCTCACTCTCATTGACCATACTGATAGTGAATCGAAACAACTCCACAATTGAATCTAGTTTCAAAATATCTTTTAACGCTCACAGACAAAACCTTTTTATAGTTAATGCATTGTTTAAGAAAAATGATTATAGTCGGGTATAGACAAAGTATTCATTAAAGGCCGGCACACACTAGGCGACAAGTCGCAGCGACTTGTCGCCTAGTGTGTACCGGCCTTAAACTTCAATACCGTGCTATTTTACGCTTGAACGTGTTTATACGATAAAGTAATTTACTTTAGTCAATTGGAACAAAAAGAACACTAGCATCTTTGCGTGTGCTAGTTTTGAATTCTCATTTGCTGTCAAAAATCTAGATATCTTATTTTGTTTTGTCTCTCACTCGATTTCCGTGTTCTCTTCAAAGTTATCAATTACTTTACTTTTCTACTTGGAAATAAGCATGCATGTTACTCTATGATGCATTAAATCAGAATTTCAAAGTTAAAAAGAAAGTGTCTCGAGTATTAGGTGATTCACAGACAAATTCGTTAAAGTCAAATTCGGGATTTTTTTATTCCCCTTTTTTCGTACGCTAATAGCGCTACGTACTGACAATATGGTGATATGAAGTTATAAACTTGGACTCTAAAAATACGATAAAACTTGTAGATGGATAAGTGAAAAATGTTGGTTTGATCATAAAATACATTGTTGAATGTATATCCTCAATTTTATTTACCTATAAATCGGGAAATCTGCTTCTAAAATGACTTACATTTTGTGTAAAATAAGTGAAGAATGTACGTGTACAAGATACGACTTGCGCATATGACGTCATTGGTCTTAAAATGCAACCGCTGTGCAGAATCAAGATCGATCAAAAATCGCGTCTTTTCAAAAGCAAAATTCAAGCTTAAAAAAGTCTATTTTTGAAGCTTTTTTCAACCATGTTAATCTTCAGCACATAATGAAGCCCAGGATGTACAGAAAGTTTAAAATTTCGATCTTTGATTTTCGTCAGACTAGCACTTTAAGTTTTTTTGTCGTTCTTTCTGTAAAACCCAGAGGGTAAAATCAATACACTGCTGGTGGAATCGCATTAGTCTACTGTGCAACGCGCCGTACCATGGAAACCTCGGCAACATTTTGACAAGTGTCGGCAGCTTTGATGAGCCTTTGATAGCGATCAACACCGAGAGAGTTCCCGCTCTCTAAAATAATTTCGCGTGAATTTCCCTTTGTATGAAAGAAATGATTAAGAGTAACAATTATAAATATTTTATTTTAGACTAGAATATAATAGTTTACATATTCCAACGTTTCTTTTAGCGTTGGTCCAAATCTGTTACGTTCTGAAAACTTTGCCATTTTGTGTATGTTCTAAATGCATTATGGGAGTCAGATACTGAAAAGCACATGCGTGGATCCCGCACGAAAGACAACGATGTTTGATATGCACCAATTTAATCCCTTAGTTTGTTGGTTTACCCGTTTTGTTCTAGGCTTTATTTCGTGAACTTTAAGGTTTTTTTGTTGTTCTTTCGGTAAAACCCAGAGGGTAAAATCAATGCACTTCGATAAGGTGGAATCGCATTAGTTTACTGTGCAACGCGCCATACCATGGAAATCTCGGCAATATTTTGACAAGTTTCGGCAGCTTTGATGAGCCTTTTGATAGCGATCAACACCGAGAGAGTTCCCGCTCTCTATAATAATTTCGCGTGAATTTCACTTTGTATGAAAGAAATGATTAAGAGTAACATTTATAAATATTTTATTTTAGACTAGAATATGATAGTTTACATATTACAACGTTGCTTTTAGCGTTGGTCCAAATCTGATTAACAGGTTAGCTCAGTTGGGAGAGCGTTGGCTGTTAACCGGGAGGCTGCGGTTTCGAACCCTCAGCCGGACCATCACTCAGGGTCTTTAAATAATTGAGGAGAATGTTCTTCGATTTATAATTGTTAGGCTTCGCGTCTTCTCAGATAAGGACGATAAACTGGAGGTCACGTCTCGCCACTTCACATTAAACAATAATTAACGGGGGGACGTAAAAGAACGACTGAGGACGCAGGTACGACCATCCTCGGTGATAGGCTTACACTAATACATACTAACTACTAATTAGCGCATTTGATTATATATATATATAGATATTTGCGCTATATAAGCATTAAATTAACTGTTACGTTCTGAAAACTTTGAAGTGAACGTTACATTTTCTGAATTTTCTTTTTCCTTTACACTAGCTGATGTACAGCTACGGTTGAACCAAAATGAAGGAATTTATGATAATGGTATACCTTACTCTAGTTCTAGAATCGGGCAAATGAGCCAATGCAACTGAGAACATTTTCTCTTAAATTTGGCTAAATAGTGTATCGGTCCTGATATTTTTCACTAGAAAAGTACAAAATCGGCTATCGCTGCACTCAACCTTCACTTGGAAAGTAACCATGTTTACGACAATTGGCGGCTTGCTAAAATGTCATTTTGTTACAAATCACAGAATCAAAAACTGACAGGGACGTCGGAGCGTTATTTTGAGTGGGTGAGTGGAGGGGGGGGACTAATATTCCGATTTAGATTATACTAGTACTCACTAGTACTGATTTTCTTCGTTTTTCGACATTAATTTTTAAAATTCTTCAAACAGCTATAAATTTAAATAATGTTCTCAAGAACCTGAAAGTTTCAAAGAAATTTATGGACTTTTATGGGAGGTGATTGTAGAACGACTTTTCAGTTAGGCACAAAATATAAGCAAAGCCAAACAGATGCTGCAAATATATTAAAGTGATAAGCAGTGTGTGTGTATATAATTATAGAGTTTACAGTGAGGACACTCGAACCGTGAACACTTTGTACTTTTATATATACTTTTTTTAACCTGCATACTTTGAGTGAATCGATTATAAATCAGTTTTATTTTGACAGGGTACGTACAGGTTTTGGAAAGTTTTGGAAATTGATAATGCCATTTTCCAGGACATGGAAAGTTTTGGAAAAAAGAGGTTTTTTAAATGGGCTATGGAAAAGTTTTGAATTTTTGTCTCAGAATGTTCTGAAATTAAGCTTATAGTGTCGTAAAGTATACTATATCTGCCTGTTCACTTTACTGAATTTATTTATAACTTAATCCACCAAAGAAAATAATTAAATGGCATTGAAAATATGTTTTGAATATGTTTTTCTTTTCTATTTTGTTTTTGACGATCGGGGTTCCAAATTGCGTTTGACAAATGTGTCTCATGACGTCGCTGCTCACTTCAACGCTTGAACTGGGGGTTCTTGTGTACAAATAAGCGCGCGAAAAAAGTGTCTCAGGTGCTTGACGCGAACTCTAGCTCTCTACCTAGCTGTTATCCAAGTCTTCCAAGATTATAATGTAGCATTGATTTGGTATTGGTAATCGCGATGAATCATCGGAGTCCGAAATTCAATTACTTGATCTACCTAATGAAATGTTATTGGCGATTTTTAAACACCTTCCGCCAAAAGAGGCAATTGCCAACATTACAAGTCAAACAGCTTCCGAAGAACAGCGAAGCAGAAGACTGAAAAACTGGATGTATTGAACAATGAGATCAAGCGCTTGAGGGATACCCTTAAGTGACACTATTTTTACAATATGACACTAACTCTACCTTACTCAATATTAGATTTTGCAATGGAACTGGGTGTAGTGCAATTTGATTCGAAATCAAACGCGTGATTCAAAATTACACGACCGCATTTGATTGTAAACCGAATTGCGCTACACACAATTCAATTTTACTGTTGGTAGTGTTGTAAACCTGGATTTTTTTCAAGATACACAAACTATTTGATATCTCTAGAATCAGTGCATAGATGTTTTTGTAAAACTATTTTTTTTAATTGATAAACCTTGGCCTATAGTTGCTTTTTTATGAATTCCTCTAATTTATTTTCATATTGGTTTTGGAAATTAGGTCATTTGGCTTTAGAAAAGTTTTAAAAAATTTCACTAAGGATTTTACGAACCCTGTTTTGATAACTCAGTGTGTTTGAGCTCAGCGCGACTTTTTTAGAGGATTTGAAGCAGTAGAAAGCTTAGAAAATAAAACCAGGATTTTGTGAAGGGGGGGGGGGGGGGGGGGGGTGACCGTTTTATGTGGTAACAAAGTTCATAAGGAATTCCGTGTTCAATCGGTTTAGAGTAACACGTATTTTATATCAAAACAAATATAACTGTTATTTAAGTCGCAGTTTTATCTAATTTTCGAAAAGGATTTTTGTATTTTTTTTTTCCTCTCAATTTTTTTCGAAATGGAAGGGGGGTGACTTGTCACCCTAATCACCCCCCTAGATAATCGCGCCCGTGTAAACGTATTGCCATCTGATTGGTTGATTAATTTAGAGTGGTCCTGATTGGTGATCTTGCAATTTCACTTATGCACGAGACCGTTTTTTATAAAACACGTCAACAAATCACTTGGACTGGCATTGAGCTGAAGCAACACCCGAAACCAGTCAGTTCTTGATATTTTTGTCATTAAAACGTTGTATTCCAAACCTATTGGTGACTAAGGTAAGGTAACTTTACGCTAAACTATCTTAAGTTCCAGGTTATAAGGTGGGTATGTGGACCTGATCTTATCCCGAACCAAAAATCATTCTTGCGGATAACCCTATGAAAATAGCCATTTGCCTACCGACTTTATGTCAGCATTTATATGTCTTAGCGAAGTTTCCTGATTAATTCAATAGAATCTTTTGTACTGTCGGTTTGGCTATTAAAGTGGTTATAACCTTTTAAATGAAATTTACGTAGTTAATTTTACTCACTGTCAGCTTTCAAATGAGGTGTATCTTAAGGGTATTTGATTAAATACGACCAAGTTATTCGATGAGAAAGTTAGCAATTTTTTGCATTTTTAAGGTGATCGTCCGAATGACTTCGGCGAACCACATAAGACGTCTGCAACGGAGGCTAGAATTTGGTGAGCTTGTTCACAAAGAACGGTTAAGCGCTCTCTCTCAAAAGTCATGTAATAGTAGATGCGTTGATTTGATTAGCATTAATCTAGATCATTGGGCGTTGGTTTACGAATTTTGATATATTAGTTTAGGCTTGAATTAAAAATCAGCCACACCCTAATTCTATTGTTTGATGTGGATTTATAGTTTTTAGTAGGTTTTAAGTCGTCATTTACAAGGTTTTCAATTTTTTTACTTTTCCATTGAATTAGGAAACTATTATAGCTTTTATCGCAGATAATTCTTATGAGTCTTGGAATTTGAAAGAAGGAAAATGTTTGTTGTAACCTTCTCAACCAGCATGCTTTGCATATGCTTAGAGCGGCCAATTTCGAAATCACCAAAAATAGTGTGGTACTAGAAGAAATGTTTTAGCAACGTCTCACTCCCGCCAAAAGTGTGAAATATCTTGAGAGTTCTTTATGGGCTATGGGCTCTTTTAATAATGTCTTCTTTAGTTATTTGTTTTTTGTCATGCCTCGAATTAAAGATTTTGAGACATTTGTATTTTTGATTGCACATTTTTTTGTGCCTTAGATGAAGACGATTAACAGTGGATGTTTAGTTCTTATGATGATGGTTGCCCATACAATGGCACGTAGTATGGAAGCAGTGATGGCAAACTGTGATAAGTCATTCGCTGGAACGAACATGCAGAACTATCTGGCGCGAGTACATGACCTTGAACCTACCGTTTGCAGTCATTCGAAGGTAAATGAATATGATTGACATTTTTGACAGACTTATGTCGCCTTGATGTATCATGCTATAAATAATATTTTGCAAATTTTTGGTTGCATTTCTCTGCCCTCATTTTCACCAAAGATTTCGTTAAAATCTCCATCTGTGACATAAAACGTCTTGTATTTTGCCGTCGACTATTTCCGTGAAAAAATCTAGAAATGTTTATCTCAGTTACTCTACAATTTATGTACTTAATTAATTTTGGTCTTTGCTGTTTCTACTATGTTGAAACCACATAACCTCGCGTCGATTTACGTGCACGACGGGCACACTTGATTGCTAGCTGTACAGGGCCAGCTATCATGGTTAAGCCGCTCAATTTTGGTATCAGGGCTGGGCACGAGAACACAATCTCAGATTCTAATTTGCACTCTAAAATATTGTATTCATTTAAGTTATTTTAAATCTTTTTGGGTATAAACAAGGTCGAGGGTGTCAATGGGGTAGAGTGCACGCACTAAAAGTGTGCAACAGTTGTCACTATTTAGTAGTAAATAGCACTAATGAAACAAAAGAAAACAATACAATTAGCATAAAATAGCACTATTTAGTGCACTCCATGATTCTAGTCAGTAACTAGACAGTTACAAAAATGCAATTTAGTCAGTAAACAGTGGAAAAAAAGCTTAGTCACTAAATGCACTTTTCTAGTTGCATCGTTTACATGGTAACCAAACATCGCAGGTTCATAAATTGTCGTGATTCAGACAAATGCTAAAGAAAACATCAAAAAGATGATACAAGCTGCTGAATTGGGTTAAAATGTATTTGTATGTAAGAATAAATGAAAACTATCAAAACTGAGATCACACACTGACCATTTCCCCCAGACATTTACATGTTTTAAAGTCAAATACGATAAAAATTGGACATTCTTTTATACGCCAAACAGTTAATGTTTTGTTATTGATACGTTTACGATAACGAAAAAACGGTCTTATACGGTAGCCAGTTAACCCTATATTGACACCCTCAAGGTCACGTGACCATATCCTGCAAAGAGGATATTTCCTTTGATTCACATTGCTGAGATGAAGGGGCTGGCAAGTGTTTTAACGTTTGGTCGGTCGTCCATAACAACCCACAAGAGTTTACGTAATTTACATATCACCAAAATAAAAATAAATCGATTAAAAACTACAAATATTGGCAAGTGTTTTAACGTTTGGTCGGTCGTCCATAACAACCGAAGTTTGCATTTCAACAATTAAAAAAATAGTTGAAAAGCTAAAAATATTGGCAAGTATTTTGAGGTTTTGGCCGGTCGTTCATAACAACCGACAAGAGGCTATGTGCTTATTTGCAAATCAAAAATAGAATTTAAAATAGACGACAGACTTTTTGAGTATACCTTGAGTAAACAGTCTAGATTTTTTTCACGGAAATAGTCAACGACAAAATACAAGAAGTTTCATGTGGACAGTTGGAGATTTATAATTTCAACGAAATCGTTGGTGAAAATAAGTGTAGCGAAATGTAACCAGAAATTTGCACAAGCGTTAGATTATGTATATAAAACAAAAAGAACTTCATATTCTGTGCTGTCTTTGCTATAACTTAATCGCAGGTCAAAAATAATGCTAGGACAAAAACGTCGAATAATATTGTTGAAATCAATGCATCAGAACAAACACTTTCAAGCTTTCATGGTTCACATGACTTATTTCACTACATTGGAAGTTTCGAGGATTTGTCATCGGGGGTCTGGCCTAACATTCCAAATTATCACTATGACGTCATTTGAAGTCATCAACGGTTAAATTTGTTTTAGTTTTGCCTTTGAACGAGGATGGTCACGGGCTTCCTGTGAGCCCCCTCTAAATACGCCACTGTGTTAGCATTTATTTCACAGGTATATTATTTGCACTCTATTATCAAAAACTGCTGATCATACAAGATCATGCATGTTGCCACTTAATAAATTATCATTTTTTTCCATTTGAAGTTTATTATGAATGAAGTGCTTCAGGAACCAAACTGTCGAGGTGAAGAAGTAACTGCTGAAAGAATATGGATTCTTCAATATCTTATTATGAATGTGAGATTGTCCGGTTGTAAAAACCTCAACTATCGTCCATTGATGAACCTGGTTGAGCATTCGCCCCACTGTAAGTACATGAGCAGTGATCAAATAAACAGAACTTAGACAGCTAGAGAAGTAGACAGACAGGCAGACAATAACATATACGATCGTAATTGGTAGGGTGCGTGATCGTCATATCTGAGGGAACAAACTTTCCCTTTGGTAACAGGAAATATCAAAGATTCAGTTTGAAAAAGAAATCCACGCATCATATCACAAATTATAAGTTCAAGAGTACGGGCTAACGTACTAAGTATTTTATTTATTTTATTTTATAGATCATCTCATTGAAAAGCTACATTCTCTCCGTAAGTTTTGTTTCTTTGGTAGCTCGCCTATCACCAGCGGGTTTTAGGATACTCCTTCGGCTGCGAGTCGTGAGAAATGTTTATTAACAACCAAAATACTCACATTGTATGCTAAATTCTTTAATTTTTTTTAAGCAAAGAGTATCCTAAAGCCCGTGCTGAGGCACTGTTAGGGGTTACGGGATATTTAAGAAAAAACAAGTAGGGATATGGGATACTGAAAAAAAAAATAAATAAATAAAACAGGGCCGGGATACGGAATACTAAATTAGGATGTTTAAGGGTCATTTCATCATCATCATCATATTCATCATCATAATCATCATTTATTTAGAATTTTGCACCATTCATCGATAAGTAGCGAGTTTTTTTGTTACTAAAATGACCCACAATGGTCATTCTTTCGAGGAAATAAATAAAAATTAACAGAATGTGTAAAGAACGCCACAACGAAGCTACGATAGCGATTTTGTCTTCAAAAGCGAATAACAAGAATCATCTTCACTAATGTTGGTGGCAGAAAGATAAGTGTTTGGATGAGGACAAAGACAGCCCAAGTCTGAAGGTAATATCTGGTACAGGCATGGAAAGACAGACTGATGGTTCGAAAGCTACATATTACCAACCAACTAAATGCTGCTTAGAAATGAATACCATATTTGTTTGCGACTGAGCAACTAGATCAATGAAAATGATCACTTGCCCCACTGGCTTACTTAGAGAAACTCGATACATTTCTTAAAGTATTTGGAGTACACAGACGAGATGTTCCACGTAACAAGGTCCAAAAATACACCACCTCGGAGGCACTTGAAACGCTGGAAGAAGTATATGAATTTTTTCGACACAACGTGATTAATGTAGAAAGGAACTTCCAAGGACCAAATGGAGTTTTTGAAAAATTCCAACGAGCATCCCTGATCATTTATCCCCAGAGTCCCCCCCTCCCCGGTGGGGGGGGTTGGCACTGACCCTGAATACTGTAAAGAACATTGTAGCGGCGATTCAAAGAGTCTCTCCTGATTATTTAAAGGTTTTGAATTCCTCTTTGTCGTTGAAACTTTTTTGCTGAGAATAATAATAATAATAATAATAATAATAATGAGTCTTCCCTAAGCGGGAACTGCATGTTCTGAGAACAAACGTCTCAGATAACAATTTTTAGCAGTGGAGGACTTGTCGGACTGCTATCAAGTCGGCGCCAAGCAGCCAAGCAGTTTACAATCTTGAGTATTGTTAGTTATATGTGCCTCCGAGACCAGACTGTTGTACCGGGAGACGATCCCCTACTCTTTGCGACAGATACAACAGGATCTTTTATGTCCACTTTATGACAAGGTTAGAGTGAAAGCAGACAGGACCTCCGGCTTTACGTCCTTATCCGAGAAGACGAGGCACTGAGAGAGTAAAGCATCTTGCCCAAGGACACAACGTGATCGCCCGGTCTGGGAATCGAACCCAGGTCAGTGGACCCGAAGTCCGATGCCTTAACCACTAGGCCACCACGTCTCTCTAAAGATGCGGAAGGCAATGACATGCGGTAGGTTGCACAGTTTGCATATGGGTTCTCACCATTTGAAGAGAAGTATGAAGTGCGCCTTTTAACAAATCGAACATAGATTTTCATTGTCTGTCTTGTTATTGATCATAGACGACGTCAAAAAATGTTCAAAACTCAAATGGAATCACGAGCGTAGCGAGATAACCAGTGTATTTTAAATCTGAATTGAGTAAATTGTAACATCAGGGGCGGCGGAACAGTAACAGCCATTGAGGGGGCACTAAACAAAACAATTTTTTTTAACTGTGTAAACTCATACATTAATGTCTTTTAACCAATATTTTGTGGGGGGCCCGAGCCCCCCGGTTCCGCCGCCCCTGGGCTTCCTGTGGCTAATCTTCAAAGCGAATTGGGATTTTGATAAAAATTTGATTGGAAATTGGGATTGGATACCCCCCTCCCCCCTTCAGGACCCTCTTCCTATAATAAGGTATTATATAAACACAAATGAAATATCAACTAGACCCTGAATTCAGGGTGAAGTCGTGCCCTGCATATGCCTTGGTTGGATTTCAATGTATTTACACAGTTTTCAGTTTTTCTAATTTTATTTTTTTCTTAGCAGGTACCATATGTTGATGAAGTGATATTTCATTTTATTACTGTTTGGTTTAATTATGTTTTCTCAAAATGTTTTAATTATTGTTGTTTGTTTGTCAGTTGACATGTGCATTGTAAAAAGAATTGATTCAGGACATGTAAACATAACCAGACTCCTCCATGTTTCGTTAAAGATGGAACACAACTTTTGCACAAGCATATTAATGTTTTACATGCAGTGTGAGGAATATTCACCCTATACTATTCTTATCAACAGTTATTACAAAGTAGTTTAAAGTGTTTGTTGTTAGGCTGTGCTTTACAATACAAGTAATGCAATTTTCTCCAAAGAAAAACAAAAAGCCTGTGTTTGTAGTATTCTCTAAGATTTCTCTTTAGAGGTAATTGAGAGTGATCCATAGAAACTTGTACAACAATATTTGCATCCATAATATTTGTTTATTTTCTTAGGTACGTTTGATTCATCAAAATCATTATCTGACATCCTTTGATAAAATAAATTAGCATGTTCATATAAATGCTGTCTGTTCAGTAGCAGATTTCCAATAAGAGCATTGCATTATAAATGAAAAAGAAATAGAATAAACTGCAATTACTAAACATTACTATTAAATGATATCCATGTAAGTCCCGGGGGGGGGGAGGGACTCCGGGGATAAACGATCGGGGATGCTCGTCGGAATTTTTCAAAAATACCCCTAAAAGATACCTGACGTCAGTTCAAAAGGGCGTGGAATCGCAAATTTTTTATCTCTAAAAGATACCAAAATCAGGAGTTTCAGTGCTATTAACCCCTAAAAGATACCAAAAAAGTGAGAATTTGGCTAATTTCATAATTTTAAACCCTAAAAGATACCAAATCGCTGATTTTGTACCCCTAATAGATACGACGAGCATCCCCGATCGTTTACCTCCTGAGTCCACCCCCCGGGATGTAAGTATTGCTTTCAACCACTGATGTAATACATGCTTGATCATCACAATTAATTGGAAGTAATGTATTGCTAGTATTAATTGAATTAAAGTCTGAACATTCCTGTTTTGGTGAAGAACTTGAAAGTAATTGGTTCAAATCATTTGTTTTGACTTTGAGGAAAACACATGTACCTTACTTATCAGCCATGTAAATTGTTTGCATGGGAAACAAAAAAATTGTAAAACATTATTGACACGGTAGAATAAATGACCTATTTAAGATTGCAATGCATCATCATGAATAAAGGCCAAATAAAGTCATTTCAACACAATGTTGACCAGCATTTGGGCCAAATTGTTGCACACATTTTTCATATTTTCATTTTATTCTTTTTGTCAGAGGACGATGGGTTCCCGGATTGTGCTAAAAAAGTTCAGAAGACGTGCGCTAAAGAATATATGGAAGAAATCCAAGACGATTCAATATATGATTACTGCAAATCCTACAACAACTTGAGTGTTTGCTATGGTAATGGTGCATCACAATGCGATGCAATAGTTATCAGAGATCACAACTTCATTATGGAAACGTTAAAAGACGTTCTTTTGAATTTGTACAAGAGAACAGGTATTTGTGGAGGTGATTGAATGAGATCTTTCACACCTGCAGATACACTTCTTCACTGATCAAACTGATGTACTGGACGATGTGATAACTTAAAATTTTCCAGAAATAAGTTAATTGTATAACTCAGAAGTAAAAGATAATTGATAAAGTTCAAATTTCGTGTGTAGTATTTATTATCAGACTAATCTGAGCTAAAACTACGCTTGTGGGATGCCTGTGTTGCATGATAATATCTGATTCTCGTGGGCTATGTCGCGGTGGATGATTTCCCATAAACTATCTTGGCCGTAATTATCCCGGAGGGGGGGGGGGGTACTACCCTATATTAGAGAGTTTAGGTAAGCAGCGCGACGGTAACGCTAACGGCGACGCCGCAAAACGGAATAGAATGACTTGAACGCGCAGCAATGGCGCGTACTTAAAATCAGTTAAGCAGATCCGTAACGCCAGATTTAAGACGTGAAATGTTAGTTTTTCATTTTTGAGAGAAAAAAAATGCGTTTACAATCCTTTCTACGTATATATCTTCACTTAAATCAGTTAGAAATCATCTATTAATCAGTCGCTGGGAACAAGTAATCAGACGATGAAGAGTAGTGAGAAAGTACCGAGTGACACAAAAAACAAAAAAAAATGCGAAAAAAACCTAAAACCGCAAAAATAACTTTCTTGCTGATTTTCGTCGATTGTAAGAAAGTTTTTCGTGTTTTTTTAACAAAAGTTTTTTTTAATGTTGTTCGCGCTTTCTGAAGGCAAGCGCCTTTTTCTGACTTCTCATTTCTACCAGGCGTTCCTCTAGATCCCAAATATGTAGAAAGGGAACTGGGTTAAACAACATGGCGTCCGTCCAGACTGAACAGCAACAATTTTTGAACAATCTTCGCCTTAGTTTTTTTTTTAGGGATGGATTGGTAAAACCCTTGTGGGAGTAAGGACAAGAGTGCCATTACTTCTGAGGTGCGAACCACCTCGAATAGCAGAATGTTGTCAGCGAGTCGTGCCAGATGACGAGATATTTGCTGCAACCGGAAAAGCACATAATCACACACATCTTCACTGACTGTATCTTGTTGAAGTCGTCTTGCGAGGTCAAGTAAATTAAGGCGAAGATTGTTAAAAAATTGTTGCTGTTCAAATCTGCCTCGGTAACCGTTTTGGTGTGGCTACGCTATTGATCTGATTATACTGAATTCCATATAACCTCCCTGCTTTTGTGAACATACCCAAGCATATAGTAGCAGCAATTCACTTTCGAAAGAAATCGCTAGTTTGTAAAGGTAAAACTGAGCGACGGTGGCGACTACACGATAATTTACTAGAAGCCAGTCAAGCGAGCGTTGATTTATCGGTGGTAGCGATGAGTCTTGAGAGCGGCTCATTTGCATACAAAAGAGTCACCCCCTCCCTCGTGGGTTTAGGGTTTCACTTTTCAAAGCGATTTTAAGTCAAAGACGAAAACAAACCTGTAACTTTTGCCAAAATATTATTTGTTTCCCCATATGTGTATAAAATAATGTCCGGTTGAGATTGCCTGTAAAAACTACGTCAATAGCTTTGTTAGTTTTTGAGTAATAATATTTTTTTGTGAAAAATGCATTTTTCGCCATTTGTTATTCAAAAATGTCAAAACATGGTTCCGTTCAAAAATTGTTATCTCGAAAACGGGCACGGGACCATATTACTTTCTATCCATTTTTCGATTAATCGATAAATTCTCTATAAAATATCTTTCTAAGAAAAAATCATGATGACTTTTTGCTTAAGTAATCAGGACCCTTAAATAAAGCTCTTATTTGCTTGTTTATTTAGTTTGTGAATTAGGAAAATATTGCTATTATGACTTTATCGCAAATAATATTCCTGGTTATCTGTGGAAGGAAAGTGTTTGATGTAATCTCGTATTTAGAAAAAAACCATTCCATATTTTTTCCCAATCGTTAGATTTATTTATCCCCGGTCTACACCTCCCCAACCCCAACCCCCCCCCCCCCCCCCCCCCCCCCAAAAAAAAAAAAAAAAAAAAAACCCCGGTTCACGGATATCGCACAATGCGCATGTTCGGTACGTCATTTCCGTCATTCGGACGACCATCAATCTCGTACCCCGAGTCCTCGTTACTTCGGCCAGCGGCTCGAAACAAGGACTCTGGCATAATCCACTGAAAAGTCCAAGGTTTCTTGGACTTCCGGCTGCGCATGCGCCTTTGCGGCCAATGTGCAAACCGACCAATTGGGAATCGAGATTATGTCAGAGCTGATATTTAAAAGTAAAATCCGTTGTAATTCTGATGGAATCGATATGCAGCATCGATTGGCGCATTAATAAACATACGGCGATATCGTCAATGAAAATGGATTTTTCCTAGTGATATTGTGGAAGTTTTGGAACAAAAGTCATAGATTGTAATGATTATTTATTGAGTAAACATAATCCGAAGGGATTTTAGGTTAATTGGTGATTTTCGACGAGCTAGAAGAGAAATTCTGTCGGCCGTTGGCAGCCGTGTGTGACGAAGGGCGAAACATTAAATAATTTCCTAGCTAGTTCTTCAAATTGGCTGAAATTCTCTAGGAAGGTAAAGAAAATAGCGATTCACAAGAACAGACTTAATTTTTTATCATATTTTATATATTTTCTACTGCTCACAAACATCTAGCTTGAGTTTATTTGTGTTTCCGGTTGTTTGCGCTTGCGTGGTTGTCAAAATTGAATGACCAATCAAATTTTAACACAATCTCGTACCCCGAGTCCTCGTTACTTCGGCCAGCGGCTCGAAACAAGGACTCTGGCATAATCCACTGAAAAGTCCAAGGTTTCTTGGACTTCCGGCTGCGCATGCGCCTTTACGGCCAATGTACAAACCGACCAATGGGGAATAGAGATTATGTCACAGCTGATATTTAAAAGTAAAATCCGTTGTAATTCTGATGGAATCGATATCCAGCATCGATCAACATACTGCGATATCGTCAATGAAAATGGATTTTTCCTAGTGATATTGTGGAAGTTTTGGAACAAAATTCATAGATTGTAATGATTATTTATTGAGTAAACATAATCCGAAGGGATTTTAGGTTAATTGGTGATTTTCGACGAGCTAGAAGAGAAATTCTGTCGGCCGTTGGCAGCCGTGTGTGACGAAGGGCGAAACATTAAATAATTTCCTAACTATTGCTTCAAATTGGCTGAAATTCTTTAGGAAGGTAAAGAAAATAGCGATTCCCAAGTACATACTTAATTTTTTATCATATTTTAGATATTTTCTACTGCTAAAAACGGTCACAAAATCTAACTTAAGTTTATTTGTGTTTCCGGTTGTTTGCGCTTGCGTGGTTGTCAAAATTGAATGACCAATGAAATTTTAACAAAAATCGGATTATTTCAGAGCCCTTGTTATCCGCTGCTGGCGAGGAAAAACGCGGGCTCTGAGTATGAGATTGATTTTAACAAAAATCGGATTATGTCAGAGCCCTTGTTATCCGCTGCTGGCGAGGAAAAACGCGGGCTCTGAGTATGAGATTGGGACGACCATGTAAAAATAAAAAAAATCGCTAACTTTCACATCGAATAATTTGGTCGTATTTTCGAATACTCATTCGAAAGCTGACGGTGAGTAGATAAGAATAAACTACATAAATTTCATTTAAAGGGTTATAACCCTTTAAAAGTTATATACAACTATATCACAGGGTCAAAGCTTAGATCAGGAAAGTGAGACACTATCGTCAGTTATATTATGCAGATGTATTTTTATTTATACAATTTCCCGCTTCAATCATCAAGGTTTAATGGAGAAAATTACGGAATTGCCTCGGTAACCGTTTTGGTCGTCTGGCTACGCTGTTGTGTATATTATTAAGATATTCCCATCTGATTGGTTGATTATACTGAAGTGGTCCTGATTGGTGATCTTGCAATGTCATGCATGAAATCTCATTTCACTCGTCACTTGGACATGTATCGAGCTGAATCAACCGCCTAAAACCACTCGATTCTTAATATTCTAGTCATTGCATAGTTGTATTTCAACCCTACTGGACAGATTTGTTGGTCACTACCCTGTCTAAGGTACAAAACGGCACAAAAGATCATAATCCAGTCATGTGCGTTGTTGGGAGATTCAATTTCCTTGCACGAGCTGCTCACATAAAAAATCGAAAATCGTTGCAAAAACATATAGAAATTTTATCAAACATTAACTCCGTTATTTAAAATTTGTTTTAATGAGATGAATCGATAAAATGTGTCAGAGAAAAAAAATTCATACTAACTAGGTCTTTTAAAAGAGCAGTAAGCCGGACATGCATTCTGACTGTTTACTAAATTTTATTTAATATATGAACATTATTATATGAGATTCGAAGCGCAAACCTGCTTTACCAGAGTTTTCACTAATTTCACTTTAAACGTTTGGTATCTTTTTCACAATGCCATAAAAAATTCTAGAATATCTTTTTACTAGGCGGCTTAAATCATGAGATAATTTTAGCTTTTCACTTATTTTTACTTTGTTAATATCAAAAACTGATTTTAAATAATCAATATTTTTACATACTAGTAGTGAATTTACAAATGTAAATTAATGTAAAAATAGATGAAAACTACAAATATTGGCAAGTTTTGATGTTTGGTTAGTCGTTCATAACAACCAACGAGAGGTTATGCAATTTGCAAATCAATTGACTAAGTAAAAGTAGACGAAAGAGTAAAATTAACAACATATAACTGTGTTTCAAAATAAACACTTATAGATATTTTCGCGGAAATAGTCCCAAAGCCTGGAACATTGATTACATTTGGGTCCAAAGTTTATTACATTTGGGACCGTTATTACATTTGGGTCCAATTATTACATTTGTGCCTTCTACGGGTGTGTGGATCTGATTTCATCAAAAACTTCTTGCGGATAACCCTATGAAATAGCCATTTGCCTTCCGACTTGAGGTCAGCATTTAGACGTCTGAACGAAGTTTCTTGATGTGTCGTTATTACCATAGAATCTTTTGTGCTGTCGGTTTGCATATTAACACTGACAACTGTCACTTTGTGCCGTCTGTTTATATATATATGTTAACAGTGAATATCACTATAACAGGCGTCGGTTAAAAATGCATGTATTGATATATTTGTTAAGTTTTAATTAAAGTGACCACGCCCTGATTTCATTTTTCGTCAGTAGGTTTTGTAATTCCATGGAATCCCTAGGATAGTTTTACAAGGTTTTGCATCGTTTTTACTACGTTTTTAGTAATCTATTCTTTTTGTAAAAGAAAGTATTGAGATTGAGGGTCACATATGACTGAAAGAATAGTTGTTGTTCTTTTTTGTAAAATTCTCATAACTGCCTCAATAAAGGTCTGAGTATAACATTTGTATTTTTTCGGAAAGTTTTAGATCGATTTAAATTTTAGTTTTCAAGTTATAACCAAAACATGTTAAATTTGACTTAATCAACAGCTTTCAGTACGACCATTAAAGTGTTCTTCGAATTACCCACTAACCACAGAGAACAGACGTTTGGGGTGAATGCAGTTTATTGACCATGATACACTTAATATACAAAATTGTTATTAAACTGGAAGAAAATGCCATTCCAGGGTAGAGAGGGTAGGTGATTGACCGAGCTGGCAACGTGAACTGCCCTGCTCGAGGATGGCTTCCAACTGAGGAATCTGATAACAGTAAAATGCCTACCTACAATGGAATGTACCTTTTAGCTAATCTCTTAGTGTGTAATTAAATATTATCAACATACGATAATTGTTAACAAATTACCCAGTATCATCAACCACATAGAACAGACGTTTAGGCTAAATGCAGTTTATTTACCAATGGAACATGATACTGGCTTAAGATACAAAGCTGTCAATAAGCTGGAAAAAAATTCCCAAAAAAAGGAGCGCAAATGTATGTAGGAGAGGGTTATTTTAATAAGTATTGGTGGATGATGCGCATGGTGGCGTGGTATGAAAAAAGGTGATATAATCGTATACGAGGGAAACTGTTATGCGTGCGACAGGCAAAGACGAAAATATACATGCATTTAGAGATATATGGGTTACGAGGAATCGATATCGAAAGTGACACAAACGTCTAGCTATATTAATATGATAGAAACGGTGATTAATTTATGTTGAGACTTGCTAGGGAATACGAAATCCTAAGACAAGCACTGGATAAAACAATAACAAAACAAAAACGGAATACTAGAATGGTGACATTCCGTTAATTAAATGAGTTATATCAGTTATTATTTGAAATAGTTCACGCTTGACCTGAATCAAAGTGTGTTAATGGCGAAAATAACGAATCTGCCTCGGCAACCGTTTTGGTCGTCTGGCTACGCTGTTGTGTATATTATTAAGATATTCCCATCTGATTGGTTGATTATACTGAAGTGGTCCTGATTGGTGATCTTGCAATGTCATGCATGAAACCTCATTTCACTTGTCAACAATTCACTTGCACATGCATCGAGCTGAATCAACACACAAAACCAATCAATTCTTGATATTCTAGTCATTACAGAGTTGTATTTCAACCCTACTGGACTTATTTCAGTGTTGGTCACTACTCTAAGGTAACTTCAAGCTAAATTATCTTACGTTCCAGGAAATTATAAGGTGCATGGATGTGGATCGGAATTTAACGATGTTTGGTAGTAACCACGCCCCGATTCTGTTGTTCGTTGAAAGTTCCATGAAATCCTTAGGATAGTTTTGCTGAGTTTGCATCGTTTTTGTTACTACATTTTTAGTAATCTAATAATTTTCTTTCTAAGATTGATATTTACTTTTTGTCAACCATGACTGGAAGAATAGTCGTTTTTATAAAATTTTCATTAAGATTAGATCAGGAAAGCGATGCACTCCCCTCGGCTCAGTTAAATTATAAACAGATGCATTATTAATCAAAGTGTTAATAGCGAAAATAACGAATCTGCCACGATAACAGTTTTTGTGTGGCTACGCTATTGTGTATATTATTAAGATATTCCCATCTTGGATTTTTGAATGATTCGCTTGTAAACAGAGGCACTTTACAGTGGAACATCGTTATACACAATCTATCTGACCTTACCTGTGAGAATATTATGTTTAATCTTTATAATATTACTAATGATTATTTCATTGACTTTAAATTTGATAGTTTCTCGAACTCCACATGATAAAATAGAAATAGATCCTACATTTATTACTAGTATAAATATAGATAATTTGAGATAAGAGAAGGGCTTTACACTCATCAGAGGATCATTTCATTCTATTTTTAAACTGAAGTTATTTCGGGAACGGAACGTGATTGGCAATATTACAGTAGGCGCGTTCGCATCGTCACAACATCTCAAGACAAACGTACGGAGATTGGTAACAAGTTTCTAAAAATAGCACGACGAGTAGAGCCCCTGATGAGGTCCGGAGATTATCTCTCTTATCGGCACATACTCTCTTGGTATTAAATTATGTCGTGCTAATTATTTTTAGCGATAAGTATTTTTAAATACCATTTTATTGAAATTACTGAAGTATTTCAATTTTTATTGTTTTATTATTTAGGTTTTTCTTATAATCACTATTGAAATAAAGCTCTTATTTTCTTGTTTATTTAGTTTGTGAATTAGGAAAATATTGCTATTATGACTTTTATCGCAATAATCTTCCTGGTTTTCCGTGGAAGGAAATTGTTTGATGTAATCTCGCATCTTAAAAAAAACATTCCGTTTTTTTCCCAATCGTTAGATGTATAAATCCAACAATTTACTGAACAATTACCACAAACTGAATATCACTATTATGTCGTTGTAGTGTGTTTTGAGTTAGTCGATTGTTGCAGAATTCAGTATTTAAAAAAAATTCCAGTTTATTATGCTGATTGTAAGGCTTTCTTTGAATAAGGGAACTATGTGTCATTTCCTTTATCCGGCTGATAATTCTTATGGGTCTTATAATGAAATAACTAAAATCTTGATACCATAAAAAGAAATTTTTTAGCATCGTCTAACTCCCACCAAAAGAGTGAAATATCTTGAGAGTTCTTTATTGGATATTGGTTGATTTTTGAAGCTATTTTGTAGATTTGTTAATTTTACTCATATTGAATGATTAATAACTAATAATGTTTTATTTAGCTCTGTTTTTTTTTGTCATGCCTCGAATAAGAGATTTTGAGACATTTGTATTTTTGATTGTACATTTTTTTGTGCCTTAGATGAAGACGATTAACAGTGGATGTTTAGTTCTTATGATGATGGTTGCGCATGCAATGGCACGTGGAATGGAAGCAGTGATGGCAAAGTGTGAAAAGTCTTTGCTTCGACAGAACTTTCAGAACTATCTGGCGCGAGTGCATGAGCTTGGACATGACTTTTGCACTCATATGAAGGTAAATAGTTGTGATTAACGTTTTTTTGATTTACTTATCTTCATATAGCTCATGGCATTGCTATTCAGTTTTAATGAGCACTATTTGTTAGCGGTATTTAACAGGTATATTATTTGCATTCTATTATCGTAAAACGCTGTATACGTTCATATGAGATGATCTGTGACTGTAATTCATGTTGTCACCATCATTGTTTCATTTGAAGTTTGCTATGGATGAAGAGCTTCAGGAACCAAGCTGTCGAGGTGAAGCAGTAACTGGTGAAAGAATGTGGCTTCTTCAGATCATCATAATGAGCAACAAGATGGGCACTTGTGAAATCAACTATCGTCCATTGATGAACTTGGTTAAGCATTCGCCTCACTGTAAGTACATCAGTAGTGATGAAGTAAACAGACAGACGGACAGATAGAGAAGCAGACAGACAGATAGAGACGCAGACAGACAGACAGATGGAGAAGCAGACAGACAGATATAGAAGCAGACAGACAGATATAGAAGCAGACAGACAGATAGATATAGAAGCAGACAGACAGACAGACAGACAGACAGACAGGTGGAGAACAGACAGACAGACAGATAGAGAAGCACACAGACAGACAGATAAAAGGCCAAAAAGACAGACAGATAGATAGGAAAGCAGACAGACAGACAGACAAATAGAGAAGCGAAGAAGAGAAATCAAAGACAAATACATTTGAGACCATGTGAGACTCTTTTAAGAAAAACGTGTTGAAATATTAACACCTGACTGAAATGTTATGTATTTAGCCTCGTTTAGGAGTAACATACAGCATTTGCTTTTGCGTTTTTGGTTGATTGTTGCAATGGAGCTGGTTTTCTGACTGTAAACCTTTTCAGTGAAATACGTTGTTTATTTGTCTTTGCTACTCTGTACACAACATGAAGAATCGAATCATTTCTCGATCAAGAATGATAAAACTAGGTCTGAAATGGTTGGTCTACAGTTTGATATATGTGAAAACTTGACTCAGAAGTAAAAACGAACTGCATAACACATATCTCGGCCGCATTGATTATGAGTAATTACAATAAATATATATATTTTTTGTTATAGATCATCTCATTGTAAAACTACATTCTCTCGGTAAGTTTTGTCATAGTTAATGTTAATTATGGCTTTGTTTCTTTGCTAGTTCGCCTCGGCATGATGGCAAGTCCTATGCCGCCAAATCCGCTGAACCGTTTCAACATGGTCACATAAAATGCGTTAGAACGAAAATAAAGGCATCAAAGTTCGGACATTTTTCAAAATAATTTCAAACAATAATAACTAGATTTAATGCACAAAAGATAAGCTGGTTGGATATTCGAATTCTATTATATCATTCACTGATATATTTTCTTTTTTTTTTATCAGATCACGACAAATCCCAAGCTTGTGCTGAAAAAGTACAACGTACATGCATTGCACAATATATGGAAGAAATCCAAGACAACCCAGATTATGACATCTGCAAATCTTATGAGACCAGCGATGACTGCTATCGTAATGGTGCATCACATTGCGATGCAAAAATTCTCAAAGATTATGCAGACATTGTGGAAAAGTTAGGAGGTTTGCTTTTGGATTTGTATAAGAAAACAGGTGTTTGTTGAGGTGATTAAGAGAGTTCTTTTCGCACCTCAAAATACACTTCCTCACTGATGCCATGAAGGATGTGACAGCTCAGTAGATAAATATCAGAAATGTGTTATTTGTGTAACTCATAGGTAAAATTAAGGATAGTCAACATGTATGACTCAACATTGAATAGGTCAATAAAGGTGTTTTCAATATTAGCTTCTTCGTTTGCATATTTATGTTCATCTACATGGATAATAATTTGCTGTAAAAAAAAAAAATAAATAAAATTTACAAACACTTTCTGTGATTATTGTTTTGAAACAAAAGTCTCAGTCTCCTTGACTTGTTGTTTCAGTGACTTTCGTTGAAAGCAATCATGCATGCTCTATGTTAGAGCAAACGCAGGAAAACTGTGAAATGAAAACAAACTACTTGAATACTAACAAATAGAAACTCAGTATTTAGTAACTGAATAGGCTACACTGAAATTGTTAGTATATAAATACAATCACTACGTAAAAATTACATAATAACCAAGCTTTCGGAGAATATCCACCATCGTCAGGGTTTGAAAAATAGTATATAATATATAGTTGTTTTTCATTTCATGGTTTTGTTGCATTTGCTCTATAAAACTTCAAACAGAGAATTTCTATCTCCGTGCAGTCTGGTCATGAGCCTTACAAAAAAAAAGAAGATAATAATCACGGCTATAGAATTGTTCAAAATAGTGGTAATTAAAATTTAGCGGGAGGGTTGTAGGGGGAGGAGAGGTGGACAAATTCCAATGTTGTAGACTATCTGGGTGGACGAATTTTGTGCTGGCGTCGACGATAAAAAAAGAAGCTTTTAAGCTTAAAAGAGTTCTTCAAATTTGCAAAAGAAAAACTTAACAAACCTGGATGAATTAACATGTTCCCCAGTCGTCCATCTCTTTGATTTTGAGAGTCTGAAAACCTCTAAAGGCTGAATTACACGGTACGATTTGTCGCATGCGATTTGTAGTATATGACTAGTCGTGAGGTTCAAAACGTTCTAAAACTAGTCGTGAGACATTGTAAAACACGTGCGTTTTAGTGCGCGAGCGACTAGTTTTAGAAGTTACGACTAGTCGTATACTACAAATCGTATTCGCACCGTGTAAATCGGGCTTATTTTAATGAGAGACCCTCTGATTATGTCCCCTAAAAGTTACCAAGCAACTAAACAAGAAAACAAACAAAAAAGGAAACTGAGAAACAAAGTCAAAGAAACAAGCAAACAAAGAGAAACAAATAAGCAAACAAAAGATTTGTTTTTTTAATTCAACGTGTTATCAGAATTTAACATTTTGTCAATCATGAGTTTAGAATGTGTGTTTTTTTAACATTTTCTCGAAATCACTTTTTATGATTATCATTATTTTCATTACTGCTGTATTTCCCCTTTTTTATTCAAAAGCCATTCATTTTGCATTCCGAAGCCCATACAGTCAATGACTGTGTATTTTTTTCTTTGGACAACGTTTTGTTTTGGGTGTGGTGAGCGGCGAAGATATCAGATGCTAATTTTAGCTCTGACGGGTTTCCTGTGGTGAGATCATACCTCCCATCTATCATTTCGGTCTTGCGTAAAACCTCTTCCATCACGATCGGCAAAGAAACTATACAGAATCTTGAAAGGTAGAGTTGTAATCCTGTTTCATCCTGTCGTAGAAATTGTTATTTTAATTGTACATTAGATTTAACTGAAGTCCAAAGTATATTCTTAGTATTTCCAGTGATATTTATCATATTTCATCATTTTTTGAAAAGATTGAGTGTTGAATCGTAGTACTTCTGTTGCAGATGCCGCCTGCAGTAGAAAACCCTCCGGTTGAGGACAACACAAACGAAGGTAAAAAGATATCCTATGTGCTTTGATATATGTAGTTCTCTTAAGTCATTTTGAAGGTTTATTTCTATGTTTTTTATCAGAAAATTCATGAACTCATGGCTTATAAGTGATAGAATTATTCACAGAAGTTCGGTGTAGTTCGATGTTCGTCATTTATATTATCCAGCCTAAAATATGAGAAATTATTTATTTCACTTCCCTGGCTTTTTTGTCATTCTAAGATAATTTTTAGGTACCTAAAGGACAAAGTAATTTGCAGTTTATATCAGTTTGCAGCAACAGTTTGACTGCGTTTTTTTTGTGGTACACGTGTTTTGTTGTCAAAATTGTTGTTTGAACTATTATTATATCCAAAATGTATTTCTGCTTTTGGGTGTATTAAAACGTAAGTGTTGGAATGTTTTATTTATATATTGCATTTTTACTATCAAATACCGATTTGTTTTGCTTTATCCATAGTGGCAGTTGGCTACTTTGATGGTCATATATTTCTGGCCTGTTTAATGTGTCTTCATCCTTCCAACAGTCTCTCTTGTGGTGACAAATAGCCAATACAAACTCATCCTGCTTTTCTTATAACACTTGATATTTCTTAACTGACTCAACAGACATGCATTTGACATAGATCCACCACAGGTTTTGATTGTTTATTTTTTTTGTCTAATCTATTGTACTTTTATTTCATAGCTATTGCTTCAGGAACTGAAAGTGACAGTGATGATGAAATGCCAGATCTTGAAGAAGCAGGTGATGGTCAAACTAACATTACTGGTGATATGGCTGCAGCAGCCGGTATCACAGAAGAATCAGTCAGTAAAGCTAAGCAGGGACGAAGCGAAAAGAAATCAAGAAAAGCTATTGGTAAACTGAACCTTAAGGCTGTACCTGGCGTAAACAGAGTCACCGTTAGAAAATCAAAAAATATTTTATTTGTTATCAATAAACCGGAAGTGTTCAAGAACCCAGGATCTGATACCTTTATTGTCTTCGGTGAGGCAAAGGTAAGATCTTGTACTGCACTTGATTGTTCTTTTTGGGGAAATATGCACTGTTGTGTAGTTGTTCACCCAATGTATGAGCTTCAAAAGTTTTCCTCTTTGTTCCTATATTAAAAACCCCTAAAAAATCTACCTCTAAAATTGGATTTCTCTTAATTCTATCAGTTGTTTAGATAGGTTTTAACCACCTTTGAAAAGTTTTGAAGCTGACATACTGCTTTAAGTCACTGATCTGCCACACTCATTTATAGAACATGTAATTTGATTATGTTGTCAATGTTATTGATTATTGTAATGCCCGATGATGAAAAAATGATGCCTTATTGAGAGGAATGTCCCTCTGGTTGGAAAACTGTTGTGTGTACTGTGTTGTTGTGGGAGGGTGGAGAGTGTGAGATGTGTTGCACTGCAGTTGGAAGACCAGGGAGGAAGAGGTCCTGTGATCAATCAGATTATGAGAGCTGAGGGCATTATTTAATTTCTATTACATTTTGTTGTTGTTGTTTATAGTTGTTCTCATATAATATTGGCTACAGTATCATAGCTGTATTATAACTGTATCAGTTATTATATACTATGATAAGAGACCTGTCATTAATTATCGGGAGGCGGGTGCTGGTTCAAAAAGGGAGTGTCACAAATTTTTATGCAAAGACAAATGAGAATTAATGTTACTCTATTTAAAATTGCCTTTAAAAAGAAGGGTGGGTTTAGAAAAATCATGCATGGCTTTTTACATTAGCAATAAGCCCAACTCCCTTTCTCCTTCCTTCCCCCCCCTCCTCCGGTAATTAATGACCAGCTCATTACGTGTAAATATGAGGTCTTTCATTTCTAGTGCAATGTCATATTATCAACCGTCTTTATTATTATCATTTGTTATTTATCTTTGTTTTGACCACTTGTTTCTAGCAAAAAAGTTTTTTTGACATCACTGACAGATAATGTCTTTTATTATTCTACAGATTGAAGATCTCAGTCAACAAGCCCAAGTACAGGTATGTATTGCAACTAACTCTTTCACTTAGATTATTGAAGACAAGGGTTATACTGCTTTTATTCTCACAAGTAATACAGTGAATAAGTGCCTATGGTCATTAGCAGAATAATGAATACCAGTTTTCATGTATCTGTCTACATATGCAGTCTTCAATGTAAAGTTTGTTTTAAAAATATTGATAATCCTGTATGAAGTATTAATATCATGTGGTGTTTTGTTTATAGGCTGCAGAAAAATTCAAGACACAACAGGCAACTGCAACTATTCCTGAAAAGAAACCACCAGTTGAACATATGGAGGAAGAAGAAGCAGACGAGGTCAGAAAACCCTATCATAACCCTCGCCAAACTATTTTTTACTGCATCAGGACTTGGTTGATTGAATCTAGTCTGTGTTTTCTATGTTTTAAAGTTTGAGTGGATCACTGTTTATTCAAACACAATTAGCAGGATAAATCCTGATCAAGTGGATAAATAGTCCAGTTTCATGTTCTTCATTGCTCAGACTAAGCATCAATTGCAATGTGATATATTGTTTTGTACGAGGTGGTCCGGTGGGAATGCACCAATCTGAAAACAATATATATACCAATGGTTTTGTCTTGACTCTTGTTAATTTACCTACAGTCAAGGCTTAGCCTAAGCAATGAAGAACTTGAAACCGGTCTATTATCTAAAGTTAATTTGTTTTTGTCTGAACAATAATTTGTACATTAATATCAACTTAATGCCCGATGATGAAAAAATGATGCCTTATTGAGAGGAATGTCCCTCTGGTTGGAAAACTGTTGTGTGTACTGTGTTGTCGTGGGAGGGTGGAGAGTGTAAGATGTGTTGCACTGCAGTTGGAAGACCAGGGAGGAAGAGGTCCTGTGATCAATCAGATTATGAGAGCTGAGGGCATTTCTGCTGTATTCTTTACTACTCCATAGTATTGTTGTTCTTTTTATTGATTTTACGTTTTTTTAATTTTCTTCCCAGGTTGACGAGAGTGGAACTGAACCAAAAGATATCGAACTTGTCATGCAACAAGCAAATGTTACCAAAGCAAAAGTGAGTATGAACAAATATTTTTTTTTTCAAGAATTCCCTCATTAAAACTAAGGATGTTTTTCTACATTTGTATATTTATTATGGTTATTTGCAAATGATATGTTTTAAATAATTAATTTTGTTCTTCTTGCTATTCTAGGCCGTCAAAGCACTTAAAAATAATAAGAATGATATTGTCAATGCTATCATGGTAAGTCTGTAGATATTTTCCTTGTGAGATACTACATGTATTCTCTTGTTTGTTGACTGTATGTGTTTTTGTAAAGAGATTGTGTCCCAGAAGTTATTAATCTTATTATATTAATATTATATTTGTTTGTTTGTGTAATTTCAGGAACTCACAATGTAGTGTTGGATACATTTTATATAATAGAGCCCCCACTGACTTCATCAATTCCCCTGTACAGTTTCTTTACTGTTGAGATATCCCTTGCCAATCACATTAAAAATAATTGAAAATGGTACTTTGTTGTCCTCTTTTTTTACAGTTAAACTTTGTGTATTGAGAAAATCTGTCTTGTTGATGGATAACAGTAAAAAGAGTTTGAACTTTAAACAAATTTTGTATTGGTAAACAATGTTCGGGTGTTCTCCTGTGTAATATAATTTGTGCTGCTCAAATGCGGTCTTAGTAGTTGGTCATTTTCAAAGCTCCTTTTGTTCCTCCTTTTGTGACCTCACTTGTGAGCATAAATTATATTATTACAAAGTGAGATAACTCCAATGTTCCCATGTTAAAAAGTTATTGTTTTTTCTTTGAAAGTAAACTGAAGGCCAAAATAAACTAAAGGCAATATCCAGACTTAGTTGGATAACTTTGAAAAGAGAATTGTTCTAGACAGGGATATGTTACCACGCTTCAAGCCTATTGGTGGCTGATTTCTTGGGCTATATTGGTCCACCGCCCTCCCCCCAAGTACATACAGTTGACGTCCATATGAAAAGAACAACTATCTATATTCTTCATTTTTCCTACCATAAAACAAGAATATCGATGAAAAAAATAGAGGTTAAGCTTGACGACGAGTACGAATAGACAAAGGAAATCAAATTTTGAGTCGCAAGGTGTATGTCGGACGACCACTTCTGAGATATTTTCATTTCGACATTGCAATATGAACCCTGCATGGAACTAATAAAAAAGTATTTTAATTCGTATTCGTCATCGCAGCTTAACCCCTCCAATGTTTCCAAGCGCAAATTTAATGCGCTTCATTGACAGCGAACACGTGAAGATAAGACACCACGAATGATTTTTATGCATGATTGACAGCAAAATATCAATATACACCTTGAGCGCTGTCTTGCATCTTCTTTAGAGGACCAACATGTCAGTAAAAAGAACACGTACATGCTCTTAGCTAGTTCTGTATTAATACGATGTGTCTAGGTATTGAAGACATACATCCAAAGTCTTTTAGACTGAGATTTCCATTTGTGAGAGCTTTCACAACATCACCGGTAAGGGGAAAGTATTATACTAATAATTGAAACTTGTTATATTTTTGCCAAAAAAGTGATGAGCAAGCTTGTTTTTCTGCAACTAAAATATTGTCTGCTTAGGTATTTCGTATTTTCCGAACAACTGAATAAGTTTTCGGTAATGTATGCATGTTTGTAAGTTGACTTGTAGCAGTAAATCGATTTACTAACGCTTGCAGTTTCAATTGACTTAACAAACATCCACTTCTAAATGCCAGGACTGACGGAAAGCCTCATCCAATTCCATAAAATGGGAGTTTCAATGATTATTTACAATGCTGAAACCAAGGAAATGTTATAAAGAAAAGTGTTTGTTTTGTAACTAATTATAAAGCAAACTGAAACGGGTCATTTTGCGTTGCAACTCATAAAATTAAACATTTGCTCACATCCACCAAACGCTTTTATCTAAAAATAAAGTTTTTTTTATATCAAGACTATAAAAAAGTGTTTATTCTTGAAATAAATCCAATTTTCAAAAACGCGGGGTTTTCCAACAAATAGTAATGTATGCTAAAATTGGCGGGAAATCTCTATATAGGACCGTTGTGCACACACAACTAATTCATTTGTGACCGATAACGAATCTTGACTTCAAACGATTTTGCATAATATCAATATAATAACTAATACTAAAGTGTAAGTTAATACGCGAATGTAATGTATATAAATAATGATAGTAAAATTTGAATTATATATTGCCAGCCTGAAACAAATTATTCACTTGGCATGTGTAGTGAAGTCTGTAGTCACGCATGACTGTCCGTGGCTTGTTGTTTTATCGCGGGAGAGCCAAAAATCATTTGCATTTATATGAGTTGGTAATTCTTAGGTAATTATCGCCCTTGAGTAAAGTGCAAACACTAAATGTGTACAACAGATGTCACAATTTAGTAGTAAATACTGACATTAATTAAACAAAAGAAAACGTTAGAATTAGAATAAAATAGCTCTATTGAGTGATATTTTTTCACTTTTAGTGCACTAAAAAGTGCTATTTTATGCTACTGAATTCAATTGTTTTCTTTTGTTTAATTAGTGCTATTTACGACTAAATAGTGATAATTGTTGCTCATTTGTGGATCATTTCATTAGTTTTTGCGTTTGTAGTTACGTATCAACCATTTTGCCCCTATATATAGTAGTCATACATGTAACTGATATAATAAAAAATAAGCCTGATAAATGACATTGTTGTTTTTTTTCCAGTGGTTCCCGTTGGCTGTGTTCATTTTCTATCGACTAATAATTGGTCTTTATTGTCTGGCATGGTTGATATTCACTACCTTACAGACAACACCCAATCAATGGTTCCTCTCCATTACTAACTGGGTGTTTCTGTTCATCACTATCTATTTTACAGCGGGTTCTATCTTATCGATATTTTACAGCTGCTCAGACGAAGCTAAGCGCCATAGTCAAATGAAGAGCACACGATGGGGCGCTGAGCCTTACATAGAAGGCTTCTCTGGTGATGATCGATATCGCGACTGGTCCAAACAACCACAGGATGAACTGAACATTCTGCATAAAGCACTGTGGGTTGTGTTTACCATAGCCAGTGTTGGTTCTGTACAGATATCTTTAATTCACTGGATTGTGCTCTATCGAAACGCGGGGATCAACAGTGTCAACGTCACTTTTCTCATCTTTAATTCTGTCTTCATAACTGTTGAGCTACTAATCAGCAACATTCCTGTGGTTTTACTGCATTTCATTTATTCTCATGTGATGCAATCCATTTATGTTCTATTCACGTTCATCTACTGGGCGGCGGGAGGCACGGCTGCGGCAACCAGCGATAATTCCATTTTCAACGCGTTGGATTTTAGGAAGGACCCTTTTTGGGCATGCGTGTTTGTGTTCATGTATTTGATCATCTTTCAGATCTTGGCTCATATTTACTGTTTAGCTCTGTGCACCTTCAGGAAATGGCTCGTTCGTAAATGCTACTATGAATGACACCTAGTGCGTATCGAACAATAGTTTAGCTTCAAATTCTCTTCAAGTTCACTACACAATCTTAGCTTCAATTGTGCGTATAACTGAAATATTCAAAAATTTAATTGTCTTTTTAACACATTCAGCCTCCACATTTCCACGGCCCCGTTACTAACCAAAAAAAAAAATATTACACGCCTTTGAGGGTAAGACTGTGTAAAAGAGAATTCGAAAACAGCGAGCCCACCGGTCACCATAGGAGAAACTATTTGATTTCTTAACTTAAATGAAGAAGATTTAATTTGTCCCTTCAAAAGTATTTATCGTAAGGTACACCCGCAAACATGATGATAATCAATTTTCAGGCTGTGTATGAAACCTTTTTAAATGTTATAGGCGATTGAAATGTTAAATCTCTGTGCAGATAAATAAAACAATTTGCACAAATTGCGATACTGAAATGAAAGTCGGCAAAGAATTCTAGTAGTAGTAATAGTTATCACGCAAATCGCCTATTAAAATTATTGTACAGTCGACATAAAATATAATGAAAATTAATTTGGGTATAGTTTTTACTGAGGTCAAGAAGTTGACATTAAAATAATATTAATTTTTAAAAGTAATATGATGTTCTTGAGTTATCTCATTTCATTTTGGGAATTATTTTTTTTTATGAAACACAATGAAATAAATTAATAAATTGTAATAAACAAACAACACTTCGTACAAATAAAGAGATGAACTTTAATCATCAGTGAAATAAACACGTTGAATTTACTTTTAGTTGACTTATACAACTAGTCATTGTGATGTACTGGCAGGCACCTTAAAGCTCCTACAGCCTCTCATATTATATTATGAAGTTTCAGATCCATTAACAAAGATAATATTTGCTAATACGTATAAGATAATAACCAACAGAATTTGACCCGAGTATTTTAATTTTTAAATAGTTTTTGCTGTCATGCTTTTTTCAATATTAAGTCGGGAGAACTGAAGATCGAGTGAAAATATATTTGAGACCTTGCTTGATGCAAACTGCAAGTATCTGAAAGGTGTTGAAAGCTCATTGCAACTTGCATTCGGATTTGAACATCAACCTGACTGATCGACCTGCCAGGACGTGCGAGTGTTGAGAGTACAAAAAAAATCCCAAGTAATGGCAAGTTTATCTTGAATTTTTGATTACTTCGGACCTCACTGCATGAATTCCAAACAAAGAATCTAGTGTCTTCACCATACGAACAGGGATAAGAAATGATCATTTGATGTTCAAACAAGAGCGCAATTACATGTAAAGCGTCTGCTCAGCAACTGAAGAAAGAAATGTTGAATTTTTGTTGAATACTGTCCTAACGACAGCAATTTTTAGTACTGATTGAATAAATTCTGGATCGCGCCTATTTAAAACATGACACCAAGGGTTTGGAAAATATATATATTTGAAGTCTTTTTCGTCAAAGTAGAGGCTGTACATTGTACATCTGATATTGCTAAGATACAAGGTATGTAATAATCTACTAATTACTGCCGTGAATATTTGACATTGGTATGATTATAGAATGTCCAGTGTAGTTGTTTTAGTTGCTCCTCTGGTTGTGACGGTGGCGATGGTGATGCTTTGTTAGTTTGCTCTAAATCAAAAATCAAAATACAAAAATCAATCAGCCTGCGCTTCCGTCGGTCAGAGGTCCTTTGCTTGGGCTTATTCGAGCGATAACCGCAGACCACCGGCAACGCAGGCTAAACATTTATGACAAAAAGTAAGGATGATACGAGAATTTTTTCATTTAGTATAATAATATCATTGTTCAGGAGGTTCTGATAGGGTCTGTGTTACCGGGCTCTCTTTCACAATAATAGGATGATACGAGAATTTTTTCATTTAGTATAATAATATCATTGTTCAGGAGGTTCTGATAGGGTCTGTGTTACCGGGCTCTCTTTCACAATAATAGGATGATACGAGAATTTTTTCATTTAGTATAATAATATCATTGTTCAGGAGGTTCTGATAGGGTCTGTGTTACCGGGCTCTCTTTCACAATAATAGGATGATACGAGAATTTTTTCATTTAGTATAATAATATCATTGTTCAGGAGGTTCTGATAGGGTCTGTGTTACCGGGCTCTCTTTCACAATAATGAGAAGCTGACTGCCCTCTGAGTAGACAATCGGACGGTGCAGACAAAAGAGTGTGTGAATCCTCCCCCCCCCCCTCCCCGACTTAAAAATACGGTGCACCGTCACCGAGTCAACAATAAAAACAAATAACAGATTATGATAGCCTAGTTTGAAACATGGTTGGCTCTTATCCTAAAGATCATGTTACTTGCACCTGGGCAAAACAATCACCCTGGCTGAAAGGGCTGTTAGAAATAAAACGCGCAATAATTATTAGGGTCGGATCCAGACTTTTTGAGATAGGGGGGGGGGGGGGGGGGGTGGGGCACAAATAATAAGGATTATCAATAATTGAAAATCTATAAAAATAGATCAAAAAGGGGTGGGCACCGGTGCCCCATGCCCCCTCCTTGGATCCGCCTCTGATTATAATTGTGTTCCAGCCGAGATTTTCCGTGTATATATTATGTGGAGAGCGATGACACCGGTCGTGATCAATACCCCTAATCTCCTGTGATTATAGCTGAAACGCACCAAGGCTGGTTTACCTACAAGGTGTAATTTGTCGCGCGCTATTTACTGAGTAATAAAAATAGTGAGGTTCTATAACTTTTTCCAACTAGTCATTCAAAGGCAAGTTCTAGTGTGTGTGCGTCTAGATTAAGAAATCATACAACAAACCACGCGTGAAAAGTTGCACCGTGTAATTAAATAATTCAAAAAGTCTTTTGACAAAGAGGTCAGTCAATGACATGCATACCTTTTTATTGTTCTTCTTTTTGTCGCTTGAGTTTTCATCTTTTCCAACTTTTGCTGTCTTGGATCTCTGTGAGATAAGACAACTTGTTAATATATCAGTCGGTGTTAGGACATGCTCGTGGAGCATTCAAAACTCCATGACACTAAAGTCAGTAAATTTGGGAAACAATAACTGTAGTCATGAGTGCTTCAACTGTTGGTTTTCAACTATTTACCAAAAGAGTCAAGAGACAAAGATGTCGTGGTGCATTCTGGTGGACCAAACAATAAATGCAAAATTAAAATCTAGTATTGTTACGGTCCCCCCAGTTAACGTAACGTGAAAACGATCAACACATGTACAGTTCGTGGTTTTCAGTTGCAGTAAGTGTGAGTATAAAATGGTAAGAAATCACATGGTTCAGTTTCAAAAGTCACAGAGTATGGAGTAGTACAAGTACTTGTAGTTTCGTCAGTCTCTCACCAGTTTCCATACTATTCACTCGTCCGTCCAAACATTCATTGAAGATGTTTAGTCAATGTGTCTGCAAGCTACGTAAAGCATTAGTTAAGTTTGAAAATGAATTTGTAGAATTAAAAGATTTGTAATTACCTTGGAAAACGTCAGGTCTTTCGATTAGAGACTGTGAATCAATATAAAGAAATATGTCTTTAAGAAGAAATGTTCATTCTTGTAATTATGTACGTACGTCGTTACGTCAAACTGTCAGTCAAACTGTCAGTCGTTGGTGGGGATTAGAAATGGGATTTGGATAAACTACAGTAACTATAAAAATGCTTATGAACATATCACAAAAAAACTGCGCGCGCTTCATCAGAAGGTGCTGTGCAGCTTTTAAGCATCCCTTTTTATTTAGTAGGTAATGTTATTAAAATGTGGTTTGGAGTGTAAAACAATGCTAAACTATTTTGTGCCAGATAAGATGTAATTATGTACTAACTAAGAATTCATCGAGACATAAACAAAGACAGTTTTTATTTCAATTCCTTTGTGGTACTGTGTTTATGCCTCGGTGACTGATTCTTGACAACTATATCTTATCTGTCACTAAATGTCAAGAATTGGTTCGCTCTTATGTGGCGTACACTCTATTGTTCTGTAATTCACTACCCGGCCAAGCGATGTTATACAACTTACACTCAAATGACCACAAAATTATATTTATATAATACATAAAGTGACTGGTGTTGTTGATGAAAAAAAACACCAAAATTGTGCAACATAAGTACCACTACGGAGAAAGTACTATATATTTTATGCTAATTCTATATTTTAGTACTGAATAGTGAGAACTGTTCCACACTTGTAATCTATAATCCATCGTGATAAATTAAGATGAAGGTAGCTCAAAAATTAATAAAAGTCACTCTATTGTTAAAGACAGATTCTTCTGTAGTACTGATATTCATAAACCGTCTTATGCCTTTACCTTTTTAAAGGACATTCCCATGGGCGAACCTCCAAATGATGGCACACCACCATAGCCTGCCCCAATACCTCCGTAAGACTGCATTCCAGTCAGACCGTTAGCAGCAGCTGCTCCAAGAGACTGGATACTACCACCACCCATCATTCCTTGCATGCCAGTGACCAATGGCTGCTGTTGTTGTTGTTCGCCAGTAAATCCTGCTGCAGCTAATGAGCCCATATTTTGCATACTTTGCATATTTTGCATACCATTTCCTCCTAGTTCAAAAGCATTTCCATGCAAGCCAGCAGTTTCCATGGTAGCACCTTGTAGAGAACCTGCCGAGAAAGCTTCTTTTTGTGGATCCATTTCCTGTATTTGCGCACCCCTTCCACCCATCTGATTGCCAAGCTGACTAATCTCTGAGCCCGCAAACGAATTGGACATTTCCATGGGCGCACCCTCTTGGGATCCCTGTGTATATCTTTGGATTGATTGACCACCGAAACTGTTACCCATACCACCAAGACTCTCGGAGGTAAACTGCTTGGCTCCTTCCAGTTCGCTAGGGCTTAGTTTAGTTGACTGACGAAGAAGATTTGAGATATCTAAAATACAGATTCAACGAAAGATAAGTAAAAACGTCCAGTAAAGGTAGAAGAGAAGAAGAAAAACAAATTGATAAAAAGAAATAAAGATATTGTTTTGTTTTGTTTCTTAGTTTATCGTACAACGCATGTGTAGCAGTGAGTAGTAATCGTACAATCATGAGTTGTCACCACACCAAGCCCAACAACTAGATGTTATTGTGGTTTTATTCTCGTTTTCGTGGTAACAAACCTTGTCCGCCTTGGTTGGATGACTGGTATTGTTGTATTCCCTGTCCCTCTTGCTGGTACTCTCTCGGTTCTTGTCAGTGTCATGTTGAGTTAACAATATTACCTCGTTAAAGAGATCTACATTATGGTATGGTATTTAAGATTAGAACAGAATTAGATTTTACTATAACGGATGAGTAGTTGTCGTATAAATGAGTACAGTCACGAGAAAGTGCCCTGCTAAAACAACTTAGAAAACGGGTAAAATTTACACAAGTTTTGTCGTAACGGAAAGCCCAACTACCAGATGTGTTTATGGGTTTTATGTTTGTTGTTATTTTCTAGTTGTTCTGGTAGAGTGCCAACACCGAATCTGTGCAACATAACTGCAGCTCAATAGAGTTATCAGTATGCTAATGTTTTTGTTTGTTTTTTGTTTAAGGTAATTCCGTAGAAATAAAACTGCCTGATGAAATTTTTTTATACTCGTTCTAACAATCAATTTTGATAAACGCTTTCAGAAAATACAATAAAAAAGGGGGGTCACCGACTTCTTTGTTTGTGCAATATGACGTCAAAGCTCATGCATTTTAGTGACTTGAGAACGTAAAGAAATAAGCTAAAAAGCGAAGAACGAAGAAATGGAATAAAACACAGTAATTTGTCTTTTAAGAGCAAAATTCGTGTTTTGTTCAAATGTCTGCACTTTATTTTATTTAAAAAAGATGAACAGATGTATAAAAAATATGTGATCTTGAAGAAATTGACAAAATACCAACGTGCGCACGAGCTGCTAATTCATTCGAAAAAGTCCTAAGCGGAAAGTATTTTGGAAATTTCTCAAAAGTTAGCCCGATGACCTATGCTCAATTTTAGACATAATTGATGTTATGTTATAACATATAATTTCATCAAATAAAAAACATAGGTCACCGTGCTAGTTTGCGAAATATTGCAAAAAATATCGTCATTTTATTGTCAAAAAACAGGTTTTCCGTGAGAGAACTGGGTCGAGTTTCAAAATTATCGCGTTTTCTCGCTCGAAAATGTCGCAATTCTTCGAATTTTTTATTCAAAATAATTTACAAACGTAATTTGACAAGATTACATGATAAAAGTCCTGAAACCAAAAAACTTGAAACATGCGCAGAACTATGCGCAGTGCAAAACTACGGAATTACCTTAAATTGTGCTATTTAGTGTTAACTATTGCACGCGTTTAGTGTTTGTACTCTAACAAACCTTGTCCGCCTTGGTTGAATGACTGGTATTGCTGCATTCCCTGTCCCGGCTGTTGCTGGTACTCTCTCGGTTCTTGTCAGAGTCATGTAGAGTTAACAATATTACTTCGTTAAAGAGATCTACATTATAGTATAGTATTTAAGATTAGAAGAGGAATTAGACATTTTCTATAAGCCCTGCCAGGGTGTTTTTAGGAAAAAAAGGAGAGAAAAGCTTTTCTGCGCGTACAGGACAAATTTTGTATTGAATTGTGGCCAATTTTCTTTTTTCACTTTGAAACTTTTGATCTCTGCATTGAGTCAATTTTATCTGTGTCTGAGACAAGCAGAAAAACGTTTGGTCATGAATGTATAAATTGGCTTACGTACCACTGCTCATATGGCTCTCTGGCTCTGCATACGATTTATATCGAGGAGCTTCAAAGGATGCACCTCCTTCCATGGTATGAGGCTCGTCCTCTCTGTACCTAGCTGCTTGGTTTTCATTATGACCAATTTGAATAACAGAAGCACCTTGATCTCCCATCGACGTAGCACCGCGAGAAGACTGGGACTCGGCTGCAACCGCTTGTTGGATCTCATTCAGTTCGTGAGCGCTTTCCGAGGCGACCTGGGCTTGAATACTTTGTTTCTATAGAGCAGAAAAACTACATCAGGAAAATAAAGATAGAAAAAATATTTATATGGTTATTAATCCAGTCGCTAGAGAAGAATTAATATTATTAAGAAAGATCCCCGCGCTACTGTTTTCAGAGCTCAGGTTTATATAGTCTGATGTTCCAGGACAACACACCAGAAAGGAAATTATTTTTAATTATTTTTGTTTATTGGTAAAACTTGACATCGACAAGGAAAAACTCAATTGCTAACTTCACAAGCAAAAAATAAAAGCCCCATAATCTTTAATTCCTCCTTACCTCGGCAGCGTCTTGTTTTTGTATATTAGTCGACCAACTGCCCCCTTTTCCTCCTTGTGGCCCATCATCCCACTGGTTACCACCATAGCCGTCGTCATATTTCTTTTGTTCTTCTGCTTCCAAAGCCAGGCGGTCTTCAAGTTTAGTGTCTTCCTTGTACGAAGCACTATTGCTGTTTCCAATATCTCCTAGTTCATTCATACCCATAAGGTGAGATAAACCCGGTTTTCTATGAACCCTGTGTTCTTTAACTCTCACAGCCTCGGCGTGGTCACCATCTAGGTCAAAATGTCGTCAATAGGTAAACATGCAGTACAATTTTATAGTACATGATTGTTGTACTATAGTAGAATGGTTAGTAGAGTATGTTAGTTTTTTTTAAGAACAGTTTAATATTAGTTACGTTTTACCAGATTAAAAGCAGTTGGTCGTCTATTCAAGTGTGGTAGTTCAACTGCATAATAAAGGTTTCTTTTGTCATTCGATCGATGGAGTACATGTAATCGTTGTTGATCTGGTTGTGTCCATGGGCAAGATGCGAATGGACAATAACACGTGTTGGCCATAGGATTATAAGTGGTTATCAATTTATTTGTGAGGCGAAGTTTGGAATAGGAGTAGCCCCCACCTCTACATTACATTGTGGTAGAAGACTTAGTATCTCGATTAAGAGCCATCGATCTAACTGCGACATTGACAACTCAACTTTAAATTCCTGCTTTCATTGTATTCAGTTTCTTTGTATTAATTACACAACGTGCGTCAGAATCAGCAAATAAGACTACATACATCATTTTCAACGCACTGCATTGTAAATACAATGAACAAAGTGAACCACTTTGCTTTTAAATCTGATCGGGAAGAAACTCCTTTTCTTTTAGAGTTTTCAGTGAGAAGTACATAAATTCATTGACACCAACATTACCTTTTTACTTTTTAACATCTTTTATTATCATTTACTTTTAAAGTATCAATTACTTGTAGTTCTTCAGTCATTTTATTCCATTTATTAGGTTAAACTTTCAGTTTTTAACACAGAAGGTGCAGCCTTAGAAAGTCACAATTTTACTTTTATTTAAAAAGTGGCTTGTTATATTAACTGATTAACGGTCGATCTTTTATCAATTAATTTTTCTATTACTAGGTTGTACTGCTCTATGTCTGAATTATTGACATTTTTCGTTGTATGATTGTTTGTGTCATACTGGTTTGTTTGATTTTTGATTTGTCTGTTGTGTTGTGTGAAGTCTCATAGTTTTATTTGTCAGCCGCACTAATTAGGGAGACTTTGTAGGTCACACTCACTACCCCTACATTGAGTACTTTACACACATCTTTGCATACAGCTGAATACCTGTTTCTTGATTGCTTTGTATGTATGTTTGTTTGTTTGCTTGTTTGTTTGTTTGTTTATATGCTTGTTTGTTTTTTGGCTTGCTTGTCTGTTTGTTGTTGTATGATGACGAGTTTTAACCTTGATGGAGACCATGCCTTTTCATGCTTTACCCATTATGCTTCAAGATCTATTGAATACTATAAACTTGCATTATTCTTTTAACACCATACATATCGTTAATTCACGGCTTTTTGCATATAAACATATCTATTTACATTATGTAAACTAAAGGCGTAGATAATCTAGTGGGCCTACACGCCAAAACATGAACCAAATTCTATCCTCGCATCGTTTCAATAACATCCACTATGCACACCATGACAGTGTCAACGAACGGCGTCTGCTTTCAAAGAAAAATACCATTGGAAAAGAAAAGAAACTTCCAAAAAGCTAATAACTCGTTCTTGATTCTCTTCTTTGTTTTACAGAGACTGCAGTACGGACTCTTAGTTCAAATCCTTGAATATTCAGCATGTGCACGAAAAGCAGTGCATGACAGATCTAGGGGAAGAGTGAAGGGGGAGCGCATCCCCTGAAAGGATTCAAGTCCTTGTTTTCTTAAATATATTTTTCAAAAATATTTCCAGTATTTCATGTTTACTGGGTAGTGCACCCCCTCCTGAAAATGATGCACTCCCCCCTGAAAACAATCCTGGACCCGCCTTTAAAAAGATATCACATCTTTTCTTTAACAGACTTACCATCGTCGTCATCAGATCTTGAATGAGCCATATGATGAGTTAGTAAATTCACTTTTTTGGCTGCATGACCTACGGAGGTTTCTTCACTTTCTGATGACAGTCTACTGGCTTTCTCATTATTTGCTGATGTCTCTGGTTTATGTGTTCGTTTAACAGAGCTTTCTGCTGCTAATGTGGCTGCTGCTTCGGCTTTACGCACTGCATCTTTCACTATTTTGATCAAAATAAAGAGATACAGAAAAGACTTTTAAAATGCCTGATGCTGTGGTATTGTTCTCTTTGTTTCGTTGTGGATATACCCGACCCAGCCTTTTCATCCATTTTGTAAAGTCAGAGTTTCAGCCCTGCTTAAATTCAGAGACCCTTTATAAGGACAAAAGCTATCTTTTTAAGAGAATACAGTTTTGTTTATACATGTATTCAAGTTGGTCCCCACTTTTCCCGACTGGGACCCGATGTTATGATATATAAGTCTAGCAGAATGGCCATTGTGATTCTACAGTCTAGAACTCAAATTATTTCTCCTGACTGGGGGTATTTGAGAAGTATAATAGAGCGTTATAACTCCTCTAAACCCTTGTCTTCGGCGTCCCTGAGATTTATGATTTTCGTTCAATTCTCACCTTGATCTTCTCCTGATTTATCTGAACTTAGTGGCGCTGAATAAACTGAAAACAAGTAAACCTCATGAGCTAAAAACACAGATGCATATTATTACATCTAATCAATTTGGTGACTAGAACTCTCCATTCGATATTAGTTAAGAAATAGGAATTCAACGGTAAACCATATTATAGGTCTGCAGTAGTCTAGAAATTGAGCTACAATCAATCCGAAATGCAGAGCTGATAAAATCCACTAATGAACCAACTCATAAAATCCAGCTCAAGGATCCTAGAATTGCGCTCATGCAATACGGATCATTGTTTACAAAAAATGATATACGCAGGTGTCAATGTATTGTGGGTTTCTTTCGAAACGATATTAATTGCTTAGTACCAGTAAAAGGTCATGAGTTTTCTTAGAAACCATGACTATGAAGATGTTAATGCATTGGAATTAAACCAACCAGAAAAAGTAAATTTCAGTCTATATATTTTAGAGTTCAAATGGAATTCAAATGTTGACTAAAGCATTTGCGCAAAATGGAAGGATGAAATTTTGATAGAGATCATCAGATTTTTACTATTTTTTCTTAATTTCAGTTTTTCTCGAAAGATGGATAAACAAACGCGTATAAATGGGACGTCACTGTAAAAAATCCGTCGTAATCTAGCGTAGTAACAAAACAACTATCACAAAAAAAACAATAATCAAAACAATATAAACATTTAACAACATTTTGAATTAGCCGCAGCAAGAAAAAATATATCTTTGAACCAGTCAAATCAAAGAGATATAATTGCTAGAGTTCAAATCGGCCAATACATATTAAAGTGCGCAAAAATGTATATGTAAACGATCAAAAAACTTGAAAAGACTCATTGATCTCAAAGATGGCCGATCTGAAAGATTTTGCAGCGCGTGATGAAGCCGGCCATCTTATTTGATAATTTTTTTTGTTTGCAATACAAACACCTAAGATTCACAATTTATTAAAAAGGCATTCAGTTCTATTTGACTGTCATTAATCTTTTTGACTTAAATTACGCAAAAACCGATTGGTATAAAAGAACTATTTTAGTTGAAACAAACCTTTGAGAGCTATTGAAGACAAAACACAGGTGACCAACAAAGCTGTTTTGGTCGACCAAAAAAACGTCGTTGTCATTGCTTACTTGGTTTAACGGTGACCTGTAAACATGAACAAAAACAAAATTACAACTTCTATACCCACAAAGTAAACACTAAACTATATCTATCATTCTATATCCCCAGCAAATTATAATCAAATCGTTTGAAGTAAATGCGACGAATTTGTGATCTTTTATTTGGATGAACGTTTTTCATAACTCATGTCACCAGACTGTTCTTTTTATTTTCAATTGAACTAATTACGATATTTATATTTGTGATACCTAAAACAAAAAATGTTATCATTTTAGATTGTTTATAGGTATTTAAGGATATTGTTTATAATAAAATTCGTACCTTTTTGGGTGGTTTTCTGTGGAAGGTTGGAGCTCGTCAACAAGTCTTTTTCACGGACATGATCTCTTTATTACGTCAGTTTTGTAAAGTACTTCCCCAAACGAGAAAAAAAGAAAATCTCTCTTATTAATTATTAAAACGTTCTAACTTTTAAAGTAAAACTTTACAGTTTTTATACCATGATATTATGTCAAACATTTGCAGTCAAGTCATTCTTAACCGTCAATAAATTTTTTCGGATTAGTAATTTTTTTCCGAGAGTAATTTTGGTCGCTTTTTTGGTCTCTAGTGTTTACAATGCGCAATCATTCGTTTAGTTCAACCTGCAACTAATAACACTCCACTCTAGTGTTAATACTTGTTAGCTTATACACCATATGATTTGATTTATACGTCTGTGGACATGCCATTCAGTATTACCTCAAGCGTGCAATGTCTCCTGGGAACGCTTTGGGAAACATCCTAGCCATGATGGCCGAAAACAAAGCAAATGAATACATGTGACTTTATATCTGCGGTGTTGATATCACTATATACAAAAACCTCTAGCTAAACACAAGTTGCTATATATCAACACACAAACTTACAGTGTGGACCTCTCTGCCAGCTGACAATGTTTCGAGTAGATGTTATACACTTTTGGATGAATGGTTATCCTTAAATTTTGAATATTATTTTATGTATAGAAATACTTCATGCTTACTAACGAACAAATTGTTATGCTAATGTACCATCCAGAACAACAATAAGCTCTATTGAAATAACAGCCATGATTCACGCTATGGTTTGTGTGTTTCAAATTAACTCTGCTAATCTACCAGAAAAGTATATAAATATCAATTCAAAATCTTTGTGAATGGCAACTGCAGCACGCTACCGGCTGTAGACGTACAAAATCAAATTAAGAATGTGGGTTGATATACATGGCGGTCGTTTTCCTGCTGTGTATCAGTTCATCAATCAGTCAATCAGTTTTGTACTCGTGAATTATAATTTTAGTTTACAATGTAATATAAATATATATGATTCCTTGTGCACAGCTACTTAGAATAGCTTAACGCTAAAGGACTAAGTAGCTGGGGCCCGGGGTGGGTACTACCCTATATTGACTATACGGGGATGATCCGCTGCACAGGTTATGGTTTTTCGACCTTGGTGTCATGAACAGGGTATCGAATTCTACTCTATTTTCGATTTAATCTAAATTTACTGTCATACACAGGCCTCAGAAAACGAGGGAAATATTTTGCATTTAGGAAATCGGCAGAATAAGATCATTGATTTTAATAAACGACTTGAATATTTGTGATAGATATATTAGCACAGCTATATACAATTCAATCATTTGTCATAAACAGGGTATGGAAGTTAGGTACTTTTTGTCAGTTTTGACCGTCCACCACCCGTCCATGTGACTGCTGTTGTTCTGGGTTACATGTTGCCAGTAGCAGACATCACATGACTTTTTGCATTGGAGGCTTAGGTCAGGATTACGGTCAAGGGGGTGGGTTGGGTCAATAAGAGATTGTTATTAGGGGGTTAAGGTCAGAGAACTCGGATCATGTGGGTTAAGGTCAATGGGTGAAGGTCAGATTTAAAAAAATGCTTCTATTGGAATTGAATTATCGAATCCATTCAAAAACATTCAAATATGGAGGGCGTGTAGGACATATTTTAAGACGTGATACTAAAATTCGTATCTTCAAGCGAAAATATGATGTTCTGTTTATACTCCTCTATACGTATTATTAATGATATAAATCTAAAAACTCGCAAAACCATACCATGTTGGCTACGGTTAGAATGTTGTCATGGAAACATTAGTACCTTGACATGCATGACAAAGATATGACATCTTACCTCGGGGAATCATGCTATCATAGTCTTATTCATTGTGGTTATTTACCGCTTACTTCTTTTAATCTATAAATCGCTCATACAACCGCACTTTGATTATTGCGATGTTGTTTGGGCGAACCTATCAAATGGTCTGGCAGAACGTCTGCAAAGATTATAGAATAGAGCTGACAGGGTCATTACCGGCGAAAGCTATGATACAAGCACAAAATATATCCGAGAACAACTAGGTTGGGAAACTTTAGCGCAACGTAGACATAAGCACAAAGCATTTACAATGTATAAAATAGTAAACCACCATGTCCCCGGATACTTGAGTGAGAAATTGTCCACAGTCGATAGTAAGGTAAAGTCATACAAACTCAGAAATGGGGATATTAATTTTAATATTCCTCAATCAAAAACTAATCACCTAAAAAGATCGTTTATCTATGAAGAAATAAAACTGTGGAATACCCTCCCAACTGACTTGAAACTTGCTCCTACACTAAACACCTTCAGAAGAAGGATACATGCCCAAAAAAACTTTTAAACTATGTTATTTAGCAATATGTAATTTAACCATTGTAATTGATATTCTAATATACTTTTATATATGTATATATATTTTTACGACTTCTTTGTAAAGCAGTTGAATAACTGATTGAATTTCGTAATCAAATAAAGTTTATTCATTCATTCATTCCTCTCCTCTCCTCTCCTCTCCTCTCCTCTCCTCTCCTCTCCTCTCCTCTCCTCTCCTCTCCTCTCCTCTCCTCTCCTCTCCTCTCCTCTCCTCTCCTCTCCTCTCCTCTCCTCTCCTCTCCTCTCCTCTCCTCTCCTCTCCTCTCCTCTCCTCTCCTCTCCTCTCCTCTCCTCTCCTCCTGTTTTTGACGTCATTGGAGAAAACCTGGCATTCCAGTCATCGATATCTCTAAAGAACGCAATTATGATCATCACCATTCAGTTATCATTATCGTGATTATCAACATCATCATTATCATTTATTCTTATTAACATAATCATCTCGTTGTCGTCTATCAATCAATCAATCAATCAATCAATCAATCAAAAAAAAAAAAAAAATCAATCAATCAGTTGAATTCAACTTGTCATAGATATTTTTAATCATGAGCAAATAAATGTTCAAAATTGTGTTTTTGTATATAAAATTGCTCTATGCAGCTGAGCAACTCAGTCATCATAATCGATCTTAGGATCTTAAATTGAATCGTTGTTGAATAAACAATATTTCTTGGCTGGTTTCTATGAAAAAAATACTTTATAACAGCTACTATACTTATGAAATACGTTTTTTGTTAATCGTGCATGCGTTGACGAATATAATTCAATTTGTGAATTTCATTAATAGCTACTTCATGACTTCTACAAACATTTCGGAGCTCGCGATTTTAATCTTAATATGGTTGAATTGTGATGTTTGAGATAAATTCAGGCAGCCGTTAATTGAGGACCTGTTCTTGATCATTACGTCATGTAGCCAAACCGGCCAAATCTGACCCACGAAATTTTGGACGAAAACGGTAGATGATACCATAACACCAAGAAATTCTATTTTCTCCGCATAAAACACTTTTATTTATGAACAGGGAATATGGTTATAGAGGTAAGAGTAATATGTTATTTTTGTGTTGTTTGAAAGTCTAATTAACTTGTCATCATGATCAACATTCAATGATTTTCGATTAGGTTGCATTGATCATGTGTTGTCGCTACAATATTTGATCAAAAGGCTCCTATAGATCAGAAGACTTGATCGTGTTTATTGCAGAATAAGAAAATTCGTTTGCAAATTGTAGATGTTTTATTTTGATAGGCGTTGTTTCATTGTCAACCCTGCAGACATTGAGTTTTATAAGTCCACTTAAACGGACCATTGATTTAACCAGTGTTTCTTCTCTTGCAGTTTATTGATGCATAGAAAGATGAAACAGCTTTTGGTGTTCATTATTGTAGCAGTGTTTTTAACATTACAGATATCAGGTAAAACAGTATTAGTAAAATTGTTTGTACTTTAATATTGAACCGTTGCATTATTCTTTTGCACTCATAGGAACTTGATTTTTAAATAATGTCGCCGGGAATCACTTTAGTTCATTGTTTAAAATTGGTATTGTAATTGTTAAAGCTAGTCAAATAGTTCACAATTGAAAAAAGTTATCTAATTAAATACTTCTTTCTGCGGGAAGACCTTCAACTCTTCACATGTCGGTGTATTTCTTATTTTGTATTGACCGGCTAGAAATCCCTTCCGTATCAACCACAAGTTAGCACAAGGTTTTGACTAATCTCAGAGCTCAGTTCAAAGTCATTGGCTTTAGGTCGATTACATTGATCACTTATAAATGTAACTGATTGATCGGAAAACCGTAAGTGCACACATTTGTACTACATAGTAACAAACAAACAAACGTCAATATTCGCACGAATGTTTCGTGCTATCTGAATCAATGTATTTCCGTATAGATGACCTCCTCCCCCTTATTGATTGATTGATTGATTGATTGCCTTTTTTTCTGAACAGCTGAAAAACATCATGAGCACCATAAACATCATCATCATCACAAACATGTGGCAGATGTCAAAGTGCATGAAATCAGTAAGTACAACGATGATTGTAAGGGCGGGGCAGTATATCTTCAATCAAGGTATTTATAATATGATGTTATTTATTCTAGAAAAATTAAGGGAGCTTCTTGGAAAGCCCAAAGATAATCGTAAGTACCTTAATGAAATGGATATAGTTTTAATGGCATCGCTCGGTTGTCCTATCTTAAAAGGCATCCGTGCATATGTCTCTCTCTGCATAAGGGTTCACTTGTTTGTTCATTATTCATATAATATTTCTTGCGTAGTTTTATATAGTTTTTTATAGTGTGTCATATGTCTGCCTGTCTGTCTATTGCTGTTGCTTTTTCTTCACTTATCTTGTTATTGGTTTACTTGTTTGTTCAATATTCATACTTTATTAACCAGGCACGCCCCAATTCTATTGTTCTATGTGGGTTTTGAAAATCAATGGAAGACCGACATTATACAAGTCGGGGGCGGCATTGATCATCAGCAGGGGAGTGTGGGGCTGAGTTATAAACCCGGGATAGTAATATATTCAATGTACAACAATGCTCCACAAAGGCCTACAGACAAAGGAGATATGGGGAACACAAGTCCGCAGGTTGTGGAGTGTGAAGTACGCCATATATAGTCGAGGGAGGGGAAGGGCGGGAAAGACCAGCCCCTGAAACTGTAACCCCCTAGTAGACGTTACCCGGAGTTACGTACTGTCAGCACATTTCCGCTTGAGATTTGCTGATCAACCGACGAGTGTTGTACCTTAATTGTTGTGCCTATTATATACCCCTTGTCACGCATGATTGCACATTGAATAGTAATATATTCAATGTACAACAATGCTCCACAAAGGCCTACAGACAAAGGAGATATGGGGAACACAAGTCCTTGGTAAGGCTGATACGACCTATCATTAATTGAGTGGGCTATTTTTACAAACCATGCTAGTCAACATTTTACTTTCTATTCCCTTAACTTATTGTTTCATCTTCTTTATGTGAATATCAGCTCTTGCCGTTAGTAGTTTTGCCGGTTTGCGATCCCTCAACTCATTCTTGTGAAAGACTACCCTGAACTTATCACAGGGAATTACTCAGCGGCAAATGCTGGGATAAACCCTATCAGCAAGTTTCTCTCTTGAAACCCGGCACCAAGCTTTTGCACGAGCGCGGTGTCATCGAATCCGACATCCGATATTTTATCCACTTGGGTATAATGGTCAACCATTTGTGTAGTTTGCCACCCGATGTGGTGGGCAACCTGTTCCTTTGATGCACCCAGAAGCCTCAGAAGAATTGCAGTGCCGCTCCTGAAGCTGTGGGCTGTTTCACCCTCGTGAATTCCGAGTATGGTTAAGTCAATGCTGAGTCTGGATTGGACAGCTTGATGGAGGAAAGGTTCGTCTTTTATACCCCCTTTTGGGTTGGTCGAGCGAAATAGGAAGCCTCTAGCAAGGTTGACCCCCCAATAAACCAGCAACGGCCACAAAGTAACGCAGATTCCTGACTGGGCAAATGGCCGGGTTAGACATGCGCATAATGGGGGTTAACTTTGTATTTGTACCCCTGAGGCTTTTGCCGATACGCTGGTGAATTATTAGATTCTCGAGATCAGCACTTTGTAGAATATCGCAGGTTTTTAGCCTCCCCAAGTCGGATGCTCTCCCGCCAGTTGAAAAGCTCAATGTAAAGAAGGCTAGGTCACGAGTGTAGATAAAGCGGTTCAATGGGGATAGGGTTGTGTCCGCTAATAGAGTGCGCAGGTATCGCATAAGGCGTAGAAATTTGTCCAGAAACAGAGGGGGTGCCTGCGTGGAGGGGGTACGGGCCTGTGCTTGTTCCAGACGAATGGACTTCAGGTAGGACTGGATAGAATGATGAATCACGGGATTGCCTTGAGACGAAAAATCATCCCATCCGTGCGAGTGACCCAAAGAACGGAAAATAGACCGTAACTTCCCGATGATGCTATCAACTGAGCCTGCAACGAGCCTGAATGGACAATGGCAAGGGTGCTTTCCTGTCGAACCGAGGAAGGGGCAATTACCACGATGAACTTGGGTCTTCCCCTTACGGTCCTTCCAAACGAGAAAACGGAGTACATCATTGGGGTTAGCAGAACCTAACGTTTTTGACCATGGGAGAGCTGACAAGAAGGTTTCAAGCTCCCGCTCTAGTTGCCCCTTTTGCTTTTCGTAGGCTCTACTCGCCCGGGAGCGCTCCAGTTCTCTGAGGCGAGGATCAATGGCGTCAACATCCACTTCGAGTCTCTTCGTGGGGTTATCGCATCCAGGAGGCTGACGGGACCAACCGCACTGCTGGTAAAACCGAAAGCAGTTGTCCTTCGGGTACGCACATCTAGGGCATCTGATGGCCGGCCGCCAGACCCGTGGGGCACCCTACACAACAGAAAGGAGCTTAGACCAGACTAGTGGACTAGGCGGCTAACTACACAAAATGAACAACAACAGAAGCCACTAACAACTAACCCACAGTAGATCAAATTCCTTTATTAGATTAATTGCAGCCCCCCGGGGGCTATATATCCGGAATCCCCGGCACTGCGTAATGGCCGCTTTTAGTTTTGATTTATTTGATTAATTTTATTATTATTATTATTATAATTATTATTATTATTATTATTATTTTTCACATTTTGTCTGATAGTACATTATGATTGTTGCCGGAACCAAACCTTGGTCCTTGGGCTTAAAAAAAAAATAATTAAAATAAATAGATAAATATATAAATAAATAATTTACAAAATACATAAATAAAAGAATTACACTTATAAAGATATTGACAGAACTCTCCTTAATATGTGAGCAGTTCCAAGCAAAACTATTTTTGGTATCTGTGTACAGTCTAAAGATGTTGGCAGTTTCTTGACATGTTTAGTTAGTGACTTCCTTACAATTCCCAATGCTCCCACAATAATTGGTATGGTAATTGTCTGCATCTGCCACATTTTTGTTATTTCCATCTCGAGGTCTTTATATTTGGATCGTTTTTATTATTATTATTATTATTATTATTATTATTATTTTTTTTTTTTTTTTTTTTAAATTTTTTTTTTTTAACGAACCGTAATGAATAATTATGACATACTACTGATTCTATTATACAGGAGAAAATGAGCAATATTAATTGACCGTGGGGGTAACAGCCGTGATTACAGTGACCAGTGAGTGGCGATACAATATAACAGTCTATTAACAACGATTACCAAAGCCTGAAAGCCCATAGGCCCCCTAGTAGCTCTAGGCGTTCCCATGCTTGCAGGGATAACATCGCGTCACTGGTTGAGAATGCTCTAGAGGGAGCGTCCGCCACGTTTTCTTTTGAGGGGACATAGTAAATCACTAGTACAAGGTTATAGTGCAAAGCCGTCTCATAGTTCGCCCGAACAACATCTGACAGTTCTTTACTCTTGACGTTTCCAAGACTGTACGAGAGGGAGGCTATCAACGTGTCAATCGACTCTACTGTGTTTGAGCTCGTTGCCCGAGAGCAAGAGTATACCCGAGGGATGTCAACACTGATACAGCTATGTAGGCGGCTGCTTCCGCTTTTTGGAAGTTAGACCACTGGCATGATGGTGGAGTGGCTAGCTGGCCTATATGTCTATCGTCGATGTACTGGCTACACGGGACGCCCAGCGAGCGTATGTAACTGGTGGCAATCAGGCCTACTGAGTGATAGACAAACGCACTTGCCTTCCAACCAAATGGCAGAGTCCGGTAAACAAAATAGCATCCTTTCCAAGCTAACCCAAATAATGGTTGGCTATCGTCCGTAAGAAGTATGTGGTCGTATCCGCTTTTGTCGTCACACACGTTTTGGAAATGCCCGCGCTCAACATAACGAGGCAAATCCGAGAGATAATCAAGCGAAAAAAGGAAGATCCTTTAACCACAAGTTCAGAAACCGTTCATCGTAGCACATGCGAGGTTTGGTTGGTTCTACGGTTATCGGCATAACCAGGTGCGGTGGGTCAACCTCGTCAACTAAACCCCAGAAACGCAACGAACCATTGTTTACTCTTTCCACAAATAGTATCGGAGATAAATGATTCGAATTTTGAACACGACGTGCAGTTCTGGAAGGATCGACGTGGAGGTAGAGGTGAATCGTGATCTTGCCCGTCAAAACGTCCCTTAAAATGGAATCAGAAACTCCCAGGCATTAACGCGGTCAACGACAAAAGATAGCACCTCAGTACTTGCAACCGACCATGGTGAGGGGCCTGGGCCGACAATCTCGATGGGCTTGTTTTCCCAGTTGCACCAGCGGGCTTTGCCCTCATGCACAGGTTTGTTTAACAAATAAGAAAAAAAAATCAAACTTGGCGCGTTTGAGACGAGGCTCCTATGACAAACCGGAAAGATCGAGATCAAAACAAACCTTAAATGGATGAGTTAATAAGTTTGCAACGAGCAAACAAAGTGACGAGACGAAAAGCACAAAGAACTGGCAAAGCTACAGCCCACCGAGAATGTCGGCCCCAGGCAACCCCTAAGGGCATAAAAGGCATTAGACGCCCGCACCTAAGAGCACGACAAACTGGCGAGAAAAATGGTAAAAAAAAGACCTTGTGAAGCATGTGCTAATTCCCATGACACATACGAGAGGAAAATACATAAATAAATATAGAGGATAATACGTGTGGAAATAAACCTGACACAAGGAGTCGACTCTAACGATTTGACGGCTTAGGAAGTGAGTGATTTCGTGTAAAACAAAAACAAAAACAAAAACAAAACAAAAAACAAAAGAAAAACCAGACAAACAACAACAACAGAACAGATTGGCAAGACGTATGAGAGACTTTTACTTTATTCAAATCCAGTGAATTGGTTACAATTAAATTCCATTTGTAGTGAGAAAGCAAAAAACCTGCAATGTGTGAAAGCAAATTGGGGAACATGCACGTGAAATTGAGCTAAATCCCATGCGTAATGTCCATGAAACCCGAATGGGACTTATCGACGCCCGCCGTTAGGGCAGTTTCTTTGGAAATGCCCCCCCCTGGCCACAGTTGAAGCAGCGTAGTCTTCCCCCACCCCTATGGGGAGCTCTACCTGCCCTCTAAATACTGGCCTCTGGTAGGGGTGAAAAGCCGGAGACTGGGGGCTGGCAGCGATAGAAGACTTCACTATTTTAGCTATGGCAGCCGCCACTTTGGCCTCCTCCTCAGATCCCAGTAAGCGAGTAACCATGTCACCAAGCTGGGGGCTGAACATAAATGGTCGTGTTTGTCGAAGAATAGCCTCGAATTCGTCTGATCGGCTATGGTTGGTTATCCTGGCGTCATCTGAGAGTTTTGAAGTGCCCCCATTATGGTGTGGGGATCTCGAAAGCGTGTAGGCGACGTGGCCAACTGCCTGACATGTTCCAGGGAGGCCTCCACACTAACTGCGGAGGTCTTCTTTTTAACGTCTTACAAATCTCTCTTCATGGCCTCAAACCTTCTCTCGAGCTGAAATAAATACGGAGAGCGACAGTCAGAAAACAGTACTTCTCGTCACAACATTTTAAACAAATGCCTATGTTGTAGGTTGCGGGCTTCCTGTGTCATTTTGGGCTTCCCGCCAACTGGGACCAGGCTTTTGACCGTTAGAATCGCGGTCAAGTTTTAATAAAGTCTTGGCTAATATCGTTTTAATCTTAGATGACTAGCAGCCACAACTGCTATCTAGACAAAACCTAATGACTAGCAGCCACAACTGCTAATTACACCATCTTAAATGGCTAGCAGCCCCAACTGCTAACTACACAAAATCTTATAAGACTAGCAGCCACAACTGCTAATTACACAATCTTAAATGCCTAGCAGCCCCAACTGCTAACTACACAAAATCTTATAAGACTAGCAGCCACAACTGCCATTTACCCATTATCTTATATGACTAGCAGCCCCAACTGCTACCTACACAAAAACCTTGACTAGCAGCCACAACTGCTAATTACACAATCTTAAATGACTAGCAGCCCCAACTGCTAACTAGACAAAATGTTATAAGACTAGCAGCCACAACTGTCATTTACCCACTATCTTATATTACTAGCAGCCCCAACTGCTATCTACACAAAAACCTTATGACTAGCAGCCACAACTGCTAATTACACAATCTTAAAATGACTAGCAGCCCCAACTGCTAACTACACAAAAAATCTTATAAGACTAGCAGCCACAACTGCCATTTACCCCTTATCTTATATGACGAGCAGCCACAACTGCTAATTACACAATCTTAAAGAATGACTAGCAGCCCCAACTGCTATCTACACAAAAACCTTATGACTAGCAGCCACAACTGCTAATTACACAATCTTAAAATGACTAGCAGCCCCAACTGCTAACTACACAAAATCTTATAAGACTAGCAGCCACAACTGCCATTTACCCCTTATCTTATATGACGAGCAGCCACAACTGCTAATTACACAATCTTAAAGAATGACTAGCAGCCCCAACTGCTAACTATACAAAATCTTATAAGACTAGCAGCCACAACTGCTGTTTACACAAAATCTTAAAAGACTAGCAGCCACAACTGCTATTTGCACATTAACTCGTATGACTAGCAGCCACAACTGCGATAAAAGACCTGTAGTATACTGTATAATAGCACAACTAGCAGCCCCGGCTGCTAAAATTCGTACAATGGAGTCGCCCGTAATGCGATTAGCATACTGATGAAGTGAATAGCCCGCGAAACAATTTGATTATAATCTTTTCCTTTTGTGTGTGTATGAAAAGCGTTAAACCCACTAAAGAATTGAAATAAAGCTGTTAATGAACCGGAAAGTTACGCCCCCAAAACAGGATAACAACTAATGCAAATTACCTAGGAAAGATGACTGAACTTTAACCGTAGGTAAATTGAAAAGGAAACGGCTAACAAATAAAAAGCGACTGGACGTAAATGTACAGAAGTACAACAGAAAAACAACAACTGCCCGGGGAAAGCTAATAATACCGCACAAGAAAGTAGCCCCGAACCAAGGATAACGACAAATAAAAATTACCTAGGAAAAACGAGTGAACTATAACCATAGGTAAAATTGCAATTAAAGTAAAGCGGCAGCAAATAAAGCCGAACAAGGGATAACGACAAATGTAAAATACCCAGGAAAAGCGAGTGAACTACAACCATAGGTAAAATTGCAAAGTAAAGCGGAAGCAAATAAAGCAAATGAACGTGAATGTGCAAAGATACCACGTGCGAGAGAGAGAGAAAAAAACAAAACTACTCGCTGGAAGTTAAAGCCCGGGAAAATAAATTACCTCTTCAGCATTCGCTGGCCTAGGTGGTTCAGCAGGTTGAGACGCCGCGTTTTCTTCACCGTATGCCGGCAAGGACGGCAAAACTACAGGAATTTGAGGTTCTACGGCGTGTTCTTAGTCCGCCATGATGGGAAGCATTTGCTGATCAACCGACGAGTGTTGTACCTTAATTGTTGTGCCTATTATATACCCCTTGTCACGCATGATTGCACATTGAATAGGTCTTGAATTCAAAATTCAAGACCTGCGTCCCAGGTCTATATTTCACAACCACTCTTCTCTGCTGATAATCAAGGCTGCAAGAACTACAATGAAATTAATGACTAATACGATGGGAGAGAAAATCTATTTCTTTGTTCTCTGACAGTCGTTGCAAAAACGTATCAATTCCATTACCCAACTCGGGCAGTTCTTGAGCAGAGCTATTTTGGGACATGTGTTCTTCTGCGTTGTCTTGCTCCAGTTCTAGCAAACCACCAATATCCTCACCAAAGCCAGGAAGTTGTTGGCTTGGATAATAACCACCATGTTGTGGAGTAATAAATATACTCTTTTCATCGTCGCTTAAACTCATCTTCACCAGCGCAGCTATCACATGCAGACCCGGCTCATGTAAGTTCACTTTGCACAAAATGAACTGTTTCGTTGTGCATATCGTTTAACAAAAACACAGCCGTCCTAGCAAAACAAAGTACTCTTTAAACTTGTACTATAATTAGAAAAGATTTTGGTAAACAACTGAACATTTTCAAATTGACTATAGAGTGCAAAGAATACATTATTGAAAACGTCATTAAGCTAGTACAAAAATACTATTGATATCTATTGTAAAATCAGTTCTCTCAACAAACGCCTTACTGAGTACCGTGGACTTATAATGCCAATAACATTTCAAAGACCTGATTAAGTCTTGCATAAAAACAACAGAATTGGGGCGTGCCTGGTTAATAAGTAATGTATAAAGAACGAAAGAGAGTGTTTTATCGGCTGATAAAGATTCGAGCCGAAGGCGAGAATCTTTAGCGCCGATAAAACACTCTCTTGAGTTCTTTATACTACTTATCAAACTGTTATAATTCATAATTCATACAGTTTTAGAATCTGAAAAAGCAAAATCTTATTTTATCGTTTTTAGTAAGGTCATAAATGCAATTAGTTGTAGGAACTTTGAAACAATACCTCACTATTATATTTTTGTCAGTATCTGTAAAGAATTTAAAAGATAAAACAATAAATCAAAGTTTGAATGTGTTTCATTCATTAGATACAATAGGTAGCTTGGTTATGTAAATATATGAATCGAAATTAAAACTATCGAGGGAATTCAGTCTAACTAAATATTCACAACACCGAAAGCTCAGTTTGTTGAGGCTTTTTAAGAATAAGAGAATGTTGTTAAAGTTAAAAAGCTAAGAGACTCAAAGTTAAAGAAATCTCTATATGATAAAATGAGACGACGTTTCAGAAAACCTAAGTCGACAAGTGAAGAAGCAGCGTGTCTGAGCTCAAGTATTCCGAAGAATACGAAATACGTAACGAAATGGGCGGTGAAAGTTTAATCACAGCTTCCAAACCAAGTAGTGAACCTGAATTCGGTAAAGCTAGTAACATCGTGTTTAATAACTGCACATTTAGTAATGTAACATTTAATTCTAAATAAGTAAGTATAATAATTAACTAATGTAATAGTAACTCAGTACTTTTTTCTATAGCATGTATGCATAATTGAAAATTAAAAAAATATTTTGTCTTGCCTTTGTTATTGCTAGCAGCTTTTGATAAAGCATTAATGAATAAATCATTAGGTCTTTATCAAAAATGAAAAAATGATAAAGCATTAATGTTTTATTCATTAATGCTTTATCAGCCCCGAACTCCCCTGAAAATATTCAAAGCCGCCCCCGACTTCTAGTTTGCTGTATCTTTACCTGGCACTAAAGATACCGTCACATGATCAGATAACAGCATTACATTGGACTACAATCTTATGAATTATTAATGAGTTTGATAAGAATAAATTATTGAAAACGACATTAAGCTAGTACAAAAATACTATTGATATCTATTTTAAAATCCGTTCCATTTCAACAAACGCCTTACTGAATACCTTGGACTTATAATGCCAATAAAAGTCCAAAGACCTGATTAAATCTTGCATAAAAACAATAGAATTGGGGCGTGCCTGGTTTATAAACCGGTTCAAACGCACGGGCTCGGTTTTGCATTGGAATTCAAGACCTCGGGCCTGCGGCCCTCGGTCTTGAATTCCAATGCAAAACCTCGCCCTAGCGTTTGAACCCTTATATATTTCTTGCGTAGTTTTATATAGTTTGTCATTGGTTAGCCGCATATGTTTGTCTGTTTGTCCATTTTTTGCTGCTGCTTTTTCTTTGTAGAAAATTATTGAATTGATTATTAATTATTTTCTTCACTACCTATCCACAGCCGTCTTAGCCAAGGCCTTCACAGGGACCAAAACTACAACAAGATTGCACAAAATCTGTTCATGGAAGAAACATCTAAAAAACAAACCAGATGAATGGACGGAAGACCACAAAGTTTACGATAAACTTATTTGTGGTTTTTATACAATGGCGGATGAATACGAAAAGCATTCGAGAAATGCTGCAGCGGCGATTTTGGGTCCAGAAAACGGCGCCGAAAAATCGCTAGAAGACCAGAAAAAAGAATTATTTGACGCGATACACAATATGGCAAAGGCTTCTGGTCCTTTACCGAAATTGAATCTTAAAATGATTGGAAAAAGGAGGAGATAAAAGGATGTCATGCGAGAACAAACTGGTATCGACTGCGATCGACCATGGCGTTGCAGATGGTATTTTGTTTGTAGACCAACTGAATGTAGTGGCGTATGTAGAGTATATCGAGTTTAGGGAAGTGAATGAGTGAAACACTCGAAGAAACTACCACATCTACGTGCTTCTCTAAAATCGGTGGATAATCCGTCTGCGATGCATTAAGCATTTTTGTTATACATTTATTATACTAGACCCATACCAATGCTGAACAAAACACTTTTGTATGCTTTATTAAGGATATCATGCAGTGTTTTGTTTATGTTGGACACGAAGTTTACAATAAAGGCTATATGTTTATTTTTTGTATCACTTGGTCGTGTAATGATTTGTGTATTTCATATTGTGTATTATAGCGGAGCTCCGCGCGGGCCGAAGGCCCGCGCAAGCGGAGCACCATACTTTAGAAAATATAGCCATCGAGTTGATTTTTGATGGTTCGGCCCAGGCCACTCCGCGCGTCCGTAATCCGTCCGTGCCCATCGAGATTGCATTTTGGCGCGTAAAATGAAAAAAATTTCGACGCGTGCGGACACAGAATAACTTTATGATTAGCAGAAGTTGCAGTGCAGAAGTTGTTAGAGTTTTACTGAAAAAAAAAACTCGTAGAGTATCCAGTGCTTTTTTTTTCGAAAAAATTCTTTTTCAACAAAGTTGAAGATATTACAACTTGAAAAAAAAACAAAGTGAAAACTTGATCAGCATGAACTAACAGCTAAAGGAGTTTACTTTTACAAGTTTGCGAGTTGCTAAAAGATCAAGGCTGGATTTCTCATGGATTCTTCGTGGCGTTTTTCAATTATTGCTTAACGGGAGAGCGACTAATCTACTTTTAAAAGTAAAAAGATCGACGGTGAACAAAAGTACATGAAAACAAAACCGCGAAAATCAGACATTTGCAATCGATAAGAGGTGAGCAAAATGAACACACGCGATCACCGATGAAAATATCCATGCACTCTGTATGTTCATTCATCAATTCATTGTGTGGAAATTCAAGATAAATGATAACACAAGGACCTGTAGGATTATTGCAGACTTATCAACTATGCAGAACAAAAACTATAACTTTTCATACAAGATGTTTGTCAACAAAGTACTGCCGGTTCGAGAGCCATGAAATGCAAATTTAGCACAATGTACTATCGAGCAACACGAGCAATGCTACGCCATTCGGTTGGACTTTGTGAGCTTTTTAGTGTTAGAAAAAAAACTTTTTCACTTTAAATTATCTTGATATGAACTGAGGACCAAAATTTCAACGGAAAAGTGACAGTATATAGAAGAGAATCGCGACGTTGATTCATCGACTGATCAATTTGGTTGGTTGTTAACATGTGAAAATTGCTTAGCAATGAAAATCACTTAATTATCCTGCTCAACCTATACCTAAGGTATGTTTACATTATTTTTACCGATCTTCCTTTAATTTCTTTGTTTTCTTAGCTACTACCATTCGCATGAAAGCAGTTATTCCTACAAATGTATTTTCTAGGTTGTTATGTTTTTCTCCATCGACTTATATTTCATAACAATTTTCTTTAATTTGATTCTTGTAATTGTTTTTTATTCACGTTGTAATAAAACGCTTGTAGACTCGGTATTCGTCAGTAAACTCGTTCAAGTTGAAATTTCAAAAGTTCTTATTGAAATAAAAGTTCAGAAGTACATGTAAATAAAATTTCGCATGCACAAAGATTTGAATATTTGAAAAGGGTGGTCTTTTAAATCTTTTACTCATTCATTTAATCAATTGAATTGCTCATTTGTTTGCTATGTTATTTTCTGTTGATGGTTACTTATACGTATTTGTTTATTCATTCATTCATTTGTTTGTTTGCATTTTAGCTATAATTATTTTTGATTAATTGGTCGACCAATGATTTAATAATTGAGAATGAATGAATGAATAGATGGATGGATGAATGAATGATTAATTCATTGTCTAAACAAGGCTTTTAATCGGAGGTCCGCCATTAGGTTTACCTAATTTTTATATTATTATGTCTTTTATACATGGCTTGCAAATGTTTTTTTGCAGTTTTAGTTCTTTTGTACACCGATAGAATCCTGATGGGTTCGGGGGTACGTTTATTATCTCTTCCTACGAATAGGACAAATGATTGATGCATGATCCGATCAATAAAATACAGTTTTTGAAAATTTAATCACTTTTATTAGATTATTCAGCTTATATCAATTAACATTTGTACAAAGAGGATACAACATGACAACTCTACAGCGATTCAAATTTTCATGGAATGTTTATTCCTTCAGAGAAATGTTCCCTGAGTTTTGACACTACAACGAGCGATCCGTGCTCGTGGGGACGTCAGTTTTATTCATAAAGCGCGAACGTACCGCATCAGTGTCGGAATCAAGCGTAATGCCTTCTTCATTTTTCACTCAGCAAATATGCTGACAGACACACGTTTATAATAATTACTTGACGGAGCAGAAAGAAAACTTCATTGAACGTTTTCAAAACATTTCTGCTCTCTTAATATGAACACTTAAAAAAAACACAAACGCGATTGCTGGCACATCTCTATCTTGTTTGTTGCTGACAACCTATCATGACCTTATACTATAAGTATCAAACAGTTCAGTAGCATCAACATCTATACATATCAAATAGTTTAAGTAAGATACACAAATCTAAAAGAACCAAAATTGAGCTTTCTCAGTCTTTGTGATTTCGTTTGGTTTTGTTGTGTTGCTGTTTAGTGGTAAACTGGACCTTAGCGATCTTAGCCTTTCTATCATAATAATGTTCGTCTTGTTCCCCATCATCATCGATATCTTCATATCGACCTGGATCAGGAGCTCTATTCCTAGGTACGCCTTCCTCTGCACCCTCTTCTTCTTCGTCGTCGTCCAGTTGATCATCATCGAAGTAGCGTGAGTTGTAGAATGATCGTCGATGTCCTCTTGTGTTTATTCTAGGCACCGTGTTTCTTCCTGTCGCCTGTTCGTCGGACATTCGCTGATCCTCTTCGTCTCCATAAGGAGGCTCATCATTGTAGCCTGCATCTCTTCGATATGGATCACCGTCGTCGTAACGATCTCTATCATAACCGTCCATATTGCCTTGTCCGTACATGTCATAGCTTGGACTTCTAGCATACCCCATTCTATCCATTCCACCCATTCTTCCCATTCCTCCCATGCTACTCATACCATTCATACCGTTCATACCATTCATACCATTCATACCATTCATGCCACCCATCAAGTTAGGACTTACACCATCAGAGCCATCTCCAAGTCCATCTAGGCCACCAATGTTATTCCCAAAGCCAGCACCCATACCTCCACCTAGACCAGCACCCATGCCTCCACCTAGACCACCACCCGTACCACCACCTAGCCCACCCATCCCTCCACCGCCTAGTCCGCCCATACCGCCGCCACCTAGTCCACCCATACCACCTCCTCCACCAAGACCTCCAAATCCTGACAATGAAGCACCCAGTCCTCCTTGTCCACCTCCCATACCAAACATTCCACCCATACCATTCATTCCACCCATACCATTCATTCCTCCCATACCATTCATTCCTCCCATTCCATTCATTCCTGTCATTCCATTCATTCCTGCTATTCCATTCATTCCCAATGCATCATTTGAAACGCCTCCCATTCCATTGATATCAGGATCTTTTCCAAACGTTCCTTTCAGACTCGAAGCTCTAATCAGCCCCATCATCTTTCGTTCATATGCTCGTTGTTTCATTTCATCTTGCATTTCGGCTTGCATTGCATCCTCACGCATTGATTTCATGATGTTCTGATTTGATAGATCTGGATTGACGGTTCCTAAATAAAGATAGAACAACACATGAGTTTGCAAACATAGAATGTTTATGATGACATATGAGTAGGGAATTTAGTGAATGGACAGAGGTTTAATTGGTGAATGGCATGCAATGTCAATCAATTAAATCAGTAATGTCAGAATATACTTTTCAATTTAGTTGAAAGCCTTATTTTTGCGGTTTGATATTCTATGAATTGTAAATTATAATTATCTGTTCTCTTCAATAACAAAAGTGCCCGTGGTAAAGGATAGATAGGATTATCTTACCAGCCATTGTTAAATCACTTTGACCAGGTGCTTCAGAAGGGCCTCCAAAATCACCTAAAAATTGTAAAAACATTAATGTTTCATTACGTCCGGTTTATACCAATCATTAAATCATCTCACGAGTAGTGGAATTTGTTGAATAGGCTCCTCTCCTCCATGGAGACACCTTCGCATACGCAAGGCTGTTTATATAGTCTTTCATACTGTCAATCTTACCTGGTAAAGGTAGGTCATTTGGCATAAACGATCCACCACCACCTCGACCACCACCTCCACCACCACGACCTCCCTCGGGTTGACGTTCTCTATCATCATCTTTATCATCATCAGCGTCATCATCTCCAGGTTTAGCCATTCCAACAGGCATCATTGGAGTGTCCTTTGGAAGTTTAACATCAGGAGGCATCTTTGGATTGTCCGGGGTGGCGGCGATTTCGGCATAAGGGTCATGGTGTTCACTTTCATGATGTTCACTTTTAGGTTTCTCTTCACTAGTTGCCACATCTTTTGCTTTAGTCTTTGAGGCAGTCACCGTTGGTTTTTGCTCATCGTTATTGTTTGGCTTGGTTGATTTATCTTCATTAGCAGGCTTTGCTTCTTTGCTGTGTTCGTTGCTTTGTTTCTCGCTCTTGATTGACGAAGAACTCTCTGTTTTGCTATCACTATCAGAGGTATTGTCTTTGCTGGTGGTGGTGGATACGGGAGCATCAGGCTCTTTGTCAATGTGTTTGACTTCGATTTTCTGTATGCTTACAGGTGCTTCCCCATCTTGCTTAGTTGTCGGACTAGATTTATCTTTGTTTTCATTACTATCAGAAGATTTGGTTACCAGTGGTGCTTTTGATTCATTGTGTACTAAAGATTTCAATAAAGTGTTGTTACTGAGTCCCTTTAAGAAGTTTTCTGCCGGTGAAGGATCATGGTCCATGGCTGTCATTTGTCGTGCGTCAGCAATAAGTGCCTCTTTAGCTTCGTTGACTTCTTTCTGGTCATCAGCACTATTCAAACCATGCCTGTTTTTTAAATGGTGGAATAATTTGATAAGATTACTATGTATACTGTCTTGTAAGGTTTTAATCTTTTCTTTTTGATTTTTCAGTGTATCTGAGGTTGCGGATTTCTTTATAAGTGGATTTTGCTTGTCAGTGACTTTTACAATTTTCGATTTTGGTGCTGCATTTACATCAAGGACTATGATTTTTTCTTTCTTTTCATCATAATTGCCATCACAGTCCTTGTTAGTTTGTTTGCTCACGCCTGATTTTTTGTTTAGTAGTGTCACGTCGTCTATTTTATTAGCATGGTAAAACTTTTCTTCATCTGGATCTGTTAATGCTTGTGCTTCGAGACGTGCTTCTTGTGATAACGACTCTGGAGTATTTTTACAACCTGCAATAAACTAGCTATTTAGTAGTTCGAAAAACAAAAGCGACTTAAGACTGAGTGATCTTTTGAATTCCGGTCTTATTAGATTTCATAATTCATAACCAACAAACCAACCAACCAGTAAATCCCACCTCAGTACAAACCAAATCAACCAACCAAATTGACCTATAGTAACCAACCAACCAACAAACTCATCTGTCAACTATCCAACAAACAAACACTAGAAGACAAAAAGACAAAAACAATTTAAAAAGACCTCTTCTGTAATTAAAGAAGCTACAAAATTGAACAACCCATTTCAAGGTCAATGCCTATAGTTTCAATTCCCACAGACAAGATTAAATATAATTTTCTCCAGGCCACTGAACTAACATGTGGTTAGAGGCGTATTAATCTTTTCAATTGAATAGCAAGACTACAGGTGAATATGTTACCTTGCAATGGTGCTGTTTTACATACTCCTACAAAGAAAAAAATGAAATAATAACATATGTACATTGAGGCAAAAGACGATGAAAGGTAGCTGTAAATCCGGGTCATCTTTATTGTCTGTTATGAGATAAATTTACGTTCGATACATAGATATTAAAGTAATGGGATGAAAAAACACTCAAGACACTTGTCGATCAATGTCACTATCAAGACAGATAATTTTCACTTAACGTGAGACAAGTGGTTGAAGAAAAATTAATTAAATAAACTTAAATCTAGTTCTATTGTATTTTCAGACACTTTTTTTGTTCTGAAATTAATACGGCGCTTGCTTGGGCGGGACTGTCAAAGGAAGGTTACTGACTGACCTAGTATTAATAGAAATAGGCCACCAAACAGCCATAAAGTGCTGTTCTGTTTAGGTAGCATCCTCTCAGCTTGTCCTGCTTATTTTGTCTACCAATTGTTATCAATCCATTATCCTGAAAATAAATATAAAATAAATCGATGAAAATAATTCATAATTTGATGCGAAGTTTCAGTCAAAATATAAAGTAAGGAATTGTGCAGCAATGAACATTCCATGAAGAAAACTATTGAAATAAGAACGTTTCAAGAAAAAAAGGGAGTATATATGAAATTCCTCAGTTATTTGGAAGAAATCAAAAAGGATGGAAGAATCAAACACCATATGTTTAAAAAGATGGCATCTTTGAAAATTGAAGATAATATTCCAGTCTTTGTAGTAAAGTCAAAGATTGGTGACCATGAAACTACGGCGTACCAAATCCGAACATTGAATTACACAATAAAAAACTAAACCGACTATTTGCATTTCTCGATTTCTTCAAAAACAAAATTGAAATCACCATTTCATGTATCCAAATTAACAGGCTAAAACTCACCTTTATAAATTTTTCTTTAAAGAAGTATTGTTTAGGAAATACTTCGACAGAAAAACTGTGTTTTCCGTCAACACTCAGTGGCCTCTGATGTAAGAATTCATTAAAAAGATCTACCATGAATTACATTGTTGGTGGTTGTCGTCGGTTATCAATGAAAATCTCCTCACCTCATCAGCCTATTGGTATCATCACAACGTATTTAAATCAGTTTTGCTTTTTGTTAGAAAAATATTTGGTATTATCAGTAAAAATGTGTTTGGTAAATGTTTGATGTGGTATAATATAAAATAGTTTCAAGGGCTTACTTGATTTTCTTTTTGGTTCATTGGTACCTGTAGCCTAAAGGACATGCTCTATCGATCACGACCAAACAGTATCTCTGAAATTGGGTGCATAAATACAATGCGAGAAACTGACACTACAAATATAGAAGGGATAAAATAATCAAATAAAAACAACAACACTATATGACAACACATGAAAAGGTCAATAAAAGGTGAAACGAAATGAAGAACGAAAAAAAGAGAAAAACTGACCGATACTGAAAAATCACGGTTTGTGCTTTGTAATGCAGTCGTTAAGGTTCACTTGCAGTCAGTAGGATACTAGGTCACGGCGCTTCTATAAGTATCGTTCATCTGTTTCCTTCATGATATCACGTCCCTGTGCCTCTACTTTATATGGATGGATAAGGTGGCATGGTTGGTTCCCGTATTCAACCTAGCGACCTCATCTAGGTACGCGGCATTGGTTTAGCCAGCTTCGAATCCCGTCAGTGTATATTGTTAAAAGATTGGCATAAAATCCAGCAGGTTTCAAGGGCGGTGCGACAGCAAGGTCGGTCAAGCATTTTGAACGACCCATGTAGTTCGTTTTAACTATAGAAGAGTGGAGAACTGTTGACTTTTTAAAGCGATGGAAAAACAAAGACAACAACACTTCCCTGGCTATTTTGAAGTTGGAGAACTTCTGATTATTTTGATGCTATCAGTGGATGATTTTAGACATTCAAACGTTACTAATACGATACAAAACTCAATAAAACATATTTTTTATTATATTATAATCTTATTTTATTATTTGCACTTAACTTAGAAACTTGGAGTAAGGCTGCGCTCTTTAGCACAAAATGCTTTCTAGTTTCGACTTTTTTCTTTGACAGTTCCTTTTTACAGTAGGCAAAACTAGTTTAATCTATAAGTAGAGACGTATTAACGGCTCTTGAAAACTCCTATATTCAACGTGTTCTCCACATGTACAACAGTCGCAGAATACAAAAAACACCATTGTTTGACGGTCATCTTCAAAATAAACTTCACAAGAACTCAAGTCTTCTTCGCTATTACCAAATCAAAAAGTTGAGATAATGGAAAGTTTTTATCAAGTCGTATTTTTGACTTCTAAACTATTTGATCTACTCGTTACTGATAAACGGCTTTGTTCGTCTACAAGCATTTACTGACAGCATACACGTTACTTAATCTCAATAACAGTTTATAACTGTCACAACATGCCTATTGTATATTGTTAGAACTATTGATAGGCAGTGTTTTTCTAGACAAGTCCTGTAAACTTCTTGATCGAGATTTGTTTAACCAATGACACCTTTCTCTCCACTCCCTCCTGCATTCTTGATGACAGCATCAAGTACCTCCACAGCAGCTACTGGAATCCTTGTACCTGGATTACAAACAAGGAATATGAATGATTAGAATAACTGTCCGGAAGGATGGCCAGAATTCACTGGCGTAATGATGATAGGAGAAGGTCTGCTCGGTTGAGTGGTTGCAAGCAGCTTTGTTAGGAAAGGAATACAATTTTAATCTTTAGTGCCGATGATCAACTTGGCTATGTGCAGCTTTGTGAAGCAAACAGTCCAATTTCAATCCCAGAGACTTCAAACATTAGACATACTAGTACAAATCACAACTCACATCTGTTTATGTCATAAAGGACGTAATTGGTCCCACACATTTCTCACACAACAAGGATGCAAAATGAGTGGAATCACACGGAGTGAAAAAAGTTGTGCACAAAGCTTACATATTTCACATCACAAAAATCCCTTCACAAACTCCATATTATAGATACATACCAGGTCCAAAGATACAAGTAACGCCAGCATCGTAAAGGAATTGATAGTCTTGAGGAGGGATTACACCACCACATACTACGACAATATCACTGTTGATACACAAACAACCTTTAGTCAGTCGACATTTAACCATTTACAGTTGTATCATTAACTAGTTTGATAAGATTAGGTACATGAAGACACCAGGTACTAAAACGAATTGAAATGTAGCTAATATTGCAGATGTAACTTGTATATTTAATGAGTAAATAAAATGTCCATAGCTACAATGTAGGCCTTGCTTCAAGATTAAAGCCTGGTACTCACTTGTGAAAAAAGACGCAAGCATAAGCGCAATGTGTCGCCAAGAAATCGCTTGAAAGCATAAGCGCAAGCACATGAACAACAGAACGTTTCGACCCTAATTATTACACTTGTTTTTGGGTCTATTTCACAAGTGAGGACAGCACGGAGGAAAGTGCATTTGATCTCTTATGCTTGTGTCTATGGCTAGTCAGGAACAAACTGCAATTAATCTTCTCCTGCAGAATAGTCGTATCCTTTTATTACTTTGATAAGGATGTCACTTGTCACATTGTATTAGTAGAAAATAGCTTTGTTTTCCTTGGGATTTCGTCAGTGTTTATCGCCCCTATTTGCCGACAGCTAAACAAGCCTTTGTGAAACCTGCATGATGGCCTAGTAAGTAACAAGGATGCTATTGATACTTACCTTCGTCCCATTTTTCTCATCTCCTCTATCAGTGAAGGAAGGAGTGTTTTATGTCCTGCAGCCTGTGAACTGACTCCAACAACATGGACATCAGCATCAACTGCTTGTTGGGCAACTTCTTCTGGGGTCTGTAGATATCAACAAGATTAACGATAAACTCGTTTCATATGAACGTTTATATTCCTTGTTATCATCTAGATAATCATCATGATGACCGCAATCATAACCACCACCATTATCATCATTGTTATCATCATCATTATCCTCGATGTTGTTGTCATTGTCATTGTCACCATCATCACTATCACCATCATCATCATGACGATCACAATCAGAACCACCACAATTATCATCATCATCGTCATCATCACCATCATCACCACTACCACCACCATCATCACCATCAATATAACCACTGTGGTGGTGAGTTCTTACCTGAAACAAAGGTCCAATGTCGACATCAAATCCAAGATCAGCAAAACCTGTAGCAATGACTTTAGCACCTCTATCATGACCATCCTGTCCCATTTTAGCCACCAAGATCCTTGGACGACGACCCTCATTCTCTACAAATTCCTAGAAGACGAAGACAACCCACCAATTAAGGACAAGGGGAATCGTAAATTTTTGAAACTGATGTTATTAATGTTTTTTTTTTATATTTAGCATGAGAATGACATACAAGAAAGTATTTAGATCACAAAATTTGAGGAAGATACTCAAAATTTGAGGAAGATCACTCTTTCTCAAGATAGTACATGAATACTACAGAGATCAAAACGTATTCGCAAACATTTGAGTGATATGTGAAATAAATTATATGAAAACTATTAATGTAAATAAGGTATTTTACCTCAACACGGTGAACACATTCTTTGATCTCATCAGTTTCGCCATACTCTGTTTTGTATGCACCACTGACCATACGGTCACTTGCAACATGTCTTCCAGTTACCTTAACATACAAACATTAATTTTGTCTGACAGTGAATTCGTATGCTATACAGGGGTTTCATTATGTTTTTGAATAAGCAACTGTGAGTAATTGAAGTAGGCGTCTGTGTCTCAAACATTTTCTAGGGGGGCTGGGGCATATTTATTAAGTAAGACACAAAATAACCAGCAGTAAGAGGTAAAATAGGCGGCACTATACTGCCAGTAACCGCCTATTATTTAAAACCCTGCAATGTGCATGATAATTATTATATTTTATCCTTAAATGTTACAGCCAAAATCAATCTGCTGTTTCATGACCTCGTTTTCATTTAGTTTTGTCTGGACTGCCAGAGGCAAAGTTTATTTCAAATTAATTTTAGAATGTCATATCATACATTAAAATGTGAAAAATATTTTTTGACACTGGAAAATGCCTGGTATGGAATCAATATATATAAAACAATAGTTTAGATAAGGTACCTTTTCAATGGCATCAGTGATTTCTCCTACAGTACATCTCACCCTTGAAGCCTGAAGGTAACGAAAGGAGAAAATCAAAATATCAAATTAAGAACAACCACACTCCATTATAAAAGTGTGAGGTCATGGGGGACACTGCATGTTTCTTTTTTGTGTGGATGGCAATAGGGTGGGTTAGCTATGTCATTACCAACCTTGACTGCAAGATCTAACAGGTTTCCTTCACCAGTTTTAGCTGCCTCTGTGAGAGCATCAAGTGCTTTCTTCACCTGAAAAATAATAGAAATACAATCATGCTTAGCTTCCTTTCTTTGTACAAAAAATTATGAATTAGTGAAGTGACTAACTGTAGTATACAATACTGAAATTTGTTACCTCATCATTGTTACGGTTAGCTCTTACTCTTTTCAACTTCTCAAGCTGTCAACAGTAACAACAAAAAGAAATTAAAATTATATTGCATGTTGTATTTTAAGGAAGAACACAGCATAGACAGTTTGGTCAGTAAATGTGACCTCCAAGACACAAACACAGACAGACAAGCACAACACCTCAGTGATAAAACCTATGTACTTTATTTGGATACAAGGTGCTATTCTTGTTGTTATGCACTTTTCTTTTAGTGAAAAAATACATATCATTTCACTGTAAGCTGGCTCCTTCATTGTCTTAAAAAATATGTAATGAAGGTTACCTGTTGCTCTCTGACACGAGTGTTATCAACAACGAGAACCTCTACTTCATCTTCATGAGCCAAGCGATGTTTATTCACTCCAACAATAGTTTCTGATTGAGAGTACAAAGTATACATTAACATAGCTCATGTTATCATAGAATCTAATATTTATGGGATAATTCAGTAAGTATATCACATAAAAGAGGCACTCCACAAGAAGCAAATGATCAAATGAACAAATAATCCAATAAGTAAAAAAAAAACAATTAGAAAATGATCACAAAGGCATATAGACAAACAAACAAACAAACAAACAAACAAACAAACAAACAACAAACAAACAAACAAACAGACAAACAAACAGACAAACAAACAGACAAACAAACAGACAGCCATACAGACAGACATACAAAGACAGACAGAGAGACAAATCAACAAGAAAGCAACGATACCAAAGCCTAGTGTGCTTAGTCTTGTACCTGATCCAGAATCAATTCTTGCTTGTCTCCTTGCCGCACATTCCTCAATACGTAGTTTAGGCATTCCTTCAGCAACAGCCTTTGCCATTCCACCAAGCTGTTCAACCTACACAAGATACAAACTCTTTAGCTAAAAAAATATACACTCAGCGCTATAACAAAGATGATTCACGGTTTTTGTTTGTATACCTCCTCAATGACTTCCAATCCCTTTGCATAGATCTCATCAGTCAAGCATTCCATCATATACGAACCACCCCATGGATCTGCAACCTGATATAATCAACATAATACTGAGATAATATTTAGTAATACTTGGTCTGATTGCACAAAGCCTGAATAGAGGTATCCACCGGATAAATCGCTATCCAGTGAATAAATTCTAAAGAAATTCTATGGAGTGGATAACTTTATCCAATGGATAACTTTATTCAGGGTTCATGCAACCGGCCCCTGTACTTTTTATCATCTAGTCATTCATGGCTTGGACCAAAACATGATTTTCATGTCTATCCATGAGTATCCTATTTTTGATTAAAAGTGGTTTCTTGAATAATTTGAGTACGAAGTTTAGTGATAAAATCCTGCTAGACAACATGTTTTTAACATGTTTAATAAATATAATAATAATAATAATAATAATAAAATATTTGTATAGCGCTTATACAAGTCAGCTCTAAGCGCTGTAAAATATAAATCGGAAATGCTACAATATAAAAAAAAAATAAAAAATAAAAAAAAATAAAAAAATAAAAAAAAATAAAAATAAATAAAAATAAATAAAATATATACTTGTACATCTTTTACACTTTTGCTCATTATTATTCATGTATATAAGCTTAACAATTTTTATTTTCTTATAATATTTTCTTATATATCACTTGATAATGATGTTCGCTAGCATCAAAACATTGTGTATTTTATATTTTATATTTATTAAACATGTTAAAAAACATGTTGTCTAGCAGGTATCCTATTTTGTATTCAAATTGACAATAAACTGCCCTTGTCTGGAAATGAATCGACATCTTCTATTCAGTATTTTAGTCTCCTGTGTTAACCACTATGGCTAACAAGGACTAACCACACTTGCAATGTATAATTACCAAGTTATGGTATTTTTATCTTCAACAACATTTGACATTATTTAATATCTGGTAATCAATACTTGGCAAAAAAAGTGAAAAAAATCAACAAAACAATGTGAAGTAAATCAGTTGTACATAACATTTATATTACAGTTCCAGTTTTCTGATAATGAAAAACCACACACACTATGACAGCATAAATCTAATACAATAGTTCTGAGTACAACAACGTTCCACCAAGGAGAAAGAGTACAAAAGTACAATACATTATAACAAATACTGTAATATCACCATTGTCAGTTTTTCTCTTACATTTGGAATTCCTGATTCTTCTTGTAAAATAATCTGTGTATTTCTAGCAATCCTGGCACTAAAGACAGTAGGAAGGGCAAGTGCCTCATCAAATGAATTAGTATGTAAAGACTGAGTGCCACCAAAGACTGCCGCCATAGCTTCAATAGTTGTACGAATAATGTTATTGTAGGGATCCTGCAAATAAGAGATATAATACATAATATGAATGACACTGAATCTACTATTGTTCAAAGAGCGTTAGGTGATGTGTTTGTTTAAAATTATGACAACAAATGAAAACTTACAGCTTCACTATGTGCTCCTCTTTTTGAAGTGTGTGCATGTAGTCACAGGAAGCCCAAGCATGTTTTTTCTCATGGTAGTCAAATAGTCTGCATTAACCTTCTGTTTTTTATGAAGGTATAGAAAATTATTCATAATGTACTTACTTGCTCAGTCAATGACCATCCAGATGTCTGAGAGTGTGTCCTTAGAAGACATGACTTGGGATTCTTAGGATTAAAGTTCTTATTAATCAAATGAGCCCATAATCTCCTGGCTGCTCTCATTTTAGCGATCTCCATGTAGAAGTTCATTCCAATACCCCAGAAGAATGACAGTCGTGGTGCAAACTTATCAATATCAAGACCAGCACCAAGACCTACAATTCAAAGAAAATATATTAAATTAGCAAACCACTTACACAGGAAAAAATATGTGATTCCCAGAATGGGTTTATTTTTGTTTTTGTTGCACTTTCCCAACAATAACCCAAAATAAACCCATTTTGGGAATCCCAAATTTGAACCCAATGTTGGATTTTGTAGCACTTTCCCAACCATAACCCAAAATAAACCCATTTTGGGAATCATAAATTTTTTCCTGTGTTAGACAACAATGTACAAATTTTGGATAAGCACTCAAGACCACTAATGTACAAATGTACAAATTTTAAAATCTCTCATGTTGATACTAAAAAATTGTGTATTTGTTAGTAAGGTTCTCTCATTTTTGGGACCTACTTGGTAGTACATACTGTTCAAACAGCATTGCTTGAGCACAAACACTATGGAATGCCATATATATATACCTGTTCTACAATATTCAATGCCATCAGCAATGGTGAATGCCATCTCTAAGACAGCATCTGCACCAGCTTCTTGCATGTGATATCCTGATATGGAGATGCTGTTGTACTTTGGCATGTGCTGTGGATTGAAGTAACAAACATATATCATGAACATTAGTACATCATTCCATATATTGCTCAAATACAATACTCCATTGTATGACAATAAAGATGTTCATGAAGCACACATCATAGAGCAGTTTTTGTATGAGTGGGAAACAGTACAGCAATGTATTGTACCTGTAGTTTCTAAGAAAACATTCAAATATTATCATGATCGCCGGCGTAAGTGGCTGACTTTTTCACTGCTCAAGATTTTCTTCAAATTTAATCAGTTTTCATCCACGTTTCGATCCATATCCAAATAACCATCATTGCTTTCTACTGTACAATGCTGAAATATTCAAGAGATGCTCTTTTAAGTCTACAATTCTGGTGGAAATTACCGATATCATCACAAGAATTTCAAATTTCCCGCCAACGAAAGCAATGGACAAAACCTCTAAGTCCTCAAGTATGGAATGCGATGAAATCAGCAGGAATTCGCCGAAGCACCCGAGGAAAGCGAGGAGGCCTTTTAACATCACGTTTTCCTCAAAGAAACGCTGCAGCTTCATTAAATTTAACATCTACATCTACAAGAATTTCTACTAGTGATAATAATATATTCAAAACTAAAAACGCCATTGAAGAATATTTAATTAACCATCCTCTTGGGACTGTTTCACGCACTGATGATCCAGAGCGTAAACACTACAAATCAACTACTTTTGGTCTTCTAAACACTCGATCACTTGTCCGTAAATCGACGCAAATCTGTGATCTAGTTATCTCCCATCGACTAGATATTTTTGCTCTCACAGAAACTTGGTTGAAAGGAACTGAACTCGACAATCACACAATTGCTGATCTACAAACTACCCTTCCAAATTACCACTTTCGACATGTACCCAGAAATACTCGCAAGGGAGGAGGTGTAGCATTCCTTGTCCGTGATTGTTTTTCCTGTCGAAGTAATGAACGAATCGTGATGTCATCATTTGAATATCAAGACCTAACTATCACCTGTAAAAATAATAATCTGCGATTACTTGTCATCTATCGCCCTCCAACATCAAAAATTACTACAATGAGCTTCTTACAGGAACTCTCACAATTGTTGGAAGAGCTAACTCTAACTCCTCACCCTATCATCATATCTGGCGACTTCAATTTCCATGTTGACGATCCGTCTAATGCTGATGCTTCACTATTTCTCAATTTTCTACAATCGACAGATCTTGTACAAAACGTATCTGGCTCCACTCACCGAAATGGACACACACTAGATCTTATACTATCTCGTGAGGAACAAAACATTGTGACTGATGTACGTGTCCTTCAACCAGACATATCTGACCATGGTCTTGTCATTTGTAGCCTGAAATGTCCAAGGCCTCCGTTGTCAAGAGTGCTAATAAGATATAGACCTACTAAGCAAATTGACATGGATCTACTGAGAAAAGATATTCAACTCTCATCTCTCATTACATCTATTCATGATAGTCTACCACACTTAGCAGAACAATACAACAACGTGTTATCGTCACTATTTGACCAACATGTGCCAATAACTGAAAGAAAGGTAACAATGCGACCTAATGCTCCATGGTTTTCAAGTGACTTACGCAAATTGAAACAGCAAAAGCGTCGAGCCGAGAGAAAATACATCAAAACTAAACTAGAGGTCCATAAACAAATTTACAATGAGAGCTGTAAAATGTACAACGACATGCTATCAACTGCAAAAACAAATTATTACAATAAAAAGATATCTTCAGGCAATCAATCACAGCTGTTCAAGATTGTCTCAAAGTTGACTAAGCCTATAAACAAAAACACACTACCCAGTTATGATGACCTGCAATCACTTGCAAATGACTTTAACAACTATTTTATAACAAAAATTGACAACCTTCGTACCAACATTGAATCATCGTCATCCCATCAATGCCTACAACATCAAGTCGCTATTGAGGATAACTGTGACTTCTCTATGACTGTATTCCAGCCAGTCACGGCAGTAAACGTTGCCAAGATCATTAGTGAGTCGCCACCTAAAACATGTCTACTCGATCCAATACCATCATCCATTGTAAAGGACATTCCATCACTTATTCCAGTGATTACCAAAATTGTCAACTTATCAGTTTCCACTGGTGAGTTTCCACCTGTATGTAAACTGGCAGTACTATGTCCATCAGTTAAAAAACCAACTGGTATGCTGAACGACTTCTCTAACTACAGACCGATTGCTAATTTGTCCTTCTTATCTAAAACCATTGAAAGAATAGTATCTGGTCAATTGCTCTCGTACTTGGAAAATAACAGCCTTCTTCCCAAGTTACAATCTGCCTATCGTAGATATCACTCAACAGAAACAGCCCTTGTAAAAGTGACAAATGACGCACTGAGAACTGTTGATGAACACGGTGAAGTAATTTTAGTCTTGTTGGATCTATCATCTGCCTTCGATATCATTGACCATCAAATACTAATAAATCGACTCTCTGCTATGTTTGGTATCGACGGAACTGTGCTCAAGTGGTTCAAATCTTACTTACGTGAACGTCAACAGTGTTTTAAAGTTCAACACTATACATCAAACTATCTGCCAGTAAAACATGGAGTACCACAAGGGTCCGTACTTGGAGCTTTACTGTTCATCTTATATACAGCACCAATTGAGAAAATAACACAATACCACGATCTGGATTGTATGATCTATGCCGACGACTGTCAGCTCTACGTTAACATCACTAGAGAACAAAGATCTTTTGGTATATCAAAACTACAAGCATGCATTAACGACATATTCAACTGGAACAAAATCAACAAGCTACAATCAAATGCTGATAAAACTGAAGTACTGCATTTTTTGTCACGGTTCATTCAAAGTCCAACTATAACAACAATCGCACAGCCTCCATCAAGGTCTCTGACAAGACACGTAATCTTGGCGTTACGTTTGACTCAAAGCTTGATTTTCACAATCATATAAACAACATCTGCAAAACATCATCACTGGCAATTAGAAACCTTGGACGAATTCGCAGATACCTAACGTCAGCTCAATTGGAACGCCTGATACATGCGTTTATAACTACACGCCTCGACTACTGTAACAGCTTACTATATGGTCTGCCTAACACCGAACTCCAGAAATTACAGCGTCTCCAGAACACAGCTGCAAGATTGCTAGTTGGTGCCAGCCCAAGAGATCCAACAACACCAATACTCAAAGATCTTCATTGGCTACCAGTCACACAACGCATTCACTACAAGATCCTTTTATTAACGTACAAAGCACTGCACGAAATGTCACCCAAATACATCGACAAACTGATAAACGTATATAAACCAAGGCGAGAATTACGATCTAAGAACAAAACGATACTTGAAACAGCAAAAACAAGAACAATCACCTACGGTGACAGGGCTTTCAGCGCAGCCGCCCCACGACTCTGGAATAGACTTCCAGAAAAAATAAAAGAAGCACCTGACTTGAACTCTTTTAAGAAACTTTTGAAATCCCCGGGGGGGGGGGGACTCCCTATTAAAAGAGGGTGGGGATGCTCGCAGTCCCTTTTAGGGGTTGAAATAGAGGTTTTGGTCCCGCTTAGGGTGTTATGAACGAGATTGCCTACCAGTTGAGTTTTGTGGTCCCTTTTAGGGGTTTTAAAATAAACAGCAACAACAATGCTTCTTTTCAACGATGTTTATTCTATATCAATGCCTTTCTGGATTGTGTCAATTAACACTTGTCAATAAAAGAAATTACATTGACTTTTGACAACAATGACTGTATTCTAATGGTCTCCTTTCTTGCCAACTTTATTGTCAATCGTACTGGAACATTGCTTGGTCCCTCTTAGGGGTAGAATTTTATCCCTGCCACGCCCATAAACTGACAACACAGGTCCCTTTTAGGGTCCATTTTTAAGATTTTCGGCGAGCATCCCCACCCTCTTTCAATAGGGAGTCCCCCCCCCGGGTTGAAATCACACCTATTTACCAATTAATTTACTTTTGAACACTTTTCTTTTCCACAAGCGCATAGAGAACTCTAATATGCGCTATAGAAATAACTTATATTATTATTATTATTAAAACATCTGTCATATCATACTGGTATTTGTAATCATACAGTTTCCCTCTCATACAAAAATGACTCTATAATTGTAAACATGATTATTGGTACATGTATGTAGAACATTGGGCAATGTTGACAAACATTGAGGATAAAATTTAGTTAGATTTACAGCGCTTTATACTACACTATGATTTTGTTATAATAATTGACTCGCGAGTAACAAGTAGCGAGTGAAACGAGTGCCTTTGTTTTAGCGAACTAATTAAGTACTCGCACTCGCAAGCAGCGAGTCGCAACGCATACTCGCACTCGCGAGTGGATGCTGCCTTACTTGTGGCCGGTACTGTATGTAGAACATTGGGCAATGTTGACAAACATTGAGGATAAAATTTAGTTAGATTTACAGCGCTTTATACTACACTATGATTTTGTTATAATAATTGTAAAGTACCTGTGATGTAAAAGCAAAAATATCTCCAATAATCTTCATCGAAGTGTCAGGAGGATAGATGTAAGTATTTCTGACCATGAACTCCTTAAGGATATCATTCTGGATTGTCCCTGCAAGTTGCTCTGGTTTTGCTCCCTACAAAGGTATCAGTAAATTCATTTCAATCGATCAAGTATGGCTCAATGACTTCAACATCTCATAATCTCGTATCAATGTCCTTAAAAGAAGCCACCATTCCCGTAGCATCCACCCAACCTTGAGTCAATTTCCAGCATGGCATACCTGTTCTTCAGCAGCAACAATGTACATGGCTAAGACAGGAAGGACGGCACCATTCATTGTCATGGAAACAGACATCCTGTCCAGTGGGATACCATCAAATAATGCCTACAAATCAATGTCATTAACAAGTGTAATACAAATATAAGCATACAATGTGAGGAATTTATAAGCACTTGCCCATGCAAGGCCTAACAAAAATAGTTTCAGAAGCAGTATACTACAATCATACAAATACACTGAATAGTCAAATACATTGATTCTCAAATTATTTTAGGAATAAGTAGAAATCACAATTGATACATTTTTTTTTCCTTTTCACTCTATTAAAAAAAATTTTCTTTAATTTTATGTTGTGTAATACTTATGAAAATGAATGTTGTTTATTTTTATTATTTACAATAATATTATACATATATTTATTTATAAAAATTATTTTTGTATAAATTTCTGCACCTTTGTATGTGAGAGTATTGAGATTAGCAATGTGCCAACCTATGAGTTTGATATGTTTTAAGCAACAATACCAACTAAAGCAATCCAAACAAATTCAACAGATGTACAGTACAGTATTACCTTCATATCTTCAACAGAGTCAACTGCAACGCCTGCCATTCCAACATCTCCATAAACTCTGGGATTATCGGAATCATACCTAAAAATAATCAAACAATATTTTTATAAAGTATTTCATAAAACAAGCCAATAAAAATAAAACAAAAACTGTGCATCTTTTATTGATGATGGATGATAAGGGATTCACATATTGTTGATGATTATTGTTTGACTGTGATACTCATGGAACAGGACGAAACTTGACCTTGAATAGCCACAGTATAACAATAATGATAATAATAATAATCCTAATAATTTAATTCCTAAAAAAAGTATATTATCTATTCAATGCTCCATTTCCAATACATGGCTTCAGGTACTACAAAAACTGTATTAAACCCCTCTATCTAATACATGCCCCCTATCTAACAGAGCTTCACAAAATGGTTGATGTTATCCAATATAGAACTTTTACTTTGATATTGTTTGTTTTCATTTGAATTTTTTTGTTCAGATTATTGAAATAAACACCCTTCTCTAATAAATTTAATGCCTCCCTTTGTTTGCCTAAATTCAATAGACACCCTGCGAGTCTATTACATAATTTACAGTATGCTCTATTATAGTTCTAAATGAAGTTAGTTTATAAATAGACAAGTGATCCATTACCCTCTGTGGGTTGCTAAGTCAAATGCAACACTGAGACCCTGTTGTCCAGCTTTGATATTGTCCTTGTAGAACTTGTTGCTTTCTTCAACTGTACTGAAACCAGCATACTAAAAACAAACATCTGTCAATCACAGTAAATGTTATAAAATTTAAAAATCAAAATTAAAATTAAAATTGATTTAAACATTATTATTATTTTATGGGCAATTGCCAATCTTCAACATGTCATGTCAAAACATGTCAGAGTTAATATTTTGTTAGGTAATTATATTCCATTTTAAATGTCTTGTATAACAGTATTGCCCAGATAATAAACATGTTAAACTGCTGTGCCCTATTTGGGTCAATTCATGCTATTATTGTGGGAAGTTATTTTTTAACTAACATGTTACTATTTGATTAAAGAAAATTTTGACACACCACTGAATTTCACACTGCTAACACAAAATGACCCATGTATATATCATACCGCTATCCTACATGATTTACCTGTCTGATGGTCCATGGCTTGTTGGTATACATAGTAGGGTAGGGTCCTCTGGTATAAGGATATTTTCCTGGTATTTCCTCAGGAGTATTTTTGGTATCTTGTTTGGTGTAAAGAGGTTTCACATCGATGCCCTAGACAAGAGGAAAGCAAATTATTATTACTCATAGAGACAATTTCACAAAATAAGTAAATACTAATGGAATTAAGGCTGTTTCTGTTAAGACTTGTACATGGACATATAATTGCAAAATTGCAGATATCATTGATGTGTAGTTTTGTAAGATATCCATACGCCACCACAAAAAACACACAACATTTTCCTGAGCCCCAACCCCTCCAGGAATTTCTAAAAATCTTCAGGGTGGGGCGTATGGGTATTCTCTGAATCTACACAATATATATCATACTAGACATATATCAATCAATGGCAAGATTTCAAATTAATATATAATAACCAGAAATAAGTCACAGCTAACTGGGTCTCCCTTATATCAATCAATCATTGAATAAGATTGGTATTAGCTAACAGGAATAATTGAGTTCAACCAAGAGTTACATATAGATGGAAACTACACAATTACTCTATAAATGAAGAATATGCTGTACCTCTGGAGTGTGCCATGTTAAAACTTTCTCAGGGTCAGCTCCTTTGAGTTGTTTCTTTGCTAGTTCTGCCCATTCAGGGTGCAAAGGTTCACGATGAAGGTAACGTCTATTGGAGACCTATAATATCAAACAATATAACACATCACTTATTTGAAGATTATGTAAATAAACATGAAATAATTTCATTCTTTCTGTTGATGGTTTGGTCGATGCGAGTTGGAAATAAGGCCAGCAAAAGGCATCACATGACTTGGAAAAGATGTGACCAAACTTTGTATGGTGTGATGTGACTTCTGGTCATGGTCATATCAACATTGCCAGCCATTTTTTTCTGAGGCATGCTTGCATAACATGTATGTTCACCATTATTCTTTTGATATATAAAATATTTGAGATACAACACATGCTATGATTGGATATGATTGCTTTTCCTGTCCTCTTAAAACAGGCTGGGGAAGGGGTTTTCCGTGATCCGTGATTTGACCTATAATTATGCTGTGATTTGTGAAAAGGAGCAAAAATATGCCATGATTCCAAATGTGAAAGTTTGTAATTCGTGAAATGCTTTTCTGTAATGCCGTGATCCGTGAAATTAACAAAAAATGGTCCGTGATCTGTGATTACGGCCCCTAATCCTTAATTAATGCCCCTAATCCTTAAAATACCTACATGCCCTATAATTCCATATAGAGCATGCTGTCTCATTTTCTATTATTTCAATAGAGATCAACAGAGATAATTAAGTGAATGAAAATAAATTCTTTACTGCTGGTCATGGACTTTTATTCATATGAATTAAATAGCATTATTTTTTAACATTTGAAGAAAAAACATCATTAACTGTACCAAGTGATGTCTTAAGGTAATTCCGTAGTTTTGCACTGCGCATAGTTCTGCGCATGTTTCAAGATTTTTGTTTTCAGGACTTTTATCATGTAATCTAGTCAAATTATGTTTGTAAAGTACTTTGAATAAAAAATTCGAAGAATTGCGCTATTTTCGAGCGAGAAAACGCGATAATTTTGAAACTCGACCCAGGCCTCTCTCGGAAAACCTGTTTTTTGACAATCAAATGACGATATTTTTCGCAATATTTCGCAAACTAGCACGGTGACCTATGTTTTTTATTTGATAAAATTATTTGTTATAACATAACATCAAATATATCTAAAATTGAGCATAGGTCATCGGGCTAACTTTTGAGAAATTTCCAAAATACTTTCCGCTTAGGACTCATTCGAATGAATTAGCAGCTCGTGCGCACGTTGGTATTTCGTCCATTTTTTCAAGATCACATATTTTTTATACATCTGTTCATATTTTTTTAATAAAATAAAATGCAGACATTTGAACAAATCACGAATGTTGCTCTTAAAAGACAAATTATTGTGTTTTTGTTCCGTTTCTCTTCGATTTTTGAGCTTTTTTCTTTACGTTCTCAAATCACCAAAATGCATGAACTTTGACGTCATATTGCACAAAAACGAAGTCGGTGACCCCCCTTTTTTATTGTATTTTCTGAAAGCGTTTCTCAAAATTGTTTGTTAGAACGAGTATAAAAAAATTTCATCGGGCAGTTTTATTTCTACGGAATTACCTTAAGAGCCAAGTTCTTTTTGTAATTTAATAATGCACACCTTTTCGACTTGAGTAAAAAGCAAACAATCCTATTAAACCCTCAATTGATAATTTTAAGCATGACCTCAATATGTTGTAAACTGCTGTTTACTCTTTTAAAATAATGCAATTTTAAACAGTGGGAAATAGTTGGGAATTTGTCAACTTTATTTCTGAAATTCAAATGCCCGCGGTCTTGTCCGGGGAGGGGGGAGGTGGGATACCTTGAATTGACTGATACATTCACTTTAGAATTTCATTACAAATTAATATATGGGTTTGGAAATAAAACGAAAAATAATAATAATAATAATTTATTTCTTGTTAAGCGCATCCCAATATTTCTCGATGCGCTTTACAATTTATCAATTGTTAATTTACAAAATTATAATAAATGATCTATTCAGTAAAAATCAGAACAAAATCAGATAAAATGCCAATTTGAAATATCTTTGACATATCTTACCAATCGAAAAATGCACAATCTTCATCTATCATATAATTTAATATACACATTTGAATTAAAAACAACTTCGTCGAAACGTCATTTTTTTGTGATGCACAAAGCTAATGTAAACACGATAAAAATGATCGATACACAACAATAAAGGCAAGAATACCATACCATACATGCTGATAGAGGAGCTATGGTACGAATCTTTCGCTGAAGACCAACACAGCGCAGCATGATGAAAAGCAAACTCCAAAAAACAACAAGAACTGCACAAAATCCCTCTTTAATTTCTCTTTGGACATCAACCTCGAGGTCATGCTAATTGTAGCTACCGCTGATCTTTCAGCTCAGCATTATGTTTGGCTTTTAGGGGGGTGGGGTGGGGAAGAAGAAAGCTGAATCGAAAAATTGCTCCGGGGATTTATTTTTATTGCCTTCCATTCCTTAAGGTTTTTGCCTTTTTATCTACATCTGAACACAGGGAAAACAAGGACGCACTCAGCTGATTTTGTGAAAAAAAGTCGACCCCAAGCTTGCAATTGATGATCGTGCGTTATGAAAATCTATTTGCACTTGATTTGCGCAAGTAGTTTTTATTGTCACAAACCCTTTACTACTACGGGCTTTAGCTAAAAATAAAGACATGGGAGCCATCCATTATACTTTTTTTCCGGAACAAAGCTGATTGAAGCTAAATTAAAAAACCTTTACACGGAATTTATCCGAGATGCATTCATCCGAGTATAATTCACAACGGAGTCAAGCTTTTTCAGTTAAAAAAAAAACAACAACAAAAAACAAACAACAAAAACAAAATAAACAACAACAATAACAAAAAACAAGGCTCTCAATGTAAAATATTGGTTTAGCGGGACACGGGATTGGCCTCTTATTTTGAAGGCGGGATTCGGGAAACGAGCTAAAAAGGGAGCAGGATGCGGGATATAAATTACGAGCCGGAGCAGGATTTGATGGTTTTGAAGATCGGGATATACGAAATATTTTTAGCGGTGTTCGGGATATAAAACTCTTATAGCGCTATTATGAAAAAAAAAAAAAAAATGAATGGGATGGTGGGATCAAATCTATTGTGGACAGATCGGTTCTCTTGGATAATCTTCGGTATCTGCCAGCACTACGAGAACTATAATGTTCATATTCAGAGTCATTCATTCATTTTTTTTTCTTTTCTTTTCTTCCTTCCTTTATTCCTTCCAATCTTACATCTTTTCTTTCTAAATACTTCCTTATTTCATTTCACTTGGCTTATTTATCTATATTTTTAATTTCAGCTTTAATAATAATGATTTTTTCATGAATTTCAGTAATATCATTTCATTCTCATCCATGTTCAGTGTCAGGCTACTAATGACCAGTTTCAGCATTCTTGACTTCATCCACATAAAAACAACATGTGTTTGGTATGATTATGGGCGTTTATATCATTGTTCAAGATTCTTGTCAAACTTTTGACAGAATACACTCTTAACTTTAGTTAACGCCATGAGTAAGAAATTTCCAGCAACTAAAAGACCCTGAATAGTCAGTCCATTGTACAATAACCTGTATCTTGCAAATATCATAAAGTTTTCCTGTTGACAATGACGTAAGGCGTGTAGCGACATGTGTAATACCCGCAGAGAAAATACGCAGTGAAGTAATGTATTGGCCACATTTTGATGTTGAATCGGTTGCAACTTTTGTAAGATTTTTCTAGATGTCAAACTTTTTCTAACAAATTGAAATCTTTTGTTGATAACTACATGGACTGTTATTAGCAGTTTTGTTATATTTATGTTTCGGTGGTTGATGAAAAAGAAGAATGCTAACAAATTAAGAAAAGACGTGGTGACCAAGACACTCCCTTTCCTGTGGGAGGTTTGTATTTACCACTTGAGCCCGCGATATCAACGCGAAACTCAAAGATCACAACTTTAAGCACAAGAGGGCAATTTTCCAAACAATCATGAAGAACTCAATAGTTTAGTAGTCTTCTTTTATATCGAAAGCTCGCACATTTGTTAGACTAGGGTTTGATCAGTCATGGAGTCCTTTCACGAAGTGGTAAGTTGAGTATCTTATGAGTTATATTCAATTACGATTTGATGGTGTTTATGTATGACTTTATTTCGTGAATCCACACTCTTGTGTGTCGGAATTTGCACTAATAATTATGCTTTTGTATTTGATAGGGCTCTCGTGTCTGGCTGCTTGAGGGTAAAAACTGGGTCCCCGCAGTTGTTACTGAGTCTAAACCAACTCAGATAACATTTAGGACTGAGTATGATAAAGTAAGTTTAAAGTCGCCGCCTCCATGAAATTATCCTACATTGCTCATTTGCTGATATTTATTGTTTGTCCTTACAGTATAAATTACCACTTAGTAAACTTCCAATAAGCCTTAAAATAAAAGAAAAATCCTATAATCACCTTCAGTAAATCTTGCAAGTCAACTAAAACGTTTTCGAATTATAAAATAAATTTGGAGTTTTCACCTCGATATTTCGACTTTGTTTTGAAAGCGCAATCGAGACCTATTCCTGTCCATCGCTTTCTAGTTATTCATAATAAGGCTAATTTGTTTTAATTAATGATTTTTAAAATTAAAATATGAATTTCAATAAAATGCAATCCTGTTTGTATAACATAATGATAATTGTTCAGAGAATTGTGGGCAGTGACGAGGCCGACGATGTAGCTAGAATAAGGCTTTCTGACCTTTTTTACACAAGAGGTCGTCTGAGTATTAGTATTCAAGTCATCGTTTACATCACACACTGCTATATCTAATTCATGATGTCTTCTACTTCCGTTCAATGCTAAAGCAGAAAAAATACAAGACAAAACATTGAAATCTACATACCGGAAGTGAAATAGCCGGTTTCGAATCAAGTCATGGCAAATCATGCAAAAATCTTTGATTAAATCGATGATTGATTCTCCAATTCTAGTGTTGTTTATAGAATAAACTTGTAAATTAAATTGACATTTTATTATCTGTTAATCTACAATGCTTGTTTAGATAAGAAATGGAGATTAGAATTATTGTAAGTCATGCAAAGTTTTCTTTTCTGCACAGGAAATGCGAGCAAAATATACACATTTGATGTTGATTACATGTTGGGACTCTTATCTTACATGTGCACATTTAACAGATAATACTCTTATAAAGTAATCAATAATTTGTGACAATATTAACAACCTGCAATCATATCAAATTCACTACAAGAAAAGGTTTCAGCAAAAAAATGATTTGTTTTCACTTTCCATTGATTTTGATTTTTTTTTCTCGTTCATAACTGACTATATACATTGACATTGATTTGGAATGTATTTTTATCAAAAATAATGTATTTTATCAAAAATATTTAATATGCACGTGAAACATTTGTTCTTAGTTAATTTTGTTTGTAATTGAAATACAAATGATCTTATAAAAATTATGTTGAAACTGTATGTTTAACATAATTTTTTAATGAAAGTTATATAAATATAAATAAAAAATGAAATTGAAACCTTCTCTTATCTTTATAAAGATGAAATATGTTATACTATCTGCACATTACCAAATCCGACAATAGTTAAACATCTAAATTTAGCTGAAATAAAATATTTTATTGACACATATATGTTACCTACTTAATGACAAAGATGCTAAGCTTTTGTCTGATTATGACATTATAATCTCTTCACCACAAAATACACCACAGTCTTTATGACTAAACATGTACTAATATTAGATACCGTAATTTTCCATTTATTATCAGGCAATTTAATTGGGATTTTTAAAATATGCTGTTTACTTGTTGAAACATATTTGCTTCTCTTTAAATATAAAATGGTGTTGTGTTATTTATGAAAATAGAATATGTCACATCAGGATAATTGATTATTTAATAGTATTCAGTAAAACAGACACTTTTATTTTTCATAGTTAAGAAACCGAAATATTATATATTTGTTTTGTCTTGTGACAATTTTCCAACCGTGCTTTATATTATACATGTTAGTATTTAAGAACAGTTCTTATTAATTGTAATACATTGATAAGTACATCAGTTCTATCAATTTTTATTCTTTCGTAATGATGTGCCAGTTAATAACAGTTTTTTGTTTATTATTTATTATGCATTTTTTTATTTTGTGTTTGATTAATTGCTTATTGATTTATTCATTATTTCATTTTCTTGTTGATTGCTGGATTGATTGTTTGAATTATGTACTGATTGGTGGTAGCTGTTTCATGTACCGTAGTCATGAATTTGTTAAATATTAAACTTCTTCAATTTATGATTTATTCTGTATCGAGTCATAAATTTATCATTGAATTTGTTCATTTTAATTGGTCCTTGATTTATAACTTATTCTATATGTCTTGTCTTATTGTTATGAAATAAGTATACTAGAACAGTGGCATAGTGGAATGGACTACAGTACACGAAACGTAAACCTGATTGGTTGATTGAAGGAGTAATTGATGGGTTGATTGATTGACTGCCTGATTAAAAGAAATGTTAAGAGAAAAATATCATATGCCCTTGGCAGGATTTGAAACTAGGTCTTCGGTATTCCAGTCTGACATGTTAACCACTACACCACAAGGACAACCACGCTGGAAACCTGCATGCATTTCCAGCGCGGTTGTCCTTGTGGTGTAGTGGTTAACACATAACACTGGAACACTGAAGACGTGGGTTCAAACACTGTTTTCTTTAATCTATAGACTTACACTATGCCGAAAGATGCCATTAACAGGCAGAATGTTACAGCAATGCACCATACTAGTATTAATGGAGTTGACGACATGGCAAACCTTACTGACCTACATGATTCAGCGATACTTCACAACTTACATATACGATTTAAAGCAGACAAAATATATGTAAGTATAAACTATTGTACCAGCATGTTATTGATGTTGCAATTATGATCATTGCTGGTGTTGGTCATATTGACAAAAGGGATTATTAATTTACATTGACATGATGATAATGATGCAGAGTGTTGATGATGATGACAGTTAAGACTGACGTATATAACACTGTCAATGAAGATATACTGAAGATCTTTAAACTGACTGGACTGACCATCCATTTCTTGTCCTTATTTGCAGTCTTACATCGGTAGTATTCTATGTTCTCTCAATCCATATTTCTACATACATGGTCTTTATGATAACACTGTCATGGAAAAATACAAAGAAAAACATATAGGAGAACTAGAGCCTCATATCTATGCTATTGCCAATGAAACCTATTACTCCATGTGGAAGAAAGCTGAAAGTCAGTGTATCCTAATCAGGTATTTATCATAGATCAAGGTTTTGTACATCAAATCAACTGGTATTTCTCTGCACAAGTTGTTATAAATTCTCACCTCTATTGAATACTTTATTAATTATTGTGTCAACCAGCTAGTAATAAGAATTTCAACTGTCATGGAACTGTACTGGTGGTATTGGTCAGAGATTCACTTGGACTTGATGACCAAATCAAGTCCAATATAAAGCGTATCACAGACAGTGCTGCTTTTAGTCATCTTGAGTGTGTGGCTAATATGTGACCCTACCTAAACAATGAATTATACAGTAATGCAGTTTGTTAGAGGAGAACAGTACCAGTCTTGTACTTAGTCCTTGCGTCCATACTATTTTTATGATTGCTAAGAAGTTGTTGCAATACCAACAATTAATAATTTTGCACTTATGTATGGTGCTGTTTTCCACTCATGAAGTGAATTGTTTAATTTGTAATAGTGAGTCAGCGCTATTGCTTTTTGTATTGAGTGTGTCAAAATTGATATTCATGAATGTAAAAATTTTGGATTAAATTGAAATAAATGAGTGCTGTTTTCCACTCAAATGAAATTATTATTATAATCATTTAATTTGTTTGTAGTGGTGAATCAGGATCTGGTAAAACAGAATCTACCAAGTTCATACTGAACTTCCTGTCAGAGGTCAGCAGTAGTGGTGTCTCTGAGGAGACAGGGATGAGTGTTGAAAAGGCTATCATACAAAGCAGGTACATGGCATTCAAGAAATTTGTTTTTGTAGATTTTGTTTGCTGCATGGATAGGGATTTATTTAACAAGTTCCTGAGTACAATTATGTCCTGGCTTGTAATAGCCTTAAAGCGAGATGACATTTTACCCCCCATCTCTATGGCGTAAAAGTTTTTAAAATGCTTTTATATTCAAATTTTATATTCCCTAGAGAATACAGGAACAATACTCACAATTCACAAAAGGAATGTGATAAGGATTCAGGTATATAGACAGGGTAGAATGTCATCACGCTTCAGGCTGATGATGGGAATTGTGATTCTTTCAATATCATATCAAAGCTAATAAAAAAATAGACTGAGATCAAGTAGTTTGATGTACAGTAAAGATGGAATTAACTGTGTTGTTGTTTTATAGTCCTATTTTAGAAGCGTTTGGTAATGCAAAGACAGTGTATAACAATAATTCCAGTCGATTTGGCAAGTTTATTTATTTGGAGTTTAATGCTAAAGGCAGAATGGATGGTGGAACTATACATGACTGTATCCTTGACGACAATTTGATGTCTAAGTAAAGTCATCTTTTCATTTATTCATCCTTTCATTTATTCATCCTTTCATTCATTCATTCATTCATTCATTCATTCATTCATTCATCCTTTCATTTATTAATCTTAATAATTACTTTTGACATTGTTTTTACTTCAGTTTTAAATTTGCTCCATGCTTTAAATTGCCTACCTATATCCACCATAGGTGGTACATAGGGCATCTGTTTTTGACATCCATAACTTCTAGTTTGTTTTCCTTGATTTCAATGTCATATTGGATGAATGAACAGACTTACTTGAAAAGGCAAGTTTGGATATTTCTCCTTCATTAAGCTAAAATATCTAAAGGATTACCTGCACATCACTGTAAATTTTGTCATTTTGCTCCAATAGAATAATAATTGAATGATATTTTTTTTATTTACTAGAATCGAGTGGTAAGGCAAAATCCAGGAGAAAGAAACTATCATATATTCTACTCACTACTTTCAGGAGCATCACAAAATCAAAAAAGTAAGATTAGCAAAAAATGTTTTATAAAATGCAATTATGATGCTACATGTACTATAAAGTCCACTGAACACCATTTAACTGTTATCATGATAAATTTGCATTGACTTTGAAGATGTCTCTTAAATGTACTATTGCCCAACTCACTGTGGCTTATCATTCAAATTATCTAATTATGTGCTACAATTTTTATGGCATGTTATTGTAATACAATTTGCACAATTCATGTTTTTTGGCAAACAAATTATGGTGGGTTCCAAACAGTTTTGAATTCTAAAATTTATCCTATATAATTGACACTGGTAATGTTTATGACAATTATTGAGTTTTTATTGACAATTAGACAACAATTTTCCAAGTAGATAATGAGCAAGATTTCCTTTGCAGTCTTTAGAGTTGTAAACATTGTATTCAGTTGCCAATAGTTTTCTTTGACACATTTTTCTTGTTGTACATCCATATGATTCATAATTCATTCATTGTCTTCATAAACAGAAGCAATTCTTTCTTGTCAAGAAATGTTTTCCCAAATGAATGTAGATGTGGCTCAAATGCATTGTTTGTTGTTTTTTTGTAGATGAGCTTGTTCTTCACTCTGTTGACAAGTACCACTACCTGTCCCAGAGTGGTTGTGTCAGCGACCCTGCCATCAATGATAAAGAAGACTTTCAAAATGTTATGGTAAGACAATACTATAGTCTTCTTGGAAGAGGTGAACTCATGATATTCCAGTGAAGTCAAGTCTTGCATACTAATATCCTTGGCCGCAATAGATTACAATTTCTCCTTGTGCAGTCAAACTCGCTCACCCTTATGTACTGACTGAGCCCTTAAATTGACACTCACTATTAGCAGAAATCTCTGTGTTATGCTAGAAAGCTCAAAGTTCAAAGTTTATTAATGTCCCTGTATGAACATTTCAATATTGTCAGGGTTCTCCTTGTAATTTCCCTTTCTGCATTCAAATCTTGCCTATATGTACCCACCCGGAGCTCTTTATGGACAACCACTATTAAGAGAGATTTCCTTATTAATTCAGTCTCTGCAGTCAAATTTCATCTCAAGCTCTAGCCCAGCTCTGTACAATTAAATCTCTGCACTTAAAAACATTGGTCCAGCCTTGTTTGGAGACCTGTTGTTAGTAGAGATCTCCTCATTATCCCTGCTGACATATCTCAACCACCACTATTGTTGAAGTAAAAAATGCTTTGGCTGTTACTTATCATAGAATGCATTGCAAGTGATGAAGTTTAGTGATGAGGAGGTGTCTGATTTACTACAAGTCATTTCTGGAATTCTGATGCTTGGTAACGTTAACTTCCTGGCTGCTGGTGGAGCTCAAGTTGCCGATAAAAGTGGTAAGACAACCTTCAACACGACTAATGGCTTTCAAAGTTTGTTGGCTTGGTCATTAGTCTGTTAAGGTGGCTGGGGCACAAATGCACAAATTAGAACCTACTTTGAAATTTCAGGCTAATGTGGTTCTTATGTGAAGGGTTCTTTGCGCCTGACAGGTTCTTAAATTTTAGGCTCTGATACACCTGTTTTTCCTGTATTTCCACAGTTCTTGAGAATGTAGCTAATTTACTTCACCTGGACTTCTATGACCTTGGTGATGCATTGACAATGAAGACAATGATCTTGAGAGGTGAAGAAATACAGTCTCCTCTCACTATTGAACAGGTAAGGACTTGTTTTAATGGATGATTCAAGCCACGAAAATCATTGTGTCAATATTTGTGTTGTTTTTCATCATTGGCAACAAAGCTTTAAATTCGGTCCTAAGGAACGTGAGATATTGTGTCCTTTAATTAATTTTAGCATTTTAGCAACAAGAATATCCTCAACACATACAACACCACTAGCTAACATGATAAATAATTGAATGTAGACCAGTGTATTTACAACAAGAAAAATGACCAATAAACAGTTGTAAAGCATGGACATTTTAAGGATTACTGGCAATTTTAATAATTTTTGGACAATAAACTCCACAACATTAGTACCACTGCCAGCAGAAACAACACCATTCAAGAACACATAAGCAACAACATCAATGGTTCTTACATGTCCATTTTCATGCCGGAAAGGTTACATGTGCTTGGTGGTGTGTTTTATAGTTGTACTCAGTTAATGCATATTTCTGTGTGACTGTCATTTTTAGGCAGTAGATTCAAGAGACGCCATGGCTATGAACCTTTATGCATGCACCTTTAAATGGGTTATACGTAAAATCAACAAGAGGATCAAAGGCAAAGATCATTTCTCATCCATTGGTTTGCTGGATATCTTTGGCTTTGAAAATTTTGATGTAAGTGATACTAAGCTTTCCATGTTAGCAGAGTTTCTTATTTTCTCACAAGGAATTATAGACTCTTCTAGCTGACACAATTTATGAATGCCATCAAAACGGACTTGTTCCTATCTTGGTGTACGATAGTTTGATGCTACCATTTGATTCACTCTAGTATTCAATGTTGTCTCCCTTTTTTTGTTTTTCCATTTCTTCCCTACCTTCTCTATCTTTCAGTTCCTAGATCCTTCAATCTTCACTGGCTCTCTCCTCCTTTCTGTCTGTCAGTCACTCCTTCCTTTTTAACTTTGTTAGATATTTCTATTCCGCATCCTTCCATTTGTTTTTGCTTGTTTTCTTCCTTTCTCCCTTTGTTTAATCCTTTCATTTATTCCACTCATATTTCTGTTCTCCTCCTTGTTTATCTTCGCTTCACTGATTCATCTATCCTTCCTGCATTTCTTTTCATTCACAATTTCTCATCTCTTCCCTGTTTTCACTCGTTTCTCTATACGTCTTTGTTACAGGTCAACCGGTTTGAACAGTTCAACATCAATTATGCCAATGAGAAACTACAGCAGTATTTCAACAAACACATCTTCTCCCTTGAACAGCACGAGTACAATCGGTAAGCAATGCACATCTGTTATGATCTATATTGAGAGCCTTTTTCAAATAAAATGCCCATAGTATAGGGTGCTTTGATCCTGTTGTAATACGAAATCCTTTAATGAAAATGTGTTGTTTCATGCACCAAGATTGACGAAAATGTTTTCGACCTTTCAATTATCTTGGCACGAACCCAAAAAATTGCCGTTACACATATTTGCTAATATTTAAAGGATACCATTACATGATTACTTTGAAAGTACTGCTTTTCATTATACTGAGCGAAATTTCTTGTTTTTTTTCTACAGAGAGGGATTAACCTGGGCAGACATTGATTGGCAGGATAATGGAGAATGTCTGGATCTTATTGAAAGGGTGGGTTAAAATAACGAAATACATGTTATTGTATTATAGTACTTTGGTCAGTTAATGAAATGTTTCTTGATATTTGATAAACATCTCCGTCGGAGTCTTCATGTTTTTGATTACCTATATATTTTTTATCAGAAACTTGGTGTTCTTTCACTGATTGACGAGGAGAGTCGTTTCCCTAAAGGAACAGATGGTTCGATGTTGGATAAACTACATTCAAGCCACCAGGTGAGTCGATTTTAATTATCAACAGCTAAGTTGCTTCAATCTTAAACCTTCCAACCCAAACAGGATCCCAAGTCTGCTGAAGTTACAATTTGCATTTTGGTGTAAACACTACCTAGCATGTGCCATGTCTTTTAACAGCTAATTTTGGATTCTTTTCTGCAAGAGGTCGTGGTACGTTTTCACGAGTCTTCGTAATTTCACAGCAGTCCTCATAAGTTTTCACTGGTTTTTGTGATTTTGCAATCGTGGGTCACTGGGTTGCATTGTGAAGACATCGTCAGTCTTACTTTACTTCAACCCATGTGGTCTTTCGGCACCCATACATGGCAGTACATTATTATTAGTCGTTGGATGTACAAAAGACTAATTTTTGTTTTACTCTTTTTTATAGGGTAACAACTTTTATCTAAAACCAAGAGTTTTAAACACTAAGTTTGGGATCAAGCACTATGCAGGAGAGGTATGCAAATAGAGAATAAGCCAGTTTATTGCAGTTTAACGTTATCCATTCAAAATCATAGTTTTATCATAGTAACTAACTAGCACGCTCTCATCAAACTTGCAGGTTTTTTATGACACCCAAGGTTTCCTGGAAAAGAACAGGTACAATATGTCACGTGTATGTGCCACACCCATCCAGTTACAATTCGCAGTACCAAGAGATCCAACATTAAGATTATGATTACAAGTCAGATTTCTGTTCTCTCTTTGGTTTACTTATTAAACTAGACCCTGAATTCAGGGTTTACTCGTGCCCAAGAACGGAGGTTTCTTAAAAAACTGAAGAAACAAAAACAAGAAACAAAAAACAAGACAAAACAAAACAAAGTTGGAAAGGAAGGAAAGTCATTTTATTTTTATATTTCGGTAATCATGTAAACCTATTCCATTCCCGGTTTAAGGAATTTCTTTGAATATAGCCCATAAAAATATGGCCAATATATCCCATATGTCCAGTTACTTACAAACACATATCAAACTGTACATTTGGAAACATCGCATATATGGACTCCATAAAGCATATTTAAACATTTTAAAGATAAGAATGAAAAGAAAAAAATCAACAACTTGACAGTGAAATTGACATAACAAGGGTAACAATAATAAAAAATGTAATTCACGCAAAAACTGAGTTTTTGTTTTACAACAACATGGATTTTATTTTACAAACATTTTGCAAGGTATTTTAATAGATTAAATTTTCTTACATTCAACTCAATACCGAATATACTAATAACAGCAAAAAAGAGTTACCTTATATATCCAGTCACGAATCAACAACATGCAATTCTCTCTAGCAGATTTCTTATACACTTTTTGCTTATTAAACGTTGTCAGATCGAGCACACTGTCGCTCTCTTCGTTAATTTGCTGCCAAGGCAGGAGTGGCGACCATGTTGGTCTCTTCGTTTTTCACTGCCAGGGCAGTTTCCTCACGAATGGAAGGAGTAGCGACAACATTGTTGCTGGTCTCTTCGTCTTTTGCTCCTAAAAGAGCTCCCTTACGAATGGAAGGGGTACTATCATGGTTTGATTTACCTTCAAAGATAATAATCGCCCGCAAAAACAACTTGAACAAGCCAGATCGATACAAAATCCCTCGTGGTTGATTTACTAGCTACCAATCTTCTTACCTCTTCTTCTGACAGAAAAGGAACGCCTAGTCACAACTGATTCTCGCTTCGTAATTAACTAGCTTCCCACGGTCAAACGACGAGTAACATAGGGAACAAACGTCGTGTAAACAAAACAAATGTTACTAAAATCGAACCTATTAATATACTGCTAGTTAGATCTCTTATTTTTGAACAGGTTACTGCAGTTTATACTATTTTGCAGTTTGTTTTGTCGACATTTCGAATAATCCATGACAATGCGCATGTGCAATTGAAAAAAAAATAAACAAATTCAACAGGAGTATTTTTGCGAACGACAACACAAAAAGAACAATAGAGTCTAACTATCGTAATTTCTTGTATAAAGAACAAAACTGATTTGGTCTTAGACGTTTTTTTATTTTTTATTTATTGGAGTTAGAAATTATAATATTCCCACACGTGTCGCTGATAAAAATTGTAGAGGTATAAAGGCTGAGTTCTCACCATACGACTCAGGTTAATTAGTAGCCAAACGTGCTTAGTCGTAAATTTAGTTGGGGGAGGATAGAGTTACTGTTGTAGAAGGGTAGGGAAGGGTAATGTTGGACAATGACGTAGGTTGTTCGGGCTTGTCTGAACTTGCAGAGACTTTCGACTTGGAATCAAAAAAAAAAAAACTGAACTCATTTTAATACTCGTGCCCTCGGCCTAAGGGCCTGGGCACGAGTAAAAAGTGCCTTGACCATGATGATCAAATATAGAAAGTCTCTTGCGAAATGTATTAAAATGTTACCAGTCCTGTCATTGTTCCATTTCCATTTTAGTTCCATGTTTGTTTTGAGATTAAACCGCTTGTTTTTCTTGCAGAGATACTCTTCGTGACGATCTGTTGAACTGCCTTAGGGAGAGCAAGTAAGAAAACGTCCTTTGGATTAGCTCAGCACTGAATCATGATCATTTGAAATAAAAAGCCCTACACTATCCCTAAAAACTTTCCAGCTCTGTATTCCTACCGCGCATTTCACGTCTCGATGCACTTTACATTTATATATAGTATATGTACATGGACCACTATTTAAGACGCATTTTTGCAGCCAAAAAACCTCAAACTTTTGCACCCAATATCTGTTTTCTATCAAATATTAACTTGTACTACTCCCCTTCGCTGTTTGGTGCGCAGCTAATAGCATTACTGTAATTTATTTAGATCTGATTTCATCTATGATATCATGGAGTTTATGACTCCTTCTCAACGTGGCGGTAACAGTAAATCAGCCAAGAAACGGCCAACTGTTAGCTCACAGTTCAAGGTAATTTGATGTACTGTTTAATAAACGTTCAGGAGTGCTTTATCAGGTTTAAAAGCCCGAGCGTGACAAGTTAAGACTTGGCTCATATATTACACTTGATATTACACTTGATCCTGCAATTAAAAACGCTTTTGGTTCAATCATCATACAAGTGAAGCATTTGTTTGAATACTATAGATTTGACCCAAACGCTTGACTTGAATGATTTTTATAACAAACGATTTCCCCACTGCGGGCTCAGGTTTAATATCTGCCATTCTTGGAGTAGTTGGATTTTAGTGCACGTGCGACTAGTTATAGGAGTATTGAACTGCAAACAGTGTCACTTGTCGCACGACGCGTGCGAATCCCATATACATGCATCAATATTTAGCAGTCGCAGTAAACGTGTCATTTCTCATGTATGCTATGTCAATGTTTAGGATTCGCTGGCATCGCTGATGACTACACTGGGTCAATCACATCCTTTCTTTATACGATGTTTGAAACCAAATCACAGCAAGGTAAACAAATAATCTTACAACTCTCTTTTGACTATGTTCCTTCATTTTATTATACCTAACTTCCCTCCTTCTTTTCTTTCCTTGTTTCCTTCCTTTCGTTAGTCCTTTTCCCTTCCTTTCTTTTTTCGACCTTTCATTCTTCCTTCACTTCTCTCTTGCTTCCTTGCCCTCACCCTTCTTTCCTTCTGTCCTATCGTCCTTTCTTCACTCCATCCTTCACGTTTTTCTTCACTTCTTCCTATTTTTTCTTTCCGTCACGCCTTTGCTTCATTCTTCCTTCCTTGCTTTTCTCGCTTCTTCCTTCCTTTCGTCTTCTTTCAGTACAGTATACATTCGTTAATTTTTAAATGCCTGACGAAACTTTCCATTGTATATATTTTAGTCACCTCAAATTTTCGATCCTCAATTGGTGGTGAATCAGCTGCGATATTCCGGAATGCTGGAAACTGTTCGTATAAGACGAGCTGGTTTTCCTGTCAGGCTTATTTTTGAAGACTTCCTGTTCAGGTAATTTCCAGGTCATCATTACTTGGGGGGGAAGGGGGCTCTGTCATTATTGTTGCTACTATAAGTAGTAGTCATGTCAAAATCAACATCGTCAAAGGTATTAGCGCCACCATCGTCAATATCACCATCATCGTATTGTCATATAATAATCAGTAGCTTGTAAATATTGTCATCATCATCATCAGCAGAATCGATATCGCTAACATCTCAATCATCATCGTTGTCGTTATCAGAACATTTTTTACCGTCATTACCATTTTTCACATCATTACCATCATCATCTTCAATACCATCATTATCATCGTCATCACCATCATCTTCAGTACCGTCATCATCATCATCATCATCATCAATGCTATCATTATCGTCGTCATCCGTATCATCTTCAGTACCGTCATCATCATCATCATCATCATCAATGCTATCATTATCGTCGTCATCCGTATCATCTTCAGTACCACCACCATCATCATCATCATCATCAGTCTATCGGAATCAAAAAGTGATCTAAACAATTCATTTCCAGGTACAAAGTGTTGATGCGTGGTAAACCGTTATCTGGTCAACCACGTGATGACTGTGCCAGTCTTCTCCGCGAGTTTGATCCAACAGAGAAAGAATGGAAGATAGGCAATACTAAAGCTTTCATGAAAGACCAACTGGAGTATACAATGGAAAGAAAACGAAACGCTGAATTAGTAGAAGTGGCTATGATAATCAAGAGAAGGATTGTTGGCTACATAGTTAGGAAACAGTATCTCAAAACACGAAGCCAAATTATTCTGTTGCAGAAACTTGCAAAGGTAACTTATCTGTTTTATTTATCTTATCAAATATTGTGATAATGACTTTGATCACGTAGATTGACTGACGTTTCGGACGTTAGTTCTTCATGAGAGGGAAGGATAATTTCAAATATTGGTCTAACAATCACTACTGGCAATTAACTTTGTGTATTTGATTTACAGGCAAGATTCTATCGTAACAAGTATCTCAAGATGCGTCTTGCTGTCACAGTTATAGCCAAAGTAAGATAGAGTCGTTTTCGCATGATTGGAAAACGTTACATTATGATACCACTACGATTTTCTTAAAAACTACAGTTACTATACGATACAGCACGCGCGCGATAGAATAAAATCTAACAGTTTCAATGCTTGCGCGCGCTAAAATGATGATACTCTCATTCAAAACTGTTTTCGACCAACCGTAGTGCGCGTACTATCCCAATTACTTTGGATATTATCAATGTAATGACTTTGTTTGGTGTTATAGTTTGAACGACGGCGTGTCGCGCGTTTGCTGCTGAAAAAACTGCAAGAAGAAAAGAGACTAGAGGAAGAGAGAATACGAGAAGAAGACAGACGAAAAGAAGAAGAACGAAGAAGGTACGTAATCAATAGTCGATGAAGTTAGTCTTATCTATATCAACATGTCACAACTTATCTACTGCATAGCTTAGTATTGCCTTTACATTTCGCTTATGATCAAGTTAGTTAGCTGTCCAGGCATGCATCGCACTAACTCCGATTTTACCCAACTTCCAGAGGCCGTTTGCGCGAAACCTGATTAAAGTTATCCACTGAATAAAGTTATCCACTCAAAAGAAATTATCCGCTGGATAGAGATTTATCTGTTGTATAGCGCTATTCAGTCTTCGTGTAACCGGCCCCAGTTTGCAAAGATGAGTTATCTGGATAGGAATTTAATGCGATGTTGATACCGCGAAAACTAAACTCTCCTATTCAAGGTTGTGCACTAACTATACTCTCTTTGTTCACTTCTTCAGAGAAATGGAGAGATTGGAACAAGAACGAAAAGTGAAGGAATTAGAAGAACTCAAACGTAAGGCTGAAGAAGAAGCCAGGAAGAAAGAGGAAGAAGAAAAAGAGAGAAGAAGAGTCGAAGAAGAGCAACATCTTGCTGCAATGGCTAAAGCAAAGGCCTTGGAGGAAGCGCGAAGAGCGGAGGAAGAAGCCAGAAGACTTGCAGAAGAGGAAAAGAGAAGACAGGTACGGTTTCTCTTATATTTACAGCAAAGGGAAAACTTCTGTGTAACATCTGTGGTCTTCAACTATAGAATTATATTGTATATATGATGATGATTTTTTGTTTTGTACAGGAGGAAGAGGAGCGGAAGAGACTTGAAGAAGAGGCAAGGTACGTACTAAAAAATAGTTGAAAAGAGCATCATTTACCTGCACACTTCAATAACTCCGCATTGTACATGAGTCTTAACCATTGTCTTGGCTATCGTTATTGTACTAGACTCAAAGCAGAAGAAGACGAAAGACATAGACAAGAAGAAGAAGGACGTAAGATGCAAGCTGAAGCCGACGCAGCAGAACAAATTGCTGAACTTGACAGACATCTCAAGGTTTGTAAAAAAATGTCTATGTTTAAACGTCCAAAGTCCCTTCAGCATCTGAACACCAGCGCTGGTCTATCAGGGAGTGGATTATATATATATATATATATATATATATACTCTGACTATATTTACCCCCAGCAAATGCCGGTACCCATTTTATACACCTGGGTGGAGAGAGGCACTGAGGGAGCAAAGTATCTTGCCTAAGCACACAACGTGATTGCCCGGTCTGGGAATCGAACCCGGGCCAGTGGACCCTAAGTCCGATGCCCTAACCACTAGGCCACCACGTCTCTCTTTAATCGTAGTCGTTAACATGTGTCTTTCATCTAATCATCACATAATTTCATCGTACATGTAAGTTGAGCTCTTTACTACTGAAACATTTCTACATTTATTTAGTACGAGGACAGCGACGAGGAAGAAGAGGAGGACGATGATGTTATGGGTAGACCACCAAGTGTCTATGAAGTGGAGGAAATTCTTAAAGATGGTTACTTAATGCTTAGAGGTCAATTACCAATCAAACAAATGTGAAATATTCACTATCACTAGCCTAGCGGCTGCATCAAGTCACGCAAAACCAGCTGAGAACAATTTTATATAATATACCGGGTGGCATAAGTGACATTTCATCTGTGCAAATGTTCACTTGCTTTCATAAGTAGAATATGAAATAACCATGTAGTTTACTCTGTTCACTTCTTTCACGTGAGTCACCCAACGTTCAGGAGTCGTGTTCGTGTGTGAGAAACAGTACTGTATGGTATCGTAGCCGTAATTTGTAAGAAAACACCTGTCGTATTGTAGCGGAAAGGAGTCTATTTCTTAAACGACGATCATTGTCTTTTTTTTAAGGTGGATTGTTGAGTTTATGGAAGAAGCACTGGTGCGTACTGAAAGATGATACTTTTATGTGGTTTAGAGGAAAACAGGTAAAATATCATTGAACTCTGGTTTGCAGAAGTTCGTATTGTCAAATAAAATCAATCTTTTCGTCTGCCGACTCACTAACACCTCATTCAGTAAAGAGATGTGTACACCCATTTCAAAACATGTTGCCAGAGAGAATGCCGAATGCCTGATGTTTAATGTTGAATTTCCACAGTTGAAAGAAAACGTAAGGCACTAAAACGCTGGGGAGAGCATCGCGGGCGCACCAACCCCTGACGGCTGGAGACTGAGCCTAACTAAAACGCGGCAATTGAACTATTTCAAAATGAACATAGTTACAAGAAGTCATTAGGAAATTCAAAAGTGAATATTTGGTTACATTTATCAAGACATATTTGTAGAAAATGCAGTTCGCGTTTGGTATCCGGCAACCGGCATTTTCACCGACAATATTTGTTGAAAGAAATAGAAAGGAGGCGAACGAAATACATTTGGAGATCGACCCTTGAAACCTTTCAACTCAAACTCGTGATGTATTATAAAATGATCTTCTCTGCTCTCTTGTTAATATGTTAGTATACTGAAAAACGATTGTTAATTTAGGATGCATTGAAGAGTGGATGGCTGATGAAGAAAGGTGGTGGAACAAGTACACTGTCAAGGTAAATATTACATGAGCATAGTTTCTTTATAATGATGAAAGGGACAGTGACGATGAATATGTTTAAAGTAGTTGTTGAAGATGATGATCAAGATAATATCAATGACGAATATCAATCATTCAGTCAATCAGTCAGTTAGTCAATCAATCAATCAATCAATCAATCAATCAATCAATCAATCAATCAATCAATCAATCGATCGATCAATCGATCAATCAATCAATCAATCAATCAATCAATTAATCAATCGATCAATCGATCAATTAATCAATCAATCAATCAATCAATCAATCAATCAATCAATCGATCAATCAATCAATTAATCAATCAATCGATCAATCAGTATAGTTATCGTGACGTGGAGGTAGTGGTGAAGCATGATGAATGTCATGATATAATAAAGAATGAGAGAAAAATACCATATGGTCTTGGCTGTATTTGATAATACGTCTTCGGTATTCTAGTCGATTTGTTAACCACTACTTCACAAGACCAGCCACACTGGCAACGTAGCTGGATTATAAAGCATAGGGCAACCGCGTGGTTTCGATTCCCGTCAAGAGGATATGATATTTTTTTCTCTTATTCTTTATTTCATTTCATACGCGCATTTATTAATTACTTCTATAATACAATTATATGTTTAATTGCGCAGGATTTGGTGAGCTGTGATTGGCTATGCGATTGAGTTTATTCACAATATTGCTTAATTCTTATCAATTACCATGCGCATTGTCTTCACAGGCGTAATTGGAAGCGACGATGGTTCGTATTGAAGGACGAGACGTTGTCTTACTATGAAACAGACCAGGAGGGAGCTAAGCCATCGGGAGTTATTGATATCAGAAAAGCTATGTAAGAACTGTTCGTCTGTTCTTAGTTAAATAATTGTACTTTACGGGACATTTGTTATTTGATAGTTCTTAAATGGGGGGGGGGGGGGGGGGCGGTATGAATATCTTTAAAACATTGAGCAAAATGATGACTCATCCTCATTCGTGGGAAATATAAAGTAAAAACGTCTTCAGACTATCCCGAAACGTCATTAACTGCGCTTGACAAGTATGTTATAATATTGTGTTTGTATTTCTTTTCCAGGAGAATAGTGGATGACGGCGTCAAGGAAAATGGTTTTAGTATTGTTACAGAAGGACGAACATACCATATAGTAGCTGAGTCTGTACACGACTGGAAGTAAGAAAACGTTATTCAATTTTTTGTGAAAAATAGTTTACACTTATTGATTTGTAAATGGTTATATTTAAACCTCGTAAAATGTTCTGCCCAATTTCTAACGATCGCCGCGAAAATTGCAGCAAAATTCGCACGTGTGAATAGGACTTTATTTTTTCCTTTCATTTTTCCTTACTTATTTTCAACTATTGTTTTGTTTAGTCAATGGTACAATATATTGAACCGTGTTAACCGAGCTACAGAAGAACAGCTTAAAGACATGCGCGAAGAGACTGCCAATGTTAAAAATGCTGTGGTAAGTTTGAGAATGAAAAAAAAAAAACGTGAAGCTCTGCAAACGCGTTGCAAAAATACTAAAATACTTAAATAAAATGTAGACAAAACGACTTCTTAAGTCGAAATCTGGAGCAAAACTGATTTATTTTGGTGAAAAATGCATCGCGTGCGTTGGTGCGCATGTCATTTTAATAAATATATCTTTATTGGTTTGCAGATAAACCAAAATGCTTTTTTTCCAATCTGGCCTCTAAATTTTGGCCTCTATTTTTGCTAATATGTTTTGAGAAATGTAACGCAATATCAAACTAGTTAATGTATACAAGAATTATGAACTCAACCGCATTGAACGGTTCATACTATAATAGTCACAGTAGTCTAAGATATTTCAATTTTTTGCGAGTGTTAATCGTTCTTATTTTTTAGGGCACTATTGATGTGACAATGATCGAGTCCTGTACACTTGGTGGTGTTGCTAACAAGTGAGTTATGCTGCAAGAATTTTATAAATACACCGTCCTTCAAATCGTTGTCTAGCTGCATTTGGCATTCATCATTTTACACGGTCCTAGACACAGGGGCTGACAGCTCTTTTTCGCCTTCTGGTCTCCATTAATTCAACGGAAAAAAAAGAAATGATTTGTTTTCATGTTTTTCTCTCATTTCACCCCGATCCTTTCTTCTTTCTTCTGTTTTTTTTTTTATGTTCTTTTGACGTAATTATAGTTTTTTATTTTTACAATAGTACAGTCAAGGCTTTGTAGGTGTGTGAGGATGACATCTATAGCTTTGTTGTTTTTTAGGGCGAACTGTTTCACCATCATGATGACGAAGTCTTTGACATCTATAGCTTTGTTGTTTTTTAGGGCGAACTGTTTCACCATCATAACTGCCAATCGTGTCATGAACTTTATGCCAGAAACAGAGGAAGAAATGAATAGCTGGGTGGAAGGTAATATGCCATACATAATACTATTGATACACTGTGATGGGCTGCTATGTATTCAAGGTTGTGACATGGCAGACAATAAAACTTATCAATCACAGGGGAAAGAATATACACCTCATTACGTTTTGAAATCATATATTTAGTGCTTAGTGCTTATATAGCGCATTTTCATCTAATGTCTCAGTCATCAAAACTCAGAAAACGCTACGCAATCTGAGGCTCCGCAGTCTAAACAGCTGAAGAGGAAATGTGAACTGTGAATTTTCTCATCAAATTGTTTTATGTTATTCACAGCCATAAATGGTAGTAAGCAGCGTGAAGTTGACGAAGGTTTTGCTGATGTCATCGAGAAGGGTTGGATGGTCAAAGAAGGAGCTGATGATAGTAAACGCAAACGGTAATAATGGTCTGCACAACAACAAATCAACAAAACTATTTTTCTACATCAGTGGCCGGTTGTACAAAGCGTGGATAGTGCTATCCACCAGGGACCGGTTGTACAAAGCGTGGATAGTGCTATCCACCAGGGACCGGTTGTACAAAGCGTGGATAGTGCTATCCATCGGATAAATTCTAAAGCAATCCTATAGTGTGTAAGACTTCATCTATGCTTTGTACAACCAGCCCCAGGGCTTGTATAATTCATTAAAATCCATTGTTCACAAATCACACGCCGACAATAGCAGTCTTTTTTAAAGCTGGACGCACAGCGGATCACAACTGAGCAACTCCTGGGGCTAATTGTACGAAGCCCTATCCAGTGGATAAATTCTAAAGAAACTCTATGGAGTGGATAACTTGTGGATAGTGGATAACTTAATTCAGGCTTCGTGCAACTGCCCCACGATCGATAAAAACAATCAGTGGCATTGAATTGGTATGGATTTTGTCCACGTAAAAGCGGCTTTACTCCCAGCTTCAAAGGTTTCGAGAAATTCGTTCCTGTTAAATGACACGTGATTGTATATCATCTCTTTCTTACACTCACGACAATTCAATGCTAAAACTTGTTGTTTGTATTTTTCAGGTGGTTCGTGTTAACCAACAATTCTTTGGATTACTACAAGTCATTCGTCAAGAACAGCCCCAAATTTGGTTCGATCATTTTAAACAGGTATCATGGTTTCCAATCAAGTGGTCAATCGCTTCTTTTCGTACACTGTTTACCTAATGTCGTCTAGCAAACATTGCATTTTCTTGTTTTGGCTTCCACTCAATCAAAACACTGATGACATCGAACCTTTGGAGAATCACATCCTATGTGCTTTATGAACTTTAAACAAAACCAATGACAATTAAAATGAAAATTGCAAATAAACGCTGTAATGTGTGAGTTTGGGAGTAACGGCGATGAAATTTCATATACATTTCAAAAGCTTCAACAACATACACACGTTTGGGTCATCATTTATCTGTTGGTTATATTATCATTATTATTTTTGTTTAGTTTGTGTTCAGTTGTTCCTCCCGAAGAAAAAGAATCAGGTAATATTATATAACAAATTATAAACAGTCGTTATTCAGTTCCTTCCTTGTTACCATTTGTTCTTCTCACGTTAAGAGGCTTTGAACAACAAATCGTTATATATTTTATAAAATTGTATTGTTTTTTAGGTGACTGGACGTTTATCGTGAACGGTCGTAAACGATCGTATGTATTACACGTCAAACAACAAGATGAAGCAAACCGATGGGCTACTGCTATACAGGAGGTACAGTTCATTACTTTGGTAGTTTTTCCTATTTCACTTGTGTCTTGGGTGATTTTCTGTTTGTTTCATGGATTTTCTTGGCTGGGCTGTCTTGGTTGAATGTTGAAACATGACACTTGTATAAAATTAATAACGATGGCATTATTGTAATCCTAGCTGACATCAATATTGATATTCTGCATGCTGAATAATCATATTTGATGCAACATTTTGGTTGTCTTTTTAGGTGATTGATTCCAAACCATTGATCGAGACGCCATTCGAGAAACTCGTCATGCTCGTGAAGGTATGTTGAAGAATAAAGTAAAATTGAATCATATGCAAAACTCTGGGCAGTTCAACTTGGAACATGGAATTACTTCTAAATAGTATTTGTACTACTTATACCGGGATAAAATAAAAGTAATAAAATGAGAACAAAAATGCTATCAAACTTCAAATTAAATTGAACGTTGTACTTGTTTATTGTACAGGACACATCGAGTGAGAATGAAGTTGAGATTATCATACGTACCAATCCAATCTTGAAATACTCCAAATTACCTCTCAAAGCTCCACTATTGGCTTTACCATATGGACATTCGCAGTCTTCTCGTAAGTAGAATCTTACCTTAGTTATGATTGCGTTCAAACACTTCTCGTAAGTAGAATCTTACCTTATAGTAATGACTGCGTTCAAAAACCTCTCGTAAGTAGAATGTTACCTTAGTTATGATTGCGTTCAAAAACCTCTCGTAAGTAGAATCTTACCTCAATGCGATTATGATTATATTTTCATTCACAGTTGTGCTATTTTTTTATTGAAAGCCGTTTATCAAGGCATTTAATTACTAACGCTTTCAGTTTCCCAGTACTAATAAATTACTTCTGCTGTTGGTTATTGGGCCCCTGCAAGCAAGTATGAGATAAGAAAACTTATTCCCAGACCCCATCAGGGGCTTTACTCGTCGTGCTATTTTTTAGAAACTTGTAAACCAATCTCCGCACTTTTGTTATGAGATTTTTGATGATGTGACCGCGCCTCCTGCAATCTGGCCAATCGCGTTCCGTTCCCAAAATAACTTCAGTTTAAAAATAGAATAAAAAGATCCCCTGATGAGTATAAAGCCCAATACGGGGGATAAGCTCTCTTACCTCATACTCTTGGTCGCTGATGCTAGCTGATGTCTTAACAGCTGATGTCTTAAGTCTGCTAACTTCCTGCTTACTAATATATAACGCAATACTATCACGCTAATATAGGCGCTGCTGAAAGGATAACATTTATTGGACCATATCAATGTGAGTATGCACGCAGGATAAGCCTTGCTCCAGGATTATTATTATTATCTCAATTATGACAGCAGGAAAGCCTCATTACAAACTCCTTCGCTACCTCGCCATCATCGTGACCATCATTATCATCATCATCATCATCATCATCATCATGAACAACAACATCGTCTAGTATTATTCGTGCACAGCATTATCATGCATAACATGTTTATAGGTGTCAAGGGTAAAGGTTACGGTACTACCGTTATTACCATGTCATCATCATCATCTAGTATGGATAAGTGCATAATAATATCCTGTAGGTGCCAAGGGTATCATGATCTAGTTTTAAGTGTACTATACCTTGGCAAAAGGTGCCAAGGATAACGGTTACAGTACTGCTATTATTACCATCTCATCACCATCATCATCTAGTACTTATAAATGCGTTATAACAACCTGTAGGTGCCAAGGGTAAAGGTTATGGTACATTCCAAGAGGAAGCAGTTCGTATCTTTTCTTCTTTACAAGAACAAGAGACTATGGGTGATCCTATTCCAGTCATACAGGTATTGATGCTCCGAAGTCTTCAGTGATCGGACTTGACTCAAGTACCTTTTGATTGATAAAAATATTAAATAGTACTAAAATTAATGTTTCAAAATTTCTTAAAGGGAATACTACAAACATGTCAAGATCTCAAGCCACTCAGAGATGAGGTGAGATATATCTTTCTGTGACATAATAATACAGCCATGTTCCCAAACAGAATAAGGTCCTTCGAACTTCGATGACAAAATTAGTTTTATAAGTTTTTTAAAATGATTTTATAAGTTTTTGAAGTCAAATGTTGTCGGGTCATTTTTTTGCAGGTATTCTGTCAGCTGATCAAGCAGACTACAATTCCGCCCGATGTTGACTCTATTGGTAACCTTAGAAATATGCAGGTATGCTGTGATTAAAGATAATAACCTCTTCTATCTGGTAAAATATTTGATTATATTTGAACATCAGTGTGGTTTAGTTGCAAAGTGCCTTTATAACGTTATCCACTAAATGAGAATTATTAATTGCATAGAAAATGTATGGATTTTTTATACCTATTTCGAAAAACGTTTAATTGTCGGGGAAAAATAAGGGAGTACCGCATTCCAGATGCAGATGTCACGACCGAGAGGTACTGTGGGATTCCAATATTGATAAGAAATTTTAAGCAGTAATTTTATTCAAAACAGCGTCATTTCCTCAAGTTGAAGATCTCTGATGGTCGATAAAATGGCATGAGTGTCTTCTGTAGCTATTAATAAAAAAAAACACACATTACCCATAGATTTTTTCAGTCGTCTAATGGACATGCGCAATCCCTCATTCTCACCGACAATGTTTTTTTTTTTTAAATAGGTGTAGTTTGCTGGATAAAGTTTATCCGCTATCTAGGCTTGTAAAGCATGTTTTGTGACATGCACTTGACCAATCAATGATCTGTTTATCCGCTATCTAGGCTTGTAAAGCATGTTGTGTGACATGCACTTGACCAATCAATGATCTGTTTATCCGCTATCTAGGCTTGTAAAGCGTGTTGTGTGACATGCACTTGACCAATCAATGATCTGTTTATCCGCTATCTAGGCTTGTAAAGCATGTTTTGTGACATGCACTTGACCAATCAATGATCTGTTTATCCGCTATCTAGGCTTGTAAAGCATGTTGTGTGACATGCACTTGACCAATCAACGATCTGTTTATCCGCTATCTAGGCTTGTAAAGCATGTTGTGTGACATGCACTTGACCAATCAATGATCTGTTTATCCGCTATCTAGGCTTGTAAAGCATGTTGTGTGACATGCACTTGACCAATCAATGATCTGTTTATCCGCTATCTAGGCTTGTAAAGCGTGTTTTGTGACATGCACTTGACCAATCAATGATCTGTTTATCCGCTATCTAGGCTTGTAAAGCGTGTTGTGTGACATGCACTTGACCAATCAATGATCTGTTTATCCGCTATCTAGGCTTGTAAAGCATGTTGTGTGACATGCACTTGACCAATCAATGATCTGTTTATCCGCTATCTAGGCTTGTAAAGCGTGTTTTGTGACATGCACTTGACCAATCAATGATCTGTTTATCCGCTATCTAGGCTTGTAAAGCGTGTTGTGTGACATGCACTTGACCAATCAATGATCTGTTTATCCGCTATCTAGGCTTGTAAAGCGTGTTGTGTGACATGCACTTGACCAATCAATGATCTGTTTATCCGCTATCTAGGCTTGTAAAGCATGTTGTGTGACATGCACTTGACCAATCAATGATCTGTTTATCCGCTATCTAGGCTTGTAAAGCATGTTGTGTGACATGCACTTGACCAATCAATGATCTGTTTACTATTGACAGGTATTAGTTTGCATGTGCTGTACTTTTATTCCAACCAGGAAATACCTCAGATATCTAAGAACTCATCTGAAAAGGTAACCATTGTTTCCAATACTTGTTTACGGCTTGGTGGGTTATAGTTTACGCATGTTTGTTGATGCGTGAGCATTTTGAGATATTGTTTTGTTTTATTGTTCATTTATTTTTTTGTCAAAAACTCATGGTTCATTTTCATACATTTTACATGTATTTACAAAATTGCAAATCGAAGTTAACATGGCATGTAACAATATCCTTTAAAGACTAGCTTCATCATATGATTTACCATAAAATACCAATGTTTCTCCTTTTCGAAAAATTGATATTTTCACACTGTAAAAATATCGTTACTATGGTTACGCCTTGAGTGTGCTTCAAAAATCTTATTGAAGTTGATTTTATGGATAATTTTATGATAAACAGAATATTGCACGAGCGCTTGGAGATACGAAATTTATTTTCTCGTGTTGAAAATATCTCTGCTCTCACTCGAAGAGAAATTTAGTATGTTCGCGCGCACAGGTAATATTCTCTATGTATCTAATGGTGACCAATTTTCCAAAACAAATCAATTGTCGCACCTTTTCTTTAGCTTGTTTAAGTGTCCGACTATTTTATCAAAACATTTGTTCTTTTTAGACTACGAGACAAGAATGCTAACACAGAAATGGCCAAGTTTGCAAGTTTTGCTCTGGAGTGTGCAAAGAGAGCACGACCAAGGTAAGTTATCATTCAACATTGATTGGTAATATATGTCGGAATTGAGAGCTGTTGACGTCTAGCAACACAACAATCGTCTATTCCGGATTGACTAGAAACGTACATCGACAAAGTTCAGTCGTCTTCGTTGTGTTGGTGAGATGTGCTATTGTAGTACGTGGTGCAAAAGAGTTGTGGGAAGAGAGGAAGAAAGCCGAAAAATGAAAGAGAAAGAAAAATAAAAGAATATGAGTGAGGAAATACTGGAATAATGAATGGTAGATCTGGTATAAGAAGACTATCGAATGAAAACCGAAAATATATTTTCCAAGTGATGCACTTCTGCAAGAAGTTGTTATTCTTGTTCTGGTTAAACGTTTTCGACTGCAAGTCACCTAATATCAACTGACATAAATAGGTGAATACAACAATTTTATCATTTTTCTCTTTTTTTATCAGAGAGTTCCCACCTTCAAGAGAGGAAATCATCGCTTTATTGGTAAGACATCTATCAAATGTCGTGCCTTTGATGTGTGTGTATGGCTTCTTTTATAACTAACTATTTGATGTGTATGGCTTCTTATGTCGACAGGGTCGTCGAGAGCTATCGGCTTTGGTTCACTGCTATGGTGGCGGTTCTTGCAAGATCACTATCAACTCTGCAACTACTGCAGGAGAGGTCAGTCCAGAAATATTTAACCACTTACTAGAGTCGTTTTCGAATGAGAATGCAAAAGGGCACTGTTACGATATCGCTACGATACGGCAGAAAATTAATTCGAATTTTTTCTTAGAAACTACGGCTACGATACGATACAGTACTGTTTCCTACTCATACGAAAACGTTTCTAATCATAATCATAACTTAGTACTTCGTAGACTAAAATAACATTTCAACATTGACTTGAGGACAAACTAAGCTGTCAGCTTTGCGTGTAGATCTTATGGTATCAGAACGTGCACATTTTTAAAGTCACAAAACACCAAACATCAATGTAGTCCTAAGCAATGGACTTTCTTGACTTACGCAATTATCAGAGTACGATGACACTAGACCCACACCGAGTATAAATAACGATGAATTTGAACAATGTAGCTGGCATTCACCAAATATTGATAGCAACTAATTTTTATATTTTATATTTTCCTTTCAAGGTAACCGAGCGACTATGTAAAGGTCTCAATCTAACTCAAGATAACAACATATTCTCGTTGTTCGAGCAATGTGGGTCCACAGAGAAAAGCATCGAAGCACGAACAGTTCTAGCAGATGTATTGTCCAAGTTTGAACGGTAATATTTTTAATGATCATTTTTGTTTAATGTATAATCACGTAATACGCACATCCTTTTTATAAAAATAAAAAAAGAACGTAACGTTCGTTAGAACAGCCAGGTTTAGAAGATAGTATATTATGGTAAACTGAAGATAACGAGGGCAATTCCGAGTACAAGCGCAGAGATGCTGATGATGATGATGGCCATAATCAGCTGTGGATGATAAATTGATGCTGGTGATAATGTTGATGATGATAGTGGCCATAATCAGCTGTGGATGATAAATTGTATGATGATGCTGATGCTGGTGGTGGTGATGAAAATGATGAAGCGATGATTATGACGATGAAGCTGATGATGATGATGATGAAGCTGATAATGATGGATAATGATGAAGCTGATGATGAAGCTGATGATGATGATGAAGCTGATAATGATGGATAATGATGAAGCTGATGATGATGATGATGATGAAGCTGATAGTGATGGATAATGATCAAGCTGATGAAACTGATGATGATGATGAAGCTGATGGTGACACTTTTCACATGATAAAACATGATGCTCTTGAACGTGATAATGATGACACCAGCTACAACATTTACTCTTGTGTGTTTGTTGCTTCTTTACAGGTACAGAGCGTTAGGACTGACAGAGGCTGGTAAGAAATGGAAGCTATTCTTTAAAGTATTCTGCTACCTTGAACCAGAGAGAGTACCTGATGAGACTGTTGAGAGTGGATTCCTTTACGAACAGGTAACAAACATCGTGAATCAGTCATGATTTCGTACGAGTTGGAAACTGTATGGTAACGATACTGCTACGATATGGGTGGTGATGTTACGATACGATATTGTTTTCCACCATACGACTTTAAATGTGACGATAATGGCAATAGAAAGGATTCACTTAATCAGTTAATTTGAATTGAAAATAAATAAAATCATCAAAATCCTTTTGAAATGGACCAAATTTTGGTACGAATTGATGACAATGATGATGACAATGAGAAAGATGGTGGTTATGGTGAAGGTGAAATGTGTCGATTAAATAGTAGTGATTATTAATGATGGTCACTACATTGGTGATGGTAACTATGACGACGAGTATGACGGTAGTTATGCTGTAATGTAGTGCTTATATATCGCTTATATAGCGATTTGCATCGTATGTCTCAATCCAGTTTACATTCCCAATATTTATAGAATGTAATCCGGTTTTTCATCATCATCATGGCCATCGTTATGATGACGATTAACAGAATACTTTTTATACTTATGATGACTGTTTCGTGCGCCATTTATACTATTGTAGTAATGTTCTTGTCACCCTCTGAATTCAGGCTTGCGATGCAATACTACAAGGGAAGTACCCAGCCCCTACTACTACTGTTTACGTATTGGCAGCTCTACGATTACAGTTCACCGATGGGGATTACCGAGCTGGAGCCTGGGTGTAAGTAGTGCGCAATACGAGTGTTTGTGCACTCTGTCTCAATTAATCTGCAAATATCTCGACTTTTGAATGGATTTCACAATATGCCCATTCACAACGTTTCTTTTTTCGTTACTTTTCTTTCCAACTCCCTCTTGCCTGTTTTTAACAGTTCTTTTTTTCATTCCTCCATTTGTCTCCGTCACTATCATCCTTTCTTTTTTTTCTTCCACAATCCATTCAGTTCTTTGTTGCCTTTGCTTTCCCTTTCTTCATTCGACAACCCTAACCCTTATTCATTTCTCCACCCCATTCAAGCTGCTGTTCGTTGTTTCATTCACCCATTAATTCAATCGTCCGTCTGTCTGTACATCCGTCGGTCCGTCATCCATCCATCGATCCATGCATTCATTCTTTCGTTCTTTTGTTCTTTCATTCTTTCATTCTTTCAGTCTTTCATTCTTTCATTCTTCCAATTTTTCATTGTTCCATTCTTTCATTTTTTTCATTCAATCACTCATTCATTATTACAGGTCCGAGCTTGAGAGTGTATATCCAATGGGAAAGTTAAAACATCCTCCAAAACAGAACAAACTATCACGTGATAAGGCGACGAGTTTTAGCATCAAAGGAACTCTACGCAAAGCAGTATCACCTTTTAAATCAGGTATAGATCTACGACAATTTACAACTATATCAAGTAAAGTTTCTCTCACGTAATTGTAACAGTTTGTAATTTCAAGCTCTCGGACCATGGTCTATCATCGTCAAGGACATTTATCTAATGGCATTGTTTCTTACGTTTTAAAGAACTTCACAAGACTGTCATTCGCAATTCATACATCGGCTGTACAAACCAGTCATTGATGATAGTAGCGGATCAAATTAAGAAAAAATATCTGCTATTTATTGTCACACAAAAATGTCATGCATTCACAATACCGATATATGTTGTAAAACGCTTCATGAGGGATACAATTATGTAAATATGCGATTTTTATTTTGTAGGAACACCTCCGCCTGAAGAGAGCGAAGAAGAGCTTAAAACAGCAACAGAAGAAGAACTTTCAGCCATAAAAAGCTCAATCTGTGAACAATGGAAAAAATTCCAGGTATTTAATGCACTGCTAATTGAGGTGCGGGTATCTTGTTGTTGCTGCTGCTGCTAGACCAACACTAATAGATCAGTAGTTACTTTTATTGTTATTGCTGTTTCCCTTGTTTTACTGTTGTAGTTCCACTTGCTGTTGCTTCTCGTGGTGCTACTTTAGTTCTTGTTACTGTTGATGCAGTTGCTGCTGTTGCTGTGCCACTGCTGTTGTCGACTATTGTCGATGCACGTTGTTGTTGTTGTTGTTTTTTCTGTTGCTACTTTAGTTCTTGTTACTGTTGATGCCGTTGCTGTTGCTGCTGTTGCTTTGCCATTGCTGTTGTCGACTATTGTCAATGCACGTTGTTGTTGTCGTTGTTTCTGTTGCTACTTTAGTTCTTGTTACTGTTGATGCCGTTGCTGCTGTTGCTGTGCCACTGCTGTTGTCGATTGTCAATACACGCTGTTGTTGTTGTTGCTGTCTGGCGTTTGGGTCTGTTGTTTTTCTTGTTTCTGTTGCTGTGGTTGTCATTGTTTTTCTCTCCGCTGTCAAGTCACACTTGCATGAAATTTATTTCTTTAATAAGTTTGCTTTGTATTAGGGAATGGATCAAGAACAGGCACAGAGACAGTACATGGAAATAGTCAAAAGCTGGCCTGGGTATGGCTCAACATTATTCGAAGTAGAGGTTAGTACCACTACTTTGACAACGATTGAGGACAAGTTGTCCTCAACCACAGACTCCCGCCATTCTTCGCATCCAAACGTAGTTCAACCTTTCTACACCCAATAACAAAAAGCTGAAATAGGCTGGTAATAAGTTGTGTAGTCTATAGAATGAGTGATAGTCTATTTTCTTTTAGACCAAAGACCCAGGCCTACCCAGTGAACTGTGGATAGGCGTTAGCTTTAAGGGCGTGGCTATCTACAAACGTGGTGACATGAGAGCACAGTGCTCCTACACGTATGAAAAGTGAGTTACTAAATTGAACAGGCCTCTTGGTCTGTTTGGCTATTTATCTTTACCTCTGTGTTGTTTTATCTATTACTGCCTGCATGTACGTCTGTTTGTCCATTTGGTTATATTGTGTTTGTCTATTCTGTATTTGTACGTATGTCTGTCTGTCAGCTTGTAATTGTCCATTGTCTGACAGTCTGTCTTTTTTTATACTTGATATACTTATATGTCCGATTGTCTATCAACAGTATCCTATCGTTTGGAGCACCTCAGCCTAATGTATACAAGATAGTAGTGGATGGGAGAGAACCAATGCTCTTTATAACAACACAGGTAAACACACTTGGTCTATTGTAGTAGTAATATATGTAGAATGGAATCAGTACAGTTTATAACAACACAGGTAAACACACTTGGTCTTTTGTAGTAGTAATATATGTAGAATGGAATCAGTGACGTTGGAGCGGTTTTAACAGATTGATGATGATGATGATGATGATGGACTTTATTTATGTGTCAGAATATTTAGCTTTGTTTAGCTAATTGGGGACACTAGGTCATATTTTATTTAAGGCCTAACGATGCTTAATATAAGAAAACTTGACAAAGTTGTGTTGGGGGCACCCTCCGCCCATAGATTAAAATGATCAGAGAATAATGTCAAATGCATTTGGTATGAATCGAACGCACGTGTTCGATTTTCTACGTTTCTAAGTTACCCTCTTCCCATAAGGACCAGCTCCCCTCCAAGTAGCCCTACTACATGTCTCCGCCCAGTAAGGTTAGTGGAAGTCACGAGACGCATTACGAAAAATCGTCTGAAAAGAAGTCCTTCTCACCTCGCTCAACCAAAATAACATCTTGGGATTCACAGCGGTAATACTGTGTTGCTGTTACCTTACTCTGGGAGCGAGCTGCGAGCGAGAAGATAGTATAATTGTTGTGTTTCCCAGGTACCCCAAATGTTTACACGCTTTTTGGAGTTCGGGTTTCCTGTGTGGACTCAATGCTGGAAACTTGGGACTTCCAGGAGTTTTTGTAGACTCGTGTTCACTTTTTTTGTTTTTGACCAAGCCCATAGTGCATTGCGTACACACAGGAAACCCAGAATCAAAAAGTTTGTATTCTAACTATACATGTGTTTTGTGACTGTAGGTGATAGAAATAGCCAAGCTAATGAAGGCGTACATCAATGAAATAGTAAGACGCAGAAGGGAAAGTAGAATTAGCCAGGTTGGCACGTCATGACACGGGCATTTCTCTCAAGAATTTATTACAGACCTACGAACAAAAGAAATATTTTACTTTACAATTATTTTCAATAGAACAGTAGTTTTTTATTAGTAATTTTCTCCAAGAGCCGGTCGATACATCCTGGTCTAGTTGTTAAATATGACAATGACAACTTATTGGTAGGGTTTATCCAGGTATAGATTACTCCAGATATTTGAATTTGAAAATCAGCTGTAAACTCCATTTACAAATTACTAAACTCATTATAACCCCCCAAAAAAACACAAATACCCGAGTTTTGTTTGAATTATCGACAAAATGACTGAATTATCCTCTAAAGACCTCTAAAGACTATCATGAAGTTAAAAAATTGAACAAAAGAGAATTCTTTGGTTGAAAAGTTAGCAATTCAAATAAAAAGGAATATTCTTCAATTATTAGTAATATAATTCGAACAGAGTTATTTGGTACTCTAGAAACCATCCATTGAATTCAGTGACAGTCGTTTTCGTTTGAGTTGAAACGATACGTTACGATACGGCCTGTATGTTTCGATCGAATATTTTCTTAGAAACTGCGGTCGATACGGTACTGTTTCCCATACGAAAAGAACTCTATAAATGTCATGTATAAAATTCAGAAATGTCAAGAAATTTCATTTTTTAAACAATTAGAATTAAAATAATGTATGATGTTATTGTAGAGTTGGTGTGCAGATGCATAAAAATTGATAGTAATAAACTGATGTTGAAAGCATATTTGTTGAGTTATTCAGTAAAAAGCCCAAATCTCTCTCTTATCAACTGAATATACACTTTCCACAAGCGTTTGTCTTTTAAACTTGTTTTTTAAATCACTTTTTTGTGGACACATTTTCATTGTTGAGTATCTTGCATGAAATGTGGTCGGAAATCAGGTATCCGTAATTGGCGATCGTTTAGGGTCATTTTTGAGCATTTTGCATGGGCTATATCCATTGTAAATGGTAATTTTGGGACATTTTTGAGCATTTTGCATGGGCTATAGTTCATTGTAGATGGTAATTTTGGGTCATTTTTGAGCATTTTGCATTGGCTATAGTCTATTGTAAATGATCATTTTGGGTCATTTTTGAGCATTTTGCATGGCTATAGTCCATTGTAAATGGTAATTTTGGGACATTTTTGAGCATTTTGCATGGGCTATAGTCCATTGTAGATGGTAAGTTTGGGTCATTTTTGAGCATTTTGCATGGGCTATAGTCCATCATAAATCGATGTTTTGGGTCATTTTTGAGCATTTTGCATGGGCTATAGTCCATTGTAGATGGTAATTTTGGGTCATTTTTGAGCATTTTGCATGGGCTATAGTCCATTGTAAATGGTAATTTTGGGACATTTTTGAGCATTTTGCATGGGCTATAGTCCATTGTAGATGGTAATTTTGGGTCATTTTTTAGCATTTTGCACGGGCTATAGTCCATTGTAGATGGTAATTTTGGGTCATTTTTGAGCATTTTGCATGGCTATAGTTCATCGTAAATGGTAATTTTGGGACATTTGTGAGCATTTTGCATGGGCTATAGTCCATTGTAAATGGTAATTTTGGGACATTTTTGAGCATTTTGCATGGGTTAAGTCCATTGTAGATGGTAGTTTTGGGTCATTTTTGAGCATTTTGCATGGCTATAGTCCATTGTAAATGGTAATTTTGGGACATTTTTGAGCATTTTGCATGGGCTATAGTCCATTGTAGATGGTAAGTTTGGGTCATTTTTGAGCATTTTGCACGGGCTATAGTCCATTGTAGATGGTAATTTTGGGTCATTTTTGAGCATTTTGCATGGCTATAGTTCATCGTAAATGGTAATTTTGGAACATTTGTGAGCATTTTGCATGGCTATAGTTCATCGTAAATGGTAATTTTGGGTCATTTTTGAGCATTTTGCATGGGCTATAGTCTAAGTAGTTGGTTTAGGTCATTTTTTGAGAATTTTGCATTGGCTATAGTCTATTGTAAATGATCATTTTGGGACACTTTTGAGCATTTTGCATGGGCTATAGTCTATTGTAAATATCGTTGTTTCGGGTCATTTGTAAGCATTTTTCGTGTGCTAGTTTTGCATCATTCTTGAACGTTGTGTATGCGCTTTCCTGAGTTCATCGTAAATCGTCCGGTTTGGGATCATTTTCAGTAGTTTTACAGAAGACAATCAATGCATGAGCGAACAGATAACGCTAGTTTAATTCACACATTTGTTACACAATACAGGAATAGTCATTATCAATAAATATATCTCAATGGAGGAGATGTGTGTTTCTGTGTGTAGAGGACAAAGAGTATCATAAGTGAAAAAACACTGAATTAACTTTGAACTACGATAACATTCATAGTCGTTTTCGCACAATTGGGAAACGGTACCGCACCGCTGATAGTACAACCAACGATTCAATATTGTTTGTTTAAAAATTAAGATACGATACGTAGGTTTCCCACTTTTACGAAATCCACTTTTATATCTCTCGGAGCCATTATGGTAGAGTATTATTTTACAAAGCGTTATTATTGCAACTATAGGAAAACCGTAAATGTAACAAATTGCCAGTTATATTTGAATTTTTTGAGACTTTGTCTCATTAATATATTGCAATTAATAGTTCTGCAATTCTCATTATAGACTTGATACTGACTGGACAAATTACCTTTTTACCAACAACTGATTAGCCAACTTAATGCCATTTTCGTTGTTTCACAATCGATTTGTCCAATCAATTTCAACATTGAAGATGAGAAAGTGAAATGGATACGAAACTAAAATGGCTTGAAATAAATAATGAACAATAGGCTTTTTTAAGGACCCAGTATACACCATTTTAGTGGAGCAATTCGTACTCAGCATCCAGCATTCTGTACGTATAGTCACGAACACGTCCTGATAACTGAGCCCAATTGGTGCAGGTCTAAAATACTTACAGTGATAAATAACTACCAACACTTCTCTTTTACCATTTAGGTCCTGTTTATGTGAGGCGAGCCAGCCCGGTTAAGCGGGCTGGTTTCTTTTGTTTTTACGCTCTGATAGCTTGAACTCAAAAGAAACCAGCCCGCTAAACCGGGCTGGCTCACTCCATATAAACAGGCTCTTAGACCTTCTTCAAAAACGTCTGCAAGCTCACACTTTAACGACTTACTAGGACTTGAAAAGAGGCACTCTTCAAGTCTGCTAAATAAGTTACTGCAAATTCAAAATTTCCATATCTTTTGAATACCCAGTTGCAAAGATTTGCATAGATTTTGAGTTTGGATTTCCCTACAATCTTTCAAGAGTTCGTGCAAGTCGATGGAAATGGGTGTTTAAATGAGATCACAATTTTGAACTTGCGACAACTTCTAAAGAGTTGTGCAGTCTTGTTTCAAGTCGATGCAAGTCGACCGTAGTTCAAACGGCTCAAACTATTAGGCGGAGGTCAGTGTGGTTTGGCTACGATACAGCCTTCATCGACACCATGCAGTATATGTTTTGTACTGTCAGATATAACGTTGTGATCACCAAAAGACAACAGGTCATCACTAGGAATGATGGATAAAAGTCATGGCAGCATGCATCTTGGACAGTCAAAAAAATGAATATCGAATTTTTTTAAAAATCCATGGAGCGAGCAGAAAGCAAATCAAGTCATAATCTTGTCAACTGGTGCAATAATTATGACAGTAATATTTATACCCATAGTTCTCAGCAGTCTTGGAATGACCTACTACTGCCTTTTGGTGATGACAATGTTATTTGAAATAGCTATATGCGTGATACTTCGCGCCACATAACAAAGCTATCTAGTGGTTTGTTCTACGTCAACAGCTTCCACACCATCTCTAACATGCTGTTCTTGATTGTCAACTGTTTGTACGTTATGTTTATTGTCTTCATTTTGTGCAATATTGTCTTCTCTTTTTACATCGTCATGGTTATTGTTATATTCATTTAGATTACTCTCGTTTTGTTCGTTAGTGAATTCAGTGTATTCAGGGAACGTCGCATTGCTTTCTACGACATCAATGACTTGACCGACAGTGTTTTGTTCAATTTCATCAGTTTTTTCTTCACTCTTGTTTATATTGTTTGAACTGCTTTCTTCATTGTAGCTGCCCTCGTTTTGTCCATTGCCATCCGTGTCGACATTTTCTGAATCCTCAATGTCAGATTTCTGTTCATTCTGATAATCAATGTCTTTCCTTCTCTCTTCTTTTAATTTGTGATTCATATCATTTTCTTCTTTATTAAATTCGTCCTTAGTAATTTTGTCGGAACCTCCGTTGGTGATGTTGCCCACGTCGTTTTGTTCTGCGAGTGATTCTTTCTGCCCATTACAGACGCGCAAGCAAGCACGGCTACCCTTATCATCATCGACATTTTCTTCATCAATATGTACATTATTCTGAACAATCTCATTTACAATTTCAGCCTTGTCATCGGCATCATCCTGTTTTTGACCATCATTTCGGATGGGATCGAACACACGGTCGTTACTGTGTTCAGTGCAATCAACATCGATAGCGGTTTCGCTTTGCAGAGTTGAACCACAACCGACGGTGTCGTCAGTTTCTGATCCGTTTTGATCACTATTGTCAGTATTAAGATCATCTTCATCATCATCGTCATCACCTATATCAATTTTTACAACATAATCATCATCATCATCTTGTGCACTGCCATCAGGAGGAAGAACGTTGTCTTCTGTCTTTGTATTATTTTCGTTGACAGCTTCAGAGCATTCAGCACCAACACCGTCCTGCCTCGGACCAGCCAAGTCAACCTGGCTTTTCCTCAGCTCGTGAATTTCGTCGCTTATACTTTCTAGCTTACGTAATGATCTCGAGTAGTCTTTCTTGGAGTTTTTTAAACGTTGTTGCAGGGATAGAATTTTTTCCTTGTGACCCTGAAATGTGGATGAAATAGAATGTTGACACCTAAATTAAAAGTGCGATGATGATAGTGATGATGATGATGATTACAACTGATGATGGATGCAGTGAAGATGGTGATGCTGATAGTATCGATGCTGGTGTTGATGATGATGGCAATGGTGACGATGGTGGTGGTGATTATGATGATGAAGATGATGATGAAGATGAAGATGAAGATGATGATGATGGTAATGCTGTTGATGATGATGGTGATGAAGGCGATGATGGTGAAGGTAATGTACAATTTTACAGATCGTAATTTGTGATGATTATCCAACAATGGGATGAAATCAATAAATCAGGGCCGTAACCAAGGGGGGTGCACGTGCACCCCCCAAGAAAAATAAAGGTCCGCTCCGGTCCATCTCCATTTTTTTATTATAAGAATTTCTTTCTTAGATTTGGAATCAAGAGCACAGAACTAGAATAATCACCGAAAATACAAAGAATAAAGTCATTCAAAACAACTGTAAAGCGCAATAAGAGCAGTAAATTGTGATACATACAGGTTTTCGTGGTTTTTGGAAAGCACGCCAATTTTTGAAAAAACATGACAGCTACTAATAAAAAAGGCTATTAAAAACCATTAGTGGTCCAGGATTTTTTTATGTGCACCCCCCTTGTAAACGTTCTGGTTACGGCCCTGTAAATAATATAATTCATAATATTCCATTAAGAATGATGTGACATTTTTGACGTACAAAAAGGTAGAGAATTTACAGAAAATGTGTACAACTGATTATTTACTATTGTTAAAAACTAACCTCCAAGACTTCCATGTATTTATCTCTTAAGTCATAATAGACCCTAAATGAAAAAGGAAAAAACAGCTTTTACCTCCAACAAAGACATAATTGCTAGGCAATAACAATTTCCACTCAATGGCTATCATTTTTGTAACCATCAGTACCAAAATATATTAAAATAAATATTAATTATTCAATATGATCGATAAAAGTTATGTTCAATTTTACTTCCATTCATTTTTTCAAAATTAAAACATACAATCTTTTAATGATTTTTTTCAAATACTTGTATCATTTTGATAACTATGAAGAGACCTTTGATTTAAAGTCTCTGATTTTATTTCAACCGTACAGTGTCACAAACAGCATTTACTCTCTCAATATTCATCGAATTTCATAGTAACAAGTTGATTTTACTTCAAGATTTTGATGTTTGCACTCTATACAGAAGAAACACACAGTATGTGTAACAGAATATGCCTGCAGCTGCATTTTAATAATATTTTTCTCAGTGTTTCCCTTTGGTAATTGTGAAACACCATAATTAAGATGAATTGGTACTTGCAATGTCCTGTCAAATTGAAAAAATCACTCTTAAAAAAATTATATTCAGTTATATTTAGGTTTTTAATTCCAAAATGAACAATATTATTGTCAGTTGGTGATCTCTGAAATTACATTAGATGGAGAAACTTAGAAAGAAGCAATTTTGGAAGGCACATTCATTTTGAAAGAATAATAGGTCAGAACAGAGCTGTAGGAGTTAAGTTTTGAACTGATGAGAAATGAACATTTGTTTTAAAAATACATATCAAACCATATTAGATCAAGCAGTGCCTTGGCACTTACACTTTTCATGGCTCATTAACCATGGAATGAATTTAATATGAAGATATTTTTAATATTCTGATATTTTATCTTTCAAATCATAGTTATTCATTTGCTGTTCTATCAATCAATGAGTCAGTTAACCCATCCTTTCATTTATTCATTCACTCTTCAAAACAATACCAAGCCAGCAATTAGTGTCAATCAAATAACAGATAACATCAACAGCTTGGAATTCATATGCCAGTAGCTAGCTTTCACACATGTGATATGAAAGCATAATAACATATACCAGTAGTTTTAATGTCACATGAAAAATCTGATAAGATTTACCTTGATTTACTAATAGATGATTTTAGTTTGATCTTCATGTCCGATATTTCTTTGTTGGCCTTTGTGAGTTTCTGTGCTGTATGTAGATGCTCTCTTTCATTTTGCTGTTTTTGAAGCTCTGAATCCATGACCTAGTCAACAGCAAATACAATTTGTATGATTATATTGTGCTGCAGTTGGTGCCAAAGTATGTGGATGGCTATCATATCATAGCTGCTGTAAATCAGTTTGAAATGGGAATGCAATAGAGCTAAAACCCAGAGGGGAGGGGGATCAACATTGTACCAATGCGCATCAAAATAGAGTCATGATGCTTTAAACACTGAAATTGTATTCCCAAAGGCTGGGAAAAGCTGTCACTTTAAATAACACTTAGTGAAAATATGTATTTTTCTTTGCTATTCCCATGGGTTCATGGGCCAGGCTTTCAGTATACTTACACATTGCATAAAAAATAAAATGTTATTTCAAGTAATGTAATGATGTGCTTATGACAATTAAGTTAGCATTTTATGTAAATACAATGAATGCTGCAAATAATAAGTTACAAAATAATGTTAATAAATGTTCCATAATGTTACCTTTTAACCACAATGTTACAATATTATTAACCCAAACCTACTTGATGACAAATATTGCTTAGTGAAGAAAGAAAATTAAATAGAATGGCACATTTGATAAATTTAATTTACTTTCCTCAGACAACAATGAATTTGCTTTATATACCCTCTCTAATTTGTGTTTTTGAAATCTTCACTTTTTCATATCTCTGACTCTAAACTGACAGTTAGACACTGAATTTTACCTGCCTACAAATATGTCTAACCATAAATAAACTTCAATGTTATCCAATGACAAAGGACAATGATCAACAATTTATGGTATCTCAAGGTCGAAGATTGTTCTTAATTTGTCCCTGACTGATAAACTAAATGTCATGGTTTTACAATGATCAGGAAATAGAGATCAAATATATCCTGTTTATGTGCTTTTGCCATACAGTACAAAACAATGATATTGAGATAAGAAAGACTAGCTACTGACTTTGCCTTTTACATATATCTACTGGTATTTACAGAAAAACAGAATGTTGTTTACTATGACTGCAACTAGTTGCAAAGTTTTCAATTTTCAAAGCAAAATCAGCACAAACATTGTGAACACTATGATCTCTGCCCATTGGATAGCGAGGCCATCTGCTATGATATTTGATACTGTGACATTACTACTAATTGTGCACAAGCTATCAATGCATCAGTCTTACTTTCTTAATGGCCTTATTCAACATCTCCTGCCAAGTATGATCTAATGTTTTGTGCTCCGTTGACGTAGATGCAAGCTTTTGTTCTGCATGTGCCACAGCTAGTTTAGCAGCCTGGTGCTGACTGCATGCTCTTTCATAGTTCAGTGCTGCTTTTTGGGTCTCTACCTGGAGCTGAAAATTTTGAAAAGGGTGCTATTTCATTGAGGATATGTGCGATGTGAATAAGCATAATAAGAGAAAAAATATCAAATTTCCTTGAGAATAGAATTCATCAAACCAACCATGCTGGCAATGAACTGTTATACACAAGCAGCGTTTATAGAGAATAAAACTTCAGATAAATTAAAATAACAATGTAAACAGAAAAAATATAAAAAATGGGCTTATTTTTAGAGAGACTGTTTCATGACTAGTACTATATCAAATTGATTTCATATATTTTTTATCTTGACATTCTACTGGGAATTTCATGATGGCAGTTTAGAACTCAACAAACTCTTATAGATAGAGAATGAATTAATGAATGGGCAAAAGGACGGATGGATGGATGGATGGATGGACAAGTAAATGAATGAGTGAGTACTGAATGAGTGAGTAGTGAATGAATAAATGAATGAATGAATGAATGAATGAATGAATGAATGAATGAATGAATGAATGAATGAAACATTTGAGGTCGATATTTGATGTGATGTCAAAAGAAAGTGAAAGAGCCGTTGATTCAGTCACATAAATTGTAAGGTGAGCGGTGAAGGCAGTCTTCGTGGATGTCACAATGCTTTTAGAGCAATTATCAGTAAGTTGTTTTGTAGGTTGACATGATTCGCAATCACTTCCTAATCGTTGCTTCCGTTGTATCACACGAACATCACTAACTAGCAAATTGTATTTTCTTATTTGTTTTACCTTTTTTGCATATTCCAATTTCTCAAAGTACGGCCTTGAACGTTTGACACATTTTCCAAGAATATTAGATTGGGTTTTCAACACAAATGCAGACTCGCTTAGTGTCTGTCTAAACACAGCGTGCATCTCCTGTCAAATAGCAAAAACAATTTATCGGCTTAGAAGAAGATTCCCAACGAGAAACAATCATAATTGTTGACATTTGAAACGTTCGCGGTACGTTGTGTTTACACTTTATAAATAAATTGCCCAGCCGGCCAGCGCACCAAATTAGCATTTTGGTTTTACCACACCGATTTATGGCTTTACGATAAAATGGTGTATTAACCATTTAAACGTAGAGTGAAGTGCATCAAAAGAGCGATAAAAGAATAGGTATCAAAGTAGTAAAAATAAAATGAAAATTTGATGAGATTAAATTCTTAAGAAAATTGATGCGGAATAATTTCCCTTCGACTGTTCGTTTGTTGTGGACATCCGTACCTCTAATTCTTGCTCAACATCGTTTATCTCCGTTGTCGCTGAGTTCAGACTGTCCAATTCGATCTAGAAAATGTTAAATAATCAAGAGAAACGAATTTATTCACTTGGCATACAGAATGTTTGAAAGAGTTGCTTATAGTAAACAATGAAAAGCTTCGATTTGTTCTAAGACGAATTACCTTTACTCGCGGGTCTAGCATTTCATCATTTTCGTCTTCATCGCCGCTATTTTCCTCAGATTGTGTGCTCTCGAGGGAACAGGACGTCTGTGTGGAGCTCATCTTTGTAATAAAGGTTTTCGCTCTCTCCTGAAGAGATTTTATAAGCTCGGCAGGTTATGATGCAAAGGATCATGCGATACAAATGACTTGCTTACCCCACCCTACAGGTGGATTAGCTGTCAGAAACCAGGAACGCCTTGTCGCTTTCTGCATTTCACTTGGTAAAAAACTCTCCGGAATTCCAGGAATGGATCTAGGATTTTTGTTGAGTAGTTCCACATTTAAAATTACCCATGTGTCCACCGAAGGTGAGAGTTCCAAGGTGGGGGGGATTCGGGGCCATGCCCCGGGGAGGGGGGGGGGGTACTCCCTTCAGATCTGGGTAGGGGTGTTCCGCTGGGATCTTGTAGAGGTTACCCTGTTTATGACAAAAAATACCTAACTTCCATACCCTGTTTATGACGAATTACAATTGTTTACGAACATTATATGATTTGTATAAATATATCAATTCAGACACACGTCCTGTTCTTATCTTTTTTTAAAGTCAACGATCTTATTCCTGCCGATTTCCTAAATGCAAAAGAATTTCTCTCATTTTTTGGGCCCTGAGTATGACAGGAAGTTTGGATTAAATCGGAAATAGAGTAGAATTGGATACCCTGTTCATGACACCAAGGTCGAAAAACCATACCCTGTTCAGCGGATCATCCCCGTATAGTCGATATAGGGTAGTACCCCCCCCGGGGGCCATGCTCCCTCGGGAAATTTTGTGCTTTCTGAATTCTCCAACCTTCTCCACTCTAGCTCTACATTGAATTCGACCCATACCTTAAAATCCACATCATTGAACTGGGGGTAAAGAGAAGTCCAAGTTTTCTGGAGGACATGTAATGTATTCTTTTATTAAGTAGCAGCCTGTGGAAATGTTGAATCTGGATGTGTTGAAAGACAATTGAATTAATATTATACACACAATTGAGGCCACGACTGTGTTAAACAGAACTCTGAACTGCACTATTAGGGTGTGGCTTCAGCCAATTCAACACTTGAAAATGACATGGTCATCAAAATGTATTCTGGTTCAGGGTGGTTTGGGTTCATGGTGATCTCATTATACCTTTTACTAAAGATGCACCATGGTACATCCACTGAATTGCCTTTCGAAGAGAGTGAGACAATGGAGGGGGCTCCCATATATTGGAGGACAGGGATGCTCATCGTACCTTTTAGGGGTCAAAATTAAAGATCTGGTACCTTTAAGGGTCTCTTTAAGGTTTTCACACTTTAAGAATTATGGTAATTCCATAGAAATAACACTAGCCATAGGATTTTCTAGTATTCTTTTGCTTTTGTTTAAATTATAATCCAATTCCCCTTTTCTATTTGCTAGCATAGTAATGAATCCCAAGAGTGAATTCCATTATATTCTTACCGCTTCCAATTCAATTTCCCATGACAGATCAATGTGGATAGAAAATGACTTGACAAATCACTCATCAGACAGCATTCAATAAAGAACCACATGACAAGTCAAAAAACTTTATTATAAAATTTCTAACTAGATTATAACTCGAAATTACTAATTATAATAAGTCTTAGAATGCATGACATGATAGAGAAGGTCAAAACAAAAAGTTATTTTATCAAAGAGCAGTATAGAAACGTTATTTAATTCTATATTTTATCTAGCATACCAGGTCATACCTATTCTGAGAAACTCTTTTACCCCCCCTGGGAGTTAACAAATTTCAGTATTTGCACTGTGCATGAAAAACAATATACATTGACATATGGAATGCATTGCAAGACTATCAATTATTTTAATTAATCATTAATAACATTATTTGTTGAAATATTTAAACATACAATATTATCTTACATGTAACAATTATTGAAATTGAGAAAACCTTAGTCACTTGAAACTATTGCTTTTGAATAACTAATAAATTAATTAAAACTTTTAGCATAGGAGAGGTTTATGCCTGCTGTACACAAAAATAAAATTAAAAATATCTAAGCTGAAAAATAACTTTTTTTGAAAAAATATACTCACAGTAAAAGTTTGCAAAACAGCTTCAATCTGCAATTATTAAGTTGCTTGAAATATCACTTTTTAGAAATAACAATGGTCATTTGATAGACGAAACAAATACTATTGTATTCAGCTTTTAAACTTGCTTAAAGAAATAAAACCAACTCAACTATAAAACGGTTTTTTGTACTTTTTTATGTGATATGTTATGTGTTGCTCATTTTGACTTTTTACAACCTGTGAACAATTGCAGTATATAGCAGCAAAAATAAAATCTTCCTAAAGAGCCATACATTGGAAAATCTTTCTTGTAACCACAAAAATCATATGAAGTTCAGAGAATTGTGAGGATCTGTTCATACACATTGGACAATGCATTTTCTATGTCCAGTACTGTTCAAAATGCTTTGCACAATCTATTGACACAACACACATTGCTACCTAATATTCTCCTTAGTGTCAGTTATTTCTCATGTAAAACAGATAAACACAGTACTATATAATCACTCTACCAATCCAGAATTAATAACTTCTCTGTATGACAAACTGTGAACACCCTGACATAGTGGTGCAGCTATTGATGCTAACACCAGAAGTTCTCATCTTGAGAAAGCTTTTTTGAAGAAAATGTCCAATGCTACTTGATCATATAATATTTTCAGTTTTTAACCACGACAATGGCTTGCTATATAATATCCTAATGCTGTTGATGGTCAACGTTCTGCAATGCCAGGTCCATTGCATGTCTTTCTGTTCCTAAGCAGTCAGAACTAATGAATATCCAATTCTTTTTGTTTCAAATTCAATCCTTGCTGGACTAGTATTGCAACACTTTTGACAGAGAAGTAGTTAATCAAAAGGTTGTTTTTCTTTCTTTGACTCTTTCATCATTTCTTCTCGTTCAGCATCAGTTATGTTACCATCAAACTTCTTTCTCTTGAAGAATCCAAGCTTGAAAGAAACAATAATATTAATTAGATGATGACACTAATAGTTCTCTAATTGAGAGCTCCATCTTTATGATCTCCAAACAGAAGAGGAGTAAGGCAAATACTGTAGCATGATGTGATGCAGAGATGGTGGTGTGGGCCTAGATGTTTACTTATTTTCTCTAATAATGAAGGCAATTATTTAAAAGCTTTGCCTTTGATGAATTGAGGGAATGTATGTGGGAGGGAGGGGTTGGAGGGGGATTTGACTTGCAGCACCACCTTCCAAACAACTTTAGTGCAGTCCATAGGTCATTCTCTCTCTGGATTAATGAGAACTTTGCTTATCATAAGTGATGCTTGACTTTCTCATTTCTTACTTATATTTGTTTATATCCTTTTTGTTTAGCTTGTTTTTTTTCTCTTTTCACTCATTTATCGCCTTATTTTTTATCACTATGTAAACCCTTCCATTCTTGTATTACTCTGATGAAGGACTAACATCAATGTCAATATCACCATCATCCCTTTATGGTGTCAAAATGACAAACATATTTTATAAATTATTATCTCTTATACATGAGATGATTGATGTGGAGGCTTTGTCCAGCACATACCTTCCACAGTATGAGAATAATAATCACTAAGACTAGGATTGCACCAACTACAGCTACTGGAATAACCCATCCTGGTAATTCTGCTTTACGTTTTGCTGTAAAACCAGGATTGATCTGGGTAATGATCTGTTGAGATAACACACACATATATGGATATTATTCAATTGAATTTGTGCCCAAAGATTGGATAGTTTACATTTTGCTATAAAACCAGGATTGACCTGGGTAACACACACAAATATGGATATTATTCAATTGAATTTGTGCCCAAAGATTGGATAGTTTACATTTTGCTATAAAACCAGGATTGACCTGGGTAACACACACAAATATGGATATTATTCAATTGAATTTGTGCCCAAAGATTGGATAGTTTACATTTTGCTATAAAACCAGGATTGACCTGGGTAACACACACAAATATGGATATTATTCAATTGAATTTGTGCCCAAAGATTGGATAGTTTACATTTTGCTATAAAACCAGGATTGACCTGGGTAACACACACAAATATGGATATTATTCAATTGAATTTGTGCCCAAAGAGTGGATAGTGCTATACCCAGGATATATCCCTAAATAGCAGAGAAATTATATACAAATTGTATGCAATGGGTAGCTCTTATTGAAGGCCTATTTCCACTACAATCAATTTTAGCATGGTACTCAGGACTATGTATGTAGACAAATATGTTTTCGCACAGTACTGCCTTTTGTGAACACATTTTTTTAGGTATGTAGACCTAAAATTTGCTCACTCCAGCATATATCAGCCCAAAATTGTCATGATATTAATAATCATAATCAAGAGGTTTACCATAGCATCGTTGTTGTCAGGGTTCTGTTCTTGCACAAAGGTTACTAATGTTCTAACTTTTGCTCTTGATATCACCTTGGCATATTCACCATAATAATCCTGGAATATGTATCATAGGAAAGTTGTTAATGCAAGGACAAGTTACATCCCAATCAACGTATTGCAATGAATTAATGGTTGTTTGTGGTGGTACACCAATATGCAATGTGACTACCATAATACAACACAGTAGAAGAAAGGCAACATTGCACCATTAAAAACTGCACTTTACCATTTAAATTTGTACTTTTAGAATTAACAGATTGTGTGACAAATATATCCCCATACTTCTGCCTTTCTTTTAAACCAATCGCAATTGATTGGCTGAAATGTAGACACAGGAGTGTGCATACACATAAAACTGTTTGTACATTGGTCAACATAAAACTTCATAACATACCTCTAAGAAAGTACCATTCCATAATCTAGACCTTATGGTGAACTTCACTTCATCTCCCTTTGAAAGCTTAGTCATTGTACATCTTATAGGAGTACAACGGGCAGTTTGTTCTTTAGATTGACAGTCCTATGATAAACAGGAACACAAACTTATCGTGCATGCTCACCAGAATTTAAAGTTTTTACAATTGAGCTTTGTTGATAACTAATTATCAAAAATGCCTATACAGAATCATAATATAAGATCCCGACCCTGACCAAATCACTTCAGTTCAAGCAAGAAAAACACCTCAAATACACTGTTGAATATTTCTGTCTGTGTTAGTAATCAAACAAGGACCACAGAGGTAGAGAACTCTGACTAACTGTTATGGTAACTTACTTACCAATATAATGTTAGCTTTACCACCTTTCTTGACTGGTTCTGCTGTTTCACGTTTCTCTTTACTTTCTTTTGCCTGTATTTGTTCAGATTGTAATCCTCTTCTCTTTCTCACTAAAGTATCTTGTGAAAGAATCTCTGTATCATTGCCACTTGATGCTAGTGTCTTTGGCTCTTTCTGCACACAAGAAACAATGCACAAAACAATTTATGATGTTGAAACTAATAACACTAACAGCACTTTGTAATAAGAAAACTTGGTTAAATTGCCAGACGTTTGAGATATGAAACTAAGTTAAGGCGGGAAGAGTCCAGTACTCTCCTACACTCAATTACTGCTGCAATGATAACTGGTATCAGACCTTGCAAGGGAGGGGAGGACGAATGGAATAACATGATTTATTGATGCTGGATAATAAAAAACTCACCCTTAATCCCAGAAGGTTAATTTGGTCTGGTAAAAAGTGGCATTGTCCTCTTCCAGTGACCTATCCATATTAAAATACATGTAAGAATATTACTATGATTTATTAGAAACGTTGACCGTCTGTCATCCTTTAAGTGTGAGCTTAAGACACATCTTCTTAAAGTGTACCTTTTGATTTGTAATTGTTTTATGTATGGAAACTTTATTGTAAATCTTTCTTATTATTATTATTCATTACAAAAAATTAATTTACAGCGCTTAGAGCATATTTGTATGAGCAGTATATAAATATTTATTATTATTATTATTATTATTATTATTAATATTATTATTATTATCATAATTATGTTTTTATAGAAAACATCTGGTTTCAAAGTACACTTTATCGTTGTAGATGAGAACATAGATGTAAGGCAATGTACACAATGTTATTGTTGGTAAATAGGTATTTGGTTATTTTGAAGCCCTGAAGAAACACTAAGGTCCTTTCTAAAAATTTATCATGTGTAACTACATTTAACTTGGTACCAGGGGCCGGTTGTATGAAGCCTGAATAAAGTTATCCACTGGATAAAGTTATCCACTCCATAGGATTTCTTTAGAATTTATCCACTGGATAGCGATTTATACAGTGGATAGCGCTATTCAGGCTTCGTACAACTGACCCCAGAGCTCAATAAATTATTAGACTGAAACACATCTTACCAACACCTCCATGAGATACAACAGATGTTTACCATTCTTTGTCTCATAGGGCCATTGAATAACAATCTCTGCTTCTGGAACAAGATCTGGACCAAGATTCTCAACCTGGAAATATGGAATCACCCTTAATATTAGATGAACCAACATATGGGACAATCCTAATTATAAAGATAATGAAAAACATTTTTTGTCTTGTTGTTTATTACTGGGCAAAGTTCTGACAATTAATTTTTTAGTCAAGCGGCTAAAAATGATACCATAGCTAGCTATCAAAAAACTTTATTTTGGTATCATTTTTTTTTTTCAAACAACAAACAAATATTAGAACCATGTTTTGAAAAGGAGGGTGATGGTATGACACATTTGATTGTGACTGACAAGCAGTACTTACAACATAAATGTGCTTGACTTCATTTCCAATGTCTTCTTCGCTCAACATGGCACTCTCGCCAACGACTGTACCACCATATAGGACTTGTTCTTGTGCATTGCCTCTGAAATAATAGTAAGTAACACACTGTGTTGTAACGATACATAATATGATATGCAGTAGCAATATGGTATGGTGTGGTATGGTATGTGTGGTATGGTATGGTATGATATGATATGCAGTAACAATATGGTGTGGTGTGGTGTGGTATGGTATGTGTGGTATGGTATGGTATGATATGATATGCAGTAACAATATGGTATGGTGTGGTGTGGTTTGCTAATGTGTGGTGTGGTGTGGTATGGTGTGTGATATGGTATGGTGTGGTGTGGTATGCTATGGTGTGGTATGGTGTAGTGTGATATGGTATGGTGTGGTATGCTATGGTGTGGTGTGGTATGCTATGGTGTGGTGTGGTGTGGTATGGTGTAGTGTGATATGGTATGATGTGGTATGCTATGGTGTGGTGTGGTGTGTGGTGTGGTATGCTATGGTGTGGTATGGTGTGTGGTGTGGTATGGTATGGTGTAGTGTGATATGGTATGGTATGGTGTGGTATACTATGGTGTGGTGTGGTGTGTGGTGTGGTATGGTATGGTGTAGTGTGATATGGTATGGTGTGGTATGCTATGGTGTGGTGTGGTATGCTATGGTGTGGTGTGGTATGGTATGGTGTGGTGTGGTATGGTGTGTGGTGTGGTATGGTATGGTGTAGTGTGATATGGTATGGTATGGTGTGGTATACTATGGTGTGGTGTGGTGTGGTGTGTGGTGTGGTATGGTATGGTGTAGTGTGATATGGTATGGTGTGGTATGCTATGGTGTGGTGTGGTATGCTATGGTGTGGTGTGGTGTGGTATGGTATGGTGTGGTGTGGTATGGTGTGTGGTGTGGTATGGTATGGTGTAGTGTGATATGGTATGGTATGGTGTGGTATACTATGGTGTGGTGTGGTGTGTGGTGTGGTATGGTATGGTGTAGTGTGATATGGTATTGTGTGGTATGCTATGGTATGGTGTGGTATGCTATGGTGTGGTGTGTGGTATGGTATGGTGCAGTATGATATGGTATTGTGTGGTATGCTATGGTGTGGTGTGGTATGCTATGGTGTGGTGTGTGGTATGGTATGGTGTAGTGTGATATGGTATGGTGTGGTATGCTATGGTGTGGTGTGGTATGCTATGGTGTGGTGTGTGGTATGGTATGGTGTAGTATTATATGGTATTGTGTGGCGTGGCGTGGCATGGTATAGCATGGAAATTTACCCACCTGTATCCAGTAACTTGCAAGTCAGCTTTGGATACAATGGAAACATTTAGACTGATGATATTATCTGCCATTTGTTGTGGGGTTTCAGGATTAGCACTAGATCAAAACAAACACATCTTGTTACTCAATCAACATAATAAAAATATCGTTAGAAACAAAGATGACTTCTTTCACTCTGTCTCTGGTTGGGTAGCTTGTAGTGCACTGAAACACTTGTGAATGGACTAAAAGAGGAGAAAGCAAGTGGAATTGACATGCCAAGAGAAGATGTTGCTTTTAGCCAAAGGCACTATAACTGATGTTAAATAAAAAAAATGCTTTCTCTTTTCAATGTATTGTTCTTACCTAACTACTTTGAGTTGAATTGGTAAGAAATCTTCTGATTTACTGAAACCACCAGTGTTAAGAATTACTTTGAGACTTTTCTGTTGAGTAAAACATATGACACAAATATTTAATAAAGATGTAAAAACATGGCATTTTTTTCAATTATCTTACATCTTTTTAGTTTGGTTTATTGGCTCATTAATGCAAGGTTAAAATGTGGCTACTTCTTCAAATATGGTTCTGCCCTAATTTATCAATTAAAAGCAACAATATAAGTAACAAATTTACTGCTGATGTTTCTATAATCCAGGCTTGACCTGACCAATGATGCTCAGAATGAACCAAGACACTGGGATAGCAAATAATATTGTCTCGAGTGTGTGTGGCCTATTGTACTGTATAAACACAAATGATGGAAGAATGGTATACCTTTTCCTTGTTTTTCAGTGGATTAGCTAGAGGAACAATGTACACATTTGTAGTGTTATCATCCTCAGCTACTTTAGAAGTGACTTGATGGCTGATTGAGAATGGTTTCTGTAAAATGAATTAACATAACATGTAATTAACAAAATCTGGCTACCATGAACAAATGTCATCAGATGATCAGACTTCACAAAGGAAACATCACACAGCCAATTGCTTTGAACAACAACCTCTGACCTATGCTCTTTGCCAGTACAACCACTTATTACTTGTAACCAAGTATAGTTACTGTGACAGAGCTATTGGTTTTGAATCACAAAGCAAGAAGATATATATTTCAGGAAACTGTGATAGGACTATTTATTTTAATAATACCTTGCTTGAATCAGTGGTGTCATCTACTGTCTCTACATAGACACCCTCAGGAATAGTAATATGAAGTTCACTGTTATATGCCGATTCACCATTATTAGACACTGTTATATCCATGGGAAAACCTTCACCACCTACAGCAAGTGTTCTACAGAGAAAGCAAAATATTACAATATACAGTCATTATCATCCCTGGGGCTCCAGGGATAAACCATTGGGAATGCTTGCTGGAAATTTTCAAAAATACTGCTAAAAGATACCGGACGTTTTTATAAGGGTGTGGGTTTGCAAATTTTTCATTTCTAAAAGATGCCAAAAGCAGGAGTTTCAGACTCCTAAAAGATACCAAAAAGTAAGGTTTTCGCAAATTTCACATTTGTACCCTTAAAGAGACCGTTCGTTTACCCCCGGAGTCCCCCATGGTGACTTGCTCAGTTGGCTCTTTTCAGCAGCATTTCTAAAGTAGTAGGCATCTCTATTGTCCAGGTAATACTCACTTTGGGCTTGTTTGTTGAATTTCCAAATCTGGTACACACTTCACACAATCTCTCTTGAACCTCAACTAAGAAAACAAAAACATACACTCAGTTAGGTTAACAGAGGTGTATCCAGAATTTTCAACAGGGGTGGGGATGAATTTTGGTCTTCAAAATAAAATAAAAAATTCTAGAAAATTTCAAATACTGGAGCAATCACGAGATGATAGAACCTCAATTACAATTACTTGAATATACAATATCAATTGAAACATGGATTTTCTACTCATAGTACAAAGCTTCCTCACATGAGGCATTACAAAAAAATATTGCTTTGAAAAGAAGTCGGTTTGGAAAGTCACCCAATTCAACCCCTCCCCCTTCATTCTTCTCTGATTAGACATTAAAGAGATATGCTGTGTTTAATTTGACCGCTTAAATTTTTTATTTTTGTGCAAACACAAGTTATTGTCAGTAGTAGTTTGTTGTTTATTTACCAGTGCACTAGCAAATGTCTGCTTCTGTTCTTCTAGCATGGCATAGGCTGATAATGATGGTAGTTGTTGCGGAGCTGCAGTAGGGGGTGTTGCTGGCTGGTGCATCTTGTAGTATATTCTAAATGTGATATCTGGATATACGTCCTCTACATCTTTCTGCAATAAATAAACAATCAAATACTTTCAACAGATTTATCCAGTCTATCAATAAGTTAAACAGTCTGTCTGTCAGTCATAGAGTCAGTCAGTCAGCCAGTGGGCACTTTAGTCAATTTAGTCAATTAACAAAGAGTTTGCTTGATTGGTAGTGTACCAGTCAATCAAGCAACCATTTATTTAGTAGATAAAGCCAGTCCAATCAACAATCTGCCCATCCATCAACATTGAGCAATGACTAAATCAATTCTTCAATCAGTTAATCAACCAATACAATCAGCCCAAGAACCAAACAATCTTGCAGGATTTACTGTGTGCTTTTGATTTACTATATACAAGCAAAATGCAATTATTGTCAGTTACTAGGGACAATAATATTCAAACAAGACAAGCACATGTTATCTTACCCTGAGAAAGACATATTCCTCAAAACATATTTTATTAGGGTCAAGAGGTAGTTTTGTTAATGTTTTATTGTAAACAGACTCTGCAGTAGCATTGAACAGCACACGAGCCTTCTTTTTGTATTCAACATCAGATTCAATACGAAGATCTACACCTGTAACAACAAAAATTCTATTATTTACAGTCAACATTAAAATGTTTAATCTTATAACAAGTAGCAAGAATGGGGTAGTTGGTTATCGTGTGGCCTTCAGTGTGAGAGGTCATGGGTTTGATTCCTAGTGCCTCCATATCCTTGTTTGGACTTTTTTCCATTCAGTGTAGCTTGTACCCGTCTCTTTACTATACAATTACTTTACTATATATTTTATTCAAATTTCCATTAGAGGCAGACATTATGTGAGCTTGGTGAAGTGTTGTGTTTCCCTTAGCTTGCAGGTTCTTTGGTTATCCTACCTTGACAAAAGTATGTCAGTACAAGAGTAGCGAGCTTGTAAATAGGAATATAGTAAGGGGCCTGGTGACCTATGACCTTCCTCAATCAAATTATATTATATTATCATGGAACACAACAAAAATGTAATAAAATATTGATAAGGAATCACATTGTGGAAACAGTGGCATCCAATGGGTGGACTTTGACTCCTCTTTGTAAAGTAAATATGAATATTTTAAGAAACTAGACCTGCCCTGCAGGATTCACTCGTGCCTTGTTCATGCGTCCAGAAAAGTGTTAGCAACACACTGATAGTCTACTGATGGTGATGAGGATAGTCAAATGTACTGGTGTGTTTATTTGCATGGGGTTGCTTTGTGGACTATTTAGCATCAAACTGCAAATCTGTAGGATGGTCATATATCTAGTTTCTGCTGGTCATAATAGAAATACGTAGACTGGACCTGGACTGGACCTTATCAGGAAATAGCTGGAAAATACGATTTTTTACGACATCTTGGCCTTTCCTTTGAGCTTGTATAATACCTCGTGGAGTTTGACGGCTAGGAAAGCACTCTGGGAAGTACACAGGAAGCCCATAACTATTATTCGTTGTTTGCTCTTTGTTATGTTTTTCTCAATTTCGCAAAGTTCAGGAAAAAAGAGATCCTTTAGACTTGAAAAGTGACCAAATAGTTTCCTTTGGGTAAGATACCAAAAGATCCTTTTGAAATATTTGTCTTTTTTCGCTTTTGTTAATACACATCGCTAAACAATCGTTCTTCAATTCGAGTGAGCGAACTTCGATATGTCACTTCTACAAGCTCGAAAATTCTCACTTTTGCAATGGATTTTTTGCTACTTTTTGATCTTGTTCACTTCTAATGATTCTTCTCAACAATTCCACGAATTGTTTTTCCTTCAATTAAGTTTTATTTAGCTGTTTTGATGCGACATAGAAGCATTCATTTTAATTATTAAAAAAATTGTTTATTAAAAAATAACTGATAAAATTGCAAAAGAAAGATTACTTAAGAATAAAAAAAAAGCATATAAAAAAAAAAGAACCAAAAAAGAGATTGGCCATTCGGAGACTTGAACTCGTACTACGTATATATAGCTTAATGGATCTCACTATCAACGTGTTTGGTGCGATGGCAAGTCGGGTAAGGCGCAGCTTGACAATGCTAAGGTCGCAGGTTCGAGTCCGTGGTCCATCCATAGAAATTTCTTTCTTTGTTAGTTAATTTAATCAGACCTGATGGAACGTGTCTGAACTTGTCTAAACTTCTAACAGCGAAAAAAAAAAGGAAAAAAAAAAAAAGAAACTCTCTGCATTTTAAGACTCGTGCCGGCCAGAGGCCTGGGCACGAGTAATAAGGAAACTTTGTGTATCCCTTCTAGTAAAATGCTCATTGACTTTCGACAGACACTGACAAAACACTCACAAAATCAGCACTCTATTCTATAAGGTGACCCCCTCCCCAAAAAGAAACATTTTAAATTAAAACCACAGACTTCAAAATCTTGACAAACATCATTTTACTTAGTGCTAAATAATATACTAACACACTATTGTCCACTACAAGAGTATATGGGAACAACCACAGGCACTCTTTTAGCAACTAAAATTTTTATCCTGCATCAGCTTTGAGTCATTGTATTATATATGAAGGTTACAACAAATTATACTCACTTAATGGATCTGTCAATTGGTTCTTTCGTTCTTTGTAACCCAAACATACCTTCAAACCCATACTAAAAAGAGATAAACATTATACCATTCAAATTTGTACATAGCCATGTTAATCGCTTTCAGCTCGTTCTGCTTCCATCACTTCTTTTGTGCTGTCGTTATTTTTTATTGTGTTATATTTACTGAACAAAGCACACTAAAGCATCTTGTATTTGAATTTTTTGTGGCTAGTGCCTCGGAACGAGGCGCTAGCCTACTATGCTGTCGCCTTGAAAGTGGGTGGTTGGGTGCGTGGGTAACAAAATGGCGGCGTTGAGGCGGCCAAAAGTAGGGAATGTTAAAATAGAGTAAATCAGGACACTATCCGGACATTTTATGATGGACGCTCTTCAGAGCAACTAAGAAGGAACTCAAGGCCATGTCATGGTTAATAATTTTCAAATTGATAGTGGATTTCATGGTAAGAAATGACATTAATTGAATGCTTCTCGAAGTGATTTACTCCGTGTGACGTACAAAGTTCCTCCAGAATAAGGGACTGACATGGATAGATAACTTCATAATTTGCGTCATTTATCCTCAATGGATGTTTTTTAAATATACCATTGGATGTTTGGAAAAACTGGAGTTTTGTTTACGTCAGAACTTGTGACCGAAAAACTATGGAGTATACCGTTGTTTTGAACAGACGGTCATACCGTATGCGATCAATCTTATCAGTTCAGTTGGACATTTTATAGACACATTAGTAAACGTGTACTGAAAATATTTTTTAAAATAAATTTATTTTGAAATATATATCATGGTTTGTTTGTTTTCACATATTTATCATTGTTGGTGACTCGTAAATAACGGACACATCGATCAGTCAAAGCATAAAAGGACAATAAAGAAATTAAGTACAGCTGATTTTCATTAAACATTTGATCCATAACAAAAAACAATTTCGTGATATTTTCCTTTATGTCTCACTTTTTTAAATACTGTCATGAATAATGCATGGGAAATACACATAATGATGTGCAAATTTTCATTGATATATCTACATGTATTTTATAATTTCTTTAATAATAATCAAGATCTGAAAGCTTGATGAATATTGCGAATTCTATTATACAAGGCTTTATTAATTTATGGACCTAGAACAATACAAAATCACTACCGTGAAGGCATTGCCTTGATATATTTTATTATAGGTGACATGATGATGCAATAATTATCACACTACAAAAGCATGTCTATGATTTTCTTTGTGGAAGGGTGCAGGCATACTATGGTAGGGGTATCTAGAGGGAGTGGAATGGATGTACACCATAAAAATAATAACAAAGGAGATGCAAAATAATATTAGTGGTTCAATGGTACACAGGGTCAGTTGAAGGGATTGGTCCAGCCCCTGTATCTTATAGGTGGATCCCTGCCCTAAATTTGATTTTGCCATAAACTTCACAAAGGAGGGCTAGGGGGATTTAGACCCATTTTTTTCTTATTTTCACTACTGGTCTAGACATTTTCCCCACAAACCTTTTTGTAGTTTTATCATACTTCACAAACCCTTCCAGAAAAATCTTCAGCAAGCAGTGCACCATCACCAGGAGGGTATCATCAGTATTAATTAGTGAATAGTGAAAAACATAGTGTAGAAAGTCATCACAGATGGGAGTGCACACCCCCTGAAACTCCTTCCAGTATTTTATTTTGTTTAGTGCTCAGCAGTGCCACTCAAGTTATGTTATCACTTTCTAAGCGATGTTTATGTATACAGCGAATAACAATGTTATTTGCATATATCATGTTTTTAGTTTTCTTGATTTAAATACAAAGCTGCACATATCATATAATTACTTAGATTACATAGTTTATTATAATTATATGATGATTACGTTATTTTGTACATTTTGACCCAGCATTTATTAGAAAATAAAAATCATGAGATATGCAAATGATTTGCTATCCGAAAAATCACTATTTGAACTGGACAACCATTTCAAGAATAGCTGTATATAAAAAATAAAAAAACAACAACAAAAGCACATTAAAACCATTGGAATCACTTGAATAAATGTGCTTCAATAAATCAAATATTGGCTTTGTCTTTCCTAGCACTAGCCACATGCAGTCCTTGACTGCGTATTTTTTTTTTTTGTTGTTGTTGTTTTTTTTTGAGGGGAGGAGGCAATATCTACCAACAACTCACTGGCCTTTCTCTGGTGCTCCCAAAAATTAAATATTGGTTTTTATGCAGTATTGTCTTTCTTATATTACAAGGGTTCTTCTCTGTTTTTTTTTGGTGGGTAAAGATGTTCAATGAAAACAGTGCATGAATGCAGTCAATGTGTCAAGTACGAACAGGCGTCTCACCAACTACCATAAGGTGGATGAGATATGGCAGATATTTATATATTTATTAACTAACCATGCGGTTTGGATTTCCTTTCCTTGATATTTGGCTTTACAGCTGGTGCTTCTAATATCAAATGGGTTTGGTGTTATGTCAATGCTTGTTTGCATGTCAATGATTGGTCTTGATCTGCAAAAATAATATTCAAAATTACTTGTGTAACCAAATTCATTCTAAAAAAATAACTGATGTCATTCAAAATTACTTGTGTAACCAAATTCATTCTAAAAAAATAACTGATGTTATTCAAAATTACTTGTGTAACCAAATTCATTCTAAAAAAATAACTGATATTATTCAAAATTACTTGTGTAACCAAATTCATCCTAAAAAAATAACTGATGTTATTCAAAATTACTTGTGTAACCAAATTCATTCTAAAAAAATAACTTATGTTTCATAACTGATCAAGTTACTTAATTTAGATTTCATTTTTTCCAAATTCCAAATTCAGAGTCAGAGTTTACTTCAACTGAGTCAATGCATTTTAGAGCAAGCTCCACCCTATCCAATTGATCGAAGGTTTAGACAAGACAAATATTAAAACAAAATATTGAAACTCTGGGTCATGATACATGTGATGGCACCAGCTCGCGTGAGAGGGCCACAGAACGAGAGAAAACGGAGCAAAAGGGTCTTGATTCCCTACAGAATAAAGAATAACGTTGAGTCGGTCTTTACCCGTTGAAATCTTGACAGCCTTTAATATTAGCTCGTACAAGATCACATATCAGAATTACAATATATAAGAATTTGTTATGGAAACTTAATCCTAGATCAAATAGAGTTATGGAATATAAATTTACAATACATTACGAAATCAAACAAAACTACATTGTATAAAAATTAGTAAAGAATAAAAATATAACTAAGACATACTAGCGCCATTACAATACAAGTTGAAAGAGCTTTACAGAATCTCCTATATAATATCAATCATGATCTCCATTTCTGATGATATATTTGGCTTGCAAGTTTTATTTTACCTTAGTAAAGCTACTTTATCAGACTTGAATGCTCCAATCAGAATATCTGCAAATAAAACATTTTATGTCGCCAGATCATATATCTTATACTGAAGTAAAAAAACATGGTGCACTGCAAGGGTCTAGTTTGTGTACAGACATCATGCCTTAAATGGCGTTTTTTTGTATCAAAGCTAACCAACCAACCAAAGTAAACCATACAAACAAACAAACAAACAACCAACCAAAGTAAACCATACAAACAAACAATGAAACAAACTTATCATAATTCAAACAAACAATGCAACAAACAAACAATACAAATATAACAGCACAAAGCAAATTACACAAACAAACAAACAAACAAGCAAACAAACAAACAAACAAACAAACAAACAAACAAAGTAAACCATACAAACAAACAATGAAACAAACTTATCATAATTCAAACAAACAATGCAACAAACAAACAATACAAATATAACAGTACAAAGCAAATTACACAAACAAACAAACAAACAAGCAAACAAACCAACAAACAACCAAACAAACAAACAAATAAACAAGCAAGCAAGCAAGCAAGCAAGCAAGCAAGCAAGCAAGCAAGCAAGCAAGCAAGCAAGCAAGCAAGCAAGCAAGCAAGCAAGCAAGCAAGCAAGCAAGCAAGCAAGCAAGCAAGCAAGCAAGCAAGCAAGCAAGCAAGCAAGCAAGCAAGCAAGCAAGCAAGCAAGCAAGCAAGCAAGCAAGCAAGCAAGCAAGCAAGCAAGCAAGCAAGCAAGCAAGCAAGCAAGCAAGCAAGCAAGCAAGCAAGCAAGCAAGCAAGCAAGCAAGCAAGCAAGCAAGCAAGCAAGCAAGCAAGCAAGCAAGCAAGCAAGCAAGCAAGCAAGCAAGCAAGCAAGCAAGCAAGCAAGCAAGCAAGCAAGCAAGCAAGCAAGCAAGCAAGCAAGCAAGCAAGCAAGCAAGCAAGCAAGCAAGCAAGCAAGCAAGCAAGCAAGCAAGCAAGCAAACAAACAAAATAAACCATACCTGGATAGCCATTGTGATCCATGTCAATTCTTCCAGCAATAGAGTGGCCAAATGTCTGCATGCTTTCTTTCAAGTCAGATGGTTTGATTATCTAAAATGAAATATAATTAACATAATAGTAAGAGTGGTTTTCATAAAACAGTTTTTAATAACTGAAGTGCAATACACTGGAAATACACTGAAAACACAAAGGCAAATGTGGACTGTTGTAAGAGTAATAAAGTGTAATAAATTGCATTGAAGCATATTTTATGCTAATCCACAGGTACTTTCTGAAAATGGTAAAAACAAAAACAAGTACCATAATAAACAGAGGCGGATCTAAGGGGGATGGGCAAGGGTGCCCCATTTGATTTATTTTTATGGATAATTCTTTTAATTATTGATTGATAATTAATAATTGTTTTATTAGTGCCCCCTCCCTCTCAAAATTGCTGGATCTGCCACTGATAAATATATGCACCAGGAGATAACTAGACATCCCATCCATTATAACATGTAAAATGTAAAATGTACCTGAGCTGGTGTTTTAATGAGGCCATCAGCAGATCCATTAAACACATAAACCACGCCTGTCTTCTCCTCATAGGGTGCACCAATTCCAACATCTAAAATAATAAGCACAACAAAAACAAGTTCTAGCAAAGTTGGGATCAATACAGTACTATTAATAGTGAGACAAAACAAACAAACGTTTTTTCTGAATTTTTGGGCTTCAATAACATTTTGCAGAGAATGCTGGCAAAAAGCTGGGTTGTTGTAAAAATTCAACAAAAACTTAGTGAATATTAGCCAAGATTTGAACAGCTGAATGTAAAAAGGTGGCCATACATTTTCTCTTGTATTCGCTGTGGTTCCTAAAGGTGTGAACAGATATTGTCAAATAAGAGAAAGTACAGTAATGGTAACTTTTTTTCCATTCAATTGGCAGCTCAAATTTTGGTCAAGAGTCACTTGATTTTCCTCAAATTTTCACCACAGTTCAAATTTTTATAGGCACTTTTTGAGTAACGTTCCGAGTAAGAACTAGTGTAGCAAACGGCAATGGAATGCATAAAGGTGTTAATTGTGTATTGTTTAAATGCTTGCTCTGATTGGCTAAAACAAGAAAATTGGCCTTTTTTCAAACTTTTGGGATATTTTTCCTATATTTTATTCAAAATCATATTTCAGTTTTATTAAAGCGATCTTATTTTTTTCTATGAGAAAATTTTACCGTGGGACTCACTATGAAAAGCAAGCGTCTCCTAGCCATTGTTTTGAGCAATTCTGATTGAACAAAACCATTAAACACAAAATAAACACTGTCTTGTAAACAGCATTTTGTAGATTTTACTTAAGAAATGTGTAACCCTTAGCTTGATACATCAATATAGTGAAAATTAAAGAATTTCTACGTGGGGAAGTTTTTTTGCCGCAGAACAATAGAAAACTCACTAGTTCTTACGCGTATTGTTACTTGAAAATCTTGCAAAACCCAAAAAATCGGAACATCTTTTTTTGTGATGTCATCACTTTAGTACTCATTGAAGTTGATGTAGTAAACTAGACTTAGTCTAGTAAATATATTCAATTGTCTTATTTGACAAATATGATTTAATAGCACAATACACACAGCCACTTACTGTCTAGGAGCTGAGCAGCCTGTTCTATTAGATTTTAATAAAAACCCTGTATAATTTCCTTAATTTGTGAAAATTATTGTTGTTTGTACATCTACCAACTCTGACATTGTGCACTTTACCTTCAAATCCATCTTGGTCAATATCACCTATCCTTGCGACAACATGTCCAAAATGTGCCATGTTTTTAGACACTGTAGGTGACAACTCTAAAGGTTTATCCTCAAAGACACCATTGCCTTTATTCATATAGACAAAGACTCTTCCTTCATTGATGGAAACTTTTACTGAATAGTATGGAGCTCCAACTAGAACATCTGTCCACCTAAAAAAAAAGTAAAATAATTATAATATATCTAAAATTTGTATGTAAAAATATAATTTTGAAACAATGAATGTTGCAGTTTAATATTACAATGTTTTTGTTTTTTCAAAACAATATCAGGGAATACCCCTATAAATTAAATTTTTGCTACAATTGAATGTTTTAACCAGCTTACAGACATTAAAATGGTTTTTCTCTAACAAACTCATTTTCAAAGTACTCAAGATATGCTTTCCCCCTGATATACTTTGTTTTGTTCAATAGAAGGGCTTTCACCAAATAAACATATGATACTTATTGTTTAAGGCTAATGTTTTCACAGGATAAGTTGACTGGCCAACAGTCAATCAAAATTTAGTAGAAAGTTCAGCTTGACCTACATATTCCTGACCATTATTTCAAGCCATGTACCACTTACCCATCCCCATTAACATCAATACCGGCAACAGAACTTCCAAACCCTGATCCTGGCTGTCTTTGGTCATCAACTTTAGGTGGATATATAACCTTGTGTGTTTGGTATTCATCACCTTTACTGAATATCACAACCTGACAGTCATAAGAAATCATCAAATTAAATATTTAAACATACATTTCTTTCATGCAAATCTGCTCCAACTCTGAACTGGACAAACCTGTCCTAATATTATTAAATAAAATGAATAAAATTAAATAGGGATGTTAAAAAAGTAGTTGCTCAAAGCCTGAGGAAAGTGATCCTGATCACCAAATGAAAGTAATTAACTTTAATTAGTTGATCCTGTGGATATGTTAACCACCGACCGGTTAGCTCAGTTGGTAGAGATTCGGACTACTGTGCGGGAGGTCACGGGTTCGAGCCCTGGCCGGACCAACACTCAGGGTCTTAAAATAATTGAGGAGAAGTTGCTGCCTTTGTTTCTCTATCTGCAAATGGTAAGATCTTTGCGTCCTCTTGGATAACAACGTAAAAATGGAGGTCCCATCTACTCTATACTCTAATCCAATTGTGGACGTTAAAGAACCACTGAGTACGCAGGTACGACCATCCTCAGTGTCTGTACTTACTAACATCGGGGCATAACCACTAAGAGTTGTTCTGTATACTCATGTTTGTAAACTGCATAAGGCAGTCCGTAAAGTCCCCCAAAAATTTGTAAACAGTAATTGAAAAGCCCCGAGGGGAATTACTGTGTAACTCTACATTCTACATTCCACATATTAACATCCAGGTTTAGTGAAGCTGGACTCTGGTGTTTGGACAACCTGATTGGAAGCCATTCACACTGTATCATTTAAATCAGTAGTTTTAAAGAAGATGGTGTGACAGATCTAGATATCAATGCTTAGGCAATTAGAATGCACTATGGTATTCAACTATGTATTTCATCATCTGCTGCACAATCGTTTTGAATTACAGTACAGATTTAAATAATTGTACAATGTCATCAGGTTTTAGTTGAAAATCAACTTACAATGCCATGATGATTTTCCCTAGGTGCTCCAGTAACTACATCTATAATAGAACCATTGAATCATAATTACTACATTTACAATAGAACCATTGTCAGAACCATAATATTAGCACATCATGTACTGACAATATCATTAAGTTATCAATGATATTAACCTTATTGATCAATCTCATTAGCCTGGAGTGTGTTTCTGATGACACAGTTGCATATGTAATTTAAATTAGACAACTATAGTAGAAGGGCATATACCAGAAGTGTTAGAAGATAAAAATTGTTCTGCCAGTTTTGTGGGCAACAAGAAGGGTATTACTGCAGCAGTACTTCGTTCAAAGCATGGATAAAATCAATAGTATCTTACCATTCTCATTTTTTGTAAAGAAACTGCCATAGGAAATTGAATATCCTGTGAAATAGATCCAATGAGTAAAATAGACAGAACATAATCAACATAATAGACACACTGACAGTAAAATTATCATGGAATTGCTTTTATTATATTTGAAGTGTTAATATTGGACATTTTCCATTCTCTCATTAAAGAAAAAGTAGTTTCAGAGATTGGTAACAACACTTTTTCAGAACTTCTTTCCTTTGTCCTGGAATCAAACTGGAATTCTACATTTTACGAGACAATAACTTCAATAGTCTTAAACCCATGCTATTTATCAAGCTATACATAACCTCACTCAATGCTTAATGAAAACACCCATTAATGTTATGGTGTGTGAAGGATGGAACATAACTTTATTTGGACATTGGATCTTTTTTTCATATCTGAATAAAAATATTTGCTACTTGATGTACTGTGAATATAGAAACCATCATTTCCAAATGATATTTTACTTTTTGATAAAAAAAAACTAACCTTGATAACCTATTTCTCCATTCTTATATTGGATTTCTTTATTTGTATCATAAAATATACTTCCTGAAACAAAAGACTTGTACATTAGCATTCACAGCCAACTCTTATTGAAACAGATATTCTGAGAGTCTGAAAAAGGGACAGCTAGTTCAATACGTATGCCAAAATTAATCAATTCCACAAAAGCAAGTTGTAGGGAATACTAAATGGACAGTGGCAGATACAGAATTTAAAAAAAGGTGGGTTCCATTTTGGTTTCACATTTTCTAAAGAGTTGTTTTCGTATTGAGTAGGAAATGGTACCGCCCGTACTGTAACAAATGTAATGTAATGTGAATGTTATGTAGCACATTTTCACAAAGTCTCAAAACGCTTTACAATCCTTTAGGCGCACGTTGCTCAAGGGGGGTTCCACAGAACCCATAGAACCCCCCTGGATCTGCCACTGAGGATGTCCATAAGGCAAAGGTTGACAGTGTATAGCTGACCTGCTTCATCAAATCAGTGTAATACTTGGAATCATGGAATATCACACACATGAAAATGCTTTGTAAGAAATACATCTAGATTCAAACAAATTAAAGACAGTTGTATAGATTGATAAGGCCATAGCTACACTATGCCAGATTTATGCTGGCATATCTGGCATAGTGTAGCTATGGCCTTATCAATCAATACAACTGTCTTTAATTTGTTTCAAAACTGTGACAAACATTTCTCTTTAAACGATAGAATTCACATAAAATTTGTTTTGGATTCATGTATTTTAATTTGGACAGCAGGCCCAACCTGATGAATAACAATGTATTTTTAAATTTATCTGGAGTGGGTGAATGTGGACATGAACTAAGATTATATATTAAAGATTTATCAGTAGTTTTAAATGATTGTGTACAATGGTTTTTATTTGATAATATTGTTTTATCTACCTTCATAGTTAGTAGTTCCAGGACCTCCAAACATGGGCTTACGTGTACCCTGTTATCAAACAAAACATATTATGATTAAACACTTGTCATTGTCGCAGAGGAATTCCTAGTGTATATTAGTGGACATTCTTTGCACATTTTTTCAACTCTCATGTGGAATTTCCCATAGTGATTTCATGTAGTGAGTGACCCCTGACAATTCCCATTGTGCTCTCACAGGTGAATCAAATGAACATTATTTCTTGTGTGGTCAAAAAGAAAACTCACTCTAGAGTCACTCTTGATTTTTTGTTAAAATGATGTGTTGCGTTTTCCCTGCTAGCAGAATCTCTATCGTTTGTGATTTATGACAAGAAAAAAGAGACTCTGTAGACTTGAGAAGCTTTGTTTGATATGCCGCCATCCACAACTGTGGATGAACAAATCCAGTTTGATATCTGGTTTGACTGCAAATAAGCTGACTAGCTGCCAAATTAGGTAGCATTGCTGAGGGATATTTGAGCCAACTAAATCACATTCATTCTTGTTGCTTGGATACTGAAGAGTATGCGTGATAATAAGAGCAGCCTAAAGTCAGCAGAGTCTCTCTTTTTTCTCGTCAGGAATCGCAAACAATGGATACTCTACTAGCAGGAAATGTTGTGGTGTATGTGAATCTGAAAAAGCTAGTACCCATTGCCCAGCAGCCAAATTATATTGATCATCTATTTTTCTATACATTTTTTGCTTATTACTGAGTAACTTAGATAGCCCAGCAACATCCAAGGATCAGTGGCTTTCAAAACATGGAAGGTAGCAGTTAAGCATAAACGGGTAGAGTAACCATTTAAATGTTTATGATTATGAGCTAGTAAGTCTAGACATGTAGACTCAACACATTTAATACGTGAATTTGAATAAACTATTGGTAGTACTTACAGGAATATAAGTAGAACTGACTCCCATTTGGCAATACTGGTAGCGTTCATGAGTAGCAACTGATCCTACTGATGAAGCCTCATCTGCAAAAGGATTTCAAAGTTGATTAACTTTAGTTATCAGCTGTCTCACTTAAGGCTGTGTCACACTTGCAATATTATTTTTTCATGCTACTTGTCTTGAGAAAAAAATTGTTGCAGGTTGCAAGACCATTTTGCACATGTGACACCCCTTGGCAACTTGAAATTTTCGGGGTTTTTTTGCTGCGCGAAAAGTAGAATCAACTTCTACTTTTTGAACCATTTTTGAGAAAATTGCTATTGTGACATGCTTGTTGGAACTTGAAACTTTCAAATTAGCGCCGCACAGATCAATCTTTCTTTTTTTTTCTTTTTGTATTTGACAACTTCCATGTCAAGAAATCACTCGCTTTTTAGCATTGTCATTTCCATGGCTAGCTGCGAAGGTGACAAATGCTCGAAATATTTCAAATTACACTTGCAACTACAAAATAATTGCTGCGTGCGCCAAGTTGCAATGGAAATTGCTAGTGTGACACCGACTCTTGCAACCTGCATCAATTTTTTTGCATGAGACAAAAAATTGCAAGTGTGATATGGCTTTTACATCCAAATTGATTTTACTGTGACCCAATGATTCAAAATGATGTTTTGATTTTGTCTTTTCTCAGCCGTCAATCGATTTCAGGGCTGAGTTTATTTCAAATAAACCAACAACCACTTAATTAAGTTGATTGATGGTTCAGAAAACACCAAAATCAAGAAAGAATTTTGAAGCATTTTGTGTGTGGAAATACAACAAATCTGGTTTGAAGTCTTGGCTTTTCAAAAAAAAAATTATTACTGTCTAGCATGGATATCCATATCATAGCCAATCAGAATATGCTGCAAAATTGGCAGTATTATTTGAATAATCTGGTCACATAATTGTTCTTAAGAGAGTTCATTTAAAATAGAAACTTATAACTCAATGTTATAAACATAAAGCATGCCATATAGTTTACCTAAGTTTCTATTCAAGCACTCTTGATAAGCCCTGGGAGAGCGTAAATCACTATATGCTGTAAAACACTTTCCAGGGTACAAATGATAATTGATATTGTCCGTCTTGTGGATATATCTGTGTGCACATGCCTAAGAGAAAAGAAGAGAAAAAAAGATGTTTTTATTATTTATTTGTTTATTAGCATTCCTTCAAACAGAGAGACACCTTAGGTATCCCATAATTTCTCTGCTGAGAAATTTTAAATGGTCAAGTACAGGTTTAAAGGTTTAAAGCTAAAACAACCTACAGGTAGCTTATTTCATTTTTTCCCCTCAGCAAACGTTTGTTCAAATCAAAAGGTAAAGAACTGTTAAAGGTTTTTCTATCAACCTGCCAAGCAAGTTAATACATGACACATACAATATTCTGATATTTAGTGACAGTATACATAAGATTATATTTTATCTGTCTCTGAACTAGGCATTGCAAATGATTAGATTAGAGCCTTTACTAACCAGAACAGCTCCATCTATTCCAGTTGATAAGGAAACTCCAAACCACATGTTACTTTGATCTTCCTTGTCCCTTCCGTTTATTTTCTCATTATCTATTAAACAAAAATGAATACAACATCAGTTCAGGTGCAACATTTTCTGTTTATGTTACAAATAGGTTATGTAGATTTTTTCAAACCGTTTCATGACCTGATGAATCACAAGAAAGAAAATAAACTGCCCCCTATGAAACTTTTTAATCAATTTTGTATTAAGGTAATTCCGTAGTTTTGCACTGCGCATGGTTATGCGCATGTTTCAAAATTTTTGGTTTCAGGACTTTTATCATGTTATCTAGTCAAATTATGTAAATGTAAAGTGCTTAAAATAAAAAATTCAAAGAATTGCGATATTTTCAAGCGAGAAAATGCAATAATTTTGTAACTTGACCCAGTCCTCTCTTGGAAAGCTGTTTTTTGACAATAAAATGACAATATTTTTCACAATATTTTGCAAACTAGCACGGTGACCTATGATTTTTATTTGATAACATTATTCCTTATACAATAACATTAAATATATCTAAAATTAAGCATAGGTCATCGGGCTAAATTTTGAGAAATTTCCAAAATACTTTCAGCTTAGGTCTTTTTCGAATGAATTTGCGCACGTTGGTATTTTGTCAATTTCTTCAAGATCACATTCTTATACATCTGTTCATACTTTTTTAATAAAATAAAGTGCAGGCATTTGAACAAAACATGAATTTTGCTATTAAAAGACAAATTACTGTGTTTTTGCTCCCTTTCTCTACAATGTTTGAGCTTTTTTCTTTATGTTCTGAAGTCACCAAAATGCACGTCATACTGCATAAAAATGAAGTTGGTGATCACCCTTTTTATTGTATTTTCTGAAAGCGTTTCTCAAAATTGTTTCTTACAATGAGTATAAAAAAATTTCATCGGGTGGTTTTATTTCTACGGAATTACCTTAACAACATTATTTGATACATACACAGTCGTAACAAAAATTTGAATTGCACATATTTAATAAACAATTATCCCTGTCATTGTGCATCGAGGTTCCAAATGGTGGTTCATTGTTCTATGAAACAAGCTTTTCTTTGTTTCTCTCTGCAGCAACCAGTCAAGTAGATAATAATCTAGAACAAATTCCTTGCCATTTATAGAAAATACTACAAACAAGTGTTAAAAATTTGTGTACAAAAGAAAAAGAAATATCAATAATTAATGAAACTTGAGAATATCATATTATTTTGAGAAGATGCTTGAACAGATGATGACAGTTTTAATGAAGTGTCAGCATTAATATTGTTCACAACACTGTTCCCAAGTAAAAGTGAGAGATGAAAAATTGTAATAATTCATAGAATGACACCAAGCAGCTGCATAATTAAGTTTTGCTATGATGACAATATAATTAGCATACACATATACATACAAATTATTATCAGCTCGAACAGTGACAGATGCGAAACTGAATGAACTATCCATTAACATAAAGAAAAATAACACTATCCTTTTCTCGCTGTACGACAACGAGAAAAAAAATCGACAGACGGCAAAGAAACCCCAACAGTATAGCTAACGAGATGATCATAGACACAAGCGATTAAGCCAAGGATCAACAATGAAACTTGATCATGTTTATAGTGTGTGGTTTAGTTTACAAGCGTTTTCTACATTTCAAAGTTCTATGGTGTAAAGCGCGAAATATTGCTAATGATGTCACGCGATATTTTTTACTTGTGATCGGCTGAAAATGAAATAATTCGATGTGCATTGTATAAAGTCAATGTGTGATTTATTCGAGATCTAGTAGAAAAATCAAAACTTAAAATGAAAACCACTTGTATAGTATTTGTCAATATTGACGGGAGATGAGTGCCGAATATAAGCAAATGCACAACGTCGAATGCTCATAAAATCTTCATATATAAAAACACCAAAGACTGTCAACTTTATAGATATATTTTCATGCAGTTAACAATTGTAAGACAAAGAATTTAGTATATTCTTTTATGCCTACCATATTTCAAATACTGGATTTGTTCGCACGTAGTGAGCTTCAAGTCACACTTGTAAACCGCTCCAGTGTTGACGATGTTGTAGTTCACTAACAAATTCGTTGTGTTAGCTTTTGGTGCACCGACAAGAATCCTGCATAAAATATATCATGAATTATGAGTAGGACAGTAGGTTATCAAGCGTTTTACAGTGAATGTCAAAGGGTAGAGTTGAGAAATATGATGGCCGAAAAGACGCGCTTTCTTACCATCTTTCTTTGGTCTTCGTCCGTCTAGTTTCAAATCCATGCTCTGCAACTGAAAAACCAAAATAACTGCCTGGTTGGTCACCTTGGCGTATGACAGGAATATTAACATCCACATTAAATGACCGTGAATGAAGAAAGAAACCAAAGAAAACACAAACAGAAAGCCACATTTTGATGTTCAAAGATTCACACAGTGACTTCTGCATTTTTACTGGCAAGACAACACCGGTTATTGCGCATGCGCTGGATAATAGCTTGGATTCCATGCGTAACGCTCGCGCCAAGACACACCCGGCTTACAACCGGAAAGCGGAGGACGCTAGATCCTTGCCCATAACATCTCAAACCACAATAATCATTAAAGTGAAGCCTTCAAGATTGGACTGTTTGGGCTGAGGCTGTCAAAAACTCATTCGCTAGACAAACCTTTTTTGCAGTAACACTGTTTATAAAGTTAGATTGATTTCCATTCACAATAATCCTTTGTTCCCCGTTAACTATTTCATTCTTATCTTTATAAATGATATTCTAATTCGGAACTTCCCTGATGAAAAGAAAATCGTTAGTGATACAAACAAATGCAAAATGGCGTGTAGATTTTTTCGAAGACCTTTACAGAGTTTCCGGAAACGATCGTACAATCTGAGATGGATTAGTCACTCTCTGATCAAATATTACGACACGAGTATTTATAGCGTTAATAAAACTGGTAGAGTATCTAGCGTGTGTTGTCAAAATTGATGCTTAATATTTTTATATGATAAAAATATCCGGAACTATATACATAAAGCAAAAGTGATAAATAAGGAAAGAAAAAACACAACAATTGAATTATACAGTGTAGAAGTACACAGGGGTAGAATTTCAGTCAACAATTTAGAAATGACAAAAAGACATTTATTTGTTAAAATCTACTTTATTGCATCAAAATAATAAATTGGAAGCTGTGCTTATAGTACATAAAATAATATCAGCTTTGTGGTTCATTTATTAGGGTTTTGTCATCTTGGATTGCAAAGCACTCACTACTCTACCCATCAAATCAGTCAAATTCTTATGAGCATCAAATATCTGTTCACTAGATAGTCGTTCCAGGATCTCAGGTGTTGCTATGTCTATAATAGACTTCAAAGACTCGCAGAACTTTTTCTCTGGCGTTTCATCTTCCTTCAAATCTACGATATTGTCAACAATTTCGTCGTCTTTTAATAGTTCAGTTTTTTTACTGCAAGATTCATTATCACGTGTACCGTCATCCTCGTTTTCACGAATAACATCAATTTGGTCCTTATCAATATTCTCTTCTGAACGGGATGGTTTTTCATCGTTGTCTTCAAGTTTAGATATAACCTCTTGGAGGAAGTTATCCTCGGTGGCTTGAGTGTCGTCATCGTCAGGAGTGAAGAGTAAGATAGGTTTGGTAAGAGAACCTCTTGTAGGTGTACTGTCTTTATCTAGTCCTGTTTCTCCTAGATTATCGCAAGTTGGTAATGGAGGAGTACGCGCGCCATCATCTAACGGTTCATCCATAGTGTCGGAGCTATTCTCTTCTTCCAAGCTAGACACAGCATTGATTTTCTCTTCATCTTCTTTTAAGCCATCTTTCATTTGTTCCGCACTATCTTCTCCAAGAGGCAAATCTTTCTCAGCTAACGTATTTTCACTTTCATCAATTTCCTTGGTTTGGCCTGCCGTTTCTTTAGTGTCGTCTCCACGAGTAGGTTCTTTAGGTAGTTCTGTGGTACCTTCGTTGTTTTCGCTAAGTTCATCACCCTCTGGGATAGTTGGTATGGTGGTTTCATTGGTGTTGACAATTGATTTCTTTTCTGAAATGAACAGTAATTACACTCGAATTAGTAATAGTGAGGGAAAATGAGTGCATGGTCTAATGGTGATAGCGCTGCATTTGAATACTGCGGCGCAGGTTTGAATCGCTTGGGTAGAATGGGCAGTTAGGTCCTCAAAACCCGGAACCTATCCCAGACCTAAACTTTGGGTTTTACAGCTCCTACCTCAGACAAAATGTCACAACAATAGTACAATTTCGACAACAAAAAAAGACAACCGATTTACCGACCGTTCCCTTTCTCGTCGAAACATTTGGGCAGCCCTGGGGCTGGTTGCACGAAGCATAGATAAAGTTATCAACTGGATAGAGTTATCCACTCAATAGAATATCTTTACAATTTATCCACTGGATAGGGATTTATCCGGTATTTATAGGCTTTGTACAACCGACCCCTAGCCCTTAAAATATACACTTTCACCACCAAGACGTGTTATACCTGTTTTTGTTCTAAATCCCTTAGTTTTCTGGTGGAAACTCTCCAGAGCTGTTTTGAGAGTCTGCACCTTGGGCGATCTGATTGGAAGGTTTTTGATCTGATGTTCTTTAAGCGCGGATAGGTTACCAATGGTTCGAATATTCTGTGCGTACACCAATTGACCAAGACCACGTGACCATGTGAGGGAGGTTAGTGATGGTAGAATCTGTTCAACAGGCAGACTACAGTCCACTAAGTCGGGGTAAATACAAGGGGTATTGGAGTTGTCTTTTTCAGTCTTGGTCGGCGTTTTACGGCGCTGGAAGAAAAAATGATAAGAGTTTTTACTTGAGAATGTTTGCGTACAAATAGGGCATCATTTCATCCTTTTAAATTGTCGTGTTCAAGACTTTTCAGCTCGAATAATCACTGGGCTACACTGATAGCGTCTAATGGCAAGGAGTCACTCCAGTTTTAATTCTACTTTTCCTCTTGACACGACAGTTGCTGGCCTTTCATCTAATCTAGTTTTTGATCGATTAGTTTCTTACCCGTTTGATCACAGTATAAGAGCCCCTTGATGGTGTAACGGTCCCAGGTTGGGTATCAGATACACGCGATATGCTGGGGTTGTCGCCTTTACATTCACTTTCTTGGGCTTCCTGTTCAGAAGACACACGGTTTTCAGGTTCTTTGATCTGGTGTTGGGATTCCTGCGCCAATGGCTGTGCAAACGATACACGCCTCACCTGTAAATAAAAGTACGAAACGAAAGTGTCAATGATCACATTAATCAGAATAGATGGGCAAGCAATAATAATAACGATGATAATAATGAATACTATCAACTTCCAGTTTGACAAATGTTATACATGCATCTTCTTGTAACAACAAAAATAAGCGCATGCATGATAAGCGCACGTGTCTGCAACGTACATTTCGTTGAAGAGTGTCTTGTGAACTTTCAGTGCAATGACTTAATTAAGAAAACACTTGTCGCAGTTTGAACTGTACCTTGTTAGGAGGAGATGGAGAGTCGTAACGTCCACTCGATCTTTTCAAAATGCTTGTTGTTGGAGAGGCTACCGGAGAATGAATCCTCTTAAGAGACGCATGCGTTGGACTCTCAGTACTCGGCCTCATGAACTTGATCTTTGCACAAGACACAGGAGATGAGACCACATCATTTTGTAACGATGTACTTGCACTAGTTATTAGTCTACTTTCTATTTCTTGTTCATTGCATAGTTTCTCTGTATTTTCCTCCTTGGTGTTATCTTGTGTGATTTCTTCGCTTTCAGCATCTTCAGTACTTTGAGAAAACTCGTCAGTGTCATCTTGTGTTTCTGAAGAGTTTTCTGCACCTTTCTCGAGGTTACCCTCAGTTGTGTTTTCTTTAGTTTTCCCCGTTACTTCAGTAATCTTTGTTTGTTTCTTTGGTGTTATTTTCAGTTGTAGACTTCGTCTTGTTCGACCAGATACAGGGGATGTCTTGTCTAGTAGTTTCATCGAGTTCTTCTTTTTCTTTGCTGAAGACATAGTAACACTAGACAGTAAAGCCTGAGGAACTGTTTGTTGTTTATCATTTTTTTCAGTGCTAATATCAGCCCGACCATCACTCTTGGCCTTTTCAGTGACTTTTTCTTCTGATTCAGTGACTTTGGTTTTATCTTTAATCACTGGTTTTGGTTTCTGTGGGGAGTAGTATTGTGCGATGCCTTTCAAAGCCTTGTCACTATCAGTCACATCATTAAGTAACACAACCATGTTTCTTGGTTGTCTTAACAATTTGAATGACGGAGAATCGCTCTCAGATTGGGATGATGGAATCACGTCTGGCGACGTCATGTCTTTTAGAGGTGACGTCATGTCTTTGAGAGGTGACGTCGTATCTTTGATCGGTGACGCCATGTTCCTAGTTGGTGACGTGCGTGGCTGGTCTTTGGTTGGTGTTTCCTGACAAGTAGTGGGATTCTCTGATTCAGTGAATTGAGTTTCAGCAACAATCATGTCCATTGCTTCAGGTACTTCTTCAGGCTGTTCTTCTGGGGGTTCAGATTGTTTATCGACGGTAGCTTCTGGTTTATGGCTTTCATGGATGCCCACTGTTTTCTTGTCTGTCGTGGTATTGAAGTCAGTGGTTTGGTTTACTCTACTATTACTATTCTTGTTGGTTTGTCCAGACGTTTTGTCTTTAAGCAACGGTGGCACCTCATCAACTGAAATGAAAACGCAAAAAATAGATGAAGCATGTGGAAAGGACCTCCTTTATGAACAAACATTACTAGTGAGTGGAAGATGGAAGAGGTAGAAGGGATAACCAAAGATAGTTAATTACGTTACACAATGACGGCTTTAAAAATTACACTACCAAACACACACATTTTCCCATATTGTTACACAATAGTTGCTGCAAAAACGGCTCATGTGGATATTCCGTCAAAGACACAAATCTTTCAGATGCAATGCTGACAATGAATCAATATGAAGGTTGTTACCTGGTGAAGGTGTACATAACCTTAAGGAATGAAAGAAAGATACACTGTTAGTCTTGAATTGTACTGCATCATTACAGCATGAATATCTTCATCAACATTAGCGTTCCATCTTCATCACAGTCATCATTACAGTCTTTATCAATATCTTCATCAGTCATCGTTATCACCAGTCGTCATTATCGTCTTTATCAATATCTTCATCAGTCATCGTTATCATCAGTCGTCATTATCGTCTTTATCAATATCTTCATCAGTCATCGTTATCACCAGTCGTCATTATCGTCTTTATCAATATCTTCATCAGTCATCGTTATCACCAGTCGTCATTATCGTCTTTATCAATATCTTCATCAGTCATAGTTATCATCAGTCGTCATTATCGTCTTTATCAATATCTTCATCAGTCATCGTTATCATCAGTCGTCATTATCGTCTTTATCAATATCTTCATCAGTCATCGTTATCATCAGTCGTCATTATCGTCTTTATCAATATCTTCATCAATCATCGTTATCATCAATCGTCATTATCGTCTTTATCAATATCTTCATCAGTCATCGTTATCATCAGTCGTCATTATTGTCTTTATCAATATCTTCATCAGTCATCGTTATCATCAGTCGTCATTATCGTCTTTATCAATATCTTCATCAGTCATCGTTATCATCAGTCGTCATTATCGTCTTTATCAATATCTTCATCAGTCATCGTTATCATCAGTCGTCATTATTGTCTTTATCAATATCTTCATCAGTCATCGTTATCATCAGTCGTCATTATCGTCTTTATCAATATCTTCATCAGTCATCGTTATCATCAATCGTCATTATCGTCTTTATCAATATCTTCATCAGTCATCGTTATCATCAGTCGTCTTTATCAATATCTTCATCAATCATCGTTATCATCAGTCGTCATTATCGTCTTTATCAATATCTTCATCAATCATCGTTATCACCAGTGGTCATTATCGTCTTTATCAATATCTTCATCAATCATCGTTATCATCAGTCATTTTCATCTTCATCAACTCCATGTACAACACTTACATTTCTTGACTCAAGATTGTTCCATCGAGAGACTGATCCACAAAACTATACATTGCTCTATCCATTCTGAAAAAATTCACATGTATATAACTCACTTATCGAACAATAATAAAATAATTTGTATTGCCCACTTAATGACACAAGGAAGAAATGTCCAAATGCGGTCCTTTCCTTCTTTTAATACATAGCACCTACAAACCTTTGTTCTCTAAGAACTTCTTTTTGATGCTCAGTCAAAAGTCGCTTTTTCGTTGGGGAGGGTGCAATCTTGACAAAATCCTATGGATAAAATCAACAGACTATGAGTAGTTAAGTCACAAAAAAACTCAAAAAAGTTGAAATACTGTTATTTATGGTAGTAAAACCTCAACCTTATTCCTTTTTTGTTGTTGATCTGTAAGAGCTTTATCAAACAAACAAACAAACAAACAAGCAAGCAAGCAAGCAAGCAAGCAAGCAAGCAAGCAAGCAAGCAAGCAAGCAAGCAAGCAAGCAAACAAACAAACAAACAAACAAACAAACAAACAAACAAACAAACAAACAAAAACAAAAAAACAAAAACAAAAACAAAAACAAATTTTGATTATTGAATGAAAAACACAAACATACATTATTTTAATGATTAATTTAGTTTCATCCAAACCAAACAATACGTAGTTTTGACAAATGGCATTTAAAACCAATTAATACATTCAATGACATAATTGAAACATTGAGATCATCTTACCTGACTATCATCATCTAATAAGGCCAGCGGTAACTTTCTTCTGGCATGTGTATTTCTGTTGGAGGATTTTCCTTGGGATGGAAGTCGTGGTTCAGTCCAAGACTAGGAAAAACAAAACAATTACTAACAGATGAAGCAAACAATAAACATACAACTTGAAAAGTACCGTAAGCAATTTTAAGAGAGTTAAAAAATAAAAAGAAGATAGTGAATATAAAAAATTATATACTTATATGCAAATGAGAGCCTTTATATGAATGAAAGGACAATGTAACACCATACCTTTTTTATAGGTGAACTTTTTTCTACAGCTTTTTCAGCCTCAGCTGCTTTATGTAAAAAGCTGCCTTTAATCTTGGGTGATCCTCCAAAGAACATGAGGGGTTTTATCCTGACTGGGGATCCCTGGGGCTGAGTAAGTTGACTTGATTCTTCAATCTTAAAACACAAAATTCCTTGGGTAAGGCATTTGCTTATTTGGCAAGAAAGAGTGACAAAAAATGATGTACATACCTCAATAGGGCTTGGTATGTTTTCCTGAAAAATTAAATTGATATGAGTATTTATCACTATTAAAAATGTAAAATTATCATCAAAACTAAGTTATGCACACAGTTATCATAGAATGTTTCAATATACCTCATTCCATCCAGGCAGGGTAAGACATGCTTTATCTTTTGCAGCCTTTAAAACAGGTCTACAAATAGACATAACACAGTTTTTCAATCGTTTGCCCACTTGTTTGTCTAATCATATATCAATTTTAAAAGTCAAAACATTCAGACAACAAAACAGAGTGGACAAATTTGACAATCAATTCATTCAATCAATATTCCCCAGATTCAGAACAACCACACACAAAATATAGCTTACACCTTATACTGTAGAGCAATAAAAGGCTGAAGTGTCATTATCACTTACCGTAATTTCTCTGGGTAAGTCAAACTAGATTCTGTAGCAAAAGTTGCATTCCAAAACTGAATAGTTTGATTCTTAAGTTGTCGTCGTTGATGGATGAACATAACTTCCTGTAAAAGATTACAACACATTAATTTTTTGCAAGTTATAATGGTGGTGGCAACATGCATGATAACACAGATGGATTTCACATTGGGGAAAACAGCCACGATAGGCAAGAGGCTTAACCACTGGGTCACCCATGCTACAATGCGTTAATATCAGTGTTGTACTATCAAATACTGTCATTATTTACCAAGAGAGGTGACATAGTACCAAGGAGCTCACTACTATATGGTTCACCATGCCGACTTTGTATACTTGTCAAGATATCTGTCCACAGCCTTTCAACCTGGAAAAACAAAGTAAATATAGCACTGATTTATGTTCTTTGTTAGGCTGTTTGTGCCGTGATAGCATGATAACCTATTTTCTTAATAGTCATACTCTGTGCATTGTAAAAAACCCTAATTATAATCCTTTTAGTTTTGATTTAGAAAAAATGCATACATGTTTTACACAAAGAAAAACACTGTGGGTGTTGTCTCAACTTTTTCATTGATTTTCTTGCAAGAAAATATTCATCAGGCTTATATCTAACAGGGTGGGGAAGGGGTTTTCCATGATCTGTGATTCGCCCCATATTTATGCAGTGATTCAAAGTGTGAAAGTTTGTGATTCATGAAATGCTTTTCTTTAATGCTGTGATCCGTGAAATTAACAAAAAATCATCAGTGATCTGTGATCAGTACCCCTCCTTCCCCAGCCTGATCTGATAATCTGAAAAACAGCATATAATATGAGATACTGAATGAGCGGCAATATAAAAATCCATAACAAGAATACAATATAACATTTGATGAACTGAGACATACACGTATGATATGTTGGCTACATGATAAACTAAACTATATACAAACATTTAATTTAACTTTACACTGAATCGAAATATGGTGAATGGCATGGTTCGATACTGGGTCAAGATCATGCAAATGAGGCTAGTCGGTCATCTAGATAGGCACTTCCCCCTTGGGCTTTGTTGTTGTTCTTGAAAAATGATAGAAAAGTCATAGAAATAACTCTAACCAAAAAAAGATATTCCAGGAGCTAGTCTCTCTTCCCTCTGGGTACAAGCTACAGCACAGCAGTGCCCATGCATAGCTTTATAACACATTCGATGTGCGATGACTGACTAGCCTCGTTTCCATGCACTTGGCCCAGTAAAATCATGTCGCCTGCCACATTTTGATTCGGTGTATGGTAACCATTAACATCACATAATAGTCATGATTTGAAAAAAATGTACCTTTTGGATAAACTTCTTATTGAAGATAGCCTTCTCAACATTTGACTTGATCAGTTTTGTGCTGCATCAAAAAAGGTAAAAAATATCAACAATTATTTTCTTACATTTGTCAACATTCACCGCCTTTTTAAAAAGCAGCCCTATTCTGCATCACAGGATAAACGCTGGGCGAAGAAAAAAAGCAATACCAAACATTACTGGGAGAAGGACAGCACCTATTTTACATGAAAGCAAAGTACAAAAACTCATCTGCAATGGTAGCGTAATGAAAACTGAGATAAACAGTAATATATATTTACCTTTGGTGTGCATGTTTGAATATCGGCACAAGAGAAGGTGCAAGAACATCAATTGCAGCAGCAATGATTGAAGGTCCATTTAGATGTTGAAAGAACACAGATAAATTATCAACAATGTTTGTCAGTATGACAGCAAAGACACCAGAATGGTCATCTGTCTTCTGTAAATTGAAGCACAAAAAAGTAGTAAGGTCACTTTATGTTTGCCATAAGTTTACCGGTAAGTAAACAAAACCAGTTAAAAAAAACACTAATAATAAAAGGCAACAATGTGTGGTCTTCTTGTGAGAGCAGATAACTTCTGTGGCTTTCTAGCAGTTCAATTTGTTCAAATTACTTTTCATTTAGCTTTCTTTCTCACTACTTACCATATTCTTGATGGCTTCATGACAGGCCATTAAAACCTTGCCTGTCAAGTGCACAGCACTTTTAAAGTTCTTCAAAGGTTGTTCGATCTTTTTGGCCCATTTAGATGGTGACTTAAGAGGTGATTTGCTGATAAAGGCTGTGGTACTAGTATAATCCATACATTCAAGAACAACAGCAACAATGTTCCCTACACCAGATAGGTAATTCACATCCTGAAGAAAAAACTACAGTGATCAGAGGTGGTGTGAACAAACCTTGTTTTGGTGACTTTATAATATCAGTGCCTCACAAACCTTGCTCTTGCATTCTTCCCAATGAACAAGCAGTTTACTGCATAACTCCTCTCCGTGTATATTAGAGTCTAATGTAGATACTAAGTCTGCTGCTCTTGAAAATGTCCTATAAAGATCTTCAAGATCCTTATTTGTCAGCCTCACCATTTCCTGAAAAGAAGATGAACCCCTTATAATGTTTGTGTACAATCACCCTACATAAAATTAAAGTTCTTGGAGAGAATAAAGAGGAAAAAATGTTTAAATAAAGAATTATGATGATAATGATGGATGTTGTAAGCTAAGCATACCTGATCTAAAGAGTCATTGAAAAGTTCTTTCACTGGAAACAAGAAAGCCAGATATACAGCAGTAAAATCATGCTCCAGTGCATTGCCTTGGTTGACCTCATTACTCTGAAACACAACCAGATCATGAACAACCAGCTACAAAGACAATACAACACTGGTCGCTCAAAAAAAATCCACAAAACATTTATTTCAACATTTATTCCTGAGCCAGAGTGGTAAGTCACTTGGTCTGATCACAAAGCATGGAAACACTCTGACAATGAATGAGAATTGCTCAACCTTGCAAAGCATGTCACATGGAAATCTGATAGAAATGGTCCTGACAGGGGCAGATCCAGACATTGTGAAAGGGGGGCCACTACTGTACAAACAATTAATGATTATCAGTCAAAAATTAAAAGAACTGCTTATAAAAATAAATCAAAAGGGCAGCCACCCCCCTGATATTCCCCCTTGGATCCGCCTCTACTTGAAGAGAAAATAGGATGAAAATAGGATAAAGAGAAACCATCTATTCATCCATTTATTTGTTAAATGTACAAACCTTCAGAATGTACTCATTAAGAGGACCAACCACTTGTCTCCACAATCTCCATAGACAGGACTTGTGCTTGATAAGACTGAAAACAATCAAAACAAATGAAATAACTTGCACAATTGCTTAGTTCATAATCCATTTGACCTAATGATGCTGCCGTGATGGCAACAAATAGTTGTTGTCTGTTAGTTTTTCTACTAAATTGTTTATCGAAGAGTCCTTTCATAATATAATAGTTTGACTTTGGTCATTCAATTGCTTTGAGATATCTATTGATAAAACATCTTACCTTGCAGACCTGTCCAAGATTTGTAAAGTAGCTTGTACATGGAATAGCTGGCCTGCTGGTGCACTGATACCACTTAACGCAAGGTTTCTAAATACACTATACAACCTATCAAAAAAACATGCACAATTTATTAAACAGAACAAGCTAATAAACCAAGAAAACATGATGACACACGTACATGGTTTGCCTCTGAAGAGCACAGGAAGCCTTCCACTAACATTATACAACTGAAAACTGGTTTTAAAAACATTGAAATCACCTTTCATTATTTTGTCCATCTTGAATAAGTTGTGGAGAGAGTAAATGATGCATAAGCAATATTGCTGTGGAGCCTTGTGGATTGTCTTTGGAGTGCAAGCTTGCACTATGATGACTAAGCACATCAACTGAGACATTGGATAGCGTTTCTATGTATTTCTAGAAAACAAAAAAACATTGAAAATCAAACAGGACAGGGATAATTAACACTACAATGAACACTACATATTCAATATCAACATTTACCAGTGATGCAGTAGTTGTGATGTATCCTCCTTCAATAATTTCTTCAGCACTGGCCAGCAGTGGAAGGAAGTAGGACTCAAACTTGTTGCTCATATCTATATAAGAAAAACAAACATCACATAAAAAAAAGTTTATTATGATTAGTATATTTTGTTTACTTAATACTAACATACCTTGATTTACAAGCCTCTTAACCTGATCAACTAGTTTACTCCACAAACTGCATGCCAACATTTCTATAAATTAAAATATGAACTGATTAAAATCAGGTGTTGCAACATAGTCTTATTGGCATTATGTTATCACAACCATCACCAGCAGCATGCATAGCTGTACTGAAGACATTACACAGATAACTAAAGGGACATATAATGTGGGGTGCCATGGGTGGCTAAGTGGTTAAGCCTCTTGCTCCTCACTGTTATTGTCCAAATTAGACCTCTGCCTTGGGCGTTGGATCATATGTTTGTTATTAGTGTTTTGTCTCTGCTGAGTCATGGTGGTATTCTACAAGTTCTCTAGTTTTCCTTTTTTCCGTCAAAAAATTAACTGAATGAAGCCACAAGTGTAAAGTATATCAAGTGTGTGAGTAGTGAGTATGAATGGGTCTCGAAGAAACTAGCACCTACATGTGCTCATCTCCAAATCCAAACAAAAGCCATTTTCCTTTATTTTTTAGGTCAAGTACCAGAATCAATGCTGATGTTACGTCAAGCTTAACACCATGTTGCTTTAGCTACCTCATAACAATAATACCACAGTGAAATTTAACAAATGACAACAATTTCATTAGTCACAATATCAAATACACTCTCACCTGGAATATCATGACCACAAGATTTTATTGCTTCTCTGACAGCATTGATCAACACTGTAGCATGTTTCTGAAAGTTATCTTGTGACTGGAAGACCGTCTCATTGATTCTACCAGCTGAGGAAAGAAACGATAATCAGACAAACACTAAATATAGTGTGTCTTTCTGCTCTGTTGAACTTTTTCTCTATCTGAAGGCTTATTTGTTGGTCTGTTTTCTGATCTTCCTGTATGTCTGTTTATCTGCTGTTTCTTGGTCTGTCTATTCTGACGGTTATGTCTATCTATTTAAGCCTAATTTTGTTGACGTAAATTACTCATTTTAACATATTTTAATTTAACTCCACTCACAGTTTACAACATGCTTGACCACACACATGTCACGTCATGATACTGCAATGTCCATTGGACAATTAAACTAAGTTAGACACTACATTTGTCATACTACCTTAGTGCATTTACAACACATACCTATAGTAGTTTTCCAACTAGATGACTCATCACTTCTATCTATCGATAGAATGTTTGCAAGTATTTCACACCCTTGTTTCAATAGCTTGTCTTTGGTTGTTTTTGCAAAACTAGCATTGATGACAGTGGGTGTCTTTGGTGTACCAACATCTCTAAGCGACCGTCTGGCAGTAGCTTTAGGTGTTTCAAATGATGAGATATTTTTGCCAGTGTTTGGTGTTGGAGGACACTTTAAATCTCCAAAACCTTCTTTTGACTTGAGCAAACTAACATGGTCAATACCAGTTCCAAAGATAAATTGCAGCAGTGGTATACAGATCTGGAATAGAAAAATATAGATTCAATGATTTCAACCTGCAGACAGATAAAAGAGAGATTTGGGTAGATGGGAATATAGGTTAAGATATGCATACATGTACCTGTGATGACTGGGCAGAAAGATGAATGAATGAATGAATGAATGAATGAATGAATGAATGAATGAATGAATGAATGAATGAATGAATGAATGAATGAATGAATGAATGAATGAATGAATGAATGAATGAATGAATGAACAAATCAGCAAATGAATTGCTACATTTACCTTATCAAAGATTTCAAGAAGTTTTGTGTGTTCAAAGGCACATACAAAATGCCACCAAGCTTCCAGTCTTGCTGATTCAACCTTCTCATTCCTTTCCTTCACAGCAGAATTCTACAAAAAAAACCTATTTTTACTGGATAATTAACTGATACAAATTTCTGGCAGATTGTACAACCACTCCTATGGAAAAAATTATATTATCAATAATTTATTATGTGAACATGATACATTTTTGAGAGATCTCAATACTTACTAAAAGTGGCACCATGATGAGATTGACACGTTTTGAGGAACTGAGCACATCTAAGATAAAAGCAAACATGATCAAGTCAAAAATGTACTCAATCCTACATATAATAATACATGCAAAGCAGTGATGGATCTAGGGGGGGGTTCGATGGGTTCCACGGAATCCCCCTTGAGCAATGTGTGCCTAAAGAATTGTAAAGCGTTTGAGACTTTGTGAAATGCACTAAATAACAACATTCATATTACATTACATTGTTCCTGTATGGGCGGTACCGTTTCCTACTCAATACTCAAAGGACTCTTTCTGAGAAAATGTGAAACCAAAATGAAACCCCGTTTTGAGAAATTCTGGAACCGGCACTGCAATTAATGATTATGTTTGGTCTATATTTTCATGAATCCTGCTGAATAAAAGTGCAATACGTAGTTTAAATTCTACAAATAAACTCCACCTTGTGATTCTGCAAAGTTGTCAATTAGTACTTGCCAGGCGGTGTAAGACTCAACTTGTACAGCTACAGAGGAGTTTTTGAATCCCTGCAAGTAAAATATATATCAACTATAGATTACAAGTTTGAAAACGTTAGTCAAATGAAATTAAAATCAAAGTTAAATTTCAATATAACATATGAAGTAAAAACAACCATTGTAGAATGTTGAATAATCCTGTGGCTACTGGAGCCAGCTCACTATCAGAACAATTACCTGTTCCACAATCTTCAGAATGTCATTAATGAGACTGCTTCTGTGAAGAGCCTAGAAAGGTAACAGATAATATCACATATATATAAGGTCATGTAATCTGCTAATAATTCTATGCTAAACCAGTAAGTCATATAAAAAGAGAAAATATCTGTCAGTAAGCTAGTAACTTAGTACACTGCAAGTAGACATAAGGTGGGAAGTGAGAAAAAAAGGGATGCAGGGAGGGGAGGGAGGAAGGGAGGAAGGAAGGGAGGAAGGGAGGAAGGGAGGAAGGGAGGAGGGGAGGAGGGGAGGAGGGGAGGGAGGGAGGAAGGGAGGGAGGCAGAGGAAGGAAGGGAGAAAGGAAGGGAGGAAGGGAGGGAGGAAGGGAGGAAGGGAGGGAGGAAGGGAGGAAGGGAGAAAGGAAGGGAGGAAGGGAGGGAGGCAGAGGAAGGAAGGGAGGAAAGGAGGCAGAGGAAGGAAGGGAGGAAAGGAGGCAGAGGAAGGAAGGAAGGGAGAAATGGAGGGAGGGAGGAAAGGAGGCAGAGGAAGGAGGGGAAGAAGGAAGTGAGCAGTATCACAAAACACCTTCAAAAAGTAATCAAATATACCTTTCCAAGTACTGGAACAATGCACTTCCATACTTTCAATACAAAAAGTTCCTTCTTCTCAGTACATAGGTTGGCTAACTCTGTTATGAGACCCTACAAGCAATCATGTATGCATTGGTTTTAACATATCTGTAAAAAGTGGTGATTCACCTGGAATTTGTAACACTGATTTGCGCAAGATGATGCATAGAATTTCTCCACAACCCCAGCCAGTAGGGAGGTTTACATGTAGATACCCTCTATAATCTGATACTTTCATTAGAAACTCCTTTATTGTGTTTGCTCTTCCTTTATGGTGCAAACCACCAAGGACACAAATGCTTTGAAAATGACACAAGACCCTACATTAAAATAAACACAAATAATAGAGTATGTGTTACAGCGCCAAGAAGCACATATTTTATTTCTTCACTAGACTCCACCCTCCCCTCCCCTCCAGATTGAACAAAAACCTTATATCTACATTATCATACAAAATACTTCTAACAATGCATTTGGTAACATCAAGATTCACTTACAGTTTTCAGTGCTGGAAGTAACCACTTGACAACCTCCTCTCTTGCAGACAAAATTTGATTGAAATTATTTGAAATAACTGATAAGGCATGTTCACGGACCTGAAATTTCAAGAAATTGGAATTGATACGATCACCACTAATCACTATACCCTAGCATCTGGGCTGGATAACTCTTTCAATTTGTTTGATGGGCTGCTGATATGCATTTGTTATAAACCATACAGGAGATAAGACACTCGAAAAAACAAACATTTTCTTTTTAATTTGTGTAGTTATTTTTATCTTCTTGAATTATTGTTCAAGTTCATCCATTTTTTTGCAATTAATCCATCTTTTGTCAGGAATTATTATTTTACTACTATGAATGACAAAAACAAATGACTGATGTGTATCAACTCACCTTTCCAGCTGAACTAACAGTTAGAGAGAATGCCACACTACACCAATGTACTGCAACCTCTTTCATGGTATCCTCTGCAAACTGCTCTAGAAACCTAATATAAATAAATATAATTATAATAGATAAACTTATACTTGTACTCTTTAATATATGACAACAATTATGGTGCATTTGACCTCTACCTCTCTTTACAGTTTCAGCATACCTTTCAATGACACAGAGAGCTTCATTATCTACTGTTGGCGATTGGAATTCTTTCTTTAGAGCACATTCAATGGATTTTAAAATCTTTAGCACCTAGAAAATATAAAACAAATACAAATAAAATGCCTGGTGTGAGTTACCACATGCAATTTATTTTGTTATCATTTCTTCCTGAGTTGTTCTTACTTGGTCTTGAAAGACAATATTTTGAAGGTTCTGTTTTGCAATACACCACATTGCTCTTGTGCAGACTCCCTTGTCTGACGTACTAGCAATTACATCACTCAAGACTAAAAAACACAAAAACAATCAATGAGATCAATAAAGTTCTTCACTAGAATAATATTTTTAAGGGGAGATTGAGAGGCAGAAAACAAAATGTTGGTAAAGTTTTCAAAAATTGCTGAAAATACCATATTGTATAAGTAGGTTTGTTTTTACTTGAGAAATTTTGCCCTTTTGCTTGACTGTATTTTCAAGGTTAAAATTTTCAAACTCTGTATTTTTCTGGTAATATTTTTTTTATTATTCATCAACTTTAACAGTTCCATCCTATCACTTTTGTAAACCCTAGCTGTGCCCTTTCTACATGATTAGAACACATGTAAATACATTAATTCACACAGCGCCAGTAAATAAGCGAGACAACTTAACGATTGAACAGATTTATTAACGAGGAACTAAACGTGAGTCAAGATGGCAGACACAACAACAACCGAAATCCAACAGGTGTTACACACGGTAGCACGCGCATAATAACGTGAGAATGACGGACTGATGGACTGCCTGATGGCGCAGCCAGTGATTCTTACCAGTCAGTATATCTTTTGCTTCATGAACAGTAAAACTCCTATAAAAGAAAATTTATTAAAATGTAAAACAAACAACTAAAATTCTGACAGTTTAAAAGGTAGATGTAGAAATATACAAGCACATGTGCATTATAATAGGTCATACTTTTGTGTTCCACTGTAAGAGGTACCGTATTTACTTTTATCCATGTTTATGTACCTTCAATCTTTTAAGTAACAAAACCTTGTTAGGTAAGGTATTAAACTCAAGATTTATTGAAACAAAGTCACTAATGGCAATTAACTTGTGTAGCAACAAGCTTTTACAAGTTGAAAATAAATGGATGAGACAAACCATCAAAATACCACAAAGAAATAACATTCAAGAAAATGGCCTGTAATTCAAGTTTTCTACTCACTTTGAGATTTGTTCTTGATAAAGACAGTGACCAACTGTTTGTAATGCAGCTTGACATAGCTCTATTTGGTTTGATGTGATATCTCTCTAAAGGTATCAACATAGTAGGCAAACTTTAATATTAGCTATAAAAAATTTTATTAGCTATAAAATACTTGCACATACATGCTGATCAATATAAAAAATATTATTGTTCATCCAAGTTCATCATTATTTCAACTATCAAATCTGAAATACCTTGAAGACAACAGCAAGTTCACTGACATGCTTGCAAACATCTGCTAAAAAGCCATCTTCTTCTTCACGCAGCCTTCTACAAAGTGATTTTCGTTTTATTGGTGATACGATAACATTGAATTTTAAGCTTGGTTTTCACTTGCATCAGAATTGGTCATAATGTCAAATAAGAGTCTGAAGCTCAACGGAATCAGAATTGCAAGAATCAGAACTGTTCCATTTTCTCCCCTGATTCTGTCTCCATCACTTATGACAAGTGAAAATTGGAGTATCTAAGCAAAAATCAGAAGCAGAAGCAAAAAGTCAATCATAGCACTATTTTTCAGGCCTTTTGGTAGAGAAAATAAACTCAAATGCTAAGGCTTCAGATTCATATTGAGGCTTCTGGTATTCAGCTTTCACTTCAATTTTTCATTCCAACTGTGTTATGACTCTACTTCCAATTCCATTTCGATTCCCATGCAAGTGGAAACCAAGCTTTAAGCAGCCCAACAAATTCCACCAATTGTCTGGGTGACCTGTGCACAAGACTGACGTTTGATCATAATTTTCAAAATATATATTCTTAAAGGTTAATTATGCAAAGAATGCATTAAATATATACAGGGGAATATTGATAACTCTTAACTCAAGAAAAAAATAACCACTTTTTTAGTTCTTCGCCACGTACAAGGATTTATAGTACAAATCTACTGACATAAAGTTAATCGAATAATAAGAAGCATATCACATCAGAACTTCTTTCAATGATTATCAAACTCAAATGAAAACAAAAAGATCTCTTTCTTACATATCACGTTAAATCTAGAACATGGTTTGAGGGAATTCTGGACTAAAAAGCCTTCATTTTTGGTGCAAATTGGTGCTGAGTTTTGTAGTATATGAGTTATATGTCACTCAACTTACTCTGTTAGTGTCAGGTACGCATCTACAACGTCGTCATTTGGCGCCGAAGGATCTTTGATTAGTTGTAAAAGAGGCAGAAACAGACCATTATATTCTGGCGAAGTGACCATCTTGTTTTAGTATGGCTCCTTTCACGGCTGATCGATGAAAACTCTAAAAAAACATGTGACAAGATCAAGCAAGTTTGCAAACGACGCCATCTTGTATTCAAACATGTTTATGTTGAAAACTCAAAATAATGCCGCAAAAAGGACAAAATCATACTGAAATTCCTCAAAATAGTTAACTTACACATAGATTGTTCGTTACAAGGATTTGCTGTATCCCGATTGCTTGATTTCAAGGAGAAAATTGTACAAACACTGGAGATTTTGACCTAAAATGTGTGTATTTCCCGCGAACTGGAAGACAAATCCGCGCCAAATCATCAATGGTGTATTCTCATTGGCTCAAGATACAAAGTTGTCCCCAGGTTCTATCCACGTGACTCACGCTTTATAGGAAACCCGGTTGTACAAAAATATGCTAGGGACGTACAAAACGTAAAAGCACCAAAAAATATTAATAGATAACATACTAATGATATCATAATCATCATCTTTCAGATTTGTATGAGAGTGTATTCAAATAAATGCGTTATGCATGCACTATAGCAAAAATGAGAACAAATTCTTAATAAACTATATACTATTTCACTATTTTACTCTGGAACAGGGCAGCTGTAAAATAATTGGGCCCAGTTAGGGGTTTTGGGGATCCGGTATATTGGATGAAAAACTTAAAGGGATACGGGATACTTACACTAAAATTTAGGGGTATAAGGGATCTTGACAAACAATTATGTGGATAAGGTATACGACACATAGATTGTATTCCGGCCGTCTTAACAAAGCTGGCCAATCAAAAATAGCAAAACCAGACATAGAAATAACTTTACAATTAATAAATAAATGAATTTATGGTGATTCAACTGTTACAGCGGTCTCTGAATACCAACAAGTATTCTATTTCACAATGCTCGCTCCCACTACTCAGTTGAGAATAAGTATGGGGTAAAAATATTGACCAGCGGCTGACGGAAGTCATCCGCGCTACATATGTCGGCGTGGTGCCGCGAACCGCGCGAATTTTGGGTGGGTGGGTGGGCGTTCTGCCGTTTTCAGGTCCGCTGGTGAACTGAGGTGAAGAACTGAGCATTCAGGGTTATTTATGCTTCCCGATAGCGTCATCCCCGTGCAAATGTTAATCCCATGCGCATTATGCTGATTTCACACTCATTTCTCCTTCGCACGCTGGAGGGAGCATTGTGAATAGTATTCTATTTCACAATGCTCACTCCCACTACTCAGTTGAGAATAAGTATGGGGTAAAAATATTGACCCGACCTCTGATGATCCTCATCAGGCTTAGTAAACTATAAACCCATAGTTGTACCAAACTACTAATATACACCCTTAACAAACCCCAATCTTATTCCATCCCTTACTAACAACATCCCCAACAGCCCTGGTTCGCAATTCTATCAAGCGGTTATCAAGGCTATCTAGGTCGAACTCCAGGTGCTTGCTTACTCTCCGTATCATCGCTTTCCTCTTATATCCACACATCTGACAATAGCGGAATTTGCTGTCATTTGCGTGACTGCATTGAGGACACCTGACCGATGGTACAAATAGCTTAGCAACCACTGGTAGGTCCTAGAAAGCAAATTTGTATACTACTATCAAACAATGCAAGTGTCCCAACGTCATGTTTATTGATACAATATTACATCTTCTAATGACAATTTGTCCTTATTATCGCTAATATAACAGTGAAACCAGGCATACCCCCTAATGACCTCCTTATGCATTTTGCGTCTAATATATATTTTGCGTATAACATTATGCGTCTAATTCAAGTCTATTAACTCATGAAAAGTCCAACAAGAATCCCCACAAATCTCCCGGAAGGCCAGGGTGCGGGTGCCACCCCTGTTTCCCAGGGACCAAAAGGGCCTCGGTATCTGCTCTATCGGCTAACTTCAACGATTTGACAGCAAAGCGCTGTAAAATAGGCCACCAATATTTCCTAGGGTATACATCCAACGTAATCAAAGTGCATGTCCTTCTAAAGTCCTTCAAGAATCGGACCACTGGGCCTACAAGGGCAAGCGGCGGGAAGACATAGGGGCAATGTAACCATTGGTGATTACCAGATAGGTCTTGTGCAAAGAAATTCACACCCATCGATTCCGGAGTTGGCCAAGGCATGAAATGAGACAATGATAACCCATCCTCATCTGTCATACAGTTAGAGTCCAATGCCATTAGATCAATAGTATGACCCCCAGGACCTCCAAACGTTGTTTCTACTTTCGACCAAGTTGTGCAACTAAGCCTGCTATCACCAATGGACTGGCGTCGTGACGGATTGTCGGCTGGGTTCTCTTGCGTCGGGACGAACATAACCCTCAGTGCAATATTCAATTCAACTGTTGTAAAAAACAACTGCTTAATCGCACGAGAGAGCTGCAAACTCTTCCCTCCATAGTGGTTCCATGCTTGAACAAGGGCCTGGTTATCAACCAGTGCATCTACTCTGGCGTTCTCCAGCCTGCTACGGTAAGCTTGCAAAACCCTTTCAAGAGCAAGGGTTTCCTTGACCGAGATGTCAAGTGTGGTTCTCCTCCTCCGTCCAGTAGTCTGCTATCCGTCCAGCGCTAATGAGTGGTGAGATCATGACTCCACCCCAGCCCGATTTAGATGCATCTGATGCCACAGACACTTGAACGTGTCTCTCATCCTTCCATGGTATTGGATTGTCCCATGATTCCAAGAATAGCCAGTGCTCTACCTCACTTCTTAATTCCCCTCTAACTTGAACTGGTTTTAAAGATCTTAGGCCTTTTGATATTGCCCTGTTCATAACCCTTGTAAACAGAATGGCAGCTGGTACCACCAAGGAAAACGAGACACATTTCCCGACTAGCCGTTGCAACGTCTTAACTGAGGTTTCATATGCTCCCAAGATCTTGCGGACAAGGGACAGAAATCTCTGTTTCTTGGTTTCAGGAAGACGAAACACCTGGCTCGTGGAATCAACTATAAATCCCAAGTACACAACCCTTTGACTAGGCTCAAGCACTGACTTCTTCAACTCCAGGAAATATCCTAACTTGCTCAGATAGTAGACTACTAAGAAACCAGCTGCATTAGCAGCTGCAAGATGGCGTTCTGATAGGGTCGTTTTCGTTTGATATGCTCCTGCTGACAGATCCAGTTGTAGCTGTCCAGTATTCCTGTCATCGATGTATAATGAACAGGGAATGTTAATTGAACGAGAGTAATTTGTTGCTACCAGACCCGTCGAGTGATAAATCATTGGAGCTTCTTTCCATCCAAAAGGCAAGGTGTTGTAGGTAAACACCCATCCCCCCCATTGAAAGCCGAAATAGGTACGGCTCTTATCATCTAGGAGTAGATGGTCATACCCCGACTTGTCATCCAGAGTCATCTGATATGAACCTTGAAACACGTATCGAGGTACGTCGGTCACATGGTCCAAGGAAAATGGACTGTCCACCATCCAGAGATTTAAAAAACCTGGCATCCTGACATAACCGTGGTTTCGACGGTTCTACCGTCAGGGGTAATGCCAGGTGTGGGGGCTGAATCTCTCCTACTTTCCCCACTACGGTTACTGCTCCATTCTCTAGACGAGCAATCAAAGTCTCCCTGATGAAATCCACAAATGGCTTGCAGCTGCTACTATTACAAAACCACTTCACCGGGGGTCTATCAGATTCGTAACGTTCTCCCTTGAACGTTCCCGAGTAATGTTGGAAGAATGGCTCTACAGACACTCGGTTTCTAATCCAGTCCAACACTCTCATTTGTTGTGGAGTTGGATTGTCGCCTATTATGTCAACCCAGTCATCAACATGAGCATGTAATTCGCCTGCTCGAAAGGACGATGTATCTCGATAAATCAGCTCATGTGGCGATCCCAGTGCGACTCCAATCTTGACTTTCTCGACCTTTTCCGCTTGGGACAGGTTTGCCATCCCACCGCTGACCAGCACAGGGTTCCCATTAGAGTCAACCCAGTTGTGCGTTGACCTTTCAGAATTCCTGTGTTGTTGTAGTCTCTGGTCAAAGTCATCATCATACTCCCACGGCCAACCCATTTGTTGTTCGCTTGCCTATCATAGTAGGAAGAGCAACCCGTTAATAGTCAGCGAAGGGATGACAATCCTGACCCAGTAAAAGTACTGGGGGAGTTTATTTAGATACTCTTTTTCGGGATTATCAACACTCCGAGACAACATGGACCCTCGAGTGTCAGGCTGTAACTAACCAGGGCATTTCATGATTTCTGACCTAAAAACCATCATCCTCCTTTATATATATATCGACTTATTCATTGTCTGCACCCCTATATCAAGAAGATAGAATCAAAATAAACCCTTGGTATTAGGATCAAAGAGTCAATAGTTTATGGATAGCACAAAGGGTATTATAACCATCGTCAATCCTTATCAAATAACTCAGCCCTTGGTCTGCTTTGCTAATTCAATCCCCCTATGTGTATTTGTATTTGTATTTTTTTTTTTTTTTTTTCTTTTTCTTTTTCTTTTTGCACATATCTCCTATCCCTAGACCTGGTATAATAAGGGACACTACTGCATTGTACAGACATGCATCTTAGCCAACTTTATTGAACTACTTTATGCACTACAACCCTCGTGGTTTGCATCCTATTTCCCTTTTTTGCATTACTTGGTTGACCTTGGTCATCTGAGGCCCTAAGGTCACGCTTCCTCTTTAGACAATTAGCCCTGAAATGGCCAGGTCTTTTGCAATAAAAGCACGTATTCAATCCAGTTGGTGGTGTTCGTCGCATGACTCTCAGGGCAGTAGTTGTCCCCTTCATCACATTTGCCATACGAGCTTGCTCTTTCTGGACTTTAGACACCACGGACAAAACCTTCTCATGGTCCTTATCTCCTAACAGAGGGCGCTTCTAACCAAGCTATCCGGTTGGTCCAATTTCGATCTTAAAGTTTCATACACTACTCTGTAGTAATTTGCTTTAGGATGTTTGGCGTCGTTCGCCGCATCCTTCAACCCTTCTATCATGTCTACCACCTCGTATTTATCAAACTCTACCAACGGACGCCCAGTCTTGTCAATAATGCGCTTGACCAACGCATCAATTGACGGTTGAGATATTGCCTCTACAGCTTTCTCCATGGCCTCCAACTTCATTTTCATGGCCTATGTGAGAAAAAAGGAAGGCTTATTATCCATACAGTTACCTGTATACAAGCTTCACAACCTCGTGAAATGTACCAAATCAATAGTTTAAGCTACAGTGAATTCTCACTCGAGTAAGCGAAACTCGCTTAACATGGCCATAACATATCTTAACATTCGGTCCAATAATATAACTATTTTAAACTGCAGTGAATTCTTACTCAGAAACAGCAAAAACTCGTTTCACATGATAACATGCCTTAATATTAGTTTCAATAATATAATTACTGTAAACTACAGTGAATTCTCACTCAGAAACGGCGAAAACTCGCTCCACATGGCCATAACATGTCTTAATATTCGTTCAATAACATAATTATTGTAAACTACAGTGAATTCGCACTCAGAAACAGCAAAAACTGACTTCCCATGGTCATAACATATCTCAATATTCGTTTCAATAATATAATTATTACAAACTACCGTGAATTCTCACTCAGAAGCACTACGAAAATTTACACTCGCTTCACTTGGCCATAACATATCTCAATATTTGTTTCGATATGAATAATATAATTATTGTAAACTACAGTGAATTCTCACTCAGAAACAGCGAAAACTCGCTCCACATGTCTTAATATTCGTTTCAATAATATAACTATTGTAAACTACAGTGAAATCTCACTCAGAAACAGCGAAAACTCGCTTCACATGGCCATAACACATCTTAGTATTCGTTTCAACAATATAATTATTGTAAACTACATACTGTAAATTCTCATTCAGAAACAGCGAAAACTCGCTCCACATGGCCCTAACACGTCTTAATATTCGTTTCAATAATATAACTATTGCAAACTACAGTGAATTCTCACTCAGAAACAGCGAAAACTCGCTCCACATGGCCCTAACACGTCTTAATATTCGTTTCAATAATATAACTATTGCAAACTACAGTGAATTCTCACTCAGAAACAGCGAAAACTCGCTCCACATGGCCAAAACATGTCTTAATATTCGTCTAGACTAGACATCACTCAAGGCTGGAGTTAGGTAGTCTTTATTGTCACATATTAACAAAACTATTACAGTCAAATATTATACAGATATCCTATGTAAATCCAACCTGACATGTCCAAGTGACATGTGCCCAAACCCAAAAAGTGGGGAAACAAAACAAAACTAGTGTATATGGTGGTGTTGTAGTATAGACTTGCATAGCAAGTTAGCCGACTTGAGTCTAATAGTCAAAGGCATTGTCAAGTAAATAAGTATGGTGTCAGACCGCCAGTCCCCTAATGCCTTAATCAACTCTAAGGGAATGCCTGACTGGTAGGCAAAGGAGGCTCCCCCTCTACGGAATGAGTGACCTGCATAGGAATCAGGGGGGACCCCTACCTCTGCGAGATGCTTGCGGAGCTTTGTTACGAACATGTTGTAAGTGAAGCAATGGGTGTTGTGTTGTGATGTGTTGTGTTGTCTGACCATGAGAAAGCTTGGCTGTTGGTCGGTGCAGTGGTGGTGAATTGGAAAGCATGCTTGGTGGCTGTAGTAGGGCACAAAATGCTATGTGGGATACAAGGTATGGGGATATGAACCACCCTTTCCCTAAACTGGATGGTCTTGCTCCACCGGATAGTTATGAGTATACCCCAGCTGTGAATGTGAAAGTCAGCTTTAGTTAGTTGTTTAGAGTGATCGAAGTCGCTGTGAGACGTAGTCAATAGATGTGCTTTGCGAAACATGCCAAAGAAAGCAACAAGGCATATAGCCCAGAAGCTAGAATCAAAGCTAGAGGTGAAATTAAGAGATGAGTGAATACGGGTTAGAATGGCTGGCGTTATGGGTAACTTTTGGGCTGGGGGGGTACCCACCACCCTGTTAATGCCTGTTAGAAGAGATTTTAGTGGCCAGTTATTAAGCAGGGGGTTAGGTAGTCCGAACTCTTTGTGCAGAATCCCAATGATGTTGAGATAGCACCTGATAGATGACGGTTTTAGAGACCTAGCAAGGAATGCAGCATATTGGAGCAGGTGGTTAGGGTGGATCGGGACTGGTGCGTATCCCATGAAGTCGCAGAACCGCATGTACGTTTGTAGGTGTGTCTTGTAAGTCTTCTTGGTAGATTCAGCAAAGAGATGTTCACGGTACTGATGTATTTCACTTTCGAGTTGGCGGGCCATTTCTGAAGTTGGTGCATCTGGAAGAGACGTAAAGGTGGCTTTCAGTTGACATATGTTTGTGTAATTCCATGCTGTTTAAATCCACGTCGGGCATGATTTCACGGAGTTGAGAGTGAAAGGCGATAACATGACTCGGTTCATGTAGTCGGGAGATAGCATCTGCTAGTTTGTTTCTGGTCCCTTCGATATATTCTGCGGTGATATGAAAGTTATAATGCGCTGAGAGCCAGAAAAGGGTGCGTAGTTCATTCATGATACGTGCATTGGCTGTGGTTCCCTTGTTGATGATTGCTACAGCGGCCTGGTTATCACTGTGTATGATTATACGTCTGTTTTCCCATTGGTGGCCCCATCGCTTCGCTGCCAGAATGATAGCTAAGGTCTCTTTGTGCGTGATATGGAGGTCCTCCCATGGTGGGCTGTCAATGGAAAAGTTGTGGTAGAACCAGTCCCCCCTGAAGAACCCCCCTGCGGCAATGGGGCAGGCATCTGTTATAACGTCGAGAGTAGGGATGTTGTCCAAGAACATTTGTGTACCATTAAATGTGTGTAGAAACTGTACCCACCATGCTATGTCATGGGAGAACCCGGGGGGAGGTCTGTGACGTCCTGAGTCGGGTAGGTTATTCATTGCATCTATGATTCGGCGCAAAAATGTGCGTCCGCCAAATACCACCCTGCAAGCCCAGTTGAGTTTCCCTGCTAGGCGTTGGAGCTGTTTCTTGGTGACGCGAGATTTGTTCTGGAAGTTGAGAATGACATTATAGCAATCCTTGAGCTTGTCTTCCGGTAGGGTCATCGAACAATTGGTAGTATCAAGTTGCACGCCAAGAAACGTTAACCTTTGAGTGGGAGGAACAACCTTATGATTACTAATTGAAAACCCTAAGTCGCAGAGCAGTTTGTACAATGTATCAAAAGCGCGCTGACAATCGCCTAAGTTGGGTCCTATGACTAAAAAATCGTCCAAATAGACCACGACATCAGGGAATCCTTTGCGTTCCATCATGCGACGAACCGACTGTGTTATCCGGTGGAATATCGCGGGCGAACTTTTGGCACCGAAAGCTAAGCGTGTGTCGTACATATAAGTATCGTGCGTATGACCTGAAAAGCGCCATTTAAGACCTGTTGCCTTGTAATTGTCCGGGTGAATAGGTACTGATCGGTATGCATGCCTGAGGTCAATTTTGGCCATGTAATAATGGGGTTGGAGAAGCTTGATAGCGTCGAGTGTTTGAAATTTGAACGACTTGGTTATGATGTAATCATTCACTGCGCTTCCTTGCGGTCGTGAGCAGTCGTGAATTAAGCGGACTTCGTCTGAATCTGGTTTAGGAATAGCCCCTAATGCGCTGATAATGGTGGGTTTGTCATTTGTAATAACATAGTTGCCTTCTGCTATTTCGTCGCGGATAGTTTGCTCTACTTTATGCCGATTAGTGCTGTTAGTTGCCGATTTGTAGTTATTCATGCATGCCGATGCAAAATTAGTGCCAATGCTTGTTAATTGAAAGCCATTAGTAACGCCATTAGTAAGAAAAGTCGCGTCTTCGTCATTTTGTAACTCTGTTATCCAAATGTTAAGTCTAAGAGGCGAATCATGTAGAGGATTAGCAATGAGTCATGAGTCTTGCGTAGGAGTGTTGATAGGTTTGTGGGAGTGACCCGGGTGTGATTGCCCACATGCTTTCCCTGCTACCTTACGGTTACAAACATGGATAAAATTGCAACTATGGAGAGAACAACCCCTAGAACTATTAAAATTGCGGCAAATTATTCTACCGTCAGAGGTAAAATTAGCCAGATTGCCCCCACGTGTGGATTGTTGCGTGTTGTGCAATTTTGTCTGAGTGTTGGAGTTGCGTATGGGCGTGAGCATGACAGTGTGTAAGTGGTTCGAATCAAAGCTCCATGGGTGATGATAAATGGCTTGGAGTTTGCGAAATTCACTATCATACATCAGAATGGACTGCCACTCATACTTATTTGTCAGCTCCATAATTTTTACCGTATAAGCTAAATACTCCTGTATATCTAACTCTGACCTTAACTTCCCTGTATTCATTAATGTGTAAAAAATTCTGGTATTTGCAACAACCCAGTGTGGGATTGTTATATCTTCTAATTTAGGCTTTTTTGGGCCGTAGCTAACGATAATTTTTGTGTCTCCTTGTGTTGCTAAAGTCTCTTTACTCTCTGTAGGAATTATACTGTCTACAAAGTCAATGATACACAATACTTGCTCACCCTTTAACCTTGTAGGCTGTAAGAACATTTCTGCAGTCGAATGCGTCGGGCCACGTGTACTTCGTAAATCATGTGGATCGTTCCCAGCGTCGTAACAAATGCCTGGTTTGTTGAGCAGGGCGTCCAGTGGTGTCTCGCTTGCTCCGTTAATTCGCCGTAGTTCAGCAATGTTCGCTGGGAGTCCTGGGATGCTTGAGGACCTTGTTCCGTTTTTTGATCTGTTCTTTAAGGAATCGACAGCGGCCTGTTTTGCCTTCACTTTCTCCTGTAGTTTCTCAAGAGTTTCATTCTTTTTAAGTTCTTCTTCTTCCATTTCCAGATAGTGCAACTGCATTTTTAGTCTTTCAACCTCCTCGTCGTCGCTGGCCATGTCGTTGTCCGTTTTGCTCGCTTCGTCCTTTATCTTCGTGCCCTGGCGAGGCGAACTCCTTGTCTCGCCTTCACAATATATAGACGGAATTCCCCATGTGTGTGTTTCCTTAGGCTCTTTGCAGCCTGGACATTTGTGAGTTCTTTTCGTGAGTTCTTTTTCAGAGTCAGTCATGATGCAAAAAATTTTTATAACGTTATATATAATGCTAGTTGTGAGAGTAAAGGCAAATGACACTCCTTAAGGGCGTGCATGCATACTTATTAATTGTACGAGTAAATGTGTACATTTCTGATTGGCTGGTATTGTAATACTTTACATGTGCAAATTATTGATTGGTTAGGAAAACTATATTACAAATTCCATGTCTATCATGTGAGCTAGAGACTCTGTTAATTAATTGTACTAATAGTCATGTGACAGATTACCTAGCCCCTGCCCGAGCTCTCCTGTCCCTGGTCTAGACTTACATTAATCAATGATTAATATCCACTTCAATAATATAATTATTGTAAACTACAGTGAAATCTCACTCAGAAACAGCGAAAACTCGCTTCACATGGCCATAACACATCTTAGTATTCGTTTCAACAATATAATTATTGTAAACTACATACTGTAAATTCTCATTCAGAAACAGCGAAAACTCGCTCCACATGGCCCTAACACGTCTTAATATTCGTTTCAATAATATAACTATTGCAAACTACAGTGAATTCTCACTCAGAAACAGCGAAAACTCGCTCCACATGGCCATAACACGTCTCAATATTCGTATCAATAATATAATTATTGAAAACTACAGTGAATTCTCACTCAGAAACGGCGAAAACTCGCTCCACATGGCCATAACATGTCTTAATATTCGTTTCAATAATATAATTATTGTAAACTACAGTGAATTCTCACTCAGTATACAGCGAAAACTCGCTTCACATGGCCATAACACATCTCAGTATTCGTTTCAATAATATAATTATTGCAAACTACAGTAGATTCTCACTCAGAAACAGCGAAAACTCGCTTCACATGGCCATAACACATCTCAGTATTCGTTTCAATAATATAATTATTGTAAACTACAGTAGATTCTCATTCAGAAACAGCGAAAATTCGCTCCACATGGCCATAACACGTCTTAATATTCGTTTCAATAATATAACTATTGAAAACTACAGCGAATTCTCACTCCGAAACAGCGAAAACTCGCTCCACATGGCCATAACATGTTTTAATATTCGTATCAATAATATAATTATTGAAAACTACAGTGAATTCTCACTCAGAAACGGCGAAAACTCGCTCCACATGACCATAACATGTCTTAATATTCGTGTCAATAATATAATTATTGTAAACTACAGTGAATTCTCACTCCGAAACAGCGAAAACTCGCTTCACATGGCCATAACACATCTCAGTATTCGTTTCAACAATATAATTATTGCAAACTACAGTGAAATCTCACTCAGAGTCAGCGAAAATTCGCTTCACATGGCCAAAACTAATGTAAAATACATTGTACAAGTACAGTAGTAAACTCATGCATACACACGTCAGTAGACATACGTCCAAGTCATTCGGAGGCCCATCTTGTGCTATTGGATCTTCGGGTGCCTGAGCTGCAGGCGGCTGTTCTTGCCCGGCTTCGGCTGGAAACTGTTCCTCGTCGGCCATCGTTCATGTACCGGAAAAAATTCGCGTCGGTTCGCAAAAATCCAACAAAGCGTTCTGCCGTTTTCAGGTCCGCTGGTGAACTGAGGTGAAGAACTGAGCATTCAGGGTTATTTATGCTTCCCGATAGCGTCATCCCCGTGCAAATGTTAATCCCATGGGCATTGTGCTGATTTCACACTCATTTCTCCTTCGCACGCTGGAGGGAGCATTGTGAATAGCAGCTAGATATTGCGATCTTTACAGCGTATCTTCAGTTTGGGATGCCTGTGCTTTTGCGCGCAAAGGCACTGGGGAAGAGCTCCACAACACGCTTGACCGAAGTTGTATGTAGAGGTAAAAACTAGTAAAAAATACTAGCAAGGACTGCGTCGGTGTTTCTAAAGAAACAGTTGTAAATATAACGATAAGTTGTACACCGTAGAGTGATTCGAGAAAACTGACGTTTCGGACGTTAGTCCTTCGTTGGAGTAATACTCCGACGAAGGACTAACGTCCGAAACGTCAGTTTTCTCGAATCACTCTACGGTGTACAACTTATCGTTATATTTACGAAGTTGTATGTGGTCAGTTTTGAGGGATACCAAAGTTAAAGGTATAGGATATCAAAGTTAAGGGTATACGGGATATTTACGTTACATATTTAGGGGATACGGGATCTCAATACCCCCCCTAACTGGGCCTCAATAATGTGCTCTCTCTCTTGGACGGTATCTCACAGTAATGGGGACAAGATTGTTGAGAAACAACAAATAATGTTTCAGTTGTTAAATTCGTAGCGAAACTTCTCACCCACCCGCTTATAAAACATTGGCTGTCAAACTAAGGATGAACAGGGTATACTCTGGAACACTGAGTCAGGGTTCAGATAGCTCAGCAGCACCGGTCTTCTCAAGTTGGGGTGGAAATACCACCTTACCCCCCTCCCTCACCCCATCACCACCGGTCCACCTTCACTCCCCTGGATACAAAGGGGAATAATCAATAATCAATGAAAAATGTTCAGTGAATGGAAGTCGTGTTCAAGTCACTGCACAAACTGAACTTTACTGTACTTTAAACTCACTACGTAGCCTGGCTCTGGATTGGGACGGGAGAGACTACTTTGCAAGGAAGCATTTTACTCGATGGGCGGAGCTGATAACGACGCCAATAACTCACTCCTTAATAAGTTTCAAAATACTATTTCTTTATTTTTATATAAAAACATTATTATCAAAATATAAACTCTACTTTTTTTAGTCTATAAATACTCTATTTTGATGTGTTATTGATCTAAAAGTACGATTGAGAATAATTAACTAGAATCACGATGTCTTGCCATTGGTCAATACACTGGCCAATGGGAGTCTTGTGTTTTGACCTGCAAACGAGGCCCTCACCGGTGAGAGCACTCAGACCTAGTTCAAACGTTCAACTTGGTAGGAGGAAACCTAGGGTATAGTACTAATATCCAGCCCTACTCTTCACTGGAGAGCAAGGAACAATTATCGTACCCATATTCTTCCCATAATGCCTCATCAGGGCAAATTTAAAATTCCGTTGTGAATTGGACGTTTGACCATGGCCTCACGACTACTTTAGGCATGCGAAGAGCATGAGAATGATTTTATGGATGATATTATGTAATACATTATAGCAAGTTGCTTGCCTTCCTCGGTCGCATATAACGTTGTTTTGTTGTCATGTCATTCAATTACGATATGATAGTGCAGGTAGTGAAAACACTGTTCCCATTAAAAACAGGCTTTTTATAGTTTTCTTTTTTCTTTTCTAATTTTTGATCTATTTTAAAGTTCTCTATACTTGCTCACGGTTTTGCTGCTGAGAAATCGTCCCGTAACTGCCCGCAGGATAAAAAAGATTTGACATGGCTCGGCCGGCATGTGCGATTATATTGTGTCCCTCAGTAGTTTTTTTACCATATTTGGGAGGTCCTATTACGTTGTAAGGCGGCTAGCTGACCATTCTATATCTGAATTTTCTAGGTCCTATATTGTAGAGGTGCGGTATGGTGACCGAACAACGACGTGTGATGTCGCTTATATCACTAAGCTACTCCTATGGTCCATTATTTTAAAGGTGATCAGCCAGGTCTACCAATGGTGAGCTAAGGTAATCAGGCGTTGAGATCGTATTGTCATACAATAGATTCTTGAGGTATGGTTCTTCTGTGTGAATGCAAACCTCAGTTTCTGAAGGCTGGTGCCAGTTTTGCCAGACATCAACTAAAACATACAAAATAAAGATATAGCAATTTAATTTAAAATCGACACAATACAGCAGATCTTGATCATGACCAGTTGAAAACAACAACAACACCAACAATTTGTAAAACAACACCAAAGCAAGGCACCCATACTGATTTGACCAGCCAGCTCGCTTGCTTGCATCCATTTCTTTGTTATTCTCTATTGGAATTTTTTTTTTTTTTGTCTGCTGTTCGTTTTTTTTTTTTTTTTTGTTTTTTTTTGTTTTTGTTTGCGTTGCATTTGTTTGAAAAGCTTCCACTTTTTTAACTTCATTTGTTCGTTTGTCTTTACAATTTGTTTGTTATTTGTTGGTTTGCTTGCTGCCATATTTGTTTGTTTGCGGTCTGTTTGTCTTCAAGTCTGTCTGTATGTCTGTGCATGGTTGTTTTCCATTCTGTTTTTCAAACAGGTTAAGTGGGATCACTTCAGTGTTATGTAACAGAGTCCTTAACCTTGACAAACTTACTAGCGTCGCCGCCATTCAATACAAGTAAACAACGTTCAATCTATTCTTTGTTTAGTATTACACACCATTCTTTAAATGTGAACAGTAGAAGAAGTAGTATGTCTTCTTAATTTTAAAGATACTATTTATTTATACCATTGGTTATAAATTTTAGTTATTTCCATGTACAAGCACACCTTAATTAAATTATAAGAGAAAAAATGCATTGATAAAAAATATTGAGTTTTTTTCAGGATAGAATCATTGAGATTTTAAAATCAAATTATGACTGATATCTATCGTTGCAAGATTTTGAAGAAAGATCATGAGTAAGTCCACAAATCCTTCAGGGGTTGTCTCATAAATCTTTGTAACTATTGGAAAGGAATTCAAAACTGCAGAGATAAATTATTTGATTTTAAGCTAACCTTTATCGCTGAAAAACGCTGATTTGACGTTTAAACATTCCTCTATTAAAGAGCAGGTTTAAATTATAAATAGAACACAAGGGGTCTGGCTGGTACATCGAGCAACGGACTTCCCATAAATTAATGTGCTCCTGGTTTTCTAATGAATGGTAAACAATGCCGGTCATGATAGTAATGTCATGGCCCGACTCTTGAACAATGTCATAACAAGTATACTGTTCATTCTTAAAATTATAATAAAATGATGATTTATGAATGCCACTTTATTTCTATCAATATACACTAACTGCACAAAATGTATTTTAAGCTGTGAAGGATTTTTAGGACGTCCTGCAATTCAATCTACGGCTGTTGATTACCTACTGACAATGCTAAACCTTAAAAGTGCAATTATTGAAGATAACCCTCATGGCCCGACTCTTGTAACTTGTTTTATTAAATTTGTAATTTTTGTATCAAAGCGTAAACGTGCCGACAATATTAGCCTAATACCTCTCAAGTGAGGAAAGGTTCATTCAGTTGTAACTGTAGCCTCAGGGCTACAATATTCGCATCCTCAAGTTCGCCTACACCTCAGGCAACGATAAATACGAACCTTTGGCACCATTTACATCAAAATAACAAGAGTTTTAGAGTTTAATGAATTACTTAGGGCGGGCATGGCCATTGATTGTTGTACAAAATACATACAACACTTGATTAGCAAAACAATATATCGGCAAATAGCAGAAAAAAGGCAACTCCCCCTCCTGCATCGAGAATCTAATGGTTCGTCACCTAGACAAAAGAATTGAAGTCACTTTGAGTCAATTTAACTGAGAAACAAGGAAATTTCCCTTCGCCCATCCTCGCGACTCTAGTGAAAAGATGACCGCGTCAGCATGGGACTAAGAGAACTGGGACTGTTCCAATCCAATCATGGATAATTTTACTATCCATGTTCCAATCACCTGATCATCAGTTGCCATGGCAATTTATGACGCCATTACAGTACACCTCGGTATTTCCACTGAGCAGAAGATTAATCAAATCAATGATGTTTTATTGCACTTTTTAATCGGTTAAACCTAGAGCGCAAGATTGTCGATATCGGTATTTATCGAATAGCCGAAGGGATTGAGGGTAAATCCGATTAGACAATCTGATCGAAAATTGATAAAATATAATTGCATTTAATCAGCTATAACGGTAGAATGTTTCAGGATAGTAAGTAAGATAAAATCCTTATTTTGAGGGCAGTCAACCGACATTCAGCCTTTTAGACCCTGGCTACACTATGCCAGATAAATTTGAAAACGCAATTTTATACCGTGACAAAAATTGCTCGTTTAGCAATAGAATTAGCAAAAAATTGTTTCGGATTCATGCGTTTTAGTGTGGACGGAAGGCCTAACCGGATAAATAAAGTTGCGTTTTCAAATTTATCCGGGTTAGTTTGGACATAGCCTTAAGCAAAGCTTTTTCCTTTCCTATGTCAGCTTGTCACCCTGCATTGACTGAGGATCGGTCCTAGATGTTTTTCATTTAATACCAAATGCCGAAATCATTTCCTTTTTTATGATCATCCTTATCATAGATGGTTGTTGATTGTGTTTTGCTAGTTAACCATTTAGATATTTTAGAATTTGTGCGAGAGAGAGCTGAAATAAAAGCACAAGGAAAGCAAGACAGCGTCAGTGTTTCTATGGAAACTGTTAAAGACGTCAGTACTTCATGTGTACATGAAAGATTTCGTGAATTCCCTGAACTGAATCTAACTATCCTATCTAAGCATGACAGTAATAAGTTTCAAATTTAGTTGCCGTGAGCCGTTCAAGAGTACTGCCCTTCAGTATGATGATATATCTATGGATATCGTACAATATGGCAGTGTATTTCATGATATTTGCCCCATTAGATAAGATTAATATGGTTTTTCCTTATTTAAATTATTAAGCTAATAGAGATCGAAAGATAATAAAATGCAGTACGATTTGATGCCAACAAAGCTATCACAAACCCTACAAGTTCAAAGTTTATCGTAGTCAGTGAACGAGCACCTTGGGCGATTTGTTCCCAGTAAACACTGTTAGTGCACTGTGATAAACTGTCTTAGTTCACGCACGTGCACAATTTAACCACTAGATGTAAATATACAGGGATGCCAGAGACGGTAGCTATATACCCCACTTGTTTCCATTTTCTGGGGAATTTCGCCGGTCATTACTGAACTGTATCCCCTTGATAGAAAACTCGGCTTTGACATAGAACTTACATATCACTTGTGTATTATATAGAACCTTGTTATTTTTATGCATTAATCAAATGAATCCCATTTTCTTTAAGTAGATTGTCAATTATATAAAAGATGAAACGTTACCAAAATATAGAACAACTTCCAAGATAGTTACATCTGATTGGCTATAGCTTCGAATGTCGATGCCGATAGTCGAAATATGCAACTGATACAAGTACAATCCAAAGTATTAAAAATCCCAACCGTAGAAATTAAATTATTTATACAGTGAAACCCCTCTATACCGGACCCTCAATATACCGAAATTCTCTCTAAACCGAACACCTTTTTTGGTCCAGAATTCAACTTTTTCCAATATCTCTTGTAAAATTAACCTCAGTAAACCGGAACCCCCTCCAAACCGGACATTTTCTTTGGTCCCAGTACTGTCCGGAATAGACCGGTTCCACTGTAATTAATTTTTTTTTGATTGAGCTACAAGGCAGAGGTCAGTGTTCAGTTATAATTCCCTAGCTATCAATCCTATGGACGTGACTGACGCTGTTTTCTCAAAGTGCTACTTAACATTTGACATATTCTTTAGACAGTTCGACAGTCAAATGAACATTTATAACAGACATGAAATCTTATCATGTGAGATAAAATAGTTGTAACATCTATTCTGATTTTAGAAAACATGAAAGATTATCATGCTGAACGTTTTGTGTCGATCAAGAAATGAATACAGGAACTACTGTAGAATTACATTGATGCGAATCATCAATTTCTCTCATTTTCTACTCATAAACATGAACATTTGGCGTTATAAATTCTAGAAAAAGTAAAAAAAAATTATCAAATAACAACAATAATCATAGCAAACAAAATTTTCAAGAAAGAAAATGTTTTACTTAAAGTATGTTTTCTTTTTATTATTATTTTTTAATTGCGTACTACATTTAGTGCATACCATTGCAGTAACTGAACCTGAAGTGTGGTCATGACTTGATACCGAGTTTTTGCCGGGGTAACTAAGATGTGAAAAACGGATTCAGTGTGCAAGGAATTTGACAACAAATAATAAATCGTACCTGCCATGACGTCATCAAATGAACAAAATTGATTTCAAATTTCAATTTTAAAATGCACTAAAGCATTGTGTTGTAGAAGCTATTTACCTCCTAAAGGCTGTCGCGATGACAAACACTGTAAGGATATTTCTCTACGCAAAAAACAATATTTCAAAATATGAAAATGTATAAAAATACTGGGAATATTTCGCATTTTAGTCTGAAGTAGATATGTATTTCAAAGTTGGTAAAACTAATTAACAAACACATGTCAATTGAATAATATTTCTGATTTACTACACATGACTGATAAGTGTAATCGACAGTCCCAGCTTTAAAAAGTTGTCGACTTAAAGTAATTCTCTATTTTGATATGGATCAGAGAGGGGAGGGGTAGGGAGAACGGATAGGAAAGAGATATTGAAGCTTTACTTCGTTTAGCTCTAACCTCACCATAAAGTTCATCATTAATCCCATCGAATCAAATCCGTGAATTCTTAGATAATGTAATCATTGCCCTTCTTTAAAATGAAAAAGATTACGAACTCCCAGTACTTAGTAGTCATTTATCACAATCAAAGAGGGCGAACATGATGAACTTTCTTGTCTTTTAGTCTCATTTCTCAACCACACCATTTAGACCGATGCGTTGTCAGTTCTCGTGTAATTCCTAATATATGACGTCCATAAAGACCATTTTCGTAGCCTGTTCATGGTGTTTCTGTATTTTCAGTTCAAGTACTAGAATACAAGATTAGCCAGAGGGGTATTTTATCCAATTATAAAGTGGAAAATGTAAGAGATCGGTCAGTAATCCCTTTATGAAGCGGCAGTGCGTAGTTCGGATAGTCTGTAATTTTGTACTGCACTGCAGCATGTGGGACCGTGAGTACTGATATTTTGGACATCACTCATTCATATTCGTCGGAGTGAATGAAACTATCAATCTGAAGATATGCAAGGGGTATAGTTATTTTTCTCATATGCTGAACATGGAATCATGCTGCATATGATAGCACACCACAGATTGCAAAAATTGACAGTAAGAACAATGCCTTGACACAAGCCGAGATCTATTTCAATGAATTTTCGATTATTTAAAAATACATCTTGAGCATTGCGTACATTTTCTTCACGAGTAATGTGAATTTTATCGAATCATATTTTATGATGTTTAATATTGCTAAAAACAATCAATCAAAAGATATTTAATGATCATCTGGAGGTCGTTGTACAATAGCCGAATGGTGCCATCCACCAATTTTTTATCTATATAATGATTGCAAGTAAAAAACCCTTTAATTATAACCGGTTGCAGGAACTCCTTGGATAGCTCTGTTCCCTGTTCTGGTCGACGATCACAAATCCCTACTCTAAGCGCATTCTATGTAAAGTGGACAATTTTTTTAAATAAACCGTCGTGAAAAAAATTATCCGAGTTCGTGGAAATTTAACTTTATCTGAAACTTGAGATCATAGCCGACTTCAATTTTTATTTGATGCAGATGTTGATTTATATCAATACATTTTCTGACTGACTTATTTAAAATCGATTAACGTACATATTCGTAATGACTAGTGGTGAGCGCTATTGGCTGACGGCTCAAGCAACATCTTTATAGCGTGAATCACTTTAAATTGACCAGCGGCTACAGCTGAGAAAAGTCATTCTTATTATCAAATTTATTGGCATGTTTTTCGTTGTTATCACATGCAACAAAACACGGTAGAAATGTTTGAAACGATAGTAAAACCGCAAAGAAGCTAATGTTTCACTGATTAAAAACGCGAATAAAATTGATTAAATCATGTTCCAGTTAACGTCTGGATTTGATTAATTGGAGGAACGTCTCTTCATTGGAAAAAAGTGTATGCGTTTTTCAGTAGTAAATCAACGTCTGACGGTCGACGGACGGCATGACCTGTCCAAGTGTTTAATAAGCCCTGGACAGAGTTCGAGTCTGCTAACTATCAAGCAAATGGTCAATTTGAAAAAAGACGTATACCCTAAGGCAGTATCATCTACGACCAATCACTTTAAATGTTCTTCCAAATGCGATCGTTTATTACCTTCGCCCGGCAAACAACATTTGCAGAATTTGCTAAATGAGTTGCCTTTGATTACTGAGCCACAAAGAGCTGATGATAACAAAGTTAGTTTGATAGTCGAGAATGTCATGTTAATCATGCAGCCTGAGTTGGCTATGATGGATATAATCTAAGTCATTTCGATGACCAGCTGGTTGCAAAAATAACGAAAAAAACTGTTACACAAACAGTTAGCTTGGGCTACCTATGTTTGATTCTGAGGTTTCGAATTCAACCGAAATCAAATACACGCAAAATATCTTTCAGCCGAGGATTAATTGACGTATAAATTGAAGGAATAAATTGTGGCTAATTTTATTTTACGTGGGTGTTTTATTAAAAACGCCTTACCTTCGGGCCGAAAATATGGTTAGATCCTAATTTTAATCCTTACCTTTGAAAATGTATTGGATTTTGGAGAGGCTCAGATGAAAAAAGTCGTTACAGTGATTAACCCCACCCAAACGTTTTGTTTTAACTTCCATTAAATGTAGATAATTTCCTTATTGAAGCAATTCAGAGCAAACCATCTTCTTTTTTTCATTTGACCTATATTGATCATATATAAATGGTACTGGGCTTTGTAGAGAGAAAACTAAATTTCTTTGATAAGCGTTTTATTGAAAAGGAAAATGATAAATGAAATACTCTTTTTACCCTATTTTGTTATTCGATCCGGTTTGGTGTTACAAGAAGTCAGTATTGGACTTTGATAAAAGAAGTAGGAGTACGGCACTCGAACAATTCTTGATAGCGATAATTACGTAAACATTTAGCATGCTTGATCCTTATCATGGCCAACCTGAAGTCTCTTAACAATGACAACTAAACTAATATGTCAGCTATGACTCGTCAGATGTTTAGAGCCGGGATAAAGCTAGTTACCTCAAGCAATCTCAATCTAAAACCCAGATGTGCAGCTTGTTGATCAGAAACAAAGCTGCGAATAATGCATTTTAAATTCATGCAAGTTAAGTTCGATGCATACACGAAAAAAAACTGCCAATATATAGGTTTTCTTTGCTGAGTTGTAATCACTGCTGTGATTTCAGGAAAAGCGCAACTGAAACTCAAAGTTAGCGCAGGAAAAACAATCTTCATTCAGAATTATGCATCTACTATTAATACAAAAATGTCAACTTCCGAAATACGGAATGTAGTTTTGAACATTATCTATATTGACTATTTAGCAAATTTGGTAAGTCACTTTTTGGTCATCAAAAGTGATCTTTCCATGATCATCAAAGGCGCAATTATCCGAAAGTACCAGATGATAATTTGTAAGGAATTTTGTTAGAAAAGCAGTTCGGCTCCTGCTCGCATACGGACGGGAGACAGAAGAAACGTTTGTTAGCTCGTGGTCCTGAAGACGTAAGCTTTGATGACCCTTTGCGTATTGCGGTCAAAACCTGCGCAAACCGTCATAAAACGCATATATGAGACAGACATGTTAAGCCGAATGTTTACAATGCTAATAACACTAATACTGAAACAATCTAAAAATGTACCGCTATCAAGCTGGGTTAAATGACTGAATATTAGAATATTAGGCATTCCTGATCGATAAATTACAGATGTAAATGTACCGCATAACACTAAAAATCAATCATCACATTATTGATGACTAAAAAGTTATTTTAAATTCTTCTAATCATTTTCAGTCTGTTTTTCGTACTTGCAATTAATTGCTTTGTCAATACTTCCAAGGGTTCCCTGAAATTGTTTGTTCTAGTTTTGTATTATGTACAAATGTAGTGTATGTAATATTTGTAATATGAAAATGAAGACCTCATCCGTCAATCAAGGCATGTCGTCCAATACGTGTAGCTTTTTTCCCAAATTCAAATTTTCAACAAATCTTCAACAATTCCTTCATCAAAAACTATCATTTTTGGAAAATCAACTTGGCATTTAATACATTATTTTTTGCAATGTACTGCATTCAGACGTTAGACGAGAAAATAAATTGTTCCATGATACTTTTTAGTAGCAAATGTCGTGTGCTGCTTGGACGATCAATTTATGTAATAAAAATCTTTCTGTCGTTAGATATAGTTGTTTATAGGTCGATCCAGTTCACGGTAACCGCCCTGATATCTCACACATCAGAAATAAAATCCGCTCGGTGGTAAAACAACATATCATCGCATCGCGATAGCTTCGTAGTAAACTGACTTCTTGAGGTTTATACTAGGTCAGTACTACAATGGATCTTTACTATTAATTTAGCGTAACTCGCTTATCATCGACCTTGAAAAATGTTAAAAGACTAATTGGTGCTCTTGGCTTTCTATCTTGCGTAAAGTGTCTTATGCGTTTAGTGCCGGGCATGCTTTATGTCTAATCGCTGGGAAAAGGTTACGGTATAATTGTATTGACTGCCAAGTACTCTGATTATTACGGCAGGCGTGACAACAATGAGCAACACAACTCAGTCAAAAAATCCGCTTCACAAATTGCTATACTTTGAGAATAAACATGCTTAGCGAACTGCGTAAATGGACTAATGTTTATCTAAATTGCTTCCTTAATGCCAAAGTCGTTTTAATGTTTCTAGTGAGTTTTTTCATTTTGTCGAGGTTGCAAGTTGTTGTTGAAGTTTCAAAATGTTCGTTTGTGAGTTGTACTGAACGTAGTGTGTAGTAGTTGTAAAGTTGTGCTTGTGTGATTTCATGACTGTGAAGAAAGTGTGAAGTTTGTTTTGATCACATCAAGATGATTTTGTTGACAATTCATCTCAGCATGAATACTGAGAGTGACACCTAATCCACGCTACTAAAATCGCTCTATATGGTGCCATGTAGTAATAATAGTACTACTATTAAAAACCTTACCGTCCATGTGCAGAAAATCTTCTAGCAAATCATCATCGTCGTTAGGAAACTGACTGTTGTCAAGCAGCCTGTAAAGTTCATTGTCATCGTAGAGGTTTGTAGTGTCATGCAACATGGTCTCTGATGATCGTGCTAAATCATCTTGGTGAAGTATTTCAGTGAGGTGATCTATCCACTGTGCAGCAACACGTAGTATGTCAATCTTGGAAATATCCATATGCGAAACAGGTAATGTGTTCTTTAGGTCTACAAATGCTCTGTTAACTCCTTGTATTCTTTTTCGTTCTCGTTCGTTTGCGGCTCGTCTTTGTCTGCTCACTCCGGTAAGCATTCGTTTCCTTCGTCGTTTTCTTTTCTTCTGCGAGGGTCTTTCCTCTGCATCTTCCTCTGGCTCGGTAAAGTTACTAGATGGAGGTGACAACTCACTGGCTTGGTCTGATGAAGATGAAGTAACGCTACTTTCTGTCTCGGCTTCTTCACCGGAATAATCCGACTTTTCCAGGTCTTTCATTGTTTTTGGTTGGTGTTCTTACTACTGGAAGTGTGTGACCATGAGCTCTCTACACGATACTGTGGCACGACTTTGAATGTGAATGACTATGAAATCGTATTCCTTGAAGGAGGATGTCACTCAACACCAGTTATAGTAATCCAAGTCGATTGCACGGAGCTCCCACGCGCCAACCTGCAAGTTCGAAGCAAAATTATTAAATCTTACTACCCTTGGGCGATCACTTCAGTCGTCAGATATGATTAGTATAGCAAACAAACGTACAACAGGTCTAGAGCAGGGACCAAGGGTCTTTCACATCTCACCGAGTTATTTCAAAGGGCTTATCACTGCCATGTAACTTTTAGTAGTTTCTTATCAAGGATTATACTACTTTTAAAGGATCTAAAAACATTTCATAAAGACCACCAGAAAAAATATGACTTTAACAGTGTAAAAGCTACTATTATCCATGCTGATATACCATATGTTTGTAGTGTAATCATGAATTTCAGTTATAATAAATGAATCAATCAAAGACAACATGATGTTGATGGAAGTTTGTCCCGCCTACCTCAAGAACAGGATTAACAAACTCATTTCACGCGATTTGGTCACTATACTGAAACATATACCTAAAACACTACCTCACTACTAAAAACATGAAAACACACTCACAAACAAGCATCATTCAACTTTCTCTACACTTATTTTATTTCATTCAGTTTAGAAAAAGTTTTTCAAAATGCATGCCGTGTTCTAATTAGTTGAAGTAATGAAACCCAGATTGAACGCCAAATAAATCCTGCTGATATACTAATAATCAGATACAAGGGAAGTTTTTAAGATTGCGATGATGGTTGTGCTACTTAGCGCCTGGACTACAATAAACTCTTTTCGCCCAAGAGTCGGAAAAGACCCAGTTTTAATGGCGGGAAAAAGTTTTCCAGGAGCAAGGATAATTGTACGATGCGCTTTCGGTCCCACGGCCTCTCGTGTGCGCTTTTTGATACGCATTTCGTGCAGGCAGTGATCAATCATTTTGTAATTCTTCGTTGATGATTTCACATACCTTTTCAGATCTCAAAATAATTTTTATATTAGTCAAGGTACAAAGGTCTAGGTGCCAAAGGAGGCGTTAGCAAACTTAATTAAAACTTGCAATAAAATTAATCATTATTTTAGACAAATGCGTGAGTTGGTTTGTGTTGTGATTTTGAAATCGATAGGATTAAAGATTAGGTCTAGTTTGATAGAGTTTGCGGTTCATTAACATAATTGAGTTTAATAATTCCATGGCCTGAATTTAATACCTGGTCTGAGTTTCCGCAATGTTAAAACAGATAACGGAGTTTTGAACATCCCAATTGCTGAAAAACTGGCCGTTGGCACTACTGACTGAATATTCATAAATTTTTAATTTCCTTCGTCATCAAAATATACGCTAGGATTAAAATTGGATTCTATGCACTTTTTTTTTGTCTGATTTTTGTAACTTTGACTTTGTTTATCCAAGCTAGTTGAACAAGCTATTCGTTATCTTGATAGTTTTGACCTCAAAGAAAACACCTTCGTGACAAGTCACATCGTGATGGGATTTTAATAACCCGCCTACTAGGTCTCTCTGTTAGCTGGAAACACTGATAAAATCCTGGTTTTCGAAGGGGAAATCAAACTACAATGATTAATAGTAGTGCTAGATAAGAAGTGTAACTAAATAATGCGTGCATGTCCTATTTGTCTTATCAGAGTGATGCTGAGTGAAAGATTTATTAGGTTTTATCTTAGAGCAGTCTTAATCAATGCACCATGTTCAATCACGTTTGGCACCCAATGTTCAGCACCCAACAACACCCGCCTTCCATGAAACATTTGTTAGACCAAAATGCAAAAATACCCATAAAGAAGTGTTAAAGGCACAATAAGATTCCTCGTCACAACTCTTGCATTTAAGGTTTGAAAAGGAATAGTGTTTTTTTTTTTTTTTTTTTTTTTTTTGAGGAATTAATATTATTGCATCGTGGTAGGTCCTCAATAGTTACTTCATTGTGTAGTTCTTCCCTGTTGGCGAGAATCGACTCACTCAGTGTGCTAAACAGCCTCGCACGACCGACATCAGGTCTCTATAAAAACTGTCATAGGTGTGGAAAATGTTTGTTATAAACGGCCCAGGAGTAAAACCGACGTTTCTTGGCTTAGTTGGCACATGAACATTCAATGGAATAATATAAATGCATATTATTAGTAGTTCTTACTACCCGTAAAAAGTTGCTCATAAAATGTTGCTCATTGAAAACATACTAAGGTAAGATGAGTTCAGAACTGAGTTGGCTAGTTTACTTAGGGTCAGTGCTCGTTTTTCCCAGACTATAGAGTTTCGGTCAGTATCATTTAGACACTCTTCATATAGTAATTACCCACACAAAGCATAAAATGTCGACCTTCATTACGTCTATGCACTGGGACAATGTTAAACAACTCATTCCTCTTGCATAATTCAGAAAACTGATAAGAGGCTGATTTGAAGTACTTTTTATACAGTTAAGAGTCTAGCTGACTGAGTCAGCGGAGTAGAGGTAGCGGTAGCCGACAACGTCCTATTAGATGGAAGTAGAGGAACTGTAGAGACTTGTTTTTGGTCGAGTGTTGTGAAATTGGCTTTAGTGAGCCATCGAAATGAGAACGTCAGTACAAACAGTATCCTACAGTGTTTACGTACATGCAATAGTTTTACACCTTCTAATATATATTTAAATACAGATCAGAACGTTTTAACTCTCAGCTCTCTAGATCGCCACTACCATGTTCCATTATCCAAGGCGAAATAAAGACTTACAGACACCTTTTGGGAAATATTTCATTTTTTTCCCAACTACTCATGATTTTTTGTGGGTTCAGCTGATACGTTTGAAGAAGCCGAATAATCCCAAAACCGCTAAGAGATAAGTGAGTTCACGATAGTTTACGTTTTACTGAAATATATGTTTTCGTGTTTATTCAAGACAAAGTTCGACAATTAAATTAATCTAAAACTTGATAAAAATTGTTTCCATAAACATCCGCTTTCCGCTGCGATGCGATAGTTTATCTTACACTTACTTGCATTCTTTATAATCAGCTTTTTGAGGAGAATTTTTGCTGATATTGTTTACTTATAAAAGAAATGACTGACAATGTGCAATGATAAGAATGAAAATAAAACGCTGTCAAGTATTAGAGAGGCCACTCCTTAACGACCAGATCTTGCAAATAGCTGCACTGCCCAAGCTCTGTATCCTTCTCCTTGCACGAAAAAATCATGGGCTGTTCACAAAGTAGTGACAAGATATAAAATAACATTTTCACCACATGCATAGACGGAAAGTCTTAAAAACTGATAAAAGCATTCATAATAACAGGCTAAGTGTTTGGCGTCGTAAACAAAACAAAATGAAAATGCGCCATGCCAAGTCTGGTCCTCACTGACTCTGCATAAGCAGAAATGAAAAGGCGCCATGCCAAGCTAACCATTAAGTCTGGTCCTCACTGACTCTGCATAAGCAGAAATGGATGCTCTCCGCTGTGAAACAGTGACTCCGCTGACATAAGCATAAATACAGCACAGTAATGGCGGAAAGTTGTGATTCTTGTGTTGATGCTAGCGCTTACTGCTATGTCGGTAGTGAGAAAGGCTAAAGATAAATGAGTACGATTGATATTTTCTTTAGTTTAATCCATAAGCATAAAGTATGCTTATTGATAGCATAGTATATACATACGCGCTGTACAGGCTAGGCGTCTATTCACCTGGAAAATGTGATGCGACGATAGACCGCTGCGACCAGATCGCGCATCGTGTTTACTTCAAATTGTAATGAAAAATTATTGTAGCTGCAGTTTCGCTCGAAAATTCAAGTCGCACCGGCTAAATTCTTTAAAATTAGCTTTATGTGGCATCGGTTGTACCGTTTGTGCGACAGTTCCTCAAGTCAAAAAGTCTTTTTACACCAAAGGAATCCCATCAAACCAGAACTTTATGCTTGCTGCACAATAAGCGCAAAGTAAGCGTCACTAGGCAGCTAGACGCAGAGACTTGTTGTCTCAGCGTGATGCTGAACGACAAAGTTACATTACATTACATTACATTACATTACAAAGTATTATGGCAGTTTGAACAGTTTCTGCTCATATCAATTAATATAACAATCAAATCTTTTTTTCATAGTAAATAAGGTCAATCGATAACCCATAAGACCCAACGCCCCCACAGTGCATTTCAATTTTCTTCCAAAATAGGGAGTAAGCTTTTATCATAATTTCATTTTAACCTAATCAAATTTTTTCTTCGTAATAAAAAAAGGTCAATCGAAAACCCTTTAGACCCAACGCCTAGGGCCTACACGGTGCATTTTCATTTTCTTTCAAAAAAGGGAGTAAGCTTTCATCATAATTTCATTATTGCATTTTAACTTGTTAAAAGATTCATTCCACAAAAATAGAGCTGGAAATGCAATTGTTGTACGTTTCTGAAGACTGTGCTTACTCCCCTCCCCCCCCTCACATACACACACACATACATACACACACACCTGTGCTTACTCCCCTCCCCCCTCACATACACACACACATACATACACACACACACACACACACACATACACACACACACACAAACAGTATGAAGAGTTGCGTAGGATTATATATTGAATTGTCTATGCTTCCCTCCTATAACGGTTTTAAGCTTTCACATTAAGAGGTCTATTCGCAAAGTTAGTATAATTTTTCGACAAAATAAAATAAAAATTTACTGTAGCATGGCTCATCAGTATTCAAGAGCTAGCAAGAGAACAGCTCAGTGCAGGGTTTTGATAACAATCAACGCTCTGTAACTGTGGGCAACGCATACTGAGTAGCGCTGTACACAGTGGCCTTGATAAATCGTTTCCCTCTGGATATGCAAACTCTTCAGCAAATTCTGTGCATAGGGTTTTATCGTCTTTTTCCGGTGTAGACATCTTCATCCAGCCTTCCCGTTCAACCGATTCCTGTACTAAATGAACATATCTGTGACGAATGTCGGTCTATTACCATCTAGTTGTTCGTTTTGAGTTGTAAAAAAAAGACACGAAGAAGTAAGTAGAGCCATGACAACTCTCATTCCAAGCATTTGCACAACCGGCGCCTACATGAATGACTAACTGACTAGTGAATGCGATGACGAATTCTAGTTTCATGATTTTATTTATCTTAGCTTTCGTTCCACTGGTTCTTGTTCTATTTTTTGAATAGTTAGAAGAGTTTGTATTCACAGTAAAGGTTAGAGTGGAAACTAACGTTTCGAACATTACTCCTTCCTCGGAGTAAGACAAAACGTTAAAAACGTAAAAAAGCCCCGTAAAAAACGGTTAAAACCTTTTGCCTTACTCCGACGAAGGCCTAACATCCGAAACGTCAGTTGCCATTATAGCCTTAACGGTGAGCTTACTAATTAACACTCTACCAACTGTTGCATTAGAAACACCGACGCAGTCAATAATGGCTTTCAACATTAACTCGATTTTTTAATACCTTAGACCGCAACTAATAAAGTGGCCTGGATATTGGACCTAATGTGAAAACAAAGTAGCTCAATCTATAAAATGTGTGAAAAGCGTAACGGGCAAATGTCCGACAAGACTCGGTAGAGATGTAAATTAACGGTCTTAGGATGAGTCCTATCGAATTTCCATTTTTTTTTATTTCAATTAAAAAAGTTTCAAACACTGAAGACATCGTTATGACTGACTTTGAAGCTCTAAAAAAAGTCTAAGTGGTTAAGCCACCACCCCCACTACCAATATCCGGTAATTCACATGAAGTAGTTCGACTTCGCACATACTCATGAAATAGATTGTAACAGCTCTAGAAACACTGTAAGTTAAACACAACTTGGTAAAAGTCTCAAGACACTTCTAAAATAACGCTAGTAAGAACTTACTTGAATCTAGATACTTAAAACTTAAAATATTTGTATACACTGAATCACAGGAAATTACTTAAAATGCTTGGCAAAATTTCAAGCATTACGCTTCCCACACAATTTGAACGTTCATTGTAAATGAACATTCTGAATCCATTAACACACGAATTAAACTATCAACGGTTGAAAAGTAGCGTGATTTCGAGTGTAGTGAGGTCATAATGTGAATACTAGACCTAGCATGTTATTGTGAAGACTATGGAAGTAAATGTGTTGATTCTTGCCCGAGTTTTTTGTAAGTCTCAGACGTAACTCAATCGCGTCCGTGTTGAGGTTCTAAGGTCGCCAAGTACAACTCGAATATCACTAACTTTGATGATTGACCCACTCATGAAACATAAAACCCTGTCTTGACTTTCATTAAAAGACCGCAATACACTTTGATTACAGGATTTAAATTTGACATATGACACGCAAATCGTAAAAGGTTGTAACCGTGATCGTCACGCTGCACAAAATGACTGGAGAAATAAACACATTTATATTTTGCGTCGGGCGTTCTTTCAGTGAGAATTAAACTGTTTTTCTAGTAAACTAGAAAGTGCTCTTGATTTCTATTCATACAAACAGCTAATCACAAGACAAAAGACCCCTAAATGAAAGGATTGCGCAACTTTTGTTGCTGTCGAAATCGACGCACTATATGTTTTCCATAAAAAGATTGGAAAAGTGGACAAATGACAAACGATTCGTAGTACTGCGGCAGTCGCAAGCGCTGTTTCACCAGTTATCGTCCAATCCAAAAACCTATCTGATTGTATGGGAAATTCTAACTACAATTTTTATTACATGCCCCCCAGAGTAATTCACGCATCACTTAGAATTTTAAGGCAAATTCATAAATTTTGAACATTGAACGAAAAGGTTGCTCATACGATCACATACGGTACACAAGTTATCGAGGTATCTTTTTGAGGTCCATAGAAAGCAGAGGAAAGTAGTGTTGATCGTAAAAGGTTAATTTTTCACAAATTCGAACTCGCATTCACGAATCAAGCTCATTTCTTTAAATTACAAGGACTATTATGGTGGCCCATCATTATCACGCATATTTTCATAGAATATTCTTGTTTTTATTGCATTCACATATAAGATTTTAATGTAACTCAAAATCTAATGTACTTTTTACCTCGTATTTGTTTTTATTTGCAATTTAATTGCCATTTTTACCAAATTTTGTTTGCATTTCAAATTTAATACTGATTTGCAATGGATATTCAAAACAAGATCAATTTACAATAAGAAAAAAAAAGTTAGTTTTTTTTTTTTTTTTTTTTTGAAGGAAAAAAAATTGATAACACTGGTCCGTTCGAACGGACCAGCGTTATCACTCGGAAAAGACTGGGTTCTAAAAATACGCTCTCATAAATCACCGCGCATGAGAGATCTGAGAGCAATGGCGGCTCGCTGATCGACTCAATATTTCAATCTTTACTTTAATGTATAACTCAACTACTTGAAAAATGAAACGAAGAAAAGAAAAGAAACGTGGGAGCAATTCGAAGCGAGAGTCGGGAGTAAACAAGGTGTTGTGTGACTTTAATATCGTATTCTGTCCTTAGTTTCTGGTTCATTGCTCGATAGCCTAAGAGTTTTCCAGGTCCCTCTAATTCCTTTACAATAGCCTGTGAAACTGTAGCAATGGAAGTATCATAATCAACATAGTAAATACTGAAATGGCGTAGTCTTCGATCAAGTGTTGCTGGACTCCAATTGTAGTTAGGATAATCACGCTTTACGAAGTCCAGAACTTCAGATGTCTTCATATTCTGACCAACGTACTTTTTAAAATCACATTCCAGTTGTTGGTCACTTTGCCAATCATTCGTAAAAGCCATATTTCAAACAACTATGCTCGAACAACTCAAATCATCAGCGAGCGAGCCGCCATTGCTCTCAGATCTCTCATGCGCGGTGATTTATGAGAGCGTATTTTTAGAACCCAGTCTTTTCCGAGTGATAACGCTGGTCCGTTCGAACGGACCAGTGTTATCAATTTTTTTTCCTTCAAAAAAAAAAAAATATCCATTGCAAATCAGTATTAAATTTGAAATGCAAACAAAATTTGGTAAAAATGGCAATTAAATTGCAAATAAAAACAAATACGAGGTAAAAAGTACATATAGATTTTGAGTTACATTAAAATCTTATATGTAAATGCAATAAAAACAAGAATATTCTATGAAAATATGCGTGATAATGATGGGCCACCATAGACTATCACGCGTCACGTTGTGATCCTAGTGAGGATATAATGATGTCGATTATGAAGCAGCGATGATGATGGTAGTATTGTTTATGGAGTTAATATCTGATGCTGATGGAAATAACAATATAAATACGTTTACTGGATATGGTAGTAGGATGATGACGATGATGATGATGGTGGTGATATTCGCGATGATGGCAATCATGTAATACAAAATAAACAATAAGAGAAAAAAATAATAATATTCTCTTGGCGGTAATCAAACCCACGTCTTTGGTATTAATTAATTATTAATTACTAATATATGTGAAAACTATTAGTTGTTTTTGTATGATTGGAAAACAAATGGTTAGCTAGGGATACCACAATCCTACCGATGCAACAGTCGAGTCGATTTTTGTTTTAATTGGAAATTACGGTTGCATACCATACCACTCATACAAAAAACTATTCTATCATTTTTGATAACAGTTTGGTCTACTTACTGCAAATGGAACTGTTTTTCTTCTTTCACTGTTTATCAGACCTGCAGGCGGAGAAGAGAGCTTGTTAAGTACTATCGAACGAAATTACCATTCATTAACATGGTAATCCAGTCAACCAAAATAGGCAACTGCAATCAAGACATTATCACGTGTGACACTTGTATGTTAAGCATGACTATTATTCAGGCCCTTTATGGTGGGTAGGAATTATCTCGAGGCTATTGCCGCCGATAAATAACGCTGTCTATGACGTCACTGGAGTTTATTTATCTTCCCGATAACAGTCCGTTTCTATTTATAAACGTTGTTTTTTATTTTTTTTATTTGGTATTTTGTTTACTTGCTTGTTTATTTGTTCTATAGTCAGTCTGTTTATCTTTTTTGTTAGGTTATTTGTTTTTTTTTTTATTTGTTAGGTTATTTGTTTATTTATTTGTTAGGTTAATTGTTTGTTTGTTTGTTTGCTCACTTGTTTTTGTCAGCTTAGTTAGTTTTGGTCGTTAGATTAATTGGTCCGTTTGACTGAGCTCGTTGTTTTTGTTATTGTTCTGGTTTGCATTCATGCTTGTTTGTTTGTCCTTATTTTGTTTGTTTGTCGTCAAGTAACCAGACTTAACTTATGAAGATCTCCTAAAATCATTAAAAAATTTAAGGAAATATAGTTTTTTTTCCTAGACAAGTCTAATGAAACATGAGATGCTCATTAAGTTGTACAGTAGCACTATTTCACGATAAACACTTTGTACGTCACTTTCATTTTGTCTTTCCTCAAGACGTGTCAACATTATTTTTACCAAATACATGGCCTTTTACATAATTTACTAGCTCTTTTTAGCTCCAAATCTATATCTATATATTTATAAGTTGTACAGTAGCACTATTTCACGATAAACACTTTGTACGTCATATTCATTTTGTCTTTCCTCAAGACGTGTCAACATTATTTTTACCAAATACATGGACTTTTACATAATTTACTAGCTCTTTTTAGCTCCAAATCTATATTTATACCGACCCAGTCTTCTTTCAATGACGGCCGGGGTCAATGATTTCCTGATACAACTCTACGTAGACTGACAAGTTCTATATGCTAACAGGAGTCGCATTGGTAAAGCAATCAAAGGTTTATTTGCAATTGTTTTTATATGATCGTAAATAAGATAAGTTTGTTGACCACTAGTTGTTTCTATGATTTCAATCGGGATCGTTTTTCATAACGCGTGCTTTGCTCATATTTGAAATGGAATGCGCAATTCTAGAAGCAATAGCAAAATATTAATATGAAGTCAGTTGTCATGACTGTCACTATACGTGATTAGTGATTTGAATCGCTGGATTTGCGTATTAGGAAAAAATCGCATTGTTGGTTTTCTTATGTACGGATCATTAAATTTTAGAAATGCAGCCGCATAGACGGAAATGCTTGATTTAGTGATTTAAATGTGTTTAATTTTCAAGCGAACGCAATATACATAGAAGATCTGCGATACATCTAAAATTGATATATAAAATTGCCATTACATTTATATAACAAAATTTGATAAAGGGCTTATCAGATTGAATTTTTGTTTTATAATTGCGCCTGATAAAAACGCCTGCGCGTCGCAATTTTAATCGGACTGATGGCAATCAAAATGAACTGGAAATAAAGGTGAAAATAGTATTATCTATAGGAGTTATGATTTATCCTGCTCGATATAAAAAAAAACGCTATATAAAATGTGAATATGATATTTTCTTAGTAGATAGTAGATATTTGCTATTGCGCGCGTGACAGTCGAAGCATTTACGAAACAAATTACGAGAAAAAGCCTCACAAAACGTTTTTTTTTTTTTGTCAAATATATCAATTAATATATCAATTAATATTATACCTTAATTTGTTTGTTGGCATAAGTCTTTTAGGCAGATTAACATAGTTTTCTCTTTCAATCTTTGCGCACTTTTCCAGTTCCTCGTTCTTTAGAGCACAAATACTCTATGCGTCCTTTATAGCGTGGAGTGAAATTAAAAACAGCGATTCAAAACCGTATCGAATATATCATCAAGACGGTTAACGTTGTGTTATTTTGGTCTTCAATTTACAAGCGTCTCAACCCTTGTAGACGTCAGTGACCGCAATAAAGTAGTAAGGTTACTTTCACAGCACACGTACACGCAGTCTCGATAAACTTGAATTACCATATAAAGTCAGAGCAAAGCGAATGCTCGAGCATAATTAGCGTTAAGTAGTGTGACGCGCGGTACACTTGAGGTGTGGTCGGTCGATAAGAACCCGTTACGTTACCTTGGAAACGACCCAAATTCTTAAAGTGCTCTACAAATTCAAATACTTAAAGTACTCTTCAACAAAAACAAAAACAATAGGTGATGGGGTCATCGCTTTATCATATCTCTCGTGGGAACTGTAAGAAATGACTTGAGCAGTTCATTTCCTTGTGTAACGAGAAGTCGTAGTTAAATAGAGCACCAAAGGAAAACAGTCAAAAGACCATAAATGAATGCAATCCAACAATGGTGTATTCGTGAGGATCTATACTGATACTAGTAGACTAAGGAGCTCATTTATATTATTGTCTCGACTAACAGGGGCCCGTCGGCAAGTTTTGTTTCCCTTGCAAAATGAAAACAATGGTTTGGTAGTTGGGAACGGGAAAAGGGGCAACTTATATAACCTGACCAGTTTTTTTAGCTGTGCTGTTAAGATACTTTTTTCAGTTCAAATCATGAATACGTGTGTTGTATATCTATTTGGTTTGCAGTTCATTGAAGGCAGACGTTTACATAAGAATTGAAAGGCATATATTAAAAAAAAAAACTATTCATTACGATAATTAACATAAGATTACACTGCATGGAACAAAGCGGTTTACAGTGTCCTAAAACATAATTATCGCGAAAAGCTGAAATGAATAAATTTACGCAGTGACTCGCAAAAAAGAGTAGAATCATACAATATATACATGAAAAAAAACGCGCTATATATATGAAATAAATTGCTTTGCTCTACTAAAATACGGAACGCAAACACCAATACAGCCAACTACTTGTCTACCTCAGTTCTATAGATACTTAAAAATATCAACTATTATTTCATACTATTAATTCTTTACTTTTTTTTTTCTTCTAAACTCTTATAATGTACGATTTCTATAATAATAGAAATTAAATCGAACCTAATTAGGCCTTCCTCAGGACCGAAAAGCATTTATCGCTCGATTACAAAAGAATAAAAGAAGGAGGAAATGCCTTTTAATTAAAGTTTAATTTGAATAGGGCGGGTTGGATTAAACAATGTTCAACTCACGCTGTGAGTGTACTGCTAGAATATTTTGAAACTGCCAATAATGCAGTGCATTTTTTCATCGTTGTGACGAATGCGAAACATCTAGACACGGAACTTGCTATTTTTTCTTAGCAAACGGAAGACATCTCATTCATCGATAGTCTATATGTACCTAGGGGGCTTTCCTTAAAGTCTCAGTGTGCCCGCTGCCTCATGCACGAAGAGAAATGATGATGATGATGATGATACTGGTTGGAGTGATGATTATGATGATGACGATGTATAGCTGATGATGGGTATGCTGATTTTGTCGCTGATGACGACGATGCTGTTGAATTGATGATGTTGGCAATGATGATCCGAGTTGGTATTATTATACTCTTGATAAAGATAGATGACGCTCCTGTGGATGATGATGATGATGATGATGACGATGGTGTTGAATTGATGATGTTGGCAATGATGATCCGAGTTGGTATTATTATACTCTTGATAAAGATAGATGACGCTCCTGTGGATGATGATGATGATGACGATGGTGTTGAATTGATGATGTTGGCAATGATGATCCGAGTTGGTATTATTATACTCTTGATAAAGATAGATGACGCTCCTGTGGATGATAATGATGATTATGATAATGATGATGATGATATTGGTATCACGATGATGAAGATGATTCTTTTCGTTTGTAATTCCTTGATTCTGGAATCCATACAATGCATGTTCTCCGCATGGACGATTATCATAGCGCATGGGCAGTATAAAATTTGGATTGAAATATTTGTGCTAGCCGATGGTTCTAAGTCTTCTAAAAGAATGAATGATGTAATGGGTTTAGTGTTTTCATAGACTTGACTGCTGTTTTCAACAGGGACGGGGACTCCCATATCAAAAATATCAGGGATACTCGTCGTATCTATAGCTGGTATATTTGAGGGGTTGGAAATTTGCTTGACCACGCCACTATATATCATCGGTTATATCGATAATGAATATTGTCATTGGTTTTGGAGTGCTTTTGAATAGAGAAAATTTCATTTTTTGCAGAGGAAAATTGAAATTCACTGAAATTCACAACCACAAAGTGTACATTGTGACTTGTAGCAAACAATGTGGCTTTGTGTAATATTGGATGGGGGCAGTTTCCAGATTTGAACTAGGAAACGGGATAAGTCGTCATTATAAAAAAAATAATAATCACCATTGTGCGATTCATTAACTGTACAAAGATCATAAACTTCACTAAATACATAGTAAACTTTATCCTTGTTAATGAATGATTTAAAATTTGTTGTAAACCACTTTTTTTACTAGCAGTTAACTCAATGTATGTCTGCTTTATTCCTATTTTTCCTTTTTTTGTGTGTGTAAATGCCCTTAGTCGTGGTCTGCTTTAAAACTTTTTTCTTTGAGGGCCATAAGCTAAGTAAGTTAACTATAAAAAAAGTGTTGTGTCTGCCCCTTCTGCCCCCGTAAATAAAGATATTGTATTGAATTGAATTGTACAACGACAGTTCTTAGACTTGTGACTGGGTAATGTCAAATATGGTTCAATCGATTAGCAGTTTTAACTTTCATTATGGGATAATAAATAAATGAATTGAGTCTTTATGTAACGTGCTTATGTACGTATTATCTTCCGTGAAGTTCTAACAGCTGACAGCTTTTAGACCTTGCACCACAGGAAACCCAAAAAGGTCAGACGGCAGTCGTAATCGTTACTGGTCCTGCGTGGGAAAATGTGCTTAAGTCTCTTGGACCGCATTAGAGACGGCAGGTCTAAAATGCAGACTGGAAAATGCAGACTGGGAAAATGCAGACTGGGAAAATGCATAACTTTTTTTTAACATGATTTGTTCACTGTCATTGAATTTGATAGATAATTCCCTAATTCGAGTCGCTGAATGTTAAATTTTTCGCAGTCTGCATTTTACCGGTCTTCATTTTCCAGTCTGCATTTTAGACCTGGCGTGTGTGAAAGTCTAAAATGCAGACTGGAAAATGCAGACTGGGAAAATGCAGACTGGAAAAATCCATATTTTTTTAACATGATTTGTTGACTGTCATTGAATTTGATAGATAATTCCCTAATTCGACTTGCTGAATGATGAATTTTTCGCAGTCTGCATTTTACCGGTCTGCACTTTGCAGTCTGCATTTTAGACCTGGCGTGTGTGAAAGTCGTAGTTACTAAACGCCGGAACTACCCACAACGACCCACAACGAGCCACAACGAGCCACAACGACCCACAACGAGCCACAACGAGCCACAACGAACCACAACGAGCCACAACGAACCAAAACAAACACCATGTAAATCCAAAACGAGTAAAATAAATCAGTAAATACCACGATGATCCAAATTGTACCCACCCCTCCCCCACCGGAGTTTTGTCTTACTCACTGAAGTTTCCCTGTCACAGCACAGGTAGCCCAAGCTAGCTGTTTGTGACCGTTTTTAACAATAAAACGAAAAAAATAAAATATGATAAAAATTAAACTCTGTATATGTGTATTGTCTATTTATTTATGTTCCGGTAGACTTTCAGGCCATTTGGAGCAATATTATGCGATTTATTTAAAATTACCCACCAACGTCCTAAGAAGAAGGGAAGGTAGCACACTCGATCGACCTCGCCGCTCAGAAGCCGTCAGAAATCCACTTCTAACTCATCCAAAACTATAAATTACGCCAAAATTCTCTCGGATTATGTTGTTCGAATAAATAACCCATCCACTCTACGAATTTCATTTCAATACTTCCACTATTTCACTTCAAAAAACCAATTCTCCTAAACGAAATCGCCGTAAGTCGATGCTTGGTTCCATCTACCCCGCAACGGCTTCAACGGATTTTGACCTTTGGTAACTACCACCTCCCCCAACGCAAAACTCGTCACTGCCATTGTACAAAACCGACCAATGGGAAAGCGACATTCTATCAACATCTTATGTTCGAAAAATTTCAACTGTAATTCGTTTCGGGGAGGTGGTAGTTACCAAAGGTCAAAATCCGTTGAAGCCGTTGCGGGGTAGATGGAACCAAGCATCGACTTACGGCGATTTCGTTTAGGAGAATTGGTTTTTTGAAATGAAATAGTGGAAGTATTGCAATGAAATTCGTAGAGTGGATGGGTTATTTATTCAAACAACATAATCCGAGAGAATTTTGGCGTAATTTATAGTTTTGGATGAGTTAGAAGTGGATTTCTGACGGCTTCTGAGCGGCGAGGCCGATCGAGTGTGCTACCTTCCCTTCTTCTTAGGACGTTGGTGGGTAATTTTAAATAAATCGCTTAATATTGCTCCAAATGGCCTGAAAGTCTACCGGAACATAAATAAATAGACAATACACATATACAGAGTTTAATTTTTATCATATTTTATTTTTTTCGTTTTATTGTTAAAAACGGTCACAAACAGCTAGCTTGGTCTACCTGTGGTCACAGTCTAAAAAAAACACATTTCCTTACAACTTTTTTAAAAGTACACGATAAACATTCAATCAAAAACGAATGACAGCTAAACAAATATGAAAACGCTGTGGGCCACCGTAGTTTTCAGTTTTTTATACAACTCTATTTATTTAATAAATCAATAGAAAATATTTAGTAAATGAATGAATTTTGAAGTTTGAGCCATTCAGCAGCATGACTAATACCATTGATTAATAACTTATTTATTTATTTATTTATTATAATATTGTTATCGTTTTCATTTTTGTTTAGTTATCGTTTTTGATTGAATGTTTATCGTGTACTTTTAAAAAAGTTGTAAGGAAATGTTTTTTTTTTTAGACTGTGACAGGGAAACTTCAGTGAGTAAGACAAAACTTCGGTGGGGGAGGGGTGGGTACAATTTGGATCATCGTAGTATTTACTGATTTATTTTACTCGTTATGGATTTACATGGTGTTTGTTTTGGTTCGTTGTGGCTCGTTGTGGTTCGTTGTGGCTCGTTGTGGCTCGTTGTGGCTCGTTGTGGGTCGTTGTGGGTAGTTCCGGCGTTTAGTAACCACGGTGTGCAAGTCTAAAATGCAGACCGTAAAGTGCAGACCGGTAAAATGCAGACCGTTTGTTGAACATTTCATTATTTCATATGGGTAAAATTTAAATAAAATACACCAAAATTTCAAATCTTCCTTCAACGTATTTTTTTCCGAATCGGACGACTGATGTTTTTCGAATTCGATGACGTCTAACAAATCGAATTATTGAATTATTTTTCGAATTCCGTGACGGCCAAAAATCAATTAAAAATAATTAGATATTTTAACCAGGCAGTCTGCATTTTCTCAGTCTGCATTTTCTCAGTCTGCATTTTCTCAGTCTGCATTTTCCAGTCTGCATTTTAGACTTTCACACACGCCAGGTCTAAAATGCAGACTGCAAAGTGCAGACCGATAAAATGCAGACTGCGAAAAATTCAGCGACTCGAATTAGGGAATTATCTATCAAATTCAATGACAGTGAACAAATCATGTTTAAAAAATTATGCATTTTCCCAGTCTGCATTTTCCCAGTCTGCATTTTCCAGTCTGCATTTTAAATCAGGATGTTTTGCGGCCAACCTAAACAGTTATTTTTTGTTATTCAAAAATCAAAAATTAAAACCTAAAATTATAGAATTATGTGCCAAAAAATGAAATAAATGACTATTTTACTAAAATTCCGGATTTGTTTTACTTCATGCCAAAATTGGCTGTTTCATGGCTTTTCTGATTTCTGTTTTCTGATATCCAGAATTGAGAATTGACGTTTTTGTATTTCTACATTACGAAAAGCAGAAATCGTAGATTAAAAAAAGGTTTCTAAACGGTTTTCGATGGATGCCTGTAAAGATTAAAACTCAAGATCGAGTCATTGGATTGCTGCCCCCATTAAAACAGAAATCCCTTTTTTAACACAGCGCGCTCCAGTGCGCTCTACCCATGGATGGGTACCTGGGGCTTTCTTGAAACTTCCGGTCACCAGGCTGATGTACAGTCCTTTCCTCCCCTTCCCTTGCCTCACCACAGGATATGGAGGGGAGATATGGACAAAAATGCAATGAAATATTTAGCACTGACATATGAGTCGTGCTTTGATGCAATTGATGAGCAAAGACTTGATATCAATTGCATCAAAGCACGACTCATTTATCAGTGCTAAATATTTCATTGCATTTTTGTCCATATCACCCCTCCATATCATGTAGTGAGGCAAGGGAAGGGGAGGGAAAGGACTGTACATCAGCCTGGTGACCGGAAGTTTCAAGAAAGCCCCAGGTACCCCTCCATGGGTAGAGTGCACTGGAGCGCGCTGTGTTAAAAAAGGGATTTCTGTTTTTATGGGGGCAGCAATCCAATGACTCGATCTTGAGTTTTAATCTTTACAGGCATCCATCGAAAACCGTTTAGAAACCTTTTTTTAATCTACGATTTCTGCTTTTCGTTGGCATGAAGTAAAACAAATCCGGAATTTTAGTAAAATGGTCATTTATTTCATTTTTTGGCACATAATTCTATAATTTTATGTTTTAATTTCTGATTTTTGAATAACAAAAAATAACTGTTTAGGTTGGCCGCAAAACATCCTGATTATTTTAGACCTGCCGGCATTAGAGAACGTTTTAAAAACAGCAAATAGATAAGCATATTGAGCATAATAAAACAGAGTGTAAATTATAATTTTCAAAATCCAAAACTTCAAAATTTATTTGTGGCTGATATATTTTTTTTGTGTGTGTACGAAATAAGATTTGTGCGGCTCTATATCCAAGAAGTCAACAAGAATAACTAAATTAATCTAATGCTTGCTTTGAGATCTTTCCGTTACGTGTAGATCTAAGTACGTAGCTTTGAATACCCTTGAGATGCGGCACTGTTGGCAAGTAAGGCGGTACTGAACAATCTTCGTCATTGGTTTCCTGTGTGGATAGTTCCATTAGAAAAGGAACTGATGCTGTTTTAACTGGAATTAAATGTATCAGTGGTAGCAACACTTCATTTTTAAGGTAACCTGAATGCGATCGTGAATTCGCGCGCGCGCTCAAATGCTCAGAAATTCAGTCCACGGGCTTCCTATGGCAAAGTTCAGTCATTCAGCAGGAAAAGCAATTTTGTAGTTCATGTAAATGCTAAATATCTAAAAATCTAAATCGACGGATGCCTTTAAAAGTGATCTGCAAGTGATTCCAGCTATAGCAGCGAACGCATTGTTCAACGTCGTATTAATTCATTAATTTGTAGAGATCATATATCTTTTTTCAAACGCCAGATAGAAACTGGCGATTGTCGAATGTATCACCAATGTAACGGTTGCTAGGTATCCTTAATTCCTCTCTATTTTAAGGTGGCTCCGGAACATTCTTTTAGGTTTTAAAAAGCCATCGCCAGCTATAAATAACTCTGGCCATGCCATGCTGAATATCTTAGAGGATTTCGTAACATCCCATCGAGAATGCAAAGAATGTTCGGCAGATACTCGGCAGATGCAAAACATAGTGAGAATTCCTGTAAGGGTCAATACCCGTCTCCGTCGCTATAAAAGGAAACAAAGTGTCTATTTGTTTGGCCTTTGTACAAATGTTTGTATTATTTTCAAGTGACTTACATAGAGATTTTCCTTTGATAACATTTATATACTAAGTCCATAAAACGATGAAATCCGAAATAAAAAAGTGCTTTTAATTTTACACCTTTTTAAAAAAAGTTGTCGTAATTTTTCGAGAATTTCAGTAATAACATTTTTCCATTTTAGCATTGTGAACATTTCTACTGTATTCAAATCCAACACAGATGAATTTACATAAGTTTTCCTAATTGTTCAAGACACAATCTTGCTAACGTATTCTTAAGTTTTCCCCGAGGGCAGTACGGTAACACAACATTTTGATGCCCAAAATACTTGATCTGCAAGTACTATTTATAGGACATAGTTGCTATTTTTGTATATTGATGAAAAGCGTTGACAAGGGCTTGTTCCATTAACGACTCATAACAGCGGAACAATCCATAAGGTCGTTAGTATTTAATCTGTACATTGGAAAAATGGAACGTTATGAAATGGACTCTATATAATATGTACTGGAATAGTATTCACATACTTCAATGTCGGTAACTACATTGTATTATCACTTATCGGTTTAATTAATGATCGAGGTTTTCTGGAATACGTGGTCGAAATGGAACATATTTAAATAAAATTAATCCTAGTCACAATATATGGGACTAAGTCATTTTCACTGTTACAAAAAGGAACTCTTCTCCCACCCCTCCCACCTTAAATGCAATGTTGATCCAGAAATTACTTTCTGCTTGCATTGATAACCACTCAACCTTGATCGGAGAAGGTGGGATACGGAGGGGTTTGAAAGCTAGGGGGGAGGGGATGGTTGGAGAATGTTACAAACAGTTATGGTGATATTTTGTGTTTGTCCCATATCGTTTTGTTCGAGATTGTAGCTACATATCGTTCATTTTATTTGTATTTACCGAAATTGATGAAGTCAGCCTTACAAAAAATGTCATAAAAAAACAATACACATAAGGATGATCGAGAAAGTGCCGAGAGAAGACAGGAAAAATTGAGCTCAAGATTATAGCCTGCGTCAGCAACGGTTTCGCGAGGGAGGGGGGGAACTAGAAAAGGAATGGATATTCATTCCCGTCCCCACCCCGTCCCCCCTGCCAAATCCGATAGATAATATGCAAAGCGTCCCTTTCCTTCTCAAACAGCAATTCACATACTGTCCAGCTGACACTACTCAGTAACTGCATTTCATCATTATCGTGTAACATCTCCAATTCTTTTTTATCGTGATTTTTCACGTTTGCTGAGAGAGAGAGAGAGAGCGCAAATCTGCGATAAGGCATTTCACAGAGGTTTTCGTTTTGATAAAAAATAAATCACTAAATGCGTTCTATTGATCGTCATCTTTATCGTGAATCTACAAGAAGGCATTGCACTTTGTGATTTTACTCTCAATTGTTTTGACGAGCTAACTAAAGTGTTTTCAATAAACTAATGTAAAATTGATCAACTTACAAGGTGCCATACATTCGCAAATGACATTTACTAACCGTCGTGCCTTTCAATTTCGCTGATCACGACTTTTTAAAAACATTGCTCTTCACTTTTTTAAAAATCACCGTTCAAATTTAGGCTGAAGTTCGCATGACAGTTTTTAAAACTATTTGTTTGTCGCAAGATAGTGTTATTGCTGCGATGGAGTAAAACTGTCTTGATGAAAACACCACCAGAAAATATTCACATTATTCCATGTCGCAGTGCAATTAAAAGCAATTTAGACGCCGTACAATATCAATTTTCCTACATATCGATTTTCTATCCATGTTGACCAACGACTAACGACTGACCTTGCCGCCAAACTGAAATTTCATTACTTGATATTGCATAACACAATTTCTCCCTATAAGCCTTTGCCATTATGTTGAAAAAGTATTTGGTATCGAACAAATGCTCTGAGACCGACATCGCTATTTGCGCAGGAAAACATACATTTTTATGCATTCTGATTTCATCCACTTCTCTTGTGAATGTTTTCCTAATATCCGGCTAAGGTGTTTGGAATATACTATGTATTACGGAAGAAGGTTTTCTATTTCTTAACTAGGAATAGATCATGGTCTGGTGAATTTACATCAGAGCTAATTTGTCGGTAATAAATGGGTGGTTATGTTGTATACCTAACCACGAACCATATATACTAATATGAATTAGGGTCATGGTAATTTCCCCTTCCGGTGACTGATAGACGTGTATTTATTCACAAACCAGTCTTAATTGGCAAAATATTGGCCAAAAAAAGGTACCGGTTTTGAATAAATCACCACAACATTTACTGACCCTATTATGAGGTTATGACAGAAGATCCGCGCTTATAAAATTTGACTGTTTTGGGTGTGTGGGTGTATGGGTTTGGATACAAAAAAACTACTCCTAGCTACTATTTGCTATTTTTGGAAATAAAAAAAAACAGAATGTGTCCTGAAATAATTTTTTGTTTGTTGTCTTTCTTGATACAGTTTGGAATATGATTGTGAATAGTCTCTTCCGCATGCTCAATATACTGCCTTGTGCGATTCCACATGGATGGGTGAAGTCTCTCAGCTCGTCTTAGAATGGTGTATCAAGTGCATGGAGATATCTAGTAATTATCACGTCAAATGCCAGTCCAAATGGTTACAATATCAACATCCATGCTGCACCCATCTGGAGATTTCGAAAGGTGATTGATATTTGTGCACATATATGTGAGTCGTGATAACTTAAAATGAGTTTAGCTGGCTAAGACTCCTTTTATGCACATCTTTTTCGTTTTTCACTTTTCTTTCTTTCGAAGTCAATGTTTCTCAGTTCAGAAACCCTTAGACCCTTTTTAAGCGGTCACGACTCACGTGCATATGAATATAACACTTATGTGCATCAAAATCTCATCGCTCACATCTATTATTATATTCAAACTATTCATTCGAAACATCAATGTCAGAAGCTTTTTGGCTTATAAGGTTTGTACTGACGTACTCAAGAACGCTCGCCCCTTTCCCTGTGTTTTTAAATAAATCCTAATCATCGTTTCCATTGCACATCGTTTTTGTTCTGATTTATAGCAGTTGTGTATCATCTGATCATGACAACCTAGCACACACCCCTCCCCTTCTCTCACCTTTTCGGCTTCGTATGCAAATTGCCCATTTCAGACAACGTGACACTCTCTAGGGAATGTGTTGAAATATTTACACCTGAAAGAATCATTTCCCAAGAGTGACATCACATGGTCTGAAATGGGAAAATAAACATCGAAGCGTTTGTGTATTTTCTAAATATGTTACGTAGCGGTGCATAATGGCTGAAGGAAACGGCTAGAGCCAAGGAAGCGTTTAATGGATTTACGCGTTAATTGAAGGGCCATTTATAGTCATGTAGTATTTAAAGAGCAAATGCATTGTTATCTAGATGATTCTACCAGCCCTTTGGGCTTCCTGTGTTGATCTACGATCATGAACCTATTGGTTATTGTCTATTGTAAAATTATTTGACTTTGCTGACTCTATTATTTGACAATGTCGTATGTTCCAAATATTTGAAATACTGATTGTATAGATTTGTGGACATCCAATTTTTTTACTCTCTAGATATTTCTTTTAGCTCGTGCGGGCTTCCTGTGTAATCCCAGTCCATAAAATTTCTTATCTCAGTGAGATTCGACTTTGCTTATTGAAATAATTGCAAAGCTATACGGTATATAGGTTGAAGTGCAAGAGCTTCCTATGTTGCCAACCAGACTCTCATTCACAATACAAGACATTCATTCTATAAAGATACGGTTTTGAGTTATTTGTGGCTTCCTGAACTGCTGTTGAAGTCTAACAGTCATCATACTTTGTTGATCACACCGCCGATAGTACCGCCGATTCGACTTTAATGGCTTGCTTTGCAGCTTTGGACTTCCTGTGCTTTATAGCTATATTTTAGTCAGCGTATATCGATTTTACTTTGCTTATTGCGTTTAATTAAATTGATTGTTGTGCAAAGGTTTGATTTCATTTAGTGACGATTTCCGATGATAGGTTATTGTCGCCGCGTAAAAGTTCCTCTTCTAAAGCAGAGGGTAATTGAGAAATATCAAGTTACATCAACCAGTCTGTTTTTGTCGGACAATTTCAAAGATTCTCACTCTATACTTTGAATGAAAAGTGCACTACTGACATTCAGAAAATGCATTCCAAAAAGCAAAACGCACATTTGTCACTCTCTTGTGTTAGTCGAGAAGAAGAGCAAAGAATTAGTTGTGAAAAGTTTCTGTGGTTATCCAGTTATATAAGTTGTGCTGTTTTGAAATGTTTCCATGTGTCCTGATCAAAGGGAGACTAACTCAACAGTTGGTCTCATCGGATATCAATCAATCAACTCAAACAAGCATAATATCTTATATTCATACCTTGAAAGAAACTTTGAGAAGTTGGTGGAAGTTGGTGACAAGCGTTTCTCCCTGCGCCGGTGTCGGTGCTGCGCGGTGTTATGGAGTTGTAGCCAGTGTAGCTGCAAGTTTTACTTGGTATAGAATTATGTATAGTATTGATACTAGTAAAGGTTAGCTTATGAACTCAAGGGCGCGGTGTAGGAGTATCGATTGCAAAATGGCATTCATTATAAACCTTACCACATGATATTATACAGCACGTAAACACTTACTATGAAGAGACATCACCCCTAAGGCCAAAATGATGCCTTTAACAGATGGAAATACAACGATCATAGGCTACTTTCAAAGACTTGTAAGGTCAGCCTTCTCCTTGATAACCAAGTTATCTTCCTCCCGCGTGGCTTACACAACTTACTGAACAAACTCTAGTTAGTAGTTTAACGATCCTTAAATGTTTTGTGTTCTTTTGATGAAGATAACGGCATTTAGTGATGTTTCGTCCATTACTTCAGGGGTAATTAATGATCTTCAAAGATCGATAAAAGTGTGACATTAGTTTAATTAATAAGTCAAGGAAATGAAGATCGCTTTTCTTTCATAATCGCTTGCATGCTTCATAATCTGATAACTATACATTTTGGCTTGTTTGTCAAATTCAACTGTCTCTTTTGTGCCTTAGTCACGCAAAATGATCATTACAAACTAATGAAAAGCGTCTTTCGTTTTCTAATATATATCCATATTTCACACATAACAATCAATTGATTTGTCTGTCAATGGTTGAGACCATTTAGACATTGCAAAGTAACATCGGTGACGATAAGTCATTTGATTTTGATCTATTTACATTTACCACGGCGCGTCTGAATGTCGAACTTTTAGCGACTTATGCTTCAAGTCCATCTTTCTACTGCCCGAGTAAACGACATAACAAAGTATATGCGCATGATGTTGGGAGCCCTGTGTAGAATCAGCTTTCAGGAATATTTATGGAGTCTGCATTTGCTCAATTCGTAAGAAATCTCAGTCAACAAATTTTGTATAGAATAAACGGCATAACCCAGACAAGAAATGTAATCTTGTTTTTATCATTCGTGTGGTGATATTAGTGCTCTTGACACGATGGACTAAGATCTGTTACCGTAAACGACATACTTAAACAACTCGCACACAATATCAGGAAGGGTGTTCTTCACTTAACGATAACGACACAAGAACAAAATGAAATTGAAAAATAACAGAGCATCATGACTATGCTGATTCGACCGTTAATAATGATGGTGAAACACTACAAGCCGGTGTTATTCCAAATACTCGAATTGCATTTAATCATCTTCGCTGTGAGGAACTTCCGAAAAAAAGCCCGGAAAAAATTTCGAGTTCATAGGCAAAACCGGAGAAGGAGGGATGGTGACAAACGTTATAGCAAAGAATTCCAAGTATCAGCACTGACAAGTGTGTAAAGCTAGTCTATGAGATTAAAAATATTCCCACAGTGTATTTCAAAGTGTTAGAGTGAGTGCTATTTTGACCTGCGTGTATAAGCACTAGTTTCAGTGCTTGTATATTAGTTGCAAAAACTATGTACTGTGTTTGCTCAATCTCTTGTGTGGGTGAAATCTGGAGAGCTAGTGGTTGACCTGGGTCGATTGTTGGCTGTAGCCAATCACGTTTTGTCCTGGGGCAAGTTGTTGTAATTAACTTTGCTTCTCTTGACTTAGAAGTACTACACTGCATTGACTCGTAAAAGTAATGATGCAAAGTTTGTTTGGAACCCATATATAGACTAGGGAAAACTGATTATTACCTTCATATAAATGTCTCCGTTTAACTTTATTAAAAAAAAGGATTTTAGGCTTAATCAATATGATCAGAGTTTGCGTAGAGGCTCTAGACCATGCAGTAGAAGACTGGGACGGGTTAAATAACAGACGATAACCGCTTGAATTAGGATCAAGCTGTTAATTCAAGGACAACAACAAAGTACAAGGATTAGTCAATCTTATCATCGTCTCTTGAAGACAATTTGTCTGGCGCCAACAAAACACATTTTGTATCAGTCAACTGCAATTATACGGACACAAGTCTTTCAATTTTCGCTGCTATTGTTTTTATTATTCTTAGGACTAGTTATCAGTACAGCTCAGTGTTATTCATGTGTGGGAGTTGAGATGATTTTTTGATTAAGAAGTTTAATTGGAATTTCATTGGTACTGTTGTTGTTGCGCTGTTGCTACCTATCTTTGCTAGTTTAATCGCGCCTGGAATACAAAGATACAGAATCTTTCAATTGCCGTTGTTTCTTTTATTATTTGATGACCAGTCATAGCTGCCTATCAGTTCTGCAGGGAATGTTTTTACTGTGAGAAAGCTTTGCGCTGATAATACTTCTATATTGATGCAGGGTTTTTTTCCTTAGTTTAAGTTTGTTGCTGTGGCTAGTATTCACTTCCGTCCGAGCGTCCAAAGCATGCATTACAAACGGATAGCTCCAATAGCGCGGCGACCCCCATTTCTTTTTCTTTTTTTTTTTTGTTATCTCGCTAGAGAAGGGGCTAGCCCTTATGCTGTACCCCGCGTAATGTAATGTAACTATTTCCGGAACGAAATCGTACAAGACGAATATTACGAGTAGTGAAATTAAGAAAGGTCAACAGTGACCGACAACTTTCGATATCAAACTGATCGACTCCAGGTAAACCATCGTAATTGGGCAACAAATTTCCAGATATATTACAACTGGAATGATAATAATTTTTCTCCGAAACAAACCGTAATCAAGCTTAGCAAATACATATGAATACAGTTTTAACGATGGTGGTAACTAGCGCAGAACTTAATTCCAGACATTTCAGTCTGGACGGGAAGTAATATGCAAAAAGTGAACGCATTAAGCAACGACTTCAGTAAATAAATAGAGCAGACAAAACTTCGCTTGGTTGTTGATGTTTATTGGAGGGGGAAAACATATTGCATTTTAATGATAAAACAATATTCTCAAGAAGCATTAGAACAAGTCAGTTGTGTTAGAGACAATGCATGCATGACGAGCAAAGCAAGGTTAATATAGTAGCACTAATCACAAAGCTGTTCGCTTTGGGCCAATCATTGACTTGCAATACTGATAATCCCACATGCCTATAAACACTTCATTTAATTCCACCTCTGATATAAACGATATCAACATTTTATCTTTGTTTTAGCAATCTGTCCTCAATTAGGTGGGGTCCAGTCAAGCACGGTAGATATAGATATACCACACAGGACGAACAATAGAGGACATTTACAGTACAAAACAAACTGAGGGAAAAAACGTGAAGCGAAGAATACTAGGAACATCATTTAGGTGATAGTAGAGTTAGTTCGATTTCTAGAGACTTCGCATCTTCGAATTCTTCATTACCAAGCTGTGCAGCTACATGGAAATGTTAAAGTAGCAAACTTATCAGTACAAATGAGCTTTTGATATTCACTTTCCTAAAAGTTTTCCCGCGCTTATTGTGCAAGTACGCGTCAGACTCTGCAACTGCGCCAACGTACGAATACTTTTGTTTATTGTCTATGCCGAGTGTCTGTTAAATAATCTATATTTTTGATATATGATGGAAATAAAATATAAAAAATTACTGCAAAAATCGTTAATGTAAAGTGGACAAAAGAAGATTTAGTCTCATGTTTTTCTTGGGCTATCAATTAGTACCATCTACCAAGCTGTAAATACCTGGCACGAGTTTAAGGTTTTTATCATTGAAAAGATTTGAATGATTATCCTATCAGCATATGTTTTGTATACTAATTATGTACGAACATTTCCAACTATTTAAAAACTATTCGTCAACCATGTAGAAATAAATGTACATAGAATTCGCGTTCACGATTTTTACGGTTAGTTTTATAGTTAATTATGCTGCAAACTACGGGAAAAAATTTACTGACTTTGTGGTCTAGCAGAAAGCTCTAAAAAAGTAATCAAATAAAAAAATGTAAATTATTGTAAAAAATAAAAGTACTTATTAATTGGATAGACTGTAAAGTGTGCTTTTTTTAAACATCGGAACGATACTATTTCATTGAACTTACACGTCGACTTTTATGAAACTGCAACGAGCGTGCATTCTTTTCAAACTCTATCGCGTTAACGACGCTTCTCGATCTATAAACTTTCCTCGCTTAATTTCCTGTCGCAAAGATAATCTTGATTTTATTACATTATGCTCTATCGCTACGTAGTTTCATTTTAAATGCCACTTATGACATGCTTGCAATTGAGTCTAGCTGATAAAGTAAGTAATGAAGTTGGGTTACGTTTCCTTTATTTTGACGTGTAGAAAACCAAACTCAATCTGTCTAATCTAGTGGTTTTCGAGAAAATATCTTGCGAAATATCTTATCATAAACTAGAAACATAAGTCTTTGTTCAGTTCACTTAGTTTCAGAGCGAAGAACTAAGTTAACAAAGGTGAACATTTCGATTACGACCTGAACATATTTCTTTGCAAAATGCGCATCTTATATAATAATTACGATTTTATCAGAAGATATATTCTGATTAAAAATATGTATTTTGAAAAAGAAATTGTGTAATTATTGTGATATGCAAAGTTGCTGCAAAGAGCTAAAAGGTGTTGTATCGATGTTATTGTTGCGAGTCAAGGATTGTCCTTGGAGGATTTGGAGCCAAGAAAGATATTAGTTGATAGCTGTTACGTCATAAGTCAAGAAAGAAAAGCAAACAATCATCACTTACAGGTATTCCAAATATTTAAAACCTATTGTACATTTACTAGCCTGCTGCGTGCATACGGATTTGTTCCTTCGTTTAGTATGCACTCAGGTTAACAATTACTTACTAGACAGCCGATTGAAATTACGTCACTTAAATAAAGTTCAATTGTAGTTAAACCGCTCAGTGTGGCCTCAGCCAGTTTTTAAATGGCAACTGTTTTACGTTGCTGACTATAGAACTCACTAGAGCGTTTTCATATAACGAGATATCTTATGCTAATGAGTTCTAAAAAATGCTAATGAGCCAGAGGAGCTCTGCTAATGAGCATTGCACGTGGGAATGTACGCTTTGGTGCACAAAGACAAGTTCAATCAGCTGATTATCGTGAAAGTTTTACCTTAATTTCACTGAAAAAGCGTACAATGTTTGTTTTAACTACTTTCTTGTGTCTTTTACCGGTTATTCTTTGTTGTGCATCGTAGTGAACAAACCTATATGTAACGAACATCAACAGACTTCCTTTGACTCATTAGCATTGTTGTAGACCTCACTAGCAAATCTTGATAGCTTGTTATGTGCAAAACGCTCTACTTAGGGGCTGTTTATATGGAGTGGACCAGCCCAGTTTTGCGGGCTGGTTTCTTTTGTGTTCAAGCTATCAGAGCGTAAAAACAAAAGAAACCAGCCCACTTAACCGGGCTGGCTCACCTCATATGGATCCCATGGGTCCCTATTTTATGCAAATTCTAAAGTGCAAATAATTAATCCGTGAAATAGTACAACTTATGGTAATGTTTCACGGATTTATTGTTTGCACTCTATTGTTTTCCATATTTGTTTAAAAACTGTTCTGCTCCAGTGATATTTACCAACTTGCACAAACTAGTGTAATAATTGGACATATGCACAAGACATGAAATACTCAAGTAGTAAGCATACCAATAAGCATAGACGCAAGCAAATTTGAAGACAAAGGTACAACAAAGAAAAATACCTTCAAACCCTCCACCTCTAAATTCTTTTGTTTTTCTCCGTTTATGATTAATATTGAATCTTTTATTAATATTCTTCCCTTGATCTAGTATCAACAATTAGATTTAAATACGCCATAATGTCTAGTAAACTATGAACTTACTTAAGGACTAAACAGAAGAGTCATTTAGTAGCGCCCAAGTTTTCTTTATCAGTGGAAAAAGACGATGTCGATTAAAATGGTGATCATGATAATGGACTAAGTAGTTTTTCATATCATTCTAGTATCGAAGATGTGACAGACAGACAAGCTCAACCGAAGACCTTTCATATTTTCATTATAATAACTTATCAGACAATAAACGCTAAATGATTATGATACTGGGGATCATTAAATATGGTCGATATGGTCAATTTAAAACGATGCAGCTCTACATAGATACAATAAATTAGAGCAATTTTCTAAGATCTACAATAAAGTCACTTTATATAATTATCGACCCCTTTTCTCTATCTTAGATTGCAACGCATTCATTCTTGATTCAATTTTAGCACAGTTTTCCTCAATGGCAGACATGTTTGATGCAAACTTGGATTCAACCTGAAATTAATAATGTTAGAATTGAATTGAAAAAAATATAAACATTGAAAATAGAAAAGAAAATGAACCGAAAACAAACAAACAGACAGACAGACAGACAGACAAACAAACAAACGAACAAACTAGTAAACAAACATATGAAATAAAAAACAGCTAAAAAACGGCAAAGACACATGCAAACAAACAAATAAGCAGACATGGCCATCTGCACACACAACTAAACTAACAGACAAACACGGACAGAAACACAAACAAACAGCAAATAAATTGTAATTTTGTAATAATAGAATCATCACCTCTTTCAGTAGTTTATCTTGAGTTTTTAGTTGATCAGTAACTTCATGTTGTGCTTTGTCAAGTTGAACAAGTGTTTGACCAAACTGACTCCCTGTACAGAACACACAAAACAATGAGAAACATGATACAGTCTGGTATTTTCCTCATTGCCATTCATACAATCAGCACTGGCAAAGTAGGGAGGTGAGTAGCATCAAAGAATACAAACTGGAATTGTTTTGTGTAGTTTCAGAAATTTCAGAGACTTGTTTTAAAATTCAGGAATGGGAGATGAATGATAAAACCAATTTTTGATTAATTAATGAATCATCACAGATGAACACATTTATTGTCTTCAAATCCTCTAAAAAAGGAAGACTGAACTCAACTGCACTGAGTTGTCAAAATGAAAATGTCTTCAAATCAATTCACTCAAGGGATGCATGTGAAAAAAGTTGCCGGTTCAAGTGTCCTCACGCTTCATGTAGTTGAACTGTAAATTAGATCCAGCCAGTTCACTTAGTACTATAATGTTGTAAAGAACAGAAAAGGAAACAAGAGGAACAGAAATGATGCTTTGATAATGTAATAAGAGTAAAACACCGGTACCCTAGTTGAAAATTCTGGATTTGTTTTTGCTATCACCTATGTATGAGTTCAGTACACACCACATACCTTGTTCGTGCAGTGACTTTAAAGCATGTAGACGTTGTATCTAAATAATAAACAATAATAAAATATTTTGTTGTTCCCATAAGATTGAGAAACATATTATGTTACTATATATATTTGAAGTTGCAAGTTACAGTGATACTTACAGCCAAGGCTATTGGCAAAAGTGTACTGTACATTGGTTTTCAAATGTTTTATGCTCATTTTAAGGTAGTTCGGGACCCTTGCTACTGCGCATCCTGCTCGCGCATGTGAAATCAAATAAAATTTCTTGTGTGGCTAAAAAGACATTTTGTGGTAGAGCCAAAATATGGTCATTCTTGAACTTTTTGTTAAAAAATAACATCATATCATTGAATACGGGCCTCAAAAGCAGCTAGTGCCCATTCCCGCGCGTCCAAAACATTGAAATCATCTTATTTTCCGCGCGTTTTTTGCTTATAGCTCTAAAATTAGCACGGTGACACCCGATTATTTTTCCATTTTTGTATTTGGCATAAACCCAGCTTTGAAATTTTGAAATAAAAAATACATGGTCTTCGAGACCAAAACATTGTAATTTTGACTTTTTTGTGGTAAAATGTGCAAAAAATTAATGAAGCTCTTCTTTTAAATCTCCATAAAATATCTCAGTCGATGTCTTCTCCAAGGAATAAATTTGTGAGAACTATAGCGAAGGGAGCATTTTGTCAGACTCTTATAGCAGATTTGTAAAAAACTTTCAAATTTGTTCGCAAGAATATAACTTTCAACAAATTTGATGTTATTTGTTTTAGTTGAAATGGGGCAAAAATGGGCCTATTACCACCCCCCACAGTTCCAAAACAAGCGCGGCGACCCCTATTTTTTATTTCATTTTTGTTTTTCATATGTGTCAGTCCTTATGTAGAAAAAGTTTTAAAAAATTCTATCGGCGGGAAGTGTGGATCCCGAACTACCTTAAGTCCACTTAAATTTCGAAATCTATGCCAATATTTAGTTATACAAATTTGGAAAAATGTGGTTGCTTCTTGTAGATTATGTAATATTTAACAAATATATTTGGTGAATAAGAATGTGTAATGTTAAAAAAGAAAGTATTTTTTAATACTCACAACATCAGGTACGACATCTACAACACAGTCCCACTTGCTGAGAAGATCATACAATTCATTGATCTGAAAGAAACATAATGAATAACAGGCTTTACTGTGGGGGGATGTCTCCACAATAGGCATGACAGAAATAAATAACAATCCAAGACTGAGCAGGACAAATCTGGAGAAAAACTGATATATTTTGGTACATTACACAGGTCTCAATTGAAACCAGCTCTCAGCTGAATTTGACTAACCTGTATAAATATGATTAAATAAATAAATACTTGCTTGCGCAAGTCATTTTCCTGATATGGTTTGAGAAATGAAATGCAATTGCACTGGGTTAGGTCTGGAAGTTCATCTGGGGATGGTGGTTGAGAATGGGTATTTTCTGGAAATTCATAATAGCAGAATATACCAGATTGCACGTCTTTCCAGGATGGTAGGTTTAACATGGCTAGAAATACATTGTCATATATGTCAGATATTTGAATGTGTGGCAATATTTAGTACCTTTGATTGTTTGGCTGCATTTTCTACTTCATCTCTTTTCTCAGATATCTGACTAACATGATGGAGAATACCCTGACATAAAGAACACATATACTCATTAAAGAAACACATACAAAGAAAAAAACACAGACACACGCACATAGAAGATCAGACAAACAAACAAAACAATAACAAAATAAAGTCAAACAAACAAACAAACAGACAGACACAGACAGACAGACAGACATACAAACAGACAAACAAACAGATGGAAGAATCAATGAATGCATAAGTAGATGAATAAAGGAAAGAATGTACAAATAATGTGTGCCTGAATGAATGAATGAATGAATGAATGAATGAATGAATGAATGGATGAATGGATGGGTGAATGAATGAATGAATGAATGAATGAATGAATGAATGAATGAATGAATGAATGAATGAATGAATGAATGAATGAATGAATGATAAGTAATAACTGACCTGGAGTCTAGCATCAATATGATCAATATGGTTGAATGAATGAATGAATGAATGAATGAATGAATGAATGAATGAATGAATGATAAGTAATAACTGACCTGGAGTCTAGCATCAATATGATCAATATGGTTGGGGTCTAACAAAGCCACCTTGGATTGAATAGCTGAAACTGCTGCCTATTCAAACAAACCAAATACAGAATAATAATCAGTTAAGGTAGTACTGGAGGCTAACGTGACCTTTGATTTTGAAAAAAAATTCTACCTCTTTCGAATGATTTACATTTATAAAGCTCACACACAAAGTTTCATACCTGTACTTACATTATTTGGAAAGATATTAGCAACCAAAGTTCGGTATCTAAGTAGTATTTCGCGGTAAAAATCATGAGCTTAAAGTATCAAAACAAACTAAAACTAAAGCACCGCGATTACTAGATGACAGATGCACGTTGAGACTCTGACAGTTTTCAGCTTGTTCACACCTACGAAGAATGAGCCGTGATCGTAGCTTCAAAAACATCCTCTATAATTCAGCTTGTTAACTCAATAAACCTTTGATTTTATTAGGTTTTTCAAGCTTTGCATGTTTAATATTGAATCTCTAGCTTTCATGAAATGTTTTTTGAGGTTTACAGTCAACTCGCCTACAGACCGAATCGCCACACTCTCCACTGGTCAACTCGCCACAGCAAAAATATGAACTATTACAAACTCGCCACAACAAAAATATCATTTATTAAAAACTCATCCACACATTAAATTTTATTTATTTCACCCTAAACCCTTTTTGTGATTTACTTTTAAGTCTTTTTTTTATTAATGCAAGTGTAACAAGATACAATAATTCGTTATGAAAAAAACATATTCGGCCGCCATACTGAACGGGACGTGTTAGAAATCCGAATTCTGATTTTGATTAAAAAAAACTCCATATACTCAGAAATCTTTTTGAAATCTTCGAAATGCTCTTATAATAGCAATCTGATAAAGCCGCTACTGCATTGCTGTGATTTTAAAACAAGTCCCACAGTATCGACACAGTAGATCGAAACTTCTCTGTTTATTGCCTGAATTCAGTCAGAATTTATCGAAATTACTCTGACCGACATTCAATGGATAAGTTGCCAGTTGCCAGTCCCCTTCGTCATTACAATGCATTCTGGGTTCGCCAAGGGGCAAACAAGAGCTCTGTTCGTACAAATGTTTATGGTCACGATATCATTCGCATTTTTAGTGCTTCATGCGGCACCAGAAATCAGAATTTTCTTCCCAAGGCAAGGGAAATGTAATCAAAGAATACTCATGCTTCATAATTGTAAGTTTATCATGAATATTGTGATACAGATGATGAAATAACTCGCTAGTATTCTTTCGGAAGTGCGATTATGAAATGTAAACATAGCGATCATTTTATAGTTGATCTAAAATGATACATTATGTGTTTAGACGAAAAGGAAATTTTTGCAAAATTACAGAATAAAAAATTTTAAATCGAGTATCACTGATTTGTTTTGAATATGGTTCTCTTAAATTGGAAGTAGAATGTCTTACGAATACTGTAAAATATGCCTCGCTCGATCCTTTCGGTGAGCACTGTGCTGTCTGGGGTTGTGATAACAAACGAATCGATAGTGGTTACCTTGAAAAACAAATTCTCCTTCCACGTCATGTTGGTATCTTAAGGTTTTACTCACCTTTAACAAAGCAAGACCTTTAATACTACATGGGGTAAAAATGATTATGAAAGACAAGTTTTGAGTAACTTTTGGTACTAATGTATATGGTAATCACTTCGCGGCTAGACATATAGTAAATGTCGAACGCCAACGGTTTACATTCGGGGATATGAAATAATAGAGAGTCGAAATCGACAAGGGAACCTCCAAAAGAAAGAATACACTCTACCCGAAAGAGGAAACGTGCGAAAAATTGCGATTTTGAAGAGAACAAGTCACCAAAAAAGTCAACATTTGGTGATGCATCTGAACCAATGCCGAGTGCAAAGAAACATCATGCTCTCCCGACAATCACCCTTAAAAATGAATCCATTCTTGTAGCACAGCTGATAATGTCCAGGGCAATAGCTCGGCAAAAGCAGTTACTATTACCACGCACTACAATTTCTTTTTGATTCATCGTATTGTATGATTGATTTCCGAGGTTTTTATCGAGATGAGAAGTATCCAAATAACAAGCGTTTACGTTAGCTTTGCAATGACAAGACACATCGATATTCAGTTCATATAGTTTTATTGTGTAATTTTGCAATTTCTTTTTTATCTATACACATAATGTGTCGCTTTAGGGCAGCTATAAAATGATCGCATTTCACAAATATAGCACTTCCGAAAGAATCGGCGAGTCAATTTCATCAACTATATCACAATATTCATGATAAACTTACAATTACGAAGCATGGGTATTCTTTGATTACACGTCCTTTGATTTGGGAAGAAAATTCTGTTTAACAGTGCCACATGAAGCACTAAAAATACGAATAATATCGTGACCATAAACATTTGTACGAACAGAGCTCTTGTTTGCCCCTTGGCGAACCCAAAATGCATTGTAATAACGAAGGGGACTGGTAACTGGCAACTTATCCATTGGAAAAATACAATAATCATAAACCATAAGCTTTCTTTCAAAGTTTTTATTGTAAAAACTAAGAAAACTCTAAAACCACTTTTCGTATGTAGGCGAGTTTGTAATAGTTCATATTTTTGTTGTGGCGATTTGACCGGTAGAGAGTGTGGCGATTCGGTCTGTAGGCGAGTTGACCGGATACCTTTTTTGAAGTGCAAAGTCGCTCGAAGTCCGCCATTTTTGCGCACATGAATTCTTACGTAAAGGTCATGACAAATATGCTTTGTTTGAGGTGACGTTGCTACGTGTCACGCCAGATACCTCATCTGATTGGTTTTCGCGGGAGTAACACACCATCGTATATGGAGTTTATTCCCTTTTTTGGAGCTTTGGATGGCTTTTTTTGACAGATGATGAATCAGTGTAACGCAATACGATTTTTTACGTTGACTGAGAGATTCTCGAGGAATTCTTGAGAAGATTTCACGGATTTACGACTAAAATACGACATTCTCATAACACCATATCACAATGAAAGTATTGTAATGTTAAGACATTTTTCATTTTTAGCCTAAACGTTTGTAGGTGAAAAGTACAATTAATTTAGAAAGTTTTTACCGAAGTTCGACGTAGTTTGACATTTTGGGACCGATTGATCATCGTGACAAGAAGGACTAAAATTTTCGTCAAACTTTTGCCCATTATTCTGTTCTAATATAACTTTTTTTGGCGAACGTCGGTCAAAATTTCCCTTTATCCATGTTTAACACTGTGTGAAAATTACAGAAAGTTTAATTTAAAGCCAGAAAATTAAGCTCTGCTTTTCTTGATGTTTACGTCTCTCGACTTTGCATAACAACTTCCAACATTCCTAATATTTTTTCAATTTGACACTAAATCAAACAACTTTTTTCAAAGGAGAAGACATTTTGAAGTGTTTTTTGTGAAAGTTTAGTGAATTTTGGAGCAATTTACGACTTATTTTCATTAAGTATAAATTTGACCAAAAATGACACCGGATAGCCTCCAGTACCACCTTAAGTTGCACACCAATTTATTACCATAAAAAGATAAATTCCGTTTTGAATACTTACCAATATGCTCTTCTCTTTCATTTCAAGATCAGCAGTTATAGATGACTAGAAGTTAAAAAACATCAATCAGAAAACTGAATTTTCACATTAAAATTACCAGTAAAATTAATTGAGGTTAATAATTATTGTGAGATCATTTTTGAAAAAGTTTTAGGTCAAAAGAATATGATAAACAAATATGTTAAGTACTGGTATCTGGCTAATAATAGTGCATTATTTTTGGTGCAGTATTGACAGTATATGTCCTCTTTCTTTTCTTTTTTTTGTGTGGTTTCTCTCAAATCCTTAACATTGAGAAAGAGATATGTAATCTTCAAATCTCTAAATTGTACCGTTTCTATGGTTTTATAGGATTGATAATGAGTGAGAAAAAGTGCAATTATAACACCAATGCAGTTGATTTGTTTTCTTGTAAAACAAGGCTTTGAAACGGTGGTACTTCTTGCTCATATGAAATTGACTCTAGTTATGGTACTTCTTGCTCATATGAAATTGACTTATATTTTGATACTACCGACACTTACCACTTGTGATGGATCGGTACCAAGTACTTTCTCTAGGGTAAGAATCCTCTTCTCAAGATCACTCATCTTCAAGACATAATATATTGAAAAAATTATTTTTTTGGATTTTTTGGTTATAAATTGCTTGTCAGTGTAGAACTGATTTGTGTTACGTGGTCATCTACTAGACGTGTATATTTTCTTCTTATTTTCAAGAAATGTTACTTCCTTGACAAAATGTAAACCACCTTGACCATCGGTCATTATTTATTATTATTATTATTATTATTATCATTTCTCATTCATTATCATTTATTATTTATATTATTTTTTATTAATTAATTACACTGTCTAAATATACTTAGTACATAATTATATACTGTATGACTCACCTTGGATAGTTGGTTAAACTTTGCATGTTCTGGTTTGTAATACAGTTCATAGGTGACACAATCAACATTTTTACCCTGTAATAATGCATTAAATAATCATTACCAAGACAAAAAAACAAAACATTTTCAATTTTTGAAATCAGCATTATAATGATAATCACAAACATCTTTATAATATATAACATTGTACCTCTTACAGGCCAATGGTAAAAAATATGACCTTTGCATATTCCAGACTATGCTTGACTCAATCATCAGTACAATGTTCACACACAATCTCAATTGGTGATTGGTTAAACAGGAGACATAGGCATTTGTGATTAAATTGTTTATTGATTGAAAGTAGTATTAATTTGTTGAAGTAACAAAATTATCATGAGCTTCCTGGTAGAAGTAGTACCCAGCAGGACTGTGTTGCGTGACTTACATTTTAACTGCCTGTGTGGTTATCATCATTGGTCAGTAAAATGTTGGTGTTAAGAGGGTCTTATTTATGCAGCTAATTGAACATTATTACTATTATTATTGCAAATTATGAAATGTTTTATACTTTGTGAGTGTGGCTATGTAAATACGCCCTTTATCTTCACTTAGTACATAGTTACCGGTAATTTTTCTGAACTTCGATAAAGATTATAATTGTGACAGGAATATCCCAGAACATGACCAATCAAAAATGTTAATTACAGGTGACAATCAAATTTACATTTCTGATTGGTTGAGCATTGAGATACCCCTGTCATAAAACCCTTTTTAAAATTACAGATTAAAATGATGAAGTACAGATTATATGGTACAATGTATTACTTTAAACTATGTTACAAATTATACAATGATCATACAAACAAAATGGAAAAGAAAAAAAAATCAACTAAACATTATGATGTTCACACCTTAGGTTTATTTGTGTCACTGGGCTCTTGTGATTTAAAAGATTCCAGCTGGGTTTTCAATCGTCTAGAATAAAATATGACATGAATCAATACATAAACAAACAAATATTAAGTAAAAATATCTTAAACACTTTGAGTACAAAGCAGCTATTTCTGAGATGCCATCACATCCACTACTTCTGCATTTTGCATTTTATAGCACACAAGACTTGGCTCACATTGCAGAACCAAGAACCAAACCGTAGAACCATGAAGACATATAGTATGAGCTACATTTGACCAAAAAATCATGATCATATACCATTGCACAAGTAAAAACTTACTGTGAAAGTCCAGTCTGTGGAGTTGATGATCCTGTTAAAACCTGTTCAAAATCACAGAAGCATAAATCAATGACACCATTGATTTTTAATTGTCATAATTAATTGTCATTGTCAGTTGAGTTATTTAGGATAATTCCATTAAATAATAGATAAAACATTGTGACCAATCTGTATGAATACTTATACCATAGATTACATAATATATATGATATTATTATATTTATATACACATTACTTTAGTGTCTTTTGTTACTGTGTAAAGTATGAAATATTCATAAAGTTTGAATTGCAAATAATTATTTCATCTTACTTGTAAAATTCAAGAATAGTTGAAATGCATATGTATTTATATTCACATTTAATGATTTTATACCATGAATTTTACAACTATAAAATAGTAATGTTTATTTAATTGTTATTTAAATAGTTATTATTGTGTAAAGTATAAAATATTCATAAAGTTTGAATTGCAAATAATTATTTCATCTTACTTGTAAAATTCAAGAATAGTTGAAATACTTATTTATTTAATCTGGACAGTGTCTAAAACTTTAAATACTCAGTACAATTATTATACAGTTCTTGGTTTTTTTAGAGCTTTCGACTCAAGTTGAGTCGAAAGCTCTAAAAAAAAAAAGAACAAGAACTATAATTGTACTGAGTATTTAAAGTTTTAGACACTGTCCAGATTATATTCACCAGTACAGATGAATTTGTTTATTGATCTTATTTATTTATATTCAAATTTAATGATTTTACAACATGAATTTTACAATTACTATAAAATAGTAATGTTTGAGTGTAAAATTTTGAATTGAGAATTCAATAAAATGAGGATTCTGTTTGAGTGCTAAATCCAGAATTAGCTTTTAGAATAATTAATGAAAAGCTGTTTCAACTGGATAAATCTCTATACAGTAATACTAAATGTATTTCAGAAGATTCAATAATATTATTAATTTTTAATGGATGACTCTTACACAGTGCCAGAGTATATGCACTTCATATATTAACCAATATTTCAGATGGACATACCTTTTGACCAAGAGCTTTCTCAAGGTTAAGATCATTTAACTGCGTAATAAAAATGAATAAAACCAGCTTTAGAATTTTGGAATAAAAAATACATGGTCTTCGAGACCAAAACATTGTAATTTTGACTTTTTTGTAGTAAAGTGTACAAAACACTAATGAAGCTCTTCATTTAAATCTTTCCAAATATCCCAGTTGATGTCTTTTCCAAGGAATGAGAACTATAGCGAAGGGAGCATTTTGCCAACCTCTTAAAGCAGACTTGTGAAATACTTTGAAATTTGTTCGCACGAATTTCAACAAATTTGATGCTTGCCTACTTCTTTTAGTTGAAATAGGGCAAAACATTTACCACCTATTACCACCTCCACATTTCCAAAACAACTACGGTGACTCCTATTTTGTATTTTGTTTTTGTATTTCATATTGTGTCTGTCATTATGTAAAAAAAGTTTTTAAAAATCATATTGGCGTGAAGTGTAGATTATTTGAGTGGTACAATACTTTATTTTAAATTGGGACATTAGATAAGTGTACAAATTTGCACAGAGGTCTGTAAGACTTGCAGCTTTAACTAACCTGTTGCTGGAGTGCTTTAACCTGCAATAGATCAAAGGTCAATATTATTATACCTTTATAATACATTAAACAACATGTATATGTAAGTATGAATTAAAGATGAAATTTGGTTAAATTACCTCTTGTGCTAGAGTAACTGGAGAAAGTTTCTTTGCTTCTTTTTCATCCATAGCGGCACCCTAAAAACATATTGTCAGTGCAATTATTTTGTGATGCAATAAACATTAAAATTATTATACCCATTCTGCAAATTGCTCATATGTATCAGGAGGGGGACATTGGGGAGACTCGAACACCGCAACACCGCAAAAAAATCAATGGTGAACATTGCAACACCACAAAAAAATTCAACAAAACACTGTCAAAAGTTTTCATTTCACCATACACCAGATGTAAAATAACTTAAATACTGCACATCGTGAGGTTTTGCATCACTGCAATACCACAATTTTTCAGCCTCGTTCACCATAACACCTCACTAAAATAAGGACAACACCGCAACACTGCAACCCCACCTCTATCAGATCCATAGCTTAATATTTGCACTATACATACTTCTGCATATGTTTCAATTTTTTGACTTTTAAAAGCACTTTCATATGGATTTATAGCGAATACCTCTCATTCAATATTTGGGTGCATGTGACATTTCAAATATTTTACAATAACAACAATGCACTACCTTGATTTGATCCAGTTCCTCTGCAAGTTCTCTCATTTCATGTTGCAATCTTTGATATTTTTGATCTGGTCTTTCTTTTTCCTTGCTTTCTCCCAGGATCTCATACTCTGTCTTGACTCTGTAACCTTTTCTGTGTTTCAGACCAATATTATCTGAAAAATCTGAAGTATCACAAATAAAAGTTGGCATGGATAGAATAGCTCTAATGTCAATGTCTAGAATTGGTTGGTACGTGGGCATCATTATATAGTCAATTAGTTGTTTTTTCCACGTTTTATTTATAAGCCTAGCTTTTGCGTTAATCACGCATCTTCAGGGCAAAAATGTCTAATGTCTTTAACAATGATGTTTGCATTGTAATCTTTAGAAGATTAAATACAAAACTAGTATCTTAAACCAAATGATACTATCTAATTACCAAGCTCTCTGGCAGACATGTTCATCCTCCATATCAGTTAACTGATACATAATATCAAATGAATGTAGGTGTGTTGTACATGTAAACAAACAATCGCAGTGCAAGCCTAATAAACATGTGCACAATCAAGCATAATAAACAATTCACCTAATTAATTGTAAATAATTTTCAGGCAACTTTCTGCCTGAGTCTCTACTAAAAGTATCATTTGATTGAAGATACTAGTTTTGTATTTAATATTATGTCAACTACCAGCAAACTTCTAAACTTACTTAGAAACATTTCATGTCAAACTCATCTTCAAAGTCTTTTTTTAAAATAAACATTCAGATGGTTTTGTTTAATGCATCCCAGGGTTCGTGTTACAGTTTTAGCCCAAAATTCAATGCCGTTTTAGGCACTTTTTAAGCATAAAAATATTTTTAAGGAGGTATATTTCACCAATGAAAAAATTTTGTGATGCCGATCTTTAGACAAATAATTTTCTATATTTTTTTTATTGATTAAATTTTTGGATCTTATTCTTGTTACCAAATTGCACTATATGAAAAAATTTAAGGAGTTGTTTTTGGAGTCATCATTTTTAAGGAGTTTTCAAGCGCCCTTTAATTTGCCAATTAAAATTTAAGTAGATTTTGAAGGAGTTTAAGGAGTAGCACAAACCATAATAATCACCAACTTATGCACATAATACAACTAGAATTTACATCGCTATTTCATTTTAAATACCTGAGCTATTAGAATCCAGATATCTTCCCTTGAAATTATCAAAGGCCTTCTTTGAGTCAATGTTAACAATGTCTATATTTTCATCAACCACTTCATCATTCTAAAACAGATGTAATAATGACATTATTATAGTTATAATAATATAAAAATTACCAGTAGGGGCAGATCCAGGATTGTTTTCAGGAGGGGTGCACCATCTTCAGAAAGGGGTTCACTAACCATCAAACATGAATACTGAGGATATTTTGAAAAAAAAATATTTGAGGAAGCAAGGACTTTAAGTCATTTCAGAAGGGGATGCACACCACCTGCACCCCTCCCCTACATGTAGATCCACACTGATTGGGAGAAAAATTTCTTGAGGTCTAAATTGTCTAAAATCGACATTAGATATTCAGTGATTTCACAGGCCCACATCATAACTGTTATTTCTTAAAAACAAACAAAAAAAAAAACAACAACAACAACAAAAAAAACAACAACAAACAAACAAACAATTGAATACTACCACTCATCATAGCTGTATATAGTGCAACCTTTTCCACTGGATGTCAAACATCATGATGGGCTGGCAGCGAGAAAGAGGAGAAGGGTGGACCTCTTGAGCAATGCATAGTGTAACTACTAGATTACTCTTCAGTCTCTTCAAAAAAATCTTCTGATATACATAATATTAACAAATTCAGTGGTCTAATTTGCATAATTTATGGTAACTTTCTTCCAATTCCCCCTCATGTAAACTTTAACAAGAAACACAACACATTGGCTTGTTTGACAGAAAATAGACAACCACCGACTGATAACTTAGTTGGTAGAGCATCAGACTTCTGTGTGGGAGGTCACAGGATCGAGCCCTGGCCGGACCAACACTGAGGGTCTTAAAATAATTGAGAAGTTGCTGCCTTTGTTTCTATCCACAAATGGTAAGAGCTTCACATCCTCTTGGATAATGCTGTGACATCACAGGTCTCATCTACTCTTTAATTACTCTAATCCAGTTGTGGATGTTAAAGAACCACTGAGGACACAGGTACGACCATCCTCATACTTACTAACATTGGCGCATTAACCACTAATTATTATTTTCTCTATAATCAATAACTTTGAATTGCATTAATAAACACATAGCACTCGTTTTACTAGACTGATTTTAAAAAGTACACTTATTACAGTAGACGGTATACTGTAATTATTATAAAAGAATTTTATATATTTAGGTTTCGTTTTGTTAACACTCTTTGCAATCGCGAAAATGTACTCCGATTTTCCATAATCAGTGCAACAAAAAGTTCCATATGTATGAAATTTAAAAAGAACACAGCTTTATCAATAGCAAAGATGTAAAAATTACAAATGAGCTATCTAGGATTAAAAACATTTGTACGTAGCTTGATCATCAAATGGGAAATTTTATCGTTTTTAAGTAATTTCATTTGACTCTAACTAGTTATATAAATACAAATCTCACCGATTCATCTTCATTCTTGTTGGAGATGTCCACATCGGGCGTCTCAAAAACATCGGGTTGGTTGCCCTTTGAAAACAAAATATCACATTCAAACAAAATCCTAACTTCCAAAATATTATTATTTAGATTATGAACCAATATAAAACGTTTTAACAAAGAAATCTTACTATTCCTGGGACGTTTGCATATTTACTTCGGGTCGCCATTTTGGATCGGGAAGGACTCGTCCCAGTCGTTCTCCTTCTGTTTACAGTACGAAAAACATTCAAAGGGAGGAGGGGAGGGGACTATTTGAGGGATCGAAGGGAAAGATCAGATCGATGGCCATTCGAACATCATAGAAAGAGAGAACTTCACATTGCGAGATTAGTAATATCCTGTTTCATTAGGAAAAAGAATACATCATTTTCCGTTATAATGACGGCAAAGGTAGAACGAAAATTTTGCTTGGAAGATTGAAATACACGTATCCGATTTTGAATTTGACTATTCTATTTGTTTTTGCATTTATGTTCTATTTTCTATTGTAAATTGTTTTCTTTGAAGAAGTGAGGAGGGGTGAGGGAGGAGAAGGGGGGCTGGTAATCTAGCAACCAATCCTCACATACCGCGTCTCTCACGATACTAAACTTCCGGCTTCCGGTAGCGATTATGATCAGCTAGAAATATGTCTGTTTATATCTACATTATTCCAGTCTAAATAGCGTTAAAATCACGACATATGACCGAACACCATTTAACAGTATGATTTCAAGAAAGACAATATTCAATATCTTGCAGTTTATTACAATAATTGTACATTAGATAGCGTTGATGTGACGCCGGAATTATGCTGAACGCACACCCAATCTTTTTGATGATTTATACGCGCCCTACCCAAATCGAACAATAACTTGTGTTCAATATGAAAAGTCCCGGATCAACGTGCGCGTTACTATTGGTTTTCATCAGTAATAAAATGGTTCGTTGGCACGTGATCTGTCTTCGAAAGGTTGCCAGCTCCCTGCGTAAAGGCGTAAAAAGCAACAAAAATTAACTACGAAAAGTAAGAATGGAGGATAAGAGACGCGAACTAATTCAACTAGCCAAGCTAGCTGAACATTCTGAGCGTTACGATGATATGGTGGAAGCCATGAAAGAAGTAACAAAGATGGATCACCCTCTCGAAGAAGAGGACCGTAATCTTCTCTCTGTCGCGTACAAGAACGTGGTAGGTGCTCGACGCTCTGCTTGGCGGATTATTTCTAGCCTAGAACAGAAGTGCAAAAACAAGGGCGAAGATGATACTCAAACTAGAAAGTACCGCGAGAAAATCGAAAAAGAGCTTGATGATAAATGTAACGAAGTCTTGGATCTTCTCGACAATCATGTTCTGAAAAATCTCGCCGAGGTCACATCTCCCAAGGAAGTTGAAGCAAAGGTTTTCTATTTGAAAATGAAAGGCGACTATTACAGATATTTAGTAGAAGTGGCATCAGAGGATAATAAGAAAGACAAAGAAGAGAAATCAGAGGCAGCTTACGTTGAGGCTTCAAATGTAGGTGACAAGGAGCTCGCTCCAACTCACCCAATTCGTCTTGGATTGGCTCTCAATTTCTCGGTGTTTTATTACGAAATCAAGAATCAGCCTGACAAAGCTTGCAAACTAGCCAAAGAAGCGTTTGATCGTGCTATTGCTGAGCTAGATCAATTGAAAGAGGAGTCTTACAAGGACAGTACGCTGATAATGCAGTTGCTGAGGGATAATCTAACACTGTGGACATCAGAGCAAGAGCAAGATACTCAAGAAACCGAGGCATCGTGAATCAACTAGGACATACCAATCGTTTGAAAGTAGGCATTTTGTGAATTTCAAATTCATCTGTCAAATTTGAACTAGCTTCATAGTTTTCTGTTGTTGATTTTCGTATGAACATGGGTTATAGTAGATGTAATTGACACTAGGCAAAATTGTTGTGTATAGAATCTAACGGCCATTATATTTCTGGGCATTCTACTTGACAATCATTGCTTTGTCATATCAAAATCTATCACCTAAGCTGAATGGGTTTCGAAAAATCAGCAAATTGGCGATGTTATTTCGCTCTATTGATACGCCATATATATATACATAGTTAGATGTGTATATACATATATTTAACATTGATAAATCAGAGCTCTCCTGCACTGTAATGGAATCGAATTACTCATCAGTTGTACGTATTAACATAATTTTCTCTTTTCAATAAAGGCACGTCAAAAAAAATAATTCAACAGTTGTTTGTTCTTTGTTGGTGTGTGTATCATCCAAAAATCCAATTAGCCTTAAAAGGGCATGCTTTTTCAGAGCTATGATGTCAACATCAATGTTGCAAAATCCCAGAGGCACATTCATGTATTGTACTTATTTGCTGATTGATTTCTTTTGTCTCTCTCTACAGTGAAACAGTAAAACAAGTCATTAGCATATTGCTGTGTGTGTATACATATCCCACAGCTAATCTAAAATGAGTTAAAACTCATGTTGAATTTGAATATTGCAGTCACATCTTGATGCCATTGGTAATCAAACATATTTTTAAATCAGTGAATGTTTGAAATAGTCTCATTTAAAATTTTCTTGATTGAAGGTAAAAGTAGGCTGCTCTACAAAATAGGTAAACATAACTTATAAAAATATAACTGTGATGTGGAAAGGCTACATTGTAAAAGGTGTCAAAAGATCAGTAAAATCATTACCTCTTTATTGCTGTTATTTTCGAGTTTGTTTTAATTCTACTCTGTTTCTACAAATATTACACTTTTTATCATCCATCATTTTAGTGGATATTGTGACATGTATGTCTGTTTTTAATGCTTTTGTTCTTTTCTTTGTGTTGTTTTGACTTTGGTGATTTATAAAACTACTACCGGAATTCTAGACAATGTTAAATTACCATAACAGTACAAAAAGAAATGTGATATTAATGTTCATATGACTGTCAGATGTAAACAAATAATTGATATGTTGTTTCTAAAATTAATAAAGATAAGTTTAACATTGTGATTTTGAATTTTCATTTTTATGGCTAAGTTTATTTCAGTGTACAGAAGATTTTTCTGCATTTGAGTTTTAATCATAATCAATAATTTTGTCTATTTCCTGAAATGAACAAGTGACATTGTCATGGCCCATTGTTTTAAAGTGAGTCATATTTAATTTAAGAAATGATTTAAAAGCCTTAAAATTTGCAAAGGTATCTTCCAGAAATTGCGAGTATCTAGTTCAATTTGTCCCTTCTCACCAGACTCAGAAAAAAAGCCATTCTGTTTTTGCAATTGCCATAAATAGAACACCAAACTTGATTCATGTGCTAGACATATTATTCTTACAGTTCAAATACTTCAATTATTACCAGAAAATTGATATATTTGAATGACCCATAAACGTTATAGAATCAAATAATGTCAACAATAACGTTTGCCAAGAATCTCTTGCTGTGGCAGCATTTAAATGAATAAAGAAAAAGATTTACCATTATAAAAAAAGCTGAGGGATATTATATTGGCTTCATGGAGAGATCAATCGCATGAAACAGACTTCACAGCTTGTGAATCTCTCAGACAAGTTACTGTAGTCTATTCAGAAAACCACAGGAATCCCAAAACAAAAAAGAAACATTACTGGTGTTGTTGATCATAATGGACTAGGTACTTGTATAAACAACTAGGTACTAAAAAAATACAACAGTGAAGAAAACAAGAAGACATTGATAAGGACTTTGAAGTTTTATTCAGTGTTAAATCAGCTATCCATGTTACATCTGAAATAAATTAAGTTTAATCTTAACAGACAGTTAATATTTTTCTATATTTATTATTATTCATTTAAATATGTTTTAGTAATAATTTCCTCAAATAAAATTTATGTTTACAAAAAGCTTTCTATTTTTGTGGAAGTAAACTATTGGGAGACCTTTCATAAAAATTATTGTCAAGATAACGTGATAGAACTAGAATAACTACAAATAGAACTAATAATTGCCAGGTTAGTTCAGTTGGAATAGCTTTAGGCTGTCCACTGAGAGGCTGCAGGTTTGTACCCTCAAGTGGAGAATGTTCTTCCATTTATAATAATTATTGGGCTGGAGTAAAATTGGAAGTCTTGTCTGGCACACTTTCACATTAAGGTATCAGGCGACCCTAAAAATCAATGTCCACAAAACGCCTTATGGCACGCAAACTATTATAGTTACTACTATAAAAGTATACATTTTCTTAAAGCTGAATAAATCGAGATTACAATGGTATAAAAATTATTTTGATAAAATTGATTCTTATTATTTTCAATAAGTGTTTTGTGATTGTCGACCTCCTCTTTTCCCTAACTTCCAGGAACACGGGATTTCAATACATTGTATTGAAATTTTGCATCGATGTAGCTTTAGATGTAGACACAAAAACGTCTCAGTTTTTTTTATAATTAATGCCAAGAAATATATTAATAAAAAAAATGAGACACCGTTTTTGGGATCAGACTTTCCTCTAAACGATAATGTCACTTGTTAGTTTATGTAAAGTAATCCTGTGTTCCTGGAATTCCACGAAAACAGGTGCCCAAAAATCATAAAACACTCACTTAAAAATAATCAATGGATCACGTCAAAATAATTTTTATACCATTGTACTCTCCATTTATTTAGCTTCAAGAAAATGTATACTTATGTAAGTATAATAGCTTGCTCTCTATAAGGCATTTTGTGGACATCAGTTTCTAAGGTCCCCTGATACCTTAACCTGTAGCGGGGGGAGGGGGGATAAATGAATGACTGTGGCCATGGGTCAGGACCATCCTTGGAACAGTTTTCAAAATTTAACATTTCTAAACTTATTCATGTCACTTAAATGATAACAGTTACATAACAATTTGCCTATCACTATATTTGCAATACTATCACATGAGTGATGATCATTTCACCCTATTTCTTTGTGAAATACTTTAGCAATCCAGTACGGCAAGGTGCTGCTGGGTTTTGATTCACCTTTTGCTGAGTAGGCCGTTTCCATTCTTGTAGTAATTCCTTCTGCAGTTCAGCAGGGAGAGAGCTGAAAACCTCTTTGTCTATTGTACTTGGCATTGGTGAATCATCAAGGTTATTGTCAGAAATAGATGTGTTTTCTGGTAATGTCAGCTGGGCTGTGGCCTGTGTGAACTTGCCTGCCTGTTGCTTGATACCAAAGGGTACCTGATTGGTTTGTTCACTTGATGGCAGCAGTTTGAACACCTCCCCATTGTTGCCAACAGTATGCTTATTAGATTTTTTATCAGAATGATGAAGAGGTTTGTTTACTGTTTCAGAGTTTTGTTCAAAACATCTTTCCAGGGCTGCAGAGTTGGCACATCCTGATGCACTTTTATCACAATTTGAGAAAAAATTGCTCAAACTTGACCTATTGTCCTGGGCAGGTTTCTGAAACTTTGAGAGACACACATTCAATAATTTAATCTTAAAAGGCTGTTTGATGTTTACCAGCTTTTTGAAAAGTTCTAAAGTTGAATTAATAAGTACTTCGGCCCTGTCTGTTTTAGACAGTTGAGTTGACAAAAATTTTGATGGCAGAGGACACTGACGACTTTCTTTTCTATCTCCTGCCATCTCACCAATGCCTCTTCTTATTGTCAAACGTACAGTCTGTGGCATGCCAATATCATGTGTCAGCCTAGAAATAAGTTTGCCATTAAGTCCTTGAAGATGTTTTGTAACTTCATTTATGCTAGAACAATCATGATAAGTATCTTCTTCACTAATAGACTTTGGACTTCCAGATGGGATAACATCAGTATCGTCAATTCCATGGCTCCATCTTTTTAGGTTCAAAGCAAATGGACCATCACCAAACTCTGCTTGAAGTGATTCTAATGGACATGATTGTAGTTCAAGCACTGATGTGATTCCAATTGACTGAAGTCTTTTAGTCGAGCTGCTACCAACACCTTAAAGAGGGAAAAATGTTAACAATACTAGAATGTAAAACAATAGATAAGAAGCTTTGGCTTTGCACAATCATTATATCATTTCTGTTTGTTCACATAACATTTGGATATTGATGGTATTGGTGTTTTATCTGCAATCTGAATTTCCTTTCACTAAAGCTTTATTACATGGCCTAAAATATTATAATGTAGTGAATTGGTTACGGCTCAGAGATACCAAATCACCAAATTTTACCTCTTGACCGAATATATAAAAAGCATAACCAGGACATTATCTTGTATGGCTACAATCATAGAGTAATAGAGTGCAAACACTAAATGTGTGCAACAGTTGTCACTATTTAGTAAACAGCACTAATTAAACAAAAGAAAACAATAGAATTAGCATAAAATAGCACTATTTAGTGGTATTCATGTTGCACACTTTTAGTGCGTGTACTCTAAAACCATTTATCATTGTAAAAATTGGTGATTTGGTCTCTCTTAGCGGTAACTGGTCATCTCGCTCAGAAGACAAGTCGCCCAGTTCCCTATTTTACAAACTCTCCCTTAGTTAACTTGCATGTGTTCATTTTCTGCATCGAGTCACTGCAAGTCTTTTTTTACAAAACAAAAAACACAAATTCATTCAAATTAACTGTTTCTAACATATACCTGGTATTTTTCTGGCCGGAAGTCTCTGCATAAAAGAATCTACATCTGCTGGGACCACAACTGTTTGTTTGTTAGGTTTGTGACATTCACCAGCTAGCTTAGCGAGCATCTTGTTATGCGCAATACCAGCACAACATGTTAAGCCAGTTTGATCATAAATCAATTCTCTGATTTCACTAGCTATGTGTGATCCTATGATAAGCCTCTCAGCACAGTTACATGCGCATATCTAGAAGAATCACAAATGAATGAATGAGTGAATGGATGAATAAATGGATGGATGGATTCAATGGGCCAATGAACAAACAAATGGGTGAATGAATGAAAAATCACTTATGGAACAAGGTGGGTGTTTATCAACTGTTTATGTCTGTGTTTATGACCAAGGTCAACACGCTTTGTTGAACTACTTTGTTTACTACTATAGTAAACAGGAAATGCAGCAAGAGACTCGATTAGTTATTTTGCGCTATTGATTTTTATCCAATCACAAGGCTTCAAATACAACTGCCAATGAAAATTGTCCTCAACATCTTGAGGACCTCACGTGACCTCAGAACACGATTAGAGTTGCCATATCACAGACATTTTCTCCCTGGTTTTTTCCCTGTAAGGGGGGGGGGGGGGGGGGGGGGGAGAACAGATGTACACAGTCTGCTCAAATCTCCCAACCGTGTTTTAATACTAACCTTATCTTGATTGCACATGTCAGTGTTGCCAAACACAAAACCAGATGGTTTCAACATACGTCTGCCATCAGACTTCATTCTTGCTTCAACAAGACTAGTCACATCAAGAAAGTTTTCATCAAATCCCAATCTCTCTATATTAGGTGTAACCCCCAAGAGCAACTCATTGACCTTTTTACTGAAATCTCGATATTTTGTCAAATCCTCTCCGTTTACGATCACTAAATCTGGGCACTGTTTCTTAGCGTCTGATAGCCTCATTAGTTTAGTAAGTCCTCGTTCACGTGCAATGTAGTTACAAGTGACAATGATGTGCTTTTGTTGAATTCCCAAGGGTTTGTTACACAGTGATGGGTTATGGATCATTTCGACTTGAGCATAAAAACAATCAATATCAATATGAACTATCGTTCTCTTGTGGCCTTGTGTAGAGTGCAGGATATCATTTGAACCATTATCTACACTATGGCCAGAGATATTCCCTTCAAAAGTTTCAAAGATGTGTGTTTTTTGCTTTTTCTTCATCGGGGAGTTTCTGGCATGGCTGGAGTAATGGCTGCTACTTCGACGTTTAGTTGGATTTTCACACACTGAACTCCAGTCTTCTTCGTCCTCATCGTCTACATTCTCTTCTTCGTAGATTGATTCAAAGCAGGGTAGAGCAATGTTGTCATCCATTGTAAAATGTAATTTAGAACAAGCAAAATCGTTTTGTTTTTGAGCCCGCAGTTATGGCGGGAAACTATGTACACAGGAGGCCCACACTACCAGTGCATTGTAGATAGTACCGACACACAAAACCCACACTGCGCACATAAAGTTCTACTCTTAAGATCAGTTATAACAGAATAATTTAGCAATTACGGTATTTTTTGCTATTAACAGATTTGGTGCGATGAACTATGACAATAATAAGAAATTACAGCATTCAAATTAGACTTATAAGCCTCTTTTGAAAATTACACAGGAAGCCCACAATTCGGCTTACAAAAAATTATACTGCGCACATGGCGTTTCACCACCGATATTCAATGAAATTGTGTGTTTAGGTCTATGAGCAAGGACATGGGTGGTTAGATGGAACAAATATTAGGCATTCGCTGTTTATAATCCTTTGTTGGCTAGTCTGAAAACACAACCATTTCTCAATTGCTCAGTGTATCTCCCTGGATTTCTCTACTCCTTTACCTTTAAACATTTATTCTATTGTAATTTATGAGATAACATGAAGTTTTTGTGACTTCACATCCTCTAAACGAACAACATTCATAAAATCAAAAGCTAGAGTCATTTTATTTTGTGGGAAGATAAAAGTACCAAGTTTAAAATCATTGGGCTAGGAGCTAAAATGTTTGGTCAAGAGAACATGAGATGAGAGAGCTTATCCCCCGTATTGGGCTTTACACTCATTTGGGGATCTTTTCATTCTATTTTTAAACTGAAGTTATTTCGGGAACGGAACGTGTTTGGCCAGATTGCAGGCGCGATTGTATCGTCAAAACATCTAAAAACAAAAGTGCAGAGATTGGCAACAACTTTCTAAAAATAGCACGGCGACTAGAGCCACTGATGGGGCCTGGGGATGAGCTCTCTTATGTCATACTATAACCCACCACCCCTCCCCACCCCAGTCATCTCGCATTTCCTTACGTCACAGGAAAACAGCTCCTGCATCCAAGGCAGTTATGTAATTATGTGTATTATGGCAGGCAGTAGCTAATTGGAAAACTTAACAAACCAAAAAATCACAAAACAACTTATTTTTTAACTGTGTAAACTCATGCATTAATATCTTTTAACCAATATTTTGTGGGGCTCCGCAGTCCCTCTACTCCTAGATGTTTGTGTACAATATTTTGCTCATTACCATTATCATTTTTAAGTCAAGAAATTTGGACACTGGACACAAAATTGAAACCATCTTAGCAGTATATGAAGTAATTGATGAATGTTTTAGCTCTTCACACACAACAATTTTCAAGATATAGAGAAACTAGCACCAGGGGCCGTTTGCATGAAGCCAAAATAGTGCTATCCTCCAGGTTAATCCTATGGAGTGGGGATATCCAGTGGATAACTTTATTCAGGTTTCCTGCAACTGGCCCCAGGCATTTATAGTATGGTGCCATTTTACTGCCACTATCATTATTCTTTGCAAATTCTCTTTCATATTTTATTTTTAATGCCTGCGAGATTAATAAAACAATAATTTGCACTAATAGTGTTCCAAAAAGTCTGCAAAGCATTCTTGTAGTATTCTTTTCACCATACAAATCCCCTCGATGCATTTTTAAAGCCATTTTATAACCCTACATCCTATAGGGTATGTAAAATGTCTTAAAACAGCAGGGAACAAAATCAAGGTGATTTTTTGAAAGTCATGTTACATGCATATGTTGAAGTTAACCCTAGAAACGTATATATTTTATGAAAGCTTTAAGAACAAAAAACGTGGTTGTGTAATTCATACGATAGATACAAGTTTAATTAGTAACTTATTAAGTTTTGAACAAAAAGGAAGCAGTCATTTTTAAAATGTGTATTCTCACTCAAAACTTACTTTATCAGAGCAAAAAAACTATTTTAGCCTGTCACCAAACTCATCAATTTAAAAACTAACTTTTTTGATTTAGGTCATTATTATTTTTCAATTGATTTTTAAACATTTTTTGTTCTTTCCCTAAAAAAATCAATTTTTTGAACATTTTTAATCTTATCTCTAAAATGAAAACCCATCTTACAAAAATAAGACATGGTTTTCAAGTTGATGAGTTTGGTAACAACACAAAATAGTTTTCATGATTAAGTAATTTTTGAGCAAGAATAAACGTTTTAAAAATGACCACTTATTTTTTGTTCAAAATCGAATAAGTTACTATACTTTAAAAAACTTTATCAATCATATAAACTACACAACCACAATATTTGTTCTTTTAGTTTTCAGAAAATATACACTTTTCTACGGTTTACACTGTCTTCTAAACTTTACTTGTAATGCGACTTTCAAAAAATCATCTCTATTTTGTTTCCGGCTACCTTAAAAACACATGAAATGCATCAGTAAACTATTCTATTTTATGAACAAAACATTAAGGTTTATGGATAACACATTTAGCTCATAAGAATCGAATTTCAAAATGTGAAGTTGATAATGACCACACCATACAAATACCACATTACAAGGTCACAAACAGATAACTGAGAACACAGCGACTTAAAAATGGATTTTTTTTGTAATGAGGCAAGACTGTTATGCAATTATTTTGTTCATTAGTAAATGACAACTGCTGCATAGAAGCAAATAATATGCCATACAATAAACTCCACACAGACTCAAGGTATTGTAAGGAATTTTATTTTACAAGATTTGAAGTTTAGAATCGAAGTTTCTGGAAAAACCATTTGTTCTTGCCAGACTTGTATCTGAAAAGCAACAAAAATTATTTTTGACATTGCTTCTGCATATCTGAGTGAAGTCTTGATGACATATGATGTATTTAATAAATTGAAGGTGTTTCACAGCTAAATGTTCATAACTTAGTATGTCCAGTTGTAATGTTTCTATGTCCACAACCCAGGACAAGCTAGCAATTTTAAATATAAAAGGATGAAAATTAAATTGAAAATATTCATTTTGGTTGATATTCAATCGAGAAATGAACTGTAACAATGCATTGTACCACATGGTTTTATTGCAAAACTATTCACATCTATCTCTACAATTCAGCAAATCAGCAACGTTCACACTGTTGCTCGGATGAAAACAATGCTGATCTTACGCTAGAGTATCATGCTTAAAAACATCTTTAATAACAAACTCTTTTATCTTTCCTCTAGATAATAAAAGTAATATGTTGAAGTCAAATTCTAGAGAGAAAAAGAAGTGCTATCAAGTCCTACCTTTCTTCAAACTTGCCCTTAACCTCTGAAAGAGCTTTCCTCTTAAGTGCAGGGTCACGGAATATGTCTTTGTTGATTTTTTGTTTGTCAAGGGCAACATCCACAGAGTATCTACATACGAAAAAATTAAATAGTTATGGTAAATGATGATTGTAAGTACTGGACAAATTGATTGCCATTGTTCAATAACATTGTCATGATAAAACTGAATAGAGTACTAAAGTGATGACAAAAAATGGTTTTTTGGGTTTCGATAACATTTTAAGAAATCGCTTGTGAAAATATAAATTATGGGGAACATTTGATGAAAATCCAGTGAATATTGACCGAGATATGAGCAGTTGAATGGAAAAAAGTCACCATACATTTTCATTAATTTAAGCGTCTTTTCGCACCTTTAAACACCAGTGCCAAAACAAGAGAAAATGTATAGTGATATTTTTACATTTAAACATTCATATCTCAGCTAATATTCATTCAATTTGTAAACTTCCACCACAATTCATATTTTTACTAGCACTCTCTGAAAAAAATTTTTTGAAACCCAAAAATTCAGAAAAGTTATTTTATGACATCACACTTTAGTACTCTATTGTAAGGTATGCTACAGCCCAGAAACTCACAAATATCCAGACTAATTAGCTTAATTTTGACACCATATTTATCAAATATTTGATAATCTGAGCTAGATTCAAAATGGCTGCTTGATGCTGTAAATCAAACATTTGCAATTTACTTTCAACATGTTAATGTGTGTTGTTTATATAGTTTTTTAGAGTTTATATAGGATTTCAAGTCCTTGCAATATTAGTTCCAGTCGTCAACTACACCTCACACTGGAACTAAGATTGTAATTATTGTTAGGACTTGCAATCCTGTTCAGTCCTCAATTTTATCGGGTTTGCATAGTTCACGGTTGTGCTCTTCAAATCACAACACTAACCTGGTTGGCATAAGATGGTTATAGTTGATAGCCTTCACAAAAGGCTTTATTTTAGATCGTTTGGCTGTCCTTTTTTTGTTCATTTTTCTGGTGACCTTGAGAGGATAGCGAGCTACACCAGCAACAAGAGCATGACCATATGGCTTATCGGAGCTGCCGTCATCATAGTTCTTAACTATCACAGCTTTCTTGCCAGCATAGCGGCCATTAAGAACGAGTACAACCTTACCCGACTTTATAAACTTGCCCATTTTGCCCCTACAAATGTGAAATTTTACATCTGTAATTAATCATTCTCTTTGCTGTGTTAATTTTCATTTAATCAAAAAACTATTATCACTTCTCGTTATCAATTCATTTCATCATAATCTTATAATAATTATGATGATATTCATATACTTTACTTGTGTGAATGCATGATAAAACTGCCAGAATGTTTAAAAAAATTGTGGCATTGCCAAAAACACAATTGGAATTAACATAAACTATGATAACAGTCATGTAGAATTCAGATGTTTTTATAGAATCACATATACAAAATGAAAAAAAACTTTTCGTTCTCACGAACTTCAACGTGCAGCAGAAAACCACTTTGAGATTAAATATTTTCATAATTCAAACAGCAAATATTCAGATAAAGAACTAAACGAATTATTTCGGAAAATTTTATGAATTTCTTGATATGTAAAAGACAGTTGAAAAGCATATTTCATGATACAAATATGATATATCGAACGATTTTTCTAATGCATTATACGATTTGAAGTGACTACATTTGAATGTAGCATTTTGAAAAACATACGACAGATAATTCGACAATAACTCGTCTGACATTAGAAGTAAGTATTTATTAATGCTAAAAACTAAAAATAAAATAATAACGACAAAACCAAAGTAAGGATGGAAGTGGATTCTTTAACCCGTCTTCAAAACTCACCCACAAAGATGGCGTCGAGCGAGAAGAGGTCGATCGCAAGATCCGCTGACCACAAGTACTATGAGCATTCTAAAACTATGACGGGAGGGGAGGGTTTATCCATTCGTGAATTGGAAGTACACCTGTATCTGCGCAAAGAAAAACTTGCAAATAACAACCTGTATTAATTATGTTTCAATTTAAGTTGAGATTCATAATGCAATAAAAAAATAAAACATTTGGAACTGACTTTCTACTAAAAGAGTTTTTTCAAATTTAAACATATAGTTGTTACATGTTTTTCTCCAAAAGCAATGAATATTAGCTTCAAGTCGTCACTGGGAGCTTACATGAAAAAGATATTTCATGCATATATTTGATACAGGGCGGGTAAGGTATAAGGATGGGTGAAAATTTTAAATGTCTCAAATAACAGGGTCGGATATAGGATTGTTTCCAGGAGGGGGTGCATCATCTTCAGGAGTGGGTGCACTGCCCAGTGAACATGAAATATTATTTGGAAAAATATTTGATAACAATGACTTGAAATTGTTCCAGGAGGGGGTGCACCCCCCGCCACCTCTCCACCTACCATTTTAGGTAATGGAGCGAAGGGGTAGGATCCAGGATTGTTTCCAGGAGGGGTGAATCATTTCCAGGAGGGGGTGCACTACCAAGTAAACATGATACTGATGTTATTTTGGGAAAATATTTGAGGAAACAGGGATTTGAAGACCTTCCAGGAGGGGTTGCACACCCCTGCCCCTCTCCCTCAGATCCTCCACTGTAATGCAAAGTATTTTGCACACTGCACCCAATTTTATGATCAAACATTTTGTTTAATCCCATCATATAATTATCAGTTCCTGCTTTGAATTTTGTTTCATCAGTTTTATTATTCTGCACAATTTAAGATGTGTGGATGTTATAGATGGCAGGAATACTTTGAAATAGAAATCTTATCTGTGTCTGTGGTAGAAAGCTCAGAGACTTAAGGAGATTTAAAGGTAAAAACTAGTAAAAAATACTAGCAAGGACTGTGTCGGTGTTTCTAAAGAAACAGTTGTAAATATAACGATAAGTTGTACACCGTAGAGTGATTCAGAAAAACTGACGTTTCGGACGTTAGTCCTTTGTCGGAGTAATACGGTATTACTCCGACGAAGGACTAACGTCCGAAACGTCAGTTTTCCCGAATCACTCTATGGTGTACAACTTATCGTTATATTTACAACTGTTTAAGGAGATTTAACTTCTGTGCAAAGGAAAGGGGAGGCAGCATGGTTGAGTGGTCAGAGATCTGGTCTTACAATCCAATGGTCCTAGGTTTGATTCCCACTCTGGCCACATAACTTGTATCTATCTGGGTCCTGATTTGGTCAAAGTATAACTTCTCAGCCATGCTTTTTATATAGTCCACAGGTTTTTGTCTGCTAGCATGTTGGGATTCTTAACAATATTACATTTGAATTTATTAGTATTCAGTTTCTGATTTGTCTCTCCAATTGGCTGAACAGCTAAATAAAGATCAATAGCCCAAAACAAAACATGCATTTTAAACTTTAGTCTGCACTTTACACTCAACTTAAGCCTTTACTCCTATGATATAGTTTCCATTGGACATATGTATAATAAATTATTGTTTGTAATACAGATAAAAATAGTGAAAATAAAAATTGAGAAATCATATGAATTTAGTCCTAACAAAGGTTAGGGTTATGGTTTATGTCAAAACGGAATAATACTGTTCAAAGTGGAATCCAGGAATGGACAATAATACTAATCCTTTGTGATCTTGATATATTAGTCTGTAGCTCCATGGAGTCCACAGAGACAGTCCCAATACATTTTCATTTACCACATTACCATTCTTTCTTTTAGGATGATAATCAGACAGCAAGAACTGATAATCGCATACCACAGCATAATGATCACCAATATATGCAGGTCACAGAGTTTGAATCTGAAGAGGAGGGAGGGATTGGTATACAAGTTGTGTAAGTTTTAAAATAACTGGATGGGAAAAAGTTGCTTCCATAGAAAGTGAAATGTGTCAACATGCGTGAAAGTAGACGCAGTATTTGACATGAAATAAAACCCCCGTAAAACAACTTTCATGCTGATGAAGTTTCAAAACTTCATCAACTTGAATCCTACTAGTCTCCCTCGCATCTGTTTCTGGTCTGAACATACCAGAAACAGATGCGAGGGAGACTAGAATCCTACATGCAATAATATAGTTTAGACTATGTTGCTGTTAGCTTTTACGCTATTTGAGTTGATCAATTTAATAACCATATCACTGCAATATTACATCGTGTCTTACCATATATATTTAGTAAGTGAATAATCATTATCTCTGTATAAATAATAAGTTACAATATATAATAGTTTTAAAATAATTTAAATCTAATATTTAAAAATTTCTTGGAGAAAGTGGTTTTCTACATTACACACTGATTTAAGTGATATATCACCCAATCACAATTTCTTAAAAAATAAAATATGAAGAGCAAACAGTAGTAAAACCAAATAGAATGATGTACAATGTTTTGATCTTTGAAAAGCAATAATCGATCATGTGTTGTGAGATTTGTATTTTTAGTTAGAAGTGATCTTCAGAGTTTATACAAAGTATAGATATAGTGATGTATTTCTGCTGATTCCATTTTCATGTTGTTTGTTTTTTATAAATACACGAATAACAATTATAAATTACCTTAGGAACAAAATGCAAACAAACAATAGAGACTTCCATATAATCACAGGCTCCTAATCACCCAGCCTATTGTTCTGAGGAGCTCAACAAAAGTGAGACGCATCAACCGTGAAATACATTTCAAAATCACACAGGACAATATTGACAATGTCGTTTCATCAAGACGGTGTCTATGGTGATTTCAAACTTGATTGATGTCTTCATCGATCAGAAATCAAATACTCATCGTCAAGGACAAGTTGAAAATATCACCATTTAAGAGTTCATTGATCCTTGTAAGTAACTTGATAAGGCCCAGTTTCATCAACTGCTGTTAATCTTGTTTACACTCGTTAAATTAGTGTCAATCGGCACTTTGGCCTCAGACCTTCTCAAAAGCATATGAAGTCCATAATATACATCACAAAATACCAAATTTCCACTGTCTCGTTGCCATGTGTAAGATTATTTATAATAATGAAAGGAGTTGTCTAAGTGACTTCGTATGAACCAGATGTCAATAGTGTCTTTGTAGCCTTAAATAACCGGCATATAGGTCAGGAACCATGCACTCAATAAATTGTACAAATCTTTAGTTCCTAGTGAATTCTCATATCTTTCTAGTAATCCAGCTAGATACATTCTTGTAATTTTCAATAAATAGAAAACAATTAAATATTTAGTGTGGTAGTGAGGTGAACGACGAATGCTGTGATTGCATGTGGTTCCGTAGGCCACTGGGACTTTTATAGCTCTTGCCACAATGACATTTATGAGCTTTCTTCTCTCTATGTTCCCCTTTTTTGTGTATTTTATGTCCATTTTTTGCATGATATTTGATACCATTAACGTTTTTATAGCGCTTTCCACAGCCAGCAACTGGACAAATGTATCGCTTTCCTTCACCACCGTCCACGGCAACAACTTGAGCGTTCAATATGAAGTCGCTTGGGAAACTCTGATCAGAGCTCCACGATTCGTCACTTTTATCGCTCATATTCCCATCATCATCGCCCACATCAAAACTTTCCGAATTACTAATGTTATGGAATGTCATTTTCGGCGATGTAGGTCTCTTCTTCTTGATAGTATGCTCTGCATTTGGCGTTGAAGTGTCATTAATTTGTTCATGTTCTTTTTGCTGGGCCCGGCGAGCCGCTTCGGTAAAGAAACAGTTGATGTAAGACAGGGGAAGAGCGGCTGGATTTGAAGATTCTTGCTTCTCTAATACTCTTTGATCTTTCTCGATGTGTACTAGCTCAATATGATCTATTAAATCGAGTAAAGAGCCACACTGTTTCCCGCAACCGTGCCATAAACACGAGTAGCGATAAAACGCAGCCATCTTGTCCTGTAAACTCAATCGACTGTCATTGACGTCAATCTTTTGTTTGCATTATGACGTCAGTGTCAGATTGCGTAAAGAAATTGACAAGGCCACGCGCTAGACACGTGGGTTTTACAAAAGATAAATAAAGGTTTGTTCTGGAAAAACGCTCTGGAAACAGCTATCATTTCCATGTGTTTACTTGTGGACAAAATAATAATCTAGTGTTCCACTTGGGAAAACGAAAAGACCATGGTAACCCTACCGCCAAAAATTCAAATTTGTTTTCCTTTGTTTTGAATACTGAACTGGTCAACAATTATGTCAGTAAACAAAGAGAAGGTCAGCTGAAGACACTAGTGAAGAGAATAATGCTTGTCCGCCAAAAGAGACAGGTACTTTGACGTGTCTATAAAAAAAAAGGAGAACAGAACAAACGAAGAATAATAAATGGATGAGAAAATGGAACAATGATTGAAAAAGAAAGAAAGAGGGAAAGACTAAGTAAGAATAAAAAAGAAAGAAAGAAAGAAAAGAAAAAATAGAGGAAAAGTCAACAACAAAAATGAAGGGAAGCTGTGGTGGTGAGTACGTAGTATACGTATTTTAAGCCTGTAATCAGAAGAGATGGGGAGTGATTGTATTATATACCTCTTTTTGGGGACACGTTTGACCTTGTCGATGAGGTGAAAATAATTTTACACATAAGTCCAAGCTACTAACATAAAACCATTTCCGGGACCGTTTTGTCTCTTTATACTAAAAATATAAAAGAAAGGGTCAACAAGAATACCGGGGTGCGAGAGATAGAATTCTGAAGATTTGTGTCTTAGTATGAGATTTACTAACAAGGAAATAATATCGCAGTTCCACTTTTCCTTGTACAAAGGCCCATAGTATCTGTCTATACTAAATAGGGAAGAACCGATGAAATAAAAGAGACAAAAAGAAAAGAGACAAACATAAAAATTAAAGTTGACAAGTCAAGAAATAAAAAAAAAAATCATTTTTTAATCAAATTGCGCTGAACCGGTTCAACGTTTTTTGGGCCCGCAAATTTTAATATCCAGCGTTAATTTATTTGCCACTAAGGACATGCTCTCCCGTCCAGCCGCCTTCCAGGTTTCGGTACCTCCTACGGTTATTTGACTGTACTGAAATCAAAGCGGCTTCAAACTTACAGTTCTTGTAGAGATATTTTTTGAGAGTTTAAAAGGTCACAACGATGCTCTCTGACTTTGCTACAGCAATACCTGGAATAGGTAAATACAATTCTTTGCAGTTATTGTTTTCAAAAAGTTGTAAAATAAAATGAACCTTTTTGCGTCCGTTGTGCCGGTTGACTTGACGGTGGAAAACTGAACGGGACATATCGGTGAGCTAGATTATAAAGCTTAAAATCTAAAAAAACAGAGCCTATCGATTAATTAACTGCATGAGAAGAAATGGGATAGAAAAGTAAACAATTTCAATTGCCAAACTGCATGCATTTGGTTTTATAGGTGAAGATGAGAAAAAGGACGGTGATATTTTATTAAATGAAAGCCCTCTACCTGTAAGTTACTATGCCGATTTATTTTGTGTTTCTTTTTAATTCTAAATATATACCATCTTAAAGCTTTATGATTTTTTATAGTTTGGCTTGCTTGCTATTCGTGTTTTTGGATGCACGAATCTCTATCTTGACAAGGAAATTATCCCAGATCATTATGGCCTATACGCTGATGTAACTGTTGGTTTTTCATCGAAATGCACATCAGTGCAATGTTGTTTCAAGAAAGGCAAAGTTATTTGGGATGAAACTAAAAACTTTTCTGTGCCGGTAAGACATTCATTGTGTAAACGTATTGAATTCACCACGGGTAGTCCCACGGGTAACAAAGGCTCATTGCTAGTTTTGTTTTCACCACCCACCCCTCCCCTTCCCACCTAATATTATCGTTATTTATAATGTCCTTTATTTTGCCTAGGAATTAATAAAATCTAATAAAACTCGTACTGTGTGTTGTTTATGTCACTAACTATTCCCATACCAAATTCAAGCTGACTTCACGAATGGTGAGTGACATAAACAAGTACGAGTTTTATTCGATTCAATGAGCCTAAGTTACGTTAACCCCAGAAAAGTATATATTTTCTGAAAGCCAAAGAACAAATAATGTTGCTGTGTAGTTTATATGATTGATAACGTTTTAAGTAGTAACTTATTAAATTTTGAACAAAAAAAGAGCCGTCATTTTTAAAAACTTTATTCTCACTCAAAAATTACTTAATCAATGAGAAAACTATTTAAGCCTGCTACCAAACTCATCAACTTAAAAACCTTGTCTCACTTTTTTGATTTAGGTCTTTGTTATTTTTTAAATTATGTTATCTCTAAAACGAAAACCATTTTACAAAAATGAGACACGGTTTTTAAGTTGATGAGTTTGATAACACGGCAAAATAGGTTTCATGATGATTAAAGAGAATAAACTTGTTAAAAATGACCGCTAATTTTTTGTTCAAAATTTAATAAGTTACTTATTAAAACTTAATCAATCATATAAACTACACAATCACATTAGTTGTTCTTATATATATTTGTTCTTATATATACTTTTCTAGGGTTAACTTCTAAACTTTACTTGTTACGTGACTTTCAAAAAGTTACCTCGGTTATGTCCCCTGCTACCTTAACAACATCCCACCAACAAATTAAATTTACGAGCCAATAAAATGGCCAAAAAGCCATTCAACTAAGTGGTGGATCCTGCATTTGTTTCAAGACTTGTTATAAAAGGGGTACATGATTTCAGAATGGGATGCACCACCCGATAAACACGAAAATAGACTTGAACCCAGCAGATATTAAAAACAAATGTATGATAAAAATAGTGTTTAGTTAAAGTCCTTTCAGGAGGGGTTGTGCTCCCCATAGCTGGACCAGCCACTGTAATGAAATTATCGACCAGCAAAAACAACAACAACAACAACAAAAAACAACAACAAACAAAAAAAACAAAACAAAACAAAAAACAAAACAAAAAACTAACAAACTAGCATAGCCATGAAAGCATGTATCTCTTTCCAGGTGTCGCCCAAAGTGAGTAGTAGTTTGAACAAAGTTCACATTGCGATCATTGGATTTGACAAACAGCAGGTCAGACCCAAGTACAGATTGTTGGGAAAAGTAGAATTTCATTTGCACAAAATGGTCAAGGTAAATTTCTTCAGCTTATGGACTGGTCATTAAGAATTAATTGTGGGGGGGGGGGGGGGGCCTTGTGCAAAAAAGGGGGTGGCTCACAAATTTTTATGCAAATCTTAATGAGAATTTACATCCATATATTTAAAATTGCCTTTAAAAAGAGGGGTGGGTCCAGAAAATTAATGCATGGCTTTTTACATTAGCACCAGCTCCCCTCTCTGATAATTAATGACCAACTACAACTGGTCCCTTATTTCCAAAATATATTTGAGTGGCAATCAGAAATTGTTACAAATGTTTGAATTTCATTGTTGTTGGTTTCAGAAACAATGGTCGATGGATTCGTTTGAATTACTCAACAAGAAGAAAAGGGTAATACACAAATCATCTGTGCAGTGCAAGAGGGGGGAGGGCGGGATTTTGCGAGTCCCTACATATGCTAATGTAGGAAAGCACGCTATAAAGCACCCTGTGTTTAGTGCAATCTTGACTGTAAAAATTGCCTGGTTAAAACAGCCAAAAGAAATGATTATAACCATTTAAAATGTTAAACCAAAATAAATTGTTTCTAGTAATCTAAATTTCATTAATGGTTATTAAAACCAAGATTTTACATCAACCAGTTTATTTAGTTTGATTTAACCCACAGTTAATTGTTTGTTTCAACCAAAATGTCATTTTAACCAAAATACATTTGGTTCTCTCAGATGTATTATTGAACAGGATTTTTTTGGCTGTTTTAACCAGACAGTTTTTACAGCATAGAAGACTTTACTTTCTCACAGTCAACCTTGCACACTAAGCATGGCCAAATTCAACTTTACTTACAATACCAGTCAGTGTGTTATTATTTATTGACTTTTTGTATAGTATGCTGGCGACATAAGCATAGAATTTGCCTTTTCTTATGGAACATTTGGATATGGCTTATCTGAACAGGTAGGGAAATATTTTAGTTGTTTTAGGTACTTCATCTTAGTTTTTCTCTGCATGTATGTCATTTCCTTTCGAATTCAAAGTTCGGCCAATGGAAATCATTTTAAACGAGTCCGTTGGCTTCCTTGAGGAAACATCTAACTGAAAGAGCTAGCCAAAATCATTGGAAAACATCTTTCTTTCAGATTGAGAATGTACACGCCCCAAGCGAAGTGGTAGATCAGAGTGCCTTTCCAAGACTGAATCCATTGGGAACAACTTTGAACTTATTGGGGTAAATATCATAAAGGGCAAAAACATGGCAGTCAAGGAGGTCAATTGTTTTTTTCCCTTTTTCTTATAGCGTGTCAAGTATCCCTCAGAAAGTCACTCATCCTAAGTTTATACCATTTACAGTCAAAGTTCTTCATTTGGAGCCTGACATAAGTCCGACATATAGTAAGTGCAAATACGAAATAAGCCCTTTCAGAATAACTGGAATACTTATGGCCTGAGTCACTTGGTAGTCAGCAAGACCTTAGGCGAGATAGCTAATTTGCACGATTTACAGTATAGCTTTTTCTCCCTTGAATGAAAGAATTAATGACTGACAAAATTCTTATAAATTACACCAGTTTAGCCAAGCTTTCACTGGACCTTCTGTAGATTCTGCATAAAAAACTTTTATGTGTGCGTCTAAAGAGGGTTAAGTTCGTTTGTGCGAGCTATCAAATAGGTTCTTTCCGGTCGGTGGAACGGTCTGCGCAAGAATGCCCAGCCTTCGTTTCTAAGAACTGGATGCCGGCATAAAATATTATAACTATAAAACTTAATCCACAATTCTCTTTCAATCAAAGATATGAGAACAGTTCCACATGACATATTCAAAACAAGACCTGCCTTGGACCAAAAATTAACAAGGTATTTATAATGGAGTAGGTTTTCATGAGTAGAAAACGACCACAAGGCTACGATACCACTACGGCACAGCAAAACATGCATTTAAGGTAATTCCGTAGAAATAAAACTAGACATGGACATGCCTTGAAACTTCCCACAATAATATTTTTTGAGTTGCTTATTTCAAAAATGAAATTAAAAAATGGGGTGCCCGAACTCGTTTTCTCGCGAGAATTTTTTGCAAAGTACCCTGTTTTGTATTTTGAGAGTAAAATTCGAAAATTCAAAAATAATTAATTACTGGTCGATAAATATTTCTAGACATACACAATTCTCTTGGTTTTGCTATTATTCCATAAAGATATAAATAGATATAAAAATCATGTGGTTATTTGATCAGAGAAACCTTTTTTCTAACCAAAAATGCTAAATTTCTAGCATAGAGTATAGTGTTTGAGGGAAGTCGAAGTGCCTATCAAGACACATTTTCTTGAAATATCTCAAAAACTGGACATGGAAGTTTATTGACAATTAGATATGTGAGAGAAAACATAGTTCTTGAAAAAATAATAAAATAAAAAAGATAGGTGCCTGAGTTCGTTTTCGTGCTATCGCCATCTAAAGACCTCAAATGTGTGAAAATCTATACATTACCGGGAGAGGACTAGGTCGAATTATAGAAATGTCGCGTTTTCTCGCTTGAAAATGTCTGAATTGTCCGGTTTTTCCTTTAAAGCACTTTTCAAACGTAATCTGACTAGAATCTATGATAATAGCAAAAATTTTGAAACATGCGCAGAACTGTGCGCAGTGCAAAACTACGGAATTACCTTAATTGCTAGTTCTCTTACAAATTGCAATTACGATGCAATACGGTCTACCACTCATACAAAATCGACACTATCAGCTTCATATAAAATTTAAAATCGGAAAAAGAGGTGGGGTTAGCCCGTCAGTGAGTTGCAAATCCGAAATTTTCTTTAAAGAAAAAAATCCAGCTGTAACACAGGCAAGGTTAGCCTCTGTCGCAGCCGTCTTATGTGCGTGGTTCCCCGAAAGAAAGGCTCCCATTCTTCGGCGAACCACATATATGTCGACTGCAACGGAGTCTAAGGTAAGGTGGGATTGCCCAGTTTCCTAATTTAATCTTTCTGTCAGAAATTGGATCATTTTTCATTCACTGATTCACTGCTACTACTGATGTCTTCTAGATATCCGTATATAGGTATAATTCATACAATGATGATAGTTCAATTCAACTCTAATGAGTTCTTTTGATTTCAATGTGTGTTCTTTTTCAAGATTAAAACAGCTGTGTATAGATTATGCTAAACTTGGCTCAAGAGTAAAAAGAATTAACTACCTCAAAAAGATGATGGCTAAAGAGGTACACCCGACTTTAAACAACACGTGCAAGTTCATCAATACTGTTTTACATAACTTCACCATCACATTCACTGAATAGCTGCAACATTTATGTATAGACCGTATATGTGACTCGGGCTATGTCCGGTCGATCCAATTCTAAACCAAATTTATGACATTAAACAATAGAATTTGCACTAAAATTGTTTCGGACTCATGCGGATTACGGTGCGCAGAGATGGAGAGAATGTTTTTATTACACTTCATTTATTATAATGTTTCACACGGGTTCATTTCTGAAATCCATACATTGTTATACCCACGGGCTTCCTGTGTTCCACGGGCTTCCATTGCTTGGGTTCCCTGTATCTAGTCACTGGCGGCAAAAATAACCGTTGTTGCCAAGGAAGTCCAAAGGAAGATTACAAATGAAGTAAAGAGATGCTTGCGGATGAGACTAGGCTAAAACGTTGTTAGGGATTGAATGTCGGTGTTGTTCTGAATTGGTTTCACCAGGATAGAGCCCATGGTTTGTTTGAGATAGACGAACAAGAATCAGACTCTGATCAAGGTGACCACGAAGTGGGATTAAGAGGTGCACTGGCACAAATTGCTCACATGACATTTCTAGGAGGTAACCATGATAATAATAGAAAACCTAAAAGCTTTTTGTAGTCACAATAAATACATGTACTGTTAAATTTTTAAGCGACAACATATATATACATACCCCTATTCCAAAAAACATTGTCGGTGGAAATGACTGTGGATGTTCATTACACGGCTGAAAAGGTCTATGGCTATTGTTTTTTTATTAATAGCTACAGAAGATACACATCATACCATCAACCATCAGTGATCTGCAACTTGAGGAAATGGCTCTGATTTAAATACAATTACTGCTTATTTTATATCATTATTGGAAGCCAACAGTACCCGCTTTCGAATGAATCACCTCCGGATATAGATCCCTTGCCTGTGACGTCAAAGGAATCAAGGATACTTGCTAAAGTATTCATTTACGGGTATTGTGAAAGTAATTTTGCTTTGTTTCTTTATAATTAGGTACACACCCTTCTCAAGCTGGCTTGAAAACATCTACTAAGATAGACGAGGTAACTACAATATAATTAATAAATACCTGACAAAATCTTGACAAACAGCACAAAATTCACGTTGTTCCTTTTTAAAAGGTAATTATCAATGGTAATACATTCATGACCAAGAAATGTCCAACAATGCTGAGGAGACCACAGGTTTATGAAAGATGAGGAAGGCTGAACCAGGCTTTGCGGGTGTGGGGTGGTGGGAGATCTGTGTGCACGATATTTCTTCGCGCGAGCACGTCTTCCCCAGTTCTGCTCATCTACCCGGACGACTTTGCAAATATTTTGGCGGTTTGACCTTACACCATTTGTTAATAACAGTCCCTCTCACAGGCTCATCATCTCATCACGCAATTTGAGGAGCCGAAGAAGGCCTGTGTCAGAGTCCCCTACAATAACTGGGTCAAAATCAGTCACTGATAAACTCGAGTTTTATCATTTATAGGAAAACGCAGAAAGTGGAGAAGGAAACCTATGAAATGACAGGTACAACCATAAGAAAGATAAGACAGACACGTGAACAGACAGACAAACAAACAAACAGAGAGGCAAACATACGAACAGAGAGACCAACATACAAACAGAGAAGCAAACATACGAACAGAGAGACCAACATACAAACAGAGAGGCAAACATACAAACAGAGAAGCAAACATACGAACAGAGAGACCAACATACAAACAGAGAAGCAAACATACGAATAGAGAGACAAACATACGAACAGAGAGGCAAACATACAAACAGAGAAGCAAACATACAAATAGAGAGGCAAACATACGAACAGAGAGGCAAACATACAAACAGAGAAGCAAACATACAAACAGAGAGGCAAACATACGAACAGAGAGGCAAACATACAAACAGAGAGGCAAACATACAAACAGAGAGACCAACATACAAACAGAGAAGCAAACATACAAACAGAGAGGCAAACATACGAACAGAGAGGCAAACATACAAACAGAGAGACAAACAAACAAAAAGAGAGACAAACATACGAACAGAGAAGCAAACATACGAACAGAGAGACCAACATACAAACAGAGAGACAAACAGACAAACAGAGAGACAAACAAACAAACAGAGAGACAAACAAACAAAAAGAGAGACAAACATACGAACAGAGAAGCAAACATACGAACAGAGAGACCAACATACAAACAGAGAAGCAAACATACAAACAGAGAGGCAAACATACGAACAGAGAGGCAAACATACGAACAGAGAGACAAACAAACAAACAGAGAGACAAACGAACAAAAAGAGAGACAAACATACGAACAGAGAGGCAAACATACAAACAGGGAAATGGACTCAGTATAATTACATTTTCACCGAATATAATGATAAATTAACCAAATTGTAATAAGAAAAGTACCATAAGACAGTCATGGCGTTCCATACAGATATAGGGGATAGACAGACAGATCAAGCAAAAGAACAAATGGACACAGACAAAAAAAAAACAACAGAAATAGGTTCTATTTTCATGTATCATTTCTCTTTATTTTGTCACCACAGGAAATGAATAGAAACAAGTTATGCGTTCAAAGAATCCGAGACTGGAGAAACTATAAAATGATGTTTGAAAATGTACTTTTTAATGGCTTAAAAAATCCTTTACACTGTATATCGGGCTAGTACCGAACTTACTTTATCTTATATTTATCTTTTTCCCCTAAAATTAAAAAGAATTCACTGTCAGGGAGTCAATGTTTTGTTATTTCAAATACGTATTCCACTAAAAACACCGATATCGCCATTCCTAATAAAATACCGACTTGTAAAAACATGTAACCAATACTCGTAGCCATGCCTTCTTCGTGTTTCTTGCCGCTTTCTCCTGGTGCTAGTAGCATCATTGCTGCACATATCCCATACCCATTGATCAAACCCAGAAGACCTACCGTGACATAAGCTACCCAATCAGCTTGCAGTTGCGTGACACAAGGTTCAAAATAGATCAACAGGATAGGAACTGCGACTACTAGTTGAACCACAAGGTTGATTAGGATGGATTTCTTGTTGTAGATGATTCCAATGATAGGGAGATTCTTGCCAATAGCATCGGCTACAGAATAACAGCCAAAGAGTACGACAACAAACCAGCCCGTATTGTCGCTCGAGCCAGACGATGGTGGAGGTGATGGTAAAGTTGCCATATCCGTACTGTTATGATGGACGGACGAACTACAGTTATAGTTACCATGAAACTGCGATGTGATCCCCGGAAAAAGTGCGTTGGATATTACAAGAGTAAAGCATATAGTACATAGCGCGCATATATTGTTTTTGATTATCGTACCCCGAGCTGTCAACACATGTTCGTCGCCTCTCACGAGAAGTTGTGTTTCAACTATAAGATCGTCATCTTTGACATTCAATGTTCGTTTACGTTCATACGGTCGTAGAGTGGAGACAAAACACGCCGCTGCAACGATAATAAGATCGACTAATCCAACAAATAGATAACCACTTAACTGGAATCCTCGACGTACATTGGCTTCATGCTCGAAGGACCCTTTAGAAATACAGCGTACAACGAACGTAGTTGCAAAGGCACACACGCCTCCTGACTGTGCTGCATGAACACCGAACTTAGGAAAATGTTTGCCAACAAAGTTGTACAGTGCTCCACCTCCGAAGTTCTGAATAACTGTGGCCAGGAAAATTAAACTAAGTAGGACACCAAACCTTACTTCATCTTTGATGGAGGTCAAAGGTGTTACCAGAACTTCGGCGATGAGAAGGCAAGCAGAGACGATCATAGTAACCATTAATACCGTTAAACATCGTCTTCTTGGTGGAAAGCAGACTGTCAATACAGCACCTAGACTAGCACCTACTCCAACAGTTACTCCGATGTAAACCTCGGGCTTGTAGTCATCAGGAAAAAAGTAATTGAAATAGTCAACAGCATTGAAACCGAAAAATACTGCACTTTGTACAGAAGCGCCAAGAAACCAGCAAGCAATGTAGAGCTTCCACGAAACTACCATAATGGACTATACTCGTCGAGCTATGGCAATGTTGTACTGTAATCGTCGGCTCCGGCGCTATGGAGTATGATGATGACTACTTGGCACATGTCACCTGACTGTCCCACCATTCCTCAGAAAAATACCTCATGTACTTGGAGTGACGTCATACCATTTGGGGATGACTATATTCCGTGATGAATGACGCATGGTGGGAGGCAGGGTATGGTCGATTAGTTTTTGACACCTAATGACGTGTGACAATCACCTGACTGTTATTAATACAACTGGTTTTCCAGAAAGCCTAGTTTTCCGCATTCTGATAATTACGGCCTGTCCGAGTATTATGTTCATGCAGTCATGGTCATTTATGGATGGTACAGGTGAATGAAAAGGGGTACGTTGAAGTGTTGCCGTTTCTTAAAATCGTTATGACTTTGTTGGCTGTCATCTACAAAAGGACCGAAAAGGAGGCTAACTAGCTGTCCACGCTAGGAGGGGAAACAAAAGAGTCCATATTTGCAAAATGTGGTTTCTTTTACCATCTGTCAGTGATTGAACAGTGACGATTCTTTCAATGACGCAATTCATGTTACAATTTTATTACCCCGTCAAACTAAAAGAATATTTTAAATTTAAGAATGACCCTCCATCCAAAAGTGTGAAAAGTAAATACCTATTTCAAAAAATGTTGCCGCGATAGCACTGATTTAGGGTTTTTTAAATGTACGTGAGTTTAGAGTCATTTTGAAATGCATCGTTATACTGATGAGCAAATGCATTGCTGATACCAACTGAAACTTTATTCATGTATTTTAAAACTATACGATACTACAATATATACTGTAAATTAATAAAGTGAACAAAGCAAACGTCTTAGTACTCTCACTGAACTTTAAAATACTTGACAAAGATACAAAGAACTTGAAATGATATCGCTACGACAGTATGAACACTAGTCAGGATCACAGCGAGGATCGCAGCTGAGGATCGCTGGACAAGATCCCCCCGTAAGGGATATTGAAAATACTATTTTTCCGTCACACTGAGTAAAATATTTAATATATACTAAAACTTCATTTGCATTAAAAACAACCGCGATTCTGATAACGATCCTGACTATACTTTTAGTTGATCTATTGTGTTTTATGACTTCTTTAGCAATTAGACATGCAGACAATCAGTGAAAGACGATAAAACCTAGGGAAGGTCGATAAAGGCCGTCATAAATACCCTCGAAGTATTTCTCTAAAACTGGCCATGCACGGTGGTAAACAAAAACAAACTCCTCACATCTATCATAGAGACGTGGTAAAGCGTCAAAAAATGCTAATTCTTTTAATAAGTATTTTACTCCTTCCTCGACATCTACTGACGAACAAGTGTTTTCAGTGTCTGTCTGTCCGTTCTCTCGACCGTTTTTCATGGATATCAGGGCAGCTTGTGTTGTCTCTTGTATCTCATATCTGAACTGATCGTTCTTTTGGTAAAGATCTTTGACATATTCAAAAGCTTTAGTGTATTCAGAGTTCGAGTCGATGTCTTCTACCCAGTTGATGTAGCTGTATTTCTCTGGACTACATCTTACCGTCTTCATTATCTCTTTACACTTGTTCCTCAGTCGGTTACCTTTTACTCGGGCAGATTTTTCAGGGTTTTTGGAGCCAACAGCTCTGTAGTTATGTTCAGAGATCTTGTCAGGCATGAACAACAAAACCTGGTACCAAAAAGAGGAAATGGATTTAATGTATAAATTATAATCTTTGAAATATTAAACATGGTAAAAATGTTCGACTATAAACTTTGATCAGTAACCGATGTAACAAACATACATGACGAAAACCGTAAAAAAATGTACGAAACCGAACTTTTAAAAGTAATTTTTACTACTAACAGTGTAAATTGTCACCCGATAAAGAAAAAGAACAGCTTACGAATGAGTTTCATTGTTCGAAGGTTAGGCTTACGGTAGAATTTGAGGAATCTTCAAATGTGTACGAATTTATTTTATTATTTGTGACGAGTTTATTTTATTACTAAGAACGCTTTTATGCCTGTTAGCAAAGTTTCAATTTTTTACGTTTGCGCATAATTGGAAAAGACTTAAATAGGTTAAGAAATGCTTTCATGCTACAGCGTGCAAGCTGCAGGTCGTATTTCCTACCTTGTCGGTGTTGTCCTCAGCCAGCTGAAAAAGTTTTTGAAGCGTCTCTCCTTTGTAATAATGTGGATTACCTGGACTCAAACCAAGTACCATAGTACAACGATTGTCCAGGTAAACTTGACCATTGTAGCTAGCCTGTTGGTGAGCGATTTGTAACTCGCTTATACAGTTCATATTTGACATTTTGTTGCTCTTACTCTGATATTTTCCAACCGTTTAATTACTTCGTAAGGTAGTTCCTGGATCACATGTATTGTGATATATGCACCTCGGCTATATATATAGTAGTCAGACTGCGTCGCGATATCCGTCGGTAAAAAAAATTCCCCTTTGGAGATTACATAATTTAATCTAAGAAACGATCTTATGAATGACTAGGGGAGTCGTTAGCTAAGGAGTTTGTTGGACAAATACTGAATCGTATGATCGCATAGCATCAAGCAAAACAAATATTGTGTTTATTGGTGGTTAGGTATAACAGTAATGGACATGTTATTCGGATATGTATCCATGTTATTTTTTGTATGTTTTTTTATATTTATTAAACACAAGGAAACGGAGTTTGTTGTATTTATTAATCTAGCTTTACCCCTCCCTCCTACCTGGACTTCCCTTGACCTTTGTCCACAGTATGTTGCATGGTTTCGCAAAACAAAACGCTACCTTTCGAAGTATTATTTCGTTTTCGTATCAGACTTTGTCTGTTTTTATTAATAACAATTGATAAAAATCCATTTATTTTCTGTATGGTCTACCATTTATCTTCTAAATTTTCGTTTAAAATGCATTGCACAAGTGGTTTCTCGGAACCCCCGTGGTCCGGCTTACAAGCGTTGCAAGCTTACAGTTGGTCATGCAAGTGCTTATTTTGGAATGACATCATGAATCCGCATTTCAAACAGCACCATTTGCGTCACAAGGGGAACTTTCCCGTTGGTGTAACTATATAGTGCTAAAAATGTTCACGATTGGTTAGAAGAACATGTGCACCAGTTCAACGCAGGTTGACTATAATGTTAGAATCACTTGTTTACATCATACCGGCGACATTCATCACTTTCATACTAACATGGCCAGTTTGGAAGAGGTTTGTGGAGGTAAAACTATCATATTATTGAAAATTGAATCCTTTAATTGTGTCGTTATAAACATTGTACTCCTTTGCACGGCTTTTTGTTTGGCAAATAGTGCACTTATTCTTAAAATAAATATCTCCGAATATTTTTTTCATTTATTGTCCAAAATATTTATCTAGTAATAAGTGATTTAGAACACGGCCGCAATTTGTGTATTTGATGACAAAAAAAAAACAGGAACGTTTTCGTGTCAACTTTTCCAGGACTTTTGCAGCGAATCTTGGAAGCTAGGATTATGTATCAGTTAATTAAGGTTTTCCGTCATACTAACCCGGGGCCCGGGTATTTGACCAAAATTACATGAAAAGTATCGTCCACCGTGGGGCATTTGATCCAAAATGGCGGACTAATTGTTCCTCAGACTTATAAAACAGGAAAAACAAGTGGAAAATGAATAATCTTTTTTGATCGCATAGTGGGAAATTTGACAACTTTCCGAGTGTAAGTCAAATGCCCAGGCCATCATCGGGGGAATACATCTGCCAAATACATGATTTAATTTCTCGCAGCATTCATGCTACTTTTCTGTTCTTGAATAAAATGCATTACTAACAGTGTGGTATTTAACTGAAGTTGTTATTGGTCCATGTCTTTGTTCCATGGAAAAACGCCAAAGGAGAAAGAATGGAAGGAGAAAAGCCTAACCTGCCTTACGGACATCTCAATCAAGTGAATTTCTTTGGCCGGTCACTTTCTCGAAAACATGGTTCTATCTATTTTATATGGCATTGTTTAACTCCTGTAGTGTAAGTAAGAAGTGTTACAATTAAAGGACTTTCCTTTTTCAAATCCCAACATCATTCAAATTCATTGGTTGCTTGACAGGTGAATAGCGAGATAGAGAGGGTCCCCAATAGGCTCGGCGAGACGAGGGAATGGCCTTAATTCGTAGGAAAGATAAAGGACCATAAAGGCAACTGTGCGGGAACAAAAACGTGGTGCGGCCGGGGAGCGGGATTTCGTGATCTTGAGGATCAGGATTAGGGATTTACAATGATTTTAAAACGGGATATTAGTCATTTTATGGATCAGTTAAGACCAATCGTGAATTGTTTAATAATCAACACACAAATGAATCCGTTTTTAACGGGATTGGAATTTTAACATCTAGCAAAAATGAGCGGGGTGGCGGGACCGAGAACCCCTGTTGTCGGAACCCTCGATAACTTGATGGTTTGTTCACTCTCTATATTTTTTTCCAGTGTCTTATCAAACGCTGAAGCCATCCGAAGTTTTTATTCGGACCATTACTCACACCAACGCGATCGTAACTTCACCTGCCTTGGTTCTGTCTGGAAACAAGTACTTGGTGACTGTTTGGCAAATAGTCACGGACGAAATGAAGTCAAGAGATGTCGAGGACCTTTTGAGAAATACTTCACCTCTAACTATGTGACCGGCTTTCTTCCAGTGATTGGCAGAGAATGCAAGAAATTCTTAAAGACATTACCAACAAACACACCAGTGGATCTGATGACGCAGGGCTTATCCAATGTGAATCTTCGCGTTTTGGTTCAGACTGTGTATGGAGAAGAAGTATTAACCAAGTATTTTGATAGGATTGTCCAGATAAGTCATCAACTTACTGATACTGTTGATCTGTTTACTCTGCTGGAAACCAAGCTGCCATTCTACTCCATGCTACCAACTAAAACCAACCAACAGGCACAGCTATTCAACAAGACCTGGTCAGACTTTAACCAGTTTTTGTTTCGGGAATATGAGGAAGGTCGTCTGAAGGATGATGATGATGCACTGTTCTTTGTGATGATGGCACAGATGAGAAATCATGCACTGGATCTCAGAGAGCGCGAGGTATGTTTGTGTGTTGAAGAAGAAGTTTGATTTGCATTCGTTAATATGCATTTTGTATAATAAACTGTTAGAAGTAATGTTTTTCCGACTTGAGCATAGCTACTTAACATAGCTGAATGCTATTAACTAAGCAGCTGGGATCAGTTTGTCATTGCAAAAGATTGTATTGGATAATTGATGTTTTGAATACTAGATCAGTAAAAATAAATTAACTAAATGTTTATGAACGACTGAATAGTCCAGTTTCGAATTATCTTTTACCAAGAGATTAAAGAAAATAACTGGGGGAAAATAGTCACGATAATTTGCATTTTCTTCTTTTGTTTGGTTCTTCAGCTTCTCCATTCAGTTGATGAAATCCTTCTCCTGAACATAGATGTGAGCTTTGCAGCCACCTCGTTTGCATTGAGTGATTTAGCCAAGTTCCCTGATATCCAAGAAAAGCTATACCATGAAGTGAACGACAATCTCCAAGGAGAAGACCCTTCAACATTCCAAGACCTGGATAAGAGATTACCTTATATGGAAATGGTGCTAAAAGAAAGTGCCCGGATGCACCCTGCACTGGCATTGAGTCTTCCAGAACGCACTGTCAAACCAGTCACTGATTTAGCGGGATATCAAATACCTAAAGGGGTAAGTGGCTGGTTTTGTCTGTAGTTTGGTGTCTTTTTCTAGGTTTCACTTAGCCACAATAGTGTTTCCATGCTGATTCTATTGTTTTCCATTGATTTAACTTCTTGTTTATTTGTTTGTACTGATTCCAGTTCGCTCTCTGAAAAATCTGCATTTTGTACATTTTATTAAATTACTTACTTGATTATCTATAATTATTGTTCATTTCACTAGAATAACCATAGTCCTTTGAATAACTATGGAATAACTTAATACTCTCTTTTATTCATTCATCGAGAAATATTCATTTGTCTAATTGTGTCCATCCATTTTTAACTCATTATTCTGTTCATCCACAAATTTATCTATTCATCCATATTTTTCATTCATCGATATATTAATATATTTATTGGTTAATGAATTTGTTTCCAGACGCCAGTTTGTGTGGACACCCACTCACTCAACTTCAATGAAGCCTACTGGGAAAACCCAGAAATGTTTAAACCTGAACGTTTTGCAGAAGGAAGTCGGCAAGTACCAGGCTCATACTTTCGGTTTGGAATGGGTCCCAGGAAATGTCTGGGTTATCGATATGCTCTGGCCATAACAAGGATTGTCGTAGCATCCATCTTACAAAAATACTCAGTGCAACTAGCTGAACCTAAAGCTCAACAAAAAGTCAAAAACAGAGGAATGCCATTCTTTACACCGTACATTTCCCCTGATGTAGTGTTTGTAGAAAGAAAGGAGCAATAGACCGACTAAACTATGTCATTGATAAACATGTAGTTGTATAAAATAGTCTATGAACATAGAGAAAACAGATATCGCTTGATGGACACCAGATGAATTTTTTCACATCTTAATTCTCCTGATGTAGTGTTTGTAGAAAGAAAGGAAGAACAGTCAGTCTGGACATAAACATGGATTTGCACCTCATATCTAAAACATATATGAGGTCACTTTTCCATATTCATACAAAATGTAAAATAAAATTTCCCTGCTAGATGAACGTTTGATCTGTTAAATAACTTAACCATGTAAAATATTCAAGAGTGTGTTTTATGCCCAGGGGGGGGGGGGGGAGGGAGGGGAATCCGGGGATAAATGATTGGGGATGAAATGGGCCGTTTTTCAAAAGGGCGTGGCTTCACAAATTTTTTATCTCCAAAAGATACAAAAATCATGAGTTTCAGATAACAAAAAGTGAGAATTTGGCAAATTTCATATCTTTAAACCCTAAAAGAGACCAAATCGCCAATTTTTACCTCTAAAAGATATGGCGAGCATCCCCCCTACGTGGGTCTAAAGGTTGATTTACATGGTGTGATTTGTTGTGTGTGGTTTGTAGTATAGGCCTAGTTGTGAAGTTCAAACCTTCTAAAACTAGTGGTAAGACATTCTAAATGTTTTAGCATGTAAATTGGGCTTTAATAACAATCTGACACAAAGCTGAAGACTTGAGATGAATTACATTGAACTACTATAAAGCTATAAACCTATTATGTGTGTGTGTGTCTGTATTACATGTAGATCTTACAATGGATAGACACTCAAATATACTCTCTTTTTATTATGCATAAGACATTTGTACTAGTATATACAAAGATGAACAAAAAGGGAACACAGTTGTAATAACTTTGATTAGATTTTGATTCAATATAACAATAATTATGTACTGCCTGAGGTTGATTTGCATTCTAACAGATATTTTAAATTACTAATCTTTTGAAATATGAACTATTTGACATGAATGTTTTTACTTGATTACTTGAAGCACTCTACCATGCCATTGCCATCTAAACCATCATAGAAGAAAAAGTTATTCAGTGGACGATCCTTTCCTGAAACAGCCTGTTGAAATGAATTTAAAAGTATAATTCCTCTATTTATTCACTCATTCATTCATTTATTATTTGTTTCTTTATAATAAATTATTTGTTATCTCTCCGCAATTTCATTCCTTTTTTAATTCATTTTTTATCCATCCATTCATTTTTTCATTTATCCATTCCATTGTTTTTCATCTTTCCATCCAATTGATTGTTTACTCATGCAATTGTTTATTCATTCACTTGCTCAGTCATCCAAGTGTTCCTTTGTTCATACATTCTTTTATTGATCTATCAAATTAATTGTTTACTAATTCATTTGTTCCTTTATTCATTTACTTGTTCATCCAATTTGTTCCTTCATTCATTTACTCGTTTATCCAATTGTTGATTCATTTATTTACTCATTCATCCAAAAGTTTATTTATCCATGTATTGGTTCATTCATACAACATTTTACTTATTTCTTCATTTGTTCAATGTAAAGTTTGATACATTTATCATTTTATGCAAGAATGTGGTACCTTGACTATTTCCTGGCCAGCAACACCACCAATAATAGCACAAACTGGACTGAGATTGCCAGCACAATATCTGGTTAAAAAAAATACAATACAGACTACAAATAAAAAACTGATCACAGGACTGATAACACTGGGTGTGAGCACTCCACAAAGTAATTACTTGTTTAATTTTCCAGTTGTAATATATCCCTCATCATCATTACATCCATCATCTTCATCCATCATCATCATCCTTACCATCACCATCAATATAACCATCATCATATCTTATTATCATCATCATCAACAAGTCAGAAGAAAACTGGATTGAAAAGAATGCATGTTCGATATGATTACCATAAATTATTTATCACTGACAATACATACTTAGCAAAGTCCTCATTGACAATAGTCTTGTCTAGTTTTAATTCCACCATTATTGTGTTTTTAATTTTCTCTAGTTCAAAAGCATCTTGCTCAGCCGATAACGTTCTTGGGATACGACCATGTGTTTCAATGAATCTAAAAATTGCTAAAAAGTATAGATTGAACAAAAAGTAAAAATAAAGAAAAAAATGAAATTATAATTTAACATCAATGCACATTATTGAATGTGCATAAAGTTGGATTCTTAGGATGGATGAACTGTTATCAAAACAAATGAATAAGCAAATGAGTGAAAGAATGATCGAACGAATTTAATATCATTGAATGAATTAGAGAGTAAGTGAGCATTTATTGTTGTTGACCAAAATGTCCACTAGTAAGAGCATCTAAAAATCTTTTTTTTCTTCATTCAAACATTAATAAAATAAACTCATTCAATCATGTGAAAACTCAATTCAGTCATTCATTCACTTGTTCCATTATTCATTCATTTCTTATTCATTCATATTCATTCCTTCATTTATTCATTAGAGTACCAATAACATATCTCTTTGTACATTTACTGACCATTCTCATCCACAATTATTTACAACCATTTTCATTGAAGTGCAACCATCAAAGCCAAAAGCCTTGTCTATGAAGTGGCAATTTGTTGGACATTATTCAAAAAGCTGACAATGCACTTGCTGTGAAATAAACTGTGACAGTCGGTCTCCAACTTTGTCAGCTTTTTTATTGGCACTCACTAAAATGCCAGTTCCTAGATAAGACTATTAGCTTTGAGGGTCGCACTTCAACAAAAATGGTTATAAAGAATATTTTATCTACTGATTGTCAAATTCTTGAACATGTGATTACCTTGTAATATAAAATATACCGATGACACTCTTTTGAGGATCTTCATTGGTGTCTTTTCATCAAATTTACAACAAATAGCATCTTTGAACCTGGAGAAATCTATAAACTAAACAAACAAAAAGACCTTTCATGTGTGGTGTGATACATTTTCAAAATCATGAAATGGCATGGAGTGGCACATCATTAGAGACAATTTAGGGATGTAAGCTTATTTGTTACTAATATAATTATTATGACATTACAAGTACATTGTAATTGAATTTATTTTACTTTTAACAGTATAGCATACATATCTGAAGCAGAAAAAGTGTTCAAAAATACTAAATAAAGAAGAAAATTCTACCTTTTCAACCATTGTAGTTTCTGTTTCATCAAGTTTTTTCTTTTTGGCTTCAGGCTCATCTGTAGCTTTAATAGTCTTCTTTTCTTCTCTACAACAGATCATTAAGGCTGAATATTAATCAATATTAATTAAACCAATAACAGTCAACAAAATCACCTATTCAAATAATAAACCGTTTCTTCCACATAAATGTTAAATTATATAGCCGAGCTTTCGAACCTTTGGTCCATCCTCAGGGCAAAAACAAGTGAAGTATTATTTACAAACGTCAAGATTTAAAAAACTAACACACAATGCGCGCGCTACTAAATATCTGAAATAACTGTAGCGCGTGCATGTGATCTATATAAAATAAGAATAAAAATAAATAAATAATTAAATAAATAATTCAATAATTCAATAAACAAACAAACAAACAAACAAACAAATTCATTCTATTCTTCACTTCTTTTTGCCCTGAGGATGGACCAAAGGTTCGAAAGCTCGTCTATATAATTAAACATTTATGTGGAAGAAACGGTTTATTATTTGAACATTATGCCCACATACAAATCATCTTTAAAATCACCTATGTTCTTAAAATAACCACTGCTTACAAAAAACAAATAAGACATTTCCTCAAGATCTTGAGGAAATCCATGTGATCTTTGAACACAAACTATCCATGCTTAATTGCAGATGTTTCCTTCCTGCTTTTCCCTGTGAGGGGAGGGGAGGGGAGGTATGTACACAGGCTAATATTTAGGTCATGTGATAAAGTACTTATTTACTGACCCTAATTGGCCCTTTTTCCTTTAAACAATGAGCTCAATACTTTCTATACGGAGCTCTCCAATTCTTTCAATAAGTGCAAGTACATATTAATTAATTTGAATAATAGATAAAATATGTGCTGGGACATTTGTGAATATTCAAAACAGTACATTGCAAGAGAGCTCCAAGAAATCTTCAAATGTAAACATCATGTGAGCACTAAGGTGTGAGCAGTATACAACATCAGAGACATCAGAGCTAAAGTAATAGTGCATGGTTGACTTACTCTACATAACGGTGTGTCCCTAAGTCAGCAAACATGTAACCATAGAAACCAAACACATCAGCTGCATAAAACTTTTTATTCTGAGCATTACAAACACCATTTAGTCTTGCCTAAAATAAAATAATAGTGTTTTTTAAATGTAAAATATTTCATTATTTAAAAAAAAAACGAACACAAACCTGTGAAACAAAGCATGACAGTTTAAGTGTGATGAAATGTTATACTCCAAAAACGCAACAGAAATTAAAATGTGTACAAAAAAAATTACATAAGGTGTAATAAAGTGGAAAACCACTCTAAATGTGGGCAAAGTACTATAATTAAGTTACAGAACAATCACTAGTGTTTCAAATAATAACTTCATACAATCAGCATGTACTGCAGTGTTTACATTGCAGATCAATCACTGATTGGTTGAATAGTAGACATAGAAGTACATGCAAATATATCGACACCAGCCAATACATGATAAATATTGATCATCAACTTACAATGGTGCTTGACAAACAGCCTGTGGCCACTACAACATCAAAACTATCAAAGAAGGTGTCTGGTTTATTTTCTATATCACTAGTGTCCGCAGTAACTTGAACCATAGGGTTGAGTTCTTTAGCTCTATGCAGAGACGCCTCTGCTCTCTGGAAACAAAGTAAATAATGGCATGCAAAGCAAATTGAAGAGTTCAAAGCAAAAACGGCCTAAGTGCTCTTTAGGATAATTTTTTTCGAATTTTCGAATTTTCACCAAATCAATCTAAAAAAGGCATCTGACGATCTAATTTGGTCTAAAAACAAACATCTTCTATTTTTTTCCGAAGAAATTGTCCGAAAAAGGTGAAATTCGGCCCGTAGTTACGCTTTCGCTTTGCTTGACAACCGTTCACTCTTGCGTGAAAAGCACAAATTTGTATAGGACGATAAAAATACCCGAGTGAATATGCATAAGTATAAATCTTAGAGTGCGCGCACTAAATAAATACCACTAAATAGTGTTATTTTATGCTAATTCTATTTTTTTTTGTTTTGTTGTTGTTGTTGTTTGTTTAATAAGCACTATTTACTAATCTCGACATCAGTGTTCATGGGGACGAATAAACCTATTAATATATATGTATTTTTTGGCTAAAAACTTGGCCTTTGAGCAAAAAGTTTAATATCCTAAGAAAATTCAGTCCTTCTTCTAATCTTATGCAAGTTTTTCAAGTTTTACTTCATTCTACTTGCACCGCTAAATCACTACGAACATGCCTATTTCGAACTACACGTGTTTCGACAAAAATACCACTGCAATGCATTCTGGGAAATCAACCAAATTTTCGGCAGCCGCCATAGCCTCCCCCCATTTCAAGTTTTTTTTATAAGTCTAACGCTACCTCGGAATTCTGCCAAATTTTCAGGTATGTTGTGTTCTTTGATCGCCAAAACTTGCAAAAATAGCCGCGGCAGTCCGAGAATTTGCCTCTAAAACAGTCTTTAAGTGATGATTTCTTCAACGGTCGCCAAGATTCACAAGTGCGAAAAAAACACTAATTTTTACCCGAAATCATCTCAACTGCTTGATTTCTTTCAAACAGTAGACTCATCACAACTAGAAAGCTTAATGATGCTGTTCCAGAAACATTTAGAGGCAAATTAATAGCAAAAAACAATGACGAAATCACGAATGATGCGACTTCGTCAAAGTTCTGATTAGACTGAAAGCCTGTTTCAAACGTGTTAAACATGTTTACCAGTTTCATGCCTCCCCAGTAACACAAAAACACAGGAGTGTTGATCGAAGTCAAAAAGAAACTACCCTGGACGAGCTTAAGGTTTGTACGACTCAAAAAATCCCTAAAATCGCCAAAAATGTTCTTTTTCGGACAATTGCTTCGGAAAAAAATAGAAGATGTTTGTTTTTAGACCAAATTAGATCGTCAGATGCCTTTTTTAGATTGATTTGGTGAAAATTCGAAAATTCGAAAAAATTATCCTAAAGAGCACTTAGGCCGTTTTCGCTTTGAACCCTTCAATTATTAAGATTCAAATGATATATTTGAGAGTTGAAATGATCTTGAGACTGAGTACAGAATATATGAGTAAGGTATAGAGGTTATCAAATAATGATGCAACGATACAAATTTTATCCTAATATTATCTTAATATTTTTTTCTATACGTTAATGTCAGATCCATCTGCTGTGTCAAGCTGACATTATTCAGGATTTGTTATTCATTTAAATTGATTGTACTTTTGAAAAAAATGTAACTATCTATCCGAGCCTAGGCAATCAGAACGTACCATTTTATTGAATAGTGTGTTTGATCGACCTTCCCCGCATTCACTTGACTGGCCACAAAATAATAGATTCACATTGAGACTTGAGTGCATAATCATACATTCTCCATATTTTATACACTCCAGCCTCGATCTATATCTATTGTTTTGTGGCAAGTCAAGCAAACGCGGAGAAAGTCTATTGGCTTCACTAAACTTGGACGTACATCTGTGACACAATCTTTTTCAAAAGTACAGATCTAATGGCCGTGTACAGATTTAAATGACACAATGTTGTATTGAAGTATGGTTTAACTACCTACATTTTTTCCAAGATCTTCTCTTGGTATGAGAAACTGACTGACAAAATCTTCTTCAGTAACTGGGCATGGATCAAGCATTGTCAGAGACTTAACACCAGACAAAACTAAGTTTTTTGCTATCTCAGCACCAACACCATTCATTCCAATAACAAGAACGTATGAAGCTCTTAGTCTAAAAGCAAAAACACAAGCAGAGTAAAATAACATCAATGCTAATGCTCAGCAAATTAGATTTTACATTTCATTGAATAGCAAGCACTGATTGGCTAAACTATGGGATATCCTGTCACCTAATCTTTTTCAAAAGTACAGCTTTAAAGGAGCTGTCGTAATATCCAGGATATATTACGTTCTTCACTTCAAGAAAATATCATTTTCAACATTTATTTTTTATAAAGTGAAAACTGTTGAATGATCTGTTTGAAAGCTGGCTTAGTGTACCTTTCAAACTATTAAATTATAATTGTTGTTCATTTAGAATTTACTCATTTCTTTTCTGATGAGACAGCTCAATCGTTTAAATCTGTTATAAAATGGACAAGTAAAGATTTTATAGTGACAAGTTTAAAGTAATGGCCAATCACTATCTGGTTGGGTCGTTGGGCTTCCTGTACTACTGCCATTTAAAACAACGTATACTATGTTCTTTCATAAGATTAAATCTCTATATTATAGTACGTTCTCGTGGCTTTCAATATAAACGAAATAACGTCTCAGTTGTATAAAGAGAGTTTCGAACTTTGTTTTCCGGCCACAACTCACCGTTTTTGAGCATCGAGTCCCCAAAGACGAATTTGTCGATCATACAACTCAGCCTCTGCTTCAGTTATGGATAAATCACCACTTCCATTCTCGGCCTCTCTTTTTAAACTCATATCTACTCAATTACGGCGTAAAATAAAGCTAAAAGAACAAATTTTTGATTAATGTGACACTTCAAGTCAATGCTTTCAAAAATGGCGGGAATGACACGCATGCGCTTGTTATCTTGGGGCTCCTGTGGATGAGAGAGTCTGAGCTCTATCAAAACAAAATGGCTGACAACGTGACTGCATTCTTAAAAGTTTTTGGTTGATTTGACTATATATAACATTCAAAATGAGAGTTGTCGCACTTATAAGGTAACATAGTGGAACAAATGCTTATTCAACTTGGTTCTAGTAATATTTGGTGTTGTTTCGTTGGATTGATTTTGAGTAATGTTTTTTTATCACAAAGTGGCGGCAAGGACAGTTGTTACAACATGATGCAGTGTGTCCAACATGGCCATGAGATCGTAGCCTTAGCTAATCTAAAACCACCAGTTAAAGGTACCAACACGCTTTTTACCGTGAAGAGGATTATTCACTTAATTCAATCATTTATCCATCTTGTTCATCTTTCATTTATCCATCCATTGATTCATCCATCCATCCATCCATCCATCCATCCATCCATCCATCCATCCACCCATCCACCCACCCATCCATCCATCCATCCATCCATCCATCCATCCATCCATCCATCCATCCATCCATCCATTCATTCATTCATTCATCATTTTATTCATTCATTTATTTATTCAATCATCCATCCATTTATTCATTCAATTATTCATCCTTCCATTCATTCATCCATCCATCCAGTCATTCACTTATTCATTCATCCATTAATTTTATTTCAGATGAGATGGATAGCTACATGTATCAGACAGTAGGCCATCAAGCTATAGATATGTATGCAGAAGCCATGGGATTACCATTGTACAGAAGGACAATCCAAGGATCATCACTTGAGACTGGGAGAAATTACGTAAAAAATGATCAAGATGAAGTTGAAGATCTTTACCAACTGCTCTTATCTATACAGGTAGATTCCCATTCATGTATTTATCAAAGAAATCAGTTTTTGATCTGTTTTGTTCAATGCACAGGAAAATGTGAACCCAATGTTGGATTTTGTAGCACTTTCCCAATAATAATACATAAATAAACCCATTCTGGGAATCACAATTTTTTCCTGTGATAGCAAATGACAGCGAAAGCAAAATATAAAACTTAAATTAATTCTCCTTTTGTCAATAGAATAAAATCTGGCAGTTGATGCTTGTGCACGTTAATGTGATAGCAATCTTATCTGCAACTATAGTTTTCAACCATGCATATTGCCCCAATTATTTTTATTGCTCATCAAAAATGATATTTAATAACAAATTTTATGTTTAGTCTGAAGTACAGTTTGAAGCAGTGTCTGTGGGAGCCATTCTATCAGACTATCAAAGAGTAAGAGTAGAACATGTGTAAGTTGGTATTCTTGATTTTTTGTTGATATTACATAGGTTGGTTGCTATCTAATTCAAATGATTAATCTTTATGAGAAACTTGCTGTTTTTAGTCTGTTAATTATTTAACTTCAACATTCTGAAGCACAATTAATTAGGTTCTAGCTGAGATGTATTTAGAAATTTTTGAATTTGAATAACCTAGTACTTCATCGCTGATGAAAAAAATATTTTATTACTTGAGGTTGCTTGACTTTTTATTCCCTTATATTTGATACTAATAATTGATCTTTACATTCACTGAACAATTTCTGAAATTGAACAAGCATTCTTAATAATCTGATTTCCTTAGATGCTCACGTCTTGGTCTTACTGCCTTGGCATATTTATGGAGAAGAGATCAGAAAGAACTGTTTGAAGAAATGATTGCAAATGGCCTTGTTGCTGTTATTATCAAAGTTGCAGTGATGGGTGAGAAGATTTACTTCCCGCGGAGAGGGGTCCAATGATAAACTATCGGGGATGCTTGTGTGAATTTTTCAAAAATATCCCTAAAAGATACCAGCCATCTTTCAAAAGGGCATGGCTTCACAATATCACAATCTCATATTTTAAACCCTAAAAGAGCTGACCATATTGCTTATTTTTACCCCTAAAAGATACAATGGGCATCCCCAATTGTTTATCCTTTTGGAACAATTTTGTTATAATATAATTGAACATTGCTTTATGCTAACAAAACTAAACAACCTATTTTTGTAACGCTCGAAATGTGGGGTGCTGTGAATGTGAAAAAGATGTGGTATTGTACCAGTGCTACTAAAGTATTTCTTAGATGTAAAAATAACATTGAATGTACTTTGACAGGTCTTGTTCCACACAAACATCTTGGCTTATCAATGAAAGAGCTCCACCCTGTACTGATAGAACTGGTTTGTTTTAATTTGTCTATATAACACCATTGAGCTCATTTATTACTAAGAATGACATAAATCCAGCTTTTCTTTCATTCATTCATTCTTCATGCAACTATTCATTCATTCATTCATTCAATCATTCATCTTAATCATTCATTTTATCATCCATTCACTAATTCATTCATTCATTTATTCATTTATCCATTCATCCATTTATCCATCCATTCATTCATTCATCCATTCATTCGTCTCAATCATTCATTCTGTCGTCTATTCACTCATTCATTCACTCATGGACCTGTTCATGATATGATAATTACAATGATGTTTCTGTATTGATTTTTCAAAGAATTCACAGTTTGGTCTGAATATATGTGGTGAGGGTGGAGAATATGAAACCTTCACACTAGACTGTCCACTATTCAAAAAGTCTATTGTCATGTAAGTAGTTGCATCTACATGAATTGTTCAAGGCAGTTATTTTCAAAATGTTATCGTTATCTTTGAGCTATAAATATTTTCATTTTGCCTAATCTCCTTATCGTGATAATTATTATTATATATGATAATTATTATCCCTGTGCATCTAATACCTTTTATCTTTATTGTTTTAATTGACAGAGATAAATCCAAAATTGTTATCCATGCTGATGATGCATTTGCTCAAGTAGGATTTTTACAGTTAAGTTCATTACACCTTGAAGACAAACAGGTACCTAGTAGAATTAACTGTTGGGATGACTTCTAATCACATTATGATAGGACATACAAACAGCCCTTGGCAAGGCTACTTTAACTTTATTAGCATTTGATATATTTCACAACTATTACTGACCAGGGTAGGGGGACTCCCACATATTGGAGGACAGGCCGATGCTCATACCTTTTAGATGTCAAAATTAAAGATCTGGTACCTTTTAGGGTTTCTTAGAAGTTTTCAGACTCTCAGAACCAAAGTTGGCACCTTTTAGGGTATTCAGGTCTTAATTTTACATTCATTATAGAGTGCACACACTAAAAGTGTGCAACAGTTGTCACTATTTAGTAGTAAATAGCACTAATTAAACAAAAGAAAACAATAGAATTAGCATAAAATAGCACTATTTAGTGGTATTTATGTTGCACACTTTTAGTGCATGCACTCCAAGTATTACTGTAGGTTATACAGGGATGGTGGTATAACGCGATTATGCGATTTCGCATAATCAGTCTAAAATCGCATAATCCGCGTAATCGCGAAAAAATCGCATAATAAGCCAAAATTTTCACAAGTTTGAGTAAAAAACAAGCAAAATATCGTTACTTCTTGAATAAAAATAAGAAAAGAAAGGTTTTATTTTGTAAACAAATCTCGAGAAGAGCCTTAAAAACTCCACAAAAACAAGCCAGACTCGCGCGATTTTTCGCTTTACCAAAATGCAAAAATTATATATATAATATGCCAAAAATTACACACTTTGAATTGCAGGACAAGTTAAATATCAATAATATTTAAAAAAAATATAAGAATACATTGGTTTTCTGTGTAAAAAACTTGAAAAAAACATGAAAAACCCCATAGCACAATCGAGACTCGTGCGATTTAACGTTTATCAACAAGGCGTCACTCGTAATGGCAGAGCGTAGGCTAGAACTAGTTTTGTTTTAGCGGCAATTTTAATTTGTTGAAATGATCCAATGAGCTTTGCTGTTATATATCTGAACAATTTCATGTGCTTAATTACAATAAATTATTCCAGATTTATGCTTAATTATTCTATTGTAAGATGGATAAATTTTTATTTATGGGCCATGCAGTGTTATGGGATTCATCCCATTCACATTTCCTGACTTACCAGAAGTAGAGCAAGTATACCAGTATTTAAAGAAAAGTAGAAAATAGGGTGTTATGTAATAGTTATGTACTAAATATAACTGACTGGCTAAAAACTAGACTACACAAAATAAATTTAGCATGATTGAGAACTATTTGAACTTTTTGAACTAGTATTGAGTAAGGCTATTTTTTATAAATCAGTATGAAACAGTTACGGTAATGTTATTTAATTACAGTTCATGTTATTTTTCAAAATTGAATACTTGAACACAGCTTTGTAAGTATGCGCATGTTTCTTTTGGAGTCGTTACCATAAAATGAGAAATATTGTTTGTTTTTTGTTTGCCAAAATATTTATATTAAGAAAACCTTTCAGTTAATTAAGGTAGTAATGAAAACCTCTCTCATGACAATGTCTATAGATGGTACAAAGCTTATTGTTATTAAAGAGGTTATGCTGTCAGATCTGTGTATTAATAAATCATTAATATGTTTTTTCATGTTTTCATTTGACTTAAAAAATATTCTAAACTTAAAATGCTCACAAAATGGTTTTATACAGTTCTCTGTAATATTGCATAACGTTTTGCAATATTGTGCAATTTTTCCGCATAATCAACACTTTTTCCCGCATAATCAATGATTTTTTCCGCATAATTTTATCAGAAATTCCGCATAATTTTGATTTTTTTTCCGCATCATACCACCATCCCTGGTTATACCTGGCCTGGATAGAAGAAGAACAATTGATATTATTAATTAAAGACATTTTGGTTGATAGATGAAATAGGATTTCCATATAAGAGATGTTTTGAGAAAGACTGTTTGTGTAGACCATTAACCATCTGTGTAAACTGGAACATACTTTTTTTGTAATCCAGGATAAGACTATTTTTCAAGTATAGGAAAGATTGACTGTTTGTTCAGTCCCTGAAAAGTTTGTTTGTATGGTATTGGAAAAAGTCTGTCTGACTTGTGTAGTCTTTGATAAATCTGTTTGAGAATGACTGTTTGTGCAGTTTGTACACCTGCTTACATATTATTTTTCATGCTGTTTATTTATTTATTTTATTTTGACTCTAATATTTTATTATTTCAGGAACCTAAGAATAATCAGTCAAACATTCCAGTACCTTACATGGGAGATCCTGTTGAAAATATTCCTGAAAATATTAAAACAGAAGATGTATGTATTTATTGTTTAGTGCTGTAAACATAAACTTATGAAAACATTGTCTGTAAAACTGAACTGTAGATGACTGTTTATGATGATTATGGTGGAGATTCTGATCATGATGATGAAGATTGTTGTGATAACAATAAAGGTGTTGATGATGATGCTGATGAAGATTGTGGTGATGATGATGATTATAATGCTGATGAAGATTGTGGTGATGATGATAATACTGATGAAGGTAGTGGTGATGATGATGATTATGATTATGATGGTGATTATTATTATTTGGTGATGGTGATGATGATGATGAAAGTAATGGTAATAATGATGATGGTGGTGATAACAATAATGATCAAAATTGCGTTGAAAGTAAGATTTGTACTAATGCATATGAAAATTCAATTAAACACATGTACTTGATTGCACAAAGAATTCCCTCAGGGATTATCGTCCTTATGCAAATTTGAGCTTTTTACACAAGAGTGAACTGTTGTCAAGCAAAACAAAAGCGTAACTATGGGCTGAATTTCGCCTTTTTCAGACAATTTCTTTGGAAAAAAATAGATGTTCATTTTCAGACCAAAATAAGTTGTTAGATGCCTTGATTGATTTGGTGTAAATTCAAAAATTTGAAAAAAATTAGCCAAAATATCTACTGTCTTATAAGCCATTTTTGCTTTAAACCCTTGAAATATGCAAGTTCTTTAATATTTCATTCCTTATTTTCCAGAATAAACAATCCACAGAAATGAAAGAGGTTACTATATGTTTGCCAAAAAATAATAAGTGCTGCATAGGTAATACTGCTGTTTGCTTTGAACACTCATTTACATTTGTTGTTTATTGCTCTTGTCAATCAAAACTCGTTTTCCATCTGAATGAAAACTAACAAATAGTGGTTCATAGTGATAAAGTTTATACAAACAATGGCATGATTAGGTGGGTTCAGACAAAATTTGAAAGCAGTTCAGCAAAGTTTGGAGTTTTGATTGAATTGAAATCAAAAACACCAAATGATGATAAGTGTTTGAGTGTTTGAGTTCCTCCCCTCACCCAAAAAATACTTTTCATTTGAAACTTACTGGTAATCATTAGAAATGCAGGGCGGTAGAGCTGTAACAGCAGTGTGGGGCACTATTAATAATAATATTTTATGCTGTGTGGGAATGACCGCTCTTTGGTCTACTTGTAACGCGTGTGATGTGTGTAAAACCAACAAAGAGGGACTGCCCCCAAAAAATATTTACTTATTCCCCCTGATCCTGCCACCCCTGAAATGTTTTATGTTAATGGAGACATCAAATGATCAGAGAACTGACCTTGTAAGTAACTGTAATACAGATTTTCATTGTGAAACTAACATAATTTAAATTATATATTAATTATAATAATTGCTATTTGATGTCTAGATGCAAAAGAATCAATATCTTGCAATAGTACCGATGGGTATATTTGGATTACTGGTTTAAAGGGTTACACACAAGAAGGTTTATCAATACAAGAAATAACCAAAAATATCATGGATAAATTAAAAGGTACAGGAAACAAAAATGATTCTTTTATGCAACTGTTTTATCCCGAGTTTATATTACAGAATGAGGCATTGTTCTATTGTCACCTTAACAACTTTTTTTATTGGTTAGCAAGGATTCAGATAGTAAGATTTAACCAATTCACTAAGCTGCTAGAAGTATGAATATATCAGTCTGTAGTAATGCCCACCAAGGCTATTTGATATTTTCCCATTTTTAATATTTCATTTCCAAAGAGTGAGTTGTTTGTGTGCAATGAATAATTTAGCAATTTATGATAAAAATAGCAGAACACGTTTTAGGTGACCATGGTTCTGACTGTTGTGCTGACAGCTGTTAACACATTTCTGAAATTTTGAGATTGCTCTTTTGTCACTCATGAGAGCAATCTTGACCACTTATCATCTTTTATTTATGTTTTACTTATTCTTTTTCATGTTATTCGACAGATAAAGTTGAAGAACTCAATTTATCTCTGTCTGAAGCTGTTCTGATGCAATTGTTTGTTAAAAACATAAATGATTTTGCTCAAATAAATGCTGTTTATAAAGAATATTTTTCTATAAATCCTCCAGCTAGGTATGTTATCTACTGCTCAAACTTTGTCAAGCAAATTTACAGTCACTTTCAATTCCATTTTTTATGGTGCCAATCAGTCAATCAAACAATCAATCAATCAATCAAACAATCATCAATCAATCAATCAATCAAACAATTGTCAATCAATTGATCAATTAGTCAATCAAACAAACAAACAATCATCAATTAATCAATCAATCAAACAAACAATCATCAATCAATTAATCAATCAAACAGTCAACAGTCAATTAATCAATCAATCAATCAATCAATCAATCATTCAGTCAATCAATCAGTCCTTCAATTAAATATTCAGTCACTCAACCAATCATCCAATCAATTATTTACCAGTAATCATACTATATCAATCAATCAATCAAGCCTTTATTTGCATGCAGTGACTTGTTTGTTTTTACAGAGCTTGTGTTCAAGCAGATCTTGAAGAAGGATGCATCATATTATTAGATTGTTTGATATACAAGTGTACAGCTGATGATATGGTAGATAATATGCAAGAAAAATCAGCTTGTACAAGAGAAGCAATGCATGTTCAGAGTATATCACACTGGGCGTCAACAAACATTGGTCCATATAGTCAGGTTATAAAGGTAAGGAAACTGCAACAATGGAAATGATTATGTAATGGTGGTAACAATGATAGCCATAATGATTATGATGGTGACAATGATGATGATGATAGTGTTTATGATGATGATCATGATGATATAAAAGATATTTATAATAGTGGTAGAGATATGTGTGTTATATCATCTGAATGAAAGTCAAAATACAAGAGGTGATAGATAACAGCATCCTTGGAATTCAAAAGGTTTGCTCATACTAGTGAAAATTAACTGAACAATAATTATTATACACAATAATCATTGTAGAGCTTGATAAATTAAGTAGTTGTGACATGATAATATATCTATACTACATGGTGTGTGTCAGGTTGGCCCCATGATGTTCTTATCTGGTAGTGTCGGTTTCTGGCCTGCAACCATGACGATAATCAATGGAGGTGTTGCAGTAGAAGCTGCTCTGGCCCTTCGACATGTTGATAGGATCATTACAGCAATCAGCAGCTCAACACAGTCATTACTGAATGGGTTTTATGGTCTTTGCTATGTTACACAACACCAAGACATTCCAGTTGCTGAGGAGGCGCTGACAAAGGCCTTGAAAGCAAAGGTTAGAGGTATATTTAAATATTCATATAAAACCACAGTGATTCATTCATTCCTTCATTTATTTGTTTATTCATCTAATTATACATTCACTGATCCTTTGACTTTTTTTCAGTTGTACATCTTTTCTTCGATTTTTATTGCAGTCACACTACCATTCATTTATTCCTATTTATATTTTTTGAATCAGTTCATTAATTATTCCTTTTATTTATTCATTCATTTATTTATTCAATCTTCCATCCTTTTTTCGAATCATTCAATCTTTTATTCTGCCTTTGTTTGTTTGTTTATCAATTCATCTATTTACTGCCTGCTCATCCATTCATATCTATTCATCCATCCATCCATCCATCCATCCATCCATCCATCCACTCATTCATTCTTTCATTTATTCATGCATCAATGGTTCCACGCATTACATGCTTCTATATAATATCCACATAGTGTAGCTAACTCACCTTGTTGACAGTAGTGTTGCAAGTTCCTAAACTGATAATTTTCTACTTTTGTTCACTACTCTAGATTACAGACGATATCTACAATACCATCCATCCTAAACCCTTGATCACTTATGTAGTAGTACCATCTCTACCTAAAAATGCATTAATAGAGTGGCAGTTAATATCCTATCAATATCCTGAACAAATGAAAGGTTAGTTCACATCTACTTACGTCATTTCGAGATTGCGTTAGACCCTGGAACATTGTATGGATTGTGGGATATAGGTCATCTGTCAGTCTTATTCTAGCCCTTTTGGTTATAGGTCATCTGTCAGTATTAGTCTAGCCCTTTTGGTTATAGGTCATCTGTCAGTGTTAGTCTAGCCCTTTTGGTTATAGGTCATCTGTCAGTGTTAGTCTAGCCCTTTTGGTTATAGGTCATCTGTCAGTGTTAGTCTAGCCCTTTTGGTTATAGGTCATCTGTCAGTATTAGTGTAGCCCTTTTGGTTATAGGTCATCTGTCAGTGTTAGTCTAGCCCTTTTGGTTATAGGTCATCTGTCAGTGTTAGTCTAGCCCTTTTGGTTATGGGTCATCTGTCAGTGTTAGTCTAGCCCTTTTGGTTATAGGTCATCTGTCAGTGTTAGTCTAGCCCTTTTGGTTATAGGTCATCTGTCAGTCTTATTCTAGCCCTTTTGGTTATAGGTCATCTGTCAGTGTTAGTCTAGCCCTTTTGGTTATAGGTCATCTGTCAGTGTTAGTCTAGCCCTTTTGGTTATAGGTCATCTGTCAGTCTTATTCTAGCCCTTTTGGTTATTTACAGTTAGTTGTATTCTTAAATCTGTTAATTTTCAATTTCATTTATGAAATTGAAATAAAATGCTATATTTATTGTTTTAAGGGACAGATCCTTTTCACATGACCTAGAGTAATTAAATGTACTTTACTTTGGTCCCCCTGGATTTGTAAATGTACTTCACTTAGGATCTCCAGGACTTGTAAATGTACTTCACTTGGGTCCCCACAGGACTTGTAAATGTACTTCATTTAGGATCTCCAGGACTTGGAAATGTACTTCATTTCAGTCCCCCCAGGACCTGTTAATGTACTTCATTTGGATACAACCAGGACTTGTGAATGTACTTCGCTGTCTTTTCCTAGTTAGAATTTTATATGACGTAGTAAGTGCCACCCCACCCCTAGCAGTATTTCACGACATAGTACGTGATCAAAGACAAAGAATCATCACTTTGTAAAATAGAAAACGTCGAGTGTGAAACTTTATCGGTGCTCATTTTGCTATGCAACAATAGACCGCGTCAGACTGTTTAATGTCCGTTAATTGTGCCTTGATGTCAGTCTTAATCAGCAACATATCTGGAAACATCTAAAGCCCTGATCAAACGTTCAGTGAACTGAACACGACTGGCCATTGTCCACCCACTGAACATTGTTCATTTTTAAGTCCACTGAACAAGGTGGCCAAAAGATTTCTTCTTTTTTTTACTTTCTTGTGAATAGGCAAATGTTTTATTTTTGCTTTCGCTTACTTGTGTGTTGTTGAAAGACAGTTTTTCGTTACTATTTGGAAAGTTTTTGTAATTCAGTTTTTTTATTATTTTTAAGTTACTTTCACGGTGTTATGGGGATTTGCGACATTGAACGGGAATGAAGCGAATAAAATTTCAGCACAAATATTGTGTTGTGTTTTCGTGATAAAGTATGCACTTGATTTGGAAGCCTAAACGTGATAGTACAACCTCATTAATCCTTTCACTACTCGGGATACTCAATTATCGAAGCATAATATCCAAGAAAAAAGTATCTGAAATTTAAACATTTTCAAATTTTGATCGGCTATGTTTCAATGCCTAATTTTACCTGAAAATAAGCCTGAAGCGAGATGACGTTTTAACCCCGTCTCTAAACCAGAATCCTTTGCAATTTGCATTTGCTTATTAATTATGGCTATAAACCTACGTAGATATAACTAATGTACTTCGCCATAAAGGTTGAACTCATACAAAAACTGAATACGAGGACGATATGTTTACTTGAATTTGAACTTGATACGAACATATGAAGTGTTTAATTTAATCTATTGATTTGCTGTTTTAGGTTTATCACGCTCCATCAAGAATGACGATATTTCATTGGAATTTGACGGACTATACCACCAAGATGATATGAACTTGATTTGTGCCGCGATTACCTGTGATATCTGTAAGCAATTGATGCCCGGGTAGAGGGACTCCGGGAATAATCGATCAAGAATGCCCGTCGTATCTTTTAGGGATGAGAAATCAGCGATTTGGTCTCTTTTAGGGTTTAATTCTTGAGATTTGCCAAATCCTCACTTTTTGGTATCTTTTAGGGGTTGAACCTATCTATTCATAGCACTAAAACGCATGATTTTGGTCTCTTTTAATGATGAAAAATTTGTGAAGCTACGCCCTTTTGAAAAACGCCCGGTAACTTTTAGGAGTATTTTTGAAAAATTCCGACGAGTATCCCCGATCGTTCTTCCCCGGCCCCCCACCCCCACCCCCACCCCCCCCCCCCCACCCCCCAACCGGAATTGATGTCATTGCTGGCATGCAACACCGAACTCAAACTCTGTTTGATGACTTTTGTTTTTATTGTACTAGTAAGGAGCTTTTGCTTCTTTTGATAACAAATAGCATTTACTGCCAATGGAGATCAGGAATCATGTATACTCAAAGGCATCACTCAAACGAGAACAAAAGGTGTCGTTTTTTGCTTGTTTTGTTGAGTGACGCGAACTTTAATCAACCTGAACACGCTCAAAGCTAGCGATGTCAAATCTTCGCAAGTCGATTCAAAAATTACAAGAAAATCAAAATCTGCGACAACTTGTGACGACGTGGAGTCTGGATTGAACCGAATTGTTTTTAGCATAGTTATAGTATGTTTTTATGAGAGTGAAAATACTTAAAATTACAATATATCATAGTCTAGTTCTCATTTTAGTTTCAGATGATGCTGGTAAGGTTCCCATTGACAGAGTTATAACAATTTACATCAAAGAACTCAAAAATCTGTGTGTTAGCCATGATATAGAGAAACACTTGTTAACATTGAGAATATGTTACTTAAAGCAAGCTTTTAATAGTAGCCAAGAAAAGCAATTATATTCAGCAGTTAGGAATATACTTGAGGAGTCACTGGAATCAATTCCTGGATTTGCTCTTTTACCAGTCAATGGACTCAAGGGAAAAACCGTGATACATATCAGGTGTTTGCTTCAGCCATAAAACATTTGCTTTAGTTTAGCGAATCAGCCATAAAACATTTGCTTTAGTTTAGCGAATCAGCCATAAAACATTTGCTTTAGTTTAGCAAATCACAAATATTCCAAAAAGGTAGTACTTTTCAGATTCAGCCATTCTCGCAAAGGTTGTTCAGTTGTTAAGTTTATTAAAGACGTCACATAAGCCATAAAACTATAACACATAGTGCATAAATATATATACATATTTCCAACGTTGTCGGTGGGAAAAAAGGAGAATACCGGATTTCGGATGTAGATTTCACGACCGAAGGGTATTGTGGGTTACCTATAACGATAAGAAATAAGCAGTAATTTTATTCAAATCAGCGTCATTTCCTCAAGTTGAAGATCTCTGATGGTTGATAAAATGCCATGTGTGTATCTTCTGTACTTATTCATTGAGAAAAACACATTACCCATAGACCCTTTCAATCGTTTGCAATCCGGAATCCGTGATTATCACCGGCAATGTTGTTGTTGTTGTTGTTGTTGTTTTTTTTTGTTTTTGTTTGTTTTTTTAAATAGGCGTATTATATTCTGTTATTTTTCCCTAGCTCTAAACTTAAAATTCTGCGATAAAAGTGAAAACTCGATACAGTTTGCAATGTTGTCAGTACATTCTATAATAATAATAATGATAATAAGAATCAACTTTATTTTAAGAATTAAAAAACACTTTACATAAAGTGCGCCAGTTTAGCTCAGCCAATCTTCCACTGGGCCTTCAAGAGTGCAGAAAATAATAATAAAAAAATTATGTGATCAAATGTTTTTGTAATTCACTGAGTTTTGTCTGATCGGACGACCATTTCCGATCAGGATATACAGCTTTATATACATACGTACGTGCATAGAATATAAAATGGATTATTACACGTATAAATTTAAACTAAACAACGCATATTATTGAGCTTTTAGCACATTATGGATATCTCCATGCGCTGTCTTATTTATGTGATACATCTAATTATACATATGCGTACCCAAATGTGATGGAGAAATAGGTTCATAGACTGTGGTTAGACACATTGACAGGAACACTGAAGAAATGTTTTTGACCAACATTGTACACTCTAGTGGATGTTTTTTCGATTAAACATTTACGTACATTTTTGTAGACTATTGCGGATTTTTCTTATTATCTGAACACTACAACTTTTGATTAACTTGGCTGTTTTTTGAATAGTGTTCAGTAGTGGCTAAACATGAAAGCAATGTAACCACTATTTTATCCATACGCCAATGAGCGCTCGTTTCGGCCCTGTCACTCGTATCTGGAAGTTTGCGTAAACGTATTTTTTTTACGGATACGGCTTGTGTCCAGACGTATCCGGCGTATTTGGTACCGTATTCGTAAATGTTTTTAATACGGCTTCTAAAGTGCATGGAATGCGATACGAATACGGAAACGTGTGGACTGTCGTATCCGAAAATTTTCGGATACACTGAGATAAGAGAGCTTATTCACTGTATTGGGCTTTACACTCATCAGGCCGGATCTTTTCATTCTATTTTTAAACTGAAGTTAATTCGGGGACGGAACGTGATTGGCCAGATTGCAGGAGGGGCGGTCGCATTGTCAAAACATCTCAAGACAAAAGTGCGGAGATTGTTAGCAAGCCTAAAAATAGCACGACAAGCAAAGAGCCCCTGATGAGGTCCGGTGATAAGCTCTCTTATCTCATACTTTCTTGGGTAGGGCAAAAGGCGATTGCTTACTTCCATAGCTAGATTTCCTTGTTATTGCAAGATTTCTGGTTGATAAGTTTATAAAAATTTCAATTTGTTTGATCTTGTACTGGTCCTTTGTCACGGTCAATAAAAATCAGTTTACTTTCATAATCAGTCCAGTGAACATATCAGCGTATGTTTTTGTTTGTTTATGATGTTTTAGACATTCGTATGACTAGTTGCAGCTTGTGGTTAAAGCAGTGGCCCCAAAATACGATTTTTTGCAAGCTCAATCAACAAACTCTCAGTTCAAAAGACTACGCGCTGCCAGTACGACAAAGCGAATCCAGAAACACAGAAATTTCCGGATACGTATTTTCCATAAAAATGAATACGATTATTCAATTATTCGAATACGCTGACTGTACTTCTGGACGCGAAAATTTTCGTATTTCTAAAAAGAAATTACGGATATAATAGTGAACAATTTGCGGTTACGCGTTGACAAGACCTTATTGACAACGTTTATTCCAATAAGTGTATATCGATCGACACTAGAACAACTCGGGAATAGACATAACAGAAATGAATGCATCCACCTTGTTTCTCAATAGCTACAAAAACGGGACTTTGCAAAACGACCAGGCAAAATGTACGCAATTGATCAATTATACAACTTCATTAAAAAAAGAATAATCGCGATGTTATATTGCAGCGGATTCATGACGTACGAGGATATGACGTTCAACGGTATAGAAAAGTCTCAGCCGAACTCTTCGTTTTTAAAGTTGTTTGTGAAGCATTAACTTAAGGAAAAAAGGAAAATCCAACCTACTGAGAACTGTTCAGCTAAAACCCGAAATAGTGTGTTTCAATCAGCCGTTTGTAGTCGCTATTTCGTAATTACGGCCGTGTTTTTTTTGTTAATGGATCACAACTGCTGTTAAGACGGTTGACGACATCACAGCCCGGGCTCTAGTTTATCATCAGTTTTAGACTAAACATAAGAATAAACATCCATTTCCCCCCTTTTCTTCGCAATTTGTTTCATTTTTTTCTCAATCAGATCTATTTATCCTTTAGTTGTTTTGCTTTCTTTTTTTTTTTTCTTTCCCGCTTCCTTTCTCAGTTTAATATAGTTGCATTTTTTCCTTCTCTGTCTTCACAGTTTCCTTTTTCTTTTCATTTATTCAATTATCTGTGCTACCAGGAAAGGGGATCAACCAAAATAAAACCGGTAAAAACTAACTTTAAAAAAAAGAAATGGAATGCATTCCCCTTACTTTCTCTTTTAACTCAAGGATTTTAGTCGTCAACTTTCATTACATGTAATACATTGCCGAAGTTTCAATTATCCTGGCTTTTGAAAGACGCTCGGATCTACAGAAACGAGAGAAATGCAAGATTTGGAATGACCAATTCACAATTTCACTTTTCTGTCATCTCAATTAAATCTGAGAAAATTGACACTGAGCTTATTCCTTTTCATCAATGGATACAAGTTACTTGCAAAAGCCGATTTTTGAAAAAAAAATTCCATCCAGTCTCGCTGAATCGACTGTCCAAAGACTTGAAGAGTTGAAAATCCGTATAATCATTGATTCCATGTTCCGAGTAGATCCGGCTTTTAGGTTAACATGCATTTAAATTGATCTACAAATAACTTTGAAGTGTAATGGAAGAGATTTGCACTGCCGTTATATACACTTAATTGGCATTATCACTATTATCTTACATCGTTCAACATAATTAAACTCAGAAGTACTTATAAAAACGCTCGTTGGGATATCATAATTATTGGTGGGCAAAGAATACCTTTGGTTTGAAATAAGTGGTGAGCCATATAGAAAAAAACTCGTTCTTGGGCGATTTCCGATGTTAATGAAGTGCGTCATCATCCCATTTTACTCTGGCCACTCCAGCTGAAAGAAAACCTTTCTTACAATGGAAAGTGAAGAAGATCTGTTGTAATAATAGGAGTTAAATATAGCAAATGATTTACCTAGTACGTATATCTTCGAATAAAAGAATAACTTTCATGACTGTTACGCAATTTAGTTTTTGTTTATTCTAAGCATTTGCAATTGGAATCGATTCAAAGTACTATATGTATTAGTTCTGCTTTGTATGAATCGTCTGAGATCTCTTCGTACGGGTACGCTACGTTCGGACGCTTTTTTTGTGTGTGTGTTTTTTTTTATAATTATTTTTCGTTTTTTTTTTTTTTTGTAATTCTTTCCCTTATTTCAGTTTTTCTTGTGTATTTTCTTTTCTTTTCTTTTTTTGTTTCTTTTTCATCGCTTTTTGTTTCTCTCTTTGGAGCATTTTTCTTTCCTTTTATTCATTTTCCCGTTTTGATTCTTGAAGTTTCTTGCTTTCTTTCTCCTTTTCTATTTTTAGCTTTCTTTCGTTTTTTTCTTTATTTCCCAATTCTACGTGAGAGCTTAAAGCCATCAATAGTCTTATGAATTCGTTAGCCCATTTACCAAGCTATCAAATTGAAAGGATACGTAAAGATGTCGGAAAGGCCCGCGGCAATCATTTTTTTCTATCATTATTTTTTTACTGAAATATAACAAGCAAATCGTTTATTGAAGACCAATCACTTGGTCATTGTAAATCAATTATTCTTCAGGTTTTTCTCATTGTGTTATCTACGTTTAGATTCAGGGCTTTCGTTAAAAACTCATGGATGTTGAAGTTCAAATACATATAAAACGCGTTTTTACTTTTTGGCATTTTTTTAGGTTGTTAGTATATAATAAAAGTCTAGAATGATCTAGTAATTGTTGTTAAAATACCATGTCATTAAACAATCATTTCACGATCGATTGTAGCGTATAATTGAAGCACATATCGAAATATATTTACTCAATGCAACAACGTCGAGCGTCAATCTGACAAGTAGAAAACTGAAACAGGGTCATTCGTTCCGACTGTGCGCCGGTACCTCTCAAAGCTAACACGAGAAAGCCATCGTCAGTAATTGTCATAAGATGGCTAGCCGGAATGATCTACCTACATTAAATGACTGATTGTATATTGTTTTCAAGGAAGGAAATCTATTTCTAATGGGTTTAAAAGCAGGTGAACTGTTTTAATGAATCATTTGGATGTCGTTGTATCTCTTGTCTATTGTTGTGATAACTTGTGTTCATTTCAACATGTACGAATTCAGCTTACTAAAACACTTTCATTGATGTATTTAACATTTACTTAATCGAATGATAACTTGCTAGATTTAAAAGTCAGTTGTAGTAGCCTCCTAACTCGTATTTCCTTCTGGTTTTCTAGTCTTTCTGGTCAGTGAGGAAGCGGCATGACCACAGCGGGGTGCCGTGCTATTCAACTGTTCTTTTAATTCCTTTTTTGCAGCTTATTTCCTCACTAAGAGTAAGTTAAAACATTTCAAACATCACTATAGTGAGGCATGAAAATTGATTCATTGTTATTGCAGGTTGTTTATTTCTCTCCACTGCACATTAGGTTCAGTTAAAACTGTTTCGTAAAGTGCATGCAGCGAAATACACTCTCACAACTCAGGATGTTTTTATTTTAGTCAAAGTACATTTATTTCACAACCATCACAACAGACTTAAGATTATCGATGCACTTAAGAAATAAAAGCCTCATCTTAAAATGGCTTTCTTTCCTTGTTTTTGTTTTTCCACCGTTTTGATTACACACAAACAAATATAAACAACGGAACGTTGATTGTGATTGTAATTCACGTCTAATTTCACTTCGATTAAGTAAAACTGCAAATAATAAACATAGAAATAGTTCAGTTGGTAAAAAAGGGCAGAGGTGCGCCTGCTCTTCGCGCATAAAATAAAAACGTCAAACAACACCAACAACCTTTATGGATGTTTGACCAAAAATAAACAAAGTAGAAACGTAATTAAAAAAATTAAAACGATAATGATTATTTATGTCAGGTTTTGACATACCATCGAAAGACTTTGATTTTCTTATCTGTCTAATTCAAAGAAATTACGTATTTTTCTACTTTGAAATCAAGACACATCGTTTAGTAAATCGTTTCCGCATAAATTGCAACTTTTAGCAATTTGTATCTCCTAATTACAAAGTTGTTCTCATCAAGTGTTCAAATATTTTAAAACTACTAAGCTTACATCATTTAGCAAATCATTTAGACATTTAGCGGCATAATTTCCTTAATTCCACGTAATACATATTGACTTGCTGAAAAGCTACAGTCAAAGTTTAATTCGCCAACTATTAAATTCAATTAAATTTTCTGGTAGTCTTATCGTTGTATCAGTTTTTAAGCTTTGTTTCAAAACTGACGCAGTGTTTTGATTTTCACAATAGCGTGCAAACTTTAGACACAATTAGAGCAAGTACAGCCATTAAGAAAAACGTTAACATTTCTAATTAACTTGAACTGATTTGATAGATGTTTTCTAGTTACAAATTATTCCGTTAGACATCGATTACTTTCGACTATACTTATCACCGTTCGTGCATCAGTTTTCGTAGTGTCAATATATAAAAGCGTGCTGCTAAACCATATTTTACTCTATCTGATCAATCAAAAAGTTTACGTAAGATGTTTTATCTCAAGCAAGAAAAAATACATATCTTACCTACGTGCGTGATTTTGTAAAACTGAGACGTAATTAAAAAGACAAAAAATAGCCATTTTTGAATGATGGATAGAAGGGATCGATTTGTTCCTTTCAAAGTAAATCTATCAAACTAAGTTGGATAAAGTTTAGGTTTCACAATACGTTATAAGTAAAAAAAATAATCGATTTTATTTTGAAATATATTTTTGACTTATTTCAACATTTGAAAACATTCTTAGGCTGGTTTTCAACTGACCAGTTATGATTTGAATTAATGCTAAAAATAGTTTTCTTTGTATCCTTGTCCTTCAGATTTCTCTTCTTCTTCCTACGTCTTTATAAGCTCTTCTCCTTCCTCCTTGTCGTCCTTTTCGTCTTTTTCTTGATCTCCTTCTTCTTATCGTTCTTCTTCCTTTTTAGTTCTTCCTCCTCTTCCTCTATTTTGATCAGTTGGGTAATCACGGCCTTTTTTGCATGTTGCTATGCTCAGAACTATTCTCACTTCCAGACCGTCGACCACCGGTCCACATCTTCAGTTGTGTTCAAAAATCCTGAGCATCTGATCGTTGAGAATTGTCTCAAAAAGCTCAACTAGAAAAAAAATACGTCGTTAAACCAAAAACTTCTTCAACTTTTATATATTTACTTCAGTTTTTCAAAAGAATCACCATCCCTATGATTCCTGCCTTCCTTCTCTTGCAGGTAACTGAAGAATTTTTCCTGTTTACCCTAGAAAATTCTCCTTTTTCCCCTTCAGTTGTTAAAACGAGGTAATGCCGTCATATTCATTCATAATTATTTCCAAATCTGCGCGCTTTTGGTAACTTGTTTCATGAGTAAATGACAACTAATTTACTTATCAACGACTGATTTTGAATTTGTTTGACAACAACTCATTCAAACAGCCTATTATTTCACTCTATTTATTAAGATCCATTGCTTTGATACTTTCGCTTTGTTTCTTGATACACAAAATTACCTAAAAAATATCGTTGACTTAACACAATTAAAAACAAAACTTCAAGATAAAAGCGCCGACGTTTTTAAAGATTTAGATACGTTTGAAGAAATACCGGAATAGATCTGATAGAGCAGTTACCGAAATATTGAAGCGTCAATTTAGTTTAGTGCACAAATTTGGCTACAAACTAAAGACTAAAAAGTTATTTTAATTGGCCTTTACCACTAACTTGCTTAAGTGTCAATGTAATTGTTTTTAGTTTAACTAATCATTTAGCATGTTCAAATGATTTAAAATTGTACATCCTTTAAGTATATTTTGGTTAAGTTGTGAGTCATTCCGCTTGAATTGACCGCATATCAATAAAGCAATCTTTGATGAGGGTACAGAGTTATCATTTCACACATCGCGTTATCGATCGCGCTGAACTAAAAACACAAAACATGAAATGTTCTTGGCTGGAATTAAAGTGCGAAAAACGAACCGAACAAAAACCCATGAGTGGTTGCATGCCGTGAAGTGCTCATTGTTTACATATTCATATTGATATTATATGACAATAAACGATAATTCTATTGAGGCACACCTTTCAGGTGATAGTATTGTATCGTATATGAACTGTTTAAATCTTCACACCACTTACTTAATTCATCTTGTTCATTATATTTGCCGTCATTTTATATCGCTCGTTCAAAGTGTGTTTCTAAGAGAGTGTTGTTTGTCTTGTCTTTTGTTCAATCAAGAAACGTGACGGTGGTAGAGGTTTGCCGAAGACATCGTTTAAACTATGTAGCTTTTAATGTGCCGAAAATGCGCTTGGCTGAAATACCACGGACTATGCACAATTATAATGTAAACAAAAGATCGATGTTTCAGTGGTTGCACAAACAAATGATTTGTTTGGTTGTCATCGTCAATACTAGCAAGCATAATGACAGAGGTTACGAGTTTAAATCATTGTCACAAACCCACAAATATTTTAAATACACTTTTTATTCGAAAGCCCAAACTTGTTTGGCCAAAAAATGATCATTATAAAGTATTTAGACTTATCAGCAATTAAAGCCATCATCAATATTTGGTTATACTTTGTTGATTCTCAATTCAGTAATGTCAGTGATGATCATTTCTAAAATCTACTTCTTTATTGAAAACAAACTGCTTTTATCTATTTCCTCTTCTTTTTGTCTCCGAAAAGTTGAAGACAAAAAAGAATGGGAAAATATTCGTTAGATTGTGACAAGAACTGCTCAGCAATTCGTACTAATTGTTATTGGTATTTCGTAAATGTTGAATAACTATCAAAAGCTCCGCTAAATTGCTCGAAAAGACGACATTTCCGCTTGAGTCTTATATTTGAAAACTCATTACATGTTGATGGCTTCTGGCTTATTCAACCAATACGATAGGAAAAATGAGAAAATCTTCACTTTAACCCCTGAAGGAATTATCCTCAAGCTTGAGTTGTCAAGAACAAATGAACGAATTAGGGATTACCCCGAGTATTATTAAGATGTTGATACACAATCAAAATTGTGTTTTACGTATATGTCTACCTGTCAGAAACTGAGTGAAAATATCACAAGTTAATGATATAGCATGTCATTTTACACTGTGTCTACATAGGTTTGTGATCATAAGATCATGATTGGTTAGCGATCCACATGCCGGTCGGTGTTTAACTTATTGGAACGCATATAGAATCTAATGAATACTAAGTTCACTAGTTAATTAATTATTATAGAGTCGATGGTATAATAATAGTTTTAAAGGTAAATTAACGCAATTTAACGTCCGAAAGAGCCCAAAGGACTTAAATGGTCCATTGATGCCCTGACCAGCTGCTCCATCTGGTCAAAATGGACCAATCAATATACAGAAACAGCTGACATGTAAGCCAATCAGAGATCAAAGATCGTGTTAAACATGGCTAGAACGTTAAGTCAACAATATCTTTAATGTATCTGTTTTTATTTCACACTGTTGGATTTAAAAAAAGATAGTTTGTGATATGCTTATACAAAAATATCAAATTAGCATTAGAAGAGATGCAAAACCAAAAAAGAAAAACATCTACAGACAGCGGTACGCTGGCTTTAATTTAGACTCCCTCGCCCTTTTTCAACGAAACGTGCTCAACTATCCTCACCTTCTAATATATCCGAAGAACGATATCGCAAACTGTTTGATGTTAGGTGTTAAGAATTGCTAAATAGTTAGGCGATATGATTTTAACAGCGGCATGGTAGAAAGGGATGCTCCAACTTTTTGCTTTTGTCATGTCCAGTTGGCCCAATGGTAACCAACCAATCAACAGGGGCCGGAAAATGCCCAACTAATAACACTTGGTCTTAAGATACATAGCAGAGGCTAACAAATGACAGCTATTGTTATATAATGAACCAACACGATCACCATAGATAAACGCCACTTGACAGGCATATAAACAGGCCGTCGACCGTTTTCTAACTCATTCTCTGAGTGCGTCCCACCCAAGTACTGAACAACATTCTTCTTAAGCCAATGGTCAAGAAACCTTCAGACATGCAAAGCCCATCGTTTATGGTGGATTCGCTTATTTCAAAGAAATCTATCAACGATGTCAGCTCACCAGACATCGAGAAGGCAGAGACAGATGCCGAAAACAGAAAATCAGCGTTTTCTACACAGCTAGCGAAGAGGGAATACCACACTTCAGTTTGTAACTGTCAGCCATGCCAACAGCCTTTAGCTGGTTTTACTGCGATCAGCCAAGTTGCAAGCCCACCACGATTCATGTCATTGCAATCAATGGCTGGAGTTAGCATCCCAACGCCCGTTTACCTGCCAAAGAGTGAGTTGCTCATCAATAACTTTATACTTTCCTATTTATATAAAACGATTGTCTTGTCCGTCAAATTTTTTCAAGTTATTTCAACATCAATGTAAATGAGATTCGTGAAGTATCATTCTATAGTTCAGTAGTAATGAGAATTGTTGAGCGAAAATAGACTCTTTTCTCTTCCGCTTTTAACAGATTTTGTTGTCAACCATTTTGATCTTACATTGGAATTGTGAAAAGCTCAAACCCGCAGCCTTTAATGATTTTGAGGAGCTGACATCGTCTTTCCTTTATATCGGAGTATAAATTTTGCTATCCAAAAAGACTTTGTTGTCGTAAATGACATTGCCTACTTTTTCAGAAATCAAATAGGGACATTTTTGGAAAATTTTGGAAATAAAACTACAGTTTTTCTTGAAAAATACCTTTTTTGCGGCATGAATCAAATTGCTTTGAAATGATTTTTGAATTGTTTCTTGTTGAATTTAGACAATCAAATTAGGAAGCTTATTTAATGTGTGTAGGTCTATGAAGGGCTGATAATATTCTTTTTTAATGACTCTTGATTAACAAGTTAAGCTTTAGATATCAAAGTAGCATTTTAAGGCAAAATGAGTATAATTGCATTAACACTCTAACAAACTGTTTTGGGTGTTCAACTTTCATTTTTTATTTCTAAAGCCCGTCTCGAAGAGAATATTTATTTTAACTGCGTTTTAACAAACATACTGTTTGGTATTTTACTTTGCCTTTTTTCCGATATATGTCCTCTATACGATTGTGAATTCTCTAAAAGAATTTGATTTTGTTAATTTTGGTTTAACTAATGCCAGTGTTTTTCCTTTAAAAAATATTGAGCTTGAGAATTGCGATGACGTCTACAACTTTGTAATTTCGACTTTTCTGAAAACGATTCGCTTGTTTTTGTAATAGATTTCGATTCTAAGTGTCTCTTGCTTTTCGAGAAGGCCGCTTATGAAAAATTATGTTTATATTGCCATTTGGCTAGAGTGTAGTTTCTAATCACCCTCCCGGTCACTCCTCACAAAAGCTTCTTGTGGAAATATCACTTCGAAATCGCTCATCAATTAATTGTTTGTTTGATTTGTTTATTTGTTTGTATGTAATTGGCAAATTTATCATAAAAGTTAAACTTACGGTTACAGAAATAGGTCAAATAGTGATGGTATTTAATTTGGTTGAATTGGAATAAAAGATTTGTGTACTTTCAGCGAGTAAAAGATTCGCTCAAAATATTAATAAATCAACCCAAAGGAGGGAGGCAAAACGGGTCTTATCTGCTTTCATCTTCAATTTAACTTAAGCATATTGAGATAATTATGAAGAAATTATCTTAAAATGAATTCTTATCACCATTTGTATCGTCTTAGATTAACTGTTATAACGATAAAAAAAAATCATAAAAAATATGATGAAAAGGAAATCAGAAAAGGTTTTCGGTTGTTGTTTGGAATCCGAAGGCCACTAATCGTCACGCTTAGGTTATTGTTTGTTTCCATTGATCGAAACGTGACTTTCATTTACTTGTAGTCTTGGAGGTGTTAACAATTTAAAATGCAATTGTAAAACATTCTAGATGTGTATTGTATCTATTATTATCCACAAAATTCAAAAATACAACTTTAAGTATCAATTTTGCACACGAAAACTATTTCGCTTTTTTTAGTCAGCAAGTTAACAAGAAAGCCTGTCATAAAGATGGTTATTTTCTGGAGAAAGTTCACTTGTACTATATTGTTTAACCTAGTTTGAGTGGAGTGATTTGACATAAAAAGATACAACAATATGTTTGTTTTAGGCCTTAAGCAGTATCTAATTAGGCAAGTTATATCTAGCTGGGGTTTTTGTGTAATGAAAAACCAGAACAGCGTAATTTAAATCCTGTTTCCGTTTCAATTGATTGTGAATTGTTGAACAAGGACATTCATACTTGTAAACCATTGGTTAAAAGCCAATTCAATAAAACACTCAACAAAAACTTGTCGTACAGTTTAAAATGCTGGTCATATTGAAACTGTCAAAAACGGAATTAAAGATACATAATTCATAGTTTAAACAAAATTTTGTTTATCTGGAGGTTTTGTAAAATGGTTTGAATAAGCAAAACCTCGATTTTATTTTCCTTTTTTCGACATCTTCCCTGGTATTGTATGCGTGTGACTTTGAACACAAACTACCAAATGTCGGACCGCCTAATTTCTTCATCTTTCGCTGGTTTTTCTTTTAATGAGCTCATTAATATTTTTTCTTCTGTTAGGTCCACAAAGAAGGAAAAGGAAAGAAAACAAACCTAGAAGACAAAGAACCACATTTACAAGCGAACAAACTTTGAAACTTGAGCTAGAATTCCATCAAAATGAATATATTACTCGATCAAGAAGGTTTGAACTGGCAGCTTGCCTGAGCCTCACAGAAACTCAAGTTAAAATTTGGTTTCAAAACCGACGCGCGAAAGACAAGCGACTGGAAAAAGCACAAATGGAGCAACAAGTTCGTCTTGCTAGTTATACCAATACCATGGCCTACCCAGGAACGTATTTGAACTATTACTCGCCACATTATTTCAAAAACAGTCCGCAAGCCATCCACTCTCCTGTCTCTTCAATGAGTCAAAGAATTGCATCTTAGTTTGAGTTAATTTTTGTATGAATCAAATAGACAAATTGGACTTTTTTAAACCAAACAACAGACAAACGAAAATCTGTAAATATTCAACTTATATACATCCAAAGTATGAAGATAACTCAGACATCAGTTTAACGTACAGCAAGCAACTAAAAAATATCTTTTGCTTGTTTGGCGTCAACATCACTCTTTACTATGTAAATATGTTTTATTGTAAAATAGAAAACTCGGTATATTAAACGATCAATTCAGAATCACTTATGTACAATATTGGAGGATATAGGTTAGAACATTTTATATTAATAAAATCAAAGAAAAAGTAACTTGTGTCTGATCGATGTTGCATTGGGAGATGCCATCAGAGAGGAAAAACTACGGAAATCTGCCACACATGAAATATTAAATTCGATTCTGATGATTTCTTAATGAACTTAAGACGTACGATTTTGATGTTAGAGTTGATCTAATTAATCAATATTTGCTAATTTGCTCAATATTAATTTTTAAATGAAATCTTTTTTTGAGAAAAAAATAATAATAATACATGATCATGCTACACCTTGAAGAAGACACGAACTTTGACAGGTCTTTGTACTCCACACTCATTTTTCTCTGAAATTTCCCAAAAATTGAATAACTAGAAAATGATAGGGCAGTCTCTTTCAATCAAAGTAAGCTTTAGTTTAACTTTGTTGTGTTGAGGCTTGAAATGGAAAGAAGGGCTCGAGATAATGTTAAGGATTTTGTAAAATCACCAAAAATGCTTATTATTTTCTTATTCGGCCCCGCCAACGTAAACAAGGACTGAACTAATAAAGATCCCATAAAAAACTCATAATGATAAACAGTTTCGCCATGAATGGTTACACATTGTCATTAGTATTGACAGTAAACTTGAAAGTGAAGCTTTTTCGTACACATTTTACACATTTTTTTCTTAAGTTCAGACAATTTTGACTGTTAAAACGTTTGCAGCGAGGATTTTACCGGAGGATTTTAGTGGGAGCGCAAATTCAAGGAAAGTTGGGTGAAATGTATCGACGTTTTTGTGTGTAATTTAGATTATAATTGCACAATAATGATGTTGTTGATGTTGGTTTTGAAGTGAGAGGTTTACAAAAGTGTGATTCTTTTTTCTAAGGGTATAAAGCAAGTAAAAAGGCCAAACAACCACGGGGGATGACCTCCAGTGATGGAGCGCTACAAGGGATGTGCTTTCGTTTGCCGCTCTTTTCTCTAACACAAAAAGATGAACACTTTTCATTTCAACAATTTCATTTGAACTATAAACACAAAAAACAGTGACATCCCATTTTGAATAAAAACACACGTAAACACACGTAAACACACGTTGATTTTAACAATTCCATTTTCATTGAATGAATACACAAAAACTCCCATCCCATTTCATATACAAAAACGTAAAACACCCACCCCTAGTTTTTAAATCCCATTGTAATAAAAGCACATTGAAACAAAAACAAAAAAAGATATCTATTTTGACCAATTCCATTTCTTAACAATCTTTTGGGACGTAATAACTCGCCTTTCATTTCCAATACCATTCTATAAGCATAAATGGAGGTGTATTTTAGCTCGCTTACAAATTAACCCAAACTTACACAAAGAACATTCAATACCGCGGTTAATAACAGGAAAAAATCTAATATCCTTTAATTATTCGCTAATCTGGTCAAATTAAAATATCGAAACTTTCATAGCAATGACGAGGATGCGTCTGTAATAAACTGTCGTTTTTACAGCCGATTGTATTCTAAATAAGCCCGAAAAAACATCTGCAAACTAACATGAAAGATTGACCTGATTTGGTCTTAAACAACCCTCAGGGTTTGTATTTGAGTATAATGCCCAATTACTAACACAGCGAATACAACAGAGAAGTAAATCATCTATCAGGAGGGGAATAAACTTCATATCAAATAGTTGGGCTGTCTGTTTTTGAACTTTTTCATTGTACTTTCCTGTTCGTCGTACGAGTAATACGAAAAGGTCTTTACTTTCTTACTGACTCTGTTGTTCATTTTGGTTCTCGACTTTCCGGTTTTCGTGAGGTTGGTGAACGATTTCCTCATTTTGAAATCATTTCTATGATTGATTTTTATCTTTTTTGTTAAGATAACACCGGCTGAACTTGAAAATATTCATCGAGCGACTTAACTATTATCAGATCAAGATACTCGCCAAGGCATATACAGGGAGGGCTGCAAATTAAGATTTTTATGAGTGTTGAATATTCCAACAGATCAAAGTAATATAGTTTAGTGTTCTCTCACAAACCATCTGGAACACTTGTTATTCGTTATGAGAATTGTAATTAGCTAGAAAACAATGACAAAGCGCTTGGGGGCTAGAAAGGAATTGATACATTATAGTAAAGGAAAACGTCTTCTTTAGAAAATACGGTTGAAAGATTCGGTGGTTCCTTACAATAATGTTAGAGTCGGCATTTGAAATCTAGCCTGAAAACAATGACAACAACACAATTAGGTTTTATGGGGGAGATCTTAGAGGTGGCTGACCATCGAAATAAGAAACTAATTTTGTTACATATTTTTATAGTGACCTAGCTGAGCAATTCAATCACAACCAGCCGATAATTTGTTTTAGATTGTTATGAAAACAAGTCTGGAAGTGCAATATTGGTGTTTATGGATAGGAGATTAGAATAACAAGTGCAGACAGGTTAACAACCTTTTTTGATTTAACCATTTTACGAAGCAATTATACTTTAACTTTCTCGCCACGATTAATTGAATCATTCTAAGAAATTAACTATAGACCTGCAAATACTCGTTTGTCGATAAGCCGATGTAAAATCTTTTCATAAGGTTCAGTATATATATAGCTTGATTATATCGCGGGGAAATGCGTTGGTTTATTTTAGAAGAAAAAAAACTAATTATAAATGATGTGTTAACAAGTTTTTCAAGCGGAACAAAAAAAACATATAAAAATTGCGACCAAAATTTATACAGACAAAAAAAAATCAATAAAATTAAGAGAGTGTATAATAAAATGCCGAATAAATATCTTTTTGTTTCAATTAAGGAAACTGTTTGGTAAATTGAGCACGATTCGAGTCAAATTCATTTAGTTTGCTTTTAAGATGCAACTACACGAACTTTACTCTTACTTTCTTGCCTACTTATCCAAGCTTATCCTTTTCCCTGATCGATACTCTGGTTTCCAAGGATAGCGGCCCCGAGGTACTCCTATATTGGCATAATAGGACTAGTGGTCACCGTACTCTGTAGAGATAGAAAACTGGGATGGTAGGTTGACGAGAGAAACAGTTGTAGATGTTTTAGCGGTGTTTTTGAACGGTATTGGTTCCAAGCAGAAACTCATAAAAGGATTGAAACGTGTAGCGACAGCCATTTCTTTCGTTCCACGCTCCAAGATATTCGATTTTTTCATTGAAAAGCCATTCTCAATCATAGCTTTTGTGCTTCCAAAACCTTACAAACTAAATAAACAACACATTAAAATGCAGAAACGAAAATTTCTTCTTTAAAACCCATTAAATTTAGCAATATATTTGATTTGAAGCATTGGCGGCCATTTTGAGTGAGCCGAACTCTGATTATCAAATACTGACCAAATATGGTGTCAAAATTATGTTAATTAGTCTGAATATTTCGGAGCATGAAACCGTACTACATGTACATGTCACTTTTTTTTTTTTTTTTTGAATATGTTTACTTCATTTGATCTTTAGCGTGCTTTTCCACTAACTCCCCCTGGAAGGTTTTCAAACACATGCAAACAAAAAAATATCCTAAAAATTTAAGAATGAACCACATCTTAAATGCTATTTTCTCCGTCTGACAAAGTTGATTTCAAGATTAGAAACATCGACGCAACCCAATATAGGTGATTTGATTGCATCAGTCTTTTATTAACCAATCGTTATCATCCAGTACATTCAAAAGTGTAATGGAAGTCGGCGTTGGAGAAGAAATAACAGTAAATTTCAAAATTAAGGATAAAATTATTTCCAATTGCTATTCGCGGGTCAAACGTTTCCAGTTATGAGTTCTTACATATAAGGAGAAAATTAAACCTAGAAACTCTTCAGTTTTGATGACCGATATTTTGTAAGAAAATCATTGTTCAGGGCTTTTTTTGAACAAACTTTCCAATATAATTTTCTCGACCATCAACTTTAAGGTGTAACACTCTAATCACAATACAATGCATTCACTTTATCAAAATCACAAAAACGCTCAAAATTACCATTCATGAGACCTTAGTGATCATTTACCATAATCTTAATTAAGTGCTTTATTTTATTTAAAAACTGATAACTAGAAACATTTATTATGAAAACAGTGAAATGACTGAATGGCTGAATAGATAATCATTTTTTAACGTGCTTAAACACAACAAAGATTATCGTTAAGATCAGCGCTAACGATTTGAGTAAACCCGTCGGAAATGGGCTACCAGAGTACATGTCTACCAGTAGATGGATAAGAATAAAAAAAATGAGGAACTCTACAAGCACTTATTTAAAATAGCCCTCACATGCGGCTTTGACGCTTTCACAACCTATTGCGGGCTCAAGAAATGGCTCGACTGATGGCTCTCAGGCGCATTAGAACAACTGATAAGCAGACCGTCCAATCTTGTACCCAGAATGCATTCTGGGTTTACGAGATTGCACGAGTTCAACAAAAAATCAAAATCAAATAATCTCTTTTACTATGACGTCACATCAAATTAATCTATTGTTGAAACGCAAAGAATTCATGTCATGATCATCGAAGAGTGTGAATTCTATGCAAATTGACAGATAATTACTCTAGACAGCCTCTTAAGGTAGTTCGGGATCCACACTTCCCGCCGATATAATTTTTTAAAACTTTTTCTACATAAGGACTGACACATATGAAAAACAAAAATGAAATAAAAAATAGGGATCACCGCGCTTGTTTTGGAACTGTGGGGGGTGGTAAAAGGCCCATTTTTGTCCCATTTCAACTAAATGAAGTAACATCAAATTTGTTGAAAGTTATATTCTTGCGAACAAATTTGAAAGTTTTTTACAAATCTGCTATAAGATTCTGACAAAATGCTCCCGTCGCTATAGCTCTCATGAATTTATTCCTTGGAGAAGACATCGACTGAGATATTTTACGGAGATTTAAAAGAAGAGCTTCATTAAATTTTTGTACACTTTACCACAAAAAAGTCAAAATTACAATGTTTTGGTCTCGAAGACCATGTATTTTTTATTTCAAAATTTCAAAGCTAGGTTTATTCCAAATACAAAAATGGAAAAATAATCGAGTGTCACCGTGCTAATTTTAGAGCTATAAGCAGAAAACGCGCGGAAAATAAAATGGTTTCAATGTTTTGGACGCGCGGGAATGGGCACTAGCTGCTTTTGAGGTACGTATGCAATGATATGATATTATTTTTTAACAAAAAGTTCAAGAATGACCATATTTTGGCTCTACAACAAAATGTCTTTTTAACTGCACGAGAAATTTTATTTGATTTCACATGCGCGAGCAGGATGCGCAGTAGCAAGGGTCCCGAACTACCTTAATCCATGAAGAGAAGTGGATTGTACACAAAATCATAACTGAAAGCAAGGCCATTTTAGATATGGATAATTTTCTTTCCATAAATTTGGCGAATCTTACGAACGAAGCAGTGACGTTACCACGACACAAGCGAACTAAATATGAATCCTGATCGCAATAGGCGCTCTGCATTATGGCGTAACTTTTACTACGACTACCAGCATTTTTTGCAAATCCTCTTTCATATCAAAATTCGTAATCCTTTTGAAGATTAATAAAACAATCAAAAGCAATTGTGTTACAAAAAAAGTGGGCAAAGCATTCTGGTAGCTCATGTAACCATTGACATCCTCATGGAAATCGCCAATTTCTACATCAATTAGACCCCAAAACTAGAAACCACAAGTATAAGAAAGTCATTGGCGGACCAAACTGGTGATCTCTTAAAAATTAGACTCATGAAGTTTATCAACTGAAGTTGCTTGAATGCATCATTTTCGAGTAAGCGAGGATCAGATGTTTATTTTTTGCAACTTTGTGCTTTGAACAAGTATTGTAGAATGGTTCTCATAACCCTGTGAAACAGCTAATGCATCATTTACTATAATAAGGACCTTAAGCTTGAAAACGACGTTTTGTCAAAACGTGTTCACGGCTGACAACAACTATTGAAAATACAATTACCACCTCAAAGGAAAACTCAGGGCACATGTGCGTGAACGAAGTTTATAGCAACTCGTCGTCGCCTTCGCCTCTCGTCTTCATGCTGAAGGTCCTTATTAACTATAACTATAACAACAAAAGGAAAACAATGCAATACGTTGTGCGTCCTTTAGTAACTGTTTCACGCGAGTTTATGAGGATCACCCCATTGTAACATATTGTAGTGTATGCGTAATATTATCAAAAACAATGTAAATTAACGCTCCCAAATCGTTCAACTAAACCAATGCTCAACTGAACAACAACGCATGTCTAGCAATGCCACTATTTGAACTGGACAAAATATACAGTTGTTTAAAAATGTGTGAATTAAATATCCAAAACAACGCAGGTTTAGCTTAATTTTGTTTATTTCAGAATAACACGGTATTTTTGGAGACGTGTGACCTCCCAAAAGGCACAGCGCCATCAACTTGTTATGGACTACCGTACCATGTTTTAAATTTTCAAGTGCGCTTGTGCAAGATTTTATGTTAGATTTTACATTGTCAAATCTCCACCCAACTAGAAGTGGAGCATTAGTCTTAATATATTAAAACAATCACGTGATGTGTCCACATATTAAAAGTGTGCATGTCCAATATTCATGTATTTTCAGTTTCCATTATTGACTAGTTCATCTGTGTGATCACAATCGGGTTTTAACATGTGCGCATGCTTAAAAAGCTTTTCTTATTATTAGAGCTTCAGCAAAAGTTATCCCACATGGTGCACAGCACCATCTTATACTGCAACAACAGTGCCTTTTCTAGTTTTAAAAGTTCCAGTAAGGTACAAACACTGAAAGTGTGCAACAGTTGTCACTATTTAAGCCTAGTTTCCATATAATCGAGAACGATCGAGAACGGCCGCAAGCGAGTAGAACAACTGATAAGCAGACCGTCCAATCTTGTACCCAGAATACATTCTGTGGTTTACGAGATTGCACGAGTTCAACAACAAAAGCAAAATCAAATAGCCCTAGCTTTTACTATGACGTCACATCAAATTTACCGTAGAGTGTGAATTTTATTTTAAATTGACAGAGAATTACTCTAATCCAGAAGAGAATGGAGAATTTTCTTTTCATAGACCTGGCGTATCTTACGTAAGAAGCAGTGACGTTATCACGGATCGAAAACAATTTCGATTATAGGGAAACAAACATTATTCGGTCCTACGACCATTTTCGATCCATACATGATCGCAATCGAAATTGTTCAAAAACGCTCGTGGGATCGAAAAACTTTGGTTTCCCCAAAATCGAAATTTGTTTTCGATCGTTTGCGACCGTTCTCGATGGTTTGCGATTATATGGAAACCAGGCTTTAGTGGTAAATAGCGCTAATTAAACAAAAGAAAACAATAAAATTAGCATAAAATAGCACAATTTAGTGGTATTTATGTTGCACACTTTTAGTGAGTGCACTCTATAATGTAAGTAAAAATAAGATATTGCCAATAAAATCAATTGTTCTTAATGTTTGAAAGGCTTAACTCTTTGTGCAGGAAAACGGAATGAAAAAAAAAAAAACAACAAACAAAAAAAAACATCGTCAAAGCACCTCACTGAGCTGGGCCGTTTGTCCAGCATGGCCCAATAAACATGCAGCCTAAATTGTTCCATCCATTGGCATAGTCTTTAAATAAAAGTACTAAACTGGTTTCAGTACAAAAGATGAAGGTCTTCCCGCAAGGAATTGAGTATTGCCTGGTATAAAATGTTTTAAGTGTTGACGTCTAAAAAGTTCAGTTGACGATATCTTCGTCAAAGGTAAAATTTCGTCATTTGATGTAAAAATCCGCATGTCGATGTGCTGATAAAAGTTAGATATGTTGTAAGTTTTTAAAAGTGTGCGCATGATCAAACCACTTCTGTTCAATCGTAGATATTCTCGCGCATGAAGTAAAACGTCGTATTTGTAGAAAATTGTTAGCAACTTTACAAGCTTGCATGATCCTTTGTAATGTCTCTATTATCATCTATTGTTGCACCAATTAAATAGCCAGACGAGTAGCGTAGTTTTCGTTTTCGTCTTTTGATCGAATCCACGTCCATCTTGTATTTATCCTCCAATCGAGCACGTGACCGATCGCTTCTGCGCCGTGAAGGATCTGAGGTCAGCGGTTCTCTCACACTGTCTGTGTATATTGGCGTCTGATAAAAAAGGAAATCAAAAGATGAAAGTAATCACAGAACTAGTGATGGCTGAGCACGTACATTTACACAGGTAGATGTTTTTCAAGCCAATAAAGCTATTTGGAATATCTCAATGGGCATTTCCATTTAAGCTTCGTACAAGGCCGGGTTGAAGGGGAATGTTAAAAAAAAATACCCCGAAAAGATACCGGACGTTTTTCAAAAGGGCCCGAAAAGATACCAAAATTATGATTTTCAGTTCTATGAATGCGGGATGGGCTAGTTTCTTTTTCAACCCCTAAAGATACCAAAAAGTGAGGATTTGGCAAAGCTCATATTTTAATGCCTAAAAGAGACTAAAATCGCTTATTTGTACATATACCACTAAAAGATACGACCGGGTCAAAATTTTACATCATAACTTACCGATTTTTCATCACCCTTTAAGCTATAATCACTATTAATAGTACTCGTTTCGTCATCTCTATAATCTCTCAATAATGGTGCTCTTTCTGGTATCTGAGCTAGCTTAGCCTGGTCAGTCAGTCCATCGGCGCCACGTGGTGAACCAGATCTATAAATACGTTCATGATCGCGTCCGTCATTGAACGCTAATGGTTCAGGGTATTCAGCTCCATCAGGCTGTCTATCGCTAGACTTAGGCGAGTAATCAAACTGACCTCGTCTTGCTGGAAATGTTTGAAGCTGAATGACTTCACTGTTTGGAAAACTTGGCGTGTATGGTAATGGTTGGTTTTCTACTTTTCTGTAAATATAGAATGCATGAATAAGCAGGAGACTTAAAAATTGATGAAGAGAAGAAACGAAATAAAAAGATCGGAAACAACACGGACAAAGAGATGAAGACGAAGAAGGACTAATTATTAGAAAAGAACTATAAATCCAAATATGACGAATAACTGAATAAACAAATCAGAAACAAACAAACAAACATACAAACAAAGAAACGAACAAAACAATACAATTAATACAATCAATACAATTGTAGTGTATGCTACCTTCTGTATGATTCATCTAATTGTCCAGGTGTTTCTACAATCGGAGGTGGATAGTCGGCGTACGACTCGCTGACTTCTTGTGCTGATCCAATACGAGACAGTCTTTTAGATGAACCACGAAGATCTTGAGTAGATTCTTTAGTTGATGGTCGTGTTACTGTGTATGTCTTACCATCTGGAGCATTGGCTGCACCGTAATACTAACAAAACAAAAAAATAATAATAATAAAATAGAGTCGTTTTCGTATGAGTGGGAATCAGTATTATATCGTAACAGCAATTTTTTAGAAAACATTCGTATTATCTACTGTATTGTAGCGGTATCGTAACGTTTAGATGGTACTGGTTCTCAGTAGATAGGAATGTCCCGCATAATGAAAAAGGTAGCCGTAAGAAGTGGTAAAAAACTGACTAATGGGGGGGGGGGGGGGGGGAGATTGAGTTGGTAATTCTAAAATAAATAAACCACTTATTTTGCACACTATAGAGTTTAGGAAGTTACGGCTTTTACACAGCTATTTTAAAAATACTTTGTCATCGACTAAGAGTTATCCCGGCACCACTAAAAACTATGGAAGTATTGTTCTCGCTCCATGCCCAGCCGAGTAAACTTAGTGTCGTCATGAGTCACACAATCCGTCACAAAATGTTTCTAATGGACATACATTTTTTTGGCTAACCTGCACTGTATCCGTTGTACTGTAGTAATTGCGTTTCTCTTTGTGTTCTTTTTGTTGGATTTTCTTGATTTGATAAATAAACGAAAAGTTCTTGATCTGAAAGTAAAACCACCATTTAATATCGTTATTTTTGAGTCAAACATTATCACAAAGAGAAAGTTAAGCATGACTTTAACTATGGAAAAGACACTATTATTATTATCATTATTACTAGTAGCACTCATGCTAATATCACTGTGTGTTGTTATTGTTACTATTGTTATCGTTGTTCTTATTGTTACAATTATGATGTTTTAAACTTGATATTTTTATATATAGTTATATTTAATTTATCTTTTATCATATTATTTATCATATATATGTAAAGATTAATTATTGTTCTTTTTAGTTATCAGTCTGATTTAAAAACTTTTGCTTTTTTGTGCTACAATTTATTTTTCTTGGAGATTCAAGTAGAAAACTATCTAGGTTTTAGTGAGGTTTGCAAATGAAAACTAGCAAAAATTTACATTATTATCACTATTGTTGTTGTTGATGTTGTTGCTGGTGATGTTCTGGTTGTTGTTGAGTTGTTGTTGTTGTCATTGTTGTTGATAACATCATTGGTTATTGTCATTATTGCGTTTTGTCACTCGAAATATGATACAAATATATCAAAACGATTCTCAGTACAGGAAATTTGAATTTGTTTTCTTTTGTGCAGGATATATTTTCCCGTGTGATGGTTGTGCAGGATATTTTCTTCCTCCCTGCCCGATATTTTTTATTGGCACACCTGCCGTGCACGACATTTTTTGGTATTTGCCCAACCCTCCCCGAATATCTAATGGTCCGTCCCTTATTATTTTTTCATTATCATTGTTTTTGTTATTGTCTTTGAAGTGCTTCATTGACTGTAAATGTTTTTTTTACCTCTTTATCCAGTAAACCAAACAGCAGTAGTATAATTGCCTGCAAAAATAATAATAAATTAGCTAATCGTTTGGCTTTGAAAATATGATTTTGACACTTTGAGTATGAACATGTTACATATATGATACATAAACACAAAGTAACGATGCTGTATGGCAAATAACACTTCACACTTAATGAAATGGTAGCGTGGCCGAGTGGTCTAAGGCGCTGGTTTTAGGCACCAGTCTCGAAAGAGGCGTGGGTTCGAATCCCACCGCTGCCAAAGGACATTTTTCTTCTTCACATTCATATACAGTTTGCCCGATACATTTTTTATTTTACAAAAAGGAAAAGTTTGAACAAAAAATTCGAAAAAAAAAAATTAACAATTTTTTTACCTGTAATACACAGGAGCCTGCAAACACATACTCCCATAATTTTTCTTGGTGATGTCTTACATAGATTGCAGCGGCTACCCACGTACAGGCTATAGCTATTCCAAGTAGCATGGCCATTGCTAGAGATATGCTAAAACACAAATAGATAGTGAAATGAGTAGACAAGCAGACAGAGGGACAGACAGACGGAACGAATGGAAAGATATAGAAGTTCCAACAGCTCCAAGTACATGGTCATTGCTGCAATTACGCTAAAATACAAACAAACAAACAAACAAACAAACAAACAAACAAACAAACAAACAAACAAACAAACAAACAAACAAACAAACAAACAAACAGACAAACAAACAAACAAACAAACAAACAAACAAACAAACAAACAAACAAACAAACAACAAACAAACAAACAAACAAACAAGCAAACAAACACAAACAAATAAGCAGATACACAGAGAAGATATAGTGAGTCCAAGTTAATGGCATCGCTTTGCATCGCTTACAAATAGATAGTAAACTGACAAACAAACAACTGACAACCAGATAAGCTCACAGACAGATGGAACAAATGAAGAAGAGAAGATATAGCTTGTCTAAGTAGTTATGCTAAAAATAGTAAAACAGAACCCAGATGGACATAAATAGTCAGGTGGCGATCAAACAGACGGACAGAATCAATGAAAGAATCAACTTTTTCTGAAAACTTATTAAGATGTTCTAATGCATATAAAAAAGAGCACATCGATTGATTATTAATTATTTTAAAATATTAAAATTGATTTTAGAATCTATATCAAGATTAAATTCACAGATAGATATAGGCAGACAGAAAGACAACAGTCGAAAAGAGAGATAATATTTTTCAGACTAACTTCAATTCAGTAGAAGTCAAAATGGAAAACTACTTACCTAACTTTAGTCTTGTCCGATGAATCGACCACGCGTGCCTTGATTACACTACATATCACGATCAATAACAGAATAATCTACAAAAACAATATGAACATCGTGAAATTATGCGAGGTTTTACCACCTAATAAACGTAAAGGAGAAGTTGTTCGAGCCTTAAGATTCTTTAGAGATGAAGGTCGGCAGTAAACAAAAGGTCCGTTGCTTGCAAACTGAATCTCTATCCCCCCAGTGGCAAGATAAAAGCTTCCTTACGATTGATTCCTTACGATTGAAATCTTAGCAAACCAATCACAAGAGGTCAGAGTTTGTTATCTACATTATAATTTGTATACACTACAAAACTGCATATATCGGTTGTAGGATAAAGTTATCTGAAGCAGGCATAGAATTTGCTAATATGTATGTTATCTACTGGATCAGGGTTTTATCTGTTGGACATGCAACGTTATTCTGGTTTTATACAACGGCTTTTCTCCAAGATTCGAATACTTACAAATAAAAACAGAGCAGCAGGTCCAACATATGCCCACATAACCATGTCACTGTAATCAAGCCAACACCTGGGAAACATTGAAATTTGATATGATATTAGTCACAAATCATTGATTCAGGTTTGATTGATTTAGATCAGAGAATAATCAATTGAATTTTTTCATTGATTTGTTGTGAATGAAAGATCGAATCATTGATTGAATGTTCGAATCATTGATATTGAATGTTCGAATCATTGACTGGATTATTTACTTGTTGATGATTAACTGATTGACTGATGAATTGATGGATGGATGGATGGATTTATTGATTAGTTGATTTATCATATTGATTAACTGATTGATTGATTGATTGATTGATGGGTGGATTGAATGATGGATAAATTAGTTGGTCGATTGGTTGATCAATTGATTGAGTGGTTTGTCGTTTGGTTGATTGTTTGTTAGATTACCATTCTCTGTTTCCATATTTCTGTAGTCTAAACACTCCAAGTGATATACCAACAGTCAAAGCAGGTAGCACTAGAAGAGAAACATACCTTGTTAATTGTTTATTGTCAATTAACAATACACCTAAGAGTCAAAACAGACTTACACCAGCCAACGAGGTAAAACCATTTTAATCTCTTGGAGTTTCTGTTTTTCCCTGTGGTAAGTGTCTGATATATTTGGAGGCATTTAGAGATGATCCAACAGAACATAGCCATTATGAAAAAGTGTAGAAGAGCTGCTGTTGCAATGCATACGATCTGAAACGAGCATGTTCATCAGTCAACTCAATAGCGACACATACACAAGCGCCAGCACAAGGAAAAAATATGTTTGTGCATTACAAATCGCGCACGATAAATCGCACTTCGTAAATTGGCTTTAAACTGAGCGAATTTTCTTTCGTGTTGCACGTTACAAATCACACAGTGCAAATGGGACTTGAAACTTACTTTTAGGGTTGTGAAGGTAAGTGTTCCTAAAAATAGTCCAAACGCTGATCCAATGGCAAAACACATATTGAGGTGAATGATGGAACGTTCTGATTTAAGTTTGCTGTACAAGAGAAAACAAGATTATAAGGAACTCGATATAAATAATTACCAATAGTAGTTAAATAAATAGACACGGAAAAGACAGACAAACATATCAAAAAAATCAGACTGCCCAGTGGTACTATCAACTGTCCAGTCAGTCAAATCGACAAAATAATCGACAAATAAGTCGACAAACAGATAGATAATTAGACAGACGGGCAGAGCAAGCAAACAAAATAAACAAACGATAAACAAACCGCGTATAAAGAATCAGACAAACAAAGGTACGAGCGAACAAACACTAGCATACTTACCAATACAGATAGAGATGTCGCAGAATCAAGATGAGGACTACCAATAATAGAATACCAATGGCGATATAAACTACTAAAGTGAATACTAATGGCTGGAAGGCAAGCACAAATACTATCAATAGAACCCCACGTTCAACAAAACATTGGTGCACGTAACAATCCTCTTTCATTTCCGTCTTTCTTCCTTTACCTCACATTATGCCTATACTGTATAGTTTCTTCAGCTAGCAAGAGGCTGCATGTGTTGCTGCAAACTACAGTTGTGTAGTGCATGGCCATTTCTCCCTGTACCCCTCCTCAAATGTAAGAGTTGAATACGGGGATAGAAACAGGGAGTTCTCAACCCCTTTGGATTTTATTGTATTCATTAGATAATGCAACATAAACCAACCTTGTCATAGACGGCAAGTGAAGCAAACGTAGTCATATGGTCACATTCACAGACTGTACTGTTACTAGAACTAGATACAACTCGACATCCTTCAGACGACCAGCTGCCTCCATAACGCCTATTCCTGGTACACAAAAACAACTAGATCAGCTATTTGTCATGCGACGTAAAATCAAGAGAGCTGCACGTATAGTTCTTACTTTTTGAAGTCCCAGAAAACACACATTGGTATACTGTCCTGCTTTGTTATCTGTAACAGAAGGTGAAAAACATTGTAAAGAAAACAACATATTTATCTCAGCCACAAGTACTCAACCAGCCATTAAGCAAACCAGGAAAAGCAGTAAGCGAGCGAGCAAACGAACAAAGACAACAAACGAAGTGTACCTTTTCGCCATTGAGTACAATGTTTACAGGAGAGGCCAGTTTCCCGTTATTCATAGCGGGCTTGGGATACAGAGACGTCGACAGGATGGCAGAGGAAGCAACATCAAACCTGGAAGAAAACAAAAAACATAAATTGAAAACATCAATGCATAGATCAATCACTCTTCAAAATTTCTTATCAAAATGTCCATTAACCTATGTCGGCTGCATCAGACCTTGGAAGCATTGTGAACCGACAAATATCGGGATGCATGCAATGCAGGTCCAATCCTTGTAACTAACAATAAGCTTGAAGATAAAAAAACCTGGAATTCTATGTATGGCTGTTAAAACTATCTCCTTGGTAACGAGCATTTCAAATCTTATATTTGATCTGACAATTTACTTCGACTTTAGCACTATATCAAACTTATTCTTATATTTTCATGATTTGACAATTTATGTTAAGTACGCAAGTCTCACATATACATCCCAACATATCCCACAAGTCTCTCTACATTAGTACCAGTAGCGCAGTGGTTAGAATCTGATTTGTAAATATCAGGTCGTGAGATGCGCGACCCATATGGTTTTCAGTTTCCTTAACCGTGAGGTATTGTTTTTACAATACGTTTTATTCTTACGATTTGACTCCATCAGCTTTGTTTGGTAATAGCAACGGCAATGTCTTGTACGTTACTCCTGTTATTCTAATGACTTGAGAACCTATCAAGCACATAAACACATTCATTATATTATTATAATAACACACACACCTGCAGGCTTTCCTGAAGTCAACATGATATTCCTTATGGACAATATTCGAAGTTGTACACGCTCAAATAAAGTTTTGTGTGTTTTTTGTGTACAATGATAGTCCTAACTACATCCTTATTGGGTTTTCAACGCCTGTTACAGGGCAAACACAACGAGAAAAGACAGATTTGGAAAACAGCAGAGGAAAATCACTATCTTTTCTCCTCTCGCCTTTGTTTCCTACGATAGGACCCCCGAGACGTGAAAAAGCTACTTGTAAAGTATTCACTAATAAACCACTTTCTTTAAGAAACATTTTCATAGACATGCGAACAATTACCTGATTGATAACTCTGAAACACCTGTCCCGGCACTCGAATACGCGATTGTTTTTTGTTGTTAGGGTAACGATGACCGCCGTACAAAGTGTTTACTTGACGAACCTCAACCTGGACATCTATTAACAATAACATAAAATTTTTAATTTAGTCACTAACTGCGTTCATAGCCAAAGACTTGCGGAAACTCTGCGCGAGGCTTTGTTAAAAACAAGGTTGGAAGTCCGCGTACGCAAGCTGACGCATGCAACTTCAAACTTTCCTTGATCCCAAGTTTCCGAAGTTTAAAAGATATGTCAAGTGTGCGGAAATTCTTACAATCCGATCAAAATACTCACAATCCGATCACTTATGGCTTCGATCCGATATATATCATTTTAAAAACAAGAGCACGAGTTTAATCTTGCATCATCGCACACGTCTCAAGATGGACTACATCGAGTGAGAATCGACTAGTAACACGACGCTTGTCGGCTGTCGAGCTAACCACTATCAACTTGTTGCCCGACATAAATAGTAAATAATTTCACTAATGTTATTGATATAGATAAATTCATACTTAGGTTTTCGTTGGTCATGGTCAGAGACGAAGTTCCATTTACCATTACACTGTCAGACATAGTAGAGATGTAATCCTCGACCAGCAATATGATATTAGTCACACCTTTCCTCTCCTGGAAACAAGAATATCATTATCAACATCATAAACTTCCATACAGACCCGAAACAATTAAGGAATTATAATAAAAGGAATCACTTCACATCCATCACTTCATTTATTTCACACACATATGGTTCTTAAAAATCACAAGTTTTTTTATTCCAACATGTTTCGGCGTGACCGCCATCATCAGTGGATGTTGATGTTAATTACAAAGTACATACATATGGGCTTATTACAATACACACATATGGGCTTATTACAATTCTAATATATAACATGCTATTGGGATATAATATTTTGTTAGTTTGAACAAGATCTATACAAGAGAAAGTGTGCAATGGCTAAACGAGCTTAGCTTTCGAGTTACCCACTGACTAATCATCATTTACCACTGTATATTTTTATCTGTTTTTAGTTCTTTTAGGGAATTGGAGTCTGATGTTTAAATATATATGAGTAGTTTTTTGAAATTACTAAAACAAACCTTCTGAATATTTCCCCATTCTTCCATATTTTCTTCTGCAAGAAGCCTGCTACAGATCTTAAAGAAGACCTACAACAACGAGAAACACAATATCAGCACAACTGTAAACATTACGCATTACCTATAATAGTATCATCATCATTATCAACCACTACCATCATCAATAACGTTATAAACAAATCCATCATCCATCAACACCAACAACACTACCACCACCACCACAAACGACACCACCACCCCTTCCACCAAAACCACCATTACAACACCACCACCAACAACAATTCCACCACCAACAACAAAAACACCAACAGCATCACCAACGACAACACCAACACAACACCACCACCAACAACATCACCAACGACACCACCACCAACAACGACAACACCAATGATACCATCACTAACGCCAACAACAACACCAAAAACAACAACAACAACACCAACACCAGAGCTCCAATCAGTCGGGCACTTCAGAAACCTTTGAGAAGTTAACCAAGTATAAAAACCTTACCTTCATTTCTTTCTCTTTAGTTTGTTGTGATCCTGGTTCGTCAGCTTTATTAGCAACCGTTTTTAACGTATCATAGATCACTAATAGATCCCCTGATGTCAGTCGACCCTGACGGCCTTCTGTCTCATTGGCTAATATCTCCAGGATCATCAGAGATGAAGCATTCTGTGCTGTGAACCGTTTCATCTTTGAAGAAATAACATAATATATCGTAATTAGTCGTGGCAAATATGAATGTAATGATAGTATCACATAAAATGTCAGCTTGCTCATTAAAGTATTAATGATATGTCATTTGCCTTTCTGAACCTCAATTTTACAAAACAGTTCGCATATTGCAATTTCATTTCGATCAATGCCTCACCTTGATCAAAAAGAGCGAAAACACATTCGATGTCTTCCATCGTCTCTCGGCTGGTACTGAAATGAAAAAGAATTTTTTTTAAATATATATCCAATGCGTAGAAGACGCAAGAAATAATACTCCGCTTGAGTGGCATTGCTTTAAATATACATACCTTCACATCCACCTAGTCCATCTTCTTCCAATCCTGGTTTACAATTGCATCGATATGAGCCAGCGAAATTCTTGCAAATGGTGTTGTTGTCTAAGCAAACATGACCTTTGGTGCATTCATCGATGTCTGACGATAAAAACATCATAACATGAATGGCATAGCATGGCCCTCCCCTCCCCTCACCAAATCCCTTCCCTCCCCAAGAACCGTTACACTGGCTCCTATGAATCTGGCTGCCAATCTTATCTGTTTCTAGCCTGTGTACATCCGTTCTCAACCCTCCCCCATACGGGGAAAAACCGTAGGGGGGAGGGGGGAGAAAGGATGTACACAGGCTACTCTGTTTCCTGTCTTTCGGAAAATCGGCAAAACTGAGGATAATAGATGAAACTCGCATCGTTGATAATTCGCAAACCTTGGCATGTTGGTAGAAGATCAAATTGGCCTGTCACGTTACATCTAGCTGATGAACTGGGAGCAGTCTGATAACCGTTGACACAAGTCAAACTAAGCACTTCACCACTGTCATAGTACTTCTTGTCTGGGGACCAGCTAACGCTGTTACCAGGATTACTAGGTCGTGGACACAAGGCTGGAGAAGAAATGTTGTCAATTGTAACCGACAGTAATGCTATTGACATAAATAGTTAATACTTCTATCGTAATTTTAAGTGCACCGTTTCTATCTTGATCTGTCAAAGATTTGTGATTGATTAATTTTTCTCTGGCAGTTTTTCTTTTTCGTCATCTTCACCACCATTATCATCACCACCACCACCACCAACACTATCATCATAATAACTATCATCACCGTCGTCGTTTTGATCGTCGTCACCATCATCAATGTCATCATCACTAAGATCATCACCCTCATTGTCGTCGTACGATTGTAGTACTTACGTGCACAAGTAAAGCCATCTCCTTTAAAGCCTTCACTGCATTCACAGCGATAGCTACCAATAGTATTCAAACACAAGGCATTCTTATCACAGCTATGGTAGGTTTTCACATCAAGATTGTTTTCATCAGTAGCAGGATCAACTCGACATTCATCGATATCTAGTGGCGAAAAAAAACATGACCATTTTGAGATTCAAATATCTATCTCGTGGAAGCTGCACCAGAGCTCGGCTCTTGCCGTGTTACATTTGGACAGAAGCCAACTTCAATAGGCTCTTAATATGATAGACAAGTCTCGTTAAAAAGTATCAAAACAATAGAAAAGCTAACGTTTTGGGGGGAGGGGTGGGAGGGAGGGGAATGTAATACAATAAGAAAGTAAGTCACTCGCAATGATTTTCATTCAGAACAAAGAAATAAAGGACATCTTTTTCTCATACACACCTTTGCATTTGGGCAAAGCTTTATCAAATGTCCCGTCTGAAATACACGTCATATTCGTCTCCAGTCCCTCTTTCATGTGATAACCATTATCACACCTGATAAATACCACGTGACCGACACGGAAGTAGATTTTATTGGGAGTGTGACTCGCAAATGGTATGGAATCGATCCTGCATGAACCTGTTAACACAATACAATTAATGTTATATTACATCATATAAACAATATACCATCATTGCATTTTCCTTTAAAAGTTAATTAAGTGAGGTTAATGCAATTGAGTATAATCACGTGACAAAGAGTGCTATGTAAATAAATTCCTTATCGCGACCAGTTTCTGTTTGCAGCAATACACACATACCCAATTCTCATGTGAATAATAGAGTAGTTGTTACAGTTCGACTAATTCGACAGGGATTGGATGTGTGTTTTCTAAACTTACCATAAACTTTAACAGTTACTTCAGTGTGAATCGTCCCTGCGTCACTGGTGGCTGTACATATGTAATCGCCTTGGTCTTCAAGCTTGATATCTCGTAGAAACAGACTACCATTGGCGTAGATTTTAGCGTTCTTGGGAAGCGCTGAGCCATTTTTGCGAGACCAGGAAATACTTGGAGGGGGTACCCCCACCCCTTTACAACTCAACATACGGGAGCTTGATGATGGGATTTCGATGTCTTTGGGAAATATGTAGAAACTTGGAGGGACTGAAAAGATAGAGAAAATAGATAGCTTTACTTTGGCTGTGCATTAAGTATTAAAACGACTTGAACGAAGGGTAATTTTATATACTCAATCTAACTATGAAGGACAAAGAAAGATTAATATCTCTCAAAAGTCAGTGGGAATTTCACCATTAATGGTACACAAATAAAATGATAACTTACTTAACACTTTCAGAAAAGCCGTCCCATTCACGGAGCCCAGAGGATTTGTAGCCTGACAGGAGTAGTATGCCTCATCGCCCATTTCTACTTTATCTATCTTTAAACTCATATTGGACAGAACAAGATATCGATGGTCGAGTTTATCGACAGATATCAGGGTCGAATCACGTGCTGATTTCTTGTACCACGTGATCTTTGTGGGTATGTTCGTTATAGCTAACACACAGTCTAATACTGCAGTTCCATTTAAGATCACTTGGGTATTATTAGGAGTTGTCACCATCTTGGGAGGACCTGGAGGTGTAGATAAAGAGTATATGAGTCAGGGAGTTAGGCAACAAACAAACAAAGACAAAAGCAAACAAAAAACAGTTAACAACCAGACGGACAGACAGATAAATCACAAAAAATACACACAAACAAAATACAGTCAGCTTGACGGACGGACAGATAGGAAAAAGTAGATTGGCAGGTATATTTTATATCGTATATTTTCACTTACTTCCAACTATAATATCAAAGTACCCAAAGACAAAATCAGCGGTGTTAGCCGCCGAACAGTAGTATCGCCCCGCATAACTCAGCCTAGCATTACGTACATACAATGAACCATTAGACCACTCCAGGAAGTCGAGTTTAGATAACCTTACACCACTAGGCCAGGGTCGCAATTTACTCCAGTATATCTGAGCACGAGGATCAGCAATGACTTTACAATGGACCCAAGCTGGTTCGTTAACAGTTAGATAAGTCTTGGTTACGGTGACTTTAGGTGATATTGGTGAAATGGCTAAATTGATCAATGAAAAAAACATCAGAGTTGATAAAACACGTGCATCTTGAAACAGCCTAAAAACAAAGGAACTACAAGACAAAGTGCAAACCAAACAGAATCAACAAAACGAATCAACGACGACAACATCTGCACGAGATAACAAACGAGCGAGAAAAGATAAACAAACCAACAAAAAACTGATGCAAACACTCAAATTAAAATAATTAAACAAGCAAGCAAAGTCCGCTCTATATTAAAGGCTTTTTAATGTTTCTTTAAAACAAGACGAATGGGCAATTAAAGGAGTTTTAGACAAACATTTTAATGATAAACTGAAATCACATTGAGGTATAGAATCAACCAACATACAAGCAAACAAACTAGCGAGCGAGTCCTAGCTGCTAGAAGAAGCCCACAATGACCATCATTCCACATCAAACTTGCATCGATATTGCGATATACTTACAATCTTGAGTAAATTCAAAAGTAGCTGAACCAGAGCCACAAGAAGCCATTGACAGCTCTCCAGTCTTGACGTTACTGAGTTGTAAGCAACGCTTCGTGCTTTGATGAACTATTTGATATGCATCACCAACTTTCTTCCTAAGAAACCCATCGCAAGGCCTTTGCCTCAACGATAACTTATTATTAGAATCAACAAACACACATTTGTCACTGCAAGTGTGTTTAATAGTGTTGTCTTTCAGGAAAATAAACATCTCTCTTTCTCCATAACAGCTCGGTTTGATCACTAAAGCGGTGCCATCTTGGATGGTACACTGATCTACACGTGGGCTCCAGCAACGAAGGTCCGTCTTATGACGGACAGCAACAGAGACGATATCTGAAATATTACAGCAGTTTATGTCAGTTGAGAGTAGATGGGTCTTTGTAAAGTGTTGGCGCTCAAAAACGTAAAACCTTTCAAACATGATTTTTTACAACAATGTTTATTTGTACCTATTAATACAATTGAGTTTATATAATAGTATATTAAAGATTATATAATTTTCACAGTTTAGTTTACGTAATTAAGGTACAGGCCGGCCCTAACTAACACAATTTTATCATTTGTAAATGTAATGATAAGTTGGACACCGTAGAATGATAGTATAGTATATTACATTTACAACTGTTTCTCTAGAAACACCGACGCAGTCCTACCTAGTATTTTTTAGTAGTTTTTACCTCTCAATTTTATCATTGGTGTCTAATATGACAAAATTAAATATGGACCAGACCGATGTACTAACTGGCTTGCCGACTGTCTGATGACTAAATGACTGAGTGATTGACTTACTGATTGACTTGTTGTCAGACGTGTTACCTGGCTGAATGTCTGTATGACTAGCAGACGAAATAACTGACTGACTGACTGACCGTCTAACTGACCAACTAGCTGACTGACTGACCGTCTAACTGACCAACTAGCTGACTGACCAACCAGTGACCTACGTACCATTATCACATCCATACAACTCAATACGTAAACAAATTGCATTGTTCCACTGTGTAGGCACAACACGAACGTATCTAGCTCGGAATCGTTGACTAAACCAGTTGGTCACGATGTTGAAATTGTCTTCATTACCAGTGTATTCCTACAAAACAAAACAAGGTATTGCAAACACAACATTTCGTTGTCATTTTTTTCAGTTGTTTACCTCAAGATTGTTAATATCAATCAAAGGAAGCAGGCTTTAAAATTGGAGTTGAAGTTTCTTTCAAAGATTTCAAATACTTCTGTTTCCATGACGTATCAAATTGAAAGACTTTTTAAATATTCGCGACATTCTCAATTTCTTACCACAGGCATTCCAAACTCTGTATGATCCCGAAAGATAACTCCATCATTACTCTTCTGTATCTTATACTTTGTGATCCAGTCCTGGGTCTCACCAGACCCTTGTGTTGCTATCCCTGAGTATGTCATCTCTTTGCCCAAGTCAATCTGTAAATACTGATGGATGTCGGATTTCTCGGCACACCACGAGCCACCTTTACTAGCAGTTTTGATATGATTCAGACGACCATTACTTGGTTCATAGTTTTGTTTGTACGAGGAACCTTTGATCTGCGAATCACTGATGCTGCGATCGTCCATTCCTAGTGTGTTCATACACGCTGCAGGAAACAAAAACCAACAGAGAACGTTAACTACATCAAAAAAGGAAATCTTCAGATATTGTTAAGTGCCGTACGGAAAGAGGATTTTTGTAAGGTATCAGTCTCAGATCCAGCTTTTTGGGGTATTGGTTGCAACAACTCAGTTTTTTCGACAGCGAATTGCTTAAATTTCCTTATCACTCTGACGAACATTCGCATTTACACTACAATTCTGGATCTTAAAATAACTGAAGGTATATTATGACAAGATACCAATTTGAATAAAAATCGGCCTAATTGTTTTAAAGATTATATCCAAGCTAACATTTCATGACAGAGCAATGTACGACGTTGCGAGAAAAGAAAGTGCATTATCATCGCGCGCGTGATAGCAATCGCAGTTAGATTTGGCATGAGACAACATCTACATGTATAAGGCATTTTTTCAACATGATGGCGTCCTTTAAAAATGTTCTCATACACACGTTTCACAAACTTAGTTTAAGTAGCTCTCTTACGTTTGATTCCTTCTTCAGGGCAAGTGTCAAGTTCAAGTTCAAGGCTTCCTTGAGGTCGGCAGCCACCGCAATAGCCACCACATTCACCATAAACAACACGACGCTCCACATCGATATCTAGTGTGCTCTGGATGTTAGTGGGAGTGCCATAGTGTTCCCAGTGAACAGTGTCCTGTAAACACAACCATTTGAATTACGAACGAATGGATGGATGGATGGATGGATGGTTGAATGAACAAACGGAACGATGAATGAATGAATGAATGAATGAATTAATGAGTGGGTGGGTGAGAGAGTGAGTGAGTGAAAAGGAATGAATGAATGAATGAATGAATGAATGAATGAATGAATGAATGAATGAATGAATGAATGAATGAATAAAAGAATGAGCAACGAATATGTGCCACAAAAAGTGATGATAGATTGACATAAACATGAAGTATTCTGATCTAAAGTACCTTAAATCGAAAGCCAGTGCCAGTCAGATCAATCCTAAAGCGCCCCTTTCTACAGTTCTCATCACTGGACGAATAACAGTCACCAGCTACGCCCAGCGGTATCGCTTTCCCACTAGTAACAGCATACACAAAATCATCATTCTTGATGCTAACACCAGATGATGTTACAACTAGTCGTACTTTCGTGAAATTACTTTGTCCTGCAAGACTGTATTTTGATCCACCTGAAAACATGCAAAACATTATGCAATCCATGTGAAATGCCCATAATTTCATGAATTTATGATAGAGAGTTAATCCGGCAGTACCGTACACATTTTTAAACATTCAAAAAGTTAACCCGTACAAAGTACTGTTTACATGAGGTCTAAGTCTCGAATTCACCCAGATGACGTTAAATGTCTTAACGTACAACTCTTTGAGTGGTCAAAACTACGTTCGGTTCTGGTGTAGTCCAGTGAAACTGAGAATTCATTAACTTTGCACGCATAGCAGACGATTAGAGTGCAAACACTAAAGGTGTGCAACAGTAGTCACTATTTAGTAGTAAATAGCACTAATTAAACAAAAGAAAACAATAGAATTAGCATAAAATAGCACTATTTGGAGGTATTTATGTTGCACACTTTTAGTGCGTGGACTCTAGCATAAAATATTACTATTTAGTGGTATTTACGTTGCACACTTTTAGTGCGTTCACCGTCTAACAAGCTCGAAAATAACTAACCAGGTTTTCGATCACACAAGTTCTTTGCAACTTCGGGTTGTTTATAGTCATGTATTGAGGCATAGTTCTTGGTTATACCACTTTGTAGTGAGATGTATTCTTTAGGAGAACCACCGTTCATTCCACTGCAGTACACGCGCACAAACCCTTCACATTTAGCTGTGAACTTAATGTAGTATTCACCATCAGTAGAAGCTTTGCCGGATAGCTTGATTCCCAAACACCCACCTGATCAAACAGAAAATAAAAACATAATTAGCAACTCAATTAAACTGGTTTTATATAATTCAATAATTCAACACAAGGTCCGGGAATGTGCGGAAATCAGTTGCAAAAAGTGCGGAGACGTGCAGGACTCATAAAAGTCCATGCATTTCGATAAAAAAATCATCTGCAAAACTATTACATCCTTACTAAAGTTTGCATATTTAATTGGATCATTTAGGAGAAAAATTACGGATATTGTTGAAAAATGTTGTATAACGTAATGAAATTGGTTCCGGCAACATCAAAATAGTGTGGAATCGCACAATTGCATTTTTTCAGATGCCCTTAATTGATAGGATGTCAAAACGTTTTTTACATAAGGATATAAATCAAATTTATATTTCAAGGTTTGTTGATTAAAAAAATGTGCATGACATAAGTACGTTAAAAAGGAAAGCAGCCCTGAAGGCAGCTCTCGGTCGCACCTTTTTTTTACTGAGCATTTACAACCAACAATTTGGGCATTAGGAGTATTTGTATAGAGTTTATTTTCAAGGAATGGGAAGTTTTAGTGTACAATATACTAATTACGGCTACAACACTTTTTATACCATTGTATGTTTAAGATTGTTATTTTTGTACGATGGTACTTTGAACACAGCGTAATTCTCTTCCAAGATACACTAGGTGGTGTGCAAAAATATGATCTAATAATATCACTAATGGTCAAGTCTCTTACAGAGATGCTCTTATATGGTCCAAGTAATGACCTCTTAATATTGAAATTATTTTCTAAAATTAACTTACCACAAAATTCATCCAGTTTAAGTGCCTTTATTTCTTTGTTTGCAAGTTTAAGAGGCAAGGCACAGGAACCTTGAAATTTGTTTACATGCTGAGAAATATTATGCAACCCATGTAGCTTGCAGCCGCACATAAGAGGATTGTTGGCGAAATTCCTATAAAAAACAAATTATGAGTGCAAATGAGTCTCGGAGAAACTAGAACATTCTGTGCTACTCTCAAATCCAAGGATCAACAAAAGACATTTACATTTTTTATGACAAAAAGTCAGCTTGCACTTGAAAGATTTTGTTTTGCCAAGTACCAACAAAACTACAGCTAGCTTAATTTTTTAACAGTTTCCATCCTGGGTTTCTCATCTTGCTTTCATATTTCATCATATCATCCGAAGGAACCCCTTAATTTACAAGGATTCCATATATCCTTCCTAAAATCCTAAATATTACAAAACTTGTCCAAGAAACAGGATTTGAACTAATTAATGGGGAACTGAACAAATGCAGTTTCTTGGACATGTTTTGTAAGTTTCAGGATTTCAGGAAGGACATGGAAACCTTAAGGAAAATTTAAGGATTAATTTCCAGACCAATGCTGTGTCAGACTATATCAACGCCAAAACCATGCATGTGCAGGTATGGTCATACAGTCACTCTTACAGTGTCTTAATTAATGCTCCAGCTGATATTGCACAGTTCAGGACTAACACAAGCTCTATCTTAACCTTTTATGGTGAAGGTATATGAATTTATAATTATTGTTGTGGCAGTTCCCACTTGTTTTCTGTGAGCTATAAGAAACTACCTGCCCTCTGCATCTATTCTTCTAATAAAATAATTTAACCAGATACTTACACATCATAAATCTTTGGATTAAATTTGAATATATCTCTAGGTACTGTCTGCAGTTTGTTTCTGCTAACATCACTGAAAATAGAGTATTTCATTGAATACAAAATAAATTCAATCATAATTCAAAATTAAAAAAACACTAGTTAAAAAAGCCATACTATAATTAGTACTTACATCTTCCATAGATTTGGAACTGATTTGAAAGCATTAACATCTAACTCTAAAATTTGATTATTGTCAAGAAATCTGGGAGGGAAAAATAACATGAATTAAGTTGATGTATTATTCTGGTATTATTGCTTTTATTGCCAACTTTAATATCATGACAGCCTGAGGCTATAATTTCTCCTTATATATATATTGTTTTGATCAACAAAACACTCACCAAAATGACAATTAGATCACATAAAGCTTTACAAAATCCCTAAGTTTGGTGGTTTGAATACAGGGGCAGGGGCTACAATCTTGTTCAAAAAGGAGAATTATTATCAATATATGCTCTCAGGATATTACAACTGTAAACAATATAAGTGAAATATATAACAACATTCCAACTCCCCCTCCCCCTCACTCAAAGTTGTTTTTGTTAGGGTGTTGATGAACAATAAGGAGTATTTCAATACTGATTTACGGGGAGGTGGTGGTTTTTTGAAAGCTAATAGAGGTATTTTTGACATAATTTATGCAAAATGCTATATTTGCTGATTCTGAACAATTTTGATCACGATTGTAGCTGGCATATGGAGCCAGCTGATCCTGCTTTTTAAAGCTAAGTAAAAATAAATGTTTTTCTTAAGTTTATTTAGACTTTATAAATCTGCCAATGATCTAGAAAGTGTTCACATTAGAATTATTTGTCAATTAATGGAAGTAATATGGTTAGGTAATTAATCTTTTTGACTACTTTATATTTATTGGTTATTGTTGGGCAGTACTAAACCACGAAACACCGAAACGAAACACCGAAACAGCGAAACACCGAAACGAAACACCGAAACACCGAAACAGTATTATTGCTTTTGATATTTCCATGATTTTTGCCAAAAAATTACACTGAAGAAAATTATCTTTTGCAAAGCGCGTGTTTATCTCTGATTCTACCGTATAAACTGAAAACTAACATGAGATTTTATTCTATTAAAACACGTTTTTACAGCAGTTTTTTCCACAATATTTTTGCAAAAGGAACAAAAACTATTTTATGAAACATAAGAATGATCATTATTTACAAAAAAGCACATTTACCTTCATATAAATTTTGCAAATTCTATCGCCATTTTGACACAAACCACGGAAAGGTTACTACTTCATGTAAGACCCATGGATTGGCACTATTACTTATATATATTCTATTGATTTAATGTATGTATTCCTGGAGGTATTCCACTGTATTCCCATGTATTCCCCTGTATTCCCCTGTATTCCCCTGTTTTCCCCTGTATTCCCATGTATTCCAATGTATTCCCCTGTATTCCCATGTATTCCCATGTATTCCCATGTATTCCCATGTATTCCCATGTATTCCCCTGTATTCCCCTGTATTCCTCTGTATTCCCCTGTATTCCCCTGTATTCCCATGTATTCCCATGTATTCCCATGTATTCCCATGTATTCCCATGTATTCCCATGTATTCCCCTGTATTCCCCTGCGTTCCCATGCATTTACCTGTATTGCCATTTTAGTAGTTTATTGGATTTTCTGCTTTACACCATTAGTGAAACGTTATAACATTTACAACTAGTTGTCCTTATGGGACAAATCAGTGAATTGGAAAGCAAAGTAAATATTTGCCATTGAATGATGAAAACACTACTGAGGTTTTCCGATTTAGTCCATTAATGTTGAAACGTTTTTTTTTTATGTTTCTTGGCATATTGCATTGTTTGCTTTACTGTCATTTTCACTTCTGTGTTACCGTTTCTTCAGTCTTTCTCCATCTATGAGCCACTTTGAAACTTTAACAAAGACTATAATTATTAATTACTGCAAATGTCGATGTCTATCTAACTCCCTTCTGCATGTCAAAATTGCCATACAAATATATATCAAACTTGCATGAATGTAACTTACTTTCCAATTTTGAAGTAAAAGTAGATTTTCCTAATATTGCTAATCTCAAATTGTACAAATTGTGCATAAATAACAACACAAATTTGAAAAAGAGTATTCAATTGAAACAAACATCTGACCGGCTCTTAAGGCAAATGGACTTGTTTACGTTGTCTGACATAATGCTCTCTCCGTAATTGTGCATATCAATTTTATACATCTTTTAGTTTAAGAACATTAGTCACACAGTTAGGATTCTTTTCTTCCTTCTACTTTCGATATGTATAGCTTCATTTTTTCATCTGACCGGTCAAGCTTTCCCCTGATTTGTTTTATGTCTTTCACTCGTACAGGCAATCTTCTAACAATACAAGCATTGGATTTTACAATATAATTGAAGGGTTCAAAGCGAAAACGGCCTAAGTGCTCTTTAGGATATTTTTTTCGAATTTTCGAATTTTCACCAAATCAATCTAAAAAAGGCATCTGACGATCTAATTTGGTCTAAAAACAAACATCTTCTATTTTTTTCAGAAGAAATTGTCCGAAAAAGGTGAAATTCGGCCCGTAGTTACGCTTTCGCTTTGCTTGACAACCGTTCACTCTTGCGTGAAAAGCACAAATTTGTATAAGGACGATAATAATCCACGAGTGAATATGCATAAGTACAAATCTTCGAGTGCACGCACTAAATAAATACCACTAAATAGTGCTATTTCATGCTAATTCTATTTTTGTTTTTTTGTTGTTTTTTGTTTGTTTGTTTGTTTGTTTAATAAGCGCTATTTACTAATCTCGACATCAGTGTTCATGGGGACGAATAAACCTATTAATATATATGTATTTTTTGGCTAAAAACTTGGCCTTCGAGCAAAAAGTTTAATATCCTAAGAAAATTCAGTCCTTCTTCTAATCTTATGCAAGTTTTTCAAGTTTTACTTCATTCTACTTACTCCTCTAAAGCACTACGAACATGCCTATTTCGAACTACACGTGTTTAGACAAAAATACCACTGCAATGCATTCTGGGAAATCAACCAAATTTTCGGCAGCCGTCATAGCCTCCCCCCATTTCAAGTCTAACGCTACCTCGGAATTCTGCCGAATTTTCAGGCTTGTTGTGTTCTTTGATCGCCAAAACTTGCAAAAATAGCTGCGTCAGTCCGAGAATTTGCCTCTAAAACAGTCTTTAAGTGATGATTTCTTCCGTGACGGTCGCCAAGATTCACGAGTGCGAAAAAAACACTAATTTTTACTCGAAATCATCTCAACTGCTTGATTTCTTTCAAACAGTAGACTCATCACAACTAGAAAGCTTAATGATGCTGTTCCAGAAGCGTTTAGAGGCAAATTAATAGCAAAAAACAATGACGAAATCAGGAATGATGCGACTTCGTCAAAGTTCTGATTAGACTGAAAGCCTGTTTCAAACGTGTTAAACATGTTTACCAGTTTCATGCCTCCCCAGCAACACAAAAACACAGGAGTGTTGATCGAAGCCAAAAAGAAACTACCCTGGACGAGCTTAAGGTTTGTACGACTCAAAAAATCCCTAAAATCACCAAAAATGTCCTTTTTCGGACAATTTCTTCGGAAAAAAATAGATGTTTGTTTTTAGACCAAATAAGATCGTCAGATGCCTTTTTTAGATTGATTTGGTGAAAATTCGAAAATTCGAAAAAATTATCCTAAAGAGCACTTAGGCCGTTTTCGCTTTGAACCCTTCAATTGTAGAATTTGGTTAGATTGTCCAGCGTGGAGTCTGAATCTATGGACGATGACATCATGTTTAAAGCAGTAAACAGTAAACATGTTTCAGAATTTGACCATAAATACATGGGAATACAAGGGAATACAGGGGAATACATGGGAATACATGGGAATCCGAATACAAGGGAATACAGGGGAATACATGGGAATACATGGAAATACAGGGGAATACAGGGAAATACATGGGAATACAGTGGAATACCTCCAGGAATACATACATTAAATCAATAGAATATATATAAGTAATAGTGCCAATCCATGGGTCTTACATGAAGTAGTAACCTTTCCGTGGTTTGTGTCAAAATGGCGATAGAATTTGCAAAATTTATATGAAGGTAAATGTGCTTTTTTGTAAATAATGATCATTCTTATGTTTCATAAAATAGTTTTTGTTCCTTTTGCAAAAATATTGTGGAAAAAACTGTTGTAAAAACGTGTTTTAATAGAATAAAATCTCATGTTAGTTTTCAGTTTATAAGGTAGAATCAGAGATAAACACGCGCTTTGCAAAAGATAATTTTCTTCAGTGTAATTTTTTGGCAAAAATCATGGAAATATCAAAAGCAATAATACTGTTTCGGTGTTTCGGTGTTTCGTTTCGGTGTTTCGCTGTTTCGGTGTTTCGTTTCGGTGTTTCGTGGTTTAGTACTGCCCGTTATTATTCAATGATGATATTTTAACCTTGACCCCTTACACCAAACACATAGAAGCTAGATTAGTGTAGCTACTACATTTGTTTGCAGTGTCCACAACTCTAATAACCTGAAATGTTATTGAATTATCCATGCCTTCAAAAATCGACATCTCATTGTCATGGTAACCTTAAACATGTTGTAATAATAACTGTACAATCCACAAAACATTGTTAAGATTATTGGTTTTTGAAAAGGTCAATCACTGATACCAATCTATTGATGAATAGCCCTCTTTAATTTGGTAAAAGCCTTAAGGTTGTTTTACTGAGAGTATGTGAAGAGCCATTAATGAAAGGAGTGGTTTGTTATTAATGTTGGCTTATTTACATTAAGATCTCTTGATAAGTATAGGATGAGCCAAAAAATAAAAATAGAAATCAAATTAGTGGTTGAAAGTTGAACGAAATTATTTTCAGCAATTACACTATTAAAAAGGAATTTAGAACTGATAATTAATATTAATAATAATTATTTTTAAGGTCATGATGATGATGCAAATTAAAGGATTGCATATCACATACTTCCTGATCTAAATAACAGTAATGGTGACAATGATTGTCATCAATAGTAGTAATATCATGACAAAAATTAATTGATGATGATGATGATGGCGATGATGATGGTGGTGGTGGAATTATTGATGCTTGCACAAAAATAACCCCTCCCTCCCAGTTCATTGCTGTGAAATTACTGTCTTGATAAGGAGATTATACGTATTACTCAACAAGAAGTATTGCCATGCAATCAGATCTTGGCAAACACACACATACGCACATCTTAAATATATAGTATATAGTGTGTATGACACACCCCAATGGCTCTAATCTCACTGGAGGAAACAAAACAATCCTTGCCAAGTTTAAAATTGAATGGACTAAACATATGTATCTGTGAAAACATTTGTTTCATGTCATGCACTTTAAGATTAACCTAAATACTACATTGAATTATTTCTACACCTGGACAGCACATGGAGCACGGCCATATGCCCTCGCACTTTTTTAAAATATCGCATTCAATTTTTGAGTAATTTTGATCAGAAAAATCTATTTCCAGTAGAGGATTTGATGGTTTTATTGCATTTTAATGATCACATTCTTATCATTAAATACATGCATGACAAATCTTGCTTGTATTTGTTCTTTATTGGATTATCAATGGGAGATGATAGACGCGGATCTAACAGCATTCATCGATAAACAACTGAATCCATTTAGACCACTGATCAACACACACGCCGAAAGCAAGCCAAAACAATACTAGGATGTTTCGGGATGAAGCCATCTCCGCTAGGGGATATAAATGACAATAAAAATTATACAACTGAGACTAATTTATGCTTCAAAAAATTAATTAAAAGAGATGGATAATATCCGTTTACTTATCGACCATAAAGTGACATTTCGCGCGTGACTGATGAATAATTACAAATTTTTATCGAATGTCAAACAATGAATAAAATCATCAATTTGATTAGTATATAAGATTTTATGATATTTTCTAAAAAGAACTTTGTTAAACTCAAAGTGTTTAAAGTTTTGATATAATTGAAATACTTCATTAATCAATCGACGCAATATAAAGGGAAACCACTTCAGGAAAATTTAGTGCTTCGTTTATTTCATAGGAATTGAAATAATTTTCCCACGGTGTTTGCGTTGCATAATGTTATTTTGTTAAATACGAACTTATTATTTCATGTCTAACGGATTGGGTAACTCAACTTTAATCTTGGGCAAACAAAAATGCAATAACAATTGACAATTAATTTATTCGTCAATTTGCGATGTATATATAAAATATCCACATCGGAAAAAAAATATTGCACGAAATATCAATGTTGGTAAATAAGATCTTAAAGAGCTACTTTCTTTGAAAACAACGTAGAAATAACTAAAGTAGTTAAAATAAGTCTGATTCAGTCTCAAATAAGTATGATTCAGTGGTTTGATATACGCTCGTCGGACATTTTGTGGTTTTTGGCGAATTGTTGTCAATCTTTTGTAGAAACACGACGGGGAGTTTGCTTATTCTAACACGACCTAATATATATGCAGTTTCCCTGGCTATATTATAAATCCTTTAAATCAAAAGGATTAAAAATATCACAGAACATAGCGCGTACTATATATGGACAAATACTCTATATTCAACTTGCCCAGATCACATGGAAATCGAAGATCCCATGCCAGTTAATAGTGCTCACTTTCTTCACCTAAACACTTCAAAATCACAGTAAAAATAACCTTCGAAAAATTGCTGTCGCCTAGATGTGACTTCAAGCTAATTATTTAGTTATTGGCTCCTTTTATGTGAAAACAAATAAGCCCACAAGAATAAATTTAGGTTCTTTTTGTCCTGAGCTCACACTTTTCACGCCACACTGCGTTCGATATATTCGAACTTTGAAATGTAAAACATCAGTCTGAAATCAGCAAGACCTAGCGAGCTTTTAATAAATTTTAATAATTCAGAAGGTTATCAAAACAGCCCCCCTAATCGTTGTTACCTGTGTTTTAAGAGCAAACTATCTAGTTCGGTAAGAATATTTATCACTTACAGTTGTGTGGTTTCGCTAGGAATCGTCGGTACAGTCGATATACTCAAACTTGAGCAGTTCACAATGGTTTCTTTATGTTTTTGCCCTTGTACTGCAAAACTAGAACATCTACACGATCCAACACAGTCTTGAGCCAGTGAATAAAGCGGTAGAAACGCTAGAAATGCAGCAAAGTTTCTCCAAAATCCATACGCCATTATACGGACTGGAGGAGCAGCTCAGTTCAAATGCAAATTCTTTGTGATGTACAATAATAACGCGGCTCACGCCTGATCTATACCCTGCCGGGAGGTGCTCGTATTAATCGCTTGATCACTGCAAATTATTCTATGATTTCCTTGGATTCATTTTAGAAACAGATTGCTCTCCATAAATATTCGTCAATGAAATATAGTGCGTTTGTGTTGACAAATTACTTCAATAGTTGATTTATTAACTTTGTAATGGCGTGACATGCGTGACAAACTTTAATCACACACATATGGGGAGTGGGGTGCAAAATGGTTTCACAAGAACAGATAGAAAGTTTGCAATTTTATTATGAAGTAATCTTGTTTTGGACAGCTTTATTTCTTCTTCTCTAGACATCTGTTATGAAATTCAATGAACAAACGGCTATGTGTTTTTGAAAGTCGTTATTTGCGTTGATACGTGACAAATGCGTGACAATATGACTGTGGGGGAGGGTGGAGAGGGGATGATATTTGATACAAATATGAAAAAAAATAAATAAATAAACTAAACGACAGAAACAAAAACGAAAATGAAAGAAGCTAAAGAAACATCAATGCTCTAAAACTTCTAACCAGTGACTTAATGGACGATTATAAGATAAAAAAATAGTGTATTGTTTCATAGTGTGAAATTGCAGACTTTTTTGTGCAGTTAATCCACCCAGATCAATAGCTAATTGTTTGTAAAGTTTGTGGTTTTCTATTTCTCACCAAAAAAAGCTGAAGTCATCAAATATGTAAAACAGAAATTAAATATTGGAGAAACATCAACATTTTTTTCATGTTTCACATTCCATTGGATAAATAATAAATCAATACATGTAATCCTCAAACTATTTCATTTCAGTCAATATACCCATAAATGACCAAACATTTATATCTATCCTTAAGGACGTTCCTGGGTATTGGTCGCGCGCATCGTTACTGCGCAAGATTGAGCGCGCGCGCTCATTACCATTGGTCAAATTAATGATAATTTTTCCTTCATTTTTTTCATCTAAGTCCCAATTGTCTTCGATTAAAAAGCAATTGAATTTATTTTTCTGTAGTTTAAAGTCAATTTGCTACAAAAAGAGCAAATATTAAACGTTTTATGCGGTAAACGGTAAATTATTAGAACCCAGTCTCCGCGCGGTATTCAAGATGGCCAGATTTTTTTTCAACTTTGCCGCAAGATATCTCGAAAACAAAGCCGGTGACCCCTATTTTTTTCTTTCGTGAAATGAAGCTTTTTATCAAGACTACAACATATGTGAAACACAAAAAAATGACATTACATGAAACGAAGAACAGTACACTTTTGTAAAATAAATCGACCCCTACCTTGGAAGGAATCCAGCGATATCGCTTAAGGTTACAGTAAACCTTCAGACGTAAAATCTGGCTAAATTTTTTTTATCGCATAAACATTTTAGTCATCAAATAAACTTTCGAATGGAATCAAAACCTTTCTCAAATATATTTTCTTTCGTGAGATATTTACCTTTCGCGACCCCGATGACACATATAGACTTTTTGTTTACACAACTTCAAAGCGTTTTATCTCGGCTCGAGTTTAGCGCGTATAACACAACTTTGAGCGAATTGATCTGAAAACGTTTTTATCGAATAGACTTGAACTATTGATTTGTAGCATTATTAACTCATCAGAAATAAAACTGTGTGAGCGTTTTTTGAATAAAAGCGCCGTTCGAGAGTTATGACCAAGAGTCTCCAATTTCACAACAAAATTTGCATTTTTTATTTCAACTTTAATTTATAACTAAACTAGATAAAATATTGACAAAGCCTCACACAGTTTGGTAGACACATATGTGTTAATTGATATTAGACAGAAAAGATCGAAATACGATCGTAACTTTTTTAGATCAATTCGCCGAAGCGAAGACAGTCATTTTGAATTAAAAGCGTCGAATCTCCTCATACACGAAACTTTTAATAAAACAAATTACACAGACGTATTCTATGGCTATTTAGCTTTATAATGATGTATAAAACGTTGTGATATCATAAAATCTGACGCGCTAATGATTTTTTCCCCGAGACACCCCGCGAAGGTTTACTGTAACCTTAACTTAAAAGCATCTTTATTTGTAAAGAAAGGCATAAACAATCCTATTAATTCTTGGAAATGGAAGACAACAGTTTATTAATTTTCTTTTCAAATTTTGAAGAGAGTTGATTTCTGTTTTACTACATTTTTATGACTTTATTCTTTGAAAATGGTAGTGTTTAAATACGCGCGTTTTTTCATCAAAATACCCCATTTTCAACGCCTTGTACCTCAAAAACAAACTCGGTGACCCCCGATTTTTATTGCATTTCTGAAATCCTCATATAATGAAATAGCTTTGTGCTAAATTTCATAAAAATGACATTAGAACTTCATTTACCCATGAACGTCCTTAAAATAAAAACATTTATATAAAAAATATATATCCATAAATGACCGAACATTTATATATATCCTTAAAATAAAAACTTTTAAATTTCTATAAAAAAATAATACTCCATGTTTATTAGGATGTATTTAAGATTAAATTATGAAAGAGGAAAAAATAACAACAATTTTTATTAATTCAATTTTTATATCTATCCTTAAAATAAAAACATTTCTATAAAAAAATATATACCCATAAATGACTGAACATTTATATATATCCTTAAAATAAAAACTTTTAAATTTCTATAAAAAAATAATACTCCATGTCTATATATAAGGATGTATTTAAGATTACATTATGAAAGACGAAAAAATAACAATTTTTATTAATTCAATTTTTGCTTGAATATTAATATTGTATGGGTTAATACAAAAATTTAATGTAATCAGCATCACCATCAGTATTGCTGTTGAATACAAGTCAGGTTTGGTTCTCAGTACATTTTAAGGCAGGTACTTCAGGATTAGGTTAAATAATCCCTATCATCTTGACATTGGAGCAGCTATCATCTTGACACTGGAGCAGCCTCATCTGATTATTAGAAAGGAGGTGAATGGGGTGGAAAAAAAAAAAAAAAAAAAAAAACAATTGTGCAAAGAAGATAATCAACAAAAATAGTTACGGTACTCCAAATCAAACAGTCATACATAAGCAAGAAAGGAATTTATTCCAAGAACAAAATTCACCACCATTCCGTTAATTTTACTAATAGTTTTGGTTTGTCACGCAGAGATTGGATAGCCTTATAGAACTAATCCCTATCAAGTGAATAAAATTATCTACACAAACTTCAAGAAAAGCAGTGGATAAGTTTTATCCGTTGGAGTTTTATTCATTATTAACTTTAACCAGCTGGTTTAATTTCTACAACCATGTCCTGTATGTTGTGTATTATAAAAAAGGACCAGCAGGGTTTTATCAAGTATAAAAACTCAACCATAGCAACTCCAATACTTTTAAAACCAAATATTTCAAAATTTTGGTGGTCATTCTGATCATTCACAGAATTTCTGATGTGTGTTGAATGATTATGTGTCCCTCATTTGACTTTGATCCTGGAGAGTTCAAGTGGAACCAAGTTTCTTAACTAACAGGTTCAATTTCTTGAACCATTTTGGTCACATGATCATTAGCATTTGATAAAGACACACATATCTTTCTATAGACTATCATGTCTTCTTATAAAGATACACTTATGGGAACAGTATAAAACCTCATGTGACCAACATTGTGATCAACACCAAGGTGTAAAAGCAGTCGATGGCTATATCATTTCAACTTTCTGTGAATTAGCAAAACTACAATGTCTCCTCCAAACCAGTGGAGGATCCAGCTATTATAGGGTAAATGGGCTGTACTTTCCCTTCTAAGAAGATTTTATGTCCTTATTCATTATTTTTTCAAAAAATCCCGTTTTCCAAAAAACATACCATTCTATTATTATATGACAGTTCTGCCTCCTCTATCAATAAACTCATTTTCTAAATTTCATCATTGAAATTTCGGTTTTCAGTCTTTCTTTGTTTTATTATTATTATTTTTTAAAATAAAAAAATAAATAAAATAAAAAATGGCATTGTAGGCTGAAAGCTCTATGTAAATTAGCAACAAAAATTAGTTACAAATAAATAGTGATTTTCTAAAAAATCATTAATTTTCTCAGCACTTCAAAAAGATATTTGAATGTAATATCACACCCACCTTTATCAATTGAACTTTCATTTACAGATTATTACTGTGCAAATCTAAAAACCATGGCCAGTCAGAAATAATACAGGAATGTTTGTTATTGTTCCTTAATTGGCCAATCACAGACAGTACACTAATGAACCCTAACCAAAACGTAATTCCGATATTGGGTAAGAAAAAATTCCTTGAAGAATTTCTGACTGGCCATGGTTTTTAAATTCATAATGTAATAATAAGAAGTTAAATCCTTTAAGGATTATTAAATTAAGCTTTTTATAAAATCTTTGACAAGTGATTAATGTCTATAACAACAGAGACTGCACTTTTCCAAAAAAAAATTTTATTCAAAAGAAACCTTAAACCTCTAAACTATCATTTTCATTGGTTTACCATTTTTTCATCATTTTTCATTATATATATATTTTTTACTGGTTCGTCTGATATATTTTTCATCAAAATGACCTTGCACATTATGTTTTTTTTGTTTGTTAAGGCCCTGCTCAATATTTTTTTTCAGGATTTTCAATCACTGTTTCCATGGATGCTGAATGACAGGTTTAATTTATTGTCTTTTGTTTATCCTCGGACTTGAGAGTAGCACGATATGTGCTAGTATCTCTGAGACTCATTCACACTCACTACCCCTACACTCTATCTACTCTACATACCCCTCTCCAGTCATACTCTATCTACTCTACATACGCCTCTCCAGTCAGTTGATTTTCAATAACAAATATTCGCCAGAGTTAATTTTGTTGGGTTGTGAATCGTTCAGTATTCAAATTGGAATATTATATTATTACAATATTAATAACTATCTTAACTTTTGATAATCGTAGTTTAAAAAAAAGGCAGACTTGGTCTCATGACCTTGTTAATCCCTAAAAAGTCAAAATAGATAAAAATGAACACTGTAATTTATAAGAGCATATTCAATGTCAGAGTATTCCCTGAATATTAGATTATAATTTTGTTAAAACAATTACAAAAGTTTACATGAGAATGTATAGCTGACGGACATGGCTTGCCAGAGTCATAGAACAGTGGCAGATCCAGGGGGATTTGATGGGTTCCACAGAGCCCATCTTGAGCAACAAATGCCTAAAGAATTATAAAGAATTTTGAGAATTTGTTAAACGCGGGCAGTACTGATTCAAACGACTCTTTCTGAGAAAATGTGAAACCAAAATGGAACCCCTTTTTGAAAAATCCTGGATCCACCACTGTACAATCATTATTTATTAATGATTTCAAAAAAACATAACTTTTCGATTGACAAGGTCATGTGATCACAATGCACCAGATATACCACAGTGGTACATGGTTATTACAACATTAACATTACAATGATGATGTAATACACTACCATTAACTTTTAACTTTGAAGCACTCCAATGAATCAAAGTTTTTCTCCTGTGTGTTACTATCATTTTCAAAGCCTCAAGGTTTCTATCTCCTGATGGAATTTGATTACTGTCACTACAGTTCATGAAATTACTGTTTCCATGGAAGTAAATTTAATGGTACCCGATTATCATATACCACCACATTTGTTGTCCCAATCTGGATCATCAAGCAGACAGTCGGCAAATTTATAAACCTTATTAGAAATGTCTTGGGATACTGTCCACCCCTTAGAATGGGCTTGAGTTCTAGAAAAAGAAAGCATTATTCCTTGTTAACAAACATGCAGAGAGAGAGAAACAAACAGACAGATTGACAGGTGAGCAGACATACAGACAGATAAACAGGACAATATTGCAAACACTGCCAGTATAAAGGATTGCTAAGTATGTGCATTTGAATGTTTGTCAATACAAAGTATTTTGGTCTGGAAGACGACATCTTAATACTTACACAACAATAAACATCATGCGAAACCAGCAGCAAGCTCTCCTGAAAGTAACAAAAATAGTGGCTACTTTCTCATTTTCTGTAAGTACACCGAATCTGTTATGAGCATCGTAGAAACTCTGGATTTGAATTGAGATTTATTTGAATTCACAAATGACTTACTGTTTCACGAAGAATTGATTTTTAAAATGTTGTTTTTATAAGCAGTTTTGAGCATTGTAAATGTGAAAGGTTAAGCCAAACTAATTTGTAATATTAATTTTATTTCACAGCATCAATTCAGTTTATTGTGGTATGGTATGGGTACCACTCAACAGTATACTCTGAAGGGCTGATGAATTTGCTCAACTGGTGAAAAGTAGCAAATATGAAGTGTTTTTACTTACTTCATTTTTTCACATAAGGGTTTTCCATCATAAACTAGCTTGACTATCATTTTATGCTGCAGGCAAATAAAAAAATACATCCTGAATATACATCAATTCAAAATAAAACAAACCCAAGCTGTTGTCAATGATTGGGAAACAGTGGTGTTATGATAATGGTACAATACACCAGACAATAATTTGGTTGTTTCTTAGAAATCTTGTTATGATACAATACAGCATTGTTTCTCACTAACATGAAAACGACTTTGCCATTAGCAGAAACAATATAAGCAAATACTTGTCAATAACATTGCAATTGAAGGCAAATCCCAAAGTTATTGGATTTCATCATTGAAGAAGCTAGGGATTGCATGACTGTTTCAAATGCCTGTCAAGATGTTTTTCAGCTGAAGAGAAGTTACTGACAGTACTATGGACACTCAAACCATGAATACTTGTCCTTATTTAATGATTATTTAGCGTTTGATTTTCTGAGCTTTCAGCTTTATATACCCATTTAAAAAAATGTTGTCAGGGAAAATAAGCCTAGTGAATACTGGATTACGGATATACACTCAGTTGCAAAATTAGTTGGGACACTACACATAATTTAGAAGTAAACCGCTCAGTATTGTTCTCAAACTCTAACCCCTCCCCCCTCCACAATGTTGGTAATCTCCATGACGATTAACATATCACAACAATGCCAATGCAACATTGATGCGGGGGGAGGGGGGATTTGAAGCGGGTGAAAACGTTGTATACATAAAAAAGGAGAAGTTTCGAAAGGAAACGGGAAAAACTGTCAATGTCCCAACAATTGTGCAACTGAGTGATTTCACAACTAAAAGGTACTGCAGGCTTCAAATAATGTAAAGAAATAAGCTGCAGTAATTTCAATCAAATCAGCATCATTTTCTCAAGCTGAAGATCTCTGATGCTCAATAAAATAGTATATTATGTATCTTCTGTAGCTATTCATTAAAAAACAATTACCCATAGACCTTTTCAGTCGTGTAACGGACATCTGCAATCCAGAATCCATCATTGTCAATAACAATGTTTTTCAAAAAAGTAGGATTAAACTCAAGGAGTGATCAAATGAATACTTATTTCAAACTGTACTCATTATCATATCATAACAAAAGAAAATACAATATAACAAAAACTAATATCATGATAAGTTGATAGGTAGGGTTACTTACATATGAAGTCTTCTTGGCTTTTACTGTTATTATATCTTTAAATGTTGTATCTGCCACAACATATGACCCTCCCCACATTATTTGCTGGCTAATTTTGTTGACTTTAACATCAAAGTAATTGTCATTCTCGACTTGAATTGTATTCTGAAACAGGAACATATCAAATGAGATCTCTAGAGTGAATGATGCATCTATATATAATCTATCTATTTATATATATATATTTTATAATCAGAGACTAGATGTAGAGTACTGCTTGTATTAGATGAAAGAGGGAGTTAAGACACTTTCATCGCATATATATGTGCAATTTTTTATTTATTGATATTCAAGTGTAATTTCCTATACAAATCGTTGTATTGTATACTTATTTCTATATTGTATACTTACATTAAGAAACATCTCTGCCCTTGTTTCATTGCCAGTGGCTAAGGTGATATTAAATAAACTAGAGTCTGTTACTTTTAAAGTTACATCTCTGGGGAATAAAAATACTGCAGCCAAAATACCAGCTACCAATACAAGAAGAAGAACAGCTATGATGATATATACCCTGAAAGAACAAAAATTATTAACAAAAACAGTTTTCCATGTTTTTTTTATCAAAATACATTTGTTGTTATGAGAAAATATACAGGTTTCCAGCTTTTTAAGCGCCTATACTTGTAACATCTATTAACAATGTGATTTACTTCTGTAAATCATCCAGCTTGCATCCACTCACCTCACCAGTTTTTATTTATTATTTTTTTTTAAAGTAGACTTGTCACAACTTCTTCCAGAAGTGTTTAGAGGAAAATGGTGAAAAAAAAAAAAAAACACAAAAAAAAAACACAAAAAAAAAAGAGAAAAAAAAAGAAGAATTTACAAAAGACGCTACTTCGATAATTTTTTGATTAGACTAAAACTGATTTCAAACTTGTTAAAACTATCATCAGTTCCATGAAAACCAGTGACACAAAACACAGGAATCTTGATTTAGTTTAAAAACAACTTGTATATGAAGTTTTGAAGGAGCAAAAGGGTTGACATCCCATAAAACTCTGGTTGGAAGAGCCTGTTCTGGCATGCTGACAATGGCATCAAATGAGACAAAGAAACAGACAGATATTACACAATCTGATGTTATATAACAAATATCTGTATAGCATAACATTAAACCTCTTTCTTGATTTTAGTCGTCCATCTCTGACAGGAATCAATGCAACAAGGTCATTTTCATGTTCTGCAAAAAAATAAAAATATAGTATTAAAATATACAGGTGCATAAAAAATTGAGTCCTTTATTAATAAACATTTGATTTATGAATTATGCTGTATGTACAACGTGTTAGAAATCATAAATTATAACAAATTTACAGAAATAATTTGATTTCAATTGATAGTAATAATAATTTATTACATAAAGAGTGCAAAATTTGGTCTCATAGAAGACTCTGAAGTGAGATGCTGTTTTACCCATTCATACCATAATAGTTTTCATATTATTCAAATTCTTGCATCCCCTTGATAATACAGGAACAATATAACAAACGAATATTGTGAAAAGGATTCTGGTATAGAGACTGGCATAAAACTTTCACTTTAGGCTGATTGCTCTTCGCTCTGCTAAACTAAATAGAAAACCTATGTTCAAACATTTTTTATATTCATGGGAGACGTTTCATGATTGTGTATCAAAACAAAGTGTAAACAATGCATATGAGTTTACAAACATTTTAAATTCCATGCTTTTGCAGAGCATCTAAGTCATTAACTGAGTGCACATATTGATGTAACTTTAAGAAAAAGTATGACTGCTTTCAACTGTTTAAACATGTTTCGGCGAGACTTTCGCCATCATCAGTATTTTATTGGGTGGAAATAAGCTCAATATATAACAGTCAAAACTCTCTAAGGAATATAACAAAAATAAGTTACACCTTAAGTGTGATGTTAGAATGGATATTGATGTATTTTTATTACTTTGTAAAGCAAGTTGAAAGAAATCAGTTTGATAGAAGATGAAAAATCTTGATCTAAGTCAAATGTACAACATCTTTTCTGAATTCCTTGTGTAGCCAAGTAAAGAAAATAACCGATTTAACCAATTAAAGGGTTAGCTCAGTTGGGAGTGTGTTAGCAGATAACTCGGAGGCTGCAGCTTGGAACCCTCAACCGGCTCATCTCTCAGGGTCTTTAAATAATTGAGGAGAATGTTCTTTGATTTATAATTGTAAGGGTTTGAGTCTTCTTGAATAAGGATGATAAACTGGAGATCCTGTCTTAGTACTCTTCACTTTAACCGATAACAGGGGAACAGAAAAGAATGACTAAGGACACAGGTTATGATCATTGGTGATAGGTCTATACTGATACACACTAACTACTAATCAACCTCATGCTTGTAAAACTGGATTGCATACTATAACATATTAAAAAATTGTAAAGCACATTATTTGAGACATTAGGTGATATGTGCTATAGAAGCACAGTCTACATTACATTACATTACAAGACACATAACTGTGAATTTTTAATAGCAGTTTTTTTGACAATAGTCTACCAATATTTTAACACTGCTTATCTGACCTTTTACTGCCAGTATTTTGTTGTTTTACTTAATAAATATAATCTCAGTGCATAATATATGTACAGCTGTTTGCTTTCTAACAGCAGCCTGTTGCATTACATTTTAATAAAAAACTTTATTGTTTGATATGTAGAAAAATACTCAATTCAACAAGAAACATAAATAATGCGCAGAATTGAATATATGTGGACAACATATACTTCCTTATTCTATTAGTGCCAATATGATAAGAGCACTGCACAAGATGTTTGACTAAAAATGGTCATGGAATTGGTCGACTGAATGTAAAGACAGACTGAACTAATGTATCTACCTGTTGGAAAGCTTGAACTCAATTCAGATCTCACATTACTTCATAATCATTTGTGCCCTTTTATTATGTAACAATAACCTTATGGCTAGTAAAAATTCCATTAATGCAGTACATGCTGGGGAATTGTTTCGGTAAGAAATGATACATGTTGTCCTGGTTCATTATGCAATACATTTTGTCCCTCTTATTTGATTAGGTCAAAAACATTTGAATTATGTGACAAATAAAATTCTTAACAAATCATGTACATTTATTATCTTAAGAAAAATACATGTCACACACAAATAATAGTTAGTTATGCTCATTAAAATGTTATCGAATGTTAACTGAAGTGGCTGTGAATTGAGCTATTTAGAAATGTACCTTCATACATTCAAGAGCCATAAACTGTATCTAAAATAATAAGTGTCGTTATGCACTTATAGTAATCCAGTAAAAATAAGTTAATGATATTGTTATACTTAAATAGCAGATAATAATAATAATAATAATATGATCAAATATTAAAAAATTGAGCTATTCTGAACTAAAATGTCACATGAAATAGCAAGTTTTACTGCGATCTTGGTACGTCTCATAAACATTCTTGAAAGGACAAATTTTAATCTCTACCATAACTTGTGGAATTGATTAATCACAATACATTATTGAATTTTTTTGCAAGTATAAATAGCTTACCTTGCGTAAGTTTACCAGAGCCTGCACAAGTTGGACAAGTCAAAGTCCTTTCAGCAACGCTATCTGCAGATCGTGGTGGAAAAATCATAAAATCTGAATTATCAGAAGAATTAGGTGATTTTAATCCTTCTGGATTTTCTGAGGAATGCATTTTCCGTCTAAAACATAGTTTCAGAAAGTGTGTCATTGATTTTCAGATAGTCCTGCCGTTCGTTTACAAAATTGAAAACTTAGTGCGTAACTACAAATTAATGACAGGCAGCCCAAGCAATCCACTTGTCCTCTTTATAAAATGGCGGTTCATTGAAAAAAGATACCCTGGTTTGAGACCGGTCCCACGTTGGTCTACTTTATAAAAAAATCTTTACTATTTTTACTATTCATTTTTCAATAAACTGGATTTTCAAATCAAGTCGCCAGGCGTGGGTCTGGATGTACTTTTAATGCGAGAAGCTCCTGCTTGGGATGCCTGTAAAAAGGTGCTCTTTGTATGTGCCCGCGGTACTTTGAAAAGAGAGACCGCATATACGCGATAGATCCTCCACAGGTAACCCAATCTTGCAACTTATCTCAAGGAATGTATGGGGATTTTTAGTTGGGTCAAAAATATTTCAATAAAATATCAATAACTCACCTCATGTGTCAGTCTGTTTATTTTTCACCTTCATAATTACTTATTGGCGAGGCAAAGGCTCAAACTTACTAATGCAATCAAATGCACAGAATATTATGCGCTACCAAGAGAATAGATATTCTCTTGGCACTACTTTATCTTTTTACACACGTCATTTTCGAAAACAAATGCAATTTATGTCTATAGAAGAACTAAGAGCAAATTTGGACAAATTTCCAAGAAAATTAACAAAAAAATTAATTTCTGCCTAGACCGACGCAGTCTTAACTACTATCCCGGCTAGGGCCCTACTGAAAACCACGTTAGTGAGTTTAGTAGACACCCTTAAAGATCATTATTATTACTGGGCTACCTGTACCACAGGTACCCAGTCTAAAGTTCGGATTGTTTTTTTTTTTTTTTTTTTCCTGTCGCCTCGCGAAATGGCCAAAGTTGCGCAATCGATCACGTGATTGACCAATCAGATGTATTAGAGATATATGAAGCAACCTAGTGTTAAAATGAGCCGCCATTATGAACTGCTCGGTAAAGCAGAAATACAGCCATAAAAAAGAAAGTAACAAGACTTATATCGTTAGCTACAACTTCTTTTCGTGAGGAAGGCGTAACAGCTGCAAAAAAACAAAGAGATTGCTAAGTTTTTTCATTGAAAATCACATGTAGGATATTCGCGAAAATCAGTCGGCCGTTCCGATCAAAGACGTACTTAGAGAATTGACCGAATGACATGACAGCGAAAACTATCAACTTTTGGTGTACAAATCAACAAAACAGTTGCTTAATATTCAGCTTGGTTGAAACTTGATGAGTTTTTCAGGATAATGTCATCGAACATTTTGCTATTTGTGCTGTTTTGAACAAGTTTGGTGTGACGTACCGACTGCACTCAAGATTGTTTACTTCGGAACTGCCAAGCTACATTTGTGGTTAAAATACCATTCCAGACTGTTTGTTCTCCTCTTGATTATTTTAGATGCACAAAAGATATGGTTAGAAGGAAGAAATTAATATTTGCGTGTGATTGTTTATGTATTTATAATTTCAAAAGACAAAATTTCAAAGACACAATTACAGGACAATAGCGCCGCCCGGACGATCGTGTTTCCCCAGTTAACAGAACAATAAAGCTAAATAATGGAAATATTTCAAGAAGAAGGTTAAAATTACGCACAAAGTTTAATGGAATATTCTACAATTATTTGTAAGTAAACTATTAAATTTTGTTCTCACTAAGTAGTTGGAATTTCTTTGTGAATTCCGTGTTTGTAGAAATCATTGCAAAATAAATTGAGTTGCAATTGAACCTTTTTTTTTTTTTTTGTGCTGATTTTCGTACGTTATATTGCCTTTTGTACAAAATTACCTAATATAATGGGGATGGTATAATGTATATAGTAATTTTCCCGAATTTCTGTAATAAATTACGAATTTTTTGGTGCTCGAGAGGGACAAGTAGACAAAGTTAAACAGAGCCCACTCATGGAAATGGATGCTTTTGAAAATGATTTTAATTTTGATATTGTAAGAATCTTTAAACGTTTTGCTAAAGTTTGAAGATTGTTATTCAAATAGTGCAATATTCCATATCTAATGCAATATGACACTTCACAATTGATGTGGAAACAAATGTTGGTTTTTGCATCTTGCTTAAGGGTTATACTATCAAAATTTAAAATGTCAGTAAAGGTGTCCCATATCTTCAGTGCTCATCTATACAGGTTTTCAAATGTTTCTAGTATGACTGTTTTGGGGTTTACTTGGTCATAATGTTGAAAATACTCATTTTCGAAACCATGATCGAAGTTTTGGTATAAGGAGCTTGTCAAAAATTAGCAGGGGGGGGGGGGGGGGTGAACCTACAAGAGCAGTGGCAGTGAAATTTTTTAACCCTCTCGTTGTGGTTAGGTTAAAATAATGACCCTGTCCTCCATCTTACAGCTTATTTTTTCTTGGCCCTCCCATTTTGGTGTCTCAAAAAATTAAGACCCTTACTATGTTTCCACCCCCCCTCTTGCTAATTTCTGACTGAGTCCCTAATTTATATGCTGTATTGTAAAATGTATCATAATTATTGAGAAAGACATTACACTTGTAACAAAGATGTTTTATCTGGCCTATACCAACTGACTACCCCAGGTAACCACTGACTACACCAGGTAGCCCAGTAATCCTGGATTCCAGGGTCTAGTTACTTTTAGATTTGACACCATTTTATTTTTTGGCAATTAATTTGACCATTTGTATTTTGAACGAAGATGTGGCGCGCGGGAAACTCTATATCTTATTCGTGCGCGCACGCGTCTCACACGTCACTGAATGATGTCATAAACAAAATTTTCAAGAGAAAATTTACAGATAAGGCAGCAGAGACCGGCCGGGAATGATCACTGAACTGAGAAAAATCAGTACACGCTGACATGGGTTGCTTTCCAACAAAAGAACAGAGAAATAGCGAATCTTCTACCATTGAAAAACTTGAACAACATGGTCTCAGGGAATCTTTACAAGTAGAAAGACAAAGTGTTCCTGTCTTTTACCAGTTTGGGAGACAAAAATGCGAAGTTTTTGAAGTCGAGGCTAGTGAACATGAGAAATCAAAATCGAAAATACCGGACAATTTATTCACTGAACACGTATCCCCAACTTTAACAAAAGAGAAAATAGACGAAAAACAAAGCAAAGCAGATAAAAATCGACAGCAACACTTAGATGCAAAGAAAAAGACGGCTGTAAAGCTATCTGAAGTCAGAATCCAACGAAACAGTGAAGAAGAGAGAATTGCAAAAACAAACCTACTGGCCGAAAAGCAAGCAAGAGCTGCTGATAACAGAAAGAAACAACTAGAAAATGTTAAAACTGCAGCCAGAAATTCTAGAGGAATTGTTTGCGAGGATCGTTCTCGAGAGAAAGCAGAAAAAACTTGGATGGAATTGGAAAAGAAGATGGCTGTCACGGAAGAAAACCGACAGAGAATAGTGGATGATGTTGTAAGAAAACAACGTCTCAGGGAGGAACATGCTGAAAAAGTCCGACATAGAGTAAGCTCATGGATTAAATAATGTATTTATTTGTTGTTTGAATTATAAAACGAAATGAAAAATATTCATAATATGCAAAAGTGGTAAAAGATTCAAAACAGCGAAAATTGCGTATTTTGAAAGTTGAGTAGGACCCGTCTATTATGGATCCTCTTGAGTCTCTTGAGTGAAATCATTTGTGCGGCGGAGAACCATGCCTTTTTTAGAAAACACCAAACATTTTTGTCTTTTCAATTTTTTGTTTTTGTTCTAAATAGGCTGAGCAGATGAACAGTGTGAGCAGACTCAGTGATTTGGAGGTAGATAGTAATTACAATGCATTCAGCGAAGATGATGGCAGTGCACTTTGGGCAAGCGCAGGACAATTGAGAACACCAACCATCGAATTCTTGTAAGATCCCTTTAATTCAGGTTTGACATATCAGGTTAACAAATCAGGTTCCTTTTTTGCGGTGCATGTTGTAAAGGGAACTTTTTAAAGCTTAACTTATATTATATATATTTATATTTTATATATTAAATTTATTTTTATTTGTCCATTTTAAAAGACATGCAAAACATACGAATTTTATCTAGTGTTGAAAAAAAAAAACAACAAAAAAACATGATACGTACGTACATGCAGCGATGAAATAAAAAAGTTATTTTTTTTTTAATTTTAGTTCTTCAGTGTTCTACACAATCTTGAATGAAGCGTTTTTGGCCGATTGGGGCACCGAGTTGAAATTCGCTCGAATTTGAATCAAACTCTCAACTAAATCGACAAAATTATTGATTTTTACTCGTGCCCAGGCCCTTAGGCCGAGGGCACGAGAATAGTTCTGCAGACAGTTTTTTTTTTACTCGTGCCCAGGCCCTTAGGCCGAGGGCACGAGTATAGTTCTGCAGACAGTTTTTTTTTTTTTTTTTTTTCGCTGTTAGAAATTTTGGGAAGTTCAGACATGTTCCATCAGGTCTGACCGAATTATATTAACTCACAAAGAAAGAAATTCTAATGCGCCAGCTCCAGGATTCGAACCTGTGCCTTCAGCATCATTACCGTGCCGGCGGCGAAGCCGCGCACGGTCTAGGTTTCGGTCTTGGGGGTATGTGTGTATGTATGTATATTGCAGAGTTTTTGCCTTTCGCACGTGGTCCACAGGAAGCCCATGTCCTTTCGGCACTTAGGTCACGTGGTGAACAGGAAGCCCATGGAGAGCACGCAGTTCATTTCTTTAATAAAATCATAATAAAATCTTTTAAATTTACATACATGTCTTTGTTTCTTGTGCACTTTAAAGTCGTTTTATAATACCCTGAGTTTCTAAATTAGTAATCAACACTAATTTCATTCTGTTTTATAAATATCACTTTTAGTTTTTTTAACTCTGCAGCCTCATTTACCACAAGTCCCCAAAGTTGTAAAAAATTCAAAATACAAATTAATAAAATATTTTTAGCCAATCTTGTTTATTAAAACTTACTTTATTTCTGCAAAGTTTTTTTACTAAACTCTAAGCTGTTTTAAGTAATTTCTTAATTTTTTATTTCTACCTATATAAACTATTAAATTTATATAAGGAGCAACCAAAATTCATTTTAGAATTTTACAGCTTTGGGGACCTGTGCATCTACATGACGCATACTAGCATGCGCAAAGACACTAATACCGGCACGGCACCGGCACCGGCAGTGGCTCTAGTTGTTACTTCGTCTTAGCCGACTTTGCCATCGTGCCAAATACGTTGTTAATAAAACCCATTAGGCTATATATACGTAGTTGGGTTCAAGTCTCTGAACGGCCAATCTTTTTTTTTTTTTCACTTTTTTTTTGTTCTCAAGTAATCCTTCTTTTGCAATTTTATCAGTTATTTTTTAATAAACAATTTTTTAAATAATTAAAACGAATGCTTCCATGTCGCATCAAAACAGCTAAAAAAAAAATTAAAACCAATGCTTCCATGTCGCATCAAAACAGCTAAATAAAACTTAATTTAACGAAAAACAATTCGTGGAATTGTTAAGAAGAATTATTAGAAGTGAACAAGATCAAAAAGTAGCAAGAAATTCGTTGCGAAAGTGAGAATTTTCGAGCTTGTAGACGTATACATATCGAAGTTCGCTCACTCGACTTGAAGAACGATTGTTTAGCGATGTGTATTAACAAAAGCGAAAAAAGACAAATATTTCAAAAGGATCTTTTGGTATCTTACCCAAAGGAGACTATTTGGTCACTTTTCAAGTCTAAAAGGATCTCTTTTTTGGCTGAACTTTGCGAAATTGAGAGAAACATAACATTAAAGGGCAAACAATTCAACGAATAATGTCCACTCGCTATGGTCCACTCTTCAACTGATTGGAAAATCTGCCGAATTTTGAAAGAAAAAGCGAAAATGTGCAGTATTTTTTCGTGAAAAATTGAAGTAAAGTGCAATTTATTGAAATCTTGTTTATTGAGCTTTTATGCTGATGTAGTTTTTGTGTAATTCTTGTTGATTTTGGAGTATTTTTTGCCGTTAAAGAAGAGGTGGTATGGATGATAGTTTCCTGCCTTCTAGTTGCTGCGAGCGAAGCGAGTAGATTGCTTGGGCTACCTGTGGTATTATAAGAGCTTAAAGGCAAGTTCGAGATGTCGCAAAGAAACCGTTGCATATTTTGTGTCGTTTTGTTTCTTGTTTTTTGTTTTGTTTTGTTTTCGGTTTTTAAGAAACTCCGTTCTTGGGCACGAGTAAACCCTGAATTCAGGGTCTAGTTTATAATTATATCCGGCATTAAATCATTATCGTTTTTCAAAGAGAGAAATTTCTTTCCCCTACATGCAATTACGAACTCTTTGAAAAACACAATCAAATTAAACTCAAAACCATCTTTATATTAACTATACTAATAATAACTAGAAACACTCAAGTGCGTTTTGTTTCGTTGATTATATTTAGCCGTGGAATACCATAATCGACAAAGCGAAACGTAACGAAATTAGATTTCCTTATCTGAGATCTGATGATGTTACATGTATTTGTATTTTGTCTCTCTGTACTTGCAAAGCAATTAGCTATATGCTAATATTGTTTAATTTGTTGTTGTTATTGTTGTTGTTGTTGTTAAATCATTAATAATCATAAAAAAACATTAATTCCTTCAATATTGCTACAGATGTCCCGAAACTCCACAGAAAGGGAAAGAAAATACAGTACAGTTTTTATTTTTTATCATATTTTATTTAATTCCTTACACTGCCAAAAGGGGTCACAAACATCTAGCTTAGTTTCGTTGTTTTCCTCACTTTCCTTCAAAGAGAGATTGGACAGTGAACCAGATATACAAAACTGACTCAAGACCTTCTACTTTCCAAAACTTTCCAAAAATACCCGTGGCCTGGTTCTACTATTGCAGAAGGAAATTGCACAAATATAGTTCATATGAAAGAGCCAACTACATAGCTTTTTTTAATTAGGTAATAGTAATTATTAGATATATATAGCTCCTAACATTGCTTAATCAGGGAAAAGCCCTAAACAAATGACGTCTTCTTTGTAGTCCTCTTTGATTGGTCAGCTATTTTTGGACATGACAAATGCTATATAAGTCGTAAAATCCTGTTCGCCAACCATTTTGAATTGAGCTTGAACTCGAGATGTTTCAGCCTACCGTTGTTCTTGTTGGAGACCGAGATGTTGGTAAATCGACTTTAATTGCTAAATGCCACGAAGTTTATCCAACAGCTTCTGGAGCAGGCTATTTTACCAAAGACTTTGAATTACCGAGTAGACCGACATCTATCAAATGTTACCCTACTAGTGTTTATCTCAGTAGGTCAAGCGATGACTCTACATCGGGATTTTTTCTCAGTGTATTTCGAACGAATATTATCGATACTGGAGGAGCTAAAAGATACGATAATATTCGACCTTTAGCCTACAAAAATGCCGATATGTTTATTGTGTGTTTTGATGTCACAAACTATACATCGTTTCAAAATGTCTCAAAATGGGTCGACGAGGTGAGAAAATACGAGCGAAAAACATCGATGATTCTCGTCGGAACTAAAGCTGATCTCGACAACAAGTAAGTCTACTCTAGTTTCTTTTTATAAATATATATATATTTTTAAACGTGGCTTTTAGTGCTGTTTATATAAGCGCTGTGTCTAGATAACCGGCAGCCGCTGTTTATGTACAAATTTTACCAATTCGCTTATTCGCTCATTTCATATTATCAGTCGTAAATGTTCAGATATCAGATATTTCAACCAATTAAATAGGCCAGTTATTTAACATCCGTTTTGATAATTTTTGGAATTGAAATTGGAAAACTGCGCAGTGCAATATTTATAAACTTCAGATTGCTAAAACAACTTCTGTCACCTCGCGTGACATCCAGCTGCAGCAATCATTTTGTTGACGTGTGACTCACTTGTATATAATCTAATTTAAATCAATAACTTCAGTAAATTTCTCTGATGGTCAGTATCGTTTTGCTTTATAGGAGAACCGTTGAAAAAAACGAAGCAGAAGATTTTGCAAGATTGTCGAGCGCTTTCCGTGGCGCGTATCTTGAAACGAGCTATCTCGATCGAAATACTGTGGAGGCGGTTTTTAGCACCGCTGTATCAACTGCGTTCTTCGGTCAGGCTGCAAAATGTTCAAATTCAAAGAAAAAAAGATGCAAACAAATTCAAGCGGACATAGATGATATTACTAATCTGGAGCCTGCTAGTGAGTATATATATATGCATTGTTTAATACTGATGTGAAAAATATTTACATAATTTTTATCTAATGATTTATATATCATGTATAAGTTATCATGTTCGTCTATTTTTCTTGCGTAACAATATTTATTAAACATGCTGTTACAGAAATACTCGATTTCCTGTTTCATGTTCCTGTTGAAACTGGCGAATGCCCCAAGAAAGTGAAATTATTATGTTGACGTTGATGACACAAGATGCTCAGCCCTAACATCAACAGTAGTTTCCGTTTATTTTAAAAACACTTGCTCCAAACGCCATGTTTGATAAGTTTGGATCTGAGAAATGGTCAAAAATTCATCAGGATGAAAAAAGATTTGTCATGATCATTCACATGGAGAAATTTGAAGCGTGACCAGGCCCGTAGCAGGGGGGGGGGGGGGGGGGGGGGCACAAGGGACCCACCCTCAATAATTTGAATAGTTTATCTAATATATGGATGGAATGTACGTATCATACTGAATATATTTTTGACTGGTTCAGTCATCAATGACAAACCTATTTGGACAAATTGTGAACATTTCTACATTAATATCAATTGATGCCTCCTTCCCACACTTGCTTTTGGCAGGTATGCAATGCACGCATTTCTTTTTAAGTTATCTACAAATACACCTGTGCCCAGTCAACAGCAGAGCAATATTTCTAGGGCTTAAATTTAAGGTTGTATTTATTTAAGGCCCAGGGGTACCCCTTAACGGAGGAATAAGGAACTAGAAAAAGTGTTATTTTCAGTTACATCAATGATATTCATTCATTTAATTAATCATTATTTCTTTCTTTTTTAAAGGCTGTCCACCTGACTACCCTAAAACCTTGTCAACAATATCAATGGACTGGCAAACAACTTACCACTCAAACATAGCTACAGATGTGATCATCAAGTGTCTCGATGACCCTATGAATGTCATTCTTACCCACAGATTTGTTCTTTGTTTGGCATCAAAAGCATTCAAAGAATTGTTGTGCAGCCCCACCAACTTAACAAGTATGAGTCAAGGTAAATGCATAATGCATGGGGATATTGGTGTACCAGAGAGTGCTTTCCATTTCATAGAAAGCATTCAATGTACTGAGTGCAACAAAGATAAATGTACTGCATTACAGTCACACAAGTTATGCCTTGTACTAAGTAGAACTTTAAAAAGACAAACAATTTTATATCTTCTTAACTGGATGTACACTGGTTCATGGAATCATACAAGGAGAGATGATTTAGATTTCAAAGTTGATGTATTTAAAGCTGCTAAATTACTAGAAATCCAGAACATATGTCGACCAACTATACAACCCAAGAAACAACACTTTCTAGAAAGTACCAATGGCCTTACAGTAACAGCACCTTTACCACAACAACATGATCATCTTGCATCATCAAGACAACATAACCAGGCAGTACCAGTTCCACCACCATTATCACCAATTCTTGCGTCAGCACGGCAACATAACCAGGCAGTACCAGTTCCACCACCATTACCACCAATTCTTGCATCAGCAGGACAACATAACCAGGCAGTACCAGTTCCGCCACCATTACCACCAATTCTTGCGTCAGCACGACAACATAACCAGGCAGTACCAGTTCCACCACTATTACCACCAATTCTTGCATCAGCAAGACAACATAACCAGGCAGTACCAGTTCCACCACCATTACCACCAATTCTTGCGTCAGCACAACAACATAACCAGGCAGTACCAGTTCCACCACCATTACCACCACTACCTGCTTCAGCAAGACCCCATGTCGTTCCAAACCATCACTTGAATTCTCGTCCATTACCACAAGTTTTTCATCATTCTGCTAGAATACATGGCCGGGCAATTCCAATTCCACCACCATTACCACAAATACTTGCATCATCAAGAAGACAGGTACCATCTCCACCTCCATTACCACTCATTCTTCCTTCCTCATCAACTCCACAAAATCTAAATTTTCAAAGTACTAGCCCACCATGTTATCTCCAGCTTTATAAAGATATGTGGAGAGAAGGACTTTCATTATCAAATGAGTTACCAACAGATTTGGTATTGATAGTTGAAGAAACACCTGTTCCTGTTCACCGAGCTGTCCTGGTGGCAAGATCACCTGTTATGGCTTCAATGCTGGAAGGAAAATTTAGAGAAAAGCATCTTGAACAGGTGATTTTTTACAATAATTATCTGTGGGGGGGGGGGGGGGCAAATGGTAAAATGCACACCGAGACCCTTGTTTTAGAATCAAAAACTGAGACTCTGCTGCTTCTGGAAATCCGGTATTTACAATATCTCCATCCATTCAGCTTCAAGAAAAGCATACTTCTATAGCAGTAACTATAATAGTCCGCTCTCTATGAGGCGTTTTGTGGACATCTATATTTAGGGTCCCCTGATACCTTTTTAGCTGAAAAAAAGTGCACAGAGGTGAATGTAACTTATGTCTCAGAGCATACCGCGTGAGCTTGAAAGCACGCTGCAAATATCTGAAATTTAATCTGCAGGAAAAAAGCGAGAAGCCGAGACTCATCAAAAACGCTTTCAAGTCTTTGAGATCTGGCCAAAATTTACCGAAACCCTCACCTTTTGAGATACCATCCGCAACCCTATTATGTATCTTTACGCAATTCGTTTTAATTATGTGTTTTAGCTATTCAGACCATTCACCCTTGTTTTAGCTATTGATACTAACTCGAGCTTTGTGGTGCGCACTAACAATCTCTTTCAAAAGACTTCAAACTCGAGACCAGCCAACAGTCTTAATTTTCTGAAGGGCGCAATGAAATTGTTTTGAATACAATTTATTATCCTGCTAAGAGGACGTCTTTCGCGCCCTCCACCATACTTTTGACGAATAAGACTCGTATAGTGACTATGAGAGTTAATTTAAACTTTGACGCTTTAATGATTTTGACGACAACAGGTGCGTACGCCAAACACTTTCGGGCTAACGTAATTTCGGAAGTGCTGCTCGCTGGCGTTAGCTCGCGCATGCTCGACAGAAAGATAACCACATCCTTGCGGAGATCTCTGCCAAACAGGGTAGAACTTTATTATATATATGTGGCACTAGTTCCTCAAATTCATTTTTTTCTCATGTATTTCTTAATAATTTGTTATACAGATAAAGCTTCATGGTGTGTCGCTGGAACATTTTCGTACAGTATTGGAATATCTCTATACAGACAACTGTTCACTGGATTACACCAATGCTAACGACATTATGGAACTTGCTGATAGATTTATAATTACCAGTTTGTTTCATCGTTGCGAAGAATGCATCATTAATATCCTAGAAAACACAGATGAGCAGAGCATAGCAAAGCTAGTTGTGGAGGCGTACTATCATTCAAAGGTATACCTAATATGCTTTGTTGACCAATCATCAACATTTTCCTTCCCAATACTTTTAACTGCTCTTATTCATATTTGTTGTGGGCGGATTCACCCACATCTAAAATTCAGTATCTCGAAATTGGACCTGGGATCATTCTTTTTTGTTGTTGTCATTTTTCAATTCACAGATAAAATTGTTTGCATCATTCAGACGAACCCTTATATAAAGACCATATTAGTTAAGGAATTTATCAATAGTTAGTTAGACTAAATATATATAGTTTAACATAGCACACCATTTCCCATTTTATACCATATATCCTTTTTAATTATTATATATTAATTATTATTGTTACATTACTTCTGAAAAACCCTGTCAAGGGATGGAGATAATAAAAGTACCATTACCATTACCATATAACCTTTCTACATTTCAACAAAAGATGAAATATGTCGAAGGAATTTCCTTGAACATTTCAGTTTGAATGAAAGATGTGTTTGCTCGCTTTATTTCGAAACTTTTTAATAACAAAGAAATTTTAATTGGTTTTGCCTTTCTATAGCTGTTTTACGCACCAATGTCTGTGGCCGGATCCGGAGCACTGAATCTTTTTTTTATATGTTCATTTTTGTAGGTCTATTACGCCAGAAATCTCAACGAATGGTGTTTACATTTCATGGCAACAAACTACAATTTCTTTGAGAATGATGATGATTTCAATGTTATATGGCGAGAGAATAAGGTTTATATGGAAAATAATAAATGGCCCCCGAAAGGACATATGGACACTCTTCGTGAGTATAAACTGAAAGTAGCATTATCAAGAACGTTTAGACCACAAAACAATAGGAAGACTGTAAAATGTGGATGTAGTATTATGTAGGGAAGAAGGGAAATAGTGCTGTGACTTTGAATTCTCGAAAACACAATATTTTGGAAGGTACAGGCAGCTTTTATAAATCAACTATGCAACGTAACTGTGAATAGCCACGCTGCGATCCGGCGGATCTATATGAGAAATTGTGAATTTACACAGAAACAAAGTAAAATGGCGCGCACATTGATTAATCAATGAAATTTAATTTTGATGAACGCTCTTCTTGTACAAGGAAATTGAAGATAACAAGTCACTTAATATAACTAGATATGTGACATACACATGTGCATATTTTTAACCAAAATTTGATTCATAATACAATTCATATCCGTTTCATATATAAAAGAAAAGGCATTTTCCTGAGAAGGGAATGAGTTTTTTTTTTCATTATAAGAGGGTGTCAATGGGGTTAACTGACTAGCGTCAAAGACCGTTTTTTCGTTATCGTAAACGTGTAAATGACAAAAAAATAACTTTTTTAATGTTTAAAAGAATGTTCAATTTTTACCGTATATTTGGCATGAAAACATCCAAAATTAAATGTCTTGGGGAAATGGTCAGTATGTGACCTGAGTTTTGATATTTTTTTATTTATTCTAAAAAAAACAAAAGTAAGTGCTTCAACATCTTTTATCGTCTTTTTTGAAACCTTTCTTAAGTATGTGACTCCATCGCGACAATTTAAGAACCTGTTTTTTTCCCCTACTATTTACTGACTAAATTGCGTTTTTGTAATTGTTTACTGAGTAGAGACATACCCCATCATTTTGTCACCCTCTTACAAACGTTGGTAGAAAACCAACATCTGAGTACCTACTCACACCAACTCAATCTATTAAAATTCAAGGTTTCCACCAATGAAAGACAAAAATTCATATTTTTATATTTTTTGTTAATCGCAATATATTAATGCTGTATTTTGTTAACGTGTATGTCATTTCATTTATACAGTATAAATTGTCAATACTTTTTGTATTAAATGAAAAATAAATTATTTGATAACTATTATCTATTTGTTTATATCCACGATAGTTTCTGTGTGCTGTCTGTGGAGCATTGTTATCCATAACATCAAAATCAAAATCAATTATTACAAAGTGAAAGAGATTTTTTAGCGGCAGAAAAAATGCTCACAGCGTTCAGTGTAATAAGCCCCGCACAGTATGGGAACTGAACGACTGTTAACCACTGAGTATAAATCACTTAAACATTTTGCAGTCAGGTAATCCCGCACATTAATACAACAATTGTGTAGGAATACCGGGAATATTTAGCTATGGCTACAGCTGCTTAAGTACGAAAAAATACCCATTGATACCATTTAAACACAAATTAGTATTTACTGAAATAGTATTTAAACCAAAGCACAAGTCATGATTTTCATAATAAAAGTAGTTCCATATCGCCAGACTCAGTCTTAACTATTTTTAACCGTGAAAGAAAAATGAAGGAAATAACAATTCGCAAAGCAAGAGAAGATGACTTTGAAGCGATCGTTGAGATGTCTAAGGGAATCTATGACGGACACGATTATTTTCTTTGTGTTTTCCACGAATGGCTTCAAAATTCACACAGACTAATCTTTGTCGCAGAATGCCAGGAAAAAGTAGTTGGTCTTCGTGCTATCAATATCGTGGACGATGGTAAAACGTTCATAAGTCAAGGATTACGAATCCACCCTGGGTTCCGCGGACAAGGTCTTAGTTCGCGTCTGATAAGTGCAGTGCACGACTACATTCGTAACCATTTCCCAAGTGTTTACCGAGAACGCTTTACAACAAAATCAGATAATATCGAACGATTAGCCATTCAGAAGAAACATGGGGACAGAGCAGTTCTCGATCAAGACATTCTTGCCTTCTACGTGAACAAGGACGACGTACCGCATGATGCACTCGACAAAGAAATCTTGGAGTTATCAATCAAACTACACCCGTATACAAAGAACGACGCATCCAAGGTGGTTTTTAACGAGGAAGTATCTAATATACTCTTCCAAGAACGTACGTTGATCATCGACTGGGAGCCTTTTGAAGCCTTACGAACAAACATCGATTACGTTTTCCAAGACATGGATTGTCTATTTGCAGATCGAAGTGCAGTTGACTACAGCCGTGGTGAGCTGCCAAAATCATTTAGCCACGGGCGACGATCACCTCGTACGGATTGTATTCATTGGGTAACTACCATATACACAGATGACCCGTTGCTATACCACGCCCATCTACTACGACAGCTAAAATACGCCATTAACACCATTAACGGTCCTTTCATCTTCTCCCCCTTCCAATCCTCTAGTCTCACTTCAAAAGGACAAGAGGTTCTTCCAGAAGTTCTTCATCTTAAGCCAGTGGAGTTTTTCACCTTTGGTTTAAGACTTTTCGAAAAGGAATTTAAATGATCAACTAGTAGAAAATGTTTAACACTGTTATGACTGATGACACTTAATGTTCAGTGGGGGCAAAATGTAGATGTTTTTATTTTCAATTGATTCATTTGTTGGTCTTCTTGATTTGAACATGTAACACTGGTCAAGAACATTCAGTTTGATCTGTATTTGGTTTTATTACGATATCATTCAGTACTAAGGGGCCAGTTGTATGAGACTTGGATAAAGTTATATCCACTGGATAAACCTTACCACCCTATAGGATTTCTATAGAATTGGACAAGGATTGATCCGGTTGATATATAGCTCTATATAGGCTTCGTACAACTGGCCCCAGCGGATAAATTCTAAAGACATTCTTTGCATGGATAACATTATTCAGGCTTCGTGCAACCGGTCCCTGGCCTATAGCCACTCTTTATTCATCTTGCCGAGAAAATTAAACATGACTTTTTACAGGACGTGTCGACGGAATTGGAGTCGGAAGATTCGGAAAGCCATTTATTTCCGTCTCATCTTCCCACTCCGTGAGCTTAAAATTCGATTTTCCGGCGGGCGTTCCGTGCAACCGGTCCCTGGCCTATAGCCACTCTTTATTCATCTTGCCGAGAAAATTAAACATGACTTTTTACAGGACGTGTCGACGGAATTGGAGTCGGAAGATTCGGAAAGCCATTTATTTCCGTCTCATCTTCCCACTCCGTGAGCTTAAAATTCGATTTTCCGGCGGGCGTTCCCCCGTTTTAATTCAGACAGATAGACAGACAGACAGACAGAAAAGTCCTTTATGTGCTCAAAATCTCTAGATCCACCACTGTTGACTCTTTCGCTTCCGACTCAGACGTAATTAAAAATCAAACGTTCAAACAACTGTTTATTTATTTTTTTAAATGGAATATACAGTTTTAAAATGCTAATTACAAAGTTGAGAAATTATTTAAATATGTTCGCAATTCAACTATTTACACGGCAATAGGGTTGCCAAACCCAACTCGTTCTTGTACGTGGTGTATTTCATTCAGAAGGTTTTCATCTTTTAAGTTGAGCTAGAAAAAAATCAATGAATATATTTTTTACAATTTTGGTTGATAGTTTGCATTGATAGTTAAAAAATTGAATGGGTTCATAGTGAAACTAATAAATATAAGAATGAAAAATTTGTTTTAATTTGTCTGTCAACAATACCATACAGTTCCCCTTATACAGGACCTTCTCCGTCACCAACAACTTAACTCAAGGTGAAACACTGTCATAAAACTAAACTTTTTGAATCAGTCAAATACCTTGACAGCGTATTTGTAGGCTTGTTCAGCTTCAACCTGTCTGGCAGTCTGAAAATTAAACAAATTCTGACAGTAAGTATATTGGTGTAGAGCTAAACAGACTAAAACAAGTGAATTTCATAACCATCTTTTCAGAAACGCAACACTGCATATGTGGGTATTGCATACGCACCAACTGCCTGAATAACATCCATCGTATATGATTTCTTATAATTTATTCGGTGGATAGAGTTATTCAGGCTTCGTACAACCACTCGGCACCTACAGAGTTTACTCTGTACATCACGCTAATCTGGATTCCAGATACAGATATGCATAGGCACTACCATGGACTGACACACCCGTTGGTGTGTTTGCACTTATATTCTGCACAGTATCACATTGCTACTTCCAAAAGGTCCAACTTTACAGCTTATAGTACACGAAACCCCAAAAAATTGATGTACAACAGTGTAAAATCAGTTGTTACTTACATTGAGACATACAAGAGACAAGTATCCCCACACTTCAGGATCTTTGTTGTTAAGTATATTAGCTTCTGACAGAGCATCTTCTGCTTCCAATAATTCGCCAAGCTAGGGACGCGTAAAACAATATTTTAGCCGAAGCATTTACATTTCTGAATGAAAACCGACAAAATCATTCAATAACTGTCCATGAGTTGCATTCAGATATAGTCGAGCGAATAGTCCAGGTCTTAGCAATGCACAAATGACCCCAGTAATGAATTTCACAAACAATATTTATCAGGACTACATTGCAATCCAGAAGTCAACGACCCAATCACAAAGTATGATTAATAGCAATAATTCGTTGTATAATATTTATATATAACATTGGGCTACGTCATGTGAACGAGATTGGAATCTTTATGGTATGATGTGATAGCAATTATATCTATATCACCTAGTAACATCAATGTAGCTTACCCTATAACAAGCTATCCCAGCTCCTAACCACGAAACACAAGACGGGGATCGAGCACAAGCTTTTAGGAATATATCTTTGGCCTTCTGAAACTACACACAATAAAAACGTTATCAACAGAATGATTGAAATGACGAAGAACACTCACAGACATATTACCCATCACGACAGGAAAGGAAACCCCAACTCTATGTCTACATCACCATATGCTGCATTCTTTGACAAAACAGTTGTAATGAATTTGAGTGTATTGCTCCTGACCCCTGTTCGATGTTGCTAAGAGGTTTCATGGTAATGTAACAGGTCCCTCACTCACGGCAACATTACTCCAGGTGCAGGAGAACACTTTTCTATGACGTGATAGAACGAAATGAACATATATTATGTAGTATTTGTGGGCTGCACATGACGTCACAGCACCTGAAGCCACATTTGAAGAACTTTAAAAAGATTCTAAAAATAATATTCATCGTTTGTTCCGATTGCATACGACCAAGTGGTGACCACTTCTCACGAGTTCACATGATCACGTCAAAGAATAGACTGATGCATACTGATTTGAAAACGCTTTCGCCGACTTAATAAGTGTTTGCACTCTAAGTGTACAAACTACCACTCATTACCTGTCCATTTTCCAAGTAGATGGACGCCAGTCTCAAGTAAATAGCATGCATATCCGATGCTTCAGTTACATATGACAATGTTCTTTCGTAGCATTCTCTGGCTTCTTCTGTGTTGCCCATCAGATACTTTAAATGACCAATCAGGCCCCAGCAGTCGGGATTCTAAACAACGAAGCAAAGGCGAAGATTTTGAAAGATCAAAAACATACTGGAAACTTTTCATCATTGCTGATTTGTCCCGCTTGACAAGAAGTCACATCTTATAAGCAAAATCATAAGCGTAATTACATTCTTCAAATAAAGTCCTAATGATATTAAATGGGCGTGGTGTTCTTTTCACAAAGCAATTCTTCTACACAACTGAATAGAGTGGCATATATGTAGCATTTTGACTGTAGAGGTAGTAAATGTGAATGAGTCTCGCACAAATTAGCACATTCACCGTTTGACGAGGATTTGTTCACGACAGTCACTGCAAACGACTGAATTTACTGCAAGTTTCCTGTTTCTGCGAGATCAGACAAATCAACGCCTGCCGCGATCAAATATTCCTGCTCCCGTCAATCAATGCACCATAATTACTATTATACCAATGAAAACTAACCACATGATTCGTCTTTACTAAGGTTCGTACTAACGTCGGCAATAGTAGGTGGTTTTAGACAAAGTTCGATAGCAGCTCGTTGAAGTTCAGAATTTTGACTGACGATTCGCTCTCAAGCGTTTGTAAGTTATTTATATTAGTACAGCAATGGTTGATTGAATAGTTCGTATGTTGCAAATACCTGATGATTTAGCACTATTGCCTGTTTCAGTTGTTCCTCTGCTTCTTCATACAGTGACTGTTGTATCTTTAGCCGTCCAAGCATCACATAGTATTCAGAACTAGGGCCGCCATGACATGCTACTAACTCATGAGCCAAAGCTGATTCACTCAACTGAAAGTACAAAAAAGCAATGAATTGTAGAATGATCAAAGCTGGAAATCCGCGGGGAAGTCCTCGGGAACCCAGAGGTTATATCTGTCACTCGGTTATGCGGGGAAGAGGAACAAACTAGAAACCAACCGATAAAAATGATCAAGAAATCAATCGTGAAAACTATGAGATAAAAAAACGAGTAAAGCACTGAGTGGGCTGCGTCGGTGTTTCTATAGAAATAGTTGTAAAATATATTTGTAATTTGGACACTGTAAAGCGATAATGGCGAAACTGACATTTAGTTCTAGTTTGAACATCAGTCCTTCGTCGGAGTAATATGTGAAAACAGGAAAGAATGGAGAAGTATAAATAGCGATGAAAAAATAAAGCGACCAATGACAGAAAAGAAAGCGTCGAAAATGAGCTTAACAAAGGGATAAAAAAAGTGAGAAATGAAAAAGTCAAGCAAAGCGAAGCGATCGTTAACCCCGAGTGGATTGACGGTGCCTGGTGAATGAATTAAGGTAGTTCGGGACCCTTGCTACTGCGCATCCTGCTCGCGCATGTGAAATCAAATAAAATTTCTCGTGCGGTTAAAAAGACATTTTGTGGTAGAGCCAAAATATGGTCATTCTTGAACTTTTTGTTAAAAAATAACATCATATCATTGCATACGGGCCTCAAAAGCAGTTAGTGCCCATTCCCGCGCGTCCAAAACATTGAAATCATCTTATTTTCCGCGCGTTTTTTGCTTATAGCTCTATAGCACGGTGACACCCGATTATTTTTCCATTTTTGTATTTGGCATAAACCAAGCTTTGAAATTTTGAAATAAAAAATACATGGTCTTCGAGACCAAAACATTGTAATTTTGACTTTTTTGCAGTAAAGTGTACAAAAAATTAATGAAGCTCTTGGTTCTTTTAAATCTCCGCAAAATATCTCAGTCGATGTCTTCTCCAAGGAATAAATTCATGAGAGCTATAGCGAAGGGAGCATTTTGTCACACTCTTATAGCAGATTTGTAAAAAACTTTCCAATTTGTTCGCAAGAAAATAACTTTCAACAAATTTGATGTTACTTCTTTTAGTTGAAATGGGGCAAAAATGGGCCTTTTACCTACCCCCACAGCTCCAAAACAAGCGCGGTGACCCCTACTTTTTATTTCATTTTTGTTTTTCATATGTGTCAGTCCTTATGTAGAAAAAGTTAAAAAAAATTCTATCGGCGGGAAGTGTGGATCCCGAACTACCTTAACTAAGGACTTCCATAAAGGTGGGTACAGGCTAACACTCTTACCAAATACATTACAAACACTACATGATCTGTACAAGTACTTAGTAGAGTAATACAGTGTAATACAGGCTCGGACTGGTTTAGTGTAGTTGCAAAGGCATAAGAATATTCAAATAACATAGCGTAGAAGCATTAACACACACACACACACACACACACACACACACACACACACACCTGTAATGCATTGACTTCCAAGAGAAAAGCTGCAGTCTGCAAGAAGATTCCAACTACAGGCTTAGTCTCTTTGGGTGGGGTCACCTCCTGAGTCTGCCCATCCTCCTCTGTAGGTTCTTCTTGAGGTGGTACGCTTCCCACGTGACTGCCAGGAGGAGATGGAGGTTTTGATGGTACATTGGTAGACGATTGTGTTGCTGGTTTGGAAATGTTAGTTGGTGGAGGTGCACCACCAGTACTTGGTGGAGGTTCTTGTGCTGATGGTGTTAGTTGTGGTTCAGTTGATGGTTCTTCTGCCGCTTCTTCTGCACTAGTATCGTCCACTACAAGCAAACGCACGCACAATGAATTACATTCATCGAGTATGGCTGCGTTAGTGAAATGAGCTATTTCACTCTCAATATGCTGCTTTTTTACTTTTTTGTGTGTTACAGACTTTCAAAGTTACTTTTTCAATGAAGCGTTCCGTGCGGAAGTAGAGTGAACAAATAATCAATATCTAAATAATTTGTACACAATTTCTTTAGATTCAGGAACGTGAAATAGTAACGGTTTATAACGGAATATAATCAACTGAGACGAACATGTTCAAAGTACATTACCAGTGTACACTGACTATAACTACCTTGTACTACTGGTACTTCAGTAGCTACATGTTCAAAGTACATTAACAGTATACACTGACTATGACTACCTTGTACTACTGGTACTTCAGTAGCTACATGTTCAAAGTACATTAACAGTATACACTGACTATGACTACCTTGTACTACTGGTACTTCAGTAGCTACATGTTCAAAGTACATTAACAGTATACACTGACTATGACTACCTTGTACTACTGGTACTTCAGTAGCTACATGTTCAAAGTACATTAACAGTATACACTGACTATGACTACCTTGTACTACTGGTACTTCAGTAGCTACATGTTCAAAGTACATTAACAGTATACACTGACTATGACTACCTTGTACTACTGGTACTTCAGTAGCTACATGTTCAAAGTACATTAACAGTATACACTGACTATGACTACCTTGTACTACTGGTACTTCAGTAGCTACATGTTCAAAGTACATTAACCCTTTCGCTCCTGGAGATTTTTGGCGTTTTTAGGCGTTTTTTGACACATACAAACTTTTAGCTCGTCCAGAGCAGTTTGTTTTTGGCTTCGATCAAGATTCCTGTGTTTTTGTTTTACCGGGGAGGCATGAAGCTGGCAAACAGGTTTAACACGTTAGAAACAGGTTTTCAGTCTAATCAGAACTTTGACGAATTCGCATCATTCGTGATTTCGTCGTTGTTTTTTGCTATTATTTTGCCTCTAAACGCTTCTGGAAAAGCATCATTAAGCTTTCTAGTTGTGATGAGTCTACTGTTTGAAAGAAATCAAGCTGGTGAGATGATTTCCAGTTAAAATTCGTGTTTTTTTCGCACTCGTGAATTTTGGTGACCGTTGAAGAAATCATCACTTCAAGACTGTTTTAGAGGCAAAATCTCGGACTGCCGCGGCTATTTTTGCAAGTTGTGGTGATAGAAGAACACAACAAGCCTGAAAATTCGGCAGAATTCCGAGGTAGCGTTAGACTTCTAAAAAAAACTTGAAATGGGGGGAGGCTATGACGGCTGCCGAAAATTTGGTTGATTTCCCAGAATGCATTGCAGTGGTATTTTTGTCGAAACACGTGTAGTTCGAAATAGGCATGTTCGTAGGGATTTAGCGCTGTAAGTAGAATGAAATAAAACTTGAAAAACTTGCATACGCTTAGTAGAAGGACTGAATTTTCCTAGGATATGAAACTTTTTGCTTGAAGACAAGGTTTTTTGCCAAAAAACTCGACCTGCAAAATGTGTGATTTTCAACATCTGAAAATAGCGAAAAAACGTGATTTTCCTGCTTTTGAAAGTTTGAACTGTATGTTTTTGCCCAAATTGCTAGTTTCTTCAACCTGAATGATACTTAAAAGTTAGCCACATTTCTAGTGTTTGCTTTGAATGGTGATTTATGGCATTAATGACTTAATTCAGGAGGATATGATTTTTTAAAGCAAGGTAGTTCTCTACGGCCGGTTTTGGCCGGTACAGGAGCGAAAGGGTTAACAGTATACACTGACTATGACTACCTTGTACTACTGGTACTTCATTAGCTACATGTTCAAAGTACATTAACAGTATACACTGACTATGACTACCTTGTACTACTGGTACTTCAGTGGCTAAATGTTCAAAGTACATTACCAGTATACACTGACTATGACTAGCTTGTACTACTGGTACTTCATTAGCTACATGTTCAAAGTACATTAACAGTATACACTGACTATGACTAGCTTGTACTACTGGTACTTCATTAGCTACATGTTCAAAGTACATTAACAGTATACACTGACTATGACTACCTTGTACTACTGGTACTTCATTAGCTACATGTTCAAAGTACATTAACAGTATACACTGACTATGACTACCTTGTACTACTGGTACTTCAGTAGCTACATGTTCTCCCTCTGTACCAGATGCTGCTGTGGTAGGTCCGTCACTCGCAGGTTCCTCTTCAACTGCAGTAGGCTGCTGCTGATCGGCTGTATGAGGACGGTCAGCTTTACATGGATGACAGACATTAAATCGATTCGCTTCAAGAAAAGCCCTTTCAGCACCAATATCGTTTTGAATGGTGTCGTAATAGAGGCCTGAAGAAAAGTAAGAACAAAGAGAATTATTCATTTATTTAGTCAAACAAATTTTAATCAATTTGCTACTAGAGTGTGGCCTAACGAGGAAGAACAGAAAACTGAGTGAAAAATATGAATATTACTACAACCAACAAAGCTATTTGATGAAATGAAAAGTAGAAGATCTTATTTTACAGTTATTCCATTCCAAAGAATTTCTTGAGATTTTAACCAGTGAATATAGGGATATATTCGTTATTTAGCGCTATCCAAACTTCGTACAACCGCGCCCTGTTCGTTAGCAAGTCCGATGACAATTGGCCAATCAACTAGTTTGTACATTATCCATGGTTAGGGCTTTAAAAACTCCGGTAACATACCAAGCATTGTCCATGCCACAACATTGTCAGGTTCAACACAAGTAGCAGCTTCTAAAAAGGTTTCAGCTTCTTCGTATCGTTCAAGCATCAAGGACACACTGCCATACATTAGAAGACTGTACAATACAATAATACATCAATAATAGAGATTTAGTGTAATCTTGCACGAGCATACACTGCCATACATTAGAAAACGTGAATGAAAAAAAACAATTTATATTTAAGTAATAAGAAAGCCAGTCCAGCGTTGGACTCGAACTCGCGTACTTCCTATGAACCGCCATTTTGAAAAGAAGACAAGTAGATTCCCTGGGTTGCCTGTGAGGTATAGCGATATTTTATGTTTATAAAAAAAAAACAAATTGTTATGCTAATGTGACAACCAGAACTACAGTAAGCTGTATTGAATTAACAGTCAATCACTGTCTGGTTGGCACATGATTACTTCAGCTGAAGTATCGCTATAAGCGACAAAACGGAATATAGACACACAAAGCTATCTCACAAGAGGAACAACTCTGCTAGATGATTCTGTCTGCGTGTATATACGCTGTAATTTGTAATCGTACACTTTGATGATGATAACGAGTTTGCAAATTAGAACGAATGTGTATAATGAGGCACTGGAAGATGTAATCCCGCACTGGATTGGTAACCGGTCATTTCGCCCTGATGTGGTCTCGCCTTATATACATTTATCCGCTTATTTGGTGTGACAAAGCCTTGGGAGATAGTATAACTGATGCCTAGTAACTGGAGGGTGTGGCAACACGTTTGATACTCACCCAGCTACATGTTTTTGATTTAGAGCAATAGTTTCCTTGAAACATTCTTCAGCCTGAGGGAAGATAACATTTCATTATTAGTTCAACTAATTTATTTTTGTGTAAATATTTATCATTACTATTTGACTTTCGCTATCGGTTCTACTGATTTATATTTATGGCACTATCTGTGATCTCACCGAAACAAGATGCTTTTACTGATCGTTAAAAAAAACGATTCCATGTTCATTCCCGTTTCAAACTAAATATTTACAAAACATTGTAGCTTGCTGACAACGACTGAAGTGCTATCGTAGCAAGAGAACTTTAACAAAACTTGTATAGCCAGTCACAAGAAAGGCAAATTAGGAATAACCAAACCTACCAAAAACCCCAAAAAATGACTGACAAACAAAAACAATCACGCTAAATTCTCTCACCTTTGCGATATCACCGATTAATAGACAGAATGCTCCATAATCAAACCAGTGATTGGCATCATTCTTGCTTCTAGCAAGACGCTACAAACAAACAAAAGACAACAGAGTAAATACCATGTACTAATAGTGGCTAGCACTCAACAACAACCGATGACTATTTCATTTGTGTTCTGGTTGAGTGCTAGTGACAAATAGTTACTAAAAAGCTACTATTTGTTGGGAATTAGTTTGTAGTTATTTCGTAGTTTCCCCGCGTTTGCTCTATCACCAAAATGCTTAGACAGTTGTTCATTTGTTAAGGAGACTTCTTTATCCCTCTTGTTCCCCTCTACTATAACTATGATTTGAACAAGTGTCAGGGCGAACAATATGTGTAAAAAGCGAAACAAACTGTACCTCTTGGTAATATTTTGCAGCTAATTCGTAGTTTTGGTTCACCTACAAGATTAACAAGATCACTAATGTCAGTTGAAGGTAACTCCTGAGGAGGGTAGGGAAGAAAAGGAGTGATCAGTTGTACCTCTGCTTCTCTGGCAAAATGTTTCAACATGGCAGAATCAGTGATTGGTGGAGGCTCCTCTGGCATATCATCAGCTGCAATGAACTGCAAAAAAATGTTTTAGCGCACGCATTAGTTTTTCATAAGGTCGATTTACACACTGTTTTTTTTGCACGCGATTTGCAGTATGCGACAAGTCGTAAAATTATACAGCCCTTTTCAATTTTAAACTAGGTTGAGTTACTTGTCGTACGCTACAAATAACACATAGAGTTGTTTTCGTATGAGTGGGAAACAGTACCGCATCGTATCGTAGCTGCAGTTTTAAAGAAAACATTGGAAATATCTACCGTATTGTAGCGGTATCGAAACCACAACGTTTCCCACTCATACGAAAACGACTCTATACACTGTTACAGCCCATCTCTTCTTACACCCAGTCTTATTTATTCTAACCTTTTCTAATATCATCTTCTCTAATTGTCTATAACACCAGCTGAACTTTCATCTCATATTCTACTCTTCACCTTACAGTCTAACTTCACATTTTTCCTCTCATTGTATTTCCTTTTTTGTTGAAACGTGAAGACAGCCCATGTAGACAAGGTTGAGTGTATTTACAGGTTCTTCAGGGAAGGGAGAGGAGGGTTGGACTGTAGAAAGGCCAGGTATTTCTGTAAGTGATTATCATCTTACCTTCCCTAGAGCCTGGTGCATCTGATCCACAAGGAATATATACAACTCACTCAGGAACGCATGTAACTCTTCTTTATCACTGAAAGCTGTTGTCTTGAGGTATTTCTCACGAACAAGCTTGATAACACTCAACTAAACAAACAAGAGAGAGAACAATCAGATAATGCAACACTTAATCAGTGTTAAGGTAATTCCGTAGTTTTGCACTGCGCATAGTTCTGCGCATGTTTCAAGTTTTTTGGTTTCAGGACTTTTATCATGTAATCTAGTCAAATTATGTTTGTAAATTACTTTGAATAAAAAAATCGAAGAATTGCGACATTTTCGAGCGAGAAAACGCGATAATTTTGAAACTCGACCCAGTCCTGTCTCGGAAAACCTGTTTTTTGACAATAAAATGACGATATTTTTTGCAATATTTCGCAAACTAGCACGGTGACCTATGTTTTTTATTTGATAAAATTATTTTTTATAACATAACATCAAATATATCTAAAATTGAGCATAGGTCATCGGGCTAACTTTTGAGAAATTTCCAAAATACTTTCTGCTTAGGACTTTTTCGAATGAGTTAGCAGCTCGTGCGCACGTTAGTAGTAACAGAATGAGAGTACTGGGCCACTTTCGTCCCATCCTATTTTCCCGTCCCGTCCCATTTTTCTATCCCTGTCCTTCTCGCTCCGTCCCAAGCCATTTTAGCCTCGCCGCGCCGCTAGCAGGGAGGGGAGGGGTGCTGCGAGTGACCCGTTTTTCGATCATGATTTTATTGTTGGTGGTTTTATTATCTTAATAATATCCAACTGCGAGCACTAAATCTTTGATCACGCACAGTTTAATCTGATATTTTCTTTATTTAGGTTCTTCCAATTTTGAAGAGTTTCTATCATAGTCAAAGTATCATATTTTAATAGAATTGAAAGAAGAAGAATGTTTATCTTTTTTTTTTCTTTTTTGAAAAAGAACTTCACTCTCTTTGGGATTTGAACCCGTACCCCTCCCCGCATGGGAGTCGAACGCCCTGCACGCTGTGCTACCACTCAAAATATTATCACTAGAAGTTGTATTTGAATATATAAAGCAGGTACGCTTATTGTAACGTGAAGACTACGGTCGTTTAGCTTACCAGGATAAACCGGCTATTAAATTATGATCTGATAACTAGTAAATGCAACAAACAGAGTAATAGTTTACGATCTTTATTTCAATGACAAAATAGAAATACAGGAATTATAAATTGCAGTGGTTGTTCTTATAATTTCTCCCATCCTGGTATAGATTTTGCAATAGCTCTAAGTCTTTCAGAACGTCTTGGAGGTCCTACTACATCTGGATATTTTCCTGTTCTACATCACTGTTATCTTCTCTAATGTTCCCAGGAGCAATTAACTTTAATTTTTTTGACTTCAAAGACAGTCGATGCAATGACCCGCAATTATTGCAAGTATAAAATAGTTTCTCTGTATTTAGTGGACTTGCCCTGAATACATTTGTGCAAATGTTACACTCGAGAAGTCCACCTAGATGACTTAAATATCCTTCATGCCAAAAACAATTTGGGCATTCAGCCACTAGCGTTTTCGAAAAATTTCCAGCATCTTCACACACATGACATTCTTGTTCTTCCTCTTCGTCATCATCATCAGCAGATTCATTTACACTGGTAATTGGGTAGTAACTTTTTCCATATTCTCTGTGGTCGTCATTTTCTTCTATCTCATCGCTATTTGAATCACTTTCTACTTCAGTGCTGCTATTATCACTGACCTCATGTTCTGGTTGCTTAGCAACAAGATCAACCAATAATTTTTGATTTCCAATGAGCTTTTTGTCGATACCTAGTTCAATCAATCCATTGGTGAATGTTCTTAGACCTCTTGGTGGTCTCACATCTGGGTTGTAAGGTAATAATGCATACTCAAGGAGCTCGTTGATACTTGTAACTGGGATTCTTCGATGGTGGTATGTCATCTCTCCATGAGAATTCCAATATAAAATATCTTTTGATGCTGCCATACTATGAAGTAAATCCAACACATTCTCATTTGGTATACTTCGAGAAAGCTCTTCTGCTTTTTGACTTATTTCATCCTCTTCTTCTAAATTATCGTCATCTTCACTTTCAATTTCCGAGGTATCCTCATGTTCTAGTTCCTCAAGTTTTCGCTTCATGGTGTTGACTCACTGATTTTATGTGGTTAAATAAAACTTGTATGTCAGTAGTGACATATTTATATTAGTAGGAGGCTAAGGGACTCCATCAAAGGTGATATTACATCCTGCAAGAAACCACCTCCTTTTTGAGTTAAAATTTGTTTCTTTGTTGAAAATGGTATTGATGAGTTCGCTAGCTGTCTAATATCTCCAGCGTGAGGATGTAGGTTTCCTTTCTGGGAAGATGAGAGGGGGATATTTCCTTTTAACAGATTGTGACAAACTTCACAAATAGCATGAACCTGTTTAGGAGTAGCTGACACAAGCAAAAAATTTCTCTGATGCTCAGGAGAATAGCATAACAGATGAAAATATCCAAAATTGTCTCTGATTAGGTGGCTCATGTTCACTCTATTTTGTTGAGAAGGGAATGAATTCATTTCCAATGGTGACGTTTATTTATCGTCCAGAATATCCGAGCCGAGACTAAGCTCCGAGCCGAGCCGAGCCTAAGCTCCGAGCCGAGCCTAAGCTCCGAGCCGAGCCGAGCGCCGAGCCGAGCCGAGCCTAAGCTCCGAGCCGAGCCTAAGCTCCGAGCCGAGCCGAGCCGAGCCGAGCCGAGCCTAAGCTCCGAGCCGAAGCTCCGAGCCGAGCCGAGCCTAAGCTCCGAGCCGAGCCGAGTTGGTTTTCTTAAATAGTCCACACATCGAAACTCTTTTCATTTGCAAGCAGCTACGAAATGGGTCGGATGTGTCCAATTTGCGGTAAGACCTTGCAGCATATTTGGTCTCATCTTTCTCGGGTTCACAAAATAAGCGAGGAGGAAAGGAGTCAAGTATTAGAAGAGAAACAATCAATGACTTACCCTCAGATACAACCCATGAAAACTAGCTGTAAAAATTTTCAAATGCTCCATCCCTTCACAGCTCTAGTAGCCGGCATGACAGGATCGGGAAAAACAGTCTGGGTGCAAAATCTACTTCATCATGCTTCTCAAGTCATTAGCCCTGCACCACAAAGAATAATATGGAGCTATTCACAATGGCAGCCCGCTTATGATCAAATGATCAAGACTATACCTGGGATAGAGTTTGTTAAAGGTATCCCGCATGATCTTGACAAGGGCTGGTACTTTGACCCACGTGTCAATAATCTTATTGTTATTGATGATCAAATGGCCGAAACGTCCAACGACAAACGAATTTTGGACTTATTTACCAAAGGCTCTCACCATCGAAATCTCAGCGTTATTTTTATAGTTCAAAATATTTATTTTCAAGGAAGAATCATGCGCACTTTAAGTCTAAATGCAGCTTATCTTGTTTTGTTCAAAAATCCAAGAGATAAACTTCAGATGATTACCTTGGGAAAACAAATGTACCCTGGAAAAACGGAGCAGTTTATCCAGAAATACGAAATGGCTGTTCGAAGGCCTCACGGATACCTTTTCGTCGATCTAAAACCTAACACTGCTGAGGAATGTAGACTGAGAACAAACATACTTCCAAGCGATAATATCTCAAATGATAACCAAGTTCTACAATATGGTGGACAATCACAAAATAATGTGGAATCTATTGAGAAATACTTCCAACGTGCAAGTTACATGCAGTCACCTGTTTTGAGAGCAATGCAAGAGCTAGAGGAAGAGATGGCAAATATTTTAAGAGAAAAAAGTATTCCCGCAGATGTAAAACTTAAAAGGTACTCACAGTTTTACAACAGATTCCTTAACCTTGAGCAACAGTTGCACCTGGGTGATTTCTCACGTAGAAATGGTCTGGACATGGACCCGCATTCATTACAAACAAGTGAACCTATCACCGACAGTTACGAATCTACCCCAGAGAATGTTCCTTCAACAAGTCTCATTAGTAGTGATAGTGGTATCGAAACAGGATCAAAAACACCTTCATTCATGGAGAGGCTTGCTTCTAAAGTGTGGTCTCCCGTTCGACTTCGTAATACACAAGTCTCGTCTACTCCACTAGTTCAATCTAATAATGCTCCCAGCACTAGTATTGAAGAACCATCGACGTCTTCGAGTTCCCCTTTACAATTGCAGCCTTCTTCTAAAGATTTTCATCTCACTCCAAAAACAAGAAGAGAAAAGAAACCTCCCAACTGGATTAGATATAAAGATGCAGGAAAATATCCAGATGTAGTAGGACCTCCGAGACGTTCTGAAAGACTTAGAGCTATTGCAAAATCTATACCAGGATGGGAGAAATTATAAGAACAACCACTGCAATTTATAATTCCTGTATTTCTATTTTGTCATTGAAATAAAGATCGTAAACTATTACTCTGTTTGTTGCATTTACTAGTTATCAGATCATAATTTAATAGCCGGTTTATCCTGGTAAGCTAAACGACCGTAGTCTTCACGTTACAATAAGCGTACCTGCTTTATATATTCAAATACAACTTCTAGTGATAATATTTTGAGTGGTAGCACAGCGTGCAGGGCGTTCGACTCCCATGCGGGGAGGGGTACGGGTTCAAATCCCAAAGAGAGTGAAGTTCTTTTTCAAAAAAGAAAAAAAAAAGATAAACATTCTTCTTCTTTCAATTCTATTAAAATATGATACTTTGACTATGATAGAAACTCTTCAAAATTGGAAGAACCTAAATAAAGAAAATATCAGATTAAACTGTGCGTGATCAAAGATTTAGTGCTCGCAGTTGGATATTATTAAGATAATAAAACCACCAACAATAAAATCATGATCGAAAAACGGGTCACTCGCAGCACCCCTCCCCTCCCTGCTAGCGGCGCGGCGAGGCTAAAATGGCTTGGGACGGAGCGAGAAGGACAGGGATAGAAAAATGGGACGGGACGGGAAAATAGGATGGGACGAAAGTGGCCCAGTACTCTCATTCTGTTACTACTCACGTTGGTATTTCGTCAATTTTTTCAAGATCACATATTTTTTATACATCTGTTCATATTTTTTAAATAAAATAAAGTGCAGACATTTGAACAAAACGCGAATTTTGCTCTTAAAAAACAAATTACTGTGTTTTTGTTCCGTTTCTTTTCGATTTTTGAGCTTCTTTCTTTACGTTCTCAAGTCACTAAAATGCATGAACTTTGACGTCATATTGCGCAAACAAAGAAGTCGGTGACCCCCCTTTTTTATTGTATTTTCTGAAAGCGTTTCTAAAAATTGTTTGTTAGAACGAGTATAAAAAAAATTCATCGGGCAGTTTTATTTCTACGGAATTACCTTAATAAAACTATCTACTTTATGTAATGAAGGTGTTTGTAAGGGCCCGAACACTAAATGACTGATGGTGTAGAGTTAAATATGTACAAAGGTAAGGAACATCGAAAAAAATGCGTACAAGAAACAAAATTATGAACAAAATTCTTACACAACCACAATGCAAGGCGAAAGTTGCCCTACCATTTTCTGATGGTTTGCACCTAATGACTGTAAGAAATATGTGAATGGAATCATGAACATTGTATACCTTCATTTGTTCTTTGAATGCAAAGTATTTCCCAGAGGTATTCAGCTCGTACAAAAACTTTCTCCTTCTACAACACAAAAACATAAGATATTTTAATGGCATAAAACAAACTGACAACAACAAACAAAAACAGTGCAAACTCCAAATAATCATAACAAGTAACATGTGTTCTACCTCTGGTCCATAGCTGCATTGGATTCATCTAGTTCACCCTTCATCACATCTTCACCAAACATTTGTCTAATCAAAATACAGTTTACTGTTTGTGAGTGCCACCCTAGAGGATGTATCACTTGGGGATTGTCTGATATGGATAAATCCTACTCATATGTCCTGATAACTGGTGGGTGGTGCTTATTTCTATGTATGTATGTGCTGTTGTAAGGACGAACTATGTAAGGACGACCAATGAAGACCAATTTACATAATGGGATTTGTATTGTGCAATTTGCAATTACCGAACAAGTTGTGACCTTCTGCAACTCATCATAAGACATCCTAAGAAACATTTTAGGGAGTGGAGTGTACAAACTTAATCGTTGTATACCACATATCAAATGTAAATCAGCATCAAGTGTCCAGAACTCAGTATGGCAGAAAGCCTTCATTTATAGGTTTGCAATACTTCTCAATTGAAGGGTTCAGAGCGAAAACGGCGTAAGTGCATTTTAGGATAATTTTTTCGAATTTTCGAATTGTCATCAAATCAATCAAAAAAAGGCATCTAACAATTCAATTTGGTCTAAAAACAAACATCTTCTATTTTTTTCCGAAGAAATTGTCAGAAAAATGACATTTTTTGGCGATTTTAAGGATTTTTTGAGTCGTACAAACCTTATGCTCGTCTAGGGTAGTTTCTTTTTGGCTTCGATCAAGACTCCTGTGTTTTTGTGTTACTGGGGAGGCATGAAACTGGTAAACATGTTTAACACGTTTGAAACTGGTTTTCAGTCTAATCGGGACTTCGACAAAGTCGCATCATTTGCGATTTTGTCGTTGTTTTTTGCTATTATTTTGCCTCTAAACGCTTCTGGAACAGCATCATTAAGCTTTCTAGTTGTGATGAGTCTACTGTTTGAAAGAAATCAAGCAGTTGAGATGATTTCGAGTAAAAATTAGTGTTTTTTTCGCACTCGTGAATCTTGGCGACCGTTGAAGCCGAATCATCACTTAAAGACTGTTTTAGAGGCAAATTCTCGGACTGCCGCGGGTATTTTTGCAAGTTTTGGCGATCAAAGAACACAACAAGCCTGAAAATTCGGCAGAATTCCGAGTTAGCGTTAGACTTGAAATGGGGGGAGGCTATGACGGCTGCCGAAAATTTGGTTAATTTCCCAGAATGCATTGCAGTGGTATTTTTGTCAAAACACGTGTAGTTCAAAATAGGCATGTTCGTAGTGATTTAGCGGTGTAAGTAGAATGAAGTAAAACTTGAAAAACTTGCATAAGATTAGAAGAAGGACTGAATTTTCTTAGGATATTAAACTTTTTGCTCGAAGGCCAAGTTTTTAGCCAAAAAATACATATATATAAAAGGTTTATTTGTCCGCATGAACACTGATGTCGAGATTACTAAATAGCGCTTATTAAACAAAAAAAAACCAAAAAAAAAAAAAAAAAAAATAGAATTAGCATAAAATAGCACTATTTAGTGGTATTTATTTAGTGCGCGCACTCTATGATTTGTACTTATGCATATTCACTCGGCTATTTTTATCGTCCTATACAAATTTGTGCTTTTCACGCAAGAGTGAACGGTTGTCAAGCAAAGCGAAAGCGTAACTACGGGCCGAATTACACCTTTTTCGGACAAGTTCTTCGGAAAAAAATAGAAGATGTTTATTTTTAGACCAAAATACGTCATTAGATGCCTTTTTTGATTGATTTGGTGACAATTTAAAAATTCGAAAAAATTATCCTAAAATGCACTTACGCCGTTTTCGCTCTGAACCCTTCAATTACTGTTGAAGTGTTCAATATTGTTGGAGATCACTGTGCTATCATTAGATTTGATAACAAAGCAAATTGTCAATTCATACTTCAGCATATCTACGGTAATAAATGAAACTTAGCTAATCTGATTTAGGTTTCTGTTGTTGATTGTACCTGAACTCTTCCAGTAACGAGTTAGCCACATTAGAAACTTGTGCGAGATAATCTTCAACTGCCTGAAAAAAAGAGAAAAGCCTTATTACAACAAGGGGATTATCAGTTTTAATCAATTAAACATTTTAATTCAAAAAGAGAATGGAGGGTTCTCTTGACCAGAGGCTCAACTACTATGCAAATCGAACAGAGCCACTTCATAGCAAAAAGGGGCTCTGTTTGCAGATTAAGGCTCACCGGCCAAGACTCACACTATACCATACATAGGAAAACAATTGTGATTCCCAGAATGAGTTTTTTTTTGTTTTTTTGTTGCACTTTCCCAACAATAACCCAAAATAAACCCATTTTGGTAATCCCAAATTTGAACCCAATGTTGGATTTTGTAGCATTTTCCCAACCATAACCCAAAATAAACCCATTTTGGGAATCACAATTTTTTCCTGTGATACTGTAAAGCTACTAACAACAGAACAGAAAAGAAGAATGTGAATCATACTCGGTAGCAGAGTCTATGCATGCAATGTTACAGCCATAGAGAAAACCTATAATAATAGAAAGGCAAATCAAAAAAGAGTTTTTAAAATAAGCCAGTCTATCAGTTACCTTTTTAGATCCTCCTGTTTTTCGAGCAAACGTTGGTCTTGGTGGAATGTACTCTGCAACTCTGTAGAAGGAAAAGAGCAAATTCAGAAACCATGGATACTTTGAACGATTTTCTAAAGGCTCTTGAATGATGTACATCAGCATAACTTACTTTCTTGCTAAAGATGATGGAGGTCTCTTAGGAACAAGTGGTTTGGATAGAACTATTTCCAGGCAGATAAATGTCCTGGCATCAAGATATTGCTGAAAAAGACAAAGCAAGACTAGCTGATATTCTTATATCAATGAAGAAAAGTTTCAACATAGCCCACAAAATAACACTTGATGTATGGCAGCTACACAAAAATAATCAGCAATATCTGTGATATTGCCCTTCAAATTTATCAGTTATTAAAAACAAATCTTTTCTTGAACTTAAAGAAACAAAGGTTTAACAATAACATAATGTAGATAAATACATTTGTTCTTACCTGCCCTTCCACATTTTTTACTTCTGTAGAATCAACTTCTGATCCAACATCAGGTTTAAGTCCAGCTCCTGATGGCTGAAATATGAAAAAAATGAGAAAAGGTACTATCAAGAAGAGCGTGAAATATTAATTTAGTGTGACTTTGGACAAGGTGGATTTTTAAAATCACACCCTTGCACTAACTTCTATATGCTTCTAAAGTAGGAAAAAGTATTGGTGCAACATTTTATGATACAGCAGACAATCCAATATTTTCTTAGAAATCATCGTTACAATATGATTAGTTGTTCCATTCATGGAAAACCAACGTTATATGGCCCAGCTTTACCTTAGCTTTAGCATCAGTTTTGCCTTGTTTTGAAGGAGCAGGTGTTTTCTGTGCCATTGCTGATACTAATGTTCTACTCATACCACTAGCAATACGTGCTGCTTCTTCTGACAGATTCCCTTTTCGTTTGGTCTTCTCCATCACTTCATTTTCTAAAAATGGCCTTACCAGATAAGCACCACAAATTCTGGAAGCAAGAGACTTATTATCAGATTGAAATCAACCACAAAACCCATCTTCTTTAAAACATCAATCATGCTGTTTTGATAATTGATTGGTGAAAGGTATTGTTGGTTGGAATTATTGACTGTCTAGTAGATAAGAGAGCACCTTGGGAGTATTTTGACATTGTTTTAGTTGTGGAATCTAATTTACACTTGAGTGAAACCCAACATCTGTTATGTACTTAAGTCTCAACTCTAAACTGAAATAATCACAATGGCTGATCTTGGCTGTCCAAACAGGTTCTTAAATCCACTGTCAAATTTCTGCTAGGAGGCTTTTAAACCTGCAAGGATTTTAACAGCAGGTATTTAATATGACTCACTTGTTGACTCCAGGATAGAGAAGTGGTGCCATGTTAATATATGCCACACCATGATAAGATATTGCAACCTCTTCGTCCATCGCTGTTTGTTTTCCTTTTGATTTTGTGGCTTGTGGAAAAGGTGTGCGGAATATTTCTACTGGCCACACTCTGTTTTGTGCAATCTTGGCCTGCAGGCTAAACATACAAAACAGTCAACATTTTTAGTTGATGGGGACAAACATTCTAAGGAAATACAAAAGCTTTAATTTTTTTATTTAAAAGTATGTAAATATTGGTTATTATCATGCATTGAGAAAATGAAGGTGTGAAATTTTTATCTCTTTTCCAATAATTGTTTCTAAATCTAATGTGTAAAATTACATGATCAACAATAATATAAGGATGTCATTAAATCTGATATGCATAAACCCAAATCACTTTTTTAATAAGAAGATACTGATTAAGTATTTTAAAATATACCTTTCAGAGGCTTCTGGACTGATAAAGCACCTTCGTTCAGAGTTCCATGTGACACGATTCTTTTCGTGCATAGCTTCAGAACGGAACCCTTGATCCTGTAACAGAAAGTAATAAGAATGCAATTATAATTAATTTCCCACACAAAATGTTTTGTACAAAAATGAACAAAATGTTACTGTTTTCATCTACCTCTTTGTCACGAAGATCACCATCTTCTTCATCAGTATTGAATTCTTCTAATACATTGCTGCATTGACATGAAAGTCAGGAAAAAATGGTTAATGGAAGATTTAAAATTTATATTAGTGGGAACTTTCAGGTTGTTAATATCCACATAGTTGACTTTATATTGTTATAGGAATTGTGCAGCCAACTGTTTATGGTTCAAAAACATCATAAGCAAATTGGAGTGGATGCTGCTGGACACTTTACATAATCACTTTTAGCTGAATAACAGGGAATATATGAGCATATTATGTTATTATATTATAATAGCATGTTGTGGCACCTATGAGCATATTATGGAATATGGGCAGTATAAAATAATGCTAAATTATTATTTTTTTCTTAATCACAATACATAGCACTCTAAACATAAAATCTGATATGACAAAGGCAGCTGAGTGGTGAGAGCTATGACACAGATTTGATTCTCTGTTCGGCCCAGCTAGGTGATATGTGAAATAAGTTGTTTGTGTTGTTCTCTCTCACAACACAAGGATTTTCTCAGGTTTGATCAGTTATTGTTTTTGTTTTATTTCCACAAATTATCCAAATTAATAATAATTAATAATTTATTACTTATATAATAGTAATACAATATAAAACATTGAAACATTCTCCATGACTGAGCATTGTGAAACCCTGCTATGATCTGAAACCTTCAATAAAAATGTTCCAACTCATTTTAACTCTTACCCCCTTCACTCTTGAAACTGAATCTGGGTTGAGATATAAATAATCCACTACGCCATGTTTAATATAATAATAATAGCACAATATCATAAAACTGTATAATATGGACTATATCAACTACCTTTCTGGAATGTAAAGGCAGGTTCCAGAAGCACTAGGAGCAGAAGACCATTTACGTTGAGTAGCAGGTTCTTTTTCTACAGGTGCTTTAACCACACCATTGGGTAAAACAACTGTGTTTTCTTTCTGAAAATAGATATATATTTACCACATATATTTTAAAAACATCAATGTGATTCAGAAGATTTGGCAACTGTGAAAACAAATTAATATGAATTATTTTACAGTACTGGAGTACTGGTAGAAAAAAATATTACATCAGCCATTCTAATTTCTCTATATTTGTCATTCATTTGGTAATTTTGACTTGAATTATATTTTTTGACCAAGACTTTGATACACTTTTCCCTTGATTATTGCACAACTACCCACCAACCTTGAATGACCAGACAGTACTTATGCACAAATCCTCAAAAGCAAAACTCTGCATTGATTGATATTATCCATAGCATTACATCATCAACCAATCAATATCATTGGCATTGTTAGGATTATAATTTTAGCCAGTGAAAATAACCAACCTGTGCAGTTAGTGGAATGGGTAGACTAACAGTGTATAGATATTGTTGACCAGGCTGCATAGCGTCAGGGATAGAGTACATGCTGTCCAGGTGAACACTAAGTAGATTACTGTTGATGACAACAACACTAATGATCACAAGATTCTTTCATTGGATATCAATAGAGTAGTACCATGTTATGTACTAACAACATAAAGTAAGCCTATTGTATCATGATTCGCCTACATGTCTGCCTACAATAGACAACAGCTACCAATAATGCCTTACTTGCAAATTTAACATCATTCAGTGAATGCAGAATAAATAATAATTACTGAAATTGTCAAATGCAACTTTTTGGGTTCCTTTCCAGTAATCTTTGTCTGTTACCCTACCAATTCAGGATGATATATACATGTAAATATTATAACTACTGGCTTATACCTTGATTCCAGCTGGCTTTCATTCAAAACTGGCTGAGATACAGAGATGGTTACTTCTATTTCAGGCTATCAATGAATAATATAAAAATAAGATTTAACAAATATTTTATTACATGCAAGGTTATAAAACTAGTTGCATGAACCCTTAAACTTGTCTAAAAATGTCTTATCACTAGTTGTTGGAATTTAAATACCTTTTGACTCTTATTTATAAACATGTGAAAATTCTCATAGAAAAAATGGACAGAACTGAGGACACAGGTAACAACCATCCTTGGTGATAGGACTACACTAATACATACTAACTACTAATCAAACTCATGCTTGTAAAACTGGCTTACATACTATAAATATTAAAGATTGTAAAGCGCATTGAGACAGTAGTGAAATGCGCTATATAAGCACTACATTACATTACATTAAAACCCTCCAATCGACAAAGGCCCATGTCCTCAAACATCAATTAAAGATTATTTATGATGCAACTGCAACTATGCTAGCGTACAGTCTGAATGAACTTGAACTTACCATAACATATTCTACATTGGTGTCAGTTGGAGCATTCAAACTATGTACAGGTTGAAGTACTGAAAATGTACTTTCACCTAAAATGCAAACATATTATTAAACAATAATTTACTCAAAAGTAAAATAATTAAAATAAATAAAGTATTGACTTAAATGGTCTTTATGTTCAGTGTGACACATAAATCTTTTTTACAGTCAGTCTTGATAACTGCTTAGTTAAAATTGTAAACATAGAAGTATGTGACTGCATTAATAAAAGGTAAGTTCTGACTAAAGGTCTGTTTACACTAGCAAATAAACAGTCCTTAACATATATTTTGCAAGGTAACTTGTCTGCAGCTAAGTATATCAAAAACAGTGAGTACAAACTATCCCTTTCTTTGTATATACCATGTAATAGGGGAATCAAATCAATACAGCTCTGCCCAAGGACATTGGTCTTCTCCTCTTTTCCTTTCTTGTCTTTTGGCAGTACTTCTATCACAGTGACTGAAAGATGTAAACCCATGTCATATATTATAACCCAGAAGTACCAATGACATTTCCTTAACCTGGTAGGTAGTAATAGTATAGTATAGTGTAGTGGTAGTGTTGTGTTGTTTAGTGTAGGTACAATGATTATCGACGGTGATTCCCCATGAAGATTTGTAAAAAACTGAGATTTTGAATTTAAGTCCTTTGTCGGAGTAAGGCACTTTTAAAAGTCAGTGTTCTACCAATTTTTATTCATATTATAATCTTTTATTTAAATGTTCCTTCAAAAACACCAACACAGTCCCAAACTAGTATTGTACTAGTCATCTTCCATGTAGTTCAGTGTAGTTTAATATATATAGTATAGTGCATGTTGTATAGGTAATGTAGTGTGGTAGTAATTTGCATAGTGTACAACTGTCATTATATACAACAGCAAGGTAGAGTTGTGCATTGACTTGCATTTAAGTATCAGTTGCTGTGCAATAAGAGTCAACGATTTTGTATGAGTGGGAAATGGACTACAGCTACAAATGTTTTCTTAGAAAATACAGTTGTGATTGATTATGTAGTTTAGCGCTGTAAGTAGAGTAGAGTGCTTACAATACATGTATGTCCATGAAATAAAATCTAATTAACTAATAGTCTCCATTTAGGAATTATTTAGGTGCCATCATTCAACCAGAACTGTCAAAGAAAATGCAAATACAAAGGAAACAATACCTTGTTACAACTTACTTGCCAAAAATAGTCACTACATAAGAACTAATAAAACTAATCTCAACTGCTTTCTCAACGGGCTTACTGTGGTCCATCTGGCCAGGGAAGTCTGGGCCCTTTATATCCTTGCTAACTCTCGATCTTGTGGAATTTGTTCTGTGTCTGTTTTTGTGAATATGCAGTACACTGGATAGCGGCAGAATGTGCTTAATCTATGCATAGGGCTGCCCACGTTTTTTGTTAGCATTCGTCGAACAACCAAACAACAATGTCGAACATTTATTTAATTGCTAATGGAAGTATTCATCAAGGTGACAATCGCTTTAGCAACATATCTCCGAGAAGACAATGTGCTTTTATGGGACTTTCAGCTCTGTCATGTGCAAACTAGTTCCCTGTTTCAACTCGATGAACAACACAGACAGTCGATCGAATATTAGTAGGAGATGCTATGTATGTAAAGGCCTTTGAAACAATACCAGATACAGAGACACTATCGCTAACTCCTTCGCCAGATCGAGCCTGTTGGCCTTCAACAGCAATTGAACCAAAACCATAACGACCGCCGAGACAAACAAATCGCTCATTGAGGCAAAAATAAATAAAATGAATCGCTCAACAAGGCAAACAAATAAAATAAATCAAGGCAAACGAGGCAAACAAACAAATGAATCGCCTGTTAAGGCAAACAAATCAAATCAATCACCTATAAATAGAGTGTAAAATACTAATCTACCTGATTTTGTAGAGCCCATTGAGGCACAAAAAACAACAGATAGTTTATTGTGGGCTATTAATAAAAGATTTTTGCCTGGAAGAATTGCGCATGAAAACGAAGTTCCACACTTGTCTTTGCATTCATCAGCTTTGATGAATTTTATTACTTGTATTAACGATAATATACTATCATTTGGCTGCATGTGATCTTTGTCTCTGAAAGCCATCTTCCAGATTTCAATTATAAAATGTGTCGCAGCAATTCACTTTCGAAAGAAATCGCTAGTAGTTAGTAACTATTTAGATTTTATTTCATGGACATCATTATTGTAAGCACTCTATAGAAGTTGAAATGGTTATTTCCACTCACCTACAAGTGGTTTATGTGCTATATTGTCTAATGATGTCGTATCTTCAAACGAACATTCAAAAGTAGTGTTGAAATTATAATCTGTTGTACGTGTTTCAGCATTTGCTTCTACTTTAGATGATTCACCGAGTGACACACTGCCAAACTCTACACGAACGAGAGAGTTTAATGCATCGCCTTTTGATCCTTTCTAAAAGAAAACAAATAACATCTTTATTCAGTATACTAGTACAGCTAAATTTATAATATGACAGCTGCAGAGTATGAATAAATGTATCATTACCGAGTGAAATCCTAGCTAGTGATAGCTGAAGAGCAAGTTAATTTTCAACATAAGAATGATGTGTTAGAAATCTTACCAAGTTTTTGCATCGAATTACTGAGATGGTTACCACCTCTGGAGGCCTAACTGGAACCTCGTTTTGTTCACTAGACATTATTGTTGATTATCCTGTAGAATTGTTCTTAAAAAGTCATAAAATAAAGAAAAATGTCTCGAAGTTTACCGCCAACGACTTCCATCAAGCCGCCATGTTGTTTCTGTCTTGAACAATATTGTCATGACAACAGTTGTTAAAACCGCTGACACCCTGAGCCTTTTGCTCGCGCGTTCAGTTTTACAACATAAAAGTTGAAGCAAAGCTAGTTATTTTACAATTTCTTTCAACAAACTTGCAGTTCTGTTTATCGATGCCCACTTTATTTAGTTTATCATTTACCGACATCACTTCAATCATTCATTAAATTTCGATTGCTCATTTACTCATTCCTCCACTTACTCATCACGACGATCGTCCATTCATTCATTCGTTCATTCATTCATTTATTTTTATTTTATTCGTTCTATTCATTTATACAATCACTCATTCATCTAGTCATTCATTCATTCATCCATCCATCCATTTATTCATTCATCAATCCACTTATTTATTTTCATTAATTAATTCATTCATTGCGTTTCATTGCGTTTCATTGATTCATTGCGTTTCATTGCGTTTCATTGATTCTTCGATTCATTGATTCATTGATTCATTGATTCATTGATTCATTGATTCATTGATTCATTGATTCATTGATTCATTGATTCATTGATTCATTGATTCATTGATTCATTGATTCATTGATTCATTGATTCATTGATTCATTGATTCATTGATTCATTCATTGATTCATTCATTAATTCATTCATTGATTCATTCATTCATTCATTCATGCATTCGTTCGTTTGTTCGGACCTATGAAACAATTCCAGTACTGCCGGGTGTTCGTTGATCAATATGTGCATAAAAAAACCTTCTCCAACCCCACGCAATGTTGGTGTTCTTGTAACATGCCATTTGCTTGTGGGATATCTCGACATTGCTCTAGGTGTGTGTGTGTGTGCCGGGGGGGGGGGGGGGGGGGGGGGGAGGGGGAGGGAGGGGGCTTAGGTGGATGGTTTGGGTGGGGTGGAAGTAGAGACAGCCTACATTTAAAACGACCAATCATGCAGTGAACGGCAACTATAAAAAGACCGAAAAGAACCACTTTTCCCAACAATATTGCCGCATTCGAAGCTCCATGACACAAAAAACAAATTGAAACTAAAGTTGAATAGAAAAAATGAGAAAAGAATACAAAGACACATATTTACAACAACTAAAGCGATTGACATTCAAGCGATCCATTCATTCATTGATTGATAATATTCAATAAATCAATCATTTATATTCATTCAATTCATTCATAAATAAAAGTCAGATGGGAGCGGATCCAGGAATCAAAGAAAGAGGTCACGGCCCATTCGTCCTAGCTCTTCCCCCAAAAAAGTCCGCCCCTGCTTCACGGAACTAAAAATTGACTACAGTCTTGATAATTACAATTGTTTGCAGCTGCCACTAGTGTACATTTCTCATAATTTTTCATTCGTGACATTTTTTTATTCATTTGCTTGGACATTTCGATATGTCGCCCATTCATTTAATAGAGGTAAAAACTAGTAAAAAATACTAGTATTCGGACGTCGTATAACTCCGACGAAGGACTAACGTCCGAAACGTCAGTTTTCTCGAATCACTCTACGGTGTACAACTTATCGTTATATTTACAACACATTCATTTAATAGTCGATTCCAGATTGATTGATTGATTATATTGATTGATTGATTGTTCGGTTTATTGCTTGACTGATAGATTATCCAGATTGTCAGTTCAAAGGACTTATTGATTGATGCGGGTTTATCGATTGATTACGCATTATTCTTTTGCTCTTTTCGCCCACCTCCAGATACGCTTGTTCATTTAATCGCACATCTGCTCGCTATATCATATGCTCATTATTCATGAATACATTTTTCATTCTGCCTTATACGTATGTGGTACTCATATATAGCTACATCTATAGACCATAAACTAAACGACAATGATATACAAGTTCCTGTTACGCATACTGGAAAGCCGTGTTATCAAGTTTTTATTGTTATCTTTCAAGTCCTATTCATGACGATATTAAGTAGCTATAGTTTTACATCATCCGATTCTCCATGAACGTACGCGCGTCTAGTATAATCTATTCCATAAAAAGTCGAAAAAAGCTGCTGGAGGTAATATTTCTTTTCGTGTAGTAGCAAAATCGCGCGGAATAAAACACAGTAAAATTATTCATGCAAAGAACACGTACGTTCAATCAAACAGCGAGTGCCAAAGCGACTCATAAATATGTGCGAATTAATAAGGGTTTTAGCGAGTAACATAGTCAGTACAGCCAGCTTGTTTTTAGACACATTCTTATTCTCTTATTCATTCTTACTTTTATTTTATTTTCGACAGGCACAGCTCTCGAGAAGAAGATCCTGGAAAACATACTTTTGAAGTTTGTTCTCGAGATACAACGTATCCAAGTGCATAACAAAAATTGTACGGGGATTTGCCAAAATTGGATAGTCATATCAAACGGTTTTGTTTACAGAATTAAACTATTATTGCATAAAATTGACGGTGGTAATGTTTCTAATTTCGACGAAGGAAGGAACCACTAAATCAAATTACCAATATTCAGTACGCGAGACAGTACGCGTTTATAGTGCATCTGAAATCACCACACGCGTGCGCTGTCTTCTTTTTGCTATATTCGAGCTTCCAACTCGGTATACTTGTCGTTTTGGCTGTGAAAAGCAAATAAGCGTACATGTTGTTTACACAACCCATCTAATCAAAGTGAGTTTGCCTTTACTATCAGTTAGCCAGCCTGAGATATATAGGGTAATAGGTTCCGATTTGAACTTTTACTCATTTCCTTTTGAAAAACGAAAAAGTTGTGTATTGATATGGTGAACTTTTCAGTTTCAAAATCATGACACACAAATCAGTTTTGAATTTAGTTTAGAGTTATCAAGATGTAATAAAGAAGATGTAATGAGAATAAAATAGGACCGAATATGTGAAAAAGAAAGAAAAAAAAAACAGGAAGAAACTTAAGAGCCAAAAATGAACAAATTGAAAAACTGAAGCCAGAAGAAAAAGAAGCTAAGAGAATGAAAAAACAAGAACAAATTAAGAAGAGCAGACATTAACAAATAAGCTAAGCTGAAGAAAAAAGCTGGAAGAGGATATCGAGAAGACAGTGATGTTCTCAACAATTCTTTTTAAGGGATTAGAGATAACATAGCTTGTTGTTGAACAGAAAATTAAGCCAAACCAAACATTGTAACCATTTTGTTAAAAGGATTATTCTATTTTATTAACGCAAGTTTTTCAGCATGTACGTACAACTGAGAATTAGTAACACATTGGTTGCAAGGAACGGGGATGTCCACTTGCCAATGTTGATTATCGATCGCTACGACCATCTCTGCGTGTACAATACAATAACTGACCTAACTCAATTGAAACTAAATTTGAATATTTTATGTTTTTTTAAGTACATGTTTTCATAAAAATAAGTAAATAAAGTCACTTGGTTAAGCTGTGATGTTACGTATGCATAGCTTTCGAACATTAAATGGAAACATCGTATTGAAATGGGCGCCCAGACAGAAAATCTCCTTTTTGATGCCCTCGTGAATCTCCCATGAAGAATAGTTAGGAAAGCCAGGATGTCATTTATTTGTCAAACTAACTTGATTATTTGTCGTTAACCAGAATAATTTGCTGTTGGCAAAAAAGTCACATAGCAAGTATGTTAGTTTTCTGCTGTTCCAATTCACGTAGATTCGTGGATGAAATTTCTTGAGGAATAATGAAAAATATAATAAGCAGGCTTCCCGAAGTATTTCCCGGCGTGAAACACGATTTAATTATTACGAAGAACTGTATTCTAATAAAAGAGGGACAAAACTTTGTTGCGGTTGCACTGAGTGTTTTTCCTTTATTTTAGCCGAAGTAGTCCTTTTGTTTACTTTTCCCCGTCTTTTGTTATGTCCCATCGTCGCCTTTATAAGTTCCTTTCCAAGTAAATGCGAGTTTCTAATCGGAAACTTTTCCAGGCTTTAAACCGGACATCAATTTCCTTCGTGAGTCTTTTTTTTCTGCGGTAAAAGTGTCCAGTAATGACAGCGCTTTCTCCTGTGTTTCTGTGACAAAAATACACCTGCACAACAGTTCTTCTTTGAGACACGCTGCGTATATTTCAAACCTAATGCCACAACTAAATTTGTATTTGTTCTTAAAAAATCATTCAAAATGTCCCTCATTCGAATTACAGTTGAGATACAAAGTAGCTGAGAAGGAAGCAAAACGCAGAGACGTGGTACCAAAGAGCAATCGCTCCAACAAATAAACCAAACGCCATGTTGCGGTTCTTGAATAAAATGAAATTATGCAGATTAACTTTTAATTTCTCTCAACTTATATACACATTACGTCACGTATACTCCAATCTGTCTGTCAGTGCGCATGGTCACTGTGCAAGCCGCTGTGTTGTTTTTGTTTTTGACTTCGCGTATTTGGGATCAGTTGTCCTGTGGAAAATCACAATAATGAGAGCTATTGTTCAACGTGTGACTCAGGCTAGTGTAACTGGTAAGTATAGGGTCTTTTTTTTGTTGTACATGTTAATTTTGAAATGATTCATCCAAAGTCATGACCAGCAAGCAAAAGAGAATTATCAAACGTTTAGTGCAGGGGCGGCGGAGCCAGAACAGACGTAGAGGGGCACTAATTATATCTAATGTTGCGTACATGATAATGACAGCTCATTGGTTTGCTTATGAACGCATGTTGAGGAGACTTTTAACTCCGATTCGTGAATACTACGTAGATATTTGCGGCATATTAATTCACTCCGAAATTTGAGCTTGAAAAACATGTTTATGTAATTTTGTGAATCAAACTACTTGTGTGTGTGAAGGGGGGTGGGGGTTGGGACATCCCCCTCTAAATATTTTTTGGGGAACCACTCAACACCCCTCCCCCCGCTTCCAATGCGTGGACTTGTGCTGAAACTTCAAAAGCACTTGAATGAGGTAAAAATAAAACAACATCTTTTGTATGATTAACATGTTAATACAAACAAACTATTAATACTGATATTTAATTAGACTTACAACTATTTTCATAACTACCCACTACGTCTACATAACAACAGTCGCTTGAAAAGGAAATTCTCTTCTGTCAATCAAACACAATTTGTGTAGACATACGAAACAGCTGAATGAAAACTTAAATGCACTGTGTTTGTTGGTCTTCCTTCAAAGCACAAACCAGCTATTTTTATTATTACAAATGAACTTTGATGAGTCTGGCACATAGATATGAAAATGGTGGTAATGATAGTGAGCTAAGTAATCCATATATATGCTAAGTCTTTCACAATGGTCTACCTGAGTACTTAAGTGCTTCCTTAGAAAGAATCCAGAAACAAGCTCTAAGGATAACTACTGTTATGGTGTATCATACATTGATGCACTTTATCTGTCAGGATTCAAAACTCTGCTTAACATGAGAGAGCAACACTGTCATAACATTTTCAAGAGAAATATTATGATTAAATCAGACAAGCTTCTCTTCAATACAACAGACAACAACAACTACTACAACCAATTTACGACAACAAGAAAAAACAACAGAGGACGTTTTCTTTATCTAATTGTAAACAATGATTATTTGTATATTAGAATGATCATTGCCCCTCTTAGAAATAAATTAGCAATATTCAACACTGATCAAAACACATAAAATCTTGAGAGGACATGAGAAGCTTAGGTTTCAGCTTCTCAAGTGTTCTTTAAACATCCCAAGTGTTTTGATCAGAGTAACAAATATGCAAAATTGTTTTTGATTTGCTTAATTATTATGAAATAACAAATATGCAACAAGACAAAAAAATAATTCTAAGTAAATTCTAAGTCAAAATGCTTAATTAATAGAATAAAAAAACTGGCAGTTGCAATGCTCTGCATGCTAAATGAAGCTACGATGTTTTGATGCTCTTGTCAAGGAAGTTTTCAAACCAATCACAATATTCATATTATCCCAAAGAGCTTATAACGTTTAATCAATCAGATTCGTTTTTATGTTTTATTTTTCTAGTTGATGGTGAAATGATTAGTTCTATTGGAAGAGGCCTTTGTGTTTTACTGGGGATATCAAGAGATGATACACCCAAAGAAGTTGACTATGTGTAAGTTAAAGTATCCATAAAGAAAATAAATTTAAATTAATAATTGCTCCTAGCTTTCCTGTTTATGGAGACTCAGACTCCACATTTTCATAGGTTGTTCTCTTTCACAGGAAAAAATTGAGATTCACACAATTATTTATTTTGGGTTATCATTGGGAAAGTGTTACTAAACCCTATGTTGTGTTTAAATTTACCCACATTTCACCCATTAAATAGGAACATTTCCTATGCAATTCCCATTTTTGGAGACTTGGGAATTCAATTTTATTTTCATGTGTTTCACTCCTTACTCTACACTGGTTTGTGACTGGCTCAGTTGGGAAAACGTTGGGCTGTCAACTGGGAGGTTGCAGGTTTGAACCCTTAGCCAGATCATCACTCAGGGTCTTGATGCAGGTTTGAACCCTTAACCAGATCATCACTCAGGGTCTTGATGCAGGTTTGAACCCTTAACCAGATCATCACTCAGGGTCTTGATGCAGGTTTGAACCCTTAACCAGATCAACACTCAGGGTCTTGATGCAGGTTTGAACCCTTAACCAGATCATCACTCAGGGTCTTGATGCAGGTTTGAACCCTTAGCCAGATCATCACTCAGGGTCTTGATGCAGGTTTGAACCCTTAACCAGATCATCACTCAGGGTCTTGATGCAGGTTTGAACCCTTAGCCAGATCATCACTCAGGGTCTTGATGCAGGTTTGAACCCTTAACCAGATCATCACTCAGGGTCTTGATGCAGGTTTGAACCCTTAACCAGATCATCACTCAGGGTCTATTGAGAAGAATGTTGTTTGATTTATAATTGTTAGGCTTTGCATCTTTTCAAGTAAGGAAGTTAAATTGGAGGTCCCGTCTCACTACACTTCACATTAACCAGTAACAGGGGGACGTAAACGTATGACTGAGGATGCAGGTCCTGACCATCCTTGGTGATAGGTCTACATTAATACATACTACAGTCTTAATGCCAGCCATATTATTGGTGGGTACAGAGGCTATTAATAGCTTTTGTTTAGAAAGATAGTCAAGCTACCACATTGATTAAGATATTTTCAAAATTTGAATTTGATTTACCATTTCTATATTTAGGGTTAGGAAAATCTTAAATGTTCGTATATTTGATGAAAATGGTCAAAGGTGGAAAAGAAGTGTCAAGGATGAACAACTGGAGGTTTTATGTGTTAGTCAGGTGCAAAAACTATTTATTCATTTATTAGTTGACAGAATTTTTGATTACCTTTTTTCTTTTTTGGTTGTATATTTGTTTATTTAATGAGAAAAACAAACATGAATTATATATATTTTTTGTTATTCTCATTAACTTAATTTCAAATAACGTATTTCCTTATTGGTGTATAATGATAATCTAATAATAATAATATAATCTTTTACTAAAGCATATTCACACATATAAGTAGTGGTTCTTCATGTGCTTACTCTCATATTCACTACCTCTACATTATTTTAAACTCAGGCAATGCTACTGACACTTTAGTTTTTGTAGAGGATGGGAAACTATGGCATTACAGGGAACCCAGCTTTTGTTCGCATTGAATGTATACTATATATAAAATCAAATCAAAACGTTTTTGGGTTTCCTGTCTAAATTAAGCCCTGAAATGCGATGTGGTAATCATTGGTTGAATTTCCGGTGATGATAATACCATGTAACATGATAGCAGAATAGTGAGAGAGAGAAAACATTACATTATAAACAAAGTTGGGTCACATATCACCCAGACCAATCTGTGAATCGAACTAAGGTCACAGTAGTAAAATTAAAATTGGAAATACTTTATTTAACGTGGTAGCTACACTTAGCTTCAAGCCAGTTTCCAGGTAGTCCACAAATGAAATGAAATATTGTTAAGAATCCCAACCGGCTAGGAGACAAACCAGTTGGTTATACACAAAGCATGGCCGAGAAAATTATATATTGACCACATCAGAAACCCAAACAAATACAATTTCTGTTGTCAGAGTGGGAATCGAATCTAAGACCACCGGATTGCAAGATCAACGCTCTGACCAATCAGCCATGCTGCCTCCCATATATAGTAGTGTAAGGCTGGCAGTCTCATAGCTCAGTCATCCATTTCATTAATTTTAATAAATTATTATTTACATATGATTTAACTAGTTTCCTTCTCTTTTTATTTTTATTGATCTTTTTGTCATTCTAATATTCATATGTTTGTTTATTTTTTTTTAGGTATGTTTGATTTGTTTACTCATTTATTTATCTATTTGTTTGTTTATTTGTTTACAGAAATTATTTGTTTATATAAATAATTAACTACACTGTACCAGCCATGAATTTTTATGTAATGTATTGTGATATAACACTGGGCTTCCTGTGTAAGATGGTTTGAAGGACAATCTGTATTTACAAACAAATTGGAAAACGACAAGACAAAACAACAAACACAAACAAACAGCTTATTGAAACAACTCCCGAATTTAAATTAAATTTAATTATGTGATATTCTCTCTTCTCTTTTCACAGTTCACTTTGTATTCAATTTTCAAAGGGAATAAGCTTGATTTCCACTGTGCAATGGGAGGAGAAGAAAGCGAAAAATTATATAACCATTTCCTACAGCAGATGAAGTCAGCTTATAAGCCAGAGCTGATTAAAGGTATTTAGTAATACTTTTAAATTGAAACATGTCCAGCATTTGTTACGAAATTAATTTGTGATTTAAATACACACGGAATCATTTTTGACAAATTTTCGCCGTGACTTTTTGGACCTGGCCGTATGACAGCAAGTCGACTGAAAAAAAAATTGGTATCATAATTTCCAAGGTGCCAATGAAACCTTTGGGGTGTCCCCTATGTCCAATTACCTTTTTGTTGTTTACCGATTTTTTGACATAAATACCTTAATATCTACAATTTATGTGCATGATTTTTGCACAGACACGTTAACTGGTGCAAACGTCTAATGTTTGATGTAAAATGAATCAATAAAAATTTCAACTACCGACTATCCGGTTAACTCTCCATCCCCTCCCCTCCCCTCTATGCAGTCTGAAGCAGATTAAAGAGAACAACAGATGCGTTTTCTTTGTTCTCTTGTTACAACAGCGTACATGTAACAGTATTGTTTAAAATCATCACTGAAAGCTTTTCTTGAAATTGTTTCACTCGTATCATGACAGCTTTTACGTTTTTCAACGTACTTCAACTCAAAAATGTTTAAGTACATCCCTTTAAAACTTTTATTTTCTTTTCGTTCTTTTTGTTTCTTATTCTTCGTTACTTTTTTTTCAGTACTTGTTTTGTTTGTCTAAAACAATCGCATCTTTATCAAGTACTTTTTGTACAAACTCCATTAAGAGGTACAGGTTTTGTTTTGTTTTGTTTAAGCGATCACTGAAACTTTCTTTTTGTCTCAGATGGGAAATTCAGAGCGTACATGCAAGTCAATATACAAAACGATGGTCCGGTAACAATTGACATTGAATCACCGCCACAACAACAACAGCAGCAAAAACAGGTGGATATTAGATTTACATGTGGTGATCGTCCTAGATGTACATATACGACACCTGTTCCACTAGTACGTTAAATGGTCGGGGAATCTCTTGGGATAATGTACCAGAAAGAACCTGTTCAATTAGGAACACCAGTCAATCACACTGAATAATTTTATTTTAAAACTGTTAAAGGCTTTCGATGATGGATAAATGTGCGTGTTGAAGTGAAAGGCGAAACCGTTTGTTCAGTAGTGTAAAGTACGCGGCTTTGTTGTTGGTTTTGTTTTATTTTTGTTGATTTTGCTGTTGGTTTGTTTTGTTTCTTTATTTATTTCTTTGTCTATGTTGTTGTTTCCTGTTTGCTAGTTTTTGTTTATTTGTCTGACGTGTTTGTTTGCTTGCTTGCTTGCTTGCTTGCTTGCTTGCTTGCTTGATTGATTGATTGCTTGTCTGTCTGTCTGTCCGTCCGTACGTACGTACGTCCGTCTTTCTGTCTATCTGTCTGTCTGTCCGTCCGTCCGTCTGTCTGTCTGTCTGTCTGTCTGTCTGTTTGTTAACTGATCAGAAAAAAAGCTTTGTTTCATGCCTTCAAGATCCGTCATCTGCAGAAGTGTTGCGTTACGTACAAATGTTTAGAGTGTTGCACCTATATATCGGCTAGCCGCTAGCCTGCATTGCTCTAGATCCTTGACGAAAGAGCTCGTGACGGGAAAGTATTGCATATGCGGCTTGTTAAAAGAGAATAAAAATTGAAATCAAGAAATAAGCAACTAGAAAAATTATTCAAAGTGTATCTTTCATGTTATGCCAGAGATAATCTTGCAGACAAATCCGATGAGATTTTGATTAGTTCCACTAAAAACTCGATTCGATAATGAAAGTAAACGTGAGTCGGATTCAATTCAGAATTCATTCGTTCATTTGTTTGTTCGCCGTTGACAATTCAAAACTTTATTAATTTGTTCGCTCATTAATTAATGTGTCCATTCATTCACTTACTCTTTCATTTCTTTCATTCATCCGTCCGATCATTCATCCATTTATTCATTTATTTGTTCATAAGCTTATTCATACTTTCAGTACGTTTAAGTCTAGCCACTCACTCTTATTGATAGAATTGTTCATTTTTTTACATTAATTCATTCTTGTTCTTCTAAAAATTCTTGTTCACTACATTCGATCATATGCCATCCATACAATTATTTATTCATTCATTCATTCACTTTAATATCCAGTCGATCATTTATTTACTGACTTTTCATTAGACTGTTCTAATAGAATTGCGTCTTTACTCTGCAGAAAAACGATAAAGTTGGAAAAGTGTCCGCAACAAATGCCAGTTCTAAAGAGAAAGACAGAAACGACCCTATCGACAGTCTAGTAAACGATGTTGGAGATAAATTATGATATTTTATGAAAAAACGATATTTTGAAAAATCTATTTATTTTATCGCATTCCTCTGCAATTTCAATGAGGCCGCCGTACATTTGATTTTCTTTCACCGAATCTCTTTTGAGAACAATGCATTTTGTACATGAACATGAGAGGCCAGTTGGTCCAGATTGTCACGGAAATTCCTCAACCATCAAGGTTGAGGAAGCCTCGTTTACAGGCCATAGAAATTAATCGAGGCTAGTTAATCTAGATTAGAATCGAATTGAGTCTAGTCAGTCTACAATGGGATCGAGGCTAGTTAGGGATGGACCATTAGATATTTAGGGGGAGCATTTTTTTTTTCTTTTTGCAGGATATTTTTTTCCATATGATGGTTGTGCAGGATACTTTTCCCTCTCCACACGCGATATTTTTTTCGCACATCTGCCGTGCACGATTTTTTTCCTTCGTTTTTTATTTTTTTCCTTCGTTTTTTATTTTTTTATTATTTTTTTGCATTTGCCCAACCCGCCCCCTCCCTTCTCAAATATCTAATGATCCGTCCCTTAGTCTAGGTTGAGATCGAGGCTAGACAATATAGAGTGGAATCGAGTCGAGTTAGTCTAGAATGGGATCGAGTTTTGTCAGTCTATATTGGAATCGAGACTAGAAAAAAATTCAATTTTCCAATTTTATAGCAACTGTTTGTAATTAACAATACAAAATAAAATATTGGGCTGAAATGCCCTACTAAATAATCTCATCTCTAATATGAAAATATTGTAAATTGGAGATTCCATTCGTTAATTTTTAATTTGGAATTTAGCCACAACTTCGCTGGTTCCAGTTTCGTCGCCAAAACTCTGATCAATATAACATTAAACAGATGATTTGCACAACCGCAATTTACAGTTCACTCTCACAAAAATGCCACCTTCTCATAAAGCACAACTGGAATAACGCACTTAATTGAATTCTCTCAATGCCCCGTTCACTATGCCGGATAAAGTTGAAAACCCAACTTATTGCAGGTCGGAAACCGTGACGAATGAAATAGTGCTTATGAAACAATAAAATTTCCATAAAATAAAATAGTTGCATATTCATGCAGATTCGTGTGGACGGAGAGGGTCTGACCGTGTGAGTGAACGAGAGTCGTTCAAATACATCGGGTGTCGCAGTAGCGTCTATAAAGCCTCTAGCACAGGCCTTAATTCTTAGGCTCATCACGAGAATTCTAACCTTAACTCTTGGCGAGAGAATTTTCGTGTTGAGCCTAAGAAAACCTGTGTTGGAGGCTAGCATATAATCGCAGTGGACTCGAAAGCTTTGATTTCAATGACTGAACAATAGTAAGCACCCCACGCGCGCAATTAAATGCCACACGCACACACGAAATAAACACAATGCTAAATTCATAACTGTAGCACGAAAAGCACAATATGATAACTTCATTTTATTCTAAATCGATGTAAAAAGTTGATGGTTTTAAAGACTTGACCCTTAAATCGCATCAATGGTCTAACATAAAGGCAGCCATTGGACAGTGAAATATATTCATATTCACTCAATAAAAACAAACTGACTACTTAACTACCCAGGGTACAAAAAATCACCGTTTAAGTTGAACCAATCTTAATAAAACTCATTGAAACTGATTCAGTTTTTATTTAGTTATTGGATTGAACATAACTGTTCTAGTGATTTGGGAGTTATTGAAGGTATTGAAATATGTCTATTGTTTCAAAATCGGTGCATAATTAATAAGCAATGGAACAAAATGTTTGTGATGTTTGTATAGATTTTTTTCCTCGGGTATTTTTTTTCGAGGAGTTTCATTCTTGATCGATTATAGAACGTTTCATTCGTAATTTATATCAACGGTTTTGTAAGATGCTTTGAAATCATGATTTTGAAATCATCGGCTTTGATGAAATTCACTCGTGGCAACGACAGGTAAATTGTGATGTCATCTTTGACTGGGAAACACTTCTTGGTGTTGGTATTGGGCACAACAGAAGCAAAAATATCGACAAAACTACTAAACCTACGCCTTCTATTGGAATGTTTTACATCGATGAAATCAAATAATGCTTTATTATTAGCCAGATATAAGCAAATAAGCATTTTCAAGAATACGCATAAATTATTTTGTGAGTTTAATTTATGCGGACCACGTGACCTAGAGCATCGTTTACTCGCTGACTGCGACAGGCCTGAAGGTTTACACTCAAAAAGAAAAGAAAAAAGCGGTAAAATATTCCGCTAGTTATCAATGAATTTCAGGATATCTCTTTCTTGGTAGTTTAAGGAGTTTATCAAGGTATTTTCGAGGAATTTGTGGCCCTGATAGGGTATCATAATGGCGTCAAATGCCAGGAGTTCGATGATGGGTATTAAAGTGGAAAATGGGAAGAATGGAGAAGAAGCGATGGAAGTTGAAGACAAAGCTCAACACGTGCAAGAAAACGATCAAAACGACAGCGATGAAGAATATCATGGTTAGCAAACTACTCATTATTACTTTATTGACTGGCACGTCTTTGTGTCTATCAAATACTGATGGAGTTCAAATTGTTTTCCAGAACCCGGCATGCGAATTGGCTCCGAGTACCAAGCGGTCATCCCCGACATTGCTTCGGATGGTAAGAAATAGTAATTAAACTTTAAACAGATCGCATTAAGTCTTTCAATTTTACGTAAACCCAATATTAAGCCTTTAGAAAACAAATATAAACGATCCACAAAGTTTTGTATTGAATAATTACCATCGTAAGTGACAACAAAAAAATTGTCCTCTCTACAACAAAGTTTAGTCAAATTAGTAGGCTTAACTATAATCGATCACCGAAAATGTAGAGTTTGGTTTACGTCTCTTTCACCTCGAGAGGCGATTCAATAGCAGAAGCGGTACAATCCTAATTTCTAGAATCGTTGGTTTGGGTTAAATAATAAAACATTGACAAATTGTTCATAGTTTTGCGCTGACTATTCAAGCCAGATTTCTGTAGCCTTGTCACGGAGTCACGATTAAATCGTATTTTTGTCACGGAATGCCAATTTTACGGCCTTTACAACTTAGATTTGAATTCTAAAATCTTTATTCATGAACTTTTTATAGTGTTTGTGAAGTTTTGGGACGTTTTGGTACGTTTATTATTGAGAATTGGCGAACATTTGATACGAAATCCAAGTAGACGCCATTTTGATACATATCTTGAATGAATGGGAAATGAATTCGAATGAAAAATGGGAGGCGTCAAAAGAAACGCGAAATTTTCACTTAAAACTCATCCGAAAATATTCCCGTCATCAAATTTAAGTCATTTTAGCAGTTAATTATGATTAGGGGACATTCTTGGCTTAAAACAAGAACAGCATTGTAGATCTGTTTCTATGCATTAATCATGAGAAATATCTAGATCTAAATCTGCTATAAATATAGGTAAATTTCATACTTTATCTACTTCAAATAGACCTAAACTAAAATCCTTACATTCTAAAAGAAAATAGCCATTGATTTTTTTCAAAATATTGACACATTTTGTTGTACATATTCTTCCTGAAGACAATAACAACTGATGGACCTATGAAAAAATTCTGTGAATTTTGCCTTTGCATAACCTAAGTAGATGACAAAAGATTCAAATTATATATATTCAGGTGTCTGAAATAAACACATTTGAATTTAATCACACTATGTTGAGTCATAATTGACTGTGTCTACTTTACAACAAAATTATTTGAGACTATTTAATTCAAATTACATGTGCTTATTCATATAAGTAAGTTATCTTCCACTTTTCTCTTATTTAAAGGTAACTTATTTAAAAATGAAAATCAAAGTTGTTATTGTGTTGATTATTTAAAAATGTGAGTCTCAAATTACATTAAACTGATATTTTGTCTTTTTTTAGACAAAGATGAGAGTACTGCAAAACATAATGCTTTGTTGGTGTGGGCCCCTGCAAATGATGTAGCTGATGCAAAATGTAAGTGATATTTATCAAATGTTTGTTGGCCAGTTTAATTGTACATATATGCACATATTTTATATAATATTTTTCCTCGAATGAAAATGTTGTAAATGGTATTAAATTTGAAACAGTTCTGTTTCAAATATTTTGCAACATATTAAACATCAACAACACAATGATTATTGCACTATTAAAGTTACTGTTTACTGTTAACAAAGTACCCAAACCATTTTGAAGGTGTGCCAATCAATGCAGCAACTTATCCCAAAATATTTTGAAATTGTTGTTGTCATAGCAAATATTAAGCATTCATTGTAATAATATATTTTAAATTTTGTTATTGTTGAAGCTGTTTGTGTAATTTTAGTGTTGTTTTTGTTTGAGAGCACTTAGTCTCTGGTATTTAATTTTTGCAAGTCATGTCTTACAAAACTTGTTTGATCTAACGTCTGAATTAATTATTCAACTTTAAAATACATCAGCAACGAGAATTGCAGCTGTGATATTATTTAATAGTTATGTAAAAATTTCATATTTTATTTGTTTTAATAGTGGAGGAATATTTACGAGTAGCCAAAGACAAGCACGGATACAATGTTGAACAGGTAATTCATATAAAAATAATACTAGGTGATCATGGAACTGGCTCAATACATGATTTGCGCTTCAAGTTAATAATCCATCGCATGTAGGCATTGCTGCTCCAATTCGCACATCAACCATCTTTTAGATTGAATTTCAATTCAAATGCATTCCTTCCTAAAGTGAAACTCATGCATAATAAAGTAAAAAGACATTGCAAAAAGTTAGATAATTTGTCATTTTCTGTATATTTTGTTTTTTTATCATTAGGAAATTTCATGGTTTTATGTCTATTTTCATCTTCCCTGAACAATCCCTGCAAAATATACCATGTTTGAAGATTACAAATAAAAATACACAAATATATATGAGGTGGATTATTAACTTGAAAATCAATTTACAATCATGAATGGCAAATAGAAATTGGTCAGATCACCTGGTATTCAAACTACTTTTTATTGCAGACTATGGATAATACACAAAATAATTCCTAACTCTAGATAATTATAACAAGTAAATCTAATTAAGTCCAAAAGATCGTTTTTGTTATGGTGATATACGCAATTTAATTATCACAATTCTAACAAAAATGAATGTTAAAAATGTTACTTTTTTCATATCTTTTCACATATGTGGATAATTGATAATTCATTAAAAGTCAGCTTTATGTTTATGTATTGATTCTCTTGCAATAATTACAATTACTGTAACAATTAAAGCTAGTGTTTTTATGTTTGTAGCAGATATCAAATATTACTCATACTGAGTAATAGGATGAACACACTTATTAATTCATAATTGTCATCTTATCACTGAACACTTTTTTTACCATGATATTGTATTCAATAAATCATTAGTATCACTGAACTAAAACTGCATAACTTGCAATCAAAGTTGAAAGGATTCCTCTACATTCAAATAAATATTCTTTTTGATTTTTAGAGTATAGAAATAAATATTCTGATAGGGTTATAGGCAATATTTCAATAAACCATTGTTGCTGAATCTTCAACAGGCTCTTGGAATGCTGTTCTGGCATAAACATAATGTCGATAAGTCCCTGACTGACTTGTCTAACTTTACCCCTTTTCCTGGTAAGTTAACAAACTGGTCAATTGATGCACCCTGTATTTAATTATAATAATCAATGTGTATATGATTCCCAATAGGACAAAAACATGAACTTTTGAGGACATAGTGTTTATTTGTGACCTAAGTAGCATCATTTGTGCTAATCAAGATTGATATTCTAATTGATTGATTGATTAATTATATGATTGATTGGTTCGCTGGTCATTATTTATTCAATTATTGATTGACTGACTGACTGACTGACTGACTGACTGACTGACTGATTGATTGATTTGATTGATTAATTGACTTTTATTTTAATTGATTGATTGATTAATTGACTATTATTTTGATTGATTGATTTTTTTTTTACTTTATTAGGGTTTTTAAACACATAAAGACCCCAAGAGCTCTTTTTTTCCAAATGTGGCCCTTGATTGATTAATTGATAATGGATTAATTAATTGATTGATTGATTGATGATGTTGTTTATTTCAGATGAATGGAGTATGGAAGATAAAGTACTGTTTGAGCAAGCATTTGGCTCACATGGTAAAAGCTTTAAAAGAATTCAACAAATGGTAAGAAGTTTTGATAAAATCATACTTGTGATGTCGAGTATATCATCAAGCAATCATCAAAAATTTGCTTTAGATAATCAGAGAGTCTGCAATTAATTGCAAGAGCTTTCCCCATACATTTATTTATTGTAAAGACTGATTTACATGGTACAATTTGTCGCATGCGATTTGTAGTATACGACTAGTGACATGAGGTTCAAAACATTCTAAAACTAGTCGTAGGACATTCTAAAACATGTTTTAGAGCACATGCGACTAGTTTTAGAAGTTACGACTAGTTGTATACTACAAATCGCATACGACATTAATCGCACCATGTAAATGGGGCTTAATAATGTGCTGTCCACAATAGTGAGGTGTCTCTAATAAGGTGAGAGCTTTAACGGCAAGGTGCTGTTGTCGTTAACACAAACAAATCAATTTCTATTCTAGCTTCCTGACAAAGCTGTAAGCAGCTTGGTTAAATATTACTACTCATGGAAGAAAACAAGAAGTAGAACAAGTCTCATTGACAGACAAGCAAGACGGTTAGCTGTCAAGGAGTATACGTAAGTATTTGTGACTTTTCTTAAACAAACATGGTATGGCACTACTGCACAAAATGAAACGGGAACAAATGATTGTCAATCCACCATTGGATTATTTTTTTATTGTGGGTCCTTAAGGTGAAAATATATTGTCTTTGATGCTTTTTTTAGCCTCCATCTGCTCGAAGGTAAACAAGTATTTTTTTATAAATTAAATGTCAATGTTAATTGCTGGTGTAATGTTGAGAAAGAAGAGATCTCCATCTTTAACATAATTGGTAAAAGTTAAAGAAACCTTGAGGATTTGTAGATTTGTCTAATGACTAATACTGATTTTGGTCTTGCAGAGAACCAACTAGTGACAATAGTGATACAAGTGACAGTGACTTTGAGCCTGAAAAAGAGGTTAGTTTTTACCTTTTTTATCAATTACTTCCTTTTTCAATCATTTATTTATTTGTTCATTCATTCATCCACTCAATATTCATTCCTTATTAATTTACTCATTTTTTTATTCACTCATTCCATTTGACATTTGCTCATCAATTTGATGGATTTACAGTCTATCAGTAAAAAAATAATTATATCTTACAAATAAATTTCCGATGCCACTTGAGTCTGATTTCAGATCTCAGACCACAAGAAGAAGTTTTACAAAGAATCGTTACTTTGAGAAGTATAAAGGCCAAACATTAACATTTAACTGGTGTTTGTTTTACAGCAGAGGCAGGCAAATGGTCAAGTGAAACCAAGAACCCCTACCAAACAACCACAGGTATTTTACTTAATAAAATTATGGAGTACGAAATTATCAAATATCAAATCATGTGCCATTATTTTACAATTTGAATTAAAAGATCACCCATTCAATAAAAGGGAAATAAAAAGTAGCAATGTGAACCAAACAAATTTCTAGATACATTGAAATACAATTGACATAAATTACAAATTAAAGGCAATTTTCATAAATCTACCACTACCAGCATATTTTGCAAATTCTCTTTCCAAGTTTTAATACCCGTGTAGATTAATCTTTAGATCCTACTTTACTAAAGCTGTACTGTGAATTCACCCAGTCTGTTTAACTTGATTTTTAATAATGTATTTGATATGTGTAAAATAAACTGATTCAGATTCTTTATGAATTGTTTCAGACTCAACCGCTTCTGATAACAACAGCGTGTAGTAATTCACACTGTAGTACACAAAGCCAACAGCTCCATTCAACTCCTAAAGGCAACTTATGTAGTGCTTGTTATCAGTACTGGAAGTAAGTCTCAATATTGATTCTTTACATTTATTTAGTCTTAAATATCAGTGAATTTATCCATTCATTTAGCCAGATAACAGGAAGAGAAGCCTTCTGGTTGTCTCCCACTGTCAACAACGTCACTTTAAAACTAGAAAGCAATGATATCTTATTCAGGAAATTATTAATAGCTGCAATGATTCTTAGATTAAGTCATGATGCTATGAGTCAGGGTGCAGATTGTAGTATTTTACATTTTAACCACACAGCATTCTGGCATTCTAAAGGTCTTTGGTTTCTAATACATTGTAGATCTTAGTTATTTTGATGAAACAGAGAGAACAGAGAAAAAGCTACAAGGAAAAATGAATCACTCACAAGCTGTTAATTAAATAAATGCATTAGCTGTCACTGTTTTATGATATCTGATATGTTCATATTTGTTGATTTCTCAAGGAAACAGAATTATTAGGTTTTATCCACTATTTTTAAAAAATGATGACAAATGTGGAATGTGGTATTTAAAGTTAAGCATTTTTCAATGCCATATAGCAGTATTCAAATTCCTCTTATACCACTTCATAGACTCTGTTGTAACCAGTATAGCCTTGCTACAGTCAGATAAAACCCTTGGTTCAATGCTGTTACACATAACAATACTACCACAGGAACCAAGAATTCATCATTGATAGTCTTTAGGTAATGCATACATTACATTTGCTTTTAAACCAATAATCAGGTAAAATTGATTTTTTAGGCGTACAGGAGTAATGCGTCAGCCAAGATTGGGTGGACGAGAGGAGAGAACAGGACCAAGAGGAAATAAACTGAAACGAAAACCTCCCAAGGTATGGTGACTATTCAAATTTGTCACATGAAGTGCTTAAAGGATACCAATTTGAAGAACACGCAACTAGGAAAAACAATATCCTAATGATTCTTATGATTGATTGCCTAACTGATTGATTGATTGATTGATTGATTGATTGATTGATTGATTGGTTGGTTGACTGATTGATTGATTGATTGATTGACTGATTGATTGATTGATTGATTGATTGATTGATTGATTGCTTGACTGATTGATTGATTGATTGATTGATTGACTGATTGATTGATTGACTGATTGATTGATTGATTGATTGATTGATTGATTGATTGATTGATTGATTGATTGATTGATTGATTGGTTGGTTGGTTGATTGGTTGGTTGGTTGATTGGTTGATTGGTTGGTTGAATGATGATTGATTGATTAATTGATTGATTGATTGATTGATTGATTGATGGACTGATGGATTGAATACTTGGTTGTTTTGCTTGACTTCATTCATTGATTGAATGTTTATTTTATTTTTGTAGGGCATGAATCTGTCTCATGATCACTTGATGTCTATATCATACACTCATGGTGATGCTCATCTTAGACCTCTTGACAATGAACTCACCAATCTTAAAAGACAGATCCAGGCTAATAAACAAATCATCAGCCAGAATAAATACTCTGTTGAAGTTGGTATAGATGACTTCAGACTAGGAGATGTAAGTACAGCAGTTAAAGAACCCAAAACAGATGTCAATTTGCTTTGAGAAAGAGAGTGATTTTTCAAAAATAAATGATTAAGAGTTGGCATTGTATTAGTTAGAGTACAAAAGATCCAGTCTGGTTCTGGTGAAGAAACTAGATGGGCCTTTGCCGTAATGGCTGCCAATGTAATTATCATAGTATAGAAAAATATTATTATTGTTGATGAAAGAAAACAAAACCTATTGAAATTTCACACAAACCCTCAAATTTGTCTGACATTTTTAACTGTGAAGGGTTTTATAGGACTCTCTAAAAACTACCAAAGCACATCATTACAATAATCCAGCTTTGAATAGGTCTGTTTATATGCACTGCTTCTTTTTATTTGCCAGTTCAATAATAAAAACAATACAAGGTGGAGCAATGAAGAACTTTTACTGGCTGTTCAATGTAAGAAACGTTTGTGCTTGCTTCTATTTATTCTCTGTTTAACACTTCAAGTCTTCATTCTGTTCACTATCTTACATTATCTACTATATACTAATGCTGAGTATTCCTGTTTTTCTGGCTGTTCAATGTAAGAAACTTTGTTTGCTTGCTTGCTTCATGTCTTCATCCATTCACTATCTTAAATAATCACATTTATTTTATACGCTAATGCTGAGTACTCCTGTTCCAGCTGTAAGGAAGTATGGCAAAGATTTCCAAGCAATGGCAGAAGTTCTAGGCAACAAAAGTGTAGGCCAATGTCGTAACTTCTTTGTGAACTACAGGAGACGTTATAATTTACAAGAAGTACTGGAGCAATACGAAGCTGAACAGGGCATAACTAGTAGTGACAAGAAAGATAATGAGATGTCGCGTATGAGTGGTTCACCAGGTTTGACATCGTCTCCTAGCCCACACCAAACATCTTCTCCTCCTATTGTTTCTCAAGGTATTACTTTTAGATAACTTACAGTCAAAACACCTCAAGCGTACCCACCAAAAGCTCATTAATGATTTCATTCTTTGAATCTGTATTTGATCATTCGATTTGAATATTTGTTTTTGAAATTGGCCAGTGTAATGCATTCGAGATAAGCAGTCGCTGTTTGAGACAAAAAACTTAGACTGAAAAATTGAACTGTCTACAAACTCTCACTGGAGTATTTCTTGACAAAAGAGAGAGACACTCTTTTTGTAAATACGTTTTGTTTTTTTAATTTTGTAGACTTGTTTTCAAATTGGATTACTAGAATTGAATCATCAATTGTCAATATTGGAATAATAAATTCGAATCATGAAGTTTATTTTGGTATGCTTAAGTTGTTTTGATTGTAAAGATAGACCTTGTTCAACTTACACAGTCATAGAGAAATTATCTCACTGGATCATCATAGTTGCCCTATCATTTTGATTGATCATGAGTCTGTTTGAAGTTTTGTGGTCTCAAATGTCTGGTGGTTTTTTCTCTGCGTTCTCTGATTTTCTGTTTCAATAAAAATTAACATGTGAGCAAAGTGGATAATGTGTTTAATTGGTTAAGCTTTGATATACATTTCTCACTGACACAATCTTTTTCAGAAATAAAGATTTAAATGGTCCAAAGTTAAATGTGTTTTCTTCCTTTATATACAGGTCTTCCTGGCCAACCACCACCATTATTAAAGCCATCAGGAGGACAAAACCAGAGACCACCACCATTACAAACACAGGCTGTATCAAGGGTAGGCCAGTCTGCATCACCATTACAAGGACCACCTCCTTTGATTAAACCAACAGGCAGAGCTGCTATTCAACAACAGGTAATCACAATATACAGTTTTGACAGTACTATAGCTTAACCAATCAGAATGCATCATTTCAAACTAAGTAAATACTAAAAACTTCGAAAATTTGAAATTTTCACATATGTTTGATTTACAGCATCCAGTGGCCATTTTGAATCTAGCTCTAAGTATCAAATATTGACCAAATATGGTGTCAAAATTATGCTAATTAATCTGGATATTTCAGATTATGGAACTGCACTACACATTTGAATCCCCTTTCTTTTTTTTATCTTTCTTTTTACTTATGTCCAGGCTGATAGCCAAGGTGGCACAAGAGTGTCATTTTTTTTTCTTTTTGTTTGGTTCAATTCTGTTCTTGTGAATACTAACACTTGTGATGCTCATTTTACAGGATTTAGGAAGAACAATGGCACCTTAAAACAATTTTTAGATGACAACTAGAATTCCAGAACAAACCAAGAGTATTTTGGTTTCTGCATGAAATACTGCCATCAACTAATATAATGTGTCAATAGCCTACCCAAGTGTGTGTCTGACTCTGTGTTTCATGCTTGTGTTATATATAGCTGGGATACCATGTATACTGCCCTATTTTGATACATAATGTTATTATTATAACATAGCCTACTAATTTTATTGACATATACCTTATTCTACTCAATTTTTACAACACTGTAGTTTCATGATTCTTAAGTTGCTGCATATATTAAAATTCCAATATGCTGCAACAATTTCAACAAGTGCATACCTTGTAAAATCTTTGATTTTGCGCTTTTGCCAAGAATTTAGAACTTACAGTGTCTCATAAATTAAGTGGAGTGAGTTATATAATATAAATGAAGGATATTTTGTAAATGGTTTCAAGTTAAGTTTGAGTAGAACGAGGTGATGGAACGGCTGCAGCCAGTTCACCAGCTCATTTTCATAGTGTACTATTTATTTCTTATTACAGTGGACGTTTAAGAACATGCCTTTATAAAACAAGATTATGTTGTTCCAAAACTATCCAATCTCTTGCCTATATGACAATATTATCCTCAAAGCTTTATTTACTTTCATAATAACTCTCAATTACTATTAAGGCAGGAGCGAAGGATAGCTTTCTTCTGGGAGACTTGACTCTTTCTCAAGACATGTAAATGATTTTTAGTGCTAGTCCAGATTCTGTTGTTCCTGCCAACTGTCATGTCTATTGTAACACTAACCACCCAATTGAAACAAGTGTGACTATTATTGTGAACTCAGAATTTTTCACACAATTTGTATCTGATCAAAAAGTGATAACCTTAATCATATCAATAGCATATTCTTGATTTGGTTTCTATTTTCAGTTTGGTGTGTCATGTGACATCCTAAGTAAATAGATGTGAGAATTTCTTAGTGTCACACAATTATTTTGAATACCTTCCGATCTGTGTATTCTCTTTTGTTTCTGTAAAAATTTAATAAGCATGACAGCCTACTGCTTTATTTTTGCTCTTTTGAGATGTTACAATTATAACTTGCTTGTAACACAATCATAATTTTTCGTTGTCACACAATGCAGTCACATATTCCTGTATAATTTACTACTACTATTTAGAGATTGTTTATTTTATTTCATTTGTCATTATATTCTATGCAGTCACACAACACACTGCAATCATATTGTTATACAATGCTGTCATGCAATGGTGTATTTGTTATTTTTGATGTGTGTCTATATCATTTATTTAGTGCAATATTTCCCATATAATATTCTACAATGTCACACAACGCGGTGACAGTATAGTGTCACGCAATGCTGTATAATTTACTTTTTTGTGTGTTAATAGAAAATGTTTTTTTGATTTTTCATATTAAATTTCAGATTGTAACCATTTTTTGTGTGGTGAACACTTTGACAGCTTATTGTCACACAAAGCTGTCACACAAATTGTACATTTTTTTCAAATTTTAGTTTGTGATTCTGTTTAAACATGTTCCTCACTTGTGCAATAAGCATAAGCATTTGAACCAAGAGTACATCCAGTATCACGTTTATCCAAGAGATCAGTGTAGCCTCTTTTATAGCCTAGTCTGGATAAGCATCAGAAAAATTTGTGATGACACAAACCTTGCCAGTGAAAAAGGCTACAAGATGTGAAAAAAAAAACATGCAGACCACTTTAAAGAAGGCTGTGAAAGTTGCTTGCATTCATTTTGCAGGTGTGGAACATGCTTATTAAGTAATGTTATGATTTTGATTGTGATTTGTCGCACAGGATTATGTCACATTCAGTCAGGTGATACAAGACATTAATACTTGTTTATAGAGATTTGTTCTTATTCCATTACCTCACAAATTGTAGTTATGAATAATTGGATTAGATAGGAGTCCAAGTGGTGTGGGTACACTCACTGAAGGGCAGCTAATGTATGAGTATTTTGCAGGTTTATGACAGCCACTCAATACTGTTTTTCATAAATCTGTGAAAGTCTGTGTCAATCAGTTAATGTGCAATGACATACACTAAAACGTTTGTTGAACAGGTGAATGTATTCCCATCTAGGGTACAATTAAACCATGAAATAGTTCTACATGGTGCAAAAAGTTTTGTTTGATTAGTGCTTATTTTATACTATTTGAACTATTTCATGGTCTGACTGTATTTATGGCTCCAGACAACTTTAATATTATCTTGATTATTATTTAGCCTGGATATTGTGATGTATTAGTGTTAATAATTGATTCATAATCATTTTTGTTACATACTATTAAGTCGTTTATGGATTTCTTAATTAATCTGATAGTTAATCAGGAGGCAGCATGGCTGAGAGGCCAGAGCTTTGGTCTCACACAGGTCCTCAAAGGGGGAAGGTGGGTTTGGACCCTCATGTGCGACTTTTCTCTTGGCCCCTGTTCAGAGCCAAATTGTCTTGGAACCCCAAATGTCGTCACTTTTCCTTTGGATCTTTGATTTGTTTCCTTTCGTAGCCCTGGAGCCCTTTCCATTTACTGTTCTCAGTCCTGGAGCCCTTGCCTGTCTGAAAGTATATTTGAACTAGTCCTGATGTAGTCAAAATTCATTTCCATGCTTTGTAAACTAGCCAACTGGTTTATCGCCTAGCCAGTCTGGATTTTTAACATTTTTATTTGATCTCGTCTCTCTCTGTTTACTTTGCATATATCCACCAGCTTTGAAGGAAGATTCACATTTTCAATATTGTTCATTGTGAATTATTTTAAAATTGACCTGATAATTTAACTTGAATTCTATAGGAAAATTCAATGGATGACGAGGGAATTCCACATTGAATTTCACGAGAAAAACGATATCGCACGAATCGCGAAGCGATGAGTGCGATATCGTTTTTTCGAGTGAAATTCAATGTGGAATTCACGAGTCAGGAATTGAATTTTTCTTGAATCCCATATCTCAATCGAAAGGTTTTTTTTTTTCTAGGTGTGAAATGAAAAGCGTACGGGCTACCTGTGTAACGGTGAATTCCACGCTAAATTCATCTCCTCGATAGCCAATCAGCGCGCGATTTTCGATTGAGATGTGGGATTCTCTGGGATATACGCGTGCCACGTCCCATACCTTTATTTCCCAGACATCGGGTAATATATACTATACATACCTATTTCAAAAAAAAAAAAAAAAAAAAACGCGCGGGGGGAGGGATAAGGGAGTACCGGGTGTAGATTTCACGACCGAAGGGTATTGTGGGTTACCTATAACGATAAGAAATAAGCAGTAATTCAAATCAGCGTCATTTCGTCAAGTTGAAGACCTCTGATGGTTGATAAAATGATATGTGTATCTGAATGAAATTGCTGCTTATTTCTTATCGGAAGGTCACAGCCGTACCTTTCGGTCGTGAAATCTACATCCGGTATCAGTTCCCATATTTTCCCGACGTTTTTTTTGAAATAAGGTATACTTTGAAAAGAGAACGTTTTCAGTATCAAGCTACTACAGTAGAAAAATCAAGAAAACGGAAGAAAGGAAATTCAAGATAAGTTGCTGGACGAACTGATTGATGTGTACTTCTTGAACGATACAAAGCGCATAGAAAAGCTAAGTACCAAAATCGAAATCCATGTCAAATGGAAAATAAGTCGTTGAAGGAGGGGAATCATATAATAAATGAGGAAAACGTGAAAAAGAACTACTTAAAATAAAGAGAAGGAAATACAATGGGAATTGAAAGAAAGGAGGCTCAACAAACAAACCTGCCAGGAATTTTTTTAACTAAAACATCTCAAAGCCGATACTAAAATAATGTCTAGTTTTACAACTTTTTGATATAAATAGAGTTGTTTGAGTGGGGAACGGTTGGGAAAATTCGATACGTCTACCATAACAACCTTCAATGTCCGACATCATTATTTTTTTTTATTTCACTCTTCAACATACATTATTTCAGTAGAGTACATAATTCAACTATTTGAAGCAAGCGCGCATCAAAAAGAAAATGAAAAGACTGAAGGATGCGCTCAAGCTATCTATACTTTATCCTAGAATAATATAACAAAATAAATGGATTGGTTTTACGTGATATGCGCGTGAGGGATTGAAGTAGCAGAGCTTTCGAGCTGGCCTTAAAAACCCTAAAAAATGTTTTTCACTAGGGCATGCAATTAATGTAAAGAAAACAATAAATATCTAAATATCCGCAACTTGCACTGACATGGATTTCGAATGAACAACCACGCCGGTACTCTAGCAAATCTCATTTCAACAATTACATAACTAGACCGCTTACAGAAAATAAAGGCTCTTTTAACAAACATGACTCACACAAACAGAAAGAAATTACTTGACAAGGTAAGAAACTCTAAGTTTTGTTGCTGTTTTGCCTGTTGAAGCATATTTAGTGGAAACTAGCACAGGTAATAAGGCTGGTGCCCGTGAAGATGGAGTTATACGAGCACTAAAATACCGTACACTACCCAACGATACGGTATATGTACGTGTAGGGTTTATGATGCTAACACCGGTTACTGCAGATGTGAGACTAAACTGGAAACGATTGGTAGGACCAACATTGTGAAATGCAAAGCGAACAGTGGTCTTTCTTCCTCGTGGTAAGGTAATGAAGTTACGATTGTACACCATCCTTAACAGAGTTGTACTTGCTCTTATTACTTTACGGGATATACGTTCAAATGGAAGACCACCGGCCGTTACTCCTTTCAGTCTTAGCTTGAAGGGAACAGAGGGTGGAGTGAATTTAGTAGTGATACCAGACAATGATGCTTGCTTGATTACAGAACCATCGTCAGCACGGACAATGTCCAAGGACAACCTGTTAAGCTTGTCTTTCAGTGGGATGAGCAGTTTCACTGTAGCGAGTTTATCTGTTGACAATCAAAATGATAAAACAGATAAGCGAAAGTCTTGTGTGCAAAGAAAAGCATATTGTGCCGTGTGGGCCTTTGAAAGTATCACTGGTACATATTTGGTATCTACTGAAACAGGACGAAATACTTATCTACAGTCAGGCTACGTCAATTAGGCGCACCTATGAAAAGCTCATTTTTAAATTAGACCTACTTTGGAAATGCTATAAAGCCACACAAAACAAAGCAAAACAAACACTAAACTTTTTTTCTCTTGAATGTTGAATAATTTCCAAATTGAACAGCGGGAATAAGGAAAGAAGAGAGAAAAGTGGAGAGAGATCATGAACAGTTAGTTTTTGTTCGTATGGGTGGGAAACAGTATCGTATCGAATCGTATCGTATCGTATCGTAACTTCAATTTATAAATAAAGTAATATTCGAATCATATGACGAATCGGTATCGAAAATGACTCAAGATAACTATTTACGATCGACTTACTTAGTAGTGGATGAGTGATGGGGAATTCCACGTCTGGTTGTCTCGGCAATGACCATACAAAGTAATAATCAAAGTCAATGTTCACTGGACTGCTAGAAGTGACTTTAAAACTGTGACTTCCACAAAAACTGGGTACAACCAGAGACCACGCCCCTCTAAGGGGTTTATTGATAACCCAAATAGCACCAAGAGCCAGTAGGTGGGTTCGTCCAACATTTACACGACTAGGATTTCTGAGCTGCATTAAGTTAGGGTTGGTCTGTGACGTTGCGACTACTATTAGCTTATTGACTGTATCATCAACGGGTATACTATAGGTCTTTGTCAGCCCGGGTGTACCAGGTCTACCAACTCGACTACGACGGGACGATCCACCAGATGTAATTGTTATCATACCGTCTAAGGAAGCTTTCACGACATCACCCATCGAACCCATTGTAGCGGTTTGACCAAAGAAGATTCCAAGACCTTCAGTTTCTTCAATCATTGTTTTGAATGATTCAAAGGTTTGTGGTTGGGCACAAAAGCCATTGTTGCGACTGAAGAAGAAGTTTACAGGCATCATATAGTCCAAGGCCAGACCGATAGCATTATCTACGTTATATTTATCATTAAAATGCTCGTCTTTTGGACCAGCATCTGTGAAGACGTACATTGGGGAGCCTATTCTTGGGTTTCCTTTAACGATAGCGTCAATGATTCCATGGAATGTTTTCTCTTTACAGTCACCTCCCGCTGTTGCACGAAGACCTTGAACTTTTTGTAAGAACTTGTTTCTGTCAGAGTCTCTTCCAAATACTGGCCCAGTTCCTTCCGGAAGGAAAAGAGATACATAAGGTTTCAGTGTGTCAATCAAATAAACTAGATGGACTAAGGGCCTGTTTATATGAGGCGAGCCAGCCCGGTTTAGCGGGCTGGTTTCGTTTGTGTTCAAGCTATCAGAGCGTAAAAACAAAAGAAACCAGATAGCTAACCGGGCTGGCTCGCCTCATACAAACAGGCCCTTAATTTTTAGTTAATTATCTCATATAGATAGATAGATAGATAGATAAACTTTATTTTGAGAGGGTAAAAACACATGACAGTAAAAAAAGATACTGATAAACTAGTGGCCCTCTATCCTAACAACTAGGTAAAAATTTCTAAATTAATAAAATTACATGTAAAAAATATTAATATAAGTTATGGTAATATATATAATATCGAAAATAACATAAAATCATTAAGAATACGTAAATATATATAATAAAAAAATAGATAACTATAAAATTGTAGCGTGACTAATTTGGATTAAAAAATCTAAGATTGTTTTTTTGTTCTTGTACTATATTTTTATATAAAGTTCTCTTAAAAGTCATATAGTTTATTGACTCTTTTATTTGTTTGTCCAGATTGTTCCAATCTTTAATCGATCTTACTGAAAAAGATCGTCCACCTTCGGTTAGTCTTTTTATTCTCGGGCATATAAGGTTCAGCTTACTATATCGCGTTTTATATTTTCGTTTATATGCATATATTTGCGTGAATTAGGAACATCACGTAAAAAAATAGTTGACATGTGGTTGCTAGAGTGCACGCACTTTATGTGTGCAACATAAATACCACTAAATAGTGCTATTTTATGCTAATTCTATTGTTTTCTTTTGTTTAATTAGTGCTATTTACTACTAAATAGTGACAACTGTTGCACACTTTTAGTGCGTGCACTCTATTCCTGGCGACTTCTTTTTGTAAATTTTTATCCGTAAATGGAATTACAGTTTCGTCACGAGTGATGGAAAGCGCGCACCTTTAAGCCCTTTTGAAAAAAAGAAAAAGAAGCCTTTTTCTTGAACTAATAACTGCTTCACATGCCACTATGTTGTTTCACATGTGTGGAGAATGTAGTTTGTAAAGCACATACATTTATAATAAGGAGAATAAACGTGAACAACTTCATCTTTGCGACGTTTCAACATCTGATAAAACCGTGATACTGATAATGATGTCGAAATGTCACAAAGATGAAGTTGTTCTCTTTGGTATTTCATATTAATTTCATATCAAAGTCGACTTGTTAAATGATGGTCATAATTGCTACTCTACCTGGATCATTGAATGGCGACAGGATGTAATCAACATGTCCTTCGCGATTATACGTAGCTATCTGTCTGATGATGGCTTTGGCTTGGTTTATCTCATCGCCCATACTACCAGTCGTATCAATAGCAAACACCAACGACACATCACCATCAACACTGATCAAGTCGTTGAACCTGTCATTACCGAGAACTTTCCTCAGCTAGAAAACAATAAATAAACGCAAGTAAGCAGTCTTGAATCGAACTTTGGTATGTTGAGAATGCGCAACCATAATCAGGCAGCAATTTCGTAGCGGAGCCAGCTATATCATTAACTATCCAGGCAACCATTGGCATTGCTCGGTATTGGTACCAGCTCCCCCCATCCCCCCCTCCTCCCCCCCCCCCCCCCCCCCCCACACACACACACACAAAAAGCAAAACAAACATAACAAACAAACAAACTGAACATCAACAACAACAAAAATCAAGCTGAGATAGACAAGGAAGCAAGAGGGTAAACAAGCAAACAAATTCTTCATTAATAAATAATCAAACAAAGAATAAATGACAAGATAGCTAATAAATACCACAATATATGTCAAATAAGATATCCATCGTACCTACCTGTTCAATAATTCCTGTCCTTTTTGCAATTTGTTTACATACTGAAGGAGACTGGCCCTTTTTCACACAGGACTGATAACGCTGGTAGTCATTGTACACACCAACGCCTACTGCTGAAAGGGCTTCTGGGATATGCTTAGCTTGAGCTGCTAGTAATGCTGTTTTCTTGATCATCGTGTCATCGTATGTGCGACGAAGACCTTTCGCTATCGCCATTGCTGAAGAACATAGAACAACACAGATATTGTTCAAAGAATAGTAAGAAAGGAGCTTTGGATATGCTTTGGAAGGAGCTTTCGATGTATTGAATGGATAGATGGACAATTATGTTTTTAATATCATGTAATATCTGATTTTAATATGTGCGCATGATGACGACCTTTCGCGCAACTTGCCGAAAACTTTTAAATAATTTCAATTGCGGCATTTTAACAGTTAAAAGCACGTGGATATACTAACACAAAATGGAATCAAATAAAATAGAAAGAATAAATACATAAATAAATAAAATTAGTATATAAATGTGACAATGCTACTAATTTTTATACCCAAATTTACTTATTTCAAATCAAACTTAAAAGTAGAGTAAGAATTGAAAAAAAATGATATCTTCATAATTGCACTAACCTTTTCCCACTTGGATCTGCGCGGTCATGTAGTAGTTGTTTGATCCTGTAGACGTGACTTTAGGTGTTTTTCCACTTGGTCTAGCTCGTGTGCGCTTGCCTTTACGCACTACCGTAGCTGTGCTGTCCAATGCCGATTTTGCAAACTCGAACATCGCTTCGTCATTTGCAGTTGCTGTCATGACAGCAGCACATACAAAGCAAGTTACTGTTAACCAATGCATGGTTAAATAGGCTTTATAATTCCACTTCAGTTAAACTCTTTGGGTATAGTAGCAGTCTTCCTATGTCGACTCTTGCATTCAGTAATCAGAAAGTATGATTTTGCTGTATTTGATAGCGTTTTTATACTTTCTCGGACGCCTTTTCTGGGACCTCTTGAACGAAACTGACGTCATTACCGTTTCAGTTTGTTTAGTACGGAAAATTAGCTATGCCAACTTTATTGTAGTGGTCACGTTTAGAAAAATAATGAAAAATTATGATTATTAAGTTTGAATTTAATGGTCTGTGAAATCGAGAATTTTTCGGTAATTAATTTTTAGAGGATGAACAATAATCATAGCAATTCGTTTTTTATTTTGTCTGGTTAAGTTATTTTATTTGTACATGTAGGATCGTGAATTTTAAATTAACTCAGATGGTTATATATCAGAGGATAGCTTTTATTTCTAAATAACTAATTAATATTGATCAGTTAGTCTCAAACGCGACTATGATGTGATGTATACTAGTATTAAGAAATATTAAATATACAAACTTACAAAGCAACAACAGAAAAACAAACAAATAAAAAGCAAGCATGATACCATTCTTGCTTTTCTTAGAATGCTATAAGATCGGATATGGTAGGCTTGGCCGGAGCTGCAAAGGCCATTCTAGCAAGCTGCAAACGTTCTATAGCTGCAGAAATACAGGAACAATGAGTCACATCTTTCATCTTTTTCCGCCTACGGATATCCGATCCCTAGTTATCAGTGGTCAACTAGTAGGCAGGTAGGTAATTCGTGATATTGAAATTATACACTTTATCATTCTCGATAATGCGAATTTTATTTTATACTCACTTATAAGTCGTCAAAACTGATCAAGCACTTAAAAATAGAAATGCAATCCCGGGTATAGGTGCATTGAAAACATTTTTTGACAACACACATTTTTTTCTTAAAAATTTCTTCTCTCTCGCTTATAGCTGCAACCTCTAACAGAGGATTAGACTCATCATATACTAGCTGTCCAGTGACCATAATCATATCGTACTGATTTTCGGCATTTCGTGGATGCAATTAAACTAACTCAGTTTGTTGACAAACATTTGACATGCGTTCGTGATTGTTTTAATCATCAGAAGACGTGACCGAATATCGACCCAATAAAACACACGTTGCTTGTCTAAAGGGAGTACAGTAGACAGATTCAAATAGTTTAGGAATTAAGTCATTCTATCATTATAATATAGTTAGTATACAGTTATTGATAGGCAGCTGACCTTGGCAATGTTCTTATTCTGTTTGAAAAAAACTAGAGATAAAACCATTAGGAATATACAGACAGATGTTTGTATGTATATACACTATACACATTATATATATACGCACACATATTTTCACGGGCATTGCAACATCCATATTGCCAAATTAGTCTCAGGGCATTCGAGAGGTCAAAACGGCCTATCAGTAAATTGTTTCCGTAAGTCCTTGTTTGAGGATGGTGCCCCCTATTGCCCACGCGCCCCGGCCACGCGCATCTCTACTGCGCATCATCTCAAAATATTTTTCTGACAAATGCTTCATTCTCGTACCCAGAGCTCTTTGCGGTTCGAACAAGTCTCCCTAAACAGCTCTGGTATCAGCCGTTTTCAGGCCGATGCTGATTGGCTAATAACCTTGCGCATGCGCCTACTTTCCCATACATTGCGTTACCAATGCTGGGACGCGATTGGTTGAATTTTTTAGATGCTCACAGCCTTTTGAAAAATATTCGCACAGCGCATAAGCTCAAAAAACTAATGATGACTGATTAGCAACGGGCTCGGTAAAAATTCATAATGGCGGATGTGGAGACGAACCAATGTGAAGGAGAAAATAGTTCATAATAGATAACATCACGACAATGTATTTCTATCCATAATACAAGAAAAAGTACTGAAACACGTAAATTACATAGAAGAAGAGCTTTATTGATGTTTACTGGCCAAATTCGACGAATTTATCTGTCCCGTATACATGGATTTATAAAGTATTTATTTTTTTAATATCTAGATTTCTGCATGAAATGATTTGATGTTGTCTTTCACTGTGAATGCAAAAAGTACATATTTTACTCTAAAATCTTTTTGACCTGCTATTAATTCTGTTATTCAGTTGCACCTAGGCCTCGAGAGTGTATTTTAAAAGTTCTTTTGAACGGAGTGTCTAAACGTCAGGCAGCCTGACAGTGTCAAAAACGTCAGGCAATCGATTTTTTTAATTGAAATAAAAGTCATTGTTTACAATGCCAAAGACTGCAGCCCAAAGAATAATTAGCAAACTATCGAGATTGGGGTGTATTTCGCAAAGAAAAATGTTACAAGGCGCGACATTGAAATTGACAAGACCGAGACATAAACTCTCAAATGTCACTTTTTATTTTGTTATCACACTTTTAAAAACCTGTACAGCAAGTGTCTTTTCATTATTATAACCATTCAAAAAACGTTAAGAATCCGTCAGCAAAACTAGCTTTGTATTGGGTTAGTTTTCGTTCTGATTTTAATAGAAATCGTCCTTGCTTTATGTTTTTCTCTAATCAGCATCGTGCATTGTAAACAAGGTGGACAAAAATTATTATGGCTTTGTTAGTATAGTTCACTGACACAGGGTTTTAAAATTACCACAAGTTTACCTAACACAATCTTCCCATCCCTTTCTCGGTGATATTATTGTTGTTACTAATGCAAGGATGCACAAATATTTCATAACAATAACTGAGTTTGAGAACAAATCCATATCATTTTTTATTACAGGGATATATCTTGATGCTCAATCATCAAAGTATACTACAGTTAACATCCCTATAGATGTATAAGAACCAGCCAGGTTTCATTTAAGCCATCTCCAACATTAATGCCTTTAGGTATTTATTTGATCTACTGAGAATGTCTGCAGCAAATAATTAAAACTTCACATAAATAGCATTTACTGCCAACATTTTACTGAGCCAAATATGAAAAAAATCATCTATTTTTTATTTTCTCTGATTTCAGATATTTTATTCTATATATCCATATGTTTACAATTCAAATATAAATAAAATAAAAGGTAGTACATGTGTATATCTATTTAGATCTAGACATACATATGCAATTGATAATAATAATAACTATAGCTATTATACGCGTACGTACAAGTCTGAAAAAAGAAACATATCGGTAAACAGTCTAAAATTGAGGCTGTTAACTGTAAAAATATACTTTATCAGGTGCACCCCAATCTCGATAGTTTGCTAATTATTCTTTGGGCTGCAGTCTTTGGCATTGTAAACAATGACTTTTATTTCAATTAAAAAAATCGATTGCCTGACGTTTTTGACACTGTCAGGCTGCCTGACGTTTAGACACTCCGTTCAAAAGAACTTTTAAAATACACTCTCGAGGCCTAGGTGCAACTGAATAATAGAATTAATAGCAGGTCAAAAAGATTTTAGAGTAAAATATGTACTTTTTGCATTCACAGTGAAAGACAACATCAAATCATTTCATGCAGAAAGCTAGATATTAAAAAAATAAATACTTTATAAATCCATGTATACGGGACAGATAAATTCGTCGAATTTGGCCAGTAAACATCAATAAAACTCTTCTTCTATGTAATTTACGTGTTTCAGTACTTTTTCTTGTATTATGGATAGAAATACATTGTCGTGATGTTATCTATTATGAACTATTTTCTCCTTCACATTGGTTCGTCTCCACATCCGCCATTATGAATTTTTACCGAGCCCGTTGCTAATCAGTCATCATTAGTTTTTTGAGCTTATGCGCTGTGCGAATATTTTTCAAAAGGCTGTGAGCATCTAAAAAATTCAACCAATCGCGTCCCAGCATTGGTAACGCAATGTATGGGAAAGTAGGCGCATGCGCAAGGTTATTAGCCAATCAGCATCGGCCTGAAAACGGCTGATACCAGAGCTGTTTAGGGAGACTTGTTCGAACCGCAAAGAGCTCTGGGTACGAGAATGACAAATGCTTGTATTTTTCTTTTAATTCTGAGTTTAAAATAAGCGATTTTTAAAATAGATTGAATATCTAAATATCTTAACAATTACAATGAAAGTTCAGAAATAAAATAAACAAGAAAGCAACTTTGCTGTTCCGAAATCAGTAATTTATGAACTGCGGACCTGCTGAACTGCCAACTCGATCAACTTAAAAATAACCTTCAACAACCAAAAAATAACATTGCGTGGGGGTGGAGAGGGTTTTTTGTGCATATATTGATCAACGAACACCCGGCAGTACTGGAACTGTTTCATAGGTCCTTTTGAATGCGATTGTAACCTCACTTTTAATAATTCAATTTAATGCCATTTTGTAATCTACCTGGAAATCCACTAATAAACGAACGAGCGAACGAACTGTCTTTAGTTCATCTACACTGGTTCCAGGACTTGGCAAAGTCCATTGGGTTACTAGCTGTATTTTAGTACGAGGTCTCATTGACTAGTAACCTTTATTCGAACATTCGCGCCAAGCCGACCTCAGGGCTGTCAACCTCCGGCCGTTTCTGATCTGAGATCGCCCTGATGTCCGCCATTTTGTTTTCACCCTTTCAATTTTCCGAAGCAAAAAAAAAAAAAAAAGGTTCTACGCATCTTTCTTTACATAATCTACAGATTCTAGCTTCTATCTAGCTTCTATTCAAGAGGAAATTACAATTAAAACACAGGAAAATCAATTTTTCGCATTTACCCGGGAGATTTGGTACTGAAATCTTGAGACCGGGAGATTGATCCCAAAATCTGGAGACTCCCGGGTTATCCGGGAGAGTTGACAGCCCTGCGACCTCAATGCTGGTTGCAGAGACAGACACTGAGGGTAGTCACTGCCAGAGATTTGTTTACGTCCTCAGCGGTTCTTTTACGTCCACCTTATAACGTAGTCAGAGTGAAGGCAGACGGGACCTCCGGCTTTACGTCCTTATCCGAGAAGACGAGGCACTGAGAAAGTAAAGTATCTTGCCTAAGGACACAAAATGAAGAAAAATATAGAGTCCCGCGCAAAAAAATGAGGGTTTTGGCTGGTTGAAGTATAATTTTCGAAGGCTCCTTGTGTTATTCTTATGTTGGCTTTTGGCGGGATTTGGTCGCCTTCCCCAGTCCCCCTCCCTTCTCCCCTCCCTCCACCCCAAGAGCCGGGCTACGCAGGCTAGAATGATAAAAAAAACACCAACAAAAAATAAACAAACAATGACTATTTGACATATCCAATAACCTATCAACGCGTTGACGACCGAGAGTCCCGGGTACTAGACACGTTACATGACTGTACAACAAACATGGCGGACAAGAGACGACGAAGATGAGTTTTTACAATTGTTATCATATTATTTTAGCCTTTTTGGCTTTAATTATTTTGGTGGATGGCTTTGAAAAATTTAATGATAATGTTTTATTTGGTATAAAGTGGGCTGGACCACTTTCATTAAGAGAGGGACAATTAAATGAGGTATTATGCCTTTGTGAGTACTTTAAATGAATTGCTAAAAAAGCACGAAAAATATTTATTTATTTGATAACAAAATTTGTCTTGCTCTACAGTATCACATAATATAGCATATAGATGACTTAAAATCGAATCTAGAAGACTCTTGATGGCAAAATACGAGAGAAATGAGAGTTAAACTATACGAAATTTGGTTTTAAATTTCTAAAATTTGTATGCACTGCAAACAAGGATGCTTTGTAAATTATTTACTTATAATCCGAAAGCATGTTAAAATCTTATTAAGTAACATTTTTAACTTTGACATTTTCTTTTATGTAGGAAAAGCACATCTGCACATGTTATCTTAAGATATTCCATTTTTTCAACTTTCAAAAGTAGTTCTAAGTTGGCACATATAAAGCTTACTTTTTCCTTTATAATTTTGCATATTTCATTAAGTCAAAATTAAACCGAAATCTTGTGATAATTTCTTTTCCTTAACTTTTGTTGTATTTTCCATTTCCATCTCATTTATATAACAGTTGTGTTATTTATTATATACAATATTTTTTATTATTATTTGAGTATTATTACATCCAACACTCAGTATTTCTCACAAATATATATATAAATTTTTTGAATTTTTTTTTTTTGTAGGATGGGAAGGATTACATTAGCAGTAGTGATGCTGTACTCATTACAACTCCAAATAATGAAAAATATCATTGTTTACTACCAGGAAAGCAGATTAAAAATAGGGTATGTAAAACCAAAATTGTTGAAAATATGCAAAGTCAAATGCTTCATACTGTTGTATTGCATTGTAAAACTTAAAAAAATCCCAAAAGGCTTGCTTTAAAAAAATATATGCAAATTTCTCTCATAATTACAAACAAAATTAATGTGGTGAACCATGATATTGTGTATGATGGCAACAACATACCAATCTCATACAATCATGCTATTCTTCGTTTTCAAGTGACGTCATCAAAAGTATGACAAATTCATTTTTAATCAAATTAAAACATACCCGCTATATGTTATAGCTAACGATTATTAAAATACTTTGTAGAAATATGGGTCCAAAAATGTTGTTCATTTGGGAGATATTTAGGTAAAAATTGTGTCACGCAACGCTATCGCGTAATTCGAATCGAAGGATAAATATCGAGATAAATTCATCTTTGTTATGAGACTTTGTCTCAAATAGACTCCTGGAGATTCAATTCAACTACACAATTCAAAAGCCTGATGTAAATTAATACTGAATTTGCCTTATTTTGAGACCTCTAAAGTTCTATCCGCCATGTTGGATGATATAAGTCATCATCCAACATGGCGACGCCATACATTTTTACCAAATAACAATAATCTTTGATCGTCAATAGTTCGGTAACTATTTGCTCTAAAAACTTCAGATTTGGCAGAATTACATGGTTTTGAATGCTCTTAAAGGATATAAATGTAGTTTTTCAGTAAGATTTAAAATAAAACATTTTGCCTGAATTATCACGTTGTTGCAAACGAAGAATACTTCAAACAATAGTTGACTTGTTTTTGCTTTTCAACTTCTTGTTGACATAGCTCTGAATAAAGTTTGAAAAACTAGTAATTCCATCTATTAATTAAACTACCAATTGACATGTTGGCTTGGTTGGGAGGGCTTTGGGCAGTCAACTGGTTGGCTGCAGGTTTGAACCCTTAGCAGAGCTATCATCATCATTCAGGGTCTTAAAATACTTGAGGAGAATGTTCAGGTCAATTTGTAATTGTTAAGCTTTGCAACTGAGGACACAGGTCACAGCCAACCTCTGTGATAGGCCTGCATTAATATACTAATTACTAACTTCTAATCAATCTCATGCTTGTAGAACCAGATTACATTCTAAAAATTATAATTAGGAATATATTGCATTGTTGCACAGCTGTAACATGTACTTCAATATTCCAAATTAGACAAACCAGTTGGCCATGCACAAAGCTTGGTCTGGAATAATATAACTTGTATTTTGACCAAGCTGAAAGTGCAGGTCAAATACAATCTCAAAAGTGGCCAGTGTCGTTCAAACTTGAACAGGGGACCAATACTTAAATGCCCATCACCTATCTTAATCCCCTGTCAGGGATCTGATTCATACTAAAAGGAATATTTTTACTTCCTTTATAGCCTTATTCAGGAGAGTATGGTTATGGTGAATCCCCTGATAATCTGTTAGCTCCTTTAGCTGATGAAGTCAAGTGCTCATATAGGGTAATCATCGAATGAATTTCTACAAATTCTAACTCTTACAAGAAATAACACTTAATTGACAATATCTACAAAAAAGTACAAAAAGTTACACTTAATCTATTTTATTCTATTTGCACATTCTTCTTAATTTTATGTTAAACTTTATATTGTTTTCTTTTTTTTTTTTCATTTATTTTATAGCAAAAAAATGAAAGACGACACTTCACTTCCACATTACATTAAGCTATTATTTGTTATTCTTTACTTAAAAAAGGTGTACAAAAGGATATACTTTCCTTTTGTTGTAAAATAATTTCTGTTCATTCATTTGTTAAATGATTTATCCCTTCATTTATTCCTTCATTTATGTATCTTTACAGCTTGAGTCATATTGGACATATGAGCTCTGTCACAACAAGCATGTCAGACAGTTTCATGAAGAAAGAACACAAAAGGTCAGACTGAACTCCCAAAACAGTGTTCTTATGTGCTGTTTTTTAATTGTATTTAGATCTTGAATAATTATGTATTATGGAAATGATCTGAACATAAGATTTGGAACTATATTTTCTACACAACATATTTTTTCAACTTGCTTTCATTTTATAGTTGGAAAGATCAGACACAAATTTTTATTTTAGTAGATATGTCGTGACTGTCTATTTTTGTTGAAGGGAGGGAAAGTACAAGAGTTTTATCTAGGAAAAGAAGACAAGTCAAGTAAAGAAAGTGGACCTAAGCCCATCCCTGAACCACCATCACAACAACCAAAAAAGGTGGATTATTGTTGCAAAATTCAATCAATCAATCTGTCAGTCAGTTAATCAGTCAAATAATCAACCAAACTGTCTCACAGTCAATCAGCCAATCCATTGTTCAGTCAGACAATTAGTCAATGATGTTTACTTAATTTGTCAAGAGACATCAGTGGCGGCGGAACAGTAACAGCCATGGGGGGGCACTATAATCCCCCACCCCTCCCCTCCCCACCCCCACCCCAAAATCACAAAACAATTGTTTTTTAACTGTGGAAACGCTTGCATTAATGTCTTTTCACCAATATTTTGTGGGGGGCCGAGCCCCCCAAAATATTTTGTGGGGGGGCCCGTGCCCCCCGGCCCCCCGGTTCCGCTGCCCCTGGACATTACTTGAGTGCTCAAGACATTTTATTTGTTTTTATAACTTATGTGCAAAAAAATTTTAACCTTACAGTTATTTTGGTGACTTTCAGCCTCGTACTAGAAAGATAGAAGGTCGTGAGATGCCATACTATGAAGTTGTCATTGGTAATGGTACCCCATGTGACTTATTGGGAGGCGCTCCTAGAGAGGTCCATGTACTCTACTTCTGTCATCCACATGGAAATAATGAGGTACCTGTTCATTTAATCATCTAATCATTCATTCATTCATTCATTTATTCATTCATTCATTCATCCATTCATTCATCCATTAATTTATTCATTCATTCATTCATTCATTCATCCATTCATTCATTCATTCATTCATTCATTCATTCATTCATTCATTCATTCATTCATCCATTCATCCATTCATCCATTCATCCATTCATTCATTCATTTATTCATTCATTCATTCATTCATTCATTTATTCATTAATTTATTCATTCATTCATTCATTCATTCATTCATTCATCCATTCATCCATCCATTCATTCATTCATTCATTCATTCATCCATTCATCCATTCATCCATTCATTCATTCATTCATTTATTCATTCATTCATCCATTCATTCATTCATTCATTCATTCATTCATTCATTCATTCATTCATTCATTCATTCATTCATTCATTCATTCATTCTTAATATCCATAATCTTATATACCTTCATATTAAAAAAAAGCAAACAATCAACTCTAGATCTGAAATATTATTTTCTTGAATTGTATGCTTAGATACTATCTGTAAAGGAAGTCAGTACATGTGTTTATGAGATGGAAGTAGTCACACCAAATCTGTGTTCAAATGAATTGTTCAGGTATCAAAATTTCATTCAGTATTTTTTCAATGAAGTTTTAGCTGTAGTTAGAATTTTAAATATTATTAATCTTGAATTAGTCTTGACTTACTAACTAAGAGTGAGTGTCACAGGTTTCAAGAAGACCCTATCAATGAGATAAGCTGTCATTCCTTGGGATCAACTCCAGAGTAAGTTTCTTTTATCATTTTTATTTGGTATTGTATATTTATTCTCCTTAGTAATTTTCATCAATGAATATTTAATAGTGGTGTTTTTATCAATATAGTTTATTTGTATGATACTTTATGATTGATACTGCATCAATGATATCAATATATATTTTTATCTTGGTTTTTCATCTCAGACAACCACAAAGCTATCTTGACTTTTTAGAACAACAGGATTTGGAAAGAACAGGGCAAAAACAGGTAATGTATCAACTAATTAAACTAAAACAGGTTTGTATCTTCAAACATAATAGTTATAATATATTGTCTGTTGGTTTTACGCTTATACTGAGCAAAATTATCAAGACCATGACCAAACTTTGTAAAATGTGTTACATATTTCAATAATATATCAAATCCTGTATTAAGATCTCCATGACCAATCTGTTCTACTGGTTATGAATTCTTAGTTTTGATAGACAACAGAACGTAAACTACTTCCAAGAACATCTTGTAATACTCATGACCAGTCCAGTCCCATGACCACCATCATTATGGCTATCATTTTTGCATATTTGATAATAATTGCATCTTGTAAAAACTCATTCTCACATATGTCTTGAGTATCAATAAATTAAAAGTTATTGTTGTATAAAGCTAAGTTACCAGATATCCTTAGCAGATAAAAGTTAAGAAAAAATGTGGGGTGATGCACTTATGATTAAATTTGGGGCATCTCCCTACGACTAATACAAATTGTTTAATTGTTGTTGTGGTATTTTGCCACCACATCCTTCTGAGAACTGTGTAAAGCAATGCATCATCCCATGAGCAGTGAGTCTAATGTTGTTTTGCAGACAATGTTATTTGAACAAGGACAACAAGATACAGATTCACAGCCACCTGATACAGTTGAACCAAATCAAGAGGCTGAAAAACCAAGAATACAAACCCCACTACCTGATGATCAACTAACTAAGGACTTTCTCAATGGTGACTACTGCTTACAGGGGGTAAAGTTTATTTCACAGATTACATTCACAAATTAAAGAAGAGCCATTGATGCACATCACATTGTTACATCAGTCTCAGGGAATGTTCATTGAGGGTTTTAAAAATGCTGAAGGACAAGGGAAGTTAGAGAGTATAGGAGAGGGGCATCTTACTAAAAAGTGGTGTTTGGATTTTTGAATGTTTTATTTTGTTTTATTACCATTCCATCTATTTTTACTTTTTTCAAATTTCCATTCATCTTTCAGTCTTTTCTCATTTCCATTAATTTTGTTCTTGCATTTATTCAATCTTATTTTGTTCTTTTTGTTCGTTTTAGGGAACAGGGTGGTGGAAGTATGAATTGTGTTTAGGGAAAAAAGTAATACAATATCATGTAGATGAAGTAAGTGTTTTTTGGTTCTTTGATTTCACTTTTGTCATTGTTTCTGTCTGCTTTGATGGATCCAGGATTAAGTCATAGGGGAAAAGTGTAGGGCGACATCATTAGGAGGGGCTATATTCATAAGAGGCATATCATTTTGTAATCAGTGTAGAGAGCTAATAAATTCTGTTTGTGTCTGTCAATCTGTTTTTCTTTCTGTCATGCATCATTTAGATAGTGCATATTACATGTAATTAGAATGATATTGAGGAAAGTAGTATTCAAATTCCTCCTCCACATAAATGTTTATGGGATCTTCAATGTAGATTTTATTTTTTCATTTTTTATTTTTTATTTAGAGAGAAGGTGGGTACAAAACCAATATGACTCAAAGTCCCCTACTAGGTCTTTACACCCCGAATCCCAACCCCTTAAACAATATAATATAGAAAAGATAAAACCCAACGCATCAAGAAAACATTGATGGGTTTATCTTAGTTGCTAGAGCATTGACCTATCAACCAGGAAGTAGGAGTCTGAATCCTTGCTGAATCACCACTCAGCATCTTTATTTACTACTGTTTTCAGGACCATGGAGGTCGTACAGACATCTTGTTGGGTATTTGGAATAAAGAGGTTAGTAATGGCTTTAGTTCAATGTAGTCAAAATTGTTGACTAACTTTCAAGGGTCATGATTACTTAAGCAAAAAGTCATCTTTCTTAGAAAGATATTTTATAGAAAATTTATTGATTAATCGAAAAATGGATAGAAATCTATATGGTCCCGTGCCTGTTTTCGAGATAAAAATTTTTGAACGAAACCATGTTTTGACATTTTTGAAGAACAAATGCATTTTTCACCAAAAAAATATTACTCAAAAACTAACAAAGCTATTAACGTAGTTTTTACAAGTAATCTTAACCAGACATAATTTTACACAAATATTTGAAAATAAATTGTATATGTTCTAATATTTTGATAAAATTTACAGTTTTGTTTTCATCTTTGACTTAAAATCGCTTTGAAAAGTGAAACCTTAAACCACTTACCATCACGTGTTATGTTGAAAAGTCATCAGGATTTTTTTCAAATCTCGCCAAAAGAAAGAGTTTTACAAAATCTTTCAGAAAAAAATGAAGAAACATATAGAGTCCCGCGCAAAAAATGAGGGTTTTGGCTGGTTGAAGCATAATTTTCGAAGACTCATTGTGTTATTCTTATGTTGCAATTTGGAGGGATTTGGCAGCGTTTTCAGCGGTAAATTGCTCGCAGGCACACGTTTCAAGCATTGATGTTTTTCTAAAGTGGTCAGGACCCTTAAATGAGACCTTAGCACTGGTGTTGATAAAAGAGATAGCATCTCAGAATAAAGCCATTTAACATTTAAGTCTGGCAAGTATGAAGAATTTAAATGTTTTTTTTTTCAGGAACACATCAAATGGGTGGACAGGGAAAACAAAAAGCTAACCCCGTAAGCTTATAGTTGTATAAAATCTGTAATGTGCTGTCCAGTGCTGCTTTGCTGTGCTTGCTGTGCTTGCTGTGCTTGCTGTGCTTGCTGTGCTTGCTGTGCTTGCTGTGCTTGCTGTGCTTGCTGTGCTTGCTGTGCTTGCTGTGCTTGCTGTGCTTGCTGTGCTTGCTGTGCTTGCTGTGCTTGCTGTGCTTGCTGTGCTTGCTGTGCTTGCTGTGCTTGCTGTGCTTGCTGTGCTTGCTGTGCTTGCTGTGCTTGCTGTGCTTGCTGTGCTTGCTGTGCTTGCTGTGCTTGCTGTGCTTGCTGTGCTTGCTGTGCTTGCTGTGCTTGCTGTGCTTGCTGTGCTGTGCTTGCTGTGCTGTACTTGCTGTGCTGTTATGTGCTGTACTACTATGCTGTACAGTGCTGAGTTTAAGTGCTGTGCTGTGCTATACTGTACAGTGTTACGTTATTGTGCTGTGCTTGCTGTGCTGTGCTGTGCTGTGCTGTGCTGTGCTGTGCTGTGCTGTGCTGTGCTGTGCTGTGCTGTGCTGTGCTGTGCTGTGCTGTGCTGTGCTGTGCTGTGCTGTGCTGTGCTTGCTGTGCTGTGCTGTGCTGTGCTGTACTTGCTGTGCTGTTATGTGCTGTACTACTATGCTGTACAGTGCTGAGTTTAAGTGCTGTGCTGTGCTATACTGTACACTGTGTTACGTTATTGTGCTGTGCTGTGCTGTGCTGTGCTGTGCTGTGCTGTGCTGTGCTGTGCTGTGCTGTGCTGTGCTGTGCTTGCTGTGCTGTGCTGTGATGTGCTGTGCTGTGCTGTGCTGTGCTGTGCTGTGCTGTGCTGTGCTGTGCTGTGCTGTGCTGTGCTGTGCTTGCTGTGCTGTGTTGTGCTTGCTGTGCTGTGCTGTTATGTGCTGTACTACTATACTGTACAGTGCTGAGTTTAAGTGCTGTGCTGTGCTATACTGTACAGTGTTACGTTATTGTGCTGTGCTGTGCTGTGCTGTGCTGTTTTATGCCATGCCGTGCAGTGACCTTACCATGACGTGCTGTGACCTTACTGTGCGGTGCTGTGACCTTACCATGCCGTGCTGTGACCTTACCGTGCCATGTCATACTACTGTATGTAATGTACTGTGCTACCTGTCACACCTGGGTTTTACTCTTTCAGGCAATCTGCTATTCACCTTTATACTGGTGGAGATGTATGTGATATCACTGGAAATCCAAGACAAGTACAAGTCAGACTAAGGTAAACTTCATTGAATCAAGGTTTGTAATCAAATGGAGGAGAATGGAAAAGTCTATTCCCACCCCCTACCCTACTCTATTAGTAGCTTTGTAGTAGCCAGTTCTGAGACTAATCATTTCTGATGCATTGGCTTGTAGATCCCGTCCCCTCCCCTATTAGTAGCCTTGTAGTAGCCAGTTCTGAGACTAATCATTTCTGATGCATTGGCTTGTAGATCCTGTCCCCTCCCCTATTAGTAGCCTTGTAGTAGCCAGTTCTGAGACTAATCATTTCTGAAGCATTGGCTTGTACATCCTGTCCCCTCCCCTATTAGTAGCCTTGTAGTAGCCAGTTCTGAGACTAATCATTTCTGATGCATTGGCTTGTAGATCCCGTCCCCTCACCTATTAGTAGCCTTGTAGTAGCCAGTTCTGAGACTAATAATTTCTGATGCATTGGCTTGTAGATCCCGTCCCCTCCCCTATTAGTAGCTTTGTAGTAGCCAGTTCTGAGACTAATCATTTCTGATGCATTGGCTTCTAGATCCCGTCCCCTCACCTATTAGTAGCCTTGTAGTAGCCAGTTCTGAGACTAATCATTTCTGATGCATTGGCTTGTAGATCCCGTCCCCTCACCTATTAGTAGCCTTGTAGTAGCCAGTTGTGAGACTAATAATTTCTGATGCATTGGCTTGTAGATCCCGTCCCCTCCCCTATTAGTAGCTTTGTAGTAGCCAGTTCTGAGACTAATCATTTCTGATGCATTGGCTTGTAGATCCCGTCCCCTCCCCTATTAGTAGCCTTGTAGTAGCCAGTTGTGAGACTAATAATTTCTGATGCATTGGCTTGTAGATCCCGTCCCCTCGCCTATTAGTAGCATTGTAGTAGCCAGTTCTGAGACTAATCATTTCTGATGCATTGGCTTGTAGATGCAAAGAATCAACTCATTTACAAGAAGTATCTATTTATTTGATGGAACCAGAAGTTTGTCAGTACATTCTTGGAGTAAGTACTTATTTAGTAAAGCTATTTCAAACAGAGACCATAAAAAGTACAGAAACACTGATGAACAAACAGACAGACAAACAGACTGACACAAATCTTAACAAACAAACAATCAGGCAAACAAACAAGTGCAAAGACTAGACTAACAAGCAATCAAACAAACAAACAAATAACAAACAAAGTGTCGAAGACTAGACTAACAAACAAAGAAAAAAACAGAAACCCTTAAAAAATCAATAATAGAAAAACCTAAAAGTTTAACTTTAATTCAGACATCACGATAAATGTACGTCATTCAGTCAGTCCGTCAGTAAGTCAATCAGACAGGTCGACTCGGTCACTCAGTCAAAAAGTCAACAAGATAGTGAGTCAATCAATCACTGTTGTTCTATTGCGTCTAAAATTTTTCATTTCCATGCAAAGTTTGTATTACAGAAGTGAAAAATATGGCATTGAAACCCAAAAATAGCTGAGGCGATCATTCTTTTACTTTATTGAGTACAAATAAAATAAACATGGATGTTATATGGACGTCTTTTATCATTAGCAGCAATTATGGAACAAAAGTTCAATTGAAAAATCTCAGCTTATCTGAATGAAGGGGACAAGACAATAGTTTTATTTAAGTCTTAACTGTTTTTTTGTTTGCATTTAAAAAAGCTAACTAGTGAGCACATTCGTAATTTAACGACGTATTGTTTTACTTTAGTTTTTTTCACATTTTCTTACAGTCAAACTTCCTGAAGCGCGAAACAAGAAGTCGCCATTCGGGGACAGAAAAACGTAAAAAAAATTAAAGTAAAAATTTAAACTGTTTAGAAACTTTCATTGAAGTATTTCTCAACAAAGGAGACATTCATTTGTTTATTTTAGTTTTTTTTTTAATACGCTATTTGGAGACTTGCTTTAAAATGTGATTATTGGTATCAATTCAATTTTCGATTAGTGGGATTGTTTATGATCACGCTCCAGGTAGTGTTAACTCAAAGGTGACCACCAAACCACCATTGTGTGGTAGATTGATCGTTTTCAGTGCAGCGGAATTTCTTGTTATTATGGTAGTAATATCCAAAGTTGTCTTCACTAACAACTGAACCAGCTTTAGGGTTAAACTGACAGGGTTTCTGGGCGTGACTGTCGAGATGTAGACCGTACTGAGTGGGATGTTGCCACCAACGAGAAGTGAGATGGAAGCCATAATGACCACGGACGTTGATCTGCTCCACTTTCTTGCAAATACCGCCACCTACAAATTTCATGACGTCGAAATCTTTAAAGTTTCCCCTGACGTAGTCCCTGTAGTCGATACCAGCTTTAGGAAAGCTACATGTTGATCTCCAGTGAGTCGAGTGGGCTTGGATCACGCTCATACGGGCCTTTGTCAGACGGTACAGGTTCCAGTTGGGGCTGTTCTCGTTCACTGGGAAGTTAAGAGGGAATCCTCTTTGGCGGAAGTGCAGCCTTTCTTTAAAGCTATAAGACATGACCAATGTCCAGGCATTACCTGGCTCACTTTTCATGTCACAGTAGACGGGGTAGTGGTTCCCTGCAGCATCGTAGACCCTGTAAACACCACATAGCTTGTTACCGGCCCTTAGGTGATCTAGACAGGTATGGGCAAGCTTCTTTGGTGGTTTAGGTGGTGGTGGCTTTCCACATGCTTTACCCTGGAAAAAAGATAAACAAGGATTTAGGTTCATCTACATTTTATTTTGACAGCAACAATTGATTGAATTGATCGATTGACCACTTTTGTTTATTTTCATGATCAATTTCATACCTTGCATTTGGCGGCGTTAGTGATATCGGCGAGCAAGGCTAAGCCCTACAAAAATAATAATAATATAAATGTCAATATTCTCATTGTGTGTTCTCGAAACATTGACCATGTGTATGACGCTGTTCCTGGTTAGTCCGCGAAAGCTATTTTGTTTTCTGATTTTTTTCTTTTGTTTGATTGGCTAGCTTTGTTCCCAGGCTACTCTTAGCTCCAGTGACGTCATGCTGAACGACTGAGCGTAACCTGGGGACGAGGTTATGCCTGCTTTATTGCCTAATCTATCAAAGCATTTGGATGGCTGACATCTGATCATCATCTGTAGTTGACTGAGCAGTTCATAAGTACGTCATAACTGATAATTTGATAATTGACACGTTGATTGACAGGTGGGCGGGTTTAAGAACTACGCCCTATATTTGTTTTTAAAGCTAAGTGTGAACTTGTAAAAAATGGCAATGACAAAACCATCAGAGATAGGAACTAAGTGCTCTACTATAACCGGATATAAATACGGTTCTATTTTGTTTGTTTCATCAATTACTGGCGCAGTGATAACGTTTACCATAATTCCTTTATTGCACTTCAGTGATCGTATTTTTGTGACGACCCGTTTTGGTCACTTGGAAATCGAGGTTACTGTGCACTGGGGCCGTCAAGTAATTATTGTTAACTAAGATGTTAATGTTAATGTGTAACTAGCGATAAAACTAGTGTGAGCTGCGTCGGTATTTCTAATCAAACAGTTGTTGTAGAAATGTAAGTTTATAGAACTTTTAATTTCTCTGAGAGTTCGGCACTCCCATTAACTTTTTTAAACAATGGGGTATATCATAACCTTCTCGTGTTGTTTTGTTGTGGGGCAGCCTAGTCTTTTTTCGTAATTATGAAACTTTGAGCCTGATTTGGAAATGCAAAACTTTGTATGATTACGATTAGATCAGCGTTGCGTTAAAACAAGGTCGAAAAGAATTAGTTTAGAAATTCAGATTTCGCTCAAACATAGCTTTGGGATGAACAGAAAGATTGCATGGGATAAAGATATTTGACCACAACTTACCACAATGGCTAAGAGGCCAAAAGCGCAAACTGATTTCATTTTAATGGTCGGTGATGGGAACACTTCTCTTCCTCTGATTTGTGAGAGAATGCGTGTATAGAGTTATGCAGCTTGGATTTAAAGCCCAAATTTTTTACGCATGAAAGACAACAAAGAATTGTTTTTTTCAAACAAGGTCATCAAATCACGTACAGATTGACTCCACTCAATCATGAAAAGTGACTCTTAGGATTACATTAGTCAATCTCAGTAGAGATCAAAATTCAAATGTCAAAAGCATATTTCATAGATTTCCACGTAATATAACTTTCACCGCTGCCACACTTTCAATGACAAGAGAAAGTTCTCATGCAGTTAAAGTATTATCCATCGTAGAAATATCAGAAATATATGTTAATTTTTCATCGAGTGTCTTGTATGGATTAGCACGACACATTTGTTTTTCTAAATCTGCGATAATTCGATGTAACTGTTACATACTTTTAAGGAAACTAATACGTAACAGAACATACATGTCATAAATTATCGTTGTTTTTTATGTTTGTTTTGTTCTATTTCGTTCGTGACCGTGACGGTAGGTTTGTTAGGGTTTTTAGTTAGTATAGGGTTTAGTAGCCATGCATAGCTCGGCTGTTTTCATGACGTCTTGTGATCCCACTCTCACGAAAGTAATGATATTTGTTTCTTTTTCTATCATAACATATCGACGCAATGTGTATTTTATACTATTATAATCTACAAGAGTAAATGAGGAAAGAGAAGCCGTTATCCCTCACACTGGTCTTTGCACACGTCAAGAGACGTTTCAGCCCATTTAGCCAAAAACTGTTAAATAAATGCGTACTTAATGATAAAAAAAGAAAATAAATAACAACTCGCGCATGTCAATCCGAATAAAAAAGTGCGTTTTTAGCTTATAGCTCGTAAAGCCAAATATAACACAAGAATCCCATTTTTTTCCTCTTATTTTTTACTCGAAGCTACATGCAGCTATTCTTAAAAAAGTTGTCCAGTTGAAATACTGATTTAGCGAATAACAATGTCATTTGCATATCTCAAGTTTTCAGTTTTATTGTTTGAAGGTTAGACTTAAACATCGATACAAAGCTGCACATATTATATAGTTACATGTAAGTAGTAACAAAGCGAGAGCCTCGGGCCACTTTGGCATAATTATGGGCTACTTTGGTACAATTATGGGTCACTTTGGCTCCATTTCGGATCACGGTTTTATCCCATTTTATCCCATTTTCCTAGTATCCCATTTTGCTCTCTCTCGCTCATCCCAGTCCATTTGAGCGGCGCGCCTCAGTTCATTTTAAAACCAAAAACACAAAACTTAAGCCTAGATTTCACTATAAACTATGAAACAACTGTGTGACAATAAGATGTGTTTTGACAAAGTACCCATGCACAATTTCAAAAACGCGCGGTCTGATTCATTTACTTTGTTGATTTTCAAAATAGTGCAATTCCATTGTTTTATTCTTCAAATATTTCACCGATAAATGTCCTTTTTACTGAACCATTGCAAGCTTGATGTATGACGTGAACGTAAAAAATGCTCCAATATTAATATTTGTGAATATTCTTATGCTGATGAACATCATTCCTATAATACAATAGCATCCAAAAATAACACACTTGCAATGACAAGAGAAAGTTCTCATGCAGTTAAAGTATTATCGATCGTAGAAATATCAGAAATATATCATAAATAATATTCATCGAGTGTCTTGGTTGGATTAGCACGGCACATTTGTTTTTTTCTGAATCTGCGATTATTTTATGTAACTGATACTTTTAAGGAAACTAATATGTAACAGAACATACAGGTCATAAATTATCGTTGTTTTTTATGTTTGTTTTGTTCTATTTCGTTCGTGACCGTTACGGTAGCTTTGTTAGTTTTTTTTAGTGAGTTAGGGTTTAGTAGCCATGCATAGCTCCGCTGCTTTCATGACTTCTTGTGATCCCACTCTGAAGAAAGTAATGATATTTGTTTCTTTTTCTATCATAACGTATTGAGGCAATGTGTATTTTATACTATTATAATCTACAAGAGTAAATGAGGAAAGAGAAGCCGTTATCCCTCACACTGGTCTTTGCACACGTCAAGAGACGTTTCAGCCCATTTAGCCAAAAATTGTTGAATAAATGAGTACTTAATGATAAAAGTTAAGAAAATAAATAACAACTCGCGCATGTCAATCCAAATAAAAAAGGTAGGTTTTTAGCTTATAGCTCGTAAAGCCAAATATAGCACAAGATCCCCAATTTTTTCCTCTTAGTTTTTACTCGAAGCTACATACAGATATTCTTGAAAGGTTGTCCAGTTGAAATACTGGTTTAGCGAATAACAATGTCATTTGCATATCTCAAGTTTTCAGTTTTCTCGTTTTAAGGTTAGACTTAAACATCGATACAAAGCTGCACATATAATATAGTTACATGTAAGTAATAACAAAACGACAGCCTCGCCAGTTTGGCACAATAATGGGTCACTTTGGCTCCATTTCGGATTTATCCCATTTTATCCCATTTTGCTCTCTCGCTCATTCCAGTCCATTTGAGCGGCGTGCCTCAGTTCATTTTAAAACCAAAAACACAAAACCTAAACATAGATTTCACTATAAACTATGAAACAACTGTGTGTGCACAATAAGATGTGATTTGACAAAGTACTCATGCACAATTTCAAAAACGCGCGATCAGATTCATTTACTTTGTTGATTTTCAAAATAGTGCAATTCCATTGTTTTATTCTTCAAATATTTCACCGATAAATGTCCTTTTTACTGAACCATTGCAAGCTTGATGTATGACGTGCATGGAAAAAAGGCTCCAATATTAATATATTTGTGAATTGTTTTCTTATGCTGATGAACATCATTCCTATAATACAATAGGAATAGCGAGTCGCTAGAACTGAAACGTCAGCTGTAGCAGAACACGCCACTAAGACCGGCCATTGTCCCGACTGGCAAAAGATCGAATGTGTCGACCAAGACCAGCATTGGTATTCACGTCGCGTCAAGGAGGCCATACAGATCAGACTCCACCCCACCAACATTAATAGAGATAGCGGCATTGAAATCCCAGAGGCATACATTCGCACCATCAAAATGCACTCCCATGGGAATAGACGAGTATAAAATGTTGCGTCATCCCTTTCTACGCATTCCGCCTGATGATGACTAGCTGAATGCAGTCGAAACGTCGCGTTTTTTAAAAGACTAACATCGTGAGACAAATGATAAGTAACTTTTTATTTTATTTATTTAGATCTAGATCTAGTTTAAGATCTAGTAGTAGATTCTAGTCTATATACCTTCACTATAAAAGAGCTAGACTATACCTGAAATTTTATTAGTGGACTCTGTGGTGCAATGGTAGCACATCTGATTCCAGATCAGAAGGTTGCGCGTTCGATTCGCGTCGTATAAAATTGCAACACCATTTGAAATCTAATCATTCCTTGTTGAGCAAAATAGAGAGAAGATGAATCACTTGATCACGGACAATTTTGGATATGTTCATCTTTTATGCTATTGTCCTGAGCATCAGAGGAATTTCTTGCGTGAGCTACTCCTGGTCAGGTTCATGCTATTTGTGAAGTCTGTCACAATCTGTTGGAGGTATCCCGCTGTCATTTTCTCAGAAAGCGAATCTACGTCCTCATGCCGAAGATATTAGACAGCTTGCAATATATCATACCATATGAGCTTTCTCATAGTATACCAAAAGAGAATGCTTTGGAGTTGCTTCATAGCATGGCGGCATCAAAAGATATTGTACTGGAATTCCCATGAAGAGATGACATATCACCAACGAAGAATCCCAGTTACAAGTATATATCAACGATCTTATTGAATATGCATAATTACCTTACAATCCAGATGTAAGACCAAAATTGTTGGTTGATCTTGTTCTTAGACAACCAAACCATGAATTCAGTCATGGTAGCAACACTGAAGTAGAGACTGATTCAAATAGTGATCAGTCTGAAGAGAATGACGAACATTGAGAGTATCGAGAAAATAATTACACAATTACTGATGGTGAAGAAGAACAGCAAGAATGCCACGTGGGTGAAGACGGTCGACAATTTTCGAAAACCATAGTGGCAGAATATCCGAATTGTATTTGGAATGAGGGATATTTAAGTCAACTAGGTGACGTTCTTGAGTGTAACATTTGCACAGTATTTAGGGCAAGTCCACCAAAGCCAGCTCTTTGCTGACGATGCTGTCATGGTATCTTATACACAAGAAGGATTACAAAGGCTCTTCAACTGCCTTGCCCACGCGTGCAAGGAATTTGGCCTTATTATCAGCCTGAAAAAAAACAAATGTGATGTGTCAGGATGTCAGCGAGAAGCCTAACATCTGCATTGAGGACAACACCCTGGAAGTAATTGAGGACTTCAGCTATTTCGGCTCCACGATCTCTTGCAACCTGTCCCTCGAGACCGAGATCAACAAACGCATTGGCAAAGCAGCATCAGCCATGTCCAGATTGTCAACAAGAGTGTGTGAGAAGACCAAACTCACCATGAACACCAATATCGCAGTGTACAACGCTTGTGCACTGAGCACACTACTCTACGGTAGCGAAACGTAGACAGCCGTATGCCAGACAGGAGCGCCGCCTCAACAGCTACCACCTACGTTGCCTACGACGCATCCTAGGTATTACATTGCAGGACAGAGTACCAAACTTGAGCGTGCCAATGCCCAAAGCGTGTTCGCCATGCTCTCCCAGAGTCCCCTGCTTGGCCACGTGTGGCGCATGAAGGATGGACGCCTGCCGAAAGATGTTCTCTATCTATACCAATTGGACGCCCAATGCTGCGCTGCAAAGACGTTTGCAAACTGAAAGGGACATGAAGTCTGCAGACATCAATCCAGACACGTGGGAAGTTGCTGCAGTCGATCGCGGTAACTGGCGCCTAGTATTAAAAGTTTTAACGAAAAAAATAAAAAGGAGAATAGCGATTGTAAGTATGGAAAAATAGGTGACGAAAATGCCTTTTTTCGCGTTCTCAAGATCGTTAATGAAATTGGAACATGATCGTTTAATTGCCAGAATAAGTACGGAATGGAACGGAAGTCACAGGTGAACGTTGGGTTTCCTTTGTGTTGACATTCAATACTGATGATATTTACAATAATGTGACACAAGTTGACTTGCAAAGGATTGTGGGGGATTCAAATTTAGCTACCTACTCGCTTATTATGCGGCCTTGCTTCGCTCGCTCAGGCTCGCTACGCTGCGACAGCAACAAGTCAATTTATGAACACTTCATTTTTATTGAAAAATTATCAATGGAACCATGTTAAAAAATCAACAATAGGGCCAAAATAAAAATAAAACGTTTTTCATATTAGGTTAGGCGTAATTGAGGTTAAGATTACAACATTTACCATTAGGTTTGTGTGATTTATGATTTATCTCGGAGGGAGTTACTTCTGGCGGGATAAGATTGGTAAGGATGATTATTGCAAAATCGGAAAAAGTAACTTAAAAGTATCATGATGTTAACTTGGAACTAAGAAAAGTCTAAAAATAATAACATTTTATAGGAAAAGTCTGTTGCGTAGATGCTCTAAAACACTGTCTTGCAAGTACGCAAAAATAGCTGCCAATTAACGTGCGGCTGCGGTCTGATCTATTATTTTCGATATACCTGTGAATGAAATACTCCAACACGATAACGTTCCATTCAGCCATGGTGCTTTGTCTGAGAAAGTTAGCACACAAATCTGAAAATACTTTCAAAAAGCATCTTGTTTGTCATTCTATTTTCCACGAATGGTTATTTCGGGAAAAACTGAGTGACTGTTTCCTTTGGTGGATTGACTGGTTGATTTTTAGTGTCCCTCGCTGCTGAATGATGACACAGGAAGCCCTAATTTTAAAATTGATTGCAAGGGACACTTCATTTGCGCAATATTCAAAAAGTGAGTTGCGTCCCTCTCCTTGGTAGTAGTGTCGGTGGGTACCGTGTGTTGTTTTCGAGTCGTCTTGTACACGTGAAAGTCCGTGATTCTTCCCGCAAGCTCTCTATAGTACACACGAGGACCAAGCTCAAAGAACATGTTGCAGGAGCGTGATTTTAGAACAAGCTTTCTCCTATGCACCGGTACCTTATGTATTTTTCCGTTGGCCGCGTGCACCACTTAGCCACCTTATTATTTTGAAGTTGATCAATTTATTTTCTCTTTGTAATAGGCGATTTATATGATAACGTAAAATACTACCAGAATGCTTTGCCGACTTTTCTTTTGTATCGCAGTTAGTGAAAATTGTTTTATTAATCTCCACAGGTATTAAAACTTTGAATATGAAAGAGAATTTGCAAAGAATGCTGGTATTGGTAGTAAAATGACGCCATAATGCAAATTGCCCATTCCTGTATTAACAAATGTGTTGTCGTTTGCAGGTTGAATCTCCTATAATATGTCCTCTGCTGGAACGAATGGATTCGCATGGACTTTTTAATTAATGCACTTTGACTTTACACAAATATATTTTCCTACCAATTTTACTTAAAAACTGATGTTTGTAATTTAGTAAAACTGCGCATGCGCATAAGTGAGGGCAGAAGGCTTAACCGAATGACAAAAGTTGCGTTTTCAATTTATGTATGTTGATGAGACCTGGCCTCAATGCAAGTGCAATCTGAAACGCAGTTGTAATAGGTGTGGTTTTACTGTGAAATCAGTCGAGACGCAAGATCCGTTGTGATACAGAAATAAAACAAGCACTTTCAGCGCGGTTGCGTTCTATTAACTTCTGTTTTACAATGAAGAATCAATACAATGGCTCTAAATATAGGTCATATAGACTCCTTGCAGTTCGTTGGGAATGCAGCTCAACCTGGAGGACAAAACAAGGCATTCTTCACAATGCATCTCCCAAGAGAGGAAAGATCTTTTGTTTTGTCCTCCAGATGGGGCTGTTTTGACGTCACAAGCAAGGGGTCTATTACGAGGGCTGCGACTCCCCCAAAGAACAAGCTATTTGTGTAGCTGTCGCTCGTGCTAGTAAGGCTTATAGATCATGATAAGTCGTTTATTGACAAACTTGTGGAAGTCATCGAACGTTACTCAGCTAACGGTTTTCTTAGTCACGAACTGTATTCAGCGACAAATCGGATTATGCTTATTGTTGCGTAAAGGTAATGAAAACATTTATATCCAATTTATGGCTCTTATTCAAGTAGTAAGTGTATTTTTAAGCGTATCTTTAAAAAGATCTTTATAGTACCACTAATAAAAATGTTGACTATGCGTCTTTGTTTTGGTATTATTTTCGTACTTCGAGACTTCTCGAAGTTTTCCACTCGGATTGAAATGAGTGAATACTTCAAGAAACGTGAACAGTTTTGTTAACCGTTGTCATTTTATGGTGAACTAAATGTATAAATGCGAGTTCTATTTTATAGCATATGGGAGATCGCATATCTTATTAATAAATATGAATATTATGCAGAAGAACGGCTTAAAGTGTTCTAGTATAGAAAAGGGCACACTTTAACCTCTCACTTTAAGCTATCACCCTTTATACATTTAAAAAATTCATTAATAATTCATGACCATTTTGTCCAATCCGATGCTCCTCTCTGGTCACGAGGAAAGCACTCTTTTCCACATAAAGTACGCTTGAAAATATAAAGCCTGGGGAGGATTTTCAAATGAACATGAAGCATTATATCATTGCACATGTGGCATTATCTATGAATATTTAATAGATAATCACTGAGGCACATTAATAATTCATAAGATTGTAGTCCAATGTAATGCTGTTATCTGATCATGTGACGGTATCTTTAGTGCCAGGTAAAGATACAGCAAACTAGAAGTCGGGGGCGGCTTTGAATATTTTCAGGGGAGTGCGGGGCTGATAAAGCATTAATGAATAAAACATTAATCCTTTACCATTTTTTCATTTTTGATAAAGACCTAATGATTTATTCATTAATGCTTTATCAAAAGCTGCTAGCAACAAAGGCAAGACAAAATATTTTTTTAATTTTCAACTATGCATACATGCTATAGAAAAAAGTACTGAGTTACTATTACATTAGTTAATCAGGCTGGGGAAGGGGGGGGGGGGGGTACCGTTCACGAATCACGGACGATTTTTTGCTAATTTCACGGATCACGGCATTAAAAAAAGGCATTTCACGAATCACGAACTTTTGCCATTTCCTTTTTTTTCTATGTCTATTTATTCGTATTTTAGACTTGTTTCAAATCACATTTTCACGTGAAGTGATTGTATCCGTAATTAGGGCTTTTGTTTTATTAAATCGGAAACTTCTAAACTTCTTTTCTTCTTGAACAACGTTGGGATCGACTGTATGTGTAAATTAATTATAAGTTGTGTACCCTGGTCCCAGAGGTTCGACTTTACTCAACCTGTCCCTCCCACTGAAGCTCGAAGCGCTGCACGAAAACAACTCGGCCTTCGGCCCCGAAAATTATGGCGCTTTACGCCTCAACAAAAACAACAAAAACAGAGACGCAGCAAGGAAAATCGAACCTCTGGGACCAGGTTATAAGCTGTACTTATTACATTGTAATGTTATTCATTAATTTTAAGTTAATAGTAAAACATCTGATAAAAATATTAAAATTTGAGATCAATACTTACAATTGAAATATATATATATATTAACTCACCATCAACATCTAATGATGTATTGGCGATTTCATTTATTCTGACGAAATTCACTCGATGCTTCCGATACTCTGAGAAAGATTTGTGTTGCACTGCAGAAATGTGAATATTGAATTCTTTCTGAATGGCACTCTTTCCAGCAGAGTAAGAATACAGGGCACGAGAACACGAACAGTAGTCGTACAGCATGTTTGACACCAAACAAGCAAGTAGAGCCACGAGGGTGAAATTTGATATCAATAAACAAACAGTATATAATAACTTATTCCAGTTAGTGTTAAAAGCAATAGGATCTCAGGTTTCAAGTCAGCGCAAGGTCAAGGTTTTTTGTTTTGGAGGACGAGGTTTGAGGTTTGCAAGATTGTTTTATTTTTTTCACGACATATAATCGCTAAAATCACGAATCACGGCAACAAAAATATGCCAATCACGGGTCACGACCGACTTCAATTTCACGAATCACGGCATGTTTTTTCTGCTTTTCACGGATCACGGCATAAATATAGGTAGAATCACGGATCACGGAAAACCCCTTCCCCAGCCTGGTTAATTATTATACTTACTTATTTAGAATTAAATGTAACATTACTAAATGTGCAGTTATTAAACACGATATTACTAGCTTTACCGAATTCAGGTTCACTACTTCATCCTTTTTAGCAACTTCTTGCACTAATTTTATCATCCAGAAATTTAACGAGTCTGCTTTCATTTCCTCCAGGTTTGTATCACAGTCTTGGAGAGATTTCATATCACCAAAATTGAAGCTTGTGCTTTCATATTCTGCTTTCTTATTACTGCGGGTCTTTTGCCAATCACAAAACATGCCGACCGCCCATTTCGTTACGTATTTCGTATTCTTCGGAATACTTGAGCTCAGACACGCTGCTTCTTCACTTGTCGACTTAGGTTTTCTGAAACGTCGTCTCATTTTATCATATAGAGATTTCTTTAACTTTGAGTCTCTTAGCTTTTTAGCTTTAACAACATTCTCTTATTCTTAAAAAGCCTCAACAAACTGAGCTTTCGGTATTGTGAATATTTAATTAGACTGAATTCCCTCGATAGTTTTAATTTCGATTCATATATTTACAATAACCATGCTACCTATTGTATCTAACGAATGAAACACATTCAAACTTTGATTTATTGTTTCATCTTTTAAATTCTTTACAGATACTGACACAAATATATTAATGAGGTATTGTTTGAAAGTTCCTACAACTAATTGCATTTATGACCTTACTAAAAACGATAAAATAAGATTTTGCTTTTTCAGATTCTAAAACTGTATGAATTATGAATTATAACAGTTTGATAAGTAGTATAAAGAACTCAAGAGAGTGTTTTATCGGCGCTAAAGATTCTCGCCTTCGGCTCGAATCTTTATCAGCCGATGAAACACTCTCTTGAGTTCTTTATACATTAATAATCATTGTTCTCATCACAACCCATTGTTTTTACTCAGCATTATCTCAACGAATGCATAGGTCACACTTCAACAAACAGCAAACTGCATTATCAAAAATAATGCTTCTAGCTAAAAGCATTATTTTTAATAATGCAGCGAGTTCCGCCTAGCAGTCAATATAACGAAAACGAATAAGACAACGATAAGAACAATAATTATACTAGATAATCACTTCGGCACAAAGCATTCGTGGGTATAATGCAGGCTATACCCACGAATGCTATGTGCCTCAGTGATTATCTATTAACGAATGCTGTGTGCCGAAGTGATTATCTAGTATAATTATTGTTCTTATCGTTGTCTTATTCGTTTTCGTTATATTGACTGCTAGGCGGAACTCGCTGCATTATTAAAAATAATGCTTTTAGCTAGAAGCATTATTTTTGATAATGCAGTTTGCTGTTTGTTGAAGTGTGACCTATATGCATTCGTTGGGATAATACCACAGGAAGCCCAATGTCTACAAGTGATATTTATAAGGCTTTGTATGGGGTATTAGCCGTTGATCTTTATCGTGCTATAACTTTGTAAAAAATAAAGGAAATTAGTTCAAACATTGAAGTGTTGTTTCTCGTATTTTACTCACACTATGGTAGCGATTTCAGCGTATTTCAGCTTCTTTTAGCGTGATTGCACCCCCACCACTAAAGAAAAGACAAGGAAGGAAAGCTCTACTCACGCCAACGGACAAAGCTGCTTCGAAAATCGCGAAATTCTCATACTAAATGGAGCTCCTTTGATTCGATACTCCGTCACACGAAAGTCAGATAGTAAACGTTCACCATTATCAAAAAATATTTCATGGAATATATCCCCTTGATTGATTAATCCAACGAGACTTTCCAATTACCAGCCATTTTGAAAAAGTTCAAATCCGTGGCAGGAACATCCTGTGCAGCACGTGACGGTGAATGCGCGGACAACCCTGGACTCTTGCCAAATTCCTACCAACACGTCATCCCCACGGGAGAATCAGTCTAACAATTTATACCTACTAAACCACCCCCGGTAAGGTGACAATTGTAAAAATCCATTGTCATCACTGCTAGTGTGCCTTTTGAATGCAGTCTAGTCGTCCTCGTCTCATATGATTGGCCAGTGATGACAATAACACTTAATTCCATGCTTTTCCTGGTGACTAAAATTAAACGCAATTCTTGTAGTTCTGATATGATAAAAATAATTTAAGAATAATTGTCATGTATGCTAAAAAAGTTATTTATACTTAGTGTGTGGTTCTAAATATTAAATTTTATAAAGAGTCCATGGGTCCAAGAGTCCAATGGTCCAAGAGTCCAATGGTCCAAGGGTCCAGTCCATGTTTTACCCTAAGCCGCTTCAAAAGAACGCTGCTCTATCGAAGGATCTCTGTTGACTTGACCTATTTTCCGTTCGGAAAAAAACTTTAAACGACAACTTTGTAGACGAACGTGGACTTTGGGATGCACTGTTCCAATGCGTTTTTCTCTTCTTCTTTAGACTTTGGTGACCTAAACGCTCGTTTCGCAAGCATGTTTTCACCCATGCAAGCGAAGTATCAAAACACCACAGTCGACTGAATAAGATACTGACAAAGTTTTGCATATTTAAATTTGACCTTTGCTATTTTTGTGCAATTCCCAAATGCAAACAACCTTCAATTCTATTTTGTTTTGTTTAGTTTCATCGATATTGGACAAAATAGTCATGAATTATTAATTCATTTTTTCAAGCCATTCAATAAACTCGCAGCACGTGTTTTATCAGGTATAAAATCCCTAGGGGCTTCGCCCTCGGGATTTTATACCTGATAAAACACTGCTGCTCGTTTATTAAATAGTACATAATTTATTCAAGCTAACAGTCTCCGCAGGTTTTACCGCTTTCATTCACTCTTGAAATTTGTGAAAAAGTGATACTGACCTTTCAAGTTAGCTCTCGATCGCGTACCTCGTGATTGTGAGTTAAAAGGGCTGTATAAATGAATGAACAAAGACAACTGTCTTAGGCTTAGCAGAAGAAATAAATATTGTGATGATAACTGACTTCAATTGTCGAAAAAAATCAAAAGAAAAATAGCGATTGTAAGTATGGAAAAATAGGTGAAGAAAATGCCTTTTTTCGCGTTCTCAAGATCGTCAATGAAATTGAAACATGATCGTTTAATTGCCAGAATGAGGCCCAGTTAGGAGGGGGGGGGGGGGTATTGAGATGCCGAATCCCCTAAATATGTAACGTAAATATCCCGTATACCCTTAACTTTGAGACTTGGTATCCCTCAAAACTGACCACATACAACTTCGGCGTGTTGTGGAGCTCTTCCCCAGTGCCTTTGCGCGCAAAAGCACAGGCATCCCGAACTGGAAATAATAATAATGATAATAATGGAAAATTTATATAGCGCTTTTTCCTGACAGTCTAAAAGCGCTTTACAAAAAGTAGAAATTAAGAAAAATATATACAATATATAGAATACAATAAAATGAAGCTAAATCTAAATCTATATGTTCGTATAAAATGTTATTATTTATAAATATAAATAGTTATTTAAAGCTAATCAATGAAATATTTTTTTTAAATAAATAAGTTTTTAAGTTTCTTTTAAAAGCGTCAATTGACTTGCTAGCTCGTACATCATAGGGAAGATCGTTCCATAGCTTAGGAGCACAGACAGAGAAAGCTCTAAGTCCATAAGTTTTTAAATTATATTGCTTGCTCTCAAGAAGTATCTTCGAAGTGCGTCCAGGAACATAAACAGTCAAAAGATCACATAGATATTGAGGTGCTGCTAAGTGATTTACAATTTTGTAGACATACAAAAGGACCTTGAAATCTATTCGTAGGTGTACAGGAAGCCAGTGAAGTTCTTTGAGAATTGGAGTAATTGAGGCAGACTTCCGTGATAGAGTGATTGAACGAGCCGCAGAATTTAACATATTGAAAGCGTTGAATTTGTTGTTTCGGTAGACCGTACAAAAGTGCATTACAATTGTCAACTTTGGAAATAACAAAGGCATTAATCAAAGTCTTTGTAATATTAAGGTCAAGATGTTTTCTAATTTTTGCAATTGATCTGATACCATGAAACGCAGACTTACATACATCTGAGATATGTTGATCGTAGGAAAAAGTACTATCCATAACTGACTTAGCCGGATTAAGATGACTGTCAATTATCTGATAAGTGCCAAGAAATGACGCAGGTCGATGTTTGGCATGAAAAGTTAATATTTCTGACTTACGCTGTAAAGATCGCAATATCTAGCTTCTTGTTGGTATTCAGAGACCGCTGTAACAGTTGAATCACCATAAATTAATTTATTTATTAATTGTGAAGCTATTTCTACGTCTGGTTTTGCTATTTTTGATTGGCCAGCTTTGTTCAGACGGCCAGAATACAATTTTTTAGCATTCAATGAGAGTATTTTGGTTGTTATTAACATTTCTCACGACTCGAAGCAAGGAGAATCCTAAAGCCCATGGGTGAACGTTGGGTTTCCTTTGTGTTGACATTCAATACTGATGGGTTGATTTCCAGGTCTGGGTCACTCCGAATCAGAATAGTTGAAAATCTTATAATTGACAATCCTTTCGTAGATTGTAACCGAGACAAATACAGTTGTGGGTTTTAGATTATATTTAAACCATTAATCGTTGAATTCCACGGCGCTACAATGAGACGCGGCTTTGTACAACTAGCTTCTCTACTATCAACGAAAAGAAGTCCTGCAATATTAACGACCATGATCTGTGTTCAAACCAGGGCTCACTCGCTTACACAAAGATTCTCTGATCCACTCGCCACAAATCACTTGCAATTATTAACATCGCCAGTTATTAAGAAGTCTATTCGAAAAATCTCCACGGATCACGATGAAGCTGATTTTAACATCCGTCTTGCTACAGTAAACGACGTGGAAAAAATCCTTGAAATATCTGAAGGGATCTATGAGGGAGCAGATTATATTCCTATAGTTATTCATCAGTGGTTAAATGACAAACGAAAGATGATATTTCTTGCTGAATTTGAAGGTAATGTTATAGGAATGTGCGTTGCTACAATCTCTGAGAATCGTCAATCGTTTGTTTGCCAGTCTATACGAATCCATCAAAAATATCGTGGCAAAAATCTGAGTTACAAGATTACTAATGCTGTGACAGATGAAGTTCGTAACATTTACCCCCAAGTATCAAAAGAAATGTTGATTGCAGACCCAAAACGATTTGGACATAGAATTGCTCTAAATGTCGGTTATATACAAATTATGCAAGAATCTATTCATGCTGTACGTCTACAGGACACAGTTCACATATCAAACCACGACTTGGCTTGTGTACAATTGTACTCTCTCAGCAAACAAGACGCTGTACATTTGTACAAAAACAAGAAGTTGTTAGATCTCACTGGATCACATGGCTTTATCGTGGTCGATAAAACATTCCCTCATCAGCTTCCTCAAGATGCACATCTAGTGGCTGATGAAGTCGATCAAGTATTTGTCGATATACCTGTGAATGAAATACTCCAACACGATAACATTCCAAAGTCATTCAGTCATGGCACACTGTCTGAGAGAGTTCGCACACAAATTTGGAAATGTCATATCTTTGCAGATGACCCAGAAACGTTCAAAAAACATGTTGTTTGCCAGTTAAATCAGGCAGTGGCTGCTTATATCGGAAATAAAGAAAGGGAGATTCATTTTTTTGAAAGCAGTTGTTCAACGTTCGATGGATGTCAAGCTGTAAAAGAAGAACTATCGCGTCTGCAGATCAGTGGTGATGTTTCAACAGCAGTTGAAGCCTTGCTTGTACGCGATGTAAACATCTGAAAGATATGAACAGAGACAGCGGAGCCGGGGGCGCTGGGGGTGGGCGGGGGGGGGGGGGATGGGAGGGGGGTTTCGAGGGGAATGGGGGCTGGGACCCTCCAATTTTCTGAGATTGTTTGATTTTTTTTTTGATTTTTTTTTGAGAGGGGTGGGGATGGTGGATAGGAAATTGAGCTTAGCCCTCCATTTGAGAAACTGCCCCGACTTCCCTGCCGTAGCAGGAAGGACTGGGGGCACGTTCCCCCAATATAATAATGAGGAACGAGTGTTGTACATACAAACTTGACGCAAATTTAGTAGTAGTAGCACTCTTTATTTCTCTATTACATCTCTCAACGGTCCTCAACTATCTATCTCATGACCTCTTGCACGTGACAGTTCATGCACGTCACACGACTAAGAATAGATCAGCAAGGTATTTAGGGGCTGGTAAATGATTGACTGTCTTATAGACATGCGAAAGTATTTAACAAGGGTTAAAAGTTTCAGGGCAGTTTTGATTAAACAACTTAATAAGACTGACTTTCTGGGTGAATGTTGGCTGGTGTTATTTTTCCTGCGTGACTTTGGGCTTCCTGTGCCATTCCAGAACGCCACATAAAAGATAGGTAAAAAGGTAAACCTAAAGTCGGCCCCTCTGCGGAGTAGCCCGACTGATAAGAAATAATGTCTAAAATAGTGACTAGTTCAAATGAAAGTGCGTAAATGTCGAATGTTTGCTTAGAATAAACAATCTTTGTTGAATAAGACATAATGGATAAGTTGCCAGTTACCAGTCCCCTTCGTTATTACAATGCATTTTGGGTTCGCCAAGGGGCAAACAAGAGCTCTGTTCGTACAAATGTTTATGGTCACGATATTATTCGTATTTTTAGTGCTTCATGTGGCACTGTTAAACAGAATTTTCTTCCCAAGTCAAAGGACATGTAATCAAAGAATACTCATGCTTCGTAATTGTAAGTTTATCATGAATATTGTGATGTATTTGATGAAATTGACTCGCCGATTCTTTCGCAAGTGGGATATTTGTGAAATGCGATCATGTTATAGTTGCCCTAAAGCGAAACATTATGTGTATAGATAAAAAGGAAATTGCAAAATTACACAATAAAACTATATGAACTGAATATCGATGTGTCTTGTCATTGCAAAGCTAACGTAAACGCTTGTTATTTGGATACTTCTCATCTCGATAAAAACCTCGGAAATCAATCATACAATACGATGAATCAAAAAGAAATTGTAGTGCGTGGCAATAGTAACTGCTTTTACCGAGCTATTGCCCTGGACATTATCAGCTGTGCTACAAGAATGGATTCATTTTTAAGGGTGATGGTGGGAGAGCATGATGTTTCTTTTCACTCTGCATTGGTTCAGATTCATCACCAAATGTTGACTTTTTTGGTAACTTGTTCTCTTCAAAATCGCAATCTTTCGCACGTTTCCTCTTTCGGGTAGAGTGTATTCTTTCTTTTGGAGGTTCCCTTGTCGATTTTGACTCTCTATTATTTCATATCCCCGAATGTAAACCGTTGGCGTTCGACATTTACTAGGTCTAGCCGCGAAGTGATTACCATATACATTAGTACGAAAAGTTACTCAAAACTTGTCTTTCATAATCATTTTTACCCCATGTAGTATTAAAGGTCTTGCTTTGTTAAAGGTGAGTAAAACCTTCAGATACCAACATGGCGTGGAAGGAGAATTTGTTTTTCAAGGTAACCACTATCGATTCGTTTGTTATCACAACCCCAGACAACACAGTGCTCGCCGCAAGGCTCGAGCGAGGCATATTTTACAGTATTCGTAAGACATTCTACTTCCAATTTAGGAGAACCATATTCGAAACAAATCAATGATACTCGATTTAAATTTTTTTATTCTGTAATTTTGCAACAATTTCCTTTTCGTCTAAACACATAATGTATCATTTTAGATCAACTATAAAATGATCGCTATGTTTACATTTCATAATCGCACTTCCGAAAGAATACTAGCGAGTTATTTCATCATCTGTATCACAATATTCATGATAAACTTACAATTATGAAGCATGAGTATTCTTTGATTACATTTCCCTTGACTTGGGAAGAAAATTCTGATTTCTGGTGCCGCATGAAGCACTAAAAATGCGAATAATATCGTGACCATAAACATTAGTACGAACAGAGCTCTTGTTTGCCCCTTGGCAAACCCAAAATGCATTGTAATAACGAAGGGGACTGGTAACTGGCAACTTATCCATTGCGCATGCACAAACTAAACAGGTTTAAGGACTTCCTGTGTCGATAAAAAGGGAAAGTCATTGTCAGAAAAGCTTTTAACTAATAACTTAGTTAGAGTTGTCGGATGACGTGACATTTAAAACATATTAAGAATAAACGAAATGTTGTCATTTTAAATTAAATACGTGCGATGCATTTAAGTTCTAAAATATCTCCATTACAGTTGAATTATTGAATTAATCAATGAATAAAAAGCTGTTCATAAAGACAAAAACAACGTCTAGCGGTTTCCCGCCGCAGAGTTTACGGTATGTATAGCAGAAAAAAAATGGCAGACGCTCGAAGAAAGATCCTTGCAAACAGTGCTTTAAAATTCGTTTCTTCTATAGAAGTCACTCAAAATGTACTGTTTTGTTCTATATACATCTGTTCTCTATTTTTTTATGATTTTAGTTTATCAGTGCATGTCTATTGTCTTTGTACAATCTTGTATTGTTGATAGTGTTCCTCGCATAGCCACATCCATTGATTGTGCTTGTCAACATACGTACAGATCAGCTGGCCAAAATATCGGCCCTGGCAAGAAACGTCTAAGAACTTAGAAAGTTCACTGCGTGCCAGACCGTCTGTAGATTTCAAATTGCTTAGATCGTCATCAGGGGAACCAAGCGATGATTCCAGGTGAGGGTATTTCTTAAGATAGTCATCAAGAAGAGATTTCATTTCTTTGCTGATGTTTTGAGCTGCGCTTGCTACTGCTGAACCTGCTTTACAGTGTGGGTCAAGAGGAGTAGCTATTTTGAACGGTGTACCAAGGACTGAGATGACACGAAGTAGTTTACTCACCCTTCCTCCGTACTTCTCGAAAAACGTCTTGGGTTTACCAACACGGAATCCAGGCGAAGAGAGGAAATGCCACTGGTCAGGACATTCACAAAGAAGATGAACGGCATAACCATCTCTTATGAAAGAGTAAACAAGACGATCTTTCAAAGAGAGACTGTCCAGATTGATAGGCAGGACCACGAATAGTTTAGGACAAATATGATCAGCAAGTGTCTCGCCCATTACTCTTCCAGCTTGAACAGCAGTTGATTCTACAAGATCAGATGTATTTACCGTGCCAGCCAATACCTCATTTGTGCCGCCGACCTTGTGGCCTTTGGAACAAAACTCTCCATGGGCTTCTCGAAAATCGAACGTAGACGGGTTGTGAAGTCTTTCAAGCTCACACTTGGGGCAGATAAGCCACTCTTTGTACGTGATGCCGGGGTATCTTTGTGATCTTACTGTTTCAATCATGGATCTCATATCATGGATCTGACAGCATGGATGTAAGCCTCTTATGGTCACCTAGAAATCAATCAGTCAATAAATCAACTAACCAATCAACCAACCAACCAACCTGCAAGCCAGCCAGCCAACTCTATTCACTTATTTATTCACTCACTCACACTCACTCACTCACTCATTCACTCACTCACTCACTCACTCACTCACTCACTCACTCACTCACTCACTCACTCACTCACTCACTCACTCACTCACTCACTCACTCACTCACTCACTCACTCACTTACTCACTCAGACATCCACCCACCCACCCACGCACCATTCTTTCATTCATTCATTCAATTATCAGACAGTCAGTTGTCAGTCAGTCAGTCAATCAATCAAATAAATGAATAAATTTAAAAAATCGACACATATCAACCAACCAACCAACGTACAACCAACCAAATTATCTAAAAACGTCCAATCAAACAGAGAAATCACACAAACGAATAACTACATGAATATTCCCCCAGATACACTATTTCACATCAATTACATATAACCATGCAGCAAACTTACAAGTAAAAACAAAAAGTAAACAAACAAAAAGTAAAATGTAAAACAAAAATGAGCTCTCTGCCCACCTTCAAAGAGTTGGTATGAGGCGTCATTTCCATGTGGATTCTGTGATACAAAGAATCATCTGTTTCACTGTAGACAGCAGTAGCTCGTGAAGAATCTTTCAGAAGACGACATCTATGCTGACACTTGGTGGTGTATTGTTCAGGATTATCCACATGTGTTACTCTTTTGCGAGGACGTTGGTCTTCTAATTTGATAATAAATACTGCATTGAAACGGTAATAGAGTGGGCTGACATTCGACGGAAAGGAATCTCTTCTCTTGTTAATGGCTACTATTAAATCTGGAAAGAATGATGCAGGCACAAAACTAAACTCAAGCAAGAGACTTGTTTGATTTTCACCAGATTCTGGAATTGGAGGCCACATTACACGATCAGGCCAACCGATGGGAAGCTGGCTAGGAAACATGTCCACGTCATCTTCAACGCTGATACAGAGACCAACACTTCTGAATACGGTCATTAGTCGTGAGCGATTTTCTTCAGACATGTTACTCCATATCTTTGGAAGGTGTGAATGATGCAAGAAACCTTCACAAATAGCATCTACACTTGGAAGATAAGAAACAAGCGTACGAAGCTGGTTAGAAAGCCACTGCGGATCCAGAATGACGACATCTTTCATTTCAGGTATGTCTTCATACCAGAGAAAATCCCCTTGTGAATGGAAGAAACGGAGCATTGCCACAAATGATTCTTCTGTGTAAATTTCTACCTCACTTGTGGCTCTTTGTCGAATGTACGCTAAAGTCGCAATTGGCTGTTTTTTTAAATCACCTTCATCGGACAATTGGGTTAAGATCGACTGTCTAAAGTGAAGCCATCTTTCAGGGATGATGTCTGTTTTTGTGTATCTCTTTATACCTTTTATTGCGGTCTTAATACTTTGTTTGAGGCTTTCGATGTTCTTGCTGGTGATTCCACTTACTTCATGATATCCAAGGATATGTGGAACATTACTGCATGGTGACTCACTTTGACCACCAGTGACATCAACAGTAGTGCTATAGAGAGTTGAACTTTGTTGTTTGTGAAACTTCTCAGGATTACAAACAATGCATTCGTCGTTTTTAGTCAACTCCTTGCCAGTTACATGTTTAAAGTAATACTTTTTCAGTTTATAAAACAGTGTGGTGCGTATTCTTGTTGGCACTTCAGGAGTTAACATGTTATGGTCGAGATGAGTACCAACAATAATGACATAGGAATTGGGATCTTTAGATGCTATGGTCTGAAGCCAAAGTTCAAGTCGGCAGAACTGGTCTATAGATCGGCTGTCCTTACTGATTGGGATGTTACTGAGATCAAAAACTGCAAGATGAAGACAGTTGTGAGAAAAAAATAATGCGTGTGTATTGTGATACTCGACGTCTCCTGCAAGGTCGTATACTTGAAACTCTGTGGAGTTTACTTTCAAAACTGAGATTTCAATGCCATCGGTCTTTCTTGGTGGGTTGGTTTTCCCTATTGGATATTTACGTTTTGAGCTTTTGACAAGAGTACTTTTTCCAGCACCTTCTTGTCCAACTACCATGATCTTCGCTTTTCGATTCTTAGCGGTTGGTTTGTGTTGAAGCTCTTTTAAATACTGTACTACCTCTTGGACTGGCCGTTTCAGTATTGCTGGCGGTGGGAAAATCATTTGGTATTCGTCTAACAATAAATATTTCAGACGATCAAGATCACTAAATGATTTAGGAAGTTTTGAAAAGTTGGATCCCCTGATATTAAGATACTCTAGGCTCTTGAAATGTTGGATAACCGAAGGTACCTCGTCTGGTGTTGATGTAATCCATCTTAGACAAAGAACTCTTAAAGAGGAGGCAGTCTTTGTTGGGAAGATTAAATCGTTGAGATCAAGAACTGCTCCTAAAATAATTAGAATTTCTAATCCTTCAGATATAGATGATAGAAACCCAAAGGAAAGCGTTCCTTTACAGTTCAATAATATCAAATGTTTAATGCAAGCATTCCTAGAACTCAATGTGGTAATTATGTCCACAATATCGCTGCAGTCTTGCTCGTGAAAGAACAGTGAATGTAGATCACCATCATCATGATGAGCGCCCGTATGCAAGTCTTTTGCATTATTAGCAACTTCAATCTTGATAGGAGGTTTAGTAGATGGACTTTTGTGAGAACTAGAAATACTCCACCACGTACAGGGCCAAATAAAGTCTTTACAGGAAAGTGCACACAATATTTCATTTAAAGTAACATTCTCAAAATTGAACTTATCAAAAGATAAGAGATTCTTTAAATTATTTATCATGTACTCGCAAAAGGAGCTGAATTCAAACCTAGACGGTATATATGAATTGTCCCTAACAAAGAGGATTGATCGACACAAGATTTCCTGGAATGGCAAGTTGTTGGAATGCCCCGTTTGGTCAAATTGCCACTCTCTCCATGTCAGTCACTTAACAATATCAACGCGTTCTAAAATTCTTATGCATTCCTGCAAGACTGGATTCGATTCAGAGCCTTTAATTGTACCCAGCACCAACACAACAAGTTGTAAGTCATTAAAAGATAAAGGGACCATGTTTCTCAGAAGCGTTTCTATGCTATCGAAGAATATGACAGTTATGTACGGTTTGAAAGGCCTCGTATCTGTGTGTTCACTGTGACATATTCTTAGGGTGTAATCGATTCCTTCGTAGGTAATATCGTGCTGGTAAACTGGTCCACCTTTACCATTTGGTGAGGGAGCTGTGGCAAAACCCAGGCTGTGCAGATAACGTTGATCGCCATGACAAACAACATACTTTATCTCTCGCTCAGCCATTTGCAGTTCATCTAGCCTGGAAATCAAAACTTTATGAAACAGTTGCATGCAACAAAACTACGATTAAGAAGGTTGTCAGGAAAACTCGAACATTTTCGGAAAAAATACAATAATGGCCTTGATCTAGTTTTAAGCATGGATCTTTAATTGTAACCCATTTCTTCTAATCCGTGTCAGTCGTTTGAACTACCCCATGGGCTATTGGGAACTGGAAGAAAGGTGGGGACTCCCACGCACATAACCGAGATAATAATTATTTCTCAATGGAATATTTAAAAATAAAACTGGCTGGGATTATTTAGGTTTTTTTCTCCACATCAAAAGTCAACATAAATACATCCGAGGATAAACAAAAAGCTCAGTCAGTTTTTGTTTAACAAAACGCTTAGTTCAATTTGCTTTCTTTCTTTTTGAAAACAGCAATGAAAACAACTTGCAAAGGTAGCAACTTATTCATTTTATAACCATTTTCGTTGAAGTGCGATCCATCAAGCTCTACGTCTCGCCTAGGAACTGGACGATTACAGTGGACGCCAATCAAAAAGCCGACGAAGTGGGAGGCAGACTGTCTCGTTTTGTTTCAAGCGAGTTAGTTGTCGGCTGTTGAATTGTCCACCAGGGGGGCGCACTTTACCAAAAATGGTTATAATTGCTGTTCTATCTCACTAACCTTGGGCAGGAAAATTAACATTGGTTCTTTTTGAGTTCTTTAATGGTCCATTTATGACATCATTCTATGATTAAATAAATAGGGTGAAACATGTTTATCATTTATTGCTTGTACGATAAAGGAATGAAAGTGTTTACGTTGATGCATTAAGAACACCAAAGAATAGCGCGCGAGTGGCTACAGCAGTAAATCCGATTTCATATAACATAATTAGCATATAGTTTAGTTCTTTTTGAGATTGCTTCACGCACGTGGTAAAGGGTGGATACTTTAAACAATAATGGTGAAAGCGGAAATGCTGAACGCAAATATTTCAGTACAGATTTCCCCATACTTTGTTATCCTGGATTGTTTTACATAATTGTAGAGTGCACGCACTAAAAGTGTGCAACAGTTGTCATTATTTAGTGGTAAATAGCACTAATTAAACAAAACAAGACACTAGAATTAGCATAAAATAAAAAATACAATGCACGTTCAACAAGTTTCTCAGATAGCTTCAAAAACTATCCTACGAGAAGAGGACATATTAAACTCCAACCTATAATATAGATACATACTTAAGAAAATCACATAACTGATGTAATTTATTTTAATGAAAATTACGTTGAATCTTCCTCAGTTAATTCTCAAAACTTCGGAGGAGGTTTTGATTTTTTTTGCGAAGAAAACCTTATGAGTTCTTTAAAATGAGATGTTGAAGTTTTCAGTGTTGATCTTCGTTGTCTATCATATGTTTTGGTATTATTGCCAGTCTATTTTTCATTTTTATATTTAGTTTTAATGTAATATCCAATACTTTGCTTTTCTGAAAGGCTGTCTCTTACCTGTAGCTAAATTCAGTAGATTCATCTTGTTTGAGGATATAGATAAAAGTGGTTATGACGGAAATGTTCCTAGAAAGAATCTTGATCATTAAGTCGTGCCAGGTCACGTGACTATTTCATCAAGGGTATAGTATTGACATAACAGTTATTTTTACCATCTTCAGAGTTCGTGACTGTCTACTTACATGACGGAGTACTGCTGTATTAAGACCGAGTTCTAGCCCCGGGCTCTTCGACCATGGTTACTCAACCACCTTTATGCATGCAGCACGTCAGAGCCATTGCCTACTGGCCTGAAATGTCTAGCGATATCCTGGTAACTAGATACCGATGTGTTGACACAGGCGGACCAGGCCAATTCCCTGAGGCTTATTAATCGAAGGGTCACGAGATCGAGCCCCAAAGAAATCACTAAAAAACATTTTCAGTCTATTTCTTTCTTTTCTTCTTCTCGATCTCGTGACCCTTCGATAAATAAGCCTCAGGGAATTGGCCTGGTCCGCCTGTGGTGATGATTGTTGTAGAAACGCACCATCACAGGCAGCCCCATCTCCTCTACCATCTTCGCCTCCATCTACACCCTTTGAAGCAGTTAATAAGTTGTTCACAGTTCGATGGATGTCAAGCTGTAAAAGAAGAACTATCGCGTCTACAGATCAGTACGACTTTCAACTCAGTTCAAGCTGTTTTATGATCTGAAGTCCTAAGAGAAAATATCATGATCAAGAACTCAGCGTTTGCACCATGCACCCCTAAATACGCCAATTGGGAAGAGCGTTTAGGCTATTAAGCGGGAGGCTATGCGTTCGGCTGCAGCTCAGCAGCACAACCACTCAGGGTTTTGAAATAATTGAGAATGTTCTTCGATTAATAATTGTTAGGCTTTTAAGAGGAAGCGCGGTACATATGGGTCAAGTGAGAAATAATTATGCAAATTAGGACATGTTTGTCGTATCAACATAGTTGATAAAGGGGAATCGGTTGGTAAGGCTGGCTCAAAGGAAAATGTCTTTGTTATATTTACATATTTCGCCATGTGACTACGCAAGCGCCAACACAAACATGCAAATAAATATCCCACACAAGCTTCAGTCAAAGTTAATTTATTTTCTTTTAACATATCCACAATCTATGTTTAACTTGTAAACAGAATACAAGAAGCAATGTATGATTTATTTTTTTCTAGGATGTAATGGAGGTATCTTTACTTGAAACTAACTACCTGAATGTTGTAACCTAGAGCCATTTAATAGAAGTACCAGTTATCAGTGGATATTGTTCTGGATGAAATTACAATCACGGAGCTTACAGCTCATCATCATACTAAAATAAAAACAATATAGCCTACAAAGCTTTAAAAGGACGCTCATGGTACTGTTTTTGCGTCTTTGAGGTTAATTTAGCGATGGGGTTAACTTAGTTATATAACGTCACAATACAACACGTTTCAACGTAACCATTACTGCAATCTTGTCGCCAAATCCTCACCGAACGAAATGACGAACGTTGCATTTCCAGCGCCGGGTTGGTACAACACGGTGCAACTGATTTTACTGGCAATTTTACTTGCTAAAATTACACATTCTTCTTGAAGCTTATAATGCTTAAATTAATGCCTTGCTTTTGGCTTTACTTCTTTTCTTCAACATTTTTGCTTTTTCTCTTAAAGAAACTAGTGGATTTCTTGTCTTTTTTGTCCGGCGTCGAGACTTTGGGAGTTTCTCTAGCTTTGGAACATTCCTGGATATGATGGATCCAGAAGTTTAGATCGTCCTATAGATCAAAGACACCCAGAAATTTAGTACAGCAGTACTTAAACAGCGTTCAATTTATTTATTATTATTATTGATAATAATTAATCTTTCATACTCCCTCATACGAACAATTTCCCCGCTTTTTCTCGTAGGGGAAAGGTGAGGCCAAGTCTGTACACAGGCTCGTACGATTTATAATCAACATTATTGATGTTGTTTGCAAGTTTGTTTGTTCGTTTTTGTTTTCGTATTTTTTCGGCGAGGGGATTGGGCTACACAAATTCTTCTCGTAAAGAAATGTTACTTACGTCATCTTTTGCTTGGAAGAGGAATTCATGGCCATCGCTTGTTCTACAATATAAGAACATCAAGTTAACAACTTTGAATCGGAAAAGAGCAACGCAGAGCAGAGCAGAGCAGAGCAACGCAGAGCAGAGCAGAGCAGAGCAACGCAGAGCAGAGCAGAGCAGAGCAGAGCAGAGCAACGCAGAGCAGAGCAGAGCAGAGCAGAGCAGAGCAGAGCAGAGCAGAGCAGAGCAGAGCAGAGCAGAGCAGAGCAACGCAGAGCAGAGCAGAGCAGAGCAGAGCAGAGCAGAGCAGAGCAGAGCAGAGCAGAGCAGAGCAGAGCAGAGCAGAGCAGAGCAGAGCAGAGCAGAGCAGAGCAGAGCAGAGCAGTGCAGAGCAGAGCATTATTTACCTGAATCTGAATACGTGTTTTCTCTTGTTATAATCTGTTGCTATTTCGGAGAAGCTGTCTAATGTAGAGAGAGGATGTGCTGCTGGATGCTCCTATAAATCAAACAATTCCATTAGAGCTCGTGAACATAAAAAGATTCTTCGAATTGGTTATACAAATATACCTAGACTAGTTCCATTTAACGAGTCATCAAGTGTGCAATACTTACATTATTCGCACTCTTCTGATCTTTAAAGAATCGTAATTCGTAATCCTTTAAGATCACATAATACTGTTTCCACTGTCTGTAAAAAAGTTGAATGAAAGGTATTAATAAACGACTCCCAGCTGCAATAAAGTTTTCTTGCGCTCACAGTACTTTAGTCAGTCTTAACTAGTAGGGATACGTACCGTATTGCCGACTTTCTGTTTGGTCCATCCATGGTTGGTTTTCGTTGTAAGTAGCCATTATACTGCCCATCCATCTCATGTTCCTCTGCAAGAACAACACAGAAACAAGCATATCAAAAAATAATACAAAAATGAAGAGAAGTCTGTATGTGCCATTTAATACAAAGAGGCAAATTTGTATGAACGGCAAACACTAGCGTATAATTTATGCTAATTTGTGTAATGATGCAGAAGATAGTTAAATGATTTTCTTTGAGGTGTCTTTAAGCGAGGGGTACTTTTTATCTATCTACTTTAGCCTGCGAGGGGAGACAGATTTTCCAGTCACCCTCTTCTCAGATGGTATTATAATGAATAATATTCGTAATTCATGATTAGATTAATATAAATGCTTTTATATAGCGGTTCACACGATCTCTACTCGGTGTTCTTACCATGTTCCTCGTGGTGGGGTGCCTGCGAATAAAACAACAAACATTAGATGGTTGCCATTAGGGTGGAATCAACATTGTGTAGAGGTACACGACATCCGGTCATAGCAGTTATTGCATGTTGAACAATATAAACATTACAACATCACACAACCAAAGCATTTAAAAGACGAACCTATTAGTACAAAAAACACAAACTGCACAAAGTCAGAAAACAAACAACAGAAGGAAGAACATGAAAGAGACTAAAAACGACATTCAAAACGACGACAAAAAACATAAACAACAACAAGGAAAAAGATAAAAACAACGATAGAAAATCCACAGCCACCAGTGTTTATGATCTCACTTACCGATTCAGGTTTTTCAGAAACAACTGGTGTAACATGTTCTTCTCCTTCCTCTTGTCTTCTTGCTTCCTCTTCGCGTTGTTTTTTCTCCTCTTCTTCTCTCTCACGTTCTCGGATCTCTTCTTCAAGTTTTTCGATTTCTTGACGTTGTTGTCGTTCTTTTTCTTCTCTTTCTCGTTGTTCTTTCTCCATTTGACGACGACGAGCTTCGCGCAGTTCGAACTAAAGCAAGAGAAAGTGAAGAAGTTAATGAGAGAGCGAAGCAAAGAGTGAAAGCAACATTGTGAGTCACAGCGAGAGCTTAAAAGAGGGGGAACAACTTTAAAATGGACAGCAAATGCAAGAAAAATCTTCCACAAATCGCAATGTCGTTTACATTTAATAGATAATTTCATTAAAACCACTTCGATAGACCAGTTGCTTATTCACTATTAAATCATAGTACAAGGGTAGTTTTGGATGGCGGTCCAGATTTCGACGAGGTTGGCAGACTCGACTACTCGACCGCGCTGCCAGGTCATACACTTTATCAAATGATACCATTTTACAGTGAGAATCCAAACACAGTGGACGTTTGGTTGGATAAGAAAACATTCCATATTTCGATTTGCGCTGTGATATATTATTGATATAATGGATAATATACAAACCGTAGTTAGTCTCTCTAATGCGGTAAATCTGTCCTCCTGTCCAGCAATAAGCTTCTCAAGATTGGAGTGTTTTTCGAGCAGTTTTTCAACCTCAGCAATATCATGCTGTAACATAAAAAACATACAGTTAATGAATCAGCTTTAACGAATATCCAATCAGCTACTATTCTACATGCAAGTTCGGCTTATTTTGGCATGAGTTACTCCTGTATGTGTGGTGATTTTTTAGCTGTTTGAAATACGTATTTGCTCAAATGGAGCTGACGAAAACTTTCTGAATTTAGTTTGTAAGCGCTTCCTTCAAGGCCGGTTATCACCATATGGCATATCGCTGTTGCCTGAACCAGGGAAAAGTGGCTGCGACGAATTTCCCTCGTGTTCACTGCTGAATTGCATGAATCTTGTCCCAGGGCAAGAACTTCGTCTTGCGCACGAATTCAAGTTTCGACGTGCTTTGGAAACAGTGTGCTCCAAGCAAACCAGTTGCCCAGGATTGTTTCCAGAAGGGGGTGCACCATTTTCAGGAGGAGGTGCACTACTTAGTAATCATGAAATACCGAGGATAATTTTGAAAAAATATTTATAGATTTAAATACAAAGACGTGAAATCCTTTCAGGAGGGGGTGCGCACCCCCTGCACCCCTTCCCTAGATCCCCCACTGCGAGTCCATCTGCTTGTTAGACTACACAGGTGATGCCAAGCCTTACACAGCGTGTTTGTTTTCGAATTGTACTTACACCAAGGTTGTCACTCTTCAAGGTAGATTCCTGAGACATGACCCAGCCTTCTGCTAGATGAGCATCACGAGCGAACTGCATGACTTCAAGAACTGCAATGGAAATATAAATAAGTGTTATTTCAAAGAAAACAAAGCGTTGGAAATGACTGAAGGGACACTAACAAGAGAAATATAACATTAATACAACGAAACGCGAATTGCAAATAAAAACACAAAATAAAACAAATAATAATGTTATTAATATACTTACTAAGGCCGAGGTGTTCCCATCGTTTGTCCCATTCAAGAAGCATTTCATCTCGATGGCGATTCAACATATTTATTTTCTCACGAATCTAAAACAAAAATATAATAATCATTTTCCCAGTACAAATTAGAGCAAGTTCTAAAGCAAACTGTTTGTGGGAAAAAAAAACCATATGTTAAGAATACTCCACTAACCTCGTCTGATGCATAATGATTCTTGGCTAAGAGTTCTTCTCCCATTTTAATGACACCATTAAAGCTTTCTTCACGGCCGTCAATTTCTACTTTACGACTTTGATGTTGATCCATGAGGACTTCGACGCCAGATACATCCCTGACAACATAATGTTGGTTAATACATGGCGTGAATGATGCAAAACGAACAAACAAACCCAGGAACAAACAAACAAACAAAAAACAAACTCTGGAACAAACAAAAAACAAACAAAGTAATAAACAAAGTAACAAACAAAGCAACAATCAAACAAACAAATAAGCAAGCAAATACGCTGGCGCACAAGCAGACAAGTAGAAAAAAAGAGTAAACAAACGACGTTTTTAACAAACAAAACACTTACTTCGCTTTCTCATATGTTAGAATATGTTTTAACATATCGTTCATCCATAACATTTGATCTTGGACAGCTATGAGGAATCGATATAAGTCATCAGCATCGTGAAGCTTTTCCATTCGATGTCGTACGCGAAGGTGAAGGTTTTTCCACGCTTCAACAACTTCGTTCTCCTTGGCTTGGATTTCTTTTGCCTTATCGCCCGCATATGAAGTCAGAAGACGGTTGGCTTCTTCTTGTACGGCAGATACCTACAGAAAATATATCACGGTTAGTTCAAGACTCTGTTTACACGAGTGGGAAGCGGTACAGCTACGAAGCAGCTACGATACGGTTACGATACATGGCACATTTTTACTCTAAAAGGTTAAATGTAAAACTAATCAAGTGAATGACTGCTTTGAATCAACTCACCTCGTTTCCTAAAGGTGCTAAGTCAGCTTCAAAACTCTGTAAGTTTCTCTTCAAGTGGCGGACACTAGCTCGGTCACGTCCAAGATCGTCAGTAAGAAGGTTTTGTTTCTCATAGATCATACCAAGTACTTCTTTACAATCGTGGAAATACTTGTGAAGCTCACGGGCGGCTTCAAGCATCTATGGATTGCAAAACGATACCACGATTCAGATACAATGAATGACAGCACAGAAAAAGACTAGAAAAAATAGAATTGGGGTGGCAGAAAGAGAGTGAAACGAAGAAAAGAAAATGAAAACGAATTATGACAAAAAGAATAACATAGCCAGCAATTGAAGATAATCTTTTGAACATAGATGTCACTCTTGAAGTATTTTGACCCAATCAAAAAATAACATAAACAGCAATTACCTTTTTACGTGTTTCGATAAGTTCTAATAAATCAGCCCACGATTCATTGATACCATCTTTCCATTCAGCGATGGTAGCGGCATCAGAGTGTCCAGTTCCGATCAGTTGATCACACAATGCATTAGTGTTCGCCACACGTTCACTGCCAACATGGGTTGTATCTCGTGCAAAGTCTTCAAACTTCTCGATCAGCAGCTACAAACAACACAGAAAGATACAGTATTAGAAACAGGAACTTTTGACTTATTATTGGTTTAGTCATTCAAAGCATTGAAAATAAAGTCGCGGTGAATGAAGTATTCTCAATCTACACTCTGAAAGTCAGTACAAATGGCGCGAGGGAAATTGCATGTAAATGACCTACCATACTATATGAAAAGTTCAATATAACAGTGTTCACATTATATAGGGAACAACACTAAGAGTATCCTCAACGATTGGAAGTGACAGTGTGCGATCTGAAATTTCATTCAAACATGGGATATGTGCACGCTTTTAAAACTAAAATTAAACTAAGCATTAAATTAACTAAATTAACTAAATTAGCTAAATTGATTATTTATAAAAATAATATACCTCTACTTGAGCTAGGTCTTGTCCAATATCCTGTGAGCCGGCTACTACTTCTTTGTCGGCGATCCATAACTCAAGATCATCAATTTCACGGTTTAGTTGATATAGTTTAAGAGTTTCGTCCAGTTTTCCACGTCGTTCTTCAGCCAAGTCCTTCAGACCGGCATAGAGCTTATCCACTTGGGCTTGACGAATCTTGATCGTCTCACTGTTATAAAAAAAAAATAATAATAAAAAAAAAAATAAATAAATAATAAAAAAAAACAAAACACGAATATGATAAGTAAAGGAATGAACGGTTTTAACCCAGGGGTAAGATATGGAATATGATTTGTAATTGGTATAACTGGTTTTAGAGCCATTGGAAGATGTGAATGATGCAATCAGTAGTAATTTTGTGTGTGTCACTGCCTGATTTTTACACACTTTGAATCCAGGTGTAAGTAATGTAGAAGGGCTGTGGATGATTGGAGAACTGTAGTCTTAAGAAATCAATGAAGAAGAATGTACTCAACTCATGTCATGAACGAATAAACAAACAAACGAATAACTGAATGTATGAACAAATGAAGGAATGACGGGATGCTTGGACGAAAGAACGAATGATGGAATGCACGGACAAAAGAACGAATGAATTAACAAACGAAAGACAATTTACTGTGAATAAATACCGTATATGCGCTCTTTTTATAGTTTATAATAAAATGACGTACAAGTCATATAACAAATGTATTTCACGTACCTCTCAGGATGGTTACTGTCTATCAACATGTTAGCATGGTCACCAAGGTCATTGACTGTCTCAGCATAGTCCGCAATAGCTGCCTCTAAGATCTCATGTCTCTTGAGCATATCACTAGCACTAGCTTCATCTTTACCGCGCTCATCTCCCATCATATTTAGCTCTTGTTCACTCATCCACGCCTCGGCCTCTGCGGCGTCGTAGTAATACTAAAAACAAATAATCACATTCACGTTACAACCAAATATCAAAAATTCAAAATCCAGTATTTTTGATATTTCTTTATGCAACAACTTCCAGCAGCATATCAAGTGGAATTTCGTTTCTTACATCCTTTGTTTGTATTGTTTCATCATTTCTTGTAAACATCTTCTCTTCCCGGTTTTATAATTAACAATCCTTAAGGAGCCTGATCGGGGTTCCTTGGACTTGCCCCTTGGTTTGCTACAACACGCTACTGAATTCGCTATGATCCACTACTGACTATTTACTAACCTGTTTTGCTTGTAATGACAACTCTAGCTGTGCTTTATAAGCATCTGCTTGTTTCTTCAGGTCATCCCACTGGTTTTGTAGATCCTCTTCTCTTCGACGAATCTCTTCAGCCTGCGGATGATCAGAGGCCACTAAATCGTCACCTTGTTGGCAGATGCGGTCCTTATGTTTCTCATGGATGTCAATCTCCGCACACAGAGTTTGATGTTTCTTCTTGAGTTTCTGTACTTCGAATAAGTTGTTGCCGTAGTTGGTGGACTGAAGAAGAGGCTCCTTTTCCTTAATCCATGTCTAGAGATGAAAATGAGACAAAAACCATAAGATACAATGATAGACCAAAACAGTCTAAAATATAGTATTCGTCAATTTGTAGCAGACTACTATAGTGTTCGTAAATTTAGGCCATGCATACAGGACACAGCCATAACGTCAACTGTAACCTGCATCCAAGGTGTTGCGATTTCTTGTTCTCTTTTTTTTGGTAATTCATTGAGAGGGAAAAGGGAAATACTCTCTGGGTAAAACTGAAGTGTTCTTATCATTTGTGGAACAAGCGAGAAGAAGATGAGACGACCATGAGATATAAGAAAAGGATGTCTTCTCTGTATACTATTTTAATGATTCATTTTCGCTTCCCATGGGTACGGGTTTAGGGTTTGCTTATTAAGGAATAACCAGTTAAACTATAGAATAGAGAATACAGGATCTAAAGCCAAGTACCTTTTCATCATCGACGTCTCTGTCAAATTGGTAAAACTGCATGGCAAGGTCTAGTTCTACTGCCTTTTCCGCTAATGGAGCTTCCAACGCTTCATATCTAACAATCACAAAATGCCATTAATATTCGGTCAAATACAAAACACCAAACATTATGCCTGTTTTTTTTTTATATATTTGTATCCAACACTCCGCAAGAAGACGTTTAGGTTCAAAAAGTGCATAAATTGCTGCCTATCATGATAACTTGTGCTGAACGACAGAAATGTGCGTCAGATAGCTAGCCCAAAGTAAGTGAGTAACCTGTTTCATATGAGCAACAAATGTAGGTAGTTATTGAGAGACTTACTTCTCTTCCAGAATAACACGAGTTTCTTGCACGGCATTAGGATCAAAATGGCCAGCATCAACCATGTCAGCAGCCTGAGTACCAAGCTCTTGAAGACGTGCTTTCTTTGCAGAAATCTCCTTCTCCATAAGCTACAAAAATGAATGGAAATATTAGTATTTGAATGTCTTCCGTCAACACAAAATGGAAATCCATTATTTATTTAATGTTCTTTTTGCATTATATCGTCAAGGTTTGTAGGATGGCCAGTTCCAAAGAAAATTATTCTCGAACGACCTGCTTTTCACGTCAACATGTAGTCAACGATATTTAGTACATCACATGTCTCTTTCGCGTCTCCTCGTGAATTAAGATGCATTATAGTGCTTTTGAATGAATTTAAATGGTTGATTTGACCATGTACGACAGCTATCGGATCCTTTACACGTTATTGGTTCATTTACAAACGTCAAAGAGACACAATCTGATAAGAAAATAGTACAAAACAGTACAAGACGAAGTTTCAGCAAATTGGTGAGTAATACACTCACGTATACAACACCTACCTTGTGTTTCTGATAGAGTCGTGTAGCTGTAGTAAGATCAGTGGCTTTCTCTTGAGTTATGATAACTGTTTCGAGTTCTTTGACCCATTCACCCATTGTCTGCACACCCTGGTTGAACTCTTCCTGTTTCTGTGCCTCTTCAAGCTTATTGCCTTTGTGCTTGGAGACTTCAGCCAGTTCTAGCCATTTCTGGTTGAGTTTTTCAAGCCTTTCATCTATTTCTGGTTTGCTTTCTGGTTTTTCGTCCGCTATGTCACGGCCAGACTACAAGTAGAAAGCCCAATGATGTCAAATTACAAAGCATGCCCAAAAATACACTGAGGCAGGAATAATTAACCAAAACATAAGACATGTGCTTGTAATGTAGTTAATATGGAACGTAGAGGTAGCGTGTGTCTAACTTTAACTAAACCATGTTTTGAAAGAGATATAGGAAATATCTATTTATTCATTTAATATTTATCAAGAGAAGTAGTAAATCATGTTCATCCTTACTTGGCTAATCTGATCCAAACGCTCTTTGTTAGCCATCAATTCTGCTTCGAAGGCCTTGTGTTTCATGACTTTACCACCGATGTTACTAAGATCACGGTACGTTTCCTCAGATGCAATTTGGTGTTTCTCTTTCAACCAGTCGTACATCTAGAACACAGCAAATATACCATCATAAATGACTTTGAAATGACTGTGCAGAATATCAGTACGTAAAACAAGAGAAAGGCAAAAGACTGATGACTGGATGTAATGATAAATAAATGCAAATAAATAAGAGTAAATAAATGAGCGAATGATTGAAAGATTGAAAGTAGAATTGAATGAATGAATGAACAAACGAATGGATGAATGAATGAATGAACAAACGAATGGATGAATGAATGAACAAACAAATGGATGAATGAACGAACGAACGAATGAATAAATGGATGAATGAATGTACGAACAAATGGATGAATTAATAAAAAATGGATAAATAAACGAAGGAATGAACAAATGGATGAACAAATGGATGAATGAACGAAGCAAGGAACAAATGGATGAGTGGTTGAACGAATGAATCTCCAAACACAAAAGTACATACATCCTCTGCATCTTGGATGAATTGCTGTAGAGCCAAAGCGTCTCTAAGTCTTTGAAGTGCAGCCTCCATCTTCTGTCGGTTGGCATTTCGTCTACACACAAATGATTCACAGTTATGGTACATGTGTGACAATAACCTCTACACGTAATAATCTATTCTTGGACTCATTAAGTCAAGTATTAAATACTTTGGTCCTTTTAAACTTCTATCTTGGTAAATCAAAAATTGGCACAAACAAATTGAATGTGATAAAAATATAAAACGTGCAAGAAGTGAGATGGAAATAAATTATAATTTTTCAAGTACCTTTCATGTAAACTTTGTGCTTTTTCAGTGATCTTATCTTGTGCATAGTGGCCTTCATTTGCCAGACGCTGTGCAAACTGAATCATTTGGTTAATCTTCTCATCCTGGGCATCCATACGTTTAGAGAATTCCTCATGTTTCTTGATGAGTTCTTGGACTGCTTCCACAGTAGCCTGATAAAATCAATAGATATAAAGATGAGAAATGAAACAGACGAAGCAAACAAGCATGTATACAAACAAATTAAACACAATTAAAAACATCAATTGTATTACATCTGATGATGACTTAAGTCGAAAACGTTCAATTCAAACAATTTTTCACTGACCAAACCTTTCCAATTTTATTATAATTGTGACTCGATATAACACTTTCTATACAAAGTTTATAGTAGAATGAAGAAAAGATGTTCAGAGACCTTTTTGTTATTGAGCTTCATCAAACAAGAATGAGCTATTCTCACTTACCCCATTTTCTTCCTTGGACAAGAACAGTTCTTGTTGACCAAGTAATGCTTCACACTGCTTAGAGTCACGGATAAACAACTAGAAAGGCAAACAACCACGTTAGATGACACACAAAATACAAGTTGGAAAGCATAATCAATGTGATTAACTTCTAGTAGACCAACACAATACAGCACTAATTGTTTTCAAGTGCCTTTACTATCACAACAGCTTCAGCATTGTACATAAGAGAAATATTGTCTCCCAAATTACAACCTAGCAAATAGATCAGTAACTTATGTATCAAGGAGGCAGCATGACCAAGTGGTAAGAGCATTGTTCTCAAAATCCAGCGGTCCTAGGTTCAATTCCCGCTCTGGCTACAGAAATTGTATTTGTCTTTGTCCTGATTTGGTCAATATATAATTTCTTGGTCATGCTTTGTATATAGCCAACTGGTTTGTCTCTTTAGCCAGTTGAGATTGTTAACAATTATATATGTATACCAACACTGAAAAAACATGTTACATGTACTCACTTGGTGATTAAGTGCCTGGATAAGCTGTCTCTTACGTTTCTCCCATAACACAAGAAGGTCTTTCCATCCACTTTCAAGCTGTTCCAGCTGTTCTTTCAGAGACTGTTGATGTAGTTCTGATTCATCTTGCACCCACTTGGGTCCTTCTTCCATTAGTTTCTCAAAGTCAGGTTGATGTGAATCAATATCATCCTAGAAATAAAAAATGCATGAGTTGTAAAAAAATATTGCACAAATTGAAATCGTATAGAGTGAATATTGAAACAGAGTGGAATATAATAAATGGAAATAAATGAGAAATGAAAAGTAAATGAAATAGATTGAAATTGAAAAAAATATATAGAATTAGAGATAGAACAGAATAGAACTGAACAGAATAAAATAGCACAAAATAAAATCAAACAGAACAGAAAGGAATAAAAAAAGAATATACAGAATATACAGAATACCAGAGAATAGAACACAATATTGTGAGAATCTAACAACTAACCTTGATATCTTCATGCTCTTTCAACAAGTTTTCAGCTTCAGTGAGACTGAGGGGAATCTCCTCTGAGGCGACTTCATTGTGAGTATTACGTAGCCTGTAGATTAATACATTCACATTCAATATATCAATGTTCATTATCTCACCATCACACAGCATTATCAACGTTCCTGTGAACATTCTTTGACATAACTCAACAACAAGATCATCATCTTTCACCAAGGACTTTTTTATCATCTTAGTTTAAATTTGATGCCATAAAACACACATTAACATATCAAACAACAGCATAATGACAGCATTTTAAGATTGGTTGATTTAAGGTAATTCCGTAGTTTTGCACTGCGCACAGTTCTGCGCATATTTCGAATTTTAGAGTTTTACATTTCTTATCATCAATAGATACAGAGTTATGTCTGAGAAACACTTTAACGTAAAAATACGAACAGTTTTCACATTTTCAAGCGAAAAATTACGAATTTCTTCAAACTCGCCCAAGTCCATATTCGGAAAAGCCTTGATATTACTAAATTTTGAGGATATTTTTCAAAATATCTCGCAAACCAATACGGGCACCTATCTTTTTTATTTCATAATATCATTTGAAATCATGTTTTTTAAACCATATGTGATCGATGACAAAATTCTATGGCTAGATTATTTGATATTTCGAAAAGTGTTTTGTTCAAAGCGTTAATGAGGCCTGTACAAATTCGAACATTTTGTTAATTTTTGCTTTATTTCTCTTCGCTGTTTAATTTTAGTGCAAATCTTTTGCTTTACATCGGTAGCCCAATGTATAAGGAGCACATTTAGGTACATTCCACATTTTTTGTATTGACCAAGCTCAGTCAAGAGATACTTTTATGTATGATGCCCATTTTCGAATGTTAGACGCTAAATTGACAAAAGTGGGTATACTTTAAAATTTTTTCTCGTGAAATCCAATACGGTGACCCCATTTTTTTATTTTATATTTTTGATGAAGAACTCAAAATATTTTACCGTAGAAAGTTTTATCAAAATTCTATGGCTAGTTCAATTACTACGGAATTACCTTAAATGCCTGAATATGCACAACATATAAACAAGTGACTGGTCTCTTTTTTCAAGATCAACCAGAATATATAAAAAACGACCATCATGTAGTTTAAACTTACCATACTTGGAAGTCATCAAGATCCTTTACAAATCTCTGCAATTCACCAGACTCGGCAAGAGCTTCATCCCGTTTCTTGACCTATATTGGTTATCATGTTAAGTCATTAGATTATACAGTAATACTTACAACCACTTGGAGGCGAGGAGTAATGAACAGTGTGTTAATATGTGAACATCAAATTGAGATTGGAAAATTAAAACATTTTTTTCAAGTGTATTGTCTCATCAGTACTCCTCTGATTTTTTCCTTAGAATCTCCATGTAATGATAATTTTCAATAAGTAGTAGAGTTATTTGCACATGAGTGGGAAACAGTACGGTTACAATACCACTATTATATGACACAAAGTGCAAAACTGTTTTTGAGCAGTTATGGTTATGATACGATACAGTACTATTTCCCACTTAAATGACAGCAACTCTAATACTATTGAAGTACAAATTAGATAATAAACTCACATTATCCTTGAGATCAATCCAAGTAGAGCTCACAACATTCATCTTTTCACGGACAATTGGTTCTTCTGGCTCCTACAAGCAGAAACAGGCAATAATGTCAATGTTTGTGAAAAACAGGGGATTATCTAATCAGATTAAATGATTCTACTTACTCCCTCGTATTCTGCACAAAGTTGCTCAGCATCACTTTCAAGTTGTGTACATTTGTCCTCCAATGCAGGAAGATCACGTTGGATGTTGTTTAGTCTTCTTTGCAGCATCATGACTGTGGACAGGTCTTTCATGTTGGTGACATCTTCCTCAGTGATCAACAAGCTGGACTTCTCACTGATCCAGATCTATTGCAAACACAAATATACAAATATACACATTGTACACATCTCATTCACAATCATAGTTGTTATTCTTGAGATAGATGCATACACTTGTCATTTTACACACATCTGTTCATACACAGGAGAACCCAGGGAAAAATCCTTGTGGCAGGAGAGAGACCACACATATTGTGTTTCAACTCTTTAGAGCTAATCACGGAGACAAATTAAACATAGAAAAAAATATTGGTTCACAGTTAGTTGCAGTTCACAGAAATGAAAAACTGTTTTATTTTATGTAGCTTGTTAGATATACACTGTGAAAATGTAATCATTATTGCTGGAAATAGCTCAAGACAGGTACTTTGAATAGAAACAGAAACTGTTAAAAAAACAAATATTAAGAATCATAAGGGTTAATGAGAACTTTGGTAGAAAGAATATATTGCCATACAGGCAAATGAAAGAAAAGAAAACATTCATTAACATGGAGCCATGAATGTAACAAAAAATGAAAATCATTCACCATGAATGTCCACAAAAAAACAAATTAAAACAGGAAACTTTGATGTGTTCACCTTTGTTTCAGTAGTCTCTGCATAAAATTGTTGTAGCTTTAGGGCTTTGTCGAGTTTAGCTTTCTTGACATCGGCAGCATTACGAAGGTTAGACCACCTAATAAACAAACAAACAAACACTTAGATCAATATTACAGTTCACAGAAATGACAAACTGTTTTATTTCATGTAGACTGTTAGTCAAGTAAGGTTAGTTCAAGGAGCAAGGGTGGCGTAGTTGGTTAGTGCAGGGCCTTCTATGCAGGTCCCGAGATCAATTCCTGGTGACCTCACACACTTGTTTCAACTTCTTTCTGTTCTGTGTAGCTTGTAGGAGCTTTAAATACCCGTAAAACGGAGCGTTGACGGAAAGAGGGGAGTAAAATGAGTGCACCGTCAGCTCTCTGGAAGATTAGCTTTGACTAAAGGGACTCCTGACGTTAAATATGGTTACTTAACTTTACTTTAAGAAATAAGCTTGTCATTCACAAGAACATGCAACTGACCCCAGGATAACATTGTCATGATTAATACAATGAAAATCAGAAAGCATGCGGTTTTACCTGGTATTGAGTCTGTCAGTTGTTTCTTTAATCTGGTCAGAGTTTATATGACCTTTGTCAATTAGTTTACTACCAAGATCATTGACCAATTCAACACGTCGCTCATTAGCATCCAATTCCTGCAACAACATAATTCTTATATTAGATGCAAGATTACAAGAACAATAGGATGATGTAATGTTGATGACAGTGATTCTGATGAAAAGTGATGATTGACAGTGATGATGACAACAGTGATACCAATGACAGTGATGATGATAACAATGATAATGATGGCATCAATGCTGACGTAAAAAAGTGTTAATAATGACAATGACATCAATGGTAAGATGTTCTCATTCTCTTTATATTTTTACTCATTGCAAATAAAGTCCAAGTTATTTCATGTGCAAAAGTGAAAATAATCACCATGTCATGATCTTACCTGTTGGAATCCTTCAAATCGTTGTTGGATGATCTGGCATTCTTCCAAGTCCATACCTTTATCTACAGTCAGAGCTGTATCAAGACGATTTTCCTGAAAAATAACACAAACTTTGTTATCACAATCTTTTTAACTTTTTAATACTTCAGCCTGTATGGGAGGTGCATTGACCTCATGCATAGAGTACAGGTTTCTTTGACTTGTGGTTTCTGTGGTAGGTCTGTTTTGTGTGTGCTTTTGGTCCAGGGATTTCCCTGAAATCTATCTCTCACACTGTTTTCCATTAGATACTTCCCATAATTGCCTACTAAATGATAACAAAACATTGACATCAAATCAAGGAGGTCCTTGTTTCTTTTGTATGTCAACTCTCATTTCAATTTGAATTGTTTGAATGTTCAAGCAAATCCAGAAAGTGTCTATTTGAGCAAAGTTTTCTAAAGTACCTTTTCATCAATCCATGACTCAACAACATTGGCTTCTCTGTTCAGTTGATGCAAGGAAAGGGCATCTTGCAGTTTCTGATGACGAATAGCTGCTAGTCTCAAGAGTTCTTCATATCTCTCATCAACACTAAAACAAAATATAAAACATGTATGAGAAAAGAGCATATCACACAAACATCTACAATGGAATTATGATCATAATATTTATTAGAATGGTTTAATCTTTTGATAATAAGTTTCAATCATTTTTTGCTTTAAATCCTTCAGTTTTGTTATGATAATTTGGTCCATTAATAAAATAATAAAAATATAATGCAATCAAAGTAAGCTATTACATAAAATAATGCAAATTTCATTTAGCTGAGATTCAACTTACTTATTGCATCTTTCCATAACTTGAGGTGAAGATTTGTCCTAAAATATAAAAAACAAGTCATCCATTAATGATGGTAAGAAAGTAGGAATTAAACTATACAATGCATATAAAGCCATTGAACAAAATAATGCAGGGCACAAAGGAAACAATGACCTACCTCATCACCAAGATGATCAACTTGGCTGTGAAGGGCTTGGATCTCTGATGCATAAGCTTCAATGTTCTCTTCAACAGCCTGAAAATAGATTGAAATATTTAATATTAAACAACTTCATTTTGGACTTGTGTTCCTTCATTCATTATTTCATTTGCATTTTCTTTCTTTTCATTTGTTACTGATTCATTTGTTTGTTGATACAAGTTTTCTTTACTTTCATTTCTCATTTACTCATCCATTAATGTTTTCTGTTTTCATTTCTCATTCATTCTGTTTTTTTTTTCTTGCTATTCATGTCTCATTCATTCCTCAAGTCTCGTTAGCATGCCTTCATTACCTGGTGTTTCTTGATCAATGCCTCTGCACTGTGTTCATCATAACCAAGGTCATCATTTTCTAGGACACGTTTCTTCATATCAAGCCATGACTCAACATCATTGTACTCTGCGATAAACTTTTGAAGTTTGACATTCTCTTGGAGCTTCTTCTTACGATAACCAGAATTATCCCGAAGTCTCTCCCATTTATTTCTGATGATGTCCAGTCTGTTTTGGATGGTGTCTGATGCATAGGGAACAGATTCTAGAAGCTCTTCACCATTTCTAGTAACAGCTCTTGTCTGTCCATCTCGGCCATGCATCTCACGTTCAACAGCCTAGAAGATGACATGAATTAGCATTTGGGCACTAACAATAGCAAGGGTTATGTTGGATAAAAGCAGCAAAAGAAAATGATCATTTATAACTGTAAATCTTGTAAATCATCCGTATATTTTTTTTACATAAGGTTGATAAATGAAGCATATTATTATTAAAGAATATGATACGATTACTGTTATAGTTTACAATGGAGCTTTATACCAGTACCGGTATTTGTAAAAATAAAATTCAATGACAAATGATTATTTAAGCAATCATGAAAAATTGTAAGGAAATGTTTTTAATGGAAATGTTAAACAATCATGATCCCCAATCACTGACATCATTAGAGCTAAATCTGTGAGAAAATGTTGAAAGGAAAGAAATAGATTGTTTATAACTACCTCATGTTTGCCAAGCAGAATCATGGCAGTGTTCAAATCATGACCATAATCCGTAGATTGCACAAAGTAGTCTTTCTCAGTAACCCACATTTCCTCTTCATCAGCATTTCTATAAAAGCTCTGCAATTTGAGAGACTCCTCAAGCCTTGCACGTCGTACTGCAGCTAGCTGCAACAGTTCATTGTAAGCACCTTCAACTTCAGCCTGGTGTTCTCTGATTTGGTTCTCATCTGGTTTATGTGCTGAAGAAAAAACAACAACAACAAAAACTTCACTAAAATCAGCAACATCAATATACTATGTAACCTTGACGTCTGACAGGTGCTGTAAAATATTGTGCACTGGTTATTGTGCTGATACAATGGCCATGATTGCATCACGTACCTTTATTACTGTTGCAAGCGTCAGGATTTCTATATCTTACTTAATCATGTAGCAATAGTATAGCTAGGACAAATGTTGTCCTGGTTATTGGATATATTTGTAAGAAGCAAATGATATCAGATGACATACCATCAGTTTCATCAATTTGAAGAAAACTATCTGCCTGGCTGTTAATTGACTTGACTCTTTCAGCCATTGCTGCAATATCTGCCTCAACAAGACTGTGTTTCTGTAGAAGATCTTGAACACCGAGCAAATGCTTGCCATAATCTTCTGATAACAGACCAATCTACAAGGACACAACATACACAGCCAAAGTTAAATGCTTTGCAGTTTGTAATAATGAATATGTTGCAGTTTTTTTAGTTAGTGGAAAATAAGATTATATTGTAACCATTGAATTAATATCTTTAAGAAAACAAACAAATCATCTCATCCATTAGTGTACTGTTTGCTTTTCACGCAAAAACAGTTTTAGAGAACAGGAACCGTAGAGTCATATATTGAATATCTTTAACTGTAAGACATCCAAGTTAATTTGATGGAGTGATTCCTTGTGTATATTTTCACTTCTGCCTAGATCTACCAAGTGTCAATATCTCACCTTAATTTCGTCCATCCAGTCAATAATATTAATCATTTCTTGGAAGACTCTCTGCAGACGCATGCATTTCTCTAGTCGAGCTCTTCTCTCCTTCAACAGGACTAGAAGCAGCTCCCATAGCTGAATGATCTTGTCTTTACCATTTTGAATTCTTTCAGCATCATGGTAGTTTTCTTTGACCAGTTCATCGGCGACAGCAACAAGAGTGTTGACACGTTCTTCATATGCCTACAACAGACAAGCAATACCTTGAATATGATTATTGATATTGTGATAGGTGATTTGCAATATGGCATCATTTAACTACAACCAGCAGTCTTTGTGAGTTCTTATATTCACATTTTTTTATATTTACATTTTTAATTCTAGTTGAAACCTAACAAAATCTGACTAGAAATACACCTACCATGATATCAGTTTCAATGGCTTCATGTTTCTTTGTTGCTGCTTCAACAGCAGGTAGATCATTACCAAAGTTATCAATGGCTACAAGACGCTGGTTCTCTTCAAGCCAAGTCTCACGCATGGCATACTGAAATCAAAAACAGTCTAGTTTAATGAATGAATAAACTAATTAATTAATGAACATAGTAATCAGTGAATAAATCACTAAAGTAATGTACAAATTTTATCAACAAACCTTTCTGTCAAACTTTCCTGCAAGCATCTCGAGTCTCTCTTGCCTAAAAACAACAAATCAATGTTCAGTATCAGGGCTCAAAATAACAGCCGGCCAATGGCCGGACAAGATGACCGTTCAAAACAATTTTTGACCAGACATTCCTAATTTTCGACCGGTCAAACTAGCGTGAAAAATATATATTATATGTGTGTGTGTTCATGTAATATAAATTATGTAAAAAAAAGAGAATTTTGTGTAGTTGTATTTTAAATTCTCTTTATTGGTAAGATAGTGCACAACAAAGTAATAATGACTAACGAATGACTAACCAAACGAGCCTTGCTCAGTTAACCCTTTCGCTCCTACACCGCTTGAAAAATACAGCCTTTAAAAAAATCCTATCTTTCCAAAACAACTTATAAGTTATACAACTTTGGGTTTAAAGCAAACACTTATTGACTAGGAAATTGGTTTATAACGTTTTAGTTCAATCTAGGAATTTGTACTGTATATAAAAACAAAGGCGCTAGAACGCTACATAAATAAAATGCGAGAAAAGTTGTATTGGAATCAAATATGTAAATCAAACATTACTTATGTAAAGTGAAGAATTTTCAGCTGTAAATTTGTCTTGTTTTAGTGCCTTATTCACTAGTCAATAAACGACCATTTACGTTTCTTTTCGTTTGGTTCGCCGATCGGTACGGCAGTACCGATGTACTATTTGTCTCGATTACTGTCGTCGCGGTCCAGTTAGTAATTACGAAATGCCAACTTTCACAACACAAAACAGTCCTTACCCTACTCTTTCACATTTATTTTTATTAAAGTTATGGTGCTACATCCTTTCAAACATTTTTTTGTTGAAAAACACGTTTTTCAGTCAATAAATTTGTACAAAATGGCCGGCGTACGTATTTGTAATCGCGCTGGTTTCACAGTACATTCATACACTATAAAAAGATAAAATTCACTCATAAAACGTAAAGAAATTTTTCAGAGATCAACACAACTTTGTAATGGATATTTTGATGAGATTAGATCCTAAATTTGAAAAGTCTTTTTAAACGGGTTTTCAATAGTTTTATTCAGTTTATCTTTATGAGTTGACCGGTCACGATGACCGTCCTAAAGGACGTTTGACCGGTCAAGTGCTTATTTTGGCCGGTCATTGTCCGTTGACCGGCCGTTATTTTGAGCCCTGAGTATAATTTTCTTTTCCTCTTATAATAATCAATTTTTCATAAATCAATAACAAACTTATTTTTGAATATGACAGGTATTTGTTACCTCATAAGTTCTTCTCTGATTGCAAGTTCTCGTTCATGCTCGGCTTTTTCAAGTTTCTCCCATGCCTATTATATAACAATGTGATTTTATTACTCTTATTACAATTAATAATAATTCTGACCAAATCTAACCAATGTACTGTATAACCTATCTCCATAGCAACATACCCTGTTGATATCAACCATGCTCTTGCCCTCTGGTGGAATATACATCTTCTGGTGATTGGCTCGTAGTTTGCTTGTCAAGATAAACAGCTGTACTTCAAGGTTACCCTTTTCAACAAACCTGTCAATCAAATATACAAAACAACCAATCAGTTTAGAGAATGAGAAGACCAATCAACAAATAGTTAATATAAACCTGTCAATCAAATATACAAATCATCCAACCAGATAAGAGAATAAGACGACTATTAGACCAATCATATGCACATAGTTTAAAATTGTGACTTTATATAGCTCATCAGGTCATTGGATGCAAATGCAATGTTTTATCATGCAAATTGAACAACATGAAAAGTGAAATGGTTTGAAATTGAAACATGTGACTTTCAAGCTGAAATGCTGAATCTCGGTTTAATATTGCTACATGTATTTCTCTCAACTGCACCTTCTCAAATTCTACATTTGTGAATACATATGAATGGACTTCAAAATGACAGATTAGGGTAAGATTATTACATAAGATTTAATTTATAATAATAAAATGTTTTAAAGCTAGAATAAACTTTAAAAATAATATGCACAATATTCAATACAGTTATTATCTAATATGACGACTGCACAATTCTATATCAACTACTCCAATTAAGAACTTGCTCAAAACTTATCAAAACAGTGTACAAAATCAAAAATCTAGATTGACTTTTTCACTAGAAACATCCATGAAGTGCACAATAGTATCTCATTAGTTATTGTCTTTTACAAGTAGATTATTTCAATATAAATCAAAATGAAAATAATTATTAGGCAGAACATCACTAGCTGATAAATGAAAGCTTAAAAAATGCCAACTATTGAAATAACTGTTAACAACATTAATGGAGAATGTTATGTTCATGTATTTAGATCCATCTCTTTATTCACTTGATATTACTGGAGTTTTTTTTCTTACCTGGGAGGTTTTTCTTGTGTTCTGTATTGATTGAATTCAAGCATTTGTTGCTGAACTCCAGTCAGAGTATTGGCAAATTCACGTTCACGCAAGTGTACAATTTTCCTCTCAATCCATTCCAGTAGATCGGTGGCTAGTTTCTCATACTCAATAATTAGACCTTCGTTCTCCTTGATTCTTTCAATAACCTTAAATATCAAAAATAGGTTAGCAAACAGGTATCACACACTCATCATACACTCACTATAGGGATAAATTAATGATTGAATGTTTAATACTACTAAATTACAGTATTTTTAGGATCATAAAAGTATCATGTATTGATCAATAGAATGATTGATTGACTGACGGATCAAGTGTTTTCTGCCAGTAATATTGAATGCAAAACATGTATAATGTGTTCTAAAGACAATAATAAATTATAACATATTTTAATAAATAAGGATTTTTTTAAATAGGTAGTAAGGAAGGCAGCCCATAGGGCAGATGTTGAAATAGATGTGGTTGAGTGGTCAGGTCTCAGCCCACAATCTTGCTGCTAATTAGTACTTGTCATATCATGGCTACTTGAGGACGTTTGTTTGCAAATTGTCACATGACCATAATAGTTGCATGTGAGATTGTATATTACCTTTCCTACTCTTGATCCACTGACTTCTACTGTTTTCATTTTAGCAAAATAGTGGTAGTAAGCAGACACATATGTGATGATGGACTTTTCATCAGGGAAGTCTACATTTACATCTGAAATAGAAGTAAAATACACACTTAATAACAATATTATATTGAAATGTTGTGCAAAAACCTGCCATGTGTAATTGTATGATCACCTAATAGTTCAAGCTGTAGACTAAGGTCATTGCTTTTATTGTATAAAAGGATGACAAATCAATGATTTCAAACCATTTAAAAAATATTGGTTGTAGTTTGAATGTGTTACCTTCTGGGTCTAATAGAGGTGTAATTCCAAGTTGTGTCTCTGCCACCTCAAAGGCTTGTTCTAAGTTTTGTTCAGCTTCTGCTTTGGTAATCTTGTTGAAGTCAATCAAGTCAGGTCTGAAATAAAACATTGTTCATATTACAACAGAGATATTAAATTAAAAATGCCCACATTTTGAGTTACTTTTAGATGATTCACTTTATGTACAAGACAGTGTGGCAGAGTAATCGTATCATTGTTCTAATAATCAATCAATGTCATTTGCAAGATCTGCTCTCATTATTAAGTTTCTCAAACAAAAACATCCTAGCCAGTTAGGGATTTAACAATGTGAGTTCCAGATAAAAACCAATAAGGTTTCTAGCAATGTAAACTCTTGACAAATAATTCTTATATATATTACAAGCTTTTTTTCCATAGGTGTTTTGGCATACAAAATATCATCAGTGATTTACATTGATGTGGAAGAAAGCATTATATTCTTTGTGAATAAATGTATATTTTGTCTGAAAAATGGTACTTACCTATGTTTATGGATAATAGCATTGAATGCCACGCCATCTCTCCAGCTTGTAGTGAAGTTGGTGATTGTAACATTGCGATAACTAGATCAAAACAGAAATGAATGACACTTTAAAAAGCTGGGCAAAAACAAACCTTATCAACCTTTATTTTCATTTCTACTATCCTTTTACATATTGACATCATTTAGAATAGACTAAGATAAACACAAATGGAACAAATTAGAAGATAAAAGAACATACTCAACAGTCTTAGACTGGCACCACAGGAGTAGAGCATCTTTAGCAGATCTTCGCTCTTTAGTTTCACCTTCAATCCAAATGTCTGAAATCTAAGAACAATAATCACAGTTAGTCGGTTAGCTACAACTACAGTTTGACTTTATGCAAATACAAAAAAGTCTATTGTTTTACTGAAGTGATTTGAAGACAAAACAAGCAAGCAAAAACAACAGCAATCACAACAAAATTAAGAGATTTGTGTTTATTTGCAAAAGAAATATTCTAAATTGAATGAAATAGTCATTTTGCAATTCAATAAGTCTAGACAACTCCCTAGATATAAATGTAATATCAGCAATTTGCATTTGCCATTGATATTCATTATTATACATTCATTTTATCTGTCTTTGATGATACATGATTTGAAATGATACTTGAGTTTTAATCTTTCATATTGACTTATATAAACGAAAATTGATATTCTTGAGTTATATATAAAACATAGAATAGTCAAATAAGTCACAAACCTGGAATCTGAGAATGATGGTCCAGATAAGACCAAGAGTGATCTTTTGATTTCCATCAACAATGTCATGAGCACCAATGTTTTCAAGATGAACCTATAAAATTCATGAAACAGTGTCATTGTGGGTAGAGCTTTTATAAAGCTTTAACAAGAACAGAGGCTGGCAAAGCATTGTGGTTAATAAAAAAAAACTACTTACTTTTTGTTTCTTAAGGAATACCAAGCTCTTTTCAACATTTTCTAGATTATGGATACGCATTCTCCCTTTTGAAGGTTTGGGCTGAAAAGAGAGGATTATTTACAGTCAATATTAATCACTCCTGATTAAGGATTTATAGAAGCAATGATGACGTTGATATTATTATAGGCAATTTGTATAATATTTGAGGAGAAACTAAGACAAATTCAACTTCAATTCAAAATATCAAAACAATGACATCAATATGGGAACTATAATAAATGTAAGCTTTCGTCATAAAATAACCCTTAAATTGTTGAAAAAAGTATGCTATTTTTCAGAAAGCTTACCAGTTTCTCTCCAGAGAGTATTTCCAGTAATAATATAAGTTTACGTCCATCTTGCAAATCATGATATAGTTCATTTACTCTGGCTCCCACTCTTTGTAAGTGTGAGTTTATCCATTTTGTGAAGGTCTTTTTCTGCACTCGTTCTCTTTCATCTGAGGAAATAATATTATTAGTTCAATGACTGTCAGAAACAATGCACAGAATAGACCAGCTTCATTGCTCAGGCTAAGCCTCAATTGTAGGCAAATTAAAAAAAAAAAGACTCAGGACAAAGCCATCGGTATTTATATTGTTTTTGAATTAGTGCATTCCCATGGGATGTACCTTGTACAAAAGAACAAGTCACTTGTTATTGAGGCTTAGCCTGAGCAATGCAGAACATGAAATTTGACTATTGTAAAAATAGTTTTACATTTTTTCCCAGTATATAGGTAGCTTAAATAGGAAGTGCTGCAGCTTTTAATACAACAGTCTGAATAAGAATGAGTGCTGTAATATTATTCAGACTGATATAAATACCACATATATTAAAAAGGTGTGAAAACAACAAAAACTGCCTAAAGGCAACTATTGAGTTTGAACATTTTGCTTTTATTTATGCCTACTCACAAATGAAATGAATGAATGAATTAATAAATAATAAACAGACAAACAAATAAATAGATAAATAAACTAATGTCAAATCAATACAAAATAAATTAATCAATATACATATTTTATACATTTTGTCCAGACAATGATTATTCTTGAGATGGGCACTCAGACTGGCTACCCTAGCTACACCAATCATTTTACACATGTTTACATACTTGTTGAGAATTGGAGACTAAAACATAACAAATATAATTGGCAATATAACTTTCATATAATGCATGGGAATAGCTTTTGACTGAAAGTAAACATAATTATCATATCTAAAGCTCAATTTGCATTTTATCTTGTAAATTAATCTTACATGCACTTGAAACAAGCAGTATCTCAAACATCTACCATAATATCTAACAAGGTGAAGCTTTTATTCAACATCTAGCATTTTCAGTACAGACATATGCTCTTTAACTAGCCTTTAACAAAATAATTCAATCTTCACAGGATCACAAAACCCTGATATATTTTATTCTGATGACCTGATATGATTTACTGCACCATTTATCAGTGTGCATCAAACCATAAAAACAGTCTAGAGATGGATAATGCATCTTTTGTCTGGTCAGATCCAGACTATCAAGGATAAAATAATAGTGACAATATTTATTTAGCTTTTATCAATGTATAATTTTTATCATACATAGCACTTCAATGCTATAGAATTGCTGCAGCCTTTACAACACATCACATCACAACATTTGTTTTTGTATTTTGATGAACTAATTATAGCTTGATATCACAGCAGATGAAACAATGTTACTTATTAAAAAGTAATACCAATATGTACAAAAGAGTAATATTCAGTACAAATAAAAACTCACAAAACCACATCCATTAGACACAGCTTCTTATCAAAATAATGTTGTTTATAATGCATACATGTCCATTCCCTAAGGCCTACCAGCTATTATAAATCATATGTACATTTACCAGTGGAAATTTCTAGAATACAATGAACATGCTGCATTTTCACTCAGTTTCCAGAAATATTCAATAGTAAATATGATCTTGTTATCCAAGCATTACAGTCAAATTAGTAAAACCAGCCCCACCCAAGTTGATGTTTAGTAAAAGCATGCTACAATATATTTTGGTTAGGGTTTCTTGACCTCGTGTGAAAAAAATTACTAGTTAACGTTTTATAACATTCAAAGTCAAAATATCTACTACATAAAAATATTTTCACAAAAAAAATCTTAATATAGTAAAATTACAAAAGGTAAAATAAAAAAAGGGAAAATGAGTTTATTATGAAATGTACATACTGTCAAAATATCAGACGATGTGTACTTCATTTATCCTGCTGAACTAACCGTTTTGATGGAAAAATAACGAGCAATAAATAACAAAGATAATGTCGTATCCAGAATTGAATTACTAAGCAACTATCTTTATAACCATATCATTTGTATTTAATGTGAAGGTGAGGAGAGAGATGTGTAGGTAATTTTTGTTTGCATGTTTTCGTAAATTCAGCGAGTCACGATTAAAAACGTCAATGCTTGCATTTCCTGATTAATATTTGACGAAGATAACTGAAAAGCGCCAAATAAACGCCTGTAAAAAGATCAAATATCATTCACAAATGAGTATGAGTTTGCAGAAACCCTTGTGTGAACTAACCTGCTAAAACTTTGATTCTTGATCTTTCGAACAGCCTGGCTGAACTCTGTTGCTCCATCCATTCTTCCTCTGTTCCGTGAATTTGACTGTAGTCAGCTCCAACTTCTCCCATTGTTCCCATAGAATCAATAAAAGCCTGAAAAAATACATGAAGTTTTCAGCAACGAAGTTTTATAATTAAAGATCAATTTGCGGCTCGTGAAATTAAAATATCTAATGCAATAGGTGAGTTCACGATGTACGACTTCAAATAAACATTCCTAATGCACACGATGATTGCGTCGAAAATAGCAATACATTACGATAGCTTTGAGTATGTATTTCATTATAAAACATTAAAGTGAATATTTTCAGTTATAAAACTAAAATCAGTTAGAACACTCTTTGAATAAAGCCGCAAACTACTCGACAAACCGATTGATACTATTGTACAAACTCGGTTGAGTTCATTACAATCAGCTAAAAAAAAACTCTACCTACCCGGTTGATGTACAAGTAAAACGAACAACGACCTAATCATCGACTTCTATGAGAATTCTAGTCACCCCAGGTCAAAACAATCTAAGAAAAAAGCTTAAATTTTCTCTCTAAATCAGCAAAATAGACATTGCATTCAATCTTTTCCTGAACCTCTCTCCAAGCACGCATACTAAACACAGCGACGCGCCCGGTTGTGCCATTAACCAATCAAAAGCGTCGTTGTATCGACTATAGCCAATCAGAGCAAAGGTTAGAAGTTCGGCCCAAGATCCCTCCATGAATACATCAATGTGGTTCATTTTACTGTACTTTTTACGAAGCCGCTTTACTCTCTTTTTCCGTAGCTCCAAATTTCTCAACAAAAAAAAAAGGAAATAGCAAAATGTCCTTCCTGATAGCTTCTGGTAGAGGTATAGAATAATAACTACAAACGTATTACAGGCAAAGAGGGAGTGTTTTCAAAGATGGGTAAGCAATATTGCATGTAAATTTGAATACATTTTCTGCATTTTTACATCGCCAAAATTAGTGAAATGTGGTTGTTTATAGTGTACACAATTCAAATACCTTGTAAAGATAATATTGTGATATCTATTATGTGTTTCACAATGGCCTCAATTCACTAAACAAATAACAAATAACCGTAATAATTCGCTAAAAATTTGACCTATATTACACTTGCAGCACTCGTGTTCAGGAAACTTTCTGCAGCTTGCAAAACAAAGCAAGATCTAAAAAATATAAAAAAATCCTCCGACCATTTACATTATGTTCTAAAATACATCAATTCAATATTATTACTTTACTGATTTTTTTAATACGATGGTAAGTTGTTTATTGAATTTGTTTACTAAATGGGTGGTTGCCCCCTGCCAATCTTATTCTGGAAATCAAAAACATTGACTTCACCTTCTACTGCAGAAAACATTCTCTCAAACATTCTCTTGAGAATACATAGAGAATATACCAAGAAAACAATATAGATAGAAATAGCGTAATATAGAAAACACAGATGATTTACAAGTAAATGCCTTTTATTTTAAAAGAGATAAAAATTTAAAAAAATATTATTGTATTATAGACACTTTTATTATCTAACAGTTAGAAATATACTTATTTCCAGCTGGTTAGTCAGGTATAACTTATCTATAAAAATAGTACCATAAAATAAATAAATAAAATTAAGATGCAATGTTATAAAAAGTAAAAATATCTTGAAACAGAAACTAATGGAAAATTACGTGAATGAATACTGCACACACTGTGATAATTATTAGCATTATATTAATACACATAACTATATTTTCAATTGAGCATATGTCCATTGGAAGTCAATGGTCAAAATGTCAAATGCAAATTATTGACTGTTGTTTGATATAAATCAATAAAATTGCTAATAGTTCTATTCACTAAGATTAAAATGATATGGAATTATAATGTATTTTGTAAAGTATCAGTGAATATTATTACAGTACAGCACTCAAAAGTACAAATTTATATTTCCATGCTTATACATCTACCTTTCAATCAAGCAACTAAATGTTTACACTGCATTAAATTCAAATTTTGATTGCATAAGTATGCATATTTTAGAGGGCTCTTTACAATGTTTTAATAATTTAAAAAAATACTATACAAAATGTAACTTTCTTCGCAGAAATAAACATGTGCATATGTAATATATACAATATGAGTTGTACAAACTTTGTTTGGTAGTGTTATCACAGTTTTCCTTTTTCTGTACTTGAGCTCAAACACCATTTAGTGTTTTTGTGCCTGTAAATCAAAACTCCAAGTATTTCCTGCACTTCATCAAAACCATACTTATATCAATATTATTTTGTTCGAACTTAATCATGATTGGATAGCCTTCATACAGGTCGTTATCAGAGTTGTGATTCACAGGAGCAAAAGCCATATATGGCAGTAAACATTTCTGTTTGAGTTTGCAGAAAACCGCTGTAAATAATATCCATTCAAAAGTAAGGATATACAATGGTTTATATAAAATTGGTAGGGTGTCTCATAGTTCCTAAGGAAATAATTAGTACTCACAGTTATATTTTGAAATTCTTCAAAAGAAAGTTTACATCACTTACAGTATTTTCATTGTCAATATTGTGAAAGTTGGAATATGAAGCTGCAAATTGTGTTATGGAACCTTTCATCTTTTAATAATAATTTTAATATACACATTTACAATTTCAGTAAAGTAGCTTTGGCTGATGAATTATTGCATTGAAAACAGAAGATTGTAACATTATTAATACAGCATGCGTACTGAACTTTATGTACAAAGAACAGGAAAAAACCCTTTTAAAACACTTAGAATCTAATAATCATTATTGTATCTTTACTTTTTCAAGTTTGTTAATTTTTTCTAACTTTGCATTAGTTGTTTGAAAAATTGAATAAAGATATCATAAAGGTTTGCTTATTACTATTATTATCAAGTTTTGTATTATCTACAAAAAATGCAAGCATGCTAATTCATTAGCCTGAGTCAAAAGGAAATAATTATTTGAGTAGGACAAATGCCAAAAATCCTAAATATTTTACCATGCAGACTCATAACCATGTAATTAAGTGTCTGTTGTATAATGATTGACTTGGTTAATTCTATAAATACATCTAATATTGTCCCATTTATTAGTAAGTCATTGAAGTGGTAAAATGAATTTCTTACACTGAAGTATTTAAAAGGGTTTTATGTACTTTGTATTTACAAAATGGCATCTCTTGTTTGTGGTAAAGAACCTCATTAATATTCTACCAAAATATGACATGGTTTTAATCAATTTAATTTTTTTTTTTTCGCAGAAAATGATCCCATTTTCTAATGGGAAAAAATGTACTTTCACTTTCATTGGTCATGACATGCCTCAACATATATACCACCTATTTCTAACTCTTATTTTCCGTACATATATCAAATATTCAAATGAAAAGTTCTGCATCATTCTATGTCATTTCATCTCCTAAATCTAGACTTGATGGAGACAGAGCTTAGATATCATATTCAAAACACTAGATAGGAAATTTCATTTTTTGCTATAAATTTCACAGGTTTGAGGTTTTGATAAAGAATGTAGGAAACTCAAAATGACCTTTTTAACCACAAGGCAATTTTTATACAAAAGCAAAGCCACAAGCTTGAATTTAAAGAATAAACAACTCTATTTGAAAGGTGTAAATAGAAAAAGTTCAAATTGGATTTAAAGAAATATAAATATTTTCTGAAGATTATTTATGTAGCTCTTTATGTGAAAATTTGGCTTTGTGCCATGTTGTAAATTCATCAATCATAATATTATTTTTCATCTTGATAGTGTTTAACTATATTATTTCTAACGTTTCAAGATATTACAAAGGTAAAGAACAGGATTATGTAACTACAAAGATTTGCATAATTCAATTTGAGATATTCAGAGTAAATTTGTATAAAATCAAGATAGCTAGCATTTACTGTGTTTGCATATGTTTTGTGGTTCTGATCGAGACGATAATATTCATGACTGCAGTAAACAAAAAGAAAATTTATTCTTTATTCTTTAAAATTTATAATTTATTCTTGCAAGCAATACCAGAAATAATAATTTCTTGTTGTTGTATTGTTTATACAGATCGACCATCACGACATGTTCAACCAACATGTGCATATCACGATAAACAAATGGAAACCATTTCAATGCTGTATCCGGAAAGCCATTCCAGTGCTAATTGAAAATTCCATCGTACATTGAATTCTGCAAGGAGGAAAGCGAAATTGACACGTTGAAAATCGTGTTTACAGCAAGACACAGAACGCTAAAAGACAAGTTGCTTTGAACGTAATCCAGTATTTTGACTAACCAGTTCATAGGTGTGTAAAAATATTCTACTAGACCAAAGAATGATTACATCCAGAGGATATTTTAGCAAGGAGAAAATAGCAGACAAGCAATTGGAAAATGTGCAAGATCGCCAGGTACCTTCATTCATTGTATGAAATCAAATCTTGGTAGACGCTTTGAAGTAATAATGCTATTGTTTGCTTTTTTGTTTCAGTCGATTAAAAGCTCACATAAAGACGTTCACTGACTATAATAAAAACCTAGTAAAATCAAGAGCTTCAAGTGAGTTTAGAAGACCGTCTATCTGATATACGTGCTATTCCTCAACTGGAGGTCGACTAATTCAAACAAACGATTCGTGAATAGACCGCGAACGTAGCTCTACTATATTATTATACAACTAGACAACAATAGCCCTGATGTAAAAAAAACTAACTTTCAATGTTTCCCTCTGTGCAAATTGAACTTGTACGGTAGATCAATGTTATCGTTATGATTTAAGTCTTGGTAGACTTCTCTGCCATACTTAGATGTGAGGTCCTTTCAATGGATAAAATTACGCACGCGCAACGATTTGCTTTTCTCTGGAGATCTTTTCATCGAAAATAATTTTGATTTGAAGCCAAACTAGCATACTTCATCAATCGACTGGGAAATAAACTTGGTATATAATAGCGAGTTTATAATGCCTAATATAATTTAGTATTTTATGGGGCGTGAGTAATAGTCGCCATAGCCCTTCTTGTACGCTTCACACCTTTCATGTGGATGCAATCAAACATCTCCACGCGATTGCCACATCAACATCGCTTCTTCTACATTTCTACCATAGTATAAAGCATAGAGCAGCTATTCGACTACTATACACGAGCTGGATATAATAGAATCCAGCTAGGAATCATTGGTTATTATGGTCGACTCACCCGCACTACATCAGCATCACGATCTTCCATATGCGTTGGCAAACCTTCCAGTCGATGTCGACTCACTTCAAGCAAGTCGGTGGACGGCCGATCAAGCGGATGCTTGACGTCGATTTCCACAGACATGATGGTCCTTTTGGTTGTCTCTTTCCCTAATATAAATGCTAGCAATTCAGTAAATACGAGAAGTTCAAAGGCAGCTTAGTTATCAGACGGTTTCGGTGAGACGCCCAAAACTGGGCACGACTTGATATTCCATACGATTCTTTTGGTAGAAGTATTTATAGATGATTGACCAATCAGAAGCGAGGGTTTTCCGGCTTCACGGTCAGCACGCATGGCTAGCTTTTGCGAGGATTTTTAATGTATAAATTTTTAAATCAGGTGTTTGTAGGGGGACATTTGAGATATTAATATATGAAAATGTTGCAAATCTGCATTAAACAACTAAATTGCTATCATAAAAAGTATTAACGCGCCTGGAATTTTTTTATCTGGATCGGAATTCTTTGTTATATGATTTTTTTAAAATACAATGAAAAGGTATACGTGTTGTTGTTTATTTAGCTATGTACTTTACTCTTTGATATCACCTCTTTCGACGTCCCGCCTCTACAATTTAAAAAAAACTTTACCCGTGAAAATATGCAAGTTGCTGTATTTAATTTGCTATTGATTTTTTTTATCTCAATGTTTCTACTTTTGCGATCAAACAGAATAAACAGGTCCATATAAACTTTAAATAAATTATCAACAACATTTATACTTAGTTATACTTATGCTCATCTTTTTTTACTGTTTTTTTTTTTTTTTTCTTTAATTTTTTTTTTTGATGAATTTAAATTTCAATATCAGGTCATTGTATTCTGATAAAGATAAAATAAGGAAGTACACTTCTCGACTTGCGTGGATGTTGATTTTTAGTTGAAATGATGGTGATAACCGATCAAGTTATCATAGGACTGTAAAACGACTTCAATCCATTAGTAAAGGAAAACGAGCTTTTAACTGGGCACAAATCCTGTAATATCTGTCATTTGTTGATCAAATATTCCACAAAACACCTGTAGAACTGTAGTCTTCAATGATTCTATTCAGTAAAATTATGGAAAGTCAATATCGACTAATTTGTGGTGGTTGTAAATTGAATACCTTTTGTGCTAATTGACTGAATAAAACGTCTTTAAAGGGAACTGAAAAAATTGCTAAATTTCATTGTAAAGGCAATCGCCTGATCCTAAAAATATATAAAAAAATTCGGCCCTGCGGGCTGCATGAGTATTACTTTTCAGACATTTTAGCAAAAAAGCCACCGTCAGCATTGATCGATTGCCAAAATGCTGCCTTTTTTTTTCTTTCACTGAAAACGCAGGCGCAGAATTCCTGGTGCTCATATTAAAGTTGTAGTGCGCACATCAACATGAAATTCACAGTAAAATGTATACAATCTGTATTTGCTCGGTTTTCCTTCCGTTCACCACTCTTTCCTTCAGTACCGCGAAATTGATAAAAATCCTGGGTGTCCGATAACTAAAGTCTGTCATAGCTGTGTCGACAGTCCCAGTAGCCCAGGTTTCAGTTGTGACAAAGTTGTTTTTGCACGAGTTGCATGGAGTTCTTTTGGATTTTATTTGATCGGCTATTTACAATGCAAGCACTCCAGACACGACCAATTTGTGTTTTTAACGTACATCCTTCGTGTGCAGTTGGTAAATAGAACCAAGGTAATCTATTGTTTGCTATGCCTTTTATGGTGTTATTTGTGCAGGGCTGGACTAATATGAGTACCATTTCTACTGTCTGCCAATTTTTTTTTTGTCTTGTATGGTATTTTAATAAAGTCGATGTATAGTTAATCCTCTTCTTGTGGTAATTTGTTTGTAGTCACTTATGCCAAACTTCTTCAAGAGGTATTTTGGGTATTGCACTTCGTGTACTTTGCAAGTGTGTACGGATCATAGGTATTTGTGAACAAATGAAATCTAAAGCATTACTGTTTTGTGTAGCATGTGGGAGGGGATGAGAGCTTTCTACTGTCACTGAAGTCTCTACTCCTGAAATCAGATGTGCAATGACGAACAATTAAGGAAAGTCTTGAGCAATAAGGGAAAATAGACAAAGCAACAGAACCTATTATGGATGATAAACTGAACTTATTCTGTATTTCGCGTTCTCTCAACTATGGATGTGTGCGCACTTGCAAACTTCTTGATTTAACACTGTACTGATTCGTTTGTAATTCGCATCAGTTGATCATCTTTTGTTATAATCGTCATTTTGGATTCATATTGCCAGAAGACCACTATTTTGCGAATATCAGTACGCATCCATTTTTTGTTCACTTTCTAAAATACGCGCAACTCTTGTCGCATGGTGCACTGGTAGTCAGAGTTGAGCGAGAATGAAGAGAAACTGACTTGTTTACTTTCTTTCGCTCCCAGCACACCATAGATTTCTGGTCGCAACTCTTGTCTTACGAAGTGGTTTCACTTTTTTTCTGAAAATTATTTGCTTTAATTTGAGGTGTTCCGTCTTAAAGAGAGGCACTACGGAGTTTAAGATATGGTACGGCAAAGCTCTACATCGGCGAGTGGAAATGCAAAATACCTCTGGTGACGTTATCAGACATACTCACTCGGATGTTTCCCGTCGTAGTTGTGCTATCCAGTACTCTGAGAAGCATTGCAAGCCTTAAAAATTTGTAGTTACCGCGAAAACGTCGTAGTCGGCCCTTGACCAAAAACTAGTAGAGCGTCGGCGTACCATATCTCTTAAACTCCGTACTAAAGTTATGTACTACGGCGGCAAGCCATGGGATTACAGTTTAAAAAGCCGGCAGAGAAAGCGCCGGTACTGCGTCAGCCAATGAGACCCTTGTATCTATTTTGACTACAGGTGGCTAAAATGTTGTAACAGCAACGTCAAAATAATACCAGCCTATGCAACCATAGCTGTTCAAATGCTATTTAAAATAATTGTCCTTGTAGCGACGATTGCGTATAATATACTTGATTTTCTATTTTCTACTTTGTACTTTATCGTCATGCCGTGGTTGTTTGGAAATATCTTGGATAACATGCTATCGAGGTCTCGTACGAGTATTAACGGTAAGCGTCTTTAAATTTATTTTTGTCTAACTTCTCTTCATACTAAGATATCAGTAGCGGACAGCTCTTTAGACTTTTTATTGTAAAGCCAATGTCTTCATTTTGTTTCAATTTTTCACTAATTGAAAATTTGTGTTAACTAAGCCTTTGCCGATTATTTTAATTGTAACTGGATTCGTGTATTTGTTGCTGCCAGAAAGCTTAATTCACAAGTTTGAAGTATGACAAAAACAACTTTACTGCCGTGTAAACAATCACATGCCGTCCAGAAAAGATAACACGGCCACGGGACATGAATTTAAAATTTAATCGCGATTGTACATGTAGGTTTTATTGGTTTTGTATCGATTAAATTTCAGAGTAACGATATACCCCTCTTGTCCAAATTTTATCAAAATGGAGCATTTGCAGTTTTAAGCTGACTGAATTAGTTTCTATTCCGCGGTCTATTCCTTCACCGACTATTCAGTTTAAGTGCCGCATTATAACTTTAATTAAGCGAATGACAACCGGATTCATGAAAAGAATATACAACATAAAATCATAGGGAAATTGTATGAACATTAATTTGCAACTAAGGCGAGTATTCCGCTTGCATTTGTGAAGAATACCAGCGATAATCAGTTTCGCATGCAGAGTGACTTCGGCCTCTCTCTGAGAATTCAGTACATGTCCCAGTAGACTCGATTTAGTTACATTTTAGCATTATCGGTTGTTTTATCTCGTGGACTGTGCCTTATCAGATATAAACTGTATAATAAACGCGTAACTGTTTGATGTATAACCATCTTTGACCAGTCACGTAAGAGCACATTGAAAACACGTGTCCTTATTTTTACTGCAAGTACTGAGTGATTTTAGCAACGGGTGCATTTACTTAGATTACAATCAATATTTGGCGTTCAAAAAGTATCATAAGAAGGATAAAATCTGAAACTTTACAAAACTTTAATAGTACTCGTATAGACATGAAAGATGAACAAAAGGGATGACAAGGAAATTAGTGTTTTTCAAAACGAAATGACTGCGGAAGATATAGGGTGCGATGACAAGACCATCAGTAAATACAGAACAGTTACTAGAGAGAGAATGGACCCATTGAGCAAGATGTAAAGCCGGACGAAAATGGCAATTGATAGGGCACATACTAAGAAAAGATAAGTACAGTGTTGATGCAAGATCGCTTTGACACCGGGCTCCTAACTGATCAAAGAAAACTGAAGAGGAAGACCAAAAACAACATGGCAGAGAATAAAAGAAAAAGAAGGATGGAAGTCATGGGAAGAAGCCGAGGAAGGATACTGTAAACCGCGAGAGAAGTGGAGATGTAAAACGGAGCTCTTTATGCAACTTATGAAAATAATAATCGGAGAATATAATTGTAATTCCAAAAGTCGTGAATCCACGTAATTATTAAACTTTTGGCGATCGATGTATGTGTTTGATCATGTACTCTGTGCGGGCTTCCTTTTATAATACAATCGAGATACCCTGGTACCTACCGGAAGTAAAATTTCAACAACAGATGTTCATACCTCGTTACGTTATCCACGTATTAACCGGAAGTCAATATCAGTCATCGGCGAAGGCTTGTGGCGGTGATCGATTACAGTCAAATACAGTCCAATGTAGCTCCTCACTGGGCGGCTTTCTCTCTCATCACACAAAAACCAAATAGAATTTTAGAAATAGATACAAAGGGAAGGGGTCATTCCACGATGAGTCTAACTAAAGTAAAAAGAAGAAACAAAAAAGGGATGACACATGGTGTCAACATGGTTGATGTGAAGCGTTATTCGCTGCCAGTACCACAGCCAATCCATTATCCCGGTAAGTTTACCAGTACCACGAAAACATCACCAAAACTGCATCTTTTACTAAATCTTTGTTTCAAGAGACAACATTTGAGATTTTTTTGTTTTGAGAATTTATATCGATGAAAATTGCTAAGAAAACAAACAGTGCATGAGTCATAGGCCTAAGAAAGCCATTCAAATGCCAAAAGCATATAAATGGCTTCTTTTACTTTCGCTCAAAAGTGATTCTACGTTTATTTACAAAACTGAAGAGTAATTATCCTTTTATTTATTCTTGATGGAGGAAAAGAAAATGATCCACAACAATGTACTCAAATTGCAGCTCATGCATTAAAATTTAAACAACAACTTGAACCCTCACTATATTACCATTTTTTGTTTATCTTTCGTTTTCAATGTAGAATTTTCTGGGACAAAATGCGACGCATCTAATTAAAGGTCATTTGAATTCATTTACCATAGTTCAAAGTCGATGTTCAACAACTAGAAATTCATTTCCATCCGAATATTTGCGAGATGTAATATATACCAATTCATGGTGTCGGATGACAATTTATTCTCAATACACGGAAATTATAATATTAATGTGTAGAATTCCTTTTATCTAATAATTTTGAATGTTTGAAATGAATTAAAATACTAAGAAATATTTTAGAAATATTAAACAAAAAGATTGTGATTGTTTATCAGACATAACAAGGGATTTATTTTCTAAAACAGACGCAAACAGCGTTGATTGGTGAATCGGAGATATCAACAGCACATCTTCGATGTAGCAGATCGACAAGAATACGCTGCCCAAAACGCCCAATTTATTAAAATAATTAACCAATAAGCGTTGCGTGACGAAATCAGAAATTTTCATTTGAACCCAAACGTCGGTCCCAGTAGCTCTCTGTCAGTCTTTTTTGAGCGATCTACCAAATGCAAAATAGCGACGGACTTATGGAATCAGTCCAACCTTAAATATAGTAGTCATCTAGCTTGTTGTTCTATATTTAAAAATGTGACCATTTTCGATCCTAAAATTTTATTTATTTAATATTGGTATTTTTTTTTATACTGCAATATCTAACATATTTAATTTATTCAGTTATTATAACAGTTATAATAACTTTATTTGACACAGAATTAAAAAAGTATACACTTATTCACATTGAAGCTGTGAATAGAAATAGGCAGTTACAGTGATGTCGTTCATTACAATGTTTTTTTCTGGTCTGAAAAATATGTGATTTGAATCTGGAAAAAAACATAAGGTGGCACAATATTCCTACTTTTACTGAACTGTCTTTTCAGGCTTTATTTGTACATTTTTCAACATAAAAATTCCTTTCATTGAATATTTTTATTGGAAAATTATATTATTATTGGTTTTAGCACAATGCATGTAGCTACGTACTCCTCGATAATATATTACGTATCTAAAAAGCAATTTGGGATATCAAGAAAGCAGACAGTTGTCTGGACGTGCATCAGAGAACTGTTTCGTCTTTAACGCCCTAAAACGTAATATTTTTAAGGAGAAAACTATATTTTCATGAAACCGTGCTATTCATTTTTGTTGACAATTTTTGCTTAAAATTTTAATTATCAGTTTGTTAACTTTCACTTATTAATTACTTATTTTTTTATTTCACTCATTCATTTATTTTGCATTATTTTGAGGGTTTTTTCCATTCTTTATGTACATTTTAATCGCGCACTGCATGCTGGTAAGTTGGCGATATTTTGTCACGTGACTAAGGTTTCTGCTGCTTCCCTCAAACGTAAACAGTTGATGAAGTCTAACCTCACCCACTGAATGCCGGAAATTTTATTCTATTTCTCTAGAACCTGTGCTTCGAACGAGACCATTAAGTATGGCGGATCCTCCCGAATCGTCTTTACCTCCTATGATAATAGAGAAGCTACGTGAACTCAACACAGAGCTGGCTGAAGGTGAGTCGATAGCTCGCCTTCTATGGCTGTCAATCTGACATTAAGACTAACATACTCATATTTTTTTTGCTGTGAAAGAGTTAGAATTAGCTTAGATTCTATTCTTTGATGATGACAGCAAGGATTTGAGAGAGCTTAAGCCATTCGCTGAAGGTTTTGGGTGTGAAATAGTCATAACTCATCTCATCAGCATATTCATGATCAGTTGAATACGTGCCGATAATTTTTTGATTTCTCCATAAACTCGTTTCGTTTCTCAACTCTCTTGGGTAGATTTCGCTTTTTTATTTTGTCTAAAACGTACATAGATAAGTGTGTTTGGGAGGTATTAACTTGTTGTGCTTAAGAAAAGGGTTGAAAGATTGAAAATTACGCATTAAATATCCATGAAGTATTTAAAACCAGTCTGATATTTTGTGATCACTGGCGGACACCATAAGCTGGATGTGACTTTTGATTTCGTTTGACAAGCACCGAGATCGTTTTTATCAATTTGACGATTCGCACCTTGCTTTGCCCACAGCAGGATATCAAAGCCAACAAATAGTCTTATTTCATATTCGTACATCCACTAATAACGTCGAGGTGCTAATCTCAAGATACCTACCAGTTCACAATGATGTACATGTAATTTTACTGAGTTTTTATAAGTTGGATTTTCAGAAGGTCGTTTAATCTCCCGTCTCTTGGTGAATTATAAAAATATGTAGTTCATGAATATCATTCTTCATTTGTTTTGCTTTAATTGCTTGTAGAACAGAATCTGTTTTTGTTAATGAATGCAGGAATAACACAAATATTATTGTAATATGCTCTCTCTTAACTCCTGTTGGTATTTGCTCTTTCTTATGATCTATTGGTTTATCGATTTTAGTAGATGAAACTTAAACCTGACCTACTTGTCAAGCAGAATTTTTTTCTAGTCAAATCAAAGATAACCTAAAAACCTCTCAACAATACATGCAAGTCCTGTATTTATTATTACATGTAATTTAAATTGCCTTTTAAAAACGTTTTGGCTGAGATATAATAATATGTACAGTCTTGTTATTTTCTAATGTTAGCTCTGTGTTTATTCAACACCTAATTTTATCCAAGAACAGTTTCTGCTATTATCAATGTTACCTATTCCTCATAAATATCTTTTCATTGTTTCATGAATAATATATGTCTGGATGAAATTGGTTAAGTCTTAGCATATTATAATTTTGCAATCAAAATTCTCTAGAGCCAATATCAGAGCCAGTCCCATGTTAGTTAGCCCATACTAATAATAAAAGTGAATAATTTGCCTCAAATGCTAAAAGCTCAGCATATATATACATGTCCTTATCCTGTCTGTAAACTAAAACTTCCTGATCTAAAATGTTTAAGTACTTTGCTCTTTATAACCTTCTCTGTAAAAATGGCCTATTGACCTTGCTTTTATAACTTTGTTGAGACATAAAGCACATTTATGACTTGCTAGAATGTGCTTTTATTCCTAGTGAACAAATTATTTCAAAATATCTAGACAGATTGAGTTATGTATGTTCAAATAGTTGAAAAACATTATTCCATTTGCAATGTATTAATAAAATGAGATTTGTACTTGATGTTTCATGCTGTTAATCAAGGCTGGTTAGTGTAAAGCCTCCAGGATAATTAATGTTCTTCTGGGGAGACATTTAGAACAAACAGTTTGATTGTGTTATTCTCTATTACTAATAAAGCATATGGTCACACAGCAAAGATGTTTAAATCTTGGCTTGTGGTTATTAGTACATGATATAATACTCCATGTTTTGCAATATTAGTAGTGTTAAATGCTCGAGTGGATTATTGTTAGTATTATATAATTGTGTTATGGTTAACTGGTCATGATTGATTGTTTTGTCATGGTATAACAATGACTATTAATAATGATAATTTATTGATTCATTTGAAATGAGAAAATTCACGGTTATTGTGAGAATGTTCTGGTAGTGTTGAAGGTTCAAGTACAAAATTACTAAATACTTGCTGCAATGTACAAAATAATGTACAAATTAAGAATTTCATTTAATTATTTATTTGTTTATATATATATATATATATATATATATATATATATATATATTATCTATTTATAAAGTTAGTGTTTCATATTTATTATTATTTTTTATTTCAAACATCACAATTAACTTACAACAAACTTGGGAAACAAATAAAACCATTATTTTTAATAGTAAACAACTACAAAAATGTTACAATTTAAATAAATTAGTATTCACAACAACTGAATCTATATTACTTTTAGTGCATATTTTTTGTGAGTTTATGTACAAGAAGCAACTAAATAAATAATATATAAGGATAATTATATTATCATTGTTTTGAATCCATCGTTGTCTATATTTTTCACATAGGTGATATTACACAAAAAGGTTATGAAAAGAAAAAATCTCGACTCTTAGCTCCTTATGTCCAAACAAGAGGTATGTACAAAAATAATGTTAGTAATAGTAAATTAGTATTCATTTGCCAATAGTTGTCATGATTATATATGGCTTTACCCCATGATGGGTATATTGTTTCAGAAAAGAAAATCATTTCATTATTTTGACATTTTTGTTTGATGCAGAGACTAAAGTAATTTCCAAAACAAGTATAACTTCAAGTCAGATAACAGAACAATATTCATCAAATGCAAGTAAGTACTAGCTAGCAAGTAAAATTTTACAATATTATTTATTTTAATCATTTTTATTGATTGTCACATTTGATGAGCCCTCACCATTTTTAATTCTCTTTTGCTAATTAATGAAAGACAAAACTGGTTTAGTTAACAGATTTTTGTTCATGAAAATAAAATGACTGAACCAAACATATGCTTTTATTAATAACTCTTCAACTCCAAAATGACTCCAGAAGAGATTGTCCGTTTGTGTCTGCAGTCCTCATAAATAGTTAAGACTATATATGCCCTGATACAAGATGGTGACATTGTGTCTTGTTATCCAAACCTGGCCCATTCACATTGTTTCACAGACATCATTTCCTTTTATAACACCAGAACTATTTTATATTCTTCTCTCAATGCTGTATCTTACTTGCACAAATCAATATAATATATATTGACTCTTAACTTTGTGTTTTTTTTTTGTCAGCACTATAGTTGTACATGTCTGCACTTGCTGCAAAGAAAAAGTCAAAATAAAAAAATAAAAATAATAAAATTGCTTACAGTGCAATTCTCAAAAGTGTGACCTCACCAGTGATAATGAATTTGCATGCTTCTGTGTCCACCTTTAAACCAATCACCAATCATGCTGGGATGTAAACATTGTGCTGATTGGCTTAAATGTGCACATGCAAGTATATCAGGGGATTTTAATAATTGGGGGCTACCGGCAGTATAGCGGTGCCTATTTTATCTCTTACCATCGATTATTTTGTGTCTTTCTTTAATAAATATGCCCCCAGACCCCACTAGAAAATGTGACCTGGGACACAGACACCTACTTCGATTACTCAGACGCTTGTTCATAAAGATAATGAAACCCCTGTATATGAATATGTTATAATAATTGGTCATGCATTTTAGGATTGTACTATAGCATCATCATTCATGACAATCTAACATTGATCATTGTAATGTTCTAGTCCATATACAAGCTGCACTAGTGGCACAGAATAGAGCCAAAAGTTCTGATGTCCCATCACCTTACAAGAGACAATCATTGATGAAACATAGTCAACGTAAAACATCTGACACTAGTGTACCACAAACACAAGTTTATCATCATCATAGAACAGGTACAATACAAGACTTCTCTTTTGACACTCAGTATTTCATTTGAAATATTCTAGCATGTATCATGGAGTGTTACAGTGCATTGCATCATCTCAATTATTTCTGGGTTGCACATAACATCATGACAGTCTTCTTGAATGATCTTTCATAAAACTTTCTTCATTGATGTTTATGGTCTCTCTATCTGACAATGCAATAGTAGTCATTTTATTGTCTCTTGATTTCCAATGGAACTATTGAAAATCAATCTTGAGTATGATATGATGTATTCATTTATACTTAACAAGTCAAGACCATTAAGCAAAGTACAGCACATGGGGATGTCGGCCAGGCCTATCATTTTCCCGGATTTTAACCTGTTTTTTTTTCTTTTCTGTTATATTTTTTTATATTTTTTTCCATCATTAAACCATGGTAAATCATCATAAAAAATGCATATGAAAGTAAAGGATGAGTTTTTGAGAATGTATAGTTATGTTTTGTGCAATTTTTGTGTGAATTTCAAGAGGTGAAACAAGATAAAACATGTTTACTAATAGTTGACAGATCTGTTGTTGACCCCAAGCACTTTAATTCCCACTATTCATTTCATATGTAATAAACCCTTTGGTATTAGACAAAAGTAAACTTGGTATGACATAGGTTTTGAATAAATCAAATAATAATTCAGTATTGCATTATGATGCTGAAATCGCTGAGAGATGATTTTATGAAAAATTATGCAATCCATACAATATCTTTGAACCTCCATGCCATTGATCTTTATTTAATTAAACTTTGATATTTGGATGTGTGTGCTTTAGGTAATCTTATAAGATTCTTCATATGACTGATGTTACCTTAAAATAAGTTGAATATTTATAGCAGTCTACTAGATATGATAGGGCCCAGGCTTCCTCTTAAAAGACATTTCTAAACTCATCTTGTTGATTATTAATGAGTGATTTTCAAAGCAAATCAATTTTCTCTCCATGAAAGTATTATTATTTTTAGTTTTTTTAAGGAAAAATATAAATATAATTATCGATGCTATAAACACATGGCTTTACCTTGTTTCTTCTATATCTGCCAATAAAACACTCATTCTCATTTAATTTCTAAGTAGTATTTCTAAAACTCGTGAATAATTAATGAGTGATTTTCAAAGCAAATCAATACCCATGAAGAGTTCTATAACTACTGATATAGACAAAAAAATATTTTCTCCCAATAAAGTTGAAAAATTCTAGAGTTTTTTTACTGGAAAAATATAAACATACATTTGGAGTATTAGAAGCAATTTATAAAATCCGGATAAGTGTTTTATTGGTGCTACAGATATGCAGCTTTGCCTTGTATCTATATCTGCCGAAAACACTCATTCTCATTTTATAAATACTACTTATAAACTTGCACACATATATGATGTGTTTGTAAAGACTGATGCACCTTATCCTTTTTATTACTTAATAAATAAATAAATCAATTTTACTTAATATTGACCAGTTAACGTTTATTCCCAAACAGATTCAATATCGTCACAAGACTCATTTAACATGCCAGTTGCTGACTACACCCCACCAGCATCACCACCCATAGATAGGACATTTACAGATGACTTCCCCGCCCCTCCCCCTGAAATCAGTAATGTCCATTACTCAGAGAGAACTTCAGGTGGTGTTACGCCTCCCCCTGACGTGACAAGAAAAACATCTGATACTAAACAACCTGCCAGGGTAGCACATGTACAATCATTAAGAATCGCAGATGAAACTACTGATGCAACAGGTAAATATTGCCAACAAAGTGCACAGGGCATGCTATACTAACATTCAAAACTAGTTGGGACATTCATTGTAATTTTAAACCAAATTTTTGTGTTGAATATTTTTCAGGCCTCTCCTCTGTCCCAATATTGGTATGATTTCAGTATGAAATCATATTCTCACATTCGCTACCCCTATTACTATCCCTGTAAAATATTCCATTATTGGTGTTTTGAACAGTGACTCCGGTAATTAAATTTAGCTATAGATATAAAAACTGACCTGCAGTTGTGACTAATAGACTGGTCAATTCCCAGTCAACATGCAAGGGACTATTGAAGTAAAGCTTTACGGTTAGAGACAGATGTGTCATCACAACATATATAATTATTGTGAATAAACCATTGACATTAACAAAATGAAGAAATATTAATAATGCAGCTTTAGGTTTTGCATATGAACCAATGTTTTATACAATGGTTGCAGATTAAACCATTCTTCATCAACATACATCCTAATTACATTAACCATTGAGTCATAATTTTACATATTTTCAGTTGCTACTAGTAGAGTGTCATCAAAGATACAACAGCTTTTGAATACTCTCAAGGTACAGTAAATAGGACATTATGTATAATATCTATGAAAATTATATATGAATTATTATTATGTACTTATTTGCAACAAGATAACAGCCAATTGTAAGTATTGAACATTGTATTACAGAGACCAAAGAAGAAGCCATTAGAAAATTTCTACAAAGATGACGATGCTGAGCTATTAGAAGGTGTGCATTGAGTTTACATGTGTATACATTTAAGTGTCATCATACAAACATGACATTTGTCATAAAACATGTTAAAAAAAGATTTGTTGTATATTTTAATTTAAAAGTTTGTATTGTCTTTGATTCTTTTATGCTCTTATATTTAATATATATCATGAGGATAATTTATTTGATCATAATAATCTAACCTAGTATAGTATTATGCATTTTTCTATCTGAAATTAGAATTATTGTATCATTTTTCAGCTACAAAAGCAGATCCTAATGCACCCAAACCAGAAGGTCAAGTATTGAAACCAGTTGTAGGGGAGCAATTACAGGTATTTGCATAATGGTAGAACTATATTGTGTTTAGCACAGAGTATATTGGAATTTATTTGAATGGAAAAAAAATTTCACAAAATCTCTCTTTTAATCCTTATGTCAGGTTAATCCCAAAGATGTCCTGAGATGTCTAGAAGAGGCAGTTATGAACTTTGGTATGAAATCGGTCAAACAGCCTTGCTGTAGTGTGATTGATGGACATGGCAAGACATCAGCAGTTTTAACTTATGGTTAGTAATAATTAATAATATTGATATATACTTAATCCCAGTTCACTGATATAAGCACTTTATATGCAAATGCACTTGCATTTTTACCAATTTACACATTTTAAATTAATTGCAAAATTTTATTTATTCCTTACATTTGCATTTGCGTTTCTTGTTCGAACCATGTGTTTGTATCAAATTGATGTAGTCATTTGCTCAATGTTGATTTAATACTTTGATTATTAGGTAAACTGATGTCCAGGTCTATTAAAGTTGCCTATGCACTGTTGAACAAAGTGGGAAGCCATAAAGAAGGGACAACAATCATGGCAGGAGACAGAGTAAGGGCATTGAAATAACTAAAGGCTTCCAAAGAATATTCGAAATAAAACCAACATTGACAAGTATAACTTTAGTTAATAGTGTAAAACTTTACATTATATGTTTTGTGTTTTGTGTTTTAGGTGGCTCTTGTATATCAAGTAGATGATCCCTTAGGATTCATGACTAGTTTTTATGGTTGTTTGTTGGCTGGTATTATCCCTGTTCCTATTGAACCACCTCCTTCAAAAGATGTAAGTGCACTTATCATGAAACCAATTCCCAAATCATGACAAAATCACAACACATTTTACCACTTAAATCTGCATTTTCTAAAAAGATTCTCTGACATAATATCCCTGGGCTTAGCCAATCAGGACTTCTATTTAGTTGATTTTGTCATTTGATTATAGTACCCTGGATGTCAGCAAATAGGTTTCCTGCTGGGTAGCTGTGGTGTGTCTTGGGCATTAACAACAGAAGCTTGTTTAAAAAGTCTACCAAAAGATGACACTGGGCATGTGTGTAACTTCAAAGGTAATTATGATTATTTCACTGAAAAATGTGTGATGTTTCATTACATTTAACTATATTATTATTATTTTAATTGTGTGAAGTTTTGAGTTGAAAGTGTACATTTGACACAGTGTGATTGTTGATTACACAAGTCAATTATAATGACATGAAATTTAGTGCACAATATGAGATAAGTTCATTATAATATTTGCACGTTTGAAAAAAATATGTTCTTTAGTCTTGAATAAATGATTTCTGTCTTTGCATGCAGGCTGGCCTAAACTACAGTGGTTTATAACTGAAAACTTGAGCAGACCTACACCAAAAGATTGGCAGCCACCAACAAACCAAGACAGAAGCTCACCAGCTTACATTGAGGTACATTGCTATAGTGATGAAAAAGTACAGATTCATATAGATTGGTATAATAATGTTCATATTTTCACTGTGTATTTGATTTGTAGTCTGTTCTTGGTAAAGATGGGGCCGTCCTGGGTGTGACAATAACAAGAATGAGTATGGCACTTCATAGTCAGACATTAACACAAGCATGTGATTATAGTGAAGGTACTAAGAAAAAGCATGTAGTTAGCAGTCAAAGAATCACGTGCTTGCAATTTTCTAAATTTCAAACTGATTGATGATGGTTAAAATCATTCCTATTGTTGAAAATGGGCATAATTAGTTCTCATTTTTTTCAAGACAATATTTCATTTGTATTTTTTATTGTTTACTCAATGAAATGCAGTATTACTTCACAGTCCTCATTTGTATTAATATAGTGATTCAGTAGTCATAGTCTACTCCACATTTACATAATGATTACTGAATGTTCTTTTTGTTGTTTTTCAAATATTTAATGATAGATACGTTGTAAAATTGTGTTTGACACTGTGTTCTGTTTATATTTTAGGTGAAGTCATGGTGAGTGTTCTAGATCCAAAGAGAGAAGTTGGATTGTGGCACTCTGTAATGTCTGTAAGTAGTCAAGAAAATTATATTGTATGTGTTTGTTTGCCTCTGTCTGGTTGCCTGATCAAAATATGTGGTATTCTGAGAAAATATGTTAAGCCCAAGCATGAACAAAACTGTTACTTACATATTAGTAGAATATTTATTTTTTTAGTAGAATCTCACCAAGCAATTTCTGTCTTTTAGTTGTTTCATTGCTGTTGTACACTGATTTATCTGTTATTATAAGATTATTATAGATTATTTGTTCACATCCTTTGTTTTAGTCTGTGCTGAATGGGATGCATGTTGTCTATGTACCACCATCAGTACTCAAGAACTCTCCTGCCATGTGGCTTCAAATGGTTACTAAATACAGAGGTAACATCATGCTTCACTTATTTAAATGTCTGTGTATATGTATTTCATGATGTATGCTTCTTGAAAAACAACTTTATCTATGTTATTTAATGTTATACCATTTCAAGACTTAACTCAACCAGCTTATGATCACAACAACAAAATTTGCTAGTATCTAGGCGCACTTTAGTTTATCTTGAGAAGTCCTCATACAATAACAGCACCAAGTATAGACCTTCCTTGTTAGAAAATATTACTTGTCACTAAAATTAATTGAAATGTTTTACTTCACTTCCCCAGCGACCTGTGCTTTGGTTAGTTCTCGTGACCTCCACTGGTCATTACATGCTAGTAAAGATATCAAAGACATCAATCTATCCTCTATTAGAATGTTATTACTGGCAGACAGGGCCAATCCATGTAAGGCTAATCATGTACAGTACTGTAATATCAGTATCATGATAAACAGTACTTTATCAAGTAATTCATTTCATTTTCTTCTGTTTAATGTTCTGGGTACAATATTTATCTGACTGGAATTTGTACCATTCTTGAAATATATTTTTAATTAAGTTGTTTTTGTTCCATCCCCACTGAAAATCATCCTGTGAGTGGGCTTCCTGTGTTAAGAAATATTAATTCATGATTTGTTTGTTGGCATTTATTTGTTATGTAGAAAATTAACTCCTGTATTCACTTTTTTCAGGGTCATTATCAGCCTGTGATGCTTTCCTCAACGCGTTTGAGAGCAAAGGTTTGATTCCAGAGTCTCTATGTCCGTGTGCTAGTTCTTCAGAAACATTAACTGTATCTTTACGAAGGTAGGGCTATCAAATATACATTGATGAGGTCCACTTAGGGCAGGTCATAAGTCCCCTTAAGAATACTTTAGAATCCCACATTCAAAAGCCAGCAACATGAATTCATTAATCATACTTAAGGGTCCTGATTACTTAAGCAAAAAGTCATCACGATTTTTTCTTAGAAAGATATTTTATAGAGAATTTATCAATTAATCGAAAAATGGATAGAAAGCTATATGGTCCCAAGACCGTTTTCGAGATAAAAATTTTTGAACGGAATCATGTTTTGACATTTTTGATGAACAAATGACGAAAAATGCATTTTTCACAAAACAATTTATTATTCAAAAACTAACAAAGCTATTGACGTAGTTTTTACAGGCAATCTCAAGCAGACATTATTTTACACAAATACGGGAAAATAAATTATATATGTTTTAAAATTTTGGCAAAATGTACAGTTTTGTTTTCGTCTTTGACTTAAAATCGCTTTGAAAAGTGAAACGCTAAACCACTTACCATCGCGTGTAATGTTGAAAAGTCATCAGGATTTTTTCAAATCTTGCCAAAAGAAAGATTTTTACAAAATTTTTCAGAAAAAATGAAGAAAAATATAGAGTCCCGCGCAAACAAAGGGAGTTTTGGCTGGTTGAAGTATAATTTTCGAAGGTTCCTTGTGTTATTCTTATGTTGTCTTTTGGCGGGATTTGGCGCGCGCGCGGCGTTCTCAGCGGTAAATTGCTCGCGGGCACAGGTTTCAAGCGTCGTTGTTGTTCTAAAGTGGTCAGGACCCTTAAGCATGCCACCACAATAGTACTATGTAGTACACAACAAAAGTAGACTCTGATCCCAGGTAGGATGACACTGATGAGCTTGTCAAACTGGTGTTTCAAGTATGCAATATCTGGACCTTTCTGACATTTTTAAGAATTGAGAATTGTAGTATTTTATTTAAATTTAGTTTGATCAAAAAACTATAATAGTCCCTGGCAGCTAAGTGATTTGGATTGGATATTTCCTGAAACTATACATTGTGGCAATGATAATGCTACTTATAAGTAATTAATGAAAGTTATAATTACAATTGATAAATGTATTATAAAAATGGCATAAGTGACTATTGACGCTAATTTTGGTTGTTTTGACTTAAAAACAATTGCTCTCTTTACTCTATTTATTTTGAAGAACTCGGTCAAAAAAGGAAAAACATTCAGCCTATAGTAAGTTACCTTTTTGCTTTGATTGACATCCAATCTCTCTTATTTGTAGGCCTGGTAAGCCTGGTTCAACAGCTACAGGCAGAGGAGTTCTGTCTCTATCAGGCCTTAGTCATGGTGTGGTACGTGTTGATAAGGAAGGTTCTTTAACATCGCTAACACTACAAGACTGTGGTACTGTACTGCCTGGAGGTATGTCTGCTAGGGGAAGCCCATGACTATAAATGTTTCATATCAATAATGTTACATTACAAAGCTGTGTGACTGTCTTAGCAGGAACTGAATTAGAATTACAGTACGAGTGATAACAAGGAAAAGTGGGATATTTGTTTTTTGACTTTTAATATGAAAATATCCGAATTTTTCCTTAGTTCTCAGAGTTGATTTGAATTTATGGAAAATGTATCAGAGAAATCTTAATCTTAGTTCTAAAGGGGAAAAAATTCTCAGATTGAATTTGAAACATCTTTTAACTGGATTTACTATGGTAATAAATAAAGGCAAATTAAATCTGAAAATCCTTTTTTTATTTTATTACAGAATAGCTGTAGTCCAACTGAATGTTTGTATTGATTAGACCAGCAAGGATACATTACTAGAGCTGGTTTTCATATATTAATATATTTTGTTTTCAGCCAAAATAGCTGTAATCAAGCTGGAGGGCTCGCCCTGTTTATGTCGGAGTGATGAAGTCGGTGAGCTGTGTATATCTAGTGGTTCTACTGGCAGTGCTTATTGGGGACTGGCTGGGAAAACTAACCACACCTTCAAGGTATCATGTCTGTAGTAGTGTCATAATGTTAATGATCACAATGACAATGATAGGGATGGTGATGTGAGTGATGATGATGACACTTTGTCGTGGTGATTTGAATAATGTTAAGTAGTTGTGATTATGACAGTGATAGTAATAAGATTAAATGATGGCAATGATGGTGATGAGAAGTTATGTTTTTTGGGGGGGATGGTGGGGATAAGAACAGTGATGGTAGTAGAGATGGTGATAGTATTAATAATGATGACAATGATGATGGTGATGATGGTGATGATAATGGTAATAGTAGGATTGAAGATGATGGTGATGATAATGTCAGATTATGATGATGATAATGGACTTGATAAATTTAATTAAAGAAAAATTGATTGATTAAAATAAATGATGATATTATAATCATGACACTGATGAGTTGGTTTATTGCTTATTTCCTCTCTTATATATCAGGTCCAACCTCACAATGAAGATGGTATTCCTATTGACCCATACATGCAACATGGTGACTTTGTCAGGACAGGCTTGCTGGGATTCATGGGTCCTGTGAGTACTCTAGTCTTATATTACAAGGGTTCTTTCTAGTATCCGAGTGTAATGTTGCTCTGGGGTTTTCTCACAATAACCTCACCAAGTGTGAGATGACAAACACAAGTCCTTATAGGCCAACTTACCCACCTTTTATGTCACTATGTCAATAATTTCAGCAATAGTATCATATTGATCTAACAGTGTGCTAACATAACCACTTTATTAATATCATTGTAAGCAGATTTCTTGTTGCTTTCCCTAAATTCTTATCAATACCCTAACAGTTTATTCATTGTTGTGTCAGGGTGGTCTGGTATTTGTCTGTGGTACTGCCGATGGTGTATTAAAAGTCAGCTCAAGAAGACATAACTGCGATGATCTCAAAGCTACTATCCTTGCAGTGGATCCCATTAAGTTTGTTTATAGAGGAAGAATTGCTATCTTTTCTGTTGATGTTCTCAAAGATGAGAGAATCGTAGTTGTTGCAGAGCAGAGACCAAACTGCACTGAAGAAGAAGTGAGTGAGATGTTTGTGTTTGCTTGTTAAGTTGTTTGCTTAATTTTATTTGTCTGTCTGTCTTTGGCTTTCTCTTTGTTCGTTTGTTTGTTTGTTTGTGTGTTTGTTTGTTCATTCGTTCATTTGTTTGTCTGTTCGTTTGTTCGTTCCAGGATGTATTGTTCACTAAGACTGAAAGTGTATTTCCTTCAATGTTACTGTTTTTTACATTATACACAGCTTAGATTAAGTATCAAATAATTTATTTGCTTTTGACACCATTGTTTCCTGTTTTTTTAGAGCTTCCAATGGATGAGTCATGTTTTGCCAGCTGTTGATAGCATACACACTGTGAGTTGTATCAAATAAATTATTATCTTGACTAACCACATTTCAGCTCAAGTACACAATCAGTTTCTTCTCTTGAATCACACAAAATCTAACTAATAAGATTGTTGATTCCCCACATAATTACACATTTCTTCTTTTGTAGGTTGGTATATATTGTCTTTGTTTGGTTGCTCCAGGTGGACTACCAAAGGTGAGTTTATTTACAAGAAACATGAAAATGTCAGAATTTCATGTTATAATTTAAATGTATAATATTACAGAATATATTAGTATAGTGGTCTATGTTTTGTACAACTATTTGTCTTCCTCTCAATCTTCATATTAACAATGTTAAAAAAAACAAAAAAAAAAACAAGGGTCAAGTCAATCCAATTTGGTAACAAGCACTTCAGTAAAGCACTCTTGAGCCTTAGTAACTTTGGCATTATGAATAACTGAGTGATCTCTCTAGTTTGAGCTGAGAACGTTTACTGTGCTTCACAACTAGTTTAAATATTCTAGTCAATGCAACAATGTTACATTATTTTGTTTGTTTTTAGACAACATCAGGAGGTGTGCACATACATGAGACAAGACAGAAGTTCCTGGAGGGATCTCTACACCCTGTAAATATCTTAATGTGTCCACATACTTGTGTAACAAACCTACCTCAGCCAAGACAGAAACATCCAGGTAACCACCAAGGGGCAAATGTTACAAAGACACAGTCAGACTTTTATTTTATTTATATTTTGGTGGATATTGAAAGATTAGGGACTGGTCATTAATTATTGGGAAGAGGGGGAGGGCTGATGCAAAAAGGGGTGGGTCACAAATTTTTATGCAAAGTTTATCAATTTATTTAATTTTTTTCTTAAAAAGAGGGGTGGGTCTTCCAAAAAAATATTGAATGGCTTTTTACATTTGCACCAGCTCACCCCCCTCTCCAATAATTGGCCGGTCCCTTTGTGAGATTGTACAAATCAGTTGGACTAAACTAAAGACTTGGGTATATGTGACACCCCTGGTCACCCCTTTTTGGCCAATAGTCTGTTGAAACTTGTGTTGTTGTTTCTGTACAGAGCCAGGTCCAGCTGCTACTATGGTTGGTAATATTGTCATGGGATCACGTATTGGTGGTGCTGCAGGAAGAGAGATTGCTGATGTCAGTGAAGAGAAAGATTTGGCTAGAAAGGTTAGTTTGGGAATCATTTACAAACAGAGTTAACCCTATATTTAAGCATCCAAAAGATTTTTTTTATATATCTTGCCATTACCCTTACTTTGTAAATATATTTTCTCATAGCTCTCAGTTCAATATGTTTTTCCCTGTCTGAGCAGCTTTTGTCAGATTTTCTGTTTTGAATTCATACTGTAAGTTAATTATGTGAATTTTATTGGCAATGCAGTTGTACATATTAACAAGTCTAATTTGTGTCTGTGTTTTTTTTTTATGACAGTACCAGTTCTTATCTGAGATATTGAAATGGCGTGCTCAAGCAACACCTGACCATGTATTATATACAGCTCTTAGTTCCAAGGTACGTTGAGGGCATTAGGTATTTATCTAGTGGACATATTAGTATTAACTTCTTATTAACAGTTGATACCATGATCACCTTAGAATCTATTTCTTTTGAGGAATATTCTTGTGGTAGACTAATGGCTATACTCATCACTCATAAATTATATGTAGGAAATTAAGTTCCCAACCTTAGGCCCTCCCCTATTTATCTCCACTAAACCTCACCCAGCATCTGAGCCATTGAATCGCAAAAATCTCACATATTCTCAATAATCGTATATTGTTTTTAATATGAGTCTATTTTATGTAATTTTTAAAGGGTGCTGTATCAGCTACACTTTCTGTTATTCAACTACACAAACGAGCTGAACGTCTAGCTCAGTTTGCACTGGAATGTGGACGACTATCAAGTGGAGATACAGTTGCATTACTCTACCCTCCTGGTGAGTCAAGGCTTCTGCTCACAAAGGAGCCTTATCTTAAACATTCTCCTGAAACATGCTGTCATAGCGAGTTCAAATGTCTGCACTAGTGATTTCACACAAGAAAACGCTGCAGATTGATGAGTTTGTGCCCAGGTTTTGTTGGCTTGATTATTGGTACTAGTCCTGAAATTGTACAGGAACACTTTTCAGGCAACCCTCATGTCTAAATACTTCTAAATTCTTTTCGTTGAGAGATCAATGTTTTTCTAATAAGTAATTGTTTCTTTGATCATTATTTCAGGCGTTGAGTTCATCATAGCAGTATTTGGTTGCATGTATGCTGGTAAGTGACCATAATCATAGGCACTACAACACACACAAATGATATAAAACATACATTAAACCATAATAATCATTAGATTTAAAATTTCGTTACTGGGCATAACCGTGTTTTATTTATAACATATATAACATTTTCAATTATTGATGTTCTAAAGACTATAACACATACAAATGATAGCATACATCAAACCAAATTAAACATGTTATTTTATGTTTGTGACATTTGCAGGTTTAATCCCAGTGCCAGTTCGACCTCCTCATGCCCACAACATCTCCTCTACCCTGCCCACAGTTAAGATGGTCACTGATGTGAGCAAAGCTCGAGCTGTACTCACATTAAACTCCATCGCTAAACTATTCAAAACAAAAGAAGCTGTTACAGTCGTCGATAGTAAATCATGGCCAACGATTCTCTCTACGGATGATATACCTAAGAAAAAGTTAGCTAGTACATATCGTTGGCCAACTCCTGAGATGATTGCATACTTGGACTTTAGTGTATCTACTACTGGCATGTTGTCTGGAGTCAAGGTGAGACGTGTATTTAATTACCCTGTGAGTAGAAGGAGTAGTCTTCGCTTCTTTTCTATGAAAAACAATCTCTATCCAATGCAGGAAATGCATTAGTTTGAATTAACGGAACAAAAATTGTCCATTTATGCCATTTTCAATATCTATATTTATCTGCATTACATAGAATGCTCTCTAGAATATAAAATATCTTGGAACAAGCAAGTCTGACAGGTTTTTTTTGTTTTTGTTTTTGTTTTGTTTTGTTTTTATTTAAGTTGTGAAAAAGCGACATTAAATGCTTGATTAGAATATTATCTTGTTTGTCTCCTTATACGATATTGATCATATTGGCCTTATACATAGGTGTAACTTACTAATGTTCCATATTATTTTGTTTGTTGTCAGATGTCCCATGCCTCAGTGACTGCTTTATGTCGATCAATGAAGCTGGCTTGTGAACTGTACCCATCTCGTGATATTGCTATATGTTTAGATCCCTACTGTGGACTTGGCTTTGCTTTATGGACTTTGATTGGGTAAGTACATCTTCATGTTTTCTTGGCTGTATTGCAATTACCGGTATACGTTAAACAAGTGCATTATAGTTACAATTTAGCAGAAGATTCCAACTTGTTATTTATAAGTGTTAAATGTAGCAGATCGATAAAATAATGAATGATTGAGCTTGCGGCTGAATGAAAGAAAAAAAATAGCCAGACAATGAATGGGCCAGTAAATGAATGGGTAAAGAATTAATCAGAAAAATGAATAAGTGAATGGGTGGATGAATGAAACAATTCGTAAGAGAATTGATAAGTAGAAGAATGCCACTCACTCATGTTACTAATCAATCTTATTCACTTACTCCGACGAAGGACTAACGTCCGAAATGTCAGTTTCACTCTAGCCTTTACGGTAAATCAACTTACAAACTCTTCCAACTGTTACTAACATTGGTGTTGTTATTTCTAGTGTGTATTCAGGGCATCATACTATACTAATACCACCAGGAGACCTAGAGTCCAACCCCGCCCTATGGCTATCCGCCGTCGCCCAGTATAAAGGTATTTTATGTGTGGCAGTATGAAATGTTCTTAAAATTCCCAGTTGGATACACAATGTTGGTTGGTGTAATTGTGTTTTTAATTTTCGAGTAATTATGTTGTTATTTGTTATCAGTTCGAGACACGTTTTGTTCTTATCCTGTGATGGACTTGTGTACTAAAGGTCTTGGTCAAGCAATACCAACACTCAAGGTAAGGTTATTATAAAGGTACTATTTATCTTAAGGATATACCACTGAGAAAGAACATGCATATACTGTACACCGAATGAAAATATGGCGGACGGCGCGGTTATGCACTGGATCGAGACCACGGAAACGAGACTAGTCAGTCGTCGCACATCGACAGTGTTTTGTGTTGATCCTTATAAATGGAGTGGTTTCCATGCATTTTGCACCATTCTTCAACAACAACAACAATGAGTAGCCTCGTTCTCGAGATCGTCCGCCTTTTCGGATTCGGTGTATGTGTTTGCGGCCTGATAACCATGTGAAAAAAGGTGTAGATCTCCTTTTTACATATATATTCTGTTTGGACGATGTCATATTTAGGGGGTCCATCAGTGATAATTGAAAATTGCTTTGCACACATGCTTTGGGATATTTGTCATAAGACTGTCTTCGCCATCGTAAAAATCAAACCTGTACCATTTTTGAAAGTCAGTTCCGTATCATATCTCGGACTAATTTTCTAAGAAAACAATTCGGTGAAAACCTTATGATCTGCCGTATCGCAGCGGTATTGCAACCGCGACATTTCCCATTCACAGTCAAACAAACCTATGTACCATTTATCGACAATGTTTAAAATGTGTTTGCTGTTCTTTACCAGGCCAAAGGAATCAACCTGACATGCGTACGTAACTGTGTAGTTGTTGCTGAAGAAAGACCAAGGATAACACTAACTACTGCGTTTTGTCATCTGTTTTCTGGTCTGGGACTATCTCCACGGGCTGTTAGTACATCGTTTGGTTGTCGAGTCAACGTGGCACTGTGTACACAGGTCAGTTAGACGAGTAGAGTTTGATGTAATTCTATAGAGTTTTGCGGAAATGATAATAATGATGATTGATGATGATGAAGACGACCATGATGAAAAGGATGGTGTCAAGTCAAATTTATTTAGGTGATGGTGTCAGTGGTGGTGGTGATGATAGTGGTGATGGCCATGATGAAAAGGATGATGGTACCGGTGATGATATTCATGGTAGTGATTGATGCTGATGGTGCTATTGGTAAAGCATTGACTATGAGTGATGTTGATCGATATCCACGTTGAATGTTTGTTTTCTTCTGGTTCTGACGATAATCAAACGATATTAATGATTTCAATCACCTTATCTTTAGTTAGGAAAATGAATTCGTTATTTGTTTATTTGTTGTTGTATTTTTTTAATGATTATTTTGATTGTGATTTTTTGTTGATTTGTTTGTTTGTTAATTTAATTTTATTAATTTGTTTATTTTTGTGTTTAAACATTGTTGATTTGTTATTCATTGTTTGTTTCTATTGTAGGGTGCGTCTACTCCTGAAGCCAGCAGTGTCTATGTAGATACACGAGCTTTAAGAAATGACAGAGTAACATTAGTAGAACGAGGCAGTCCCAACAGTGTCTGCTTTTTAGAATCTGGAAAGGTACGACTAAACCTATATTTCCACGAAAACTTCGTTTTATTTTACTGTCGACATCAATGCAATTAATTTGAGATTCGATTCTCACTACTTTCATTCTGCTGATAATATTCATATTGGAAACGTTAATTATTCCTTTGCTAATGCATTTGAAGTGCAATGAGTTTTTTTGTCATTCATTTTGTAAATTCTTTTATCGCTAAATCTTCGCTTTTTTATTTCATAGATTTTACCTGGAGTAAAAGTGGTTATCGCGAATCCTGAGACGCGTGGAATGTGTGCAGACTCTCATCTTGGTGAGATCTGGGTTAACAGTCCTCACAACGGCGCTGGATATTATACTGCTGGAGATGATAAGCAATTAGATGAACGATTTAATGCTCATTTGACTACTGGTGAACAAACCATAGCATATGCTCGTACTGGGTATCTAGGGTTTATCAAGAGAACAGACTTTACACAGACTGATGGAGGTAGGTCGGCAACGCTCCCGCTATCCAGGAAATAAACAAGTAAATAAACGTGGAAAAATTGATAAATGATGGATGAAAGAAAGAAAAACAGAAAAAGGAACATAAAAAGAAAAAAATATCATAACTGTGTATTTATAAGTAATACCGACAAGTCGTGAGTATAACCATTGAAAAGACATGCAAAAAAGATAGCTTTTAGCACGACTGATGTCTTTTTGTGGTTCTTGAAAAAGTGGACCACCACTATGTGGTTAACAATCGCGGGGGTAGATTAGTCATTGTATTATTGTTTCTACAGCTCGACATGATGCCTTGTTTGTGGTGGGTTCATTAGAAGAGACCATGATGCTTCGCGGTATGAGATACCATCCTATCGATATTGAGAACTCTGTCATACGATGTCATAAAAACATCTGTGAATCGTAAGTACAGTACTCTTGATATTACACACAAAACCGTTTTATATGAGATGTGCATGAATTGGTTAATAGTAATAGGCGTTTTGCCACAACTGTAGAATGCTGTGTGTGTCCATACAATGCAATACGATATGATACTATTTTATTTCTACCTTGCATTATATACATATTTTTTATATAACGGATTGAACTTAGATAGATTCATTTACGTAGTGGTCCTAGCTAATCACTATAAGAGTTAATAAGGCTTTAGGGCCATTATCTCGTTAATATTTGATTAAAAATATATAGTATATAGACGAAGTAACTATATATGGTATGTGATGTTCTCCTAGCGTTTGTCAGTAATCGTCAAGAGAGTATGAGATAAGAGAGCTTATCCCCGGAGCCCATCAGGCGCTCTGCTCGTCGTGCTATTTTTAGGAACTTGTTACCAATCTCTGTACTTTTGTCTTGAGATGTTTTGACGAAGCGACCGCACCTCCTGCAATCTGGCCAATCACGTTCCTTAACTTCAGTTTAAAAATAGAATGAAAAGATCCCCTGATGAGTGTTAAGCTTAATACGGGGGATAAGCTCTCTTATCTCGTATTCTCTTGTAATCGTGCATGTTCTGCTTTCGTTCTAGTGCTGTATTCACGTGGACCAATCTCCTCGTAGTGGTCGTAGAATTAGACGCCGATGAAAGCCGAGCACTGGACGTCGTACCTCTCGTTACGTCATCAGTATTGGCCGAACATCAATTGATAGTAGGCGTAGTCGTGGTGGTAGACCCAGGGGTTGTACCCATTAACTCTAGGGGTGAAAAGCAGCGAATGCACTTACGCGACGGCTTCTTGGCTGATCAACTGGATCCTATCTATGTGGCTTACAATATGTAAGCTATTACAATGATAACGCCATTTTAGCGAATCCTTAACCCCAGGGCATCCTGTGGAGACTATAGGAAGACACGTCTCTCAAAGTCTGGGTAACCGAGGATCGATATGTCATTACATTATGTAACTCTCGCAATGTGTAGTCTTCAAGCTCTGGCCTCAAAGTTTTGCTTTTCGATTATATTATTGAAAATTTGAAATGAGATGTAGGATATTAGTGTTTTCATAAAGCATTAACTTGAGATCGGGTTAGTTGCAGCTGGAAACTAGTCATTGTGGGATTTATTCGCAAGCTAATTAAAAAGGAAATCGTAGACATTTTAATGCTATTGATTTTAGTAGAGTTATCGATTAACTCTAAAATGTGTGCTGCAATGTTGGCACGATGAATGAATGAATGAAGGCTTTGCACGATAATTGAAGATAATAGATAGTTGAATTTTAAAAATGGTCAAAGAGTACTTAAATTGTCCCAAAATAGACCCAATTTATGTCATAACAATTTCGCACTTTATTTGAGTTAATTGGCGACACGGGCATTATTTGTTTTAAAATGTTGCTTGGTCTGCCATCGTGATGCCTAGTAGCGGCCCTTCAGAGGAAAGATGGAAAAGGGAGTGTGGTCCCTAATCCTCTCACTCCTTTTCCCAGCCTCCAAAAGGCCGCCATGAAGGCTTCTAGAATTTGGCCTATGTTGCAAGCGTTTCTCTTGGAGTTGGGGGTTGGTGGACAGAGAAAACACTGTTTAGACGCATCCATTGTGCCGTAAGGTTATTCAGAGAACACTGTTTTCAGGGAAAACACTTGTTAACAAAGGCTAATTAAAATTTTAATAGTTTGTAAATATTTAAATAATTCGCCACGTTGACCGGCATTTTATCGTAGACAAGTTGAATTTCATTGATGCAGGGCATAGTACTATTTTGCAATATGATTAACAGATATTACTGACAGTTATTTAAGTGGAATTTTACCTACGCTTTTAAGTCCTGGCCTTTTCAGTCCTTCAGTTTCGACGAAGGTACGCAATTGTGGGAACACTATGAGAACACTGTGCATTTCTTGTTCTTTGTAAATGTACACGAATGTTGGCTAATTTGCTTCAAGTGTCCTCCTGCAATCGCGCACCTGAGAACCTGTTTTTTGACCTGTGTACAGTCGTTCCTTAACCTTGCTATCAGTTTCTTTGTACCTAATTTGTTAAATATTGCAATTCAAGTATCTGGTTATACTTTAATTTGTTAAGAAATAACATCAGATATAAGGCTGATGTTCGGACGTGAATTTGTGGGTTTTTTTTTTTTTTTTTTTTTTTTTCGCCAAGGTTTATTGATGGGAACCACAAACAGTGGGATAAGTATTGGGTGGATTAGTTTGTTTTCTTTTTTAGTGCTGGATGTGAAGTTTTCAAGGCTATGTGCGAATTCAGTTTTACCGTTCCTTCCTGATTGTTACGAACTCCCTGGTTATTTTAACACCCCTCCCCTTGGGTCATTTTGGCATTCCTGGCCTTATAGCTACAACTGACCCCCGGTAATTTTAACACCCCTACCCTTGGGTCTTTTTGGCACTCTTCCCCTTATAACTTCAACTAGTCCCTGTTTATTTTAGCACCCCTCTCCTTTGAACAGTTTTAATATGAAGATCAGTATAGTGCACATTGAACTATCGAAAGTTGCAATGTTGTTTTAGATGATGTAAAAGTTTATCTTGTAAGCAGCTTGAAAAGCAAAATGTTGAGTTTGTAAAATGAAGTATTGGTGCAACCAAACTAGTTCTATTTTTAATGTGTAAATAAAGAATGAAAACTCAGACTTAGTTTTATGTTTATTGTTTGGGGATTGGGGGCGTATTTCTTTGGGGTCTGTGCAATGATTATTGGAAGGATTGTGATGTCGGGAAAGTTGGCCTTGAAGTAACCTGTGTACATGCGTCCCCCCTCCCCCTTCGGGACACAGGGTAGCCTTGAAGAGAATATAACTTCTTGCACACTAGTTGCACACACCTCAAATTCATTGATCCCAGAATTGAATCCACAATACTCTTTGCAAAACAGTTCTTTGTACGACTTTTTCTTTTGCAATGTCTAAATTAATTAAATGTTGCTCAGTATTTTGCATTTAAAATTTTGAAATTAGATGTTATTTGGCGCGCAAGATAGTTTCAAGCTAAACTTGTTTTAAGTTTATGAATTATTAATAAATTATTGAATAATTAATTAATTTGATACATAATCAGCACCTCATGCCCGCATCCCCGAACTAGCTATGGAACAAACAGTCCCGCCGCACAACTATGTCTTTTTTTTAGTGTATGTATTTTTATCCATAATTTTCTCTATTCAAACCATTATTTACATCCAACTAATTAATCATAAAATACTAAAAATGTTGTAATTTGTCAGTCCAGCCTTGTGACAGGAGACACCTCTTTCTGGCTTTTCTGGCTGTGTTCTTCAGTTGAAACTTTGGAAACTTTACTGAAATCAAAGAAACTATACAATTGTATAACTGCCCACTTTGGACACAATTTGCAAACCAAATTGCCCCCAAAACTGTATAAACAATCCACTCTTGATCATAAGCTTCTTGTGAAGTTACAAAAATTTACTTAATTTGAGAGCATAACAGCATAAGCTTGGCTTACTCCATTGCAACCCTTAGTCTCTTAGCTCAGATAACTAACGACGATTCCATCTACTGTCAAAATAGTAAAATTTGTTTTTTAATCAAAATTATCATCACACTGTAAATCACACTGGCACCAATGAGACATTCAATATCCAAAGCGATAGAGCAAAACTGTACGTTTGATGTTAAAACGACATTTCGTCTTTATTTGTCGGCATCATGAGCCTGAATCACAATAAGAGAATACTCGGATTCTGGAGCGATCATTATTTCAAATTTTCTTGATCGAACCCGTAAGAACTTCAAATCGTTCTGAGGATCAAGATCTCTGATAGCACATCGAGCCATTTGAGATAGACTTGTGCAGTTTGCTAGATATAGTTGTGTGGTAGCATTGTCCAGTGTTGATCGTATGACGACGCCTTCTGCATTCGTAACTATAGATCCCAGAACACCAGGATTACTGTCAATGCGCTTGATTGTGCTTTCTACTTCTTCTACAGACGCCATTTTGATGTAGTAGTTACTCGGTGACTTGTTCCACAATACAACTATAAGACAAAGTACAAAAATGACGACTCAACACATGACGACTCGAGTAGGAATATTACTCAAGATGTGACAAGAAATGCGACGATCAGCTGTATAAACAAAGAAGCGCGTCCATGCAAATTTTGATGGGCGTTTCGATACCAAAAACACAACAAAAGTAACTGAAACATGCACTTCCCCGGATCTACGATCGTCTTCAAGTATAACGGGACACCTCTCGCACCTACTCCGCTACGTTGTTACCCTGGTCCCAGAGGCTCTCGTTCCTCTCACAACTCGAAGTAAATCAAGCCGCGAAGCGGCGTTTCGTATTTACTTCGAGTTGTGAGAGGAACGAGAGCCTCTGGGACAAGGGTACCACGTTGTCGCTTACAGATGATTTCGTCAACGCGAGAAGGATAACACTAGCGCCTGCTCCAAGTGTTTTGGTTTCGGCATTTTGCAGAAGATTGTAGCTATACCATAATTAATTAAAGATTATCATAACTATTTCCACATGCTTTATGATCTACTTTCCTTTCTAATGTTTATTTATTTATTTATGTATTTTTTGTTCGTTTGTTTGTTTTTGTTTATTTGTTTGTTCAGTATTTATTTTTCGTTTCTCTTCGTATTTATCAGTGGAAACTTTCCAATATTAGTCCAAACACTTTCTCGCTGTTTTTATAGCTTTCGTCTATAATGTATTCATCCGTTCTTTCTTAGATTTCTTTCTTCTAATTTTGCTTATCAACTTTAACTGAAAATGCTAGGAGAAAAATTACGATTCGCAGCAGCTAGCATTCATACATATCAATGTTGCGGAGTGCGTTTATATTGATTCCTCAAGCGCAAAATTGTTTTCACAGTTTATTTTTTTGTTTTCTAAATTGTTTCTTTTCTTTTCTTTTTCCTTTTTCATATTTATTCTTTTATTCTCATTCTCGTTCTTTTGATACACATTTTGTTTGTTTCTTTTGTTTATGCTTTTTTCCTTTTTCGTCTCCCTCTCTCTTCGTTTTTAGTCTTCGCTGATCATTTTAAAAATTCCCGGGAATTCCTTAATCGGTCCTTGAGTGTAATTGCCTGTTAATAACTGACATTTTGATGGATTTTTTTTCAAAGAAGGTTGATACTGCATATTTTCGAACCAGGTCATATGAAACCACATACCGCATGTTCATACTAAATTAATCATTAACTATTCATAACAAATTCTTTTACATTTCAAGACCATTGAATTCTTTTGCTTTTGTTTTCAAATCACTTCACATGCAGTAAAACTCAATATATCCGTTGACTTTTTAAAGAGGCTACCTCACAGTGTTTAAACAATCTAATAGCATGATAAACTTTTGATAAGGATGTCATGATTAGCGCATGAAAGATTACCGAAAATTAGCATGACCATGGAATGATGAATATAGATTCCGTCTCAAAGGATTGATCTAATTTTCTTTTCTGATTTACAGAAAAGTAACTCAATTGCCAGAGAAAATAACAAACAATAATAACGGCAAAAAGGTACTGAATTCTTTGATCTATAGTCGTATATTCTAATGTTTTGTTTGTGGTAGCACGAACACATTCGACGGTGAAGAATTCCGACACTAGCTTGCTGAACACTATATATACACTTCCTCCTTAGAAAGAGAAAAATGAAATCTTTAAACCTTACCTAAATGGTTCAGTCGTATTTTGTTGTAAATATGTTTTAGATTATGTCTTGAATACCTGTGGTACTTCTGAGAGACAGTTTTCGCACACAGAACTGTCAGAAATACAAACCACTGTTTTATTGAATATCAGAGAAGCACAGGAAACCCGTCATAGTGTTGAGGCGGAAACTCACATTGGGAACTGACTACAAAACCCAGTCATCCCATAAATCGTCCTTGGAAGATGAAGGAATAGTTAATCAAGGTTTATAAAAAAAAGACTTCGCAACTTTCAAACAATGGACCGCGGTAAATGAAATACAATGTAACAGAAATCATTAAAATGGCTTTAAATTCGAAAATTAGATTTTAAAAATAGCTACAGCAGAAGAAGGAACGTACCTTCAATTCAATGTCATAAGTTAATTTAACAGCAAGAATATTTTCAAAACATTTTAAAAATAAAAATCAGTTTTGCAATGAAAAACAGAAAACACAGAAAGCCCAGTTTTGACACGAAGGGACTGGGTACTAGTATTACAAAAAAATGGCGGTGAACGACACTGATTGTTTGTCGAACCCAGAATATACTTTCAATGAAAAAAAGACAATATGACTAAAATTGCTCACGAATTATCATTCACAGCGAGATGCAAAGGATAAATAACAGGGCTAAAGATACTTTTGGAGCATTTAGACCTCTTAATGGGTAGGTTTTTGAACAAATGTTATAAGTCATATAAAATATGATGATCGACAATTTTAATTTTAAAAGCGAAATACATTTTTGTTTTTGTTCCTTTAATACGTATCTTTATGTCTGATGAACAACAGTCCGGCATTTTCGATCAAATGCCTCACCTTGTGGTCAAATGCACGGGAACTCTGACATGATGCTTCGCGGAAAGTCAAAGTCTGATGCTCTAAAAACTGAGCTAATTACATGTATTCTCTTAAATTCATCAGAAATAAAGAAAACTTGAGCACTTATATAAAGTTATAGTTGCTTTACAATTGCAATTTCTGTCAGTATATGAAAAAACCTATGGTCTTATGGTTTTATTGTAGGTTTTCAAATGCTCATCCCAACGTAGTTCCACCACAGAGGTTTGTTGCACTGCAGTCAATAGGTGGGCTGAAAGAACTTTATGCTAACATAAAACAGACAACGCCAACTGTGGGAAAATCAGAATTGAAAAACAATGAAAATCAGACTTCTTACACTATTCCAGGTTTGTAAAACTTTTAATATTGTTATAGCATGAAGCAAACTGTGTGCAATCTAAACTGTGCAACTTATAAAATTACATAAATGTTAACAACTTCAAAATGTTTCACATTATTGAATAATATATTATTGGCTCTATCAAAGTATAAAACCCCAGAAGAAACTGATAATATAAATGATTAATCACAATTTGTTGTTTTTATCTTTTAATAGCAAAGAAGCTTGCAGGAAGATACAAAGTTTTGCAGTTGATTGGCCAAGGACAGTCATCAATTATCATAGCTGCAGAGGTTAGATTTACAATGTTGATTTTTCAGTTAATATATATACCTAAATTACCTATTTAATTAACAAAGATTTGATAAAAGCTTATGGTCCAATTATGCAAATCAATACATGATTTAAAAGTGTTTTGGATTTCAGATTTGAAAAATTCTTCATCATTTTTTGCTGGTCATGGATTAATTTTGTGCTTGACATAATTTATTCCAATCTCGTTCTAATACTTGTTAATGTAATGTGGCGCTTATAAAAAATGATTATTCAAAGCATATCATTCTCTATTTTGTGCACCAGGATCTCTACCACTATTCTAAGAAAACTGTTGCCATCAAAATAATGAACCTTGATTATACCTCACTAGGCATTCAGGTATGAAACCATCAATGTTATTACATTGGACAGATGGATATATGTCATTAATGATTGTTAGGATACTATGTGTGTTCTGATTGGTGGAGAGCTGTGTGTTATTAGAAAACAGACATACAGTTGATGTCAAAACTGTTATTTCTAATTTAAGTTTAGTGCACGCTCAGTTGCAGTCAAACAGAAAAAAAAACTCATTTTTCACTTATTTTAATAATTAACAAATCAAAAGCATTTTTCGTGTTTGATACTTTGATCAAAACATGTGGGATGTTGAGAGAACACGAGAGGGGTGCAGGAAATCCTGACACATAGCAGAGTGGTTTCCAGCTTCTCGAGTGTTTTAAGCATCCAAAGTGTGTTAATCAGAGTATCAAATGCGAAAAACTGTTTTTGATTTGTTTTATGAAATAACGAATGTGAAAATTACAAAAAAAATTGAATTCAAAGTAAATTCTCCCTACGTTACATTTCATTCAAACTGTCCAATATGTGTACGTGATAAATTCGAATCTGGCTGTTTCAGTGCTCGTGTGCACTAAAATGACAATAGCGTGTTTCGATACTCTCATCTCATCATTTTGTCTAATCATAGCTCACGTACTATCCCAATTATTTTATAATTAATTATTAAATAGAAAAAAATAGATTCCATGCCTCTGTACTCTTATAGATGCACAGATAATGTCAAAATGTAGTGAAAACAAACAAAAAAAACGTTTATATTACATTTTGATGTCATTTGTGCCATTTAAATGATACAATTTGTTACATGCGATTTGTAGTATACAACTAGTAGTGAGGTTCAAAACATTCTAAAACTAGTCGTAGGACATTCTAAAGCACGTTTTAGAGCGTGTGCGACTAGTTTTATAAGTTACGACTAGTTGTATACTACAAATCACATGCGACAAATCACACTGTGTAAATCGGGCTTAAGAGTACTGAGGCATGGAAAAATGGAATCGTTTTCTCATTATAACTACTCCATGTACAGGCTGAAACAGAGTGACCTCTTTGTGATCAATTTATAGAACATTAAAGGCATGATTTACAATAAATGAATAATGAATATAATAATAATATTACTAGATTGTCACCCTTTCTAGACACATCGAATAATGCATTCATATTGATGTCCATCATTCCCAAACCATTTATCAAATTTGGTGACAATTCATTCATTTTTTATCATTTATATACTATACTAACATTCTTTCAGGAGGCTGAATGTATTTCTCAACTAAATCGAGCAGATCCTCTCAATGTTTCAAGGGTTGCAAGGCTCTTGGTAAGTAAACAACAGACACATACGACAATGACTGCAGCTTTAACAATAAATATAAAGATATGAGACAACATTCCATATAGATCTGTAAGTAAGGTTTGAGATCTAAAACCTCTCAAAGTTGAAGTGATTGTCCAAATATAAAACAAATGGATTTTGATTTCTTTTGTAAACAACTCATTGATTCATAAGTTCATTATATGTTTCCATTGTCGTCATGATTTATAAAAATGCAATTTACAAAAAAAATTTTTTTTCAGAATAAATTTGTATTTCAAGACCATTTTTGCATGGTTTTTGAGCTGCTGCGACCAAGGCCATTGCATCAATACTTTCAGGTAAGCTAATATTTTGGAAAGACTGTAAGTTTTAAAAATGTTTAACGGATCACTCACAGTTGTGTGTTTTGCTAATTTATACAAATGCACTTGTCTAAATCGTTTGTCTGTGTATATATGTATATTTTCACAAATTTCTATGTTTAAAAACTTGAGCCAATAAGCAAATAGATTTTGATGCAGCGCGATTGGTCGGAAGATCTATACATAGAAGTATGCAAATATTTTTTCACATAATATTCTATGGAGGCTTTGAACCATCATGTGATGGCAGACATGGTAGCTGGCAGGAACAGTAGAATCTGGACTAAAATCATTGATATGGGAAAGAGTTTATGGTCTCTCAGATGAAATGTATCCTTTGTTCCTGTCTCCTCTTATGGATGCCGTCACATGATGGCAAAATGCCATTTCAGTGTTGTGCTGAAAACAAATAAGAGTGGTGTTTAATTTCCTTTTCTTTTTATAGGATTCATGTTTTGATTCTGAGGTAATCACTGATTTTGATCATTATGCATAATATTCATGAATTCATATTAATAATCGTTCATTTTGTATTTATATAGTCATTTGTTTATTTTTCATTATAATATATACATTTACTTATTGATTTTTTATTTAGTAAACACTATTATTCAAATACTTATTTTATTAATAATTATTATTTATTAAGTTTTTGGTTTATTTTTTATTTGGTATTTACTTATATAACAGTTTATCTAATATTGCTATGTCAATTATCTGTTGCTGTTCTTATTTAGGCAGATAGACTTGAAAAAATCAAAGAGGTAGCAGTCCAAGTAAGTGATGCAGTGCATTGTTAATTCGAAGCCACATAAACTATAATTCTTTGGAAATTGTTATCAAGTTATATTGTATATGGTACATTCAATAATAGACCTGTTGTTTTTAAATGTCTTGTGTTTACAATGGAGTAATTATTTAAGGATGTTTTTGCTATGACGAGAAGTATGCTGTAGTTTTGTATATTTTTGCTCTGACATTCATTCATTTTGCTTTGTTGTATCAAGGTGCTAGGAGTACTTGGGTTCTTAAGAAGGTATACACAATAATTTACTAATAATAACAAATCACTAAAAATATTTTGAGAACAAAAAAGGCATCAACTTAAATTGCAATTAAATGCTAATTTTACAACTCTTCTATTTCATTTCTTTGAAATTAAAATCCTCAATAACAAAACTATGCTTTCTTGCTTAGTGCACATCATGCAAGCTAATTTTCAAATTTTCACCTAATTGTTATAATTACACCCTAACTATTTTGTTGTTTTTATCTTTTTTCACACCAGAGAGAATGTTATCCATGCAGATTTAAAACCAGAAAATATTTTGCTCGAATCAGGTAGTCTACATCAATCAATCAATCAATCAATCAATCAATCAATAATTCTTTATTTCATAATGTTTACTTAATTATTTATCAGAATAGAGCAGGTTTGAGTTCTTCATTGTTCAGGCTAAACCTCAATTGTAGGCATATTAACAAGAGAGTTGAAACAAAGCCATTGGTATTTAATATATTGTTTTTGGATTGGTGCATTGCAACAAATGCTTATCAGTATAGACATCCCCCTCCCCACCCCCAAAAAGGATGACAGTTTGTATTGATCTGAAACATTGACACTCATATTCAACAAAGACTCTCTTTTATTTTAGGCAGAAAACTGAAAGTCAAAGTTATAGATTTTGGGAATGCTATAAGATGGACACACCATGAAGTAAGTATGTTGTACCAAGTTGGACTTTAGTTGCAATAAAGACATGTATATTATGTCTATATTAGCATTACAGCTAAAACCGTTGTATCGCGACCAGCTTTGTTCAGATTTTTAGTCACTAATTTCCCTTTTCTGAGACGTCAATCAAATATGTAAATTAGTCGTTTGTCGAAACGTTCAGGCCGTGTGAATGAAAATCAAACGTTTTCCCAAGAAACGATCATGTTCAAAGGACTTGAAAATGCAGTAGGACTTACAGATGTTTTCATTCTCTTCGTAATATTTGAAAGTTGTTTGAATGTTTTCAATTCAAGTTATTTATCTCGGCTATTTATCAAGAAAAGCTCAAGTAACCTGTCGAATTGTTGTTAACGGTCTGACTTATATGCAGCATGTTCAAAGCCATCTGATGATTGACGTCTCAGAAAAACCCAAATGAAGTGAAGGTTCGAAAATCAACTGGTCGCGATACAACGGTTTTAGCTGTAATATTTATAATTGACTCAGTACTCAACAACACTATTTTCTTTCAGATGTCTTTGTATTACGATCATTTTGAGCTACAAACTTTGCTCTACAGGGCACCAGAGGTAATCAGTTTTTATTCTATTTTTTTTCATTTAAATTGATAATAATGAATTAAAATAAACTCTGGGCTTGAGATTTATCTTGTTCATTTTCGGTTTCATTTGAACAAATATGACTGTATAACCCTGTGTGTACCTTGTAGCATGCAGTGGTTCAGATTGCCAGACAGTGCATCTGATAACAATGATGGACAATTAAAAGCTCTCATAACCCCTAGAATTAAATTGATTCGGTGAATCTCAGCTTTCAAATGAGGTATAGCTTTTGAATATATGCCAAGTTATTCAATGTGACATATATTGTCACTTTATTACCACTTCAAAAACTCATGAATAATTAATGAGCCACTTGACCTATCAAGTTACTCTATTTCATCACATGGATAGACTTTTATATCCAATAAAGCACTGCAATCTTAAAAGCCCGGGGAGGGATTTGATTGCTGTCTCAGGGGAAAAATGGGGTTAATGAATAAGAACAATGAAAAACATGGTCTATTTATGAAAGGAATTGGTCCTTTATCCGGTAAGATGAATCTTTATATAAAGCTTCATTCTACCGGATAAAGGACCTAACATTTGTTTCTATGTACCTAGGTAATAAAGGACCAATAAATAACACACCAGACACATCAATTTATTTTATTTCTGATTAAAAGTAATAGTACAATTATTGAATACAGCCTTTCTTAAATCTAAAAACGACTTAGGTGCTGTATTTGGCATTGGAATCTTACTCAATACTTCATCAGATACGTCACATTCGTATTCTGATAATTCTGAACTGACTTTCCTCGGCGGGATTTCTACATTGCTCATTATATCATCTGAAATTTCGAAATTTGGCATCTCTAAGGCTGCAGGTCCTAAAATCTTGCTTAATTTCATTTCTTGTGCTCTACTATTTTTTTCATAGCTAAATAACGCATTTGACCTGTGTCCCGTACGTTCCCTAATCAACTTTTCATCCATAGAATTATTAAATAGACGGGAAGCAGTAGTTATTCTTAATGAGTGCGATGTTTTTCTTTCTAAACCACCATCTGCACAAAGATCTGGCAAGATCCTATTCAAAGTATTTATTCCCAAAGGGGACTTATGAAAACTAAACACCTTAGGATTTGGATTAGGCTTTAAGTACAAGGCATCCATCTCATTAGCTGATTTCTCAACCATTGCAAAATACTTTGTATAACATTCAAAAATACAAGGATAGTGATTTGTACTATCGTGTGTACAACATACGTGCCTTACTTTGCGAGGTTTATACTTAAGATCTTTGAGACCTCCATGAAATGTTTTAGAAACTCCCTCTTTATAAATAATTGTTCCCGATTCGAATATGAACTCTTAAATTTCTATGCTCTTTAGCACGTATGCCAAACAATTTGCCATTGTAGAAATATATGGTATTCACTAAACACTTAGCTGAACTAGATCCCAATAAATTCTTTCGCCATAAAGTAGTTTCTTCCTCTTCTGTGATTTCTTTTCTTTCTTGTCTTTGGAATTTATTTCCTAAGCCATCGGACGTCGCTTGTTTCATCTCCGCATCTAGTGCTTTTCTAAATCTCACCAATCTTAAAAGAAATTGATATAGACAGGTGAGTTATAGTTTATAAATAAGATTCGCTATAATAAGGGCATACAGTATGCCTACCTTTTGTCTTCATTGCTCAGTAAACTAATCGCTTCTCCTCCATTTTTTTCGTGAAGGTATCGCTGTAGACCACTTATAATACTGTACATGCTACGAGCTGGATACCTCTCTCCATTCGCCTTACAAAGTTCAGTTACAAATTTAATTAACCAGAAGTTTAGAGTTTCCGCAGACATATCAATTATCTTTGTTGTCAAATTCTGAATTTGGACAGTATTTTGTGGCATGTCTTCAAGTGATGGTTCTTTTTGTGCTCGTTCAGTTTGCCACTCTTCAAATATCTTAACCGCCCATTTTGTTACATATTGCGGGGATTTTGGCTGATGGTCCTTTATCAACTTTTCTTCTTCCTCGTACGTTTTAGGCTGTCGAAAGCACCGTTTTGAAGTCATGGTGCTTTGAATCACAAAATAAATGCTCAAATACTTGCGTTTTATAACCGAAGTTGTTTGCTTTAAACAGGATTCCATGGTACAGATTATGCTTTTATGTAGAACAAAACGAGATCGTTAAGTAACAATGCACTTAAGAACTAGGGAGGTTTCTATTGTTCTTTGATTTTCACGATTTTGATATATCAAAGCATGGGTTACACATCTAAAAAAAGTGCTGTTTACTAGACAGTGTTTCTTTTGTGTTAAAAGGTCTTGACCAATCATAATTGCTCAAAACAATGGCTAAGAGACACTTGCTTTTTATAGTGATAAAATTTTCTCATAGAAAAAGATAAGATAGCCTTAAGGGTCCTGACTACTTTAGAACAACAACGACGCTTGAAACCTGTGCCCGCGAGCAATTTACCGCTGAGAACGCCGCGCGCTCACCAAATCCCGCCAAAAGACAACATAAGAATAACACAAGGAGCCTTCAAAAATTATACTTCAACCAGCCAAAACCCTCATTTTTTGCGCGGGACTCTATATTTTTCTTCATTTTTTCTGAAAGATTTTGTAAAAATCTTTCTTTTGACAAGATTTGAAAAAATCCTGATGACTTTTCAACATTACACGAGATGGTAAGTGGTTTAGGGTTTCACTTTTCAAAGCGATTTTAAGTCAAAGACGAAAACAAAACTGTAAATTTTGACAAAATTTTAAAACATATATAATTTATTTTCCCATATTTGTATAAAATACCGTCTGGTTGAGATTGCCTGTAAATACTACGTCAATAGCTTTATTAGTTTTTGAGTAATAAATTTTTTTGTGAAAAATGCATTTTTCGTCATTTGTTCTTCAAAAATGTCAAAACATGGTTCTGTTCAAAAATTTTTATCTCGAAAACGGGCTCGGGACCATATAGATTTCTATCCATTTTTCGATTAATTGATAAATTCTCTATAAAATATCTTTCTAAGAAAAAATCGTGATGACTTTTTGCTTAAGTAATCAGGACCCTTAATAAAATTGAAATGAGATTTTAAGTAAAATAAAGGAAAGATACCCCAAATGTTTGAGAAAAGGCCAATTTTCTTGTTTTAAAAAATCAGATCGACATTTAAACAATACACAATTAACACCTTATGTTTACTCGTAGCGTTTCTTAAACTTGAGCCATATCCCCTTGGGTTTTTGAAGCTGTTTAAAAAACTCGCAGCACGTGTTTTATCAGGTCTAAAAGCTCTCGCTACGCTCGGGCTTGATAAAACACTGCTGCTCGTTTATTAAACAGTACCTTAAGATATACCTCATTCTGCACTCACTAATGAATTTAGTTTTGAGGGAAATAAGCATTTCAATGCCAAGCTCTTGCTTAGCAAGAGACATTATTGATACAGATTATTATTATCCATAAAACAAAGAGCATAAGGATAATCTTCTAAAACATTTTTAATCATTTGTTTCTTAAAATTGTGTTTTGTTGCTAGGTGATATTTGGTGTGCCATTTGGTCCAGAGGTGGACATGTGGTCATTAGGGTGCATATTGGCCGAGGTAATAAAACCAATATTATGTCACATAATTTATTGATCTACAATGTTTGTTGCAGCTGTACTTTTCAATGGCATTGATATTTTTGATTGATTTAGTTGCTTTTAGGAAAACCCTTGTTTTTGGGAACAACTAAATCTGAAGTCCTTCAAGATGTAAGTATGCCGTTACTAGAGAAACAAGTTTGCTATTAAACCCCATGATAAGTGTGTTTAGCTGGTTAAAGTTGTGTTTAGGGGAACCATTGTTTTTGACTTTACACCTGGTGTAAGTTATCTGATTGGGATGAGCTTATAGTCAGCTGGGCTAGGTTTAGGAAGGTTAACAGTGGTTTAATGGTATAAAAACCTCAAGAGTATTCACTACTTGTTTTATGAAGTGTGAATTACAGTAGGTTATTATTGTATTTTACGTGTTAGGTATCCTCCATACACATGCTCTCCTTGGAGCATTTTATATGGAGGCACCCATCTAAACACCTGGTTGCCTCAAGAAACATAGCCTGAGTACAAACTTCTCCTCTCCACCCCCTGTTGGGAAAGACTGGGCTCTGAGAGAGGGAATGTCAATACAAAGTTCAGCCTACAATAAAAAAACTGGCAGTGCCACAAGAATACCATTATGGTAATTATGGTAATTATGGTAGGCCGACACAGATTTCTGTGTTCAGTGATTTTCGTCTTATTCAGCGTTCAAACTGGCTTCAACACCACTCCATAGTACTCTGGATCCTGTGTAAGCTATAATAGTACACAGTGGGATACTTTTCATCTTGTAATATCAAGAATTGTAGTGGAGAATCAAGATTTTCTTCTGTTGTGGTCATCAACTTCAAACTACAAAATTTGCATTGCTAATGTAGCCTTAAACAACACAATAACCATTGTCCACAAGCTATTGTCTCATCGTATTCGAGTTATTCAAGTATTCAAGTACAAATTTCCATTGGAATGTGTGTTATTTATACACCTCAAGATAAAAAGAAACAAACGCCCTTGTGCTTATTACTCCAACGCGTCTGCAACTTTTAACTGCACGCTTGAAGGTGACTTGGTGTTTAAACTTAATCCTGGCCCAGTGAACGCTAATGAACACTCTGTTATTCAACAACATCTAAAGCGCCATGCATCACCAAAGACTTGTGAAAGAACAAAAACTCCATCAAATTTAACAAATGTTCACTTACAGTCATCAAACTACTATTCACGGCCTATTGGGATTCCTGTGGTAGTGTCAAATCGCTATAACTGCAATAATAACCGCTTTCCTCTAATAAACACACGAAACGCGAACAACTTGATACCTATACGTCGCTGCGATATTGCTCCAACTCATCGACCAAGTTATCTTCGCCTCTGCACAATCAACGCTCAATCATTGAACAATAAAGCCGCTGAATTCACCGATTATATCTGTGACTACAAACCGGACATTGCTGCAATCACAGAGACATGGCTGCACGAGAACGAGTCTGCAGCAAGGGTGTCTTGTACTCCCATAGGGTATACCCTCTTAGATTATCCACGTTCAGGACGCCGTGGCGGTGGAACTGGAATACTATTTAGAGAGTGTCTAGTCGTCAACCAACATGCCTGTGGCCAATTCCCGTCATTTGAATTTTCTGAATGGAAAGTAACATCTGGAAACCTACGGATTCATCTGATTATCGTTTATAGACCACCTTACTCCGAGGCTCACCCTGTAACAACAAACACCTTTATTGCTGAGTTTGCCGAATACTTGGAATCAGTTGTACTCTGCACTGAAAAACTCATAATCATGGGTGATTTCAATATCCACGTAGATGTCGCCAACGATCCTGCTGCAGTACGATTTCTCGAGCTACTAAATAGCATGGACTTAACTCAACATGTGAACATCCCTACACATATCAGTGGCCATACACTGGATCTTGTTATAACCAGGAACTCCGACGAACTATCTATATCTCCACCCTGGACTGACCACCTATTTTCTGATCATCTGCCAGTACATTGCAATGTTCAAGTAGACAAACCTACGTTTGACAAAAAGTCACAGATATCTTATAGGAAATTAAAGTGCAGAAAGGAAGTGGAGAAGAACAAAACTTCATAATGACTTTCTACTTTACAAAGCTACAAAGAACAAGGCAACTTATGAGATGAAAAAGGCTCGGAAAGAATACTATACCAACTTTATACAGGAAAACAATCAAGATCCTCGCAAGCTATTTAAGTCAGCAAAAACCCTCTTTTGTCATGAAACTGAGCTCAACTTCCCTAACTACAACAACAACAGTGCTCAGCTCGCTGATGATATTGGAAACTTCTTTGTCCAGAAGATTGATGTCATCCGTGCTGATTTAGATCGTGAAGCTGTCAGTGTTGATACTCCTATGACACCATATTGTATCACCTCTGAATCAACTGTAAATTTCAATACATTTCACACCCTTTCCGAGGAAGATGTCTCGAAATTAATTGCCAAGTCCACCAAGAAATCTTGCTCTCAAGATCCTATGCCAACATCATTGGTTTGCAACTGCTTAGATGTTTTACTTCCAGTTCTTACGAAAATGATCAATCTTTCTCTCCAATCTGGGTACTTTCCTGATAGCTGGAAACACGCTGACATTCAACCAAGGCTCAAAAAACCAAATGCAGAACACGTCTTTTCCAATCTACGACCGATCAGTAACCTCACATTTGTTTCTAAGCTTGCTGAACGCGCCGTCGTCAACCAAATTCATGATCATCTTACCAGGCACAACCTGTACCCAAAAGCTCAGTCTTCCTACCGGGAATATCACAGCACGGAAACTGCACTTCTACGTATAAAGAACGACATATTGGTGAATATGAACAGACAGCATCTCACTCTTCTGGTTCTTTTAGATCTAAGTGCTGCTTTTGACACAGTCGACCACTCAACTTTACTTCATCGCCTAAACTCTGACTTTGGTATTTCTGGTCAAGTACTTACTTGGTTCCATTCTTACTTGTCCAACCTGACTCAGTCAGTGACTGTTGATGGTCATACATCAAAACAGTTCAACTCTAAGTTTGGTGTGCCTCAAGGGTCCTGCCTTGGCCCATTGTTGTTTATCTTATACGCCAGCAAGTTATTTGCTATTGTAGAACGCCACCTTCCACAAGTACATGCCTATGCCGACGATACTCAACTCTACATCTCGTTCAAACCAGACCTACAAAATACAAACAATGCTATTGCAGCTATGCAAGCTTGCATCACTGACATTAAAAGATGGATGTTAACTGATCGACTAAAAATCAACGACGACAAAACTGAATTTATTGTAATAGGTACTCGGCAACAACTACAGAAAGTCAACATTGATTCTCTTTGCGTAGGTAATGTCACTGTATCGTCATCTTCCGTTGTTAAAAACTTAGGATGTTGGTTCGACGATCAACTTAAAATGGACACTTTTATTAACAAAACATGCAGAGCTGCCTATTTCCATATCCATAACATCAGGAAAATCAGAAAATTTCTAAACTTCGACGACACTCGGACACTGGTCAATGCCTTTATTACAAGCCGCCTTGATTACTGCAACAGCACTCTATATGGTATTCCTGCCTGCGAGCTACAAAAACTACAGCGAGTCCAAAATACAGCTGCAAGACTCATTTGTAAGGTTGGCCGCTTTGACCATATCACTCCATCGTTAATACAACTACACTGGTTACCGATTAAATACCGTGTTGAGTTCAAATTTCTGCTGATCACTTATAAAGTCATACATGGAATAGCTCCAACATATTTACGTGAACTTATAACATTACAAAGAGCTTCCAGATACAATCTCAGGTCAACCGGTGAACTCCTACTCCAGCCTCCTAGATACAAATCACTGCGCACTCTTGGCGACCGCAGCTTCGAAATTGCAGCACCATCACTTTGGAACAATCTGCCCCATGAAATACGCCATACCGAAAGCCTATTATCTTTCAAAAGGCTGCTTAAAACATTTTTGTTTAAAAAAGCATATGAACTACCATAGACTCAAATTACTATTATTATTTTTAATATTTTTATCTTTAGATATATACATATTGAAGTTCATAAGTAATATACTATTTTCTTTTCTTTATAAATTATAATTACCTAAAATAAATTAAATTTTAAATTGTAATTACTAGCACCCTAGGCTATATATTTAAATGTATTGTTGTATGTGTGTATTCTTATATTGTAAATAATTTCTTTTAAAATCATATCTATCATTGTAAAGCGCACGGGAGCATCTTCCTATGGACCGTGCGCTATAGAAATATTAAATTATTATAGAAATATTAAATTATTATTAGAGTTCTTGTCTTCGAATGTGTGGCTTATCAAAGAGGCCGGCATTTCCACATCTTTTCAGAAACCATTTCCAATGTTTTTGTTTTAGATTGTTGCTACACTTGGTCCACTGCCTTGTATTCCATTTCAGTCTGGTAAATTTTACTCAGAATTTGCCAATTTCCTGACTTCCAAATCAGGTAAGTGGAGTTTTCTCCTGGTTAACTATTACTACTATTAGTCTATTTACACGTTTTTTGTCTTACAGGAACTACCAGTTTATCCAATGAAATGAGACTCATGAAGAAATTGAAGATTATGAGGAATTTTAGTTTTGCTAACTTTCTTGCTAGCCTGTTACACTACAATCCAAGTATGTCCAATCGTAGTTAATATAGTATTATAGTCTACTATATTGACTTATTACTCTATATGTCTGACAAAGGACTAATGTCTGAAACATCAGTGTCGCCATGATCACTTTATGGTGTCTTATTTACCTATATATATTACAACTATATTAACTATGGTCTAATCAACAACGTTTTCCATATCTCTCTTGCATAATAATTATATGACCTCTATCACACAACAGTATGCTCCACTCACAGGGAGCCCAAGCTAGCAACTTGGGTAGTTACAATTTGCATAGTTACAGTGTGTCACAGGGAGCCCAAGCTAGCAACTTGGGTAGTTACAATTTGCATAGTTATAGTGTGTCACAGGGAAACCAAGCTAGCAACTTGGGTAGTTACAATTTGCATAGTTACAGTGTGTCACAGGGAGCCCAAGCTAGCAACTTGGGTAGTTACAATTTGCATAGTTACAGTGTGTCACAGGGAAACCAAGCTAGCAACTTGGGTAGTTACAATTTGCATAGTTACAGTGTGTCACAGGGAAACCAAGCTAGCAACTTGGGTAGTTACAATTTGCATAGTTAGTGTGTCACAGGGAAACCAAGCTAGCAACTTGGGTAGTTACAATTTGCATAGTTATAGTGTGTCACAGGGAAACCAAGCTAGCAACTTGGGTAGTTACAATTTGCATAGTTACAGTGTGTCACAGGGAGCCCAAGCTAGCAACTTGGGTAGTTACAATTTGCATAGTTACAGTGTGTCACAGGGAGCCCAAGCTAGCAACTTGGGTAGTTACAATTTGCATAGTTACAGTGTGTCACAGGGAAACCAAGCTAGCAACTTGGGTAGTTACAATTTGCATAGTTACAGTGTGTCACAGGGAAACCAAGCTAGCAACTTGGGTAGTTACAATTTGCATAGTTAGTGTGTCACAGGGAAACCAAGCTAGCAACTTGGGTAGTTACAATTTGCATAGTTATAGTGTGTCACAGGGAAACCAAGCTAGCAACTTGGGTAGTTACAATTTGCATAGTTACAGTGTGTCACAGGGAGCCCAAGCTAGCAACTTGGGTAGTTACAATTTGCATAGTTATAGTGTGTCACAGGGAAACCAAGCTAGCAACTTGGGTAGTTACAATTTGCATAGTTACAGTGTGTCACAGGGAAACCAAGCTAGCAACTTGGGTAGTTACAATTTGCATAGTTACAGTGTGTCACAGGGAGCCCAAGCTAGCAACTTGGGTAGTTACAATTTGCATAGTTAGTGTGTCACAGGGAAACCAAGCTAGCAACTTGGGTAGTTACAATTTGCATAGTTATAGTGTGTCACAGGGAAACCAAGCTAGCAACTTGGGTAGTTACAATTTGCATAGTTACAGTGTGTCACAGGGAGCCCAAGCTAGCAACTTGGGTAGTTACAATTTGCATAGTTATAGTGTGTCACAGGGAAACCAAGCTAGCAACTTGGGTAGTTACAATTTGCATAGTTACAGTGTGTCACAGGGAAACCAAGCTAGCAACTTGGGTAGTTACAATTTGCATAGTTACAGTGTGTCACAGGGAGCCCAAGCTAGCAACTTGGGTAGTTACAATTTGCATAGTTAGTGTGTCACAGGGAAACCAAGCTAGCAACTTGGGTAGTTACAATTTGCATAGTTACAGTGTGTCACAGGGAAACCAAGCTAGCAACTTGGGTAGTTACAATTTGCATAGTTACAGTGTGTCACAGGGAGCCCAAGCTAGCAACTTGGGTAGTTACAATTTGCATAGTTAGTGTGTCACAGGGAAACCAAGCTAGCAACTTGGGTAGTTACAATTTGCATCGTTACAGCGAGTCACAGGGAGTCACTTCACAAGTCGCTAGCTTGGGCTCTTTGTGCTTCGCCCAAGTACCACGTTGTGTGACACAGGTGAATTAGGCACAAGGGAAACAATTGTTTTTTAGTCTGAAAAATAGTTTGTATGTTCTGAAGTCTTCTGTATTTAATATGTCTGATTAGATCAAAGATTGACACCAGCTCAAGCCATAAGGCATCCCTTCCTTGCAGAACAAGTGCCATTTGGAGGTTTCTTGTCAAGTATTGCAGATGAAACGTCAGGTATCATATAAAATAACATCAATCTGTGTGTTCAGTTTAGACAAGAGAATACTGTCTTTGTTTAGTTTATCTGCGGACGTACCATTGCATGACCACGCCCTCATTTTGTCCTTGTTTTTAGATTCAAATGCCGACCCTTCACGATCTGGTATCTTACTGACATCATCACAATACACACATCGCCCTCAAGTTGATGATGACATTAAACGACAACACCTATCACCCATAGAACTTCTTCGTGCAGGAACACGAGGGAAAAACTCAATTCCTCGACAGCCAGTAGGCCGAGTTATGCCTCTTGTAACGGGTAACACATCAACTACACGAAATATTCCATCACCGGAAAGAAAACGAGTTAGTTTGCCGCCGGAAGGAAGCTCGTCAAAAAAGAGAATAAAACTCAGTGTTTTGCAGCAAGATAGAGACAAAGATGTCAAAGCGGAAGTCAAAGACAAAATAAAATTCAATGGAACAAAGGTTAGTTTGTCAAGTCAGTTATATCAAATAATCAAATAAACGAAATAATTTTTTTAATGTTTGTTTTCGATTATTTCTGCACCTTTTCCCGTGTTTAATATGACACTTGTACACAGTTTCGCACGAAATGAAGATTTATCTTTTTATTTACTGTACAGACAGAGTTTGCGAATTTCCAGCCAACTTCCTCATCGCTATACCGCCCTTTCCACAAGACCACAAGTCTGTACAACTTTCTAGTAATTTATTTTGCGGCACGATAACTTGAAAACACTCTGAACATGTTCAAAGCATAGTCAATATAGTGTTCAAAGTAAATACAAATTGATGTATGTTTGGGCTAAAAAAGAATACAAGTGTCAGCTGCATGATTTACACGTTGTGGTCTCGCATGCGTACGATTTGCCCCAAAACTCTATGACGAATTTCAGAGCGCTTGGCTGCGCATCCGAATGACGTCCTAAAATTAGGAAAGCAGCGGCCCTTTGACTAGCTTTGGCAATTTGTACTGATTCGATTGTTTTTCAATATTGCTGTCTTAGAATACATCTCACAATACCAGGCGATCTCTGAATTTTAGAGCACTTGGCTGCGCATCCGAATGACGTCCTAAAATTAGGAAAGCAGCGGCCCTTTGACTAGCTTTGGCAATTTGTACTGATTCGATTGTTTCTCAATATTGCTGTCTTCAGAATACATCTCACAATACCAGGCGATCTCTGAATCTCGATAAAAAGGCGAGTTAATACTTAAACGATGATGGTGATGATTATGATGATGATGACTGTCATAATGATGATTATGCTGATTTGATTTGTTTACAAAATCTACCATTATACTTGAACATAAACAGATTGTCAGAACTCACATGTCGTAGCTGATGACTACACAACAATAATGGCGACGATTATTATTATTATTATTATTATTATTATTATTATTATTATTATTATTATTATTATTATTATTATTATTATTATTATTATTAAAATCTGTACTTTTGAAAAGGGCTGTGCGGCAGATATATACCAATGCTTCGAGTTCCTTTACTAGCCGTTTCCAAGTTGCGTTTAATTTGGACAATCTGCGCTTTAGTTTTCGTCAGAACTTGAGCTTCCTCGTTTTCTATTCCTTGATCACTACACAGCCCCCTGATTTTATTCTGATGCAGACTGCAACAGTGTTGTGAAACGTTCAAGTTGTAGAAGGCACAAATGTAATAATTGGACCCAACCTCGATAAAGGTTGTAATAAACTTTGGACCCAACTGTAATAGAGTTCTTAAATACAATACATTTTCCAGACTTTGGGACTATTTCCAGAAAAATATCTATATAAGTTTTTATCAAGAAGTATACTAAAATTATGTAGTTAATTTTTACTAAGTTGATTTGCAACTTGTATGACCTCTCGTTGGTTGTTATGAACGACCCACCAAACGTCAAAACTTGCCAATATTTTTAGTTTTCATCTATTTTTACATTAACGTAAAAACTTACCAATATTTTTAGTTTGCATCTATTTTTATATTAATTCAAATTTGTTAATTTATATTAGGACAATATTGATTATTTAAAATCAGTTTTGGTATCAACAAAGTAAAAATAAGTGAAAAGCTTAAGTTATCTCCATAATTTAAGTACCTAGTAAAAAGAATTTTTTTTCCATGAGAAACTTAGGTAAAGTAGGTTTACACTTCGAATCTCTGTTCATATATTAAATAAAATTTAGTAAACAGTCAGAATGTCCTCTTACTGCTGTCTATATTTTTTTAGAAGAACTTGTTTAGTTTGAATCTAGAATTTTTTGCCTCATTAAAACAAATTTTGAAATAACGGAGTTGATGTTTTATGATATTTCTATATGTTTTGGCAATGATTTGATCTTTTTATGTGATTTTATTACATTTGGGTCAAGTTATCACATTTACAGTTATTACACCTCAATAATCAAAACTAACCGTGAAACCGCAAAACTTCAAATTCGGAAAACGAAGTCCCCAAGACCACATATACAGGGATCTTTCTCAGGCAGCGTTTACACGAAGCCGGCTATTTTTTTAGCCGGCTAAAAATATAGTCGTTTACATAGCGTTTTCGTGTAAACGCTTATCGTTTTCGCATCGTTTTCGGTAGCTTGAAGAGCATCTGTAAGCATTTTGGTGAATAAAAGTTTTAATAACTCTCTCATTATGACTGAACCAAAGTGATGACTTCAGCGTTTTCGAAAATAGCCGGCTAAAGGGTTTACACGAAAACGCATAGCCGTCGTTTTCAAAAATATCCACTCTGAGAGGCGTTTTCGAAAATAGCCGGCTAAGTAGCGTTTTCGTGTAAACGGTAGGCCTAAACGGATAAAAAAATGTGCGTTTACGAAAATAGCCGGCTTCGTGTAAACGCTGCCTCAGAGTATATACAACACTGAAAAAATCAATGTATATTGTGTTTAATTGTATTCTAAATTGTATTACCGTTTTTGCAGTGTCGAATACTCTTAGAAAGAGTATTTCAGATTTCAGTGTTTGTTATAAAAGTAACGTTTTTTTCTCTGAACACACAGAATGATCCATCTCAGACGAACTCAAGTCAATCCATTGACGATGTAAGTTACACTTTTAAGTGTTAAAACAAGTGAAAATATGTTCTCGCCACCTGGAAACCAGGCCTCACTACCCGAAGACATGCGAAGAGCCACTAATCAGGCTACTAACCAGCATGCATAACGGCTCTTGGGGTGACAAAAGTGACAAAATTAAATTTCTCGAAATGTATCAATGGAGAGCCAAATATCATCAAAGTCAAACTCAAATCCATCAAATCAATAGTCAAATTTGGCGATCAAAATTGTAAAGTAATCGAAAACTTATCTGCCGGTCTAATGTAAAAACTGAAACGAATCAAATTGCCAATCCATCCGAAACAAGCAGAAACCCATGAAACAGTGTAAGAGTACTGAGCAATCGGAAACAGTAACCTATCAAACAGAAACCCATCGGTAGGGTTTCCTGTTGTTACGATGTTTCTTGTATAGTTCTTTATAGGTGTTTTTAGTTATTTCAACAGTCTAGCTTATATTTTTCGCATCGTAACCTTGACTGTAAGATCATATGACTTTTGTAATTTTCAAACATCCTCAAAGTTGCTATTTAGGTAAACAAGAAATTATGTTAACAGGTTGTTGACTATTGATTTGATGGAATTGAGTTTGGTTTTGATGGCTCTTGCTTCTCCATTGATACATTTCGAGTAATTGAATTTTGTCATTAATCTAACACACATGGGGCAGGGAAGGGGTTTGGGCACAAGGAGCCGCTACACATGCTACATGTAGCTACTGACCATCCTTATATGTCCTTCAGTAAATTGCTATTTATGATCATTATTCTTATTCATCAAACTAATTCTGAACTCTCTATCTTTTGTAGGATGTTTTACTACTATAGATAATAGGAAATTGTAGTTTTAATAGGGGCAGGTCCAGACGTTTTGAAGGGGGGCATTAATTAAAAAATGATCCGAACATTTTGAAAGGGGGCACTGATCAAAAAAATTACTGAACATTTTAATCAAAAATTAAAATAATTATCTATAAAAAAGAAATCAAAGTGCCGACCGTATAAAAAATACCGGCTCTCCATGAAACCCTCCCCCCCTGGACCACCTCTGTTTAAAGATTGTACAGGATATTTATTAATTGTGAATAGCATCTTTTATATATTCTTTTAACATTTTGGAAAATGACTGCACAACGTAATATTTTTAAAATGTTAATAAAAAGCTTCAAATGGAATTTAAACTTTGATAATAAATTGTTTGTTGTTTTCAATCTGATAATTAAATTTCCATCGGAATTTGACATACATCAGGGCCGGGTCAAGATTTTCTACCTCTTTGCTTGAAATACATGAGTGCTGTTCGTTTGAATTCCAATTATTTAAGGGTCCTGACTGCTTTAGAACAACAACGACGCTTGAAACCTGTGCCCACGAGCAATTTACCGCTGAGAACGCCGCGCGCGCGCCAAATCCCGCCAAAAGACAACATAAGAATAACACAAGGAGCATTCGAAAATTATACTTCAACCAGCCAAAATCCTCATTTTTTGCGCGGGACTCTATATTTTTCTTCATTTTTTCTGAAAGACTTTGTAAAAATCTTTCTTTTGGCAAGATTTGAAAAAATCCTGATGACTTTTCAACATTACACGCGTTGGTAAGTGGTTTAGGGTTTCACTTTTCATAGCGATTTTAAGTCAAAGACGAAAACAAAACAGTAAATTTTGACAAAATTTTAAAATAAATATAAATTATTTCCCCATATTTGTGTAAAATAATGTCTGGTTGAGATTGTCTGTAAAAACTACGTCAATAGCTTTATTAGTTTTTGAGTAATAATTTTTTTGTGAAAAATGCATTTTTCGTCATTTGTTCTTCAAAAATGTCAAAACATGGTTCCGTTCAAAAAAATTTATCTCGAAAACGGGCTCGGGACTGTATAGATTTCTATCCATTTCTCGATTAATGGATAAATTCTCTATAAAATATCTTTCTAAGAAAAAATCGTGATGACTTTTTGCTTAAGTAATCAGGACCCTTAAAACAAACGGTAAAAAATGGCTGCAACAGACCCCGTCGCACTACCCCTAGATTAGCCTACGTGTAGCCCGTACGTTGTGGTTTTCTCCACTGTACAATGAACGTTAAATCTATGGCAGGGGAATAAATAGGTCGTTACGTTGTATCGATATTCGCAAATATTTCTAGCAATTGAAAATCCATTCGTGATTGACATTTTTATATGAAATTGGAGAAAAGAATGCCTTAGTTGTGCCAAGGGGCAAAATATTTTCCATACTATCATTTACCAACCAATTGCCGCGTTTTTAAATTAGAAATGTTTGTATTTTCTGTTGAGTACAACATTTTCTTGGCGTGTTTTTCTGTGGAGCGACAACAATTGAAGAGCGTTCAAATTGTAGTAGAAATTCTCTGCCGGGTCAATTCAACAAATTGAACGTGGCGTGAAATCTAGCACGCACTACACGAACCCCTGACAGCTCTTCATCAATAATAAACAATTTGAATCCTTTGTATTCTGTCTGGTACCTGCAGACATTTATGTCAGATTTTATAGCACTTGCAAAAAGAAAATAACATAATCAGTTTTGGAGCTCGTTAAACCTCCCTTGCCCATCTCGTGTCAAATTGTGGCTGAAATTATGCGGTGTGGGATTTCCTACCGAGTCAAGATTTAAGAAATCCGAGTCAAGTTTTCGTCTGAGCGCATGCGTTATCAACATATATATTACAGTGAAGGGTCGTTCAATCCGTCTTTGTATTCTTTAGACTATATGAATTCGTATTAACGACAGAGTATTATCTGTAAGAAGGGTTCACTCTTGAGCCATTATTATCATATTGGAATGAATAGCGTTAACTGAACTTTACGCACAAACGAACAAGAAAGCGAACTTTTTTACACCAAGTTACATCGTCATGCGGCCATTTATACACTTCTTTATTTCTCTGTTGGTATTTGTAAATGTTTATTATTATTCAACAAAAGCTGAAGTTTATTCAGCTTTATCGCATACTGAGAGGATGTTGAGCATTGAACTTGAATTAGGTGATGCTTTAGAATCTTATATTAAAGCAGAGGAAGAAAGACTTCGAAAGCTTAAGATCTTCACGCGACGACTTCAGCAAACACTAGAGCTCGCAAAGAAAACCGGCACGAAGTTTTTGGGTCATCCTGTCAATTCTTATTTGATGCTTAAAAGATTTGTAACAGAATGGCCTAAAATGGATGAGATTGTGTCCACAGAAAATCCCGCTGAAGGTAAGAAATTACGAGAGATTTTCAATATGTGAAACGTCAGCCATGTCTTTCGCACATTTGTCACGCTGCACGAAAAGTTCAAAACCGGAAGTAAACTTTTCAAAACAAAATAACGCGATGTACTTTCACACCGATTTCTAAATGAACTTTTTGTTAGCAAGTTAGATGGATTATTTATTTAGAAGTTAATTGCAAATGCTATTATAAGGGATAAAGTTTTCATGATGTTCGAAAATCTCTTCAAGTTACGTGACAAGTATTTCGTGACGCATGGTACACGAAACTATTTTAATCATTTGTGGTGTCTATTTGTGTTGACCTGATTTCATTGTAGTTCTTGTTTTTCGTTGTAATTACTTTTAATTGCCTATATTTAATGTCATGTGTTTATAATTTTTGTTTACTGACTGCACATTTGGTTTATTATTTTATTTATTCATGTCAAAACATTCAAATATTGTAACAGCTGGTATTCCAAACGTTTTATTTGATTATTATTATTTTATTGCTAGCGATTATTACAGTCGAACCTCGATTATATGGACTCCTCCGGATCAAGCAAAAAAGTCCAGATTAGTGAGAGTCCAGATAATCAAAGGTGACTGTGATGTCGGTAGAAAACTACGTTAAGCAAATTGAAACAAAATCAAACAAAAGAAATATATTTAGAATGAAATAAAATAAGAAGTGCTTTGCTTCTTGGAAGATCCAAAACATCGATAAACTAGGGTTTTAACAGCTATTTCCAATCTCTTTCTAGTTCTTTTTTTTTTTTTTTTTTTTTAAAAAAAAAAAGCTGTTGGGAATAAAGAATCCTTTATATTCTTGGAAAAATCGGGACCAGAAGAAAAAGTCCAGATAATTGAAAAATCTGTATAATTGATGTTTGGATAATCAAGCTTCAACTGTACAGTGCTAATCCAAAAACTGTGTCCAGGCAGAAATATTTCAGGAATGTTTGCTTAATCAGAATAATTTTGTGGGCTCATTAGTGTGCTTTCTTGACTTCCCAAGAAACAATAATAACATTCCTGAAATATTTCTGTCTGGCCACAGATTTTAGATTCACACTGTAGTTAATGCATTTTCTTTTTAAAAAGGCATATTAATGGATAAATTTGAGCAGTACAAGCCAGTGTTTCCAGGCTGGACTGACCTTAATGGAGCTGTTGAAGCAATAAAAAGATTACAAGATGTATATGCGCTCAAACCTGAAGACTTCTCAGAAGGCCGTTTTGGTCAAAAATCGTCCTCATCAGAATACATGCTGGGACCTGTGGATACTTATTTGATTGGTCAAGTTAGTTACCAAGACAATGACTATGTGTCAACACGAGACTGGATGAGGGAAACTCTTCGTCTTATGGAATTAGGTGTACATAGTGACACAGAGTACCCTTCTAGACTTGATGTTTTGGATCATCTGGCTTTTTCAGAATACAAGGTAGTGTATTGAATGAACCTACTGATGACAGGAGTGGTTCTATTAGCATGAGTTTGATGTCTTTCTGTCCTGTCCTCCCCTCCCCCTCAAGGTTACAGGAAATCTATCTTCACAGGCTTTCTAAGACAGAGTGTCGGAACATTTTCAATTTGATTAAATTATACATCATTTTAAAGCTGATTAACTGAAGAATATTGAAACATGCGCAGAACTGTGCACAGTGCAAAACTACGGAATTACCTTAACAATGTTATTGTATTGTAAAACACATTTTCAACTTTTTCACATTTCTTGATATAATTGCTGGAGGGGGGTTCCGTGGAATCCATGGAACACACTCTCGGGATCCGCCAATGATTTCTGTTATTTCAGTATGAAAATAGCATGTATTTCTGATATCATCAACAGACAGATGACTTAGAAGAAGCCACAAAGCATGAGATTGAAGCATTGAAATTAGGTATGACAATAGTCCAGTCAACAATTCTCGCATAAGCCTGCAATCACCACTAAAAAGTTGCAAATAGAACCAATATTCTTTGAATTTTGTACTGTTCTGGCTGGTCATAAAAGCAAAACAAAATGAGTGAAAATTACTATTGCATTTTGAACTTGAATCCTTTTCTTGTGTTTTCTTAATAGTGATAGTCATTAGGGAGTTTGTTATATGTAATGGTGCAGTCAAAACATGCTTTTGTGATGGCCTTAATCTGATTTACATTTCATTACTTAATGATAATGATAACATTAGTAATATCTAACATTTACACAGCATATTTTCCATGGCGAGATGACCAAACAATGTTTAACCATTATGTACTTTTTCAATTATTTGTCTATTCGGTGATCATCAATAATTCACTAATTTTGTTAGTTCTACATTTACCTTTCAGACCCTGAAAACGCTCGTGTAAGAAGGAATGTCCTTGTTTTTGGTCAGCTACTTGAAGAAAATCCTGAAAAATACAAAAAGAAAAAAGAGGAAGAAAAGAAAGTGAAAAGGGTTCCTAGTTATAAATTCCTGAGTTATCCCATCTCTCAAGAAACATTTGAAGATTTTAACTGGTATGTTGAAAGAGATATCTACAAAAGACTCTGTCGCGGTGAAAAAATACCAAAGGTCAGTCTAGATGAAAATAATATTATGCAGTGTTCTTTCATGAAGGGTACCTTATATTCATGTTGTCTGCATGGTTCTAGTTTCTCTGTCAGTCTTTTTGAGTTGTATGTCTGTCTTCCTGTAGGACTCACAGAGTTTCAAGTCTGTCTGTTTTCTTTCTTCCTTTCAACTTCTTTTATGGTTGTTTAGTTGCCAGGGACGTTTCTGGTTACCAATGTTGTGCCTGGTTGCTATGGACATTTGTATTAACCAAGAACATTACTTATTGCTAGGAACTTGTTTAGTTGCTTGGGGAATTTCAGTTGGTCAGGGACATTTCTAGTTGCCATGGACATTAGTGATTGAGATAATTTCAATTATGAAGGGAGATGTGGTATGAAGCATTTTTATCCTTTGTCTAACAGCCTCCACAGGACAAGCAAAGATTAAAGTGTTGGTATGACAGTAAAAATCCTCTTTGTGTAGTTAAGAGATGTGGCATTGAAAGAGTGTTTACCAACCCTGATATCTTGCTCTTGAAAAATATCATAACAGAACAGGAAATACAGAAAGTGAAACAGATATCCGAACCACTGGTGAGCACCATTCATTCATTCATTCATTCATTCATTCATTCATTCATTCATTCATTCATTCATTCATTCATTCATTCATTCATTCATTCATTCATTCATTCATTCATTCATTCATTCATTCATTCATTCATTCATTCATTCATTCATTCATTCATTCATTCATTCATTCATTCATTCATTCATTCATACATTCATTCATTCATTTATTCATTCATTCATTCATTTATTCAATCAATCATTCATACATACATACATTTATTCTTTCACCTACATTCATGTTTAATTCATTCATTAATTCAGTCCATTACCATTTATTTATCTATTTATTTATTTGTTTGTTTGTTTGTTTGTTTGCTTGCTTGTTTGTTTGTTTGTTTGTTTGTTTGTTTGTTTGTTTGTTTGTTTGTTTGTTTGTTTGTTTGTTTGTTTGTTTGTTTGTTTGTTTGTTTGTTCATTCTTTCCTTTATCATTCCTTCGTTCAATTTTCACTTTTCACTCAATTTATTACAGTTGAACAGGGCTACAGTTCACAATCCACTCACTGGACATCTAGAAACAGCTAACTATAGAATAAGTAAAAAGTAAGTAACTTGACAACCAATAAAGATTATAGAGTGTGAAATACACCATAGAGTAATGTGGGTTTTGATGTCAGGCTTTGATTGTACATCTGTCGGCAAATTATTATCTGGGATGATAACAGTGTAATATTATAGAAATTATTTGTTTATTTGTTTTTCTATCACACCTTATCTATTATGATGTTAATAATATACTTGCAAAAAATCCTCGATTCTGATTGGTCGAGAGCAGTGCAGTTCAGGCGTGACACCAGTGCAGAAAGCTGTAACACTAGTGCAGAAAAGTGCAAAAAAATTCTATTTGCAAAAATTTAGAAATTTTACAAAAATACTCAAGAAATTTGCAAAAAAAAACTAGGATCTTGTTGAAAAGTTTTAAATTTTCGCTTTGAGCGCACTAGATGACGACAAATGCTTTTAAAATCAACGAAATGGTTGAATTTTTTGCAAGTATATTATTAAAAGGTAATAAGATGGTTTCTCGTTCAATTTGGATTAATTGCACTCGTTTGTTTTTCAAAGAGCCAAATTGCATTCGCCCTACAGGCTCATGCAATTACAAACTCTTTGAAAAACAAATTTGTGCAAATTAATTCCAAATTGAACTCGAAACCATCTTATTACCTATACTAATTATTCATGACCTTTGTTATTTTGTTATATTTATACATTACATACACTTGTACTTCAATTTCTGATGAAGGCATTTGACTATGTCAATAAAAAGTTTAATAATCTTTCTCAAAGTCATAAGTATAGAAATGAATAGTGACATTTGTCCTACAGACAATTGATATGATCGGATGTTAGGGTACATTAAATTAACATATTAAGCAGCAATCACTGTTTGCTGATGATTTGTTATGTGTATTGTTGTAGTTGTTGGTTAACTGGTAAGGAACATGGTGAAGTCATACAAAGAATTGAAAACAGAATAGCAGCTATGACCAAGCTGGACCTGGCCACAGCAGAGGGATTTCAGGTAATTCATTATATAAAGAACTCAACAATAAAAAAGTCAGGTATATTTATTTCATTCTCTGACAGATTGGGAATAAAAGAAGTTAGAAATGTTGACCACTGTTAAATGAATAATTGATACTGTTCAAAGAGCCTAAAATCACGAACTATGTCCCACTAAAAACTCAAATTTCTACAGGGACAGTGAGGGGCTGGATGTAAAGATCTTACAATTTAGATAGATAAGCAAAGGCAGCATTCTCATTAATTATTTTTATTTACCTGTGACCTCCATTTAGCCATCTGATGCTCTACCAATTGAGCTAACATTTCAGATTATTGATTTCTTTCTTCTCTCTTCCCTTTCTTTAACTTTGATATCTCCTCAAATTTCTAACAACAATTTTTCCGTCAGGTTCAAAATTATGGTCTTGCTGGTCAGTATGATCCACATTTTGACTTTTCCAGAGTAAGTTTTTATTTTAAAACCATTTCAATTTCATAGCAAAGTGAAATTCTGAAATTAACATTGTTGTGTTGTTTACTAGAATCTGAGCAATTCATCACTGGGTAAACTGGGAACTGGTAACAGGCTGGCTACTGTACTGGTTTATGTAAGTATAGCTGCAATGCAATGCTATTTTTTTCAGACTGATATAAAACATTTACATTATGTCTGTAATCTAAGCTATTGTATATCCATTTTTTTGTAGATGTCCCAAGTAGAGTCAGGAGGGGCCACAGTATTCCCTTATATTGGCGCCAGAGTACTACCACAAAAGGTAAACTAAATCAAATTTGTTCCAACTTGCCATGCAATTATGTTGTTAAGAGAGCAAGCTGTAATACAAATTATGTTGGTTGTTTTTCTTTTTATTGTCTGAGGTAAATGAATTTGTTGGCTGCTTGTGTTGTGCTGCCCTTAATGAAGTGTCCAAATCTGTTTGGACAAGGTGAAAAACCACTTTATTGTTTTTATGCTTGTCAGGGGGATGCTGTGTTCTGGCATAATCTCAGAAGATCTGGACTAGGTGATTTCCGTACTCGTCATGCCGGGTGTCCAGTTTTATCAGGAATTAAATGGGGTAAGTCATGACTAGTCAACCTCTTTATATTACATTATTTAAAAGCGCTATTTCCTATTCTCTTTACAATAATACTGTGTTCAACTCATCACTGGGATGAACAGATGAATGAATGAATGGATGGATGATTTGATGACTGAATTAATGAAGGATTGAATGAATGAGTGAAGGAATGAATGGATGGATGGATGGTTGGATGGATGACTGGATGAATGAAGGATTGAATGAATGAGTGAAGGAATGAATAGATCAAAGAATCAATCAATCAAGATGGGTGTGTCAATTTGCCAATCAAGCAATAACTAATACTGTCAATCAATTAGGCCATCCCTCAATCATCCATGATCAATCATGATCAGTAAGTCATTAATCAATCAACCTATCAATGAATAGATTCATCAATCTGTCAATCAATCAATCAATCAATCAATTTCAGTGAATGAATGATTATGAATGAATGAAGAGGTCTATTGAGGAGTGAATAAATAACATTTTATTGATAAATATTCTGACAAGATCTTGTTTTTTCATTTTTTATTTCTTTCTCATATTTACATAAGAGTTACAGCAAATTTTGCTCTTTCAGTATGTATGTGAGTTTCTCTATTTCTACAATATATATTTTCTTATTCTCTATAGTAAAAGTATTGTCAATATATATCTTCTATTAATATGTGTTTTGTTTATCTAGTTGCTAACAAATGGATACACGAATATGGTAACGAGTTTAATAGACCGTGTTCCTTGAAACCTGATGAATAACGATTATCTGCTGACCTCCCAGTACATAACACCCATAGTCAAGAAGCTTCACTATGTCACTCAAACCTCTTGATGGCCCTGGGAAGGTGGACCTCTGACATAGTATTGGTACTAGGTTCAGGATGTTCAAATATGAATGAATCATTTCACGGTAGCTGTTATGAAGGGAAAAGAAATTTTGCCTTTGGTTGTTACTATTCGATTTTTAAAAGTTTTAACATTCTATTCCTTTTGCCAAATGCACGGATTGAATAATGTCAAAACGTTTTACATGTTATTTAGTAACAAACAACTAGAAGAACTACCGTGAAATGATCAAAATATTAATATATAATTTCAAAATATCTCACAAAAGCACAGATTTATATATATATTTTTAATACAAGATCAAAATATTTTAGGTAGTTTGACTGAACTTAATAGTACGAGCAGTTGAAGCTTCCTTAGTGACCAATAACATTGCCAAATGTGGGTATATATGTGTGATTTTAATTCCATGATTGTTTGTTTGTTTACCTGTTTGTGTGTACATTTGTTTATTGGTTTCTTTGTTTGTGTAGTTTTGCTTTGTTTACTTGTTTGTTATTTATTTTGATTGTATATTTAACTGTTTTATTTTTTGTATATTTGTTCATTTGTTTGCCTCTCATTGTGTTTTGGTTGGTTGGTCTGTGTTTTTTGGTAGTATGTGTACATCCGTTCCCACCCCTCCCCCCTGCGGGGAAATTTCGGGGAAATTCTTCCCGAATTTTCTCCGCAGGGGGGGGGGGGGGGGGGAGAGGAGTAGGAACGGATGTACGCTGGCGCAGGCTATGTTGTTGTGTTTCTATTTGTGGTTTTGGTTGCAACAGTGTTTTATTTTAAATTTCCCAGCAAAGTCACTAATGATATCTTCAGCTGTTCTCACAAGTTATAGTTCATTCATTCTACTTTTTTTGCGAAACTCGGTCGCTACGCACTGCATCGCCTTTTTCAAACTAAATCCCATGTGTCTGGCTTGCATATTCGCAAAGGTGTTACACCGACTGATGATACACTCCCTTCCCCAGTTTTTATATTTAAAAAAAATTGGCGTAAAAAAATCGCTTTCGAAAATAAATATTAATTTCTTGAATCTAATACAAAATATAAATAGATATTAAAAACATTAATAAATAGATAGTTATAGTTAAGGCTTTGCTTATTGTTCGACGTTTATAGATAACTGCTAAAAGTATAGGCTGAAAAATGGCCCCTGTTTTTTTTTACAGAAACTATCAGGAATAACTCACCAAAAGTATTGCTTTACGACTTGCCAGAACTTGATGACAGTTTAACACTAACAGCGATTTCAGAGTATTCAAGTTTATCACAGACCGGGATGTTACTTTAAAATGAAACACATGGTCACTCTTAAATTCAGTACAAACAGTACAGTAGCCCTCAATTTATCGTATACCACGAAGTTTTAATTTTCATCTGGCGATATCAACAAACAATCCTGAAAAAAACTGAAATCGTTGTTCGTGTTGGATGATAAAATTGGTAATGCAATGTACACATTATATCGACTCGGCAATAAAATTTTGACTTTTTTAAACTTGTCGACTTTTGATCATGACGAACCCTGTATAATGTAATTGTACTATTTGTGTGCTGTTGTCCTTAAGCGTGTTAGGTATCAGTCAATTCTAAAGTTCCCCACCCAAATTGGAATTGATGATTCACGCTGGCAGTAATGGCACATGAAGATCATTGAACTTCAAGTTACCCATGCAAAGAATCACACCAAATTCTGAATTAGCTGTATCATGCTAGTGTTGAATTTCTGTACTATTCTAGTTTTCTATACTAGTTTTCTTTTGAAAAATTCTTATGTATCCAGTTCAAGAGTTTGAAACTTCTTTTAAAAAGTAGTCTTTCTGATAAGTAAGGCAAATGTGTCTGACTTAAAGGTTTTTGAGACTTAAATAAAGTTATTATTATTTAGTATTATTACTCTGAATGATGACAGTAACAGTGATAATGTATGTACTTGTCAACGGTGGCTAGTTACCGAAGTGATGTTAACAGGAGTGACAACATTGATGCTTTGAGTTTTGATTGTAGTTTGGTTAGTATCCAATTCTGCTTGTCTTTTACCAAGTTTCGTTATCTGAAAAAATATAATCAAATGATGAGTTCTGAACTAGGGTAAAATTCCGACACATCATCCTACATTTTATCTACACTGCCTCTCTAAATTTATTTAGTCTTCTCTTCACTTTCTTTCATTTATTCTGACTTGTCTTTTTGTCTCTTTTCCTCCTCTGCTCTTCTTTTTATTCTTCTCTTGACTACTGTCTCCTCTTCTTCCGGCTTCTTTCCATTTTTTCGTCGTCTCTCTCTTCTCTAGTTCTCTAGCCAGTAGCTAACCACTCCGTTAACATTATTTTACCTTCGGAATGAACAACATGCAAAGCGACACAGATGTACACAGCATACAAATAGCAGAATAAAGTCCATACGAGAAATCTTGCATGTTTCCGACCCCTATCAACACAGGAAGCCCGATGGTACATGCCAACACCACGGTGTAGACTGAAATGCCAATGTTCTTAGAGTCATTCAAAGCAGGGATTGTCACGGTACGTGTTTCCCAGGCCAAAAATGCACCAAACAGAAGCAGAAGACCTGGAAATTATATTGATAACTTATTTAGCGATTGAATTAAGATGACAGCTCAGACTGTTAAGATGCCAAGACATCGGACCACAAGCAGTTTTGTTTTCCCCCGCAGAACGACAAGAATAACAACCCTCCAACGTCATCTGAAATAAACCCTGGCTGAACCATTCGCTCATACAACAGTAGGGGACATCATTTATTAGCACATGTGGGAGAAGGTTTACCAAAACAACAGCTGCGCATGTCTGCCACGAGGATGCACACAACAAGCTTTGTTTATCCCATCTTGATGAAGTAACCCTCTTGTACAACCCCCTCCCTCTCGTGAAGTTCAATCTATAAAGCTCAATTGCTGGATACTGTTCAAAGAGAGCCGCAATTTCATTATAAAAAAACGTTGCATAATTTGTTCAAAAAATAATAGATGAGGCATGAGAAATTAAAAAGGGTTTTGCTTTTTTTCCCTTTCTTCATCTCCAATTCAATATTTCTTTCAAATAAAAAGACCTTTATCACGACTTAAAAAAATGAATGAATAAATATGTCATTGTACCTTTATAAACAATAATAGTCACTTGCCATATGATAAAATTGTTACTGGAACATTTCTCAATGTAAGGTTTGCTGGAGTGATTTTCATCAACCTGTGAATTGAGAATAAACCTAGTTCAAAAAACATATCGGCAAAACTAGGTGATTTGCTTTATAGTGTCATTTACTGCGACTACCAGAATGCTTTGCTGACTTTCTTTTGAAGCGCAATTAGCACAAATTATTATGTTGATCTCCAAAGGGATTAAGAATTTGAATGACAGGGAGTTCACAATGCTTGTAGTCGTAGTAAAATGACGCCATGATGCAGATTGCCTATTAACAGGAGATAGTCGATAGTCGAATGATGAAAGCACGCACGAAAGGAATTGTGGGTAAAAGTTTCAAAAGTCTTTAAAGTAACTCCATTACATGACAAGCCATAACCATCTGTCACCGCGAAGAACTCTCTATGACCTCTATGTAGTGAGTTTTGCTTATATTGTTGCTTATACTACAACAAAGAACCAATGATTTCTTTCGGTTGTGCTATCGCCTGAATAAATGTATTTCATACCTCTACAATGGGTTGAAACTTGACCGTGTGACGAAGGGGATCTACGATCTGCCATGTGGTAAGTATGATGACGTCAATAGCTAACAACCCAGCAACCATTGCGAGCAGTTGATGGTCTTGGATTGACTGTAAGCAGAAAGACAGTGAGATGATAGGTAAGAAAACATGTACAGTGGCTAACAATGATAACAGGACTACCACGTTAAAACAAAGGTGTTCATTTATTTAAACTAGGCTCATACCAGACGTCTCTTTCTAGCGCTTTCCTTTCTAGCTTTTAGAATGGTTTTCCTGTTTTGCAATTGACCGTTGAGAAGGCTACATTAAACATAATTACCGTTGAACTCGAGGAGAACTTTACACATTTTCATAACCCGATGGGCAAAATTCATATTTTACAAAGTATTAGCATTGTATTGAGGATAAACAGCAGAGCAAATGCATGACAAAGAAGTTGTGAGGGGTACAGGGGACGTGGGCTAACCCTTCTACGGGGATGCCATTACAGTTAGCTGATAATCGCCCTCTTTCTATCAATGTCTCCGGGTCCAGTGTATAGCTGCACAGAGTTGAAAGAAAAGTAAAGAAGGGAAAATCGACCCACGCATGGCTATAGCCAAGAAAATTATAGATCAGTGTCCCTTCATCTTTTAGTTCAAATAAGATTAAGTTGGATACTAACCCTTCTTTCTAGTTTCCTCATAAACAAGATATGCACTCGCCATGTTTTCGAAAACATGGCACCATAAGCCAACGTAAATCCAATGCAAAATATCCAAGTCTGGATCTAGACAAGCAATCATATTGATAACACCATTCAGAGTATATCAAAATGAGGTTTTAGGTGCAAGAACTTCACTGATGGAGATTTATAACGTCTTTTCACTGCAGGTGTATTACATGTTAGTGTGGAGAAACTGGACCTGCGCTGGTTTACCGTCCTCACCTGAGAGGGCCACTTTCTATTGCATGTTATGTATACATACTCGATACATACCTGACATAACGCTGTGTATTGAGATGAATTAAGGAACTTTCCATCAAGACCATATGTAATCACTGAAGTATAGACTAAGATAGACCCAATAACTGTGATGCTGTTGAGACGAGGACTGCTCATGCGTATAAACCTGAACAAACAATAATACAAAATACGAGAACAATTAACATACAAATGGCTAAATACTGTAGCAAGCGCCTGAAAATAGAGATGAATTTGTAACGTATCGACAAGGCTCCTTAAGACAATCTTAAGATTTACTGGGGCGTACTGTATGTTGATTTATTTTGATTATAGGTTTTTTCATAGTTTTTCAGATTTCGTACCTTTTATCGCTGTGATATATATTGAAGGCTAGAAAGCCACTAGCAACAAGTATTCCAATAACAGCCAATGTGCTCATGAAAATAAACAATGGCAATGATATGGCCTGTAGTTTTTGATGAATTAGGGTGTGGTCAGCTGGGGGCTGGCCTCCTACAGAAAAAATATATGCATGTCATTAAAAAAGTGGTTAGTGGAGAGATTTTCACTTTGCAGCAGGATTCAGTTGTTTTTCTTTCTTGTAATACATAAATTTCTTTCGATCTTTTTTCATTTCATTGCGTTTTTCCTGTATTACGGTCACTCCACTAAGTACCCTGTTCTCGCACCATTTTCCCGTAAGAACAGTGATAGACAAAGGTGCAATTCGAACAATATTTTTACAGATTCGACACCAATATATATACTATTAAAAATAAAAGACGTATTAAAAAAATTCGAAGGTTATACCTTGAAATACGATTTTTTTACCAACCATACGAATACTGTTTTGAAAAGAATCATAGATTCCAACCCTTTCTTCGACATCACCTAATGATTAGAAAGCAAAGCAAGTGAGTATAAAGGTATTTGACAATGCATGTATCAGGCAATGTTTACCTTGTAACTGTTCTACTATAACCATGCCAATACGATCGCCGTATTTATCGAATTTGATATCACCCTGAAAATATAAGATAGAACACAGTGTCATGATTCAATGCAATTCAACATATTTGTTTGTGGTAGTTTGCCTGTCTGTTTGTTTGTAAACGTCTTACCGACATTCCTCTATAACTAAGGCTGTAGATGTTTTTCTCAAATAAGCTTGACATAGCAGAGTCATTAGTACGAAAATCAGACAATGTTTTTCCTTGAGCTTTTAGACTGTCAATGCTCTTGTTCAGTGCCAACGCCACAGCCCAAACAGCATCGTATCCAAAGACACAGTACTCGTTAACGAGGGATGGCTTCACTCGCTTGTAGTATCGATTGTTGAGCTCGGCAGCCGTCTAGTAATAAACAAATAAAAGGTGTTAAACAGGTGTGATTTTTAGGCACTTCCTTTCTGTTGCAAGACATACAACAGACTAGAAAACAAGCCATGAAAACCACAAGTCTCCCATATTCTAAGTAATTACGGGTGTAAATCCCTGATAGTAATATGAGGTTATGATGACTCTATAGTGTTGAGCCTCCTTTGCTTTCGATCTCAACGAACTTTTTAAGGTAATTCCGTAGTTTTGCACTGCGCACAGTTCTGCGCATATTTCAAATTTTAGAGTTTTACATTTCTTATCATCAATAGATACAGAGTTATGTCTGAGAAACACTTTAACGTAAAAATACGAACAGTGTTCACATTTTCAAGCAAAAAATTACGAATTTCTTTAAACTGGCCCAGTCCATACTCGGAAAAACCTTGATATTATTGGATTTTGAGGATATGTCTCAAAATATCTCGCAACCTATCTTTTTTATTTCATAATATCATTTGAAATCATGTTTCTTAAAACATATTTGTTCGATGACAAAATTCTATGGCTAGATTTTTTGATATTTCGAAAAGTGTTCCAAGCATCGATGAGATAAAAATTCGAACGTTTTGTTAATTTTTGCTTTATTTCTCTTCGCTGTTGAGTTTTAGTGCAAATCTTTTGCTTTATATCAGTAGCCCAATCTATAAGGAGCACGTTCAAGCACATTCAAAATATTTGCTATTAACCAAGCTCAGTGAAGAGATACTTTCACGAATGATGCCCATTTTCGAATGTTAGACGCTAAATTGACAAAAGTGGGTATACTTTAAAAATATTTCTCGCGAAAAACAATACGGTGACCCCATTTTTTTCATTTTTGATGAAAAACTCAAAATGTTTTACTGTAGAAAGTTTTATCGAAATTCTATGGCTAGTTTTATTTCTACGGAATTACCTTAAATGAAGTGTATGTGTTCAAATTTTCGTTTGAGATGAATCTTTAACCCAAGCCACATGCCTATACCGTTCTCGCTTGTGCAGCATTTCGCTGATACTGAGTGAGTGTGGACAAAAAAGGACAGGAATTAAATAAAACGTACTACAGAAATGAGAGCAACAGAACAAAACAAAACTACTATAGTGAAGAGAGTTTTCTTTCAGTTTTATACTTGATTCTTCAAGCTATACCTGTCCATTAATAGTTGGTCTAGTATCCATGCTCCATGTCGATTCCATGATGGCAATATAGTTACCAGCGGCTAACTTGATCTGTGCAGGTGTACAACCAAGGTTTTCCTTAGCGGCATCTTCCCACCATTTCTCTTTGAACCATCCTGGGATAAGCCATTGATAGCGCATACCATACATCTTCTCTTTATATGCCTGTTATTATTCAAAACATCATTACAATTCTTGAAAATGTTGGCTCTTCGTTGTCCCTCTTTTAAGGCCATTTCCACACGGCCCCGCGGCACAATTTTAAAAAGCAATTTTTACACCGAAACCACCACAAAAAGTTATAATAAAACAATAGAATTTACTTGAAATTGCTTCGGGTTCATGTGGATTAGTGTAGAAATTGTTTCGGGTTCATTTGGATTAGTGTAGATAAATAAGTTGCGTTTTTAAATATATTCGGGTAAGTTTGGACGAGTTTTTAAAAAATCTCGATGTAAAATATTTACTTTATAGTAAGATGGTTTATCTATCAGTCAATTCCAAGGTTTCCTATCCCTCTAGAAAAACGCGTCCAGGCATTTGACCTTTAGATTTGACAACGAGTCCTCGACTTTTGTACGAGTTTTCAGTGCGCGCGCTATCGTGCATTGCAACGAGGTAACTAACTCAGGGACCGTCGTCTGTTCTGGTGGCTCTCTATTATGTTTCGTACAATAGCTGCCCTCCCGGTTCCGCCGCCCCTGTATTCTTACTTAGGTCTGCGCCCTCTGGCTTGACTTGAGTCGTCCCCTCAAGTTTTCACAGAGTACGAAGACTTAAAATGAATGTGCTACAGGACAGGCTTTACATAGCTAGTTAACATGATTCCTTGTTCGCCTATATAGCAACTAAGTCGATGGTATGTTTGGGTTACTTAAGGATGCATGGTTTTGTTAGAAAACTACAAAAGTCATATGATCTTTACAGTCAAGGTTACGATGCTAAGAATGTGAGCTAGACTGTCGAAATAACTAAAAACAGTTATAAACTATACTAATAAATTTGTAAACATCGTGACACTATATACTTACTCTACAGAACACTTTTCTTGCCATATCTGAGTAAAACATCCCAATGATTATCCTTCCATCTTTACTCTAAAATCAGAAAAAAACTGCTTATATGCCAGTCGTAATGAAGTTTGAGTGCATCGCGGACGAGTCTCAAACCGGTTTGGAGATAGTTGAACGAGTTCAACTAAGCTTTACATTAATCAGTTGTAAAATATATTGGTAAAAATTGACGTTTCGGACGTTAGTCCTTCGTCGAAATAAACTCATATATTACTCCAACGAGGTCTAATATATTAATAATAAAATATAATATAAACACTGACACTGCCCACACTAGTACTTTAGTAGTTGTCATAAATCATTGAGATTGTCTACTTGCAAGAGAGTATGAGACAAGATATCTCATACTCTCTTGACTACTTGTTTATTTTTATGTTTACATTTTCGTAAACAAACTGTTAAAGTTGTCACAAATTCTGGCTATGGTTACCCTGTATTTTATATTGTGAACATTATAACGTCACGTTTCACTTACCTTGATATTCTGTACTTGGTATTTTGGATCGTTTTGTAATGATTCTGACGTCAATAATGTAATATTTTCTCTCTCAAAATGGTTCCTCAAATCTTCTAAGGTCTAAAAAAATGCATAAGACACCGCGTCAGTTTAGCTATGTCGATCTAGTTTTTTATCTATGTCTGTTGATGGCAAAGCAGATGTAAAACTGCGTGTTTCATCTATTTGTTTGCTGTTCTTTTTCTTCATTGATTGATTGATTGTTAGTTGGTTCTTTGCTTTTTATGAAAACTGGTATCCTCGCTAATTTGGATCGACTTACCAAAGAAAACAAGCCTTCATTCTGGTAAATAGCCGCTACGGTCTTCCAGCCATATTTCTTCAATACCGCTATACGAGCTGGATTGCCGATCGCTTCCGAATAACACGTTCGGAACAGCTTTGGGTATGTCTTTTCTTCGGAAAGACGCATGGAATTAGCACTGAAGGCAATCTGAAAAATAGAGGAGGCATGAGATGAAAGCGTGACTACACGGGGCCCTAGTTTGTGTATCCAGGCGTTCTTCTTCGTTTCTCCACTGAATGTGGTACGCGCGATCAGGGATGACAGACATGGATCGATTTAATCGAGAACTATTAAAACATCAATAGGAATAATTACTGAATGATCAGGGACTGAAACTAAAAAACCCTTCTCCATAAGCAGCCAAAAAAACAAACAAAATTGAGGTTGTTATATTATCACCGACATGTACACGAACTTAATGACGTTGAGATGAGAAAGGTCTTCAATATGAGGAAAATTTGAAAAAGATGTAAAATAATAGTAATAACGATAAATGTTTATATAGCCCTTATACATGTACAAAAATGCTTTAAGCGCTGAAAAACTGATATGCATGTTTGAATAACGTGCCACCGACCTGGTTAAGATTCCAGTAATGTGAAGCCTCAGCTGTTGCCTCGGTCGCTACAGAACACCCTCCACCTATCAACATTATTGGTGGGTTGTTCTCGTCAGTAAGGAAAGAAAATAACTGCTTGACTCCATACCCTCGTTGACACTGCATCAAATATAAATACAATGTAAGATAAATAATTTTTATTGGTGTGTGTGTGATGTCATGGATACCATATTCACTCTTTTTCAGTATACATATAATGTGCTTCATAATTCGAAACACCCGTCCGCTAGGCACTTCGCGCAGAGGGAATTGAATGCGTCGGTTGTACCTATTGCGCGCATGCCACAAAGCACTGTCGTGTGATGCAGTATTACGTCAAATTGACGTCTTATTTAATATCATTTGTCATTTAGTCTAATCATTCTTAGAATGCATTGTAATTAGGGTACACGTGCACGTTTAGATGCGTGTGCGATTCACAAAAACACTTCGCGCGCGATAATCTCTTTCCATGCAGGTTCAAAATGCGTGTGCATTCCAAGTTGTACACTTGATCATCAGAAAAGTCATATAAAAAGGAGTTCTGACAGTAAGTTCAATAATAATCATGCCTATTTACTATTTGTGAGAAAACAACCTAAAAAACTGGACGTCATGTGTAGTATCTTATTCGTGTTTTTTCTCGATCGACTATATTTTTGTTTTGATTAAGACTTGTAAATAACTGCAAATTTGCTTTCATTTTCTTTATCTGGCAATTACTGCGTGATTATAACAAATAAGCCTGCAAAGGTTTAATTGGCGAGTTTTCTCGGGAGTCAATAGCCTATGTCATCTAATTTCTTTTAAATTCTTATGGGTTCGTACAAAAGACATCATGAATACAGTTTTATATTGGGTTTTGAGGAGTTGAAAGCAACAATCGCAGCTGACATGGTGTGTTCGGAAACAAATGCATTACGGACAAGGTGAAACAACAACGAACAAGGTGAAACAACAACGCGGGCACATGAATAGAAAATTAACTTAGTGTCAAATCAGCATTAATTTTTTTACTGAAAAAAAAAAGATAAAAAGCATGATAAACAATGACAATAGTACCTAATGAATTGAACTAAAAATCATTAGTTTGTTAAAGGTAGCTACTTCAAAAACAGTGCTACATGCCAGTGCACCATGCTGATGAGACCCAAAAGGCCGAAACAGCTGTTCAAGGCTGCTAGTTGTACTGCCAAACATTTTAATTTGTGTGATTAAAATCCATTGCGCATCTTCTACTTCTGAGGGCTAACGACTATTTAATGGCTCACAACTTAACTACTACACATCCTCAATGTACATTTTGTTTTCCGGAAACAATTGGTCGGATAGAATGTCGAATGCCCTTTGCCAAATATACAGATTGCCTAGATTGAATTAATGTGAAAATACAATTCAAATATAAAAAGAACTGCTACTTTCATAGTATTGTTAGTTGCGGTGGTATTATTACCGTTTTCTGTCTTTTTTATATGTGTATTTTGTTGAAAATTGAACCGAATCGTTCATCTGGACATCAATTCGAGACCGAGGCGAAAACCAGTGTCCAGCATCAGCTCTTTTTGGAAATAGGTGTTTGAAACCCATATACTGATAAAAATCAAGATAAAAACAATATAAAAAACAAACAAATCCAATTAAAAATAATGCTAGAAAGCAGATGAAATAGAAGAAAATGAACTACTCAACTTGTTTTTCTACAATGACGTTGATTATGAGATATAAGATTGACGAAAGAAAGATAAAAATCTTTTCAAACTTCTTTCTTGCAATTGGCGAGCGTAATTTTTAGTTATTTTGTTTTTGTTTGATTTTTTTAAAATTTCTTTTTCAAAATTTTTAAACATTGAATCTTAAAAAAATGTATTTCATGCAAAATTCAATAATGGTTCTCCGCTGCTAGTGTTCATTATTACCATTTTGCTTTTCTAAAATGGCAGTCGAGAGTAAAGGACAAGAAAAGTACAGAATTTGTTATATTTTGTTCTCTCATATTGTCGGCATTTTTGAATTCATTCTCAGTTCAGATTGGATCAATTTGGTATAAGAGAATCTTGTTAAAATGGAAATGATGCCAATTGTGTTGTGTCGCATTCACTTTTTCTGGATGCAGCTTTCTTATAGTACATTGAAAAAATGAAGTCTCACCCTAAGTAAAATAAATTAAAACTTCAGTGTATCTATATATTTCTATTTTGTCTTTCTTCATTTTCTTTTTATGTAAACCTTGATGAAAGTGATATTGAAAAAAAGTTTTATTTCATTAGCAGTGGTATTGTAAGTTTATCAGTTAAGAACAGTGCTAAACAAATACTAGAATTTTTGATTTGTATGTTGTGTAAATAATAATTTATCTAGCTATCAGCACACACTAAACCACTTTTGTTGATGCTACAATCTTGTGATTTTATAAAGTATTAGATACTGATGTTCACCTAACGCTGGCTAGATTAAAAGTCCACTCTAAATTGTGTTAACTTTATTTTTTTGCAGCAATAAATGAAATATTGCGCGGCTAAGTCTGTCAGTCAGTGCTAGTCTATTTATGATAGATTTCGACCTGCTAAGCAATTGGATAATCTTTGGGACATAATATATAGTTCGCATTATTTTCATTGGCAGAATACCATAAGGAGCTTATCATTACAAGGATAGGTTTCTTTTCTAGATTTAAGTTTTATGCAGTTTTATTGTAAAAATGCGAATAAATGTCGAGATTCAGACAAACCTTGGTGTCTCTCCACTTCATGTTCAGAGTGTAATTGGCAAGCACAGCGGAGTCGTTGTTTACATCTTCAATAGCCATTTCTATCGCTGGTAGGACACCTTCAGAGCTCCATCCGCCACCACTGACATCTACTGTTAGGAAAGCACCAATCCATATTTCGTTCTTATTTTGATTCTGGACTGCACCACACACTGCAAGGGCACTGATGATGAGGTGGAAGGTTAGAGCATTCGCTCTTTCTCCCATCGCTTTGGCTTATGGACTAACAGTTACTTATCTTCCATGGCTTTTTATATTTCACGTTGAAAGGATTCTTATCCGGTATCTGTATAAAAGAATGATAACAAACGCATGATCGGGGGTTTTCATTTGTCTTTGTTTCTTTAGTGCATTCTTTTATGATTAGCATATCTCACTTTGGAACAGGTGTTTAAGAAGAATCTCGTATTTTTCTCTTATTATCACTTCACAGCATAGATACTGTCTACTTAAGGTACTTAAAATAACAGAACCAAGCTGGACAGATTTTTATAGCTATAGCGTATACCATCCAAAAATAAAACTAAAGCAATTTGTGTAATCATAGCTTATATCGTAGAACATTGTGTACGTCAGTATATTTTTTCATAGCATGAGTCTCTCTTTTATACATCTCAACTAAACGATGATATATGATCAGTCAATGACCGATGGGCGCTCTCTTATATGTACTGAGAAATTTTAAATAAAGAAATATAAAGTTTAACTGATCCAAAATACTAAAAATTACCCATTAACCATAAGTGATATATCTAGTTTCACTCGTAAAAATCTCATTTGTGCAGTTCATTGATTAAACAGAAAACCTAGATACCGTCTGATCAAAGTTATTAAATGTGGATATATGCAATTTGCATAGAAATTGTTTGTTGGAAGAGGATTTATTCGGCGGAGACCACTTATTCAAGCTTCGTGCCACCACAACTTGTCTTGGTGGTGAATTTTTGCACTGAATAAGTAGATGTCTCATGCAGGATTGGTTTTGTGGTCACTGGTTTGCTAACTTTTCTCAGGTTTTTGTGTTTATGAATTGATAGGCTTTTCAGTGGCATAGACTCCATTGATGAGTATTGCACTCTTGGAGTTAGTGCCACTCCAATAAGTATGTTTAAATTTTTAAAAAAATGATAAGCTTTAAAATGCTTGAGAGCAATTGTAGGATAATATTTACTGAACCTCATTTGATTAATTTTTAAAAAACAGTGGCGGATCCAGGATTTTTTCAAAAAGTGGGCCAGTCCGTTTTGGTTTCACATTTTCTAACGAGTCGTTTGCGTATTGAGTAGGAAACAGTACTACCCGTACTGTAACAAATATAATGTAATAGTGTGAATGTTGAACGTTGCTCGAGGAGGGTTCACATTACATTTCCGCCAATGAAAAACGATGTCAACCTTTAACGTGACCAGTCTAGCACATGATTCCCAACTTCAGTGTTTTTCTAGAAGTTTTCAGTTTTACTAAATATCCTTATTCTATTCAGATTGCTTTCTTCTCTAACAAGAGTAATTAGTTCAATAAAACGTTATTCTTTTGTTGATGTTGCAGTTGAAAAACTGTAAATTTCTCCCGCGCTTCAATCGCGTCTGAATTGTTTTTCGCCATTTTCAAAATGACGAATACTGATATCTTTCCTGTTTGTGCATCATTCACTCACAAGATCATTCAAAAAAGACCTACTTTTGCCTTTTTTAGAACCGCTTGCAAGGTGTACCGCTTAGTCGAAACGCGACAAGAAAATCAATCGCCTAAAAGTTGTTAACTGCAACGCGAATTCATCGAAAATTGCTGCAAAACCCGTATTAATCAAGGAAAAGAGGTGTAATAGCCTCCTATTATATCTACCATTTTGGATCAAATAATCTCACTAGGAGCAAATTTTGTCGAGTTGGCGTCGTATTAAATGAAGGCAATTGTAAAAATCAACATTATCATCAATATGCAAGACTAAATGGCAAACTGCCCTCTTGAAAACGCGCGGGCAGCGGACGATTATGGTACCGCTTTGGTCCGCTGCAGATTGAATCAAAAAACCTTTTACAGCGATTTTAAAATTTATAGATTTTGATCGCTCCGCTCGAGCTAGAGGACATGACCCTACTGGGGCCACAACCCCCAAAAATATGCACAACAAAAGTGATGTTATTGCCCTATTTTCAGTCCGCTGTCATGATACGTCAACTGATTTGAGGTCGTATAATCTTTAAGTGGCACAAGCTCCACCAATATTACGGACGATATCTCAAAAATGTCAAGAATCAAGTTCCCTTCAAAACAAATCACAATTCATCAACATTTACACGAATGAAATAAATAACTGATCTAGCATTACTTAGATGATCAACATTTTCGTTACTGATTTTTCATATTAGAAAAGGAAATGGAAGTACAATCGAAACTAGAGCGTGGTAAACAAGATTTGTTCTTCGTTGAATTCTTATCCTTCGCTGACTTCCAAAGTTACAACATATATAACACTAAATAGTTCAATATTTCATAGGTATTATAACTGCACTCTAGCTACTCTTTTTTTACTCTTTGTACTTTATAACATTTCACAGCTATTTTGCTAAAAACTAAAAAAAGATAAAGGGGATAAAATATCTCGCGCTAAATATATTTTGTCATAGAACGGACAACTGTCATATACCTGCAGTCCTCGGTATTCGATGAAAATAGGTTTAGTGATAATTAGTGTAATATATTAGTATTGCTATAATAATTTCTGGCTGTTTTCAACCGACTGTTAATTTATGCAATTGTTTTCTAACCGGTATTGCTTCCCTTATCTTTAAAAACTCGATCAAGTTGTCGGGTTTTGCTACTATCTTATGACTTTAATTAACAATTGCCAGTGTCAAGCAAATCATTGGTTACCCTAGTCTGCGTTCATCATTCCCAGTAACTCACATTCAACTGGATTGTTTCTGTATTCAAAGATGATGCATAACAGAATTCAGTATAAAATGACAGTTGTTTCAGAGTGTGCAGTTAAAAGTTCCGGTTATCAAAGGTGCGATATGCATGCATACGATTTCACGGTTCCTTGGAAACACAAGTACAAGAGAAATATATCTACCCCAACCACTTTAAAAGGACAAAGATAGAAATATTATTAAGAATTTCTTTCAAAATAAACTATAAAACAATTTCGATTAAAACGTGATCAAATATGCGTTAATATGCGTCCGGGCTTATATATATGTATGTATGTACAATGTAGTCGACCATTATATCACCCACCTTAATCGAAATATGTAGATCAAATGTTTTCTCCACTATTAAATTTCAAAATAGATGCAAAGCAGATCACAAAACAAATAGTTTAAGAGGGATCTCGTCCAGCAACAAAACGGCAAACAATAAGATAATTCCCGTCTATCTTTTCGAGGAAAAAAAGAAATTTTCCATAATGTTAGTTATTGCAAGGTGCTGCCGGGTACTGAGTCGTTTAGTGAAATGCGCTATGTAAGCTAGCATTACATTTCACTGAAAATCGTCCCTTTCTATACTAACAATGAACATCTCCCTCGATGTTTCTTGAATAGACTCAACCAGTTAACTGATCGAAAGTATGAGCTCTTTATTCTCTGGTAAATGAGAGACTGAATCAAGAGGCTATTTAAACTGAAAGACACTGTAACAGAGAGGAACACTCACGTTGCGCGAAACAATTAGAAAATTTGATGTTCGAAAGTCTAACCATTACAATCAAGCTCTTTTCGTGTGCCGTTTTTATAGACTTTCAAAAAGCTTTCGATACTGTTGACCACTCAATTTTAATTAGTAAGCTTCACTACTATGGAATTCGCGGATGTATTAACGATTGGTTTAAATCTTATCTTAATAAACGTTCTCAAACAACTTCAATAAATAACCATATTAGTAACAAAGAATTTAACTATCATGGAGTCCCACAAGGCTCTGTGTTAGGACACCTTCTCTTCTTGCTCTATATTAACGACATAGTAAACGCTTCCAAACTCCTTAAATGCTTCCTTTTTGCTGATGACACTACCTTACTGTATTCTCATAAAAATCTAAATGTACTTGAAAACGTTATTAATACTGAACTCAGTAAATTAACCGAGTGACTGTAGGACTTCTTGCTAAACTTAGACACTATATACCACGCTCCACATTATTATCATTGTACTGGACACTAGTGCATCCTTACTTAAACTACGGATTAGTAGCCTGGGGACAGGCATCAAAATCCTCCCTAAATAAACTCCTTATTATTCAAAAACGTGCTCTTCGCTTGATATTTTTCTCTCATTATAAGGATTCTGCCATCCCTCTCTTCACAAAAAGTCAAATCCCTCCACTCAATATTATGTATTTTTTATCGCTCGCTAATCTCATGCACGACGTTGTCAATAAACGTGCTCCTTCCAATCTCTCTAACTTGTTCACATCAGTGAGACAATTACTCCACTAGATCATCAACTACCAACAAACTTTTTATTCAAGCTTCAAATTTGAATGTACATTTGAATTCATTTTCTAGACTAGGTACTCGCTTATGGAACTCTATTCCACTTGATATTCGAGATAAATCTAAAATCAACTTCAAAAAAGCGTTAAAGGACAAGTTGTTTAAGATATTCGAACAAGAGAGGGACTATGGTGAGGTTTCTAACTTTATACAAGTGCTTTGCAATTATCGTGATCGGTAATTACTTATAAGCAAACTAATTGTTCAAGAGTATTATTTGTTTTTTCTGTTATTTTCTGTTTTTTTTTTGTTTGTTTTTTTGTTGTTTTTTTGGTTTTTTTTTTTTTTTGCCTTTTCCTCCCTGCTCCAAATTGACACATCGCTCATATATGTTAAAAATGTTAAAAATGTTAAAAATTACAAGTATGTATAGATATTAGATACTTTTAATATTCAATACTGAATATTTACTTTAATAATAATATTAATCTTCTATATTTAGTACATCACTGTCCTGCCTCGACTAGCATTATGCTATCTGCAGGACAGTTAGCATTGTAACGAATTTTAATTCATGTGAAATAAAGATGATAAAGATGATATCATTTTCACTATAGTGTATTCTCAACCAGTATGTCATCTCAGAAAAGCCGCCCAACTCATTCTTATCAATGGAACATTCTTCATAAACAAAGATCTCTATATTCAAAAGAATAATAATAGAATAATTTAAACGTAACTAACAAAATTGTCAGCCTTTGTCCTACACTGAAAGTGACTTTTTAAAAGGTATATAAAGTTCAAATAAGCAGGGTGCCGAGAGGCTCCTATGGCTACAAGCGATTTTGTTAAAAAAAAAACAAAAAAAAAACAGGGGGGTTTGACCGAAGGGAAAAAACTTGCATGATAACTTTCAAGGATGAAACCTTCCCACCCCCCTTCTATTTTCTATTGGTCCGTCCCTAATATATTTGGCTTGCAAATGTGCAAGAGTAAAATCACTAGCTGCAGGCTTCCATTGAACTACCCATGCAGGACTGTGAGCGGTCAATCGTCAAAGAGGAGCTATTTCTATCAATCAGCCAGTCTAAATGGTGTCAGCGGTTATTATTTTCATTTTATTTATAAACTTCGCTTGGAATACAGTTGTCAGAAATTAACTCACAGAACAAAGTTCCATAAACATGACATCTGAATCTTCCAGAGTCATGATATTTTTTTGTAAAATAACTGTACTTTTCCCGTGAAGTGTTTATCCAAAGTAATAATTATGAATTTTTCGCCCGTTGCAGGGTCACGTCGTTAATACATGTTAATAATTACAATAAAGCTAATTACTGGGATCCTTTACGGTCTTTTAAAAAAGTAGAATGTCTCACTGTTCCGACAACGATCGTTAGATTAGGTATATAAATAAATAGAATGTTGATAAACCATCAACACGGAAACTGATCTCAAAGGTTCATTTGATATTCAGCATGGAAAAAAACACTGATATCATGGATGTTATAAATATCTTATTCAGGATTGGCCTGATTCTAAAGACAGCCTTTTAAACTACAGTTTTTTGGAGATTATACAGGCCTAGAAATACGCGTTTCTTTTTAGTTGTTTCCCATACGCAATACACTGCATCAACTTGCAATTACTCATGTCCGTATTTCCCGTTTTGTCTTGCATCATCTATATTCATCACCAGACATTCTATGAGTTGCCGACGATGTAGTGTGAATTTGCATTGATGTATAAGAAGTTTATACATTCAGTAGCAATTTTTGAATTGACTGTGAAAATTAGGGTGTTATATATGTGGCTGTATTACATGGCCTTCAGTTCAGTACCATCGTTGCACGATTATTCTTAAGTAATTGCAGTGCATCTCTTATTTATTGAAACAAATATAATGATTAACAAAATATTATTTAATTTGAAAACTTTCTGAACAGATGACACACCCGCAGACACACCAACTGATCAGTTTACGAATTTCATATTGGGACATATATCTTATAAGTAGTCTAAATAAATACATTTTCCCGGAGTAAGGAAAATGATTTCAGTTTATTATGAAAGTTCAGTTAAACTTAACTAGGATTTCCAGGTTGAAGTTTATCGACTTACTTTGATGAATGGTCAAATTTCCAAGGGAATATTCGTCACGAACGTCAGAATCCACATTTGTTCTAAGCCAGAAAACCAAGTTTCACTTCTATTTGCTTTATATTACTCCAGTAAACAAGTCTTCAACTTGCCCTAAAGGCTAAATGATACCATAAATAAAACAAGTGTTTTATGAATTAATTTTGCATATTAAGATAAATTAGCCTGATAAAATTCATAGCAAATGCAAATATATGTTTGTTCACACTTTTCTTATTAACCCAATCATTACCACCGATAAATGATCGAATAATAGTGATTGACCATGCACGGTTAAATCTCAAAGGCTGTGGTGTAGTTCCATTTATGTTAGTTGTATACCTTTTATAAGATACTATAAATAAACATATTCCCGAATTAAGGAACATGTTTTCACAATGATGATGACGATGATATTCATAACGATTCATAGTGTTGATATTGTGAAGGAAAAGAATCCCTTGACATTTCTCATTTCATATTTCCTCTTGTTTTTCATTTCGTTTCCTGTCTTGTCAACTGAAATAGCTGTGTAGTGAGTTGTGATTGTTTTGCCATGAAGCCGGTCAGTGGGATAGAGTAGTTTTGGTGCTGATGGTAGCGGTGATAGTGTTTTGACTGTCTTGCTATGGTGGTAGTGATGGTGCTGATGGTAGCGGTGATAGTGTTTTGACTGTCTTGCTATGGTGGTAGTGATGGTGCTGATGGTAGCGGTGATAGTGTTTTGACTGTCTTGCTGTGGTGGTAGTGATGGTGCTGAGGGTAGCGGTGATAGTGTTTTGACTGTCTTGCTATGGTGGTAGTGATGGTGCTGAGGGTAGCGGTGATAGTGTTTTGACTGTCTTGCTATGGTGGTAGTGATGGTGCTGACGGTAGCGGTGATAGTGTTTTGACTGTCTTGCTATGGTGGTAGTGATGGTGCTGATGGTAGCGGTGATAGTGTTTTGACTGTCTTGCTATGGTGGTAGTGATGGTGCTGATGGTAGCGGTGATAGTGTTTTGACTGTCTTGCTATGGTGGTAGTGATGGTGCTGATGGTAGCGGTGATAGTGTTTTGACTGTCTTGCTATGGTGGTAGTGATGGTGCTGATGGTAGCGGTGATAGTGTTTTGACAGTGTCTTGCTATGGTGGTAGTGATGGTGCTGATGGTAGCGGTGATAGTGTTTTGACTGTCTTGCTATGGTGGTAGTGATGGTGCTGATGGTAGCGGTGATAGTGTTTTGACTGTCTTGCTATGGTGGTAGTGATGGTGCTGATGGTAGCGGTGATAGTGTTTTGACTGTCTTGCTATGGTGGTAGTGATGGTGCTGATGGTAGCGGTGATAGTGTTTTGACTGTCTTGCTATGGTGGTAGTGATGGTGCTGATGGTAGCGGTGATAGTGTTTTGACTGTCTTGCTATGGTGGTAGTGATGGTGCTGATGGTAGCGGTGATAGTGTTTTGACTGTCTTGCTATGGTGGTAGTGATGGTGCTGATGGTAGCGGTGATAGTGTTTTGACTGTCTTGCTATGGTGGTAGTGATGGTGCTGATGGTAGCGGTGATAGTGTTTTGACAGTGTCTTGCTATGGTGGTAGTGATGGTGCTGATGGTAGCGGTGATAGTGTTTTGACTGTCTTGCTATGGTGGTAGTGATGGTAGCGTTGATATGACTGTCGTGCTATGGTGGTGGTGGTAGCCGCGACGACAGTGTTTTGAAGAAAATCTATAACGTGGAACAGAAGAAATCTAACCCATGCAAAACTTGGCATTTAGTTAACTATCTAAAGTTAACTCAAGTAGGATAAAATCCAAAAGTATATGCGAACGAAGAGTTACCTCTTGTGTAATGAATTTGCTAATGTATTTAACGATCATTTTGCTGGTATTGCTCAGACCTTAGCCGGCAGTCTACTTCACCTTATTTTTATTAAAGCTTATGCCATACAGTTTTTGATAATCAACCACCAACTATTAAAACTGTTTGCGATTTTCTGAACGGTATCTCCGTTACATCTCCAAATTTCGGTCAATCTACATCAAAACTGGTATTATTCCACGCGATCGAGTGGTTAGCAAGAGTCACACCTATCTTTAAAAAAGGAGAAAAACGATGGTAACAATTACAGACCAATTTCCTGTCCACAATATCAGATTCCTTTTGATTTTGGTGAAGCAGAACTTGGAATGGCTTACTAGAAATATTATGAGAAGATTGAAATTTGTGAACGACTTGTTAAATTCTAACTAAATTTAAATCCTATCACAGAACAATACTAATAGTTCTGTAGCAATCTGGGTAAGTTGTAAGCACTGTTATTGAAAATGAATGACTAGACTTTAGAAATAGCGAGAACTCGTCAGTGCTGCAGCTGATCTGCCGTCTCCAAAACAAGGATGAAATAAAACATTAACATAACTAATCTTTTTTGATAAGAATCTTAATTATTTAGTTTTTTTGTGACGCAAAACTGGTATTTGCAGTTAACTAAAGTTATACTAGCTACTCGCCATGCCATATGGATAGGAGCGCGTAATTTTTTTCGGTTCCATTTTCGTGAAAAGATTTTTCTTAGAATATCAAACGTTTGATGAAGCTTACCTAAGGATGAATAATGATGAGATTTACAAAACCCTTTAGCTATACCGGTTTTATATAATCCTTATTTATTATTCAACAATTCGCTAATTGAAACTGGCATTCAATGTTTCATTATATTGTTTGACTCAGACGTTTTTCCATTCAAATGGAAAATATTTTTGAATTTCCAATTTTAATCCTATGACACGCAGTTTCGTGCAGTATGTACTTTATATCAAAAATACATGATATCTCTGATAATCTTGTTAGTAGAACGACTGTTCAAAATACACCGTTAACTGTTTTTTCATGGTTTGTTTACATAAAAAAGTCACGGCAGTTTTTGGTCTGACAGACTCATATCATATATTACCCGAAACTAAACATTAAAAAAAAAACATTGCTTAAAGCTTTTTTAAACATAAAAAATAGCTTGTCGAAGAAATGACATGATTTCTATTGAGCGAAACACAAATTCATCAGATTTACCTTGAAGCTTTTGAAACGACTTCAGTAGAATAACTGTATATAACCAAACGAGGCTCAGTCGCTTAACAGGATTATAACGATCATGCAATTACATTCACGAGAATGATATCAATCATGCAATTGGTATTTATGATTTAGAAAACCATGGCACATTTGAAAACTCTGCCTCAGTTGGGTTCGTATGGAATACGAACAACTGATCTGACCAATTAAACGGAGGTACATTTTTCAAATCTGCCAATACACTCAAATAGAAATTACTTAAAGTTACGAGTTACAAATTATTTAGCAACTTTTACCTGTTTTCGCTGAATGGTGAAAAGTATATTCATTCAAAACACTTCTACTCTATTGAAGCGAAGAGATGTGCCTCTGAAGTTAAACTGGATCCTTTAAATCACTTGCGTGCATCTTATATATAAGTTTTAAAAGCGTAACCATTGGAAATCCCCAAAATTACAATTTAAAGTAGTTGGTAAATGATTGTTACAAACATTTGTAAATTTGTCATTGGAGTGGCAGTACGGACGGAACGAGCGAAGCAATTGCCAAATTGATGAGCTGTAGAAAAACGTACCTTCTTTCATGAATTATTCATATTGTTTAAAACTATTTTGATTAATAATCCAAACACAATATTACATTTCCACGACGAGATTCTAAAACGCCAAAATGGTAGGTCTATATAGTTTATTATATTAGGTTTGAATAAGCTTTCCTTTTGCTTTCCTTTTATCCTTTGGGTAGTATTATGTGAGACGCGGAATGACCACTGGCGTCCACGTCCGACGTTCTCATCGGCCGCTTATAACCTGTAGCCTGGTTACGAGTCTACTGCAAGGACTACAAGTGTTTTATCCAAATCTGACCACTAAAGTATGATTGTTCTTCTATGTTGTTTGGTTGATGGTCTGAACTAGATATGGCATTAAAGTTTAGCCAATACTATATATTGTCTCAAAACTTAATCGTAACCATAAACATGTTTAAATCTTCTTATCTAAAACGATAATCCGGCTCATGCAGCTTCGTTGATAATGTAGATGTATGATTGAATCTTTTGTTCCATTGAAAGAATCTCTTACAATTTCTTCACAATAGAGTCTCTTTCATCAGATCATCAGATCGTTGTAAGTAGATCACCAATGTGATAGAATCTACAGATGAATGTCGGCATGGTCCATTTAATATAAAAACACATGCATAAATTACGAAATCATAAAATCTGCCGTTTTAAAGCTGAAACATGGTATTTGAAAGTTGAAAGGAAATCTGGAAAATTGATTAAGCAGATAAATAAACAAACAACCAAACGCAAAATTAGATGAGCGAACAAGTAAACAAACAAAGAACTGGAAAGACATGCATACAAACGAACGAACAAGCCAACCTACGAGCGAACGATCAATGTAATTTATACGTAAGAAACGAATAATTTTGAAAAAACAAAATTTCAGCTCGGCACAAAGTTTAACCACTACTGGTTTCTCAGATCGGAGTCCAATCAAATTTTCAATCTAATTTCGGATTATCATTTATGTTATTTATTCACATTATTACTTACATGTATCTACTGTACTATCATAGGACAGTCTTATATGGCAAAATGACTGGAATACGGACTTTTGTGTCAGTTTTTAGCAGATATATCTCACCCGCTCAATCGTAATGACTTCTATTCCATTACCATTACTGATATAGCGAGCTATTTTAATCTATATAGCCTCTTTTAATGAGTATAGTTAAAACTATAGTGGTCCCTAACTAGTTTTGACTAACATTAAATTGTCAGTAAACACCATGCCAATTACAGGCCCCTTGAAGTTTAAATATCTTTTCAGTTTGTTCTCATTTATACAAGTGGACTCCGGTTTTTGTGTTTATTTGCTCACTTCAAATTGTGCTACCGACCCGGTGCTTGGTAGACCTTTCTCAAACAAAACAAAATCAAAAACAAAAAACCCTGACGTGTGGCGAACAAACTTTCATGGTTTCAGCTCGACAGAAAAGTAAATATGTCTGTTGAGAAATGAAACAAATCTCTGCCAAGCAAGATAAAGTGTGGTTAATATATGAATTTAGATTCTAGCGCATTTTTAGCTTTAATGGTTATTTGCTAGGGCCGGTGAATATCAATGCAATAAACTTGTTGTTGTTTAGAGTGAGAGAGGTCGCTATAGTTCGATTCTCTCAGTTACAAATTTCCCGATCCTTAATTTTATTTTTTGCTTTTTCATTGACTTCAGTTTGTACATAGGTAGATAACCACCGTGGAATTCATCGGAAAATAAATTGTTTTTGATTTTATCATTTTTTTTATTGTAAGGCAAAAGACCCGGGGTTAAAACCCACTGAGTGAAACCTATAAGAGGCGTATTTTTTATAGCCCTCAAGATTACTAGTATTTCTACTAATTGCACGAGGCGAGGAGACCATCCCTCACACCCACTACCCCTACATTCACTATTTCACACACATCGATCTTTGCAAACAGTTGATTTTTGCTGATGATGAAGGAAAACCACTGAGAACCTTGAGAAAAACCATCGTTATTCAGTTTTTCCAACTTTGAAACACGAAGCCTCATTACTATTCTCGTTAATTTTTGTCTGTTTATATAGGGAGACTAGCTCGAGCCACACAAAACTCTCGTTCGAGAATGGTTGCATTAGGACAAGCAATGACCTGATCTGGACGGCGCTTTGCGGCCATTTTAATAGAGGCTGAGGGGAGGGGGGTTGAGGAGCTCCGTCCCAAAGGACCAACATCAGTCCATTGAGCTTCTGGGCAAGAGCTGATCGAATTCAATATTGCGTGGATGAAATGAGACGTGGTCGAAAAGCAATCAATACCAAAATATTGCGCATAGAGCATACAACAAGCTGAACTCCTGATACCGAACAGTTGAATTACTAATTACACTGACATATCAACTTTATACTTACTTTTGAGCAGATATATTATGAGCTTTGGCTGGCTATCAATTTCGGTACTGTCCGTGTTCACACAACATATTCCCATTAACTGGCTGTATCGTTAACAGAAGTGTCCTTACACTTTTACACAATAATTCAACTTATAACTGCAGGTCTGTTTTTGATTAATGTGAAGCGTAATGAGCACGTTCTAAATCGTATTTGGTCTATATAATAACAACTGAATCCAAGAGCATGAAACGGTACATGTTACGAAAATGACTCGGTCATTTGTTATATTTTAGTTCAAGTTCAATGGTTCCGAAACCAACAAGCATTTTCTGAGCATCTGTATCTTGTCTCTTAGTCATTTTCGAATGAGTGGGAAACGGTACTGTTACGTTACGATACTGCTATGATACGGCAGATGATTCAATTGTTTTCTTAGAAATTACACGGTTACTATTCGATACGGTGCTGTTTCCCATTCATTTTAAATTGACGGCTCTAAGTTCCATTTTGCGTAGTGAAAATTGGATGAAATTAAATTTATCTTCTACTTAAGGTAATTCCGTAGAAATAAAACTGCCCGATGAAATTTTTTTATACTCGTTCAAACAAACAATTTTGAGAAACGCTTTCAGAAAATACAATAAAAAAGGGGGGTCACCGACTTCTTTGTCTGTGCAATATGACGTCAAAGTTCATGCATTGTAATGACTCGAGAACGTAAAGAAAAAAGCTCAAAAATCGAAAAGAACCGGAACAAAAACACAGTAATTTCTTTTTTAAGAGCAAAATTCGTGTTTTGTGCAAATGTCTGCACTTTATTTTATTTAAAAAATATGAACAGATGTATAAAAAATATGTGATCTTGAAGAAATTGACGAAATACCAACGTGCGCACGAGCTGCTAGTTCATTCGAAAAAGTCCTAAGCGGAAAGTATTTAGGAAATTACTCAAAAGTTAGCCCGATGACCTATGTTCAATTTTAGATATATTTGATGTTATGTTATAAAAAATAATTTTATCAAATGAAAAACATAGGTCACCGTGCTAGTTTGCGAAATATTGCAAAAAAAATCGTCATTTTAATGTCAAAAACAGGTTTTCCGAGAGAGGACTGGGTCGAGTTTCAAAATTATCGCGTTTTATCGCTCGAATCGAAAAATGCCGCAATTCTTCGAATTTTTTATTCAAAGTAATTTACAAACATAATTTGTCTAGCTTACATGATAAAAGTCCTGAAACCAAAAAACTTGACACATGCGCAGAACTATGCGCATTGCAAAACTACGGAATTACCTCAAGGTAATTCCGTAGTTTCGCACTGCGCACAATACTGCGCATGTTTTAAGATTTGTATTTTGAGGACTTTTACCATGCAATCTTTTTTTTAAATTATGTACTTTAAAAGTGTTTAAATAAAAAATCCGAAGAATTGCGATATTTTCGAGCGAGAAAACGCGATGATTTTGTTACTCGACCCAGTCCTCTCTCGGAAAAACTGCTTTTTGACAATAAAATGACGATATTTATCAAAATATTTCGCAAATTAGCACGGTGACTTATACTTTTTTATTTGATAAAATTATTTGTTATGTTAAACCACCAAATATATCTAAAATTGAGCATAGGTCAGGCGAAATTTCTCAAAATTTCCAAATAACTTTCATCTTAGGACTTTTTCGAATGAGATGCAGTTCGTGTGCACGTTGGTATTTCGTCAATTTCTTCGAGATAATATATTTTTTATGCATATGTTTATGTTTTTTGGATAAAATAAAGTGCAGACATTTAAACAAAACATGAATTTTGCCCTTAAAAGACAAATTACTGTTATTATTCCCTTTCTCTACGGTTTTGGAGCTTTTATCTTTACGTTCTCATGTCACCAAAATGCATGGACTTTGACGTCATATTGCGCAAAAACGAAGTCGGTGACCCCCTCTTTTTATTTTATTTTCTGAAAGCGTTTCTCAAAATTGTTTTTTAGAGCGAGTGGTAAAAAATGTCATCGGGAGGTTTTATTTCTAGGGAATTACCTTATAACTCTTTTTTTTATGAGCCGTAAGGACGCATGAAATAACATTCTCACTACGTGTTTCCCAACTAAACAACTAATGATGATTGATAGCTCGATGTCAATATAAGCCAGGGCGCACATTGGGCGCACTTAGACTCTTGGGCGCATTGGATCGATAAATGTTTCTGTTCTCTTTGTCAGGGCTCCCTGTGTATTTGTGAAAGATACCGCTGGACTCAGGGTATTGTAGGTTTGAACGACTTTTATACCTCCAGGTGCAGTGTGATGTTTTGCAGGTTTCATTACATAGGTGTCCGTGGCCGACTAAGGCCACTAAGGTGTTGTTACCCTGTTAAAATGACATCTACTCCTATATCCTTATGGAAACCTTCTGAAAGTAGAAGAGAATTTCGCACGAACTCAAAATTGTTTGGACGACCTTCTGCATCATTTAGCCTTGGTTGCTTGCAGGCAAATATCGCTATTCTTCCGTCAGTATATGCTGATGATTTTAGTGAATTCTGTCGCCTGAATAAAGCTCCTTGTCCTGTACTTTATCGCAGCAAACCAGGTGAATTGGACACTCCGTTATCGGTGGGTTCAGATATAAGGTAAACTATACATGCTAGTTGTTTTGGGGTATCGTGAACACGCTTAATGCAAGTCACGGAACTTATATTATTTTCTTATGCAGTATATCATATAATATCGTGTCATTTAGTGATGTTGAAATATTGCCTTTGGTGAAATCTTTATAGCAATACTTTTTTAGTTCAGAGAAATATTTTTTTGTGCATCGAAGATGACTTCTTAGTACAAGAAATATTTTCAAACAAAAATAGAGCACAACGCATTCGTAGGCATAAAAAATGTAATCACCTCTATCTTCAAGAACCCCTTTAGACCAGTACATGCACAGGAAAGCTTTCTCGTCCTTCTCTGGAAACACTTTCCAGCATTATTCTCATGAAGCAAAGCACCCTCCCTCTGTAGCAACGATGTTTCACAACAAAACTGCTGTTCTTGGGATTTGCTATGTTAATTGGTATACTGTGAGGGAGCTACAATCTTGGACAACATGATTTGAGACTGGGGCGCAAAAATGCCTATTTTTTTATTGTGTGCATTTTACACATTCATGCGCATTTTTCAGACATGTGACCTCCTCCCCCACCTCAATGTTGTTGCCCAGATAGCAGATATCCCAAGGGTCATTTCTAGACTAAAACAACATTGTTCTGTCCAAGATTGTAGCTCCAAGGGCAAATCTGCTGCAGGAGTTTGTTGTGAGAACAGCCTTATGAAGGAGCAAAATCCAGGAGAAAATTTGTTGTGGGAGTATGTGGAGGGAGCATGTGTTCCGATCTTCATAATTGTCAAGAACAATAACATAAAATCAAAGGATCTGATATAGATCTGATGCCCAGTGAAGTACATATCGATATATGTCTTAGATTATAGGTATATTATACCCTAGACCTGACATATCAGTCTTCAATTATGACTGGGATAGCAATTAACCAGTCAGATCGAGTGGTCACACAGTGAGAAGATTGGTCTTTATTTCACTAATGTAAATGGGGTCGATTTATGGATTGTAGACATTGTTATCAGCACTAATATGCCACAAGGGCTTTTCTTTGAGTTCTTTGATTTTCTATCCCCAACATAAAGCTTGAATCTAGTTACTCTGATGTACAAAATATAGGCTAAAATATAGATAGAGTGGCAAGGTATTATGGCTGTATCCCCTGGGATTGGGCATATGGTATTTTAAAAAGGGGCTGTATGTGCATGTGTGTAGGAGTAGCAATTAAGTGAGTAGCAGTCCAATGTAGAATATAGAGTTGATACAGTACTTCCCCTCAGGGCTTTTCAATTACTGTTTACAAATGTTCTTTGGGGAACTTTATGGACTGCTATATGCAGTTTACAAGCATGAGTACATAGAATAATAAATTGTTAGTGGTTATGTCCCCATTGTTAGTAAGTACAGACACTGAGGATGGTCGTACCTGTGTCCTCAGTGTTTTTTTAACATCTACAATTGGATTAGAGTATAGAGTAGACCTTCGATTTTATGTTGTTATGGGAGATGTGAAGATCTTACCATTTGCAGATAGAGAAACAAAGGCAGCAACTTCTCCTCAATTATTTTAAGACCCTGAGTGTTGGTCTGGCCAGGGCTCGAACCTGCAACCTCCCACATAGTAGTCTGAAGCTCTACCAATTGAGTTAACCAGTCCGCAGTCCAGAATAGCAGCTGTGCAACCAACCCTAGCCTTATAATAGCTACAGTTTATTCATTAGTTTACAACATGTTTTACATTATTTAATGGGACCATGTTTTTTAGAACGGATGTATCCAAGTTCCTTGTTACCAAGTGTGATGCATCAGGAGAGTTCACAACAACAGAGGCAGCGCATCTCACAGATTATCCCTTTGATGACCTGGTCACATTTTACATTGGATGCAGTTTTACATTTGATGCTGCTCTCATGGAGTCTGGTATACCTGTTCCCCATGTCATAAAGCAAAACAATGTTCCAATGTATAAGACTAATATCAAGTGTAACCAAGTTGGCCCATTCTCATGTGATCAGATGATTGTATCAATGCGACTAGTAAAGAGAGATGACATTGAAAAAGCTGTAGCAGTGACGGCAAGGTTTGATGATGTTCATGGGGCACCTATACACATTGGTAACCCTGAATTGATTGGAATTAAAGATGTTTGTAACCCTGATGCTGGAGACAAACCAGAAATTGCACACAATGAAGTTCCTTTATTCTGGGGTTGTGGTGTTACTACTTCAATGGCTATCAAAACAGCTAGTAGGTTTCCAAGCAATAATTTATATAACTCACACACATTTTTATAAGTGATTTTTATAATGCCACTTATTGTAACCAATCAAATATAGGACAGTCAAATTATCAGATAATCATTGAATCAATCAATAAATCAACCATAAAACTAAACAAGTGAACAATCAACCAACCAATCAACAACTTGGACAATCAATCAGTTACTGGTATTCATTCAACTACTTTCCCATTCAGTCATCCATCCATCCATTTATCCTTTATTAATTTTATTTTTAGTAATACATGGTAGATGTTTTCTGTGTATTTTTTAAAGATATGTCACATCAATCTATTTTTACTACTCAGAACCTAAAATATGTATGTCCCATTCTCCTGGATGTATGTTCATTTGTGATGTAAAAGAACAGGACTATTTCAAAGATCATCCTCCTCCACATGGAGATGAAAAGCCAAAAGTTATCCATCTACAAGACGAACCATTTTATGCTTCAGTCATTGGCGAAAAAGCTCTAGATAAAATCACAAAGCTTGATGGAATGATCCAAGAAGACCCTGGTAATAGAGGTATCAAATATCTGTACCAACCTGGACAGCTAGTCAAAGCAGCATTAAGGGTATCACATGGTAACTCTATTGGAATAGTAACAGGATTTCCACTTAAAAATGGTAACGAGTACTGTAATGAAACAGATGGTCCATTGGGAGCGTTGACTATGGCCAAAGCATTCAAATCTCTTGGGAAAAATGTCACATTAATTTCCACTCATTATAATGCAAAGTTGTTGAAAGACATTACCAGTGAATGCACTGATCTCAAGTTATTACCTGAAGGAATTACAGTTGAAGAATTCACACCAGATGGCACTAAAACAGCTGAAGAAGCTGCTGTTGAGTTTCTTTATCCTGGTGGGGATTTGAAGAAGGCAAGATTTGATGTCCTTGTAGCAATTGAGGCAGTAGGGAGGAATAGCGAAGGGATGTACAAGACAATGAAGGATATCTGTGTGAGTGATTTTAAGAAGGCAAGTCCTGTTGATGAGCTATTTATACAAGGTAATAGTCAAGAGTGATAAACATTACGTTTACTTATTTATAGTTTGTGAAAGTCTCTTTTTAAAATCTTCAGTCTCATTGTTAATGTTGGCTAAACATCAGTAGCTTCTGATACGCTTAGCATTGCATGAACAAGTGGCAAGTTTTGCAGAATTAATTATCATGATGGTGATCTCAAAGAATATTCTCAGCATAACTCTGGTGAATCATTAGAGTAGAAGACTTGAACTCTGGCTGAACAAACATTATATACTGGGTTTGATTTTAAAAGCAGATTATCATAACATGACATAGATCCTTATGTGTGTAATTGCCTTTGCTCTTCATGAGCTATTTCTCAATGGTGCATGCTTATGCACACTGTTGTCAATTTTATTTTCAAACAAAAAGATTCCATCTTGTGCATGTTGTGATTGGATGATAAATAGCCTTAATTTTGTGTGCACTCTGTCAATGATTGGGTTTTCTGTTGCATGCATCTTCATTTGCAACTCTTATTCTTTTTTGTGTTTAGCAGCCTCCTGGGTGAATTCATAACTTGATGGACACATGCTACTTATGATCCATTTCTTAATTTGCATGTTGATTTTCAGCTCAAGAGAAAGGAGGAATTTCAACAATTGGCATTGGTGATGGGGGTAATGAGATAGGCATGGGCAATGTCAAAGACCTTGTAAAACAGCACATCACAAATGGCGATAGAATAGTGTGTGATGTTGGTGTCAATCATCTATTAACAGCTGGAGTATCTAACTGGGGTGGCTGGGCTCTTGCCATGTCAGTATTTCTGCTAAATAACTGCCTTCTTCATTCCCGTTATCAACGTTATGGAATTGGTTTGCATCATGAAGTGAGACAGGAAGACATTTTGAACTCTTTTAACCAGGTAACTGCATCAGAAAATCCTCTTATTTTTGATGTTGTTCAAAAAGTCATTTTATTAGCAACTTGTAATCGCTTGTATGTATGCTTTTCGACTTTTGAGGTGCTGCATTGTTGGCTAGTTTCAAATATGCTAAAAATTAGCTAAGTTCCACTCTATCAAAAAAACATTTGAAATTTCCACTCCATTTAATTCAAACATTACACAATACAATGTTAAAGTAGATCACATTATTAACAATAGTCTATTTTTCAGGAAGAGAAAGTCTTAGCGCTTCTTATCTCTCATGGTACAATTGATGGCATCACGGGCAAGGTTTCCATGAGCGTAGATGGATTGGACTTTGGTGATGTTCATAAAATAAAACTGGAACAAATGCTCTCAGTATTATAGATCAGCAACAATGAATTCAGGTTATATAATTGTAATTTTAGTTGACAGTCATAGGTAATATTAGTGTGAAGCAATTCTTTACTATTTGGTGACAGACACCCAGTGACGACTAGTACGCACAAACAGATCGATGTCATTCTTCAATCCCATTCTATTACAATTTGGTGTATACCTCAACCGTTATTTGCTCAATTTTTAAATATATTCACTGTATATCACAATATCATCATTCACACATGTTTTTCAATACAGTGTAAAATTCTCCATATCAGTAATTTACTTACAATTAGCCCTTTTCTTATGTTCATTTCTACACATGTTCAAACTCTGGTCACATTTCTATGTTATGTAATTCCATGTGGGTGGTTGTCGACTTGAAAGTTGATACTAATTTGACAACCGATTTAATTTGTAAATATCAATAACTTATTCTTAATAAAGTATATACAATTACAAGAAGTGTCAATAAATGTTGTAAGGCTTGAAAAGAAACTTGTAAAATCAAACTTGTAAAATCATTTAATACTTTTCAAAAGAATAATGTAAATTCCTAAGTAATTTTGGGCCAATTTTATGAACTATACAAGTTGAATAAAAGGATGCTACGTAAGAAATTTTGTATATGATTCCCTTGGTACTCCAGCCAGTACATTGCTCTACAAACCCAGCCAGAGTAGTGGCCCTTTATAGGCCCCGAGCCACTATGCAGGCAATGTCAAGACACGTATTGTGATGAGCTGGCAGTTAACTGATCATACCTAATTTTCCATAAAATACACCTTTTTATTTTACATTTTATCATTTTTGTCTAGCTTACACGCTTATTTTTTTGTTCTCATTACAATATCTATGATATATGATATATATATATGATATCTTTGCATCTATAAGAGTATAGTCACATAGGAGTGTTGAAATCTATTCCTTTGAAAAAGTTATGATAACTATATTATATATTGCTTGTATAAAACCATTCACTCTTACAAATAATTTCATAAACCAAGTAGTACATGGCTACATATCATTTTCAATTCCACATGTCAAATGACATTTTTGATGACTTCAATCTTGACTTGCATTTCATCCTATCCAACTCCTTTCATTTGTAATCCAGTAAGTAAAAGAAGTTACAAATCACTTCTATTCTTGTACGCCTCAATAGTACTTCTTTTGACAACAGTCTCTCCAAGTACCTCCAATAAATTCAGTTCCATTTCAAATATTTTCCAAAGAAGAGATATATCCCAAATTAGTAATCAGCTTTGCTTTTGCTTGTGCGTTCCTTTGTTTTTGCACACCACACGTAGACGTCCTTTTCTTTTCACAAATTTACAAGACGGACATTTTAGCTTCAACGCAGTTCGTATTCTATATGTTCGTATTGATAATAACGTATGAGCAAGCCCAAAAGTGCGAACATTTGTGAATAAACGGCTTGTAAATCCACCCAGCATTTTGCACAAGATTTACGATCAAAATGGCGGCTTACGGAACTAGACCCACTCTACTCTTTTGAACAAACATACAGGAAGCCCACCGATTGCTCAGTTGTTGAAAAAAACATTTTTGAAAATTTATCAAAATGAATAAGAGTTAGTTCGTGACATATTCGCAAAAATCAATTTCATTTTTTTTGTTTTCTTTTTCTGAGAATTTTTATCTACTATTAATGAACCCAAGTTTGAATGTTCAAATGAATACGGAGACAACTTACAACTATTGCGTAAAAAATGGACAAAAATGCTGTATCTCTTAGTTATTATCATTATATCTGTATCATTTTAACAAAACTTTGTTTTTCAAATGCAAGTTGTTTGGCTGTTTAGAATCCATTTTTTCTTCTTCTGTTTTTGCAAAGTTTTCCCAAGAGATATTTAATTTCTTGACAGTGTGAGTCACGTGGTTTGTTCCATGGCAACGTTGTGTCGGACTCCACGAAAAGTTCACAACAATTTCCAGTGGAGTCAAGAAAATGGCCGATGTTAAGTACAAATTAGCTCGTTGCATCAAGACAGGGCCACCTCAGAGAAGCCCTGAAGAGCTACGAAGACTTGAGAAAGGATTTGTTCTTGATAATATTGCAGTTAGCACATTATCGGACGATTCTGGTCGAGCTAATCCTAAAATGAGTACAGCCATCCCACCGTACAATGGACAGCTCGACCGACACACCAAGCTTTATTTCGAAAAGAAACTCGTCCAAAGATTGCTTACCAGAACACAGCAGGTATCTATCGATGTTTCTTTGGGTTGTTATGGCGTTCATTGCTGGGATTTTTGTGCTTAGCGTCTATGTTTCAGTATTTTACTGATTCAAAAAGACAACTGAATCCAAATAGGTCAAGCACCAAAATCTTTTTGACTGCACATGTAATTATTTCACCAAATGTTCGTATTTGCTATAAAATTATTAATTGTATGATAGTTAGGAAAAGTATTCAAAACTTTTTTTTTGGCCCGTATAATTTCAGTTTTGCTGGATAAAATAAAATAAGTAGCATCTGGGTATAAACTTAATTACTTGATCAAACAATGCCAGTCCATTGAAAGGTAATGATTGTCACCTTGACATCATTAAAGCGTAAATGATAAATACCTCTTGAGAAACTGTATTCTCGAAATTATATCTATAGAATTACAGGGATGCTTCTGATGGAATCACTTAAATAATGTGTAAAAAGATTGTATATGATCAAAGATAAAAGACAATTGAAATATTTTTTGTCTTCTAGGGAGAGTTTTATATTTCGATCAAACATAGCAACCAACCCATCCATGACAAATTTCTGTTTAACCAATCAATCATTTGTATATGCCTTTATACAAAGATGCATGATATGAAATCGTCCAGTATTGGAATAAATAATTATTCAAATAAAAAAAACTTTATTTCATCTTTTTACTCAGCTCGCATTCACATTTGATTATTTTCAGCAATATTTTAGTTTTCCAAATAAAAATTTTGAGTTACTTAGGACAACTTTTCAAAGGCATAAAATAACAAGATTTAATATTAGAATAGTTTTTTTTCTGAATGTAAATGATTTCCCAAAAGTGATAGTACTAATTCCAGTTGCTAGCTCTTAGACTTATCCTGTGCAAATGATATATATCATATCAATATCTTGTTTAAATGTATCTTTATTGAAGTCAAAATATTGTACAAGTCTTGCCATGGATTCTAACTATTTTAATAACTCGTTATAAAAAAAGTACATTCAATTTGATTCTGTCCAAGACCATTATTTTAGGATTTGCCTATATCAACATTTCTCTTCATAGGCACCTCCAGGCGATTCTATATCAGGAAAACAAATGGATAAATTTTACACCAAGGGTATGATGGGTACCTACCTACAGTATAGGAACGGTGCCGGTGCAGGTAGCTATAACCATTGTATAGCTTATCATGTTTATCATTAGAATCATCTGTGATATAATAGCCATACAGTTTTCCACTCAAACAAAAATAACTCTATCTCCAAATTACCTCACATCAAATATTCATCATTATTGCAGTCATTGTAAAACTATGGTTATTTCTGTAGGCTACTCAAGAGAGCAAGTCAGTGGTCATAGCCTTTTCTTAAACAATCTACCACCAATAAATGGATGGCACGGGCCATTTGGTTTTAGAAGAAATACCCCTTGGCTGAGACGACAGCCATCAGTGTTTATAGGTAAGTGGACTTATATGGTAGAGCCTTTCCTTCACAATTCTTCTTGGCTTTGTTGCATTATAGGAATCTTTAAAGTTAACATTAAAAATGTCTGCAAAATAATCCAAAGGCATATGACATCTAAAGGCTGGTACACATGAGGGAAAAATACAAAATATATGTTGTGCAACAAACATTTTGCTCCCTCATATCAAACTGGGTTAATATGAGGGAGCAAGCTCCAGGAACAAAACTGCTTCATGAACATGCTTCATGAACATATGAAACGATTTTAATATGAGGGAGCAAAACCCAGGTGTAAAATTTTTGTTGCCAACATATTTTTCACATGAAATTGTTGGTAAAGACGATGGAGCTTTGCTCGGGAGCATGTTGCGGAGCAAGCTCCCTCGTGCATAACAGCCTTAAAGCCTTAATTCATTACAGTGTGTAGAATCAGTAGTTTTTAGTATATAGTTATAGAGAAATGATTTTGTGGTTAAACATTCAGCATTATTGTGTGCTGGCTCAAGAACAAATCAAAATTATAATATATGTGATCAAGAGGTTGCACTTTATATTTGTAGTACACATTTAGACTGACATGTTTTAGTGTAGAATATAAGCCTTGAATTGGTGTTCCCCTGTTACAGCTTGTGAGTGTGACAACATACTTTACAATTGGTACTACTGGTAGATAGGTTAAATAAAGAATATAAGGGAAATATAAAGTTAGAATTCTTCTCGGCATCAGTCAGCTGAGTACTATAGGAAAGGATGATAGAAAGGACAGGGAGTATGGTGTGTTGGTATCAATACCACATTTTGGTGAATTAATTAACTCATGTAAGTATTATTATGAAAAAAACATGGTTTAACATAAAATGATTATTTGGTTCACAAAAATATCTAGCATTATAGTCAGTTCAATTATTATATTTCATCAGGGTATTACATGTAGTTAAAAAAAAATCTGTGAGAGATTTTGATGACATTTTACTATTTCTCTACAGGAAAAATTGACAGTCGTTCTGTTGTTCCTTGAAAGGCTCGTTCATGTGACTTAACATATGGTATCAGGTGTGCAATAGACTGTGTTGCCGCTGTCCGTAGTTATAGATAACCACAGACTGGCGGCAATACAGGCTAGGTGTGCAAGGATTATCAGATCTGGACCAGCATTGATCTTGACAATATGAAATTATTTGTGTGTGTACCTCCTTGAGATTAAGACTGGTGACACTGATATAAAGCAGGGATGCTTTTTTATAATTTATTACTCCCTAATCAGTAATATTTCATATTTTATTTTGTATTAATAAAAAGTTACCTTTTTAGCCAATCATGTATCCTTTTAATATGTTGGTGAAATATATTTCATAGTTGCACATAGCTGGGTGGTCAGATATGTCCTAGAGCTTAGCTAACAAGAACAGTGAAAAGATGCATACAAATTTAAAAATGATCAGACATAGATTGAAGTGATATCTTGTGTACTAAATATTGTCAAATGCAATTTATGTGAGCTTTTTTTTTAAATGTAAATAGTTTGAAAACTTGATACCTGTTTATATTTGAGTGTGATTTTCTAGTTGAATTATTTTGGTTGGTGTGCATTAATTATTTTACTTGCCTATTGTCAGACTTCTTGTAAAAGCTTACTATAGGAGGTTCAAGCCTTTTTAAAGACATAGCAGTTCAGTTAATCAGCATAATTGTAATAATATATTGATCAATATCAAATAATGTATGAAATTTTTAAATAGTTCATTTTTTATTAAAAATAAAAAAATATAAGACAACAACAGTGTATTTTAAAGTGTATTTTTTATTCATAGCTTGTGTTGCAAATAAAAATATTGTTCTACAATTATATCTTGTAAAATAGCTGATGATTTAAGTGAGTATGTATGCATTAAATAATATTAGACATTTCATCTGCAGTCAGTTTGCAGACAGGTCAAAGTTATTGCAAAAAAATGATTGGGCAGTACATATATACTACTTCCTTTCTAGCAGAGTCTTTTGCTGTCACTGTTGAGGTGACTGCAGTAAAAGAGACTCTACTAGCAGAAAAATCAAGAAATTAATTCCATCTGATAACATTCGTTCAAAATGAACACTTTGATGGTTTGAGAAACTTTGGAGTGAATAACAGGTTAGCTATGAAATGTGATTCAACATAAAAAGCATATCAAAAACATTTATGCATGAGTAACAGGAAAAAAATTGTGATTCCCAAAATGGGTTTACTTTGGATTATGGTTGGGAAAGTGCAACAAAATGCAACATTGGGTTCAAATTTGTGATTCCCAAAATGGGTTTATTTTGGGTTATTGTTGGGAAAGTGCAACAACAACCAAAATAAACCCATTCTGGGAATCACAAATTTTTTCCTGTGTAAGAAACTGTGCTGTACTGAGTAATATATCGTGATACTGCCACAATGTGGCAGATTCTTTTTGACATTACATCACACTATGGTATTGTTTCTCTCTCGCACAAAAACAACTTTAATAAAAGACTATCTAACTTTATAAAATGCAATTCATTAATTAACTGTTAATTATGTATAAAAATATTTCAATTCTTTTATCAATGCAATTTGAAATAATATTTGAAAATAATAATTATAACTCATATAAGAATTCATGGGCTATTTAGAATTAGTAGCTTGAAATCATGCCCAAGAATAATTATCATGGTTTTTTTGAATTTTCATTCTTTCTCTGATGCAGCTTTTCACAAAGCACACACTTAGCATTCTATTCACACAACTATCAGAGTAAACATAATTAAAATATATTGTTTTCAGTATCAGTCCACTGTCTTAGAAAGTACATCTTAATTTAAAAAAAATAGCATTCAATGTACATTTAGATAATCACTTTAGTTGTGTGCTTTTAAAACAAACTTGACATGGCACTTCCTGGCATCCTATGTGCATTTTGCTGCATTTCCAGATATTTATCTTCTTCTATCAGTGAGTTAAGAAGAGTGTTCATATCATTGATAACCATATTTCCATTTCCTAACTCATAGCCATTAACATCAGGTCTGGTGTTGGTTGACAGACCTTCCATACCATCTAACATTTCCTGGTAGCTTGCAGCATTGACCATTTGGTCTTGAATGAGTGGCATGTTGTCTTCATAATAACCTGTCATTGGAGGAGGTCTCTGTTGATATTGCATTACCATCTGACCTTGTGGAAGTGCTTGGAGTCTTGGTTGTCTCTGATACATCTGGTCATGTCTGATGTATTGAGAGTTGTATCTTGGAAGTCTGTTAGCTACAGAACTGTTTTGTGTAGTGTAGTACAGATTGGAGTTGTTAGGTGATATCTGTTGGTTTGGTCGATAGTGTATTGTCTGGCTTTCTACAGGGTATTGTGACCTAGGGTAAACTTCTCCTGGATAAGGGAAGTGCCTTAGAGGTTGTGTTGGTCTTGTAATAGGCTGTTGTAGCTGTTCAGGGCTTAGATAAGCATCAAACTCAGTTGGATCCACTTCGTCATTTATAAGTTCTGTCTCACGGCATTCAGCTTCATTGGTAGTGAAATTAGGCGATAATTGTGGCTCAGGTCTTGACATTGAACCAATATGCCGTGCTGGCTCACTGCGTCTACGATACTCCTCCCTTTCTCCTTCAGGTTTTTTTGACATGTCAGAGCTGTCTGCGGCACAGATGACAGTGTCGCTGGATCTTCTAAAGTTTTGAGTCTGGCCATTGAATCTTGATGGAAAAGGTTCCTTTTGTAATGGATAAGGCATTCTGTGAAACATTGGGCTTCTTGTATGACTACCGTATCCACTACTGGCATGACTAGCTTCACTTGTTCTCCTTAATGCACTGTCGGCATCCGGCATTGGTGGAAGCAGAGTTTTCCCAGCCCTCTGTAAGGAACTTGACAAGGGTTTGTTAAGCTGCTGAAAAGGTGGATGAGGGACAAGACTGTTTTGACTTGACCTTCTACTTTCATTGTTGGATGCCCATCCACTTTCACTTGATCTTCTACTTGCATCTCCTGTCAAATCACCTGATAAATGACTGCCTTCACTAGATCTTCTTGATGTTTGACTCATACGCCGGTGTACTTCACTGACCCAGCTGGCTATGTCATGTGATTTATTGTGTATTTTTGGTAAGGTAACAGTCTGAGATGGTCTCTCACACACAACTGCTTGCACAGTTGTCACTGCATTTTGATTGACACCAGGTTCCCAGTCTCCTTCAGCTATATCAGGAAGGTTTGACATATATGGGGGACTTCTAGGTGACACACCCAAACGTTGTGGTTGATTACTTGTAGATCCAAGAGTCACCTCGTGGCTTCCTGGGATGTCCACGGCTGGTGAACCAATATCACAAGTTGATGATACCAGGTCAGCATCACAGCTGTTGCTCATGACGCTGGAAGAATAACCACCAGTTTTCTTGATAGTACTACTGCCACTTCCACTACCTGGTGACTTCACATCACTGGATTGGGAATAGACTGCTGTTGAATTAGCATTTAATGAAGATTGGTTGGGTTGACTTGGAGGTGGCTTCTTTGAGGTGGTTTCTGACTTTGAGGTGGCTTCTTTATCCTTGCTGTTGTCAGACTTGAGCTAAAAAAGAGAAATCCAAGGTAAGCTGCAGATCTAAATTATTGGTATAGTAAAGTATTTCATCAGTTACATCATTAGTGTACATTAGCTATGGACAGTTAAGAATGTTGCTACACCATTAGTAGGCCACAGTGATATAATTGGATCACAACATCATATCTTATATGGCTACACTTTAGTATGGCAAAATAAATAGCGATGGAATATCCTAATACTGCACAATAATTACCCTCTTGGCCCCTTGATCTCCATGGACAGTCTTTGTATGTTTTCTCAGAGAACTTGGGTCAGTGTATCGTTTGGGACATCCTGGCACTTTGCACATATAGGGTTTCTGAAATGAAACAATGACTGACAGTCATTTGTGCACAAGTAAAATATGGTATGCCAACTGTACATGCCAACTGACAACTCTTTCAACATAAGCATAGCCAGGGCTGTTGGAGTGATATTTCTAGCAATGACACTGCAAGTCCATTTTGTCTAAAGGTCTGCGAGTGGTTCCTCTTCGCTCCAACATCCATGATAGTCATGTGCTCCTTTGTTCTTGCCTCTCTTTTGTCACATTACTGCACAACCTCAACAGATAGCAAGGCCTTGGCTATGGTTCAGGCAAGCAAGGCACTTATATCAGTTAAAATGTTATTGCCCCCAAGTTATAATCATTGCTGTTGATAATACTAGTGCTAACATATCTAAATATAACCTACCACTGAAGAATGTGTTCTGTTCTGGTGTTTAGCTCTGTCTGAAGCATTAGAGAAAGCCTTACTACATCCTTCAACTTCACAAACATATGGTCTCTCCCCAGTGTGAGATCTAAGATGAGTCTTGAGGTTTTCCAGTCTGGAATAGGCCTTAGTACAACCAGTATACTGTCAAACAAGATCAATATGTTATTCTTGAATAATTTTCACTGGATATGGCAAACTAGAGGACTTAGGCTTTGATCACTTGATATTTTGACAGAAACAGTAGAATATTGATGAAAACTGTATCACCATGGACATTGTTTGGTGTTTCACATGAAAGTCTTTCATCAGAGATCATAAAACCATTTCTATACAACACTAAAAGTCACAACATTCTATATTCCATTGACTTTCATTGTGTTTAAGATAAATGGCACCATCACCATTGCTGGCATTTTTTCTGACAAGCATGAGGTTGTTGGCACATGCAGTGGATGCACAGCTAAAAATGCTCTGTACAAATATAGTTGAGAAATAACATTAGGCAGAATCCAGACAAATTCTATTTCAAATAGTGGCCAGCAGGGTGGGTGTCAAAACCTTGGACTACAGGGATGTAAGAGCAAAACGCTGACCACTCAACCTTGCTCAGTATCATGTCACTACTGATAATCGTTCTAATTGTACTTACAGTGCAGACATGTGGTTTTTCTCCTGTGTGTCTTCTCATATGAACAACAAGCATGTACTGAGCCTTGAATGGTTTTTGTTCTCTACAACAATCTTGCCAGTAGCAAGTAAAGTCACGCTTCTCCTTCTTAATGTGATCGCCATTCACATGGTTGACCAAGTCTGCTTGTTTATCAAATGTTATAGTACACTCTCTCCAGTGACATGTCAGGTTGAGTTCTTCAGCTTCTCCATGGCCTTCATCTGGCTCATTATCTGAACCAACCTGCAAACAACACAATAAAAATGCTTCAATGTTTTCTGAAGTCACTTTTCAAACTGCAAATGGGCAGGGCTGCAGCTAGAACAAGACCACATCTACAAGGGCACTTGCCTCATGCAGCTGAATGGGTTTATTTCTGAATTTTTATCTGTAACATTTGGTACTTAAATCTCATGAATAGGAAAAATACATAAACATGCTCCAGGCTTCTCTCCCTTATTAGTGGGGCACTTGTGGCATGCTAGAAAATCAAAGACTATAATAAAGGTTATTATTATTATGCATTGATTACCATTTCAGATTGGCAAGACCACAATAGTATCACTACACCAGAAGGGAAGATTTTTCTAATGGCATCATGGTACCTTGATAAAATGGAACACTAATTCTAAAAAGGGGTTCTAAAGCTCAAGCACCTTGATGGTATTCTTTGGAGCTCTTGAGACTCATGGGTTGTTGTTCTCAAATATTTTCATTTTTTTTTTGTACTAGGCCAGGAGCCCTTTAAAGTATTTATCAGGGTGGGTTTAGGATCTTTTTTTTCTTCTATCTACTGAATTCATTGTTAATCACTCCCAAAAAGTCTTTATTCACAATAATGAAATGAATAATGCTACCTGGAGGAGTGTCTGCTCTATTTAACTGTATTAGAAAACAGATGTTTTATTTATTAGATTGTAATCAACAAAGGCTGAGGACATGACATATCAATATTTAAATCATTCCATACACATAGTGTTGAACTAATAATAATTAATAATCATTCCTTACACATGTTATATACATCATGCAATCAATTCAAGGTATAAATATTTATTGTTGTTGTAGCTGTTCCAACCTTGATTAAAAACTTTCAATCAACAAATGCATACTCCATCAAAGATGACTACATTCCTCACTGACTATACATCTCACCACAATTATTTCTAAAATGTCAAGAATCTGAAGCAACTTCATCTACCATCAAAAGTCAAGAAGATATACCATGATGAGATATGATTTTATTGTCCTTGTTTGAAAGCAAATCTGATAGGTGATTTATCATTTTTGATAAATCATTTATACAAAGATCACTGATTTTAAATTTCCTACTAATAGGTATATGTTTATAACTGTTATCCAAAACAATAGTTTTAAAGACTATATTGCTAATGTTTGATAAATATTAAGGTAATTCATTGTCTTAATGCTGCACTATTAAAGATGGCCAACAGCTTGCATTAGTAAGCTTATCACAGACTCAGTTGTAATTCAATCATTATGTATAAACACATGTAAAGTGATCAGCCCAAAATTCTGAACTAAATTAATGTACTTGAGTGGATGTGCTTTGAACTACAAACAAAAGTTTTGTTTGATGATTTTATCTTGAAGGAAGATAAAACTAATGGTTTTTAGAAATCCATGTCTATGGTAAATTGAAAATATTTTATTCAGGAAATAAAAAAACACAGTGGATTGCATTTGCAGTCCATATTGTAGGTATTAAGCTGCGAATGACCTGTATATTAAGTGGAGTATGACTTATTGGTGTGTCTTGCTTGTTGAAAGCTACAATCCAGTTGGCCTGCAGCCTGTACTAATCAATTTTAGAAAGCTTTCCAATTGTGACATATGTGCAAGTTTGCTGTTGTTTTATTCACAGTTCCATGCCAAATGCAAAAAATTATAGATAAAAATTAGTTAATGGGTTCGTTTTTGTATAGTATTTTCAATTTATTATTTTCACAAACTTCATTTTATTTTCACAAGTTTATTTACCATATATAAATATGTAATTGTTATTGGGTTATGACCTAAATATTAGGTGTGAGTTATTAATCTTAGATTGCATGCATGGTCAAACTAGTAATATTTGGCAATTTGAATTCCACCAATGTTAGGACTTCCTGTAGTAAATTTGAAATTGAATTAAAGTTGGAATTGTACACATTAAAATGACATGCAAATGCCCAGAAACGTTTTACCATGAGTACTTGAATTAAACAGTGTCATACGTATATATAAACTTAGTAGCATAGTTTTATTTATATATATATATATATATATATATATATATATATATATATATATATATATATATATATATATATATATATATATATATATATATATATATATATATATATATATATATATATATAAATATATATATGTGTGTATATTAAATTGTGATTTTACTGTCAGTTCACTATGCTAATTCTATTGTTTTCATTTGTTTAATTAGTGCTATATTTACTACTAAATAGTGACAACTGTTGCACACATTTAGTGTTTGCACTCTACTTGACAGAGCATACAAAAATAACAATGAGCACAATCTATAAAAGACCATACAACAATAACCTTTTTACAATTCCTTATATGCTATTTCTGTAAGTTCATTCTAAGAATTTTAGTGGATTAGGGATAACTTTAAGATTTATTATCAATTTGTAATTATCTTGTGTTGCCATATGATCTGTTTGATGGGTTGAGCTTGAAGTAAGAACTTTTGGGTCCAGTTAATAAATCAACACCTTTTTCTATCATTCAACCATTAAATAGATAAATAAATTGTTTGACTGTGTATAAAATAATGTAATCTGCCAAAGAAGATCTCTCAAGAACAGTAGCTTTACTAATTTTCAAAAGATGGTGTTGTTAATCACATTGTGATAAATCTCATTGTATTTGCTATTGACAAATGATATTATATACACACAAGCACTGTCAGAATCAACTATAAACATTTGTGGATATCAATATGGTTTATTGATATATTTTTAAATGTTACTTTATAAATTTGAAATTAATTTTATTAACCTAAATTAGCTTAACTATTTTGTAGGTTTGAATACTATCTCACTTATTATTATTTTATCCAATGAATATCATACTGGGGCCGGTTGCATGAACCCTGAATAAAGTTATCCACTGGATAAAGTTATCCACTCCATAGAATTTCTTTAGAATTTATCCGCTGGATAGGGATTTATCCAATGGAAAGCATTATTCAGGCTTTCTGCAACCAGTCCCTGAATCAATATGACTAATTTCTTTTATTAAACCGACCACATAATTTCCTGTTTTTCATTGGCCTTTCCTACAATTTATGTACTGTACTACATGGTGTGAGCAATTGGCTTGTGCATGTCTTACTTAGTACTGAATGGCGCTAAGTTCTCCATCACCTCACACCTTACTTAGAGAATGCCTGACCTTCAACACTAGTCTAGATGAATAGAAAGGCACTTGGGCAATATCAAGTACAAGTATCAAAGTAATGATTGATGCATGTAGACTGGTCGTTTATCATAAGTATCATTATCAATCATTCAAAGCAAAATGTTTCATTATTGTCCTATTTATTACCTAAGGCCTAGTTTAATTTATAAGTAGGATTGTACATACATTGAATTTAATTACAACATATAAGACCAAATCATTATCTATTGTTTGAAAACGCCTTTTATAAAAATAACTATTCTGTACACTAAGTAAGGGAATAAGTAATTTTCACAATCTTGTTAGTACTAGCTAGCTTGTTATAAGTAAAAGAGTAAGATTTGAACTAAACGTTGCATGCAATTATCAAGAGAACATTGGTCGTCTCTTGGTTGATAATTATAATAAAAAAACAAACATTTGTGAGGATTTGCTTGAAGAATAATGAGTATATATATTTATGTTTAAGTAAATTAAAGGGCTTATTGTTTCTCTTGTGAAACTCAACATTTGGCCACAAGAAGTAAGAAGAAACATTATTCATGAAACAAGGAAATCAATTAGCTTGTGAAATCCCTCCCTCCAAAAATATGCTGTAAATACTTTACAAAATATATTTTTAAGGATTCTCCTTGATAATGCATTAATTGGTCATGTCAATATCCATTGGTCAACATGGATAGATCATTTAAAAAAATAAAAATCACAATTTGATTAACATCACAAATGTTCTTTGAATGTTTATGAGTTCCTCCAAGCTTTCCATAGTAACCTTTTTGAAGTATATTTGTTGTTGTAATATAGTATAGATGCCTGTTTATCAACATGTTATTCAGAGATCATGAGGATTAACATAAAATAGAATTTTGTGATGACCTCTGAGTGGCAACAAATGGTAAAACTCACCTGTACTGAAGCACCTGGTGACGTCGTTGAATCCAGTTTTGTTTCCATAGATTCTTCTTTAATGTTAGGCTGATTTTCCACTTGTTTAGTATTGGGTGGAGACTCAGCGCAACTCATACTTTCAACGTTTGTTTCTTTCTTGGGTATATCAGTAGTAGAAGTAGGAAAAATATCTCTTTGTTGGTCTTGGTTTGTGGCGGATTTGATAGGTTTTATTGGAGGAGGAGTGATAAAAGGTGGTGGTCTACCAGAAGCAGAGCTAACACGGTTATAAGTTGGTGTTGTACAAAACCCCAGTGGACTTAAATGACCAAATGAACCTGATGATGATATCCTTGAGCCTGCTAGTACCCCAAGTAAAGAATCTGGTGAATTTCGTATCAACATGTTCAAATCAATTGACTCAATAGAAGATGGTGTATTAGAGCGAGCTCTTTTACGATTCATGTGAGCTGACCCTCTTGGGCTGGATATACTAGACCCAGCTACATCAAGTACAGTTGATCGTAATGATGTTGCAGTGGATGGGGGTACACCATATTCACTATGTACATTTCTATGCATACTAGCCAGGTAGTGCGCTGGTATAATTGGTTTGGAAAATTGATGGTATCCTCTTGATGGCCATTCAGGTTTAGGACGAGCTATTTCCGTCTGTCTATGTGGAGGACCATCACTAGATTGATAATGAGGATGACGATATTCACTTGGTTTTATCATAGCATTGTTGTGATTAGGGGGGTACATTACCCCCTCAGGAGGATGCCAGTGAGGGCCTCTAGCAGGATAGTATGGTCCAGGAGGTGGTGGTGTAGGGTAGCTTGGTTCATATGGGTACCGATTGTCAGGATAGGTAGAGGAATATCTCCATGGCAATGTACTATATCCACTTGGGCTTCTATCACTATTTTGGACGGGGTGATGATGTATTGATGGTGGTTGGTGATTTACTACTGAACCATTTATATCAAATGTTGTTTGCGTTTCTTGATCGTGTGCTTTGTTCTCTTGGGTAGATTCTCGGGTCTTAATGCTGTCCTCCATGGTGAAATCGTTACGCACGTTCTCTTATTGTTTGCCCAATTACTTGGCTCGATATCAAGCCAGTTCCTTCAACCTTGAAACATGAGGCAAAGGTTCAGTTTAAACGTTTACTAAAACATAAACTACTGCTCAAGTCAAAGGTTTACTTCTTAAAAATACACAGCAAAATGATTAGGATTTAAAATAATCGTAGGTAAACAACTTGAGATAATGTGAATAAACTGTTTGATATCAAGTGATCGAAAGGGAAACATTGCCAATCCGTTATTCAATAATTGCGGTCAACATTGAGTTTGTGTGAATATGTCGTAGTCCGAACATCACCTCTTAGTACTTACATATCGTCCAAAGAATGTTGCTTCAAGTATCACTGGAGACAATCAAAAAGATTATTACGAATCAAAGAAATCCCACCAACCTTATTTGATGTTACATTTTGAATATTCACCAACGCGTGACGAAGTTCTATCCCAACAACTGTCCCAGTCTAAAACCAATCACAATATACAGATCAATTCACTTCGACTCCATCGCTATGAGACGAGAAACGGCCAACAATACAAAAGTATTTACGATCACAATAGTTTGTCAATGAACAAGCTCTGGAATAAATATTAGCCTCAAGAACTAAAGATATCAACTTTCCTCAAAGCCGTGCAGGGGAGCTAGCCGTCATTCTCACTCAAGGGTCTCGTATGTCAAAAGTTGACAGTCGCACCAACCATCCTATTGGATTACAGCATACAAAAGCTATTATTTCACTAAATGTTACGAGTAGTCTGATGTCATCACCATGTATCCGCCCTAGCCTTTGAGAAGGAACATTCCCCCACAGCACATGCTGACAACGATTCGTGCAAGCAAAATGTACATTTTCTCTTTCACCTTCGTACATATCGCCCGTACTAAACATATTGTTTGTGCGTAGGCTAATTTACAATTCGGAGTATTTTCCTGTGAGTTGATAATTCATTTTAAATCTGTTGTGATAGCCTATTCAAGAACTGCTGGAGATGTCAGACAAGTGATTTGTGCTGCAGACATGATTCATAAGGTCATCGCTATAAAAGTTATCAGGAAATTTTATTTTTTTTAAAGCAAGTACTGAGCTAAAAATCTCCTCTCTTCTTTAGATCTTCTCTTTTCTAGATCTCTTCTCTTCTCTTCTCTTCTCTTCTCTTCTCTTCTCTTCTCTTCTCTTCTCTTCTCTTCTCTTCTCTTCTCTTCTCTTCTCTTCTCTTCTCTTCTCTTCTCTTCTCTTCTCTTCTCTTCTCTTCTCTTCTCTTCTCTTCTCTGCGCGCTCCATTGACAATGCATTTATAACATGTGATAACAGTCCTGAACTAACATTGTCTAGCTATACTGAAACCACATGTTCTCTCCTCCCCTTATTACTATAATGTTAAGCAAATCAATTCACCCATCAATTGCATGTTTACAAAAGTCGCATCTGTGTTGTGGTTTTCTTTTTGCAAGACCTTAAAACCTTTGGTTACTCGTTTCGGCATGCTTTCAGATCTCGGTTATCTCGCTGGGATACTTGACCATGTTACATCCATGAGCGTGTCTGCTCACCAGACTGCTGCAAAGTAAAGGTTTACACGAAGAAATAATATATTTGTGAATGTACCTTTCTATTTACTATAAATATATCACACTCATGAGTTCTTGTAGTTCTCTCTCAGTAGGAATTTCCAGTGAGTGACAAGTTGTACTACTTCAACTCTCTTCCCTTTCCGTTTCCTCCCCCCAGTACTGATTACTTTAAATATCATTTTTCTTCAACATGAATAGGTTTGTTTGTTTTGTTTTAGTTCTTGCAAGTACAATTATTGTTATCGTTTCTCTGACCTGATACGCAAATCTGTTATTGTAAAAACAAAGTTATTATTAGTAGAGGCTTAGGTTAATTGTTTCACAGGAATACGAAGAGATGAGTTGATGGACGACGTTTTTAGCAACCGACCGATAAATAAATCTCGTATGTTTGTAGTCAGCACTTCCTTTGGAAAAAGGTTAGGAAAAAATAACGCCCCAAACCCACACAGCCACACACCTCCATCAAAGTCAATGAGAAAAAAAACGATAATTCTTTTTCTTGGCTATACGTGGGAGAAATAAAGCGAAGCGAAATAACCCATGATTCAATGCAAGTAGTTTTGTCTTGATAAAAAGGCCGTTTCTTGCTGATGACATGTTTACACTTGAACAGCACGCGCGGAATGCCTGTGAAGCACTGGTGCACCACAAGAAACTGCAGGAATCCAAAAGAAAACAAACAAATCGCAAATAGTTGCAAATTTGAAACCTTATCATAAATTTCTATGCTAGTCAGTACGCGATATTATTTCTTATTATTACAATTTTGCAGATGACACACCACCATCATATATGATGTTGGTATGTCATCTGCAAAATTGTAACAATAAGAAATAATAACGAACCCTTATATTCTTTGCGTTGAGGGAATGATTTTTGTCAGCCGAACCAGAGATCAGTCCTGGTGACTTTACTCACACGAAGATTGAAAATGAACAAAACAGACAAAAAAAGCAAACTAAAATCAAACATGAAAAACACACACACGACTTAAGGAAACAGCAGAAACAAAACAACTAACAATTTGAACAAGAAACCAAACAAAACTTGCAGACACGAACCAACAAAAACGAAATTAAACAAACACTGCATCTCCTTTTTTCCCACTTCCTAAAAGGGTGACCAAGAGATAAAGCGGGACGCGCGTGTGATTCGTGTCAAAGTAAATCCGTCATTACGTGATAGGTGATATAGCAACCGTTTGTAACTGATGACCCCCTGGACCACTCTGGCAAAAAGCGGGAGAGTGCCTTTTTGAGAGGGCAGGTCAGACTGCGCTCCATGGTTGAACTTGGCCTTTTGCAATCATTGCTTAATTACATGTTTGGGTACATGAATCGAGATTGTTTTGACCAGGCACGAGAGTAACCGACTTCCATATAAACAAAGACTTGGCATTAAGAAATCCAAACTACAGCTTTTGTTTAGGTGGTGGATAAATAGATGAATGTTAATACCGGGGTGAATCCGCTCAGGAAGACCGAAGGATAGAAATATATAAAGGTGAAGGACAAGAACTAAACATGGACAGACATACAGATCTATTAGTATAATTTCTCACATAACATGAGGGGTGGTGTCCACAGGGATGGTCAGTTACTATCAAACTGAAATGAATAGAAGACTTGGCCTTATGTTTTCAAAAAGGTACACATAAAATACTAGTAATCGGTTTCATCGTATTTATTTAAACTTTTTTTTTACGTCACCAATTATCATGTGATTTTTGTTGTCCCGACTCTGAAATGTACGCCATGAACCGGAAACCCGTTAAGGCACGACCGGGCACCCCTACCTCTTGTGGTTTCTGCTGACTCCCTGAAGGCTTTGCGCTCGCAGGCTACAAGTCTATGCTAGAGCATTAAGCAGATTAAGAAAGTCTCCGAAATTAAAAAAAGGGTCTGGGGCCAAGTTAAAATTTTACTCAAATTAAGACACAGGCGGACCAGGCCAATTCCCTGAGGCTTATTAATCGAAGGGTCACGAGATCGAGCCCCAAAGAAATCACTAAAAAACATTTTCAGTCTATTTCTTTCTTTTCTTCTTCTTCCTTAGATAAAAAAAATCCCTGTGTTGTAAATAACTTTTTTCTGAAAACAAAACATTTTTTAAACATGTTTTTATATTTTTATCCCCCCACGGAATAAAAAATAACAAGGCAGGAGAGCTCCATGGCTGCGATGGCCAACTGCCTATGTTCGCCAAGCTCAAAATGCTTTTCTATTTCTCCAATCGACACTATGCTCGGTCCATTTATCGATCAATAGTCATTCTTACTTGTGCTAAAATTTCAACCTCCAGCAAAAAATATTTCTCGAGATATTTTGGTGAAAACATCAAAGTTATCCAACCTACCAACGTACGGTACTTGCTCCGCGGACACCAACGAAAATGCCTCGCTTTCGTGTGTCCATATTTGATCCCAAGCTGGGAGGTCAACAATGAAACATGAAACATATCAACGGAAATCGATTCGGAAATCGTTGATACAAAGTAGAACATGTCATTCCAAAAATATTTAACAGTGAAAGATAATTGGGATATCGCTGTTCACTTAAACTTTTATAACAATCGCACCACTGCACACCACTGAAAATTTTCAATTTTACGTTTTTAGTACTTGAAGCTCAATCGAACACGAGAGGCTTATTATGAAAAATCATTATTTCAGCATTTTCTTACTCGAAATCGAAATATTAATACATACACTGTGTTTAAATATTTTTGTAATGAAATGTTTTACTTTCATCAACGATTCTGTTGATATAAAGTTTCATGTTTCATTGTTGACCTCCCAGCTTGGGATCAAATATGGACACACGAAAGCGAGGCATTTTCGTTGGTGTCCGCGGAGCAAGTACCGTACGTTGGTAGGTTGGATAACTTTGATGTTTTCACCAAAATATCTCGAGAAATATTTTTTGCTGGAGGTTGAAATTTTAGCACAAGTAAGAATGACTATTTATCGATAAATGGACCGAGCATAGTGTCGATTGGAGAAATAGAAAAGCATTTTGAGCTTGGCGAACATAGGCAGTTGGCCATCGCAGCCATGGAGCTCTCCTGCCTTGTTATTTTTTATTCCGTGGGGGGATAAAAATATAAAAACATGTTTAAAAAATGTTTTGTTTTCAGAAAAAAGTTATTTACAACACAGGGATTTTTTTTATCTAAAGAAGAAGAAGAAGAGAAAGAAATAGACTGAAAATGTTTTTTTAGTGATTTCTTTGGGGCTCGATCTCGTGACCCATCGATTAATAAGCCTCAGGGAATTGGCCTGGTCCGCCTGTGATTAAGATAACGTCCAAACAAGAAACATCGTACCATTTTTAGTATTATCACCAAGTTTCAGCGTGTATGGATAAATAAGTACTGAGTGGCAATTTTTCAAAAGTCGCAAAAATAACAAAGAATGTATCGGGATTGAAGACAGCGTTCCCAAATTGTTCCCCAAAATCATACATTCTCTTTAATTTTGAAGATTTCTTTAAAAATAAATATAAATATATAAAATACAAATCACTCAGTATTTATTTACACTTTCTGAAACTTGGTTAACTTGGTAATTTTATTGCGATCTTTCATGTGGTGAGATTTGTTTTTTGATTAGATAAATATTTCTAAATTCGTCTCCAGTCCCGTTTTGAATTCCGGAAAGGCGAATAGGGAAGTCTAGGAGACTGGGCTATTTCGGAAACATCTCATTACTCTTAAAGTAAGTAACGTTCCAAGTAAGAACTAGTGCAGCAAACGGCAATGGAATGCATAAAGGTGTTAATTGTGTATTGTTTAAATGCTTGATCTGATTGGCTAAAACAAGAAAATTGGCCTTTTTTCAAACTTTTGGGATATTTTTCCTATATTTTATTCAAAATCTCATTTCAGTTTTATTAAAGCGATCTTATTTTTTTCTATGAGAAAATTTTACCGTGGGGCTCGCTATGAAAAGCAAGTGTCTCCTAGCCAGAAACACTGTCTTGTAAACAGCATTTTGTAGATTTTACTTACAAAATGTGTAACCCTTAGCTTGATACATCAACATCTTGAAATTAAAGAATTTCTACATGGGGAAGTTTTTTGCCGCAAAACAATAGAAACCTCACTAGTTCTTACGCGCATTGTTACTTAATAAATAAAAATGATTCTACTTCAAACCGTTCAACAGTATTTATTTTTTTGCTTAACAATTTACAATTCATTATTCAATTACTTTAAACCCGTTTAGATACTACCAATTACAACAATGTTTAAAGTGTAACTATATCTACAGACTATTAAAATAATTACAAATCAGAAATGGAACGGAAACATTTACTTGAGGTCACTCTACCGACTATCAAGTGTACAACATTTACGACTCCTGTATCGGGTTCTTCCTTGGTTTTGCAAGCCACAGAGACTAGTGCACAAAACGTTAACAGCTTTAAGTAAAAACGACAGAATATTATGTATTAAAATTAATACAAACTAAACATTTTACACCAGAATACAATACCCTCTTGCAATACCAAGGAAAACTTCAGTTACAAGCAAATGATCGTCTGCATGCTTACAAGATCTAGTAACTGTTAGTAATGGTTTCGAGACTTGATCGTCATAGTTTTTCTCAAACACACATTTGAGACATTTCGCACGTCTAGAAAGACCAATGTTTAGAAGGCATCAGTAGAGCTTTCTTAACTGATGTGTAAATGTCTAAGAAATGCCCTGGGGACTTGGTACGGATAAGTTAGGGCGTATCGATTTTTTTAAGGTTACCTAAAAATACAGTTGTATTCGGTAGACGACTGCAACACATGAAGGGCTTTAGTTATGCCGGACAAAATAATCCTCTGGAACATGGAGTAAGCTGAACCGTAACAAGAGAAACATAACTATGTCTGATTGAAGAAAACTGAACTATAACAAGAAACTAAAAAAGGTTAAAATGGCTAGAGCTATTTTGATGAGTTATGCTAGATCAACTCCAGCCTGCCAGAGGTTTCTTCTAATAGTCACAGACTATTTAGAACTTATGTGATTTAGACATACTCAACGCAATACCCATAAGTCAATGATTTCCATTGTTTCGATTGAAAATTAATTTCGTAATACGTTTGTATGGGTTATAATATATTAAAACAGAAAGACGGGGAGACGTTAACAAATGAATGGTCAGTCAGTTGTCAAGATGGGGTAAATTAAGTAATGTTAATCTTACACAGGTACTTGTTGAATAGCGTTCCAGTGAAAGCTGCCGAGTAATACAACTAAAGACATCGTCTGATGTAATGTTACATAAAATCCCGGGGGGGGGGGGGGGACTCCGATGGTAAACGATCGGGGATGCTCGTGGTATCTTTTAGGGGTAAAAACCAGCGATTTGGTATCTTTTAGGGTTTAAAATATAAAATTTGCCTAATTCTCACTTGTTGGTATCTTTTAGGGAGAAAACATTTGTGAAAACACGCCTTTTTGAAAAACGTTTGGTATCTTTTAGGGGTATTTTTAAAAAATTCTGACGAGCATCCCCGATCGTTTATACCCGGAGTCCCCACCCCCGGGCATAAAATTGGAAAACAATAGTCCACTTTCGAATTCATTTTCACACAGCCTTGGCCTCAATTGTGCGTAAAATATTCAGAAATTCAATTGTTTTTTTCACACACACACATATACATACACAACATATCCACGGGACGATGATACAAAAAATAATACATCACACACTTTCGAGGCTAAGGCTGTGTACCAATTGAAAGAATTCGAAACTGGACTATTCACTGGGCTTTGTGTGTAGTTAACTCCAGCGTAACTAATGTCATAAATCTAACCATAGCCATTAGTAGATGATCTAAAGCCTTGCCTCCGTTTCGTCTAACGTAACATTATTGTGAGTAAATTTACTTAATGATTTGATAATGGTACCTTAATATTAACTACTTTTAAAACTGATCACTGTGGATTAAACAATGACATCTATATATTTACAAGCAATGCATTTCTATAACTTAAAATATTAGGGGATTGGGGAAACGCCATCCTTGGAAACCTAGAAAATTAGTGCATTCACCCCCTTTAAATATCCGAGGAAACCCAACGGTAAATCAGCGAAGAAAAACGACGATGCCTGTAAACGGCCGTATATAATAATCTCCAAATTCGATCGGAAACCGATCAGTATTACTGGGTTTTCAAGGATGGCCGATATTTGTGGATCACGACTGAAATAAAAAAAGATGCCGTATTGTTTTGCTCAGCAAAATAAAAGCAATCTTAAACCGTGCAAAACAGCTCTAATAAAATCTAACTCCGTTATTTTCCACTAGAAGACTTTCAATTCACAGTGCAGCTCTCCAGGTCTGTAGAGGTACGCTATGAGATATTATGCTGATTTGCTATTCGAACAGTCTTCTTATGTAAAATAAGGTTTTCGTAAAATGGTTTTATGTATTCCTACTTTTTAACAGCATAGGGTTCCCTCGCATAAATAGCAAATACTCTGCAAGCACTATCGCCGAATCATTCTTACTTTAATTAAACGACTCCGAACTTTATAAAGCTATGAGAACGTTGGCAATGACGCACTTGGGATCGTCTCTTAGGCGTCGGGATAATATGGGGACTAGGCACTAAACAATCAAACGAGACACTTGATAAGAGATTCTTCTCGCGGTACTAATGTCAACGCCTAAATAACTAATACGTGTGACTGACAGGCCTCGCAAGTGTCCAAATATATTTTGTCCCACATTAGGTTGTCCAGAACAGTACTTTAAAATATCGCCTATAGTTCTACATTTAAACAAATAAAAACTATTTCCAGAATTTTTTTTTGGAGTCAGAGGTAGGATGTTCGAGTAGAGACGTCATTCAGTGTGTGAATATACTTTAAGAATGGTGTTACTCACATCTGGTACAACTGACTGTAGAATGATTCCGTAGTTTTCGTTCTTTTGTATATGGAAGGCACAAGAGCTAGCGACAGAAAGAGACTGACGGAGAGCGACTGGTACCAACTTATGGAATCACTCTAAACTGACTCCTGATCGTGTATAAAAAGAATTCAAACCAGTGCCCAAAAGAAATAAATACGCTCGGGAACCCATGGTCAAATAATCTAATAAAAAGGGCGGTACTGTCATGCTGCAAAATGATTATCAAATGTAATTAAAATGTTCTACTGTAGACCAACTATGACGTCCACATAGCTGATCGTTATAGAACTGTACAACACCGACACATTCTTGTTCGTCCACCTTCTATGCTGGGGGTTGGAGTGATGGGTGCAAAATAGGCTTGGACCTTGACATTTGGTAATGCAATCTATAATGGTAAAAAAGATCATCAGCAAAAAATAATGCATTAGTGAATACCCAGGATAACGGTGTTTGGTAGTCTTCATTTGGGGAAGGGAACAATGCTGTTTGTGATAAAGACGCCTCTTAAGCATACACTCTCTAAGATCGCTACGATCGCCAATAAAGCGATCTAAATCGCTGGCATTGATAGCGGCGTATTTACGAATTTAATCTAAATTGCTATTAGTCTGATGTACCTGAAACTTTCGTATTCCAGATTTGGTGATCAGCTGACAGTCGTACAGTTCTATCCGTCTTAGCCTGTGACATTGCCTGAAAGGACAAATTGTAAGCAAACACTTAGTATGAGAAATTGGATAAGCCAGGTCATCTGGAAAAGTGCGTGAAAAAAAATTTAAAAGGTGTTTTTTTTATGCGAAAACCTGAAAAATGTGCGCAAAAATTCGGAACTGTGATCGAGCCTAAAATTCCATGAATTTTAGTTCAGAAATCTCCAAAACTATTGTCTTTTCAAGTATGCTTTCTATATTTTGGTAAGGTAATAGTCAAGCTTTAGAGAAAAGTACAGAAAATGTGTCTTCGTCAATTCCTCCGTCTTGCATATCTTAGTAGTGCACTTTTGTATTGGCCAAGAAGCACTGCTTTATTAATTAGGTAGGTATAGTGCTTCTTCCACTATATGTAACACTACGATACGGTAGATAACTTGCGATTTGCATTAAGGCGTCATTTTACTACAACTACCAGCATTCTTTGCGAATTCTCTTTCATATTCAAATTCTTAATCCCTTTGGAGATTAACAGAACAATTTGTGCTAATTGCGCTACAAAAGAAAGTAAGCAAAGCATTCTGGTAGTTGTAGTATATGATACACGGTGCGATTTGTCGCGCGCGATTTGTAGTATACGACTAGTCGTAACTCCTTAAAACAAGTCGCACGCGCTCAAAAAAGGTTTTTCAAAATGTCCTACGACTAGTTTTAGAACTCTAACATCAACAGTTAATATTCGACATGTACATACAAGAGATAGTCTAATGCGTTGTCTGTAATCAATGGACAGTTATCTAGTTCCAAGTATTCAAGATGATCGGTAGCGCATGGACTGGCACCTAGTTGGTGGATGCCTTCATCTGTAACTAGCTCACAATGAGACAAACTCTGAAACACAAACAATGAACAAACAGTCAGCCAATCAATTTCTTGAATTAAAAAAATACATGCAACGTTTACATAAATTTGACCTTTCTCGTTCAAAAAGGATTATTGTGCTAGCTTGTTTTCATTTTATACTTGAAATTGTCAGGCACATAGATATTTCACGTGGACTTTTTATATCCAAAATAAGAAATAAGAATTGCTACAACTCACCAGTTTTTGTAATCCGCTACACCATAAGGACAGGTGGATCAATGTAGAGTCAGTGATCTGGACAAACAAAGACATTGTTAACTTATAGGTCAAGTTTGCTGTGAGCCAAACCAGTGGCAAATCCAGAATTGGTTTTTCAATAAATAGAAATTCTGCAGAGTACTTTGGAATATTATCCAAAAAAACAAAAAAACAAAAAAAAAAACAAACAAACAAACAAAAAAAAAAACAAAAAAAAAAAACAAGGTTCTATGGAGGGATGCATACTCCTTGAATCCCCCCCCCCCCCCCCCCCCAAGTTCAGCCCACCAACAAACATAACACACTGTCAATGTTCTCCGTAGCATGTGCACAGATGTTTTCAGAAGTGGTGCACTACCCAGTCAACATGAAATACTGGGGATATCTTGGAAAAAGGATTCGAGAAAACAATCACCTGAAATCCTTTGCAAACCCCCCCTGCACCCCTCCCCTAGATCACCTTCCAGTGAACTCACCCTAGTACACTCCTCCAGATCCATTCTTTGTAAACTATTACAGCCCTGAAAAACAACACACACATGAAAACATCCTGCACGTAATTTCTAAGAACATCCTTTAGTCTATCAACAAAAGATGTGTTTGTGTACAGTCTGTATTGTAACAACCTGCAGGAGATCAAGTCATAAGGCTTTTCAACAGTTTGAATAGTAGATTGTTGATGTAGCAACTGCATGTAAAATTAGTTTTGAAAGCCGTTACAAATGTTAGTCCTTGACTTTCTCTGATGAATTAAACATCTTATGAAATGTTAGGTTGCAAAGCCCCTTCCACAATTATGAAAACTGTATGATTCTATAACATCAATGCAGTCCACACTACTTTACTGAGCTCCCTCCAATAGCAATGTAGAGTTATGAGTAAATTCATAGAAAGGCAGACTGGAAAAATTGAAACAGCTTCCATGTCACACATCTCAGCAGGAACATATTTTGCCAAAAACCTGTTTGTAAACTTAACAAAGCTATTCATGACTTACTCGACATAATGCCTGAAATCCAGCATCTGTAAACTCTGCACACTGAGCAGCTTCCAATGTTCTGTTGAGTGAGAATTAAGAGAAAGATAAAAATCATTATTAGCTTCCTTTGTTGAGAAGATATATGCTTTGAAGTGTGTGTTATAAGAACTTTGTTTCTCTTGATTCCACTGACTCAAGAGGGAATGAAGGGAATATTTGCAGTCTTGTGGTGCTCTTGTTATTATTATAGTTAAATATTGCAAATGAAGGTATAAAAGCACCCAACAAGTAGTTCTAGATGAGTTTCTTACCTTAGTTCAGGGCATCCCTGTCCCAGGTACTGCAAGGAGTGATCTGTCAATTGCTTACAGTTTGATATACATAAAAACCTCAAGTCTCTACAATTATTCGTAATATGTTGTATACCAGCATCTTTTATATTCTGAAATGGTAAACAACAATGACATTACTATCAAAATGAATGCTTTCAGTTAAGAGTGTTAAGTGGGTATAGAATTCCAGGCTACAGCTTAATAGGTTATAGGTGTGTTGATCAGACCTTGGTGATCAGGACTGTCATTCTAGGTTCTTCATTATAGCTTACATCTTCTTGGGTAAGGATAATTAACTTGACAATAACCAACCAAATGGTAGATTTCAAAAATGTCAAAGGAATGTGAGCTGCACAATGATAGCCTTCCCACAACGAGCTGCATGGAGGCTACACAATGAGGGATGGAGCATTGATGAAATGCTATGTGTCTTCTAAATAGATGCAAGGTCTCTGAAGCTAAGAGACAGGAAAGGTATCCAACCATTGTCTGATAAGATTGCTGGAAGCCACCATACCAGGCACAGCTTTTTTTGTGGAGATCAAGTCATTTTGACGGCACCTTCTGCACAGTCAGCCAGGATATTTGACTTTTTGACATTGTTCAAGTGAGTTGTGAATATTTATTGTACTTACATCACAGCTATGTAAATTGATGTTTTGAAGACCAGTACAACTTCTTGTTAGATGATGCAAACTGTCATCTGTTAACTGTAAAAGATAAAAAAAGCAACAACTCAGTTGTGTATTCAATGCAGCTATGACATCTACAATTACTTCAAGTGGTTATAATAGAGATCTTCTTCTTTTTTTTGTATATGTTAGCTTTGATGATTTGATTTGATATGATATGATTTTTCTTGTTATATATTCATTAATTTTCATGAAATTGGAAAGAATTATTACAATGATTACCAAAATACATCCTTTCGCATTAAATGTCAACAACTGAGTACATCCCTGAGCTAACAGTTTGATGCCATAATTGGTGATTTGAGAACACCAGGAGATATTGAGATGCTGGAGTTTGGAGCATCCTCGGCTGAAAAAATAAAAATAAATAAATAAATAAAAAATAAAATAAAAATACAACTTGATAGCCATAAGGAGATTTTCAAAGGAGTCGTAGACCCCATATAAAAGCAAACCACCATGTAAACTATTAGATAATACATATGAATGAAATATATAAATATAAAAATATAATATAAATATAAGAATATAAAAGTGTGTTCAAATTGATAAAGGTACCTAGCTGTTGATATCAGAACCACCGATGGCACTGGTCGCGAGAAAAAAAAAAAAAAAAAAAAAGGGACCATGCGGTTGATACACCATATCAACATCCAAGTAAATATAAATATATACAAAGATCAGCTTAATTAAAATAATTAAATTAAAGTTTAATTAAAATTATCATTGGTTACCTTAATGAATCTAGTGAGTTATCTGATATTTGGCTACAAGATGAAACATCAAGCTTTTGTAGTCTTTGACAATTTAAACTAAGGCTTTTGCAAGTGCTGAAACAAATAACTCATACAAATTAATTAACAACTTACCATAAAAATTATAGAATATAAATTATAATGCTCAACATATATTTTGGCAATTTGTCAAGGATAACAGTTTTTTCACCACCTACCTATCGGTAATTCTTTTACAATTTTCTAAAATCAGCTCTTCAATGTTTCTACAATTTTGAGAAAATATTCTGCAGGAAAAAAAAAATACAAATAAAATTGTTATTACAGTCTAGCTGACTTGAGCATGTAGTGGAAAAGAAAATGTTCGGTTTGGAGGGGGTTGCGGTTTACTGAGGTTAATTTTACAAGAGATATTGGAAAAAGTTTTGGAAAAAATTCTGGACCATAAAATGTTGTTCAGTTTAAAAAGAATTTTGGTATATTGAGGGTCCGGTATAGAAGGGTTTCACTGTATTCATGTCCATAAACACAAGTATCAACTTTGATTTAGGACAAGCAAATGCCCAGCAGATATGATAGGTCCTTTAGATTTATACTTAGAAGTTATCATGTAAATACGTCAAAATGTACATGCAGCCAAGACATTTTCTTCTTCCAATATGCAAAAGTCAAAAAGATGTCGTTCATACAGACTCTAAAATTCGTAACCCAGAAAAGACTCATTGTCATACAGACTCTAAATTGTTTTGGATGTAGACTTACAAACAGTATGAATTCATTCATTTCCACAATCATTGAAGGGTCACCTAATGATTCTAGTTTCTTACCTAAGTGCATGATCTCCTATACTCTTACATCCTTGAAGGCTTAGTTGCTTTAGGAAGCCACCACATCGTTTGGACAGGTTCTGGACCACACTCTCCTGAAAATTAAAATAAACAAAAGTAATTATGAATGATCATGAATATTCACTGCAGAAATAATAAATAATAATTATTAATAATTAATCATTAATAATTATTATTAGCACAAATAATTATGAATGATCATGTGTCATGAATATACACTCCAAACAAAATTGCAGCTGAATGAAAACATGCAAATCTAAAATTTCTCTAGAAGATACGACCAAATGAAAACACTGCACTTTACTAATTATGAACAGTTGATGCATATATATATATATATAAACATTTTCTAAATATAGTTAGCATTTTTTAATAGTTTCCAATTTAGAAACATTCTAAATTAAAACATGTATAAACTGATAATTATTGATACTTTGTACATATTGACTGAGTGGGAGAACCTTATGGGAAAAAAAATATTATTTGGCTTGTGGTGATGCATTATAATTGTGCTTGTTCTGTACAAATGACCAAAAGCAAAATATTTCCTGTATAGCTGGACCTAACTCAGTCAATAAGCATTTTATCACATGATCCAACAATACAATAAAAAAATAGAAAATTGACAAAAATAGTTGAAATAAAGTGAAAAGTAAAAAACGTACAAGTGGATGTCATTTTGATTTATTCCATGAGGTTGTAAATGTGTGTAAGGGACAGACCATTGGATATTTGAGGGGAGGTTGGGCATTTTTTTGTGAAGGATATTTTGTTTCCCATGTGATGGTTGTGCAGGATATTTTCTTCCTCCCTGCACGATATTTTTCATTTGCACATCTGCCGTGCAAAATATTCTTTTTCTGTTTAAGGCTTTGCTCAACACCCCCTCAAATATCTTAGAATGGTCCGTCCCTAAAAGGGCCACATGGATTTGTAAGGTCCTGCTAACAAATGCTGTACATACACAAGCCCTGTTGTTTTTTTAAACCATGAGCACATGCATGCAGGTCATGATTGTATCATTCCATATACCTCTATGTCCCTTTGAAATGCAAATAGATTAACCCTTTGCCAGTTACTGCCATCCAAAGCCAGGACATTCCATAGCTGAAGAATTATTAACACATATCAAATATTATGGGCAGGAGGGATGGTTACATTAAAGCAAGTCAATTACCTATTTTTATGAATTCTAGCAATAATACATTTTTATCTTAATGCAAGAGTAAAAAATAGGTACTTGCAAATTTATATGGTGAAGTTTAGGATCATAGGAGTATCGCTCCTCACACTCATTAATTATTTATGAGGTATTTATCCAATCACAAGATCAAAATCACAAATTCGACTTTCAAACTCTAGAAAGTCTGCTCTTGAGTACTTAGTAATCATTGTTGCGATATTGTTGGATGAGGATGGGTTGTATGTCTTAACCTTTTTCAAATCTGGACTTCAAAAGAAGATATGAAAATCTCAAATACAAAAGAGCAAAAACTACAATAATTATGGAATCAAAATCTATTTCTTTGGGAAAATACTTCAAAATCTCTAAAATAGCTGGAAGTATTTTCATAAATAAACAAATAATTTAAAGAATTCTGTAATGTTAAAGCATGTAACTTTGTTGTTTATTACTTTTTATACTAGCTAAGCTAAGGCAATAATATTTTAGAATTATTACTCAATATTACTATGCGGGATTAAGGGATAACTTAACAGAATAGTGAGCCAGCTAAAAATCCCCTAAAGCATCACTACTAATTCAAATTGTGAAAACTCAAATAATTTGTAATGGAACAATGTTACAACTACTATTATAATGCTTAAAAAGAATTTTTTGATGGCTGATGTTAATGACAAATTAAATAAAAGAGAGAGAGAGAGTGGGATTTTGACTGTAAATTTAAGCATCATTAATATTTGGATGATGTAATATAATGTAGTATAAAACGTGTCATAATCATGAATAAAATATAATTTTGAATTACCTTGGACACTTGGGCACAGCGGCATAAAGTAACTACATCGAGAAAAGAGAATATCCTGAAACAAATTAGTAAGAAACTTTAACACTTACAAGATAACAAATAATTTGGTTTTTAATTTACTTATTTCTCTTGTTTGATATGACTTGCATTGGTTATAATCATATTCACCAACAAGAGTGGGAAATCAATTAAAAGATGTTTCAAATCTCAAAACATTTGACCCAGCTCAAAATATATTAGGAGAATAAAATGTCACATTTAGGCTAACACACTATGTGTCTTTATTAAGAACAATGGTCTTTTTAGATATTGATCTCAATGGACAATTAGAGATTTAAAAGCCAGAAATGAGAGCTGAAGGGAAATCGTTTTAATTATGAATAATGCATGACCAAAAAAGTAGAGACTATTTTAATAAAAATAATTAAGTGTTTTTATATGGCATTGCAATTTTACCTGAATCATCAGATGAAATTTGTTTTGGAAATTATATTTATATATTTTTTCTTTTTTTTTTTTTTTCTTTCCATGGGAATATTTTGTATTGTTTTGGGAATTCCAGGGTCAAAATGTAAATATATTTTGAGTACATTTTTGTTTTCATAAGATTAGTAAACTTTTGTTTATGAATGACATAGGCAATTCAAATCTAATACAATATATTTGAATACCTTAGGATAAGCTCTTTGGGGAGTTTTTTGTTAATCAACGCTTGGTCGACGTTGGTGTTGAAGTTCTGTAGCTTTAGAAGAGATAAAGATTAGCATCTAGCGTAGCCTAGACACCAACCAACAACCCCCTATAATACATAGATTATTATAGTGGCGAAACACGACAACACCGCAACATAACAAACACACAACAAACTGACCTTTTTGCTACTGACATCAACTCATTAGCAAAAAAATATTATCGAGACACTCGGTTCATTCAAGTGAAACATAACAAAGAAAAATTCACTGATGTGTTTCGATCAAGAATAAATCTGTCATTCAGAGAGGTTATAAATTCAAAATACAGAAGAGTGAAATCTGACACGAACGAAAATATCGAAGAAATAATAGCTGTAAGAACGTTGCTGTTTGGTTGTCACAGACTTAAAATAACAGACTGCGCTTTAAATCTCGCGGAATTGTATTCGTCTCGAAGGAAAACAGTTCGTGACAAGAAATTGGATTTCAATTCGTACCAAAAACGTGTCGTTAAAAACATCAAAGCTGAAAGAGAAACATCTTAAGATTACCATAACTCAACAAAACATATAATCAAAAATTGGTTTTTATTTTGAAGAGTAATATCTCTCTAGCTGTATCGAAATTGTGAATGAACTGCAAAAAGCGAGATCACATCAAGTGAAGAGACATTGCTCATGCATTCAATCGTTCGAAACATTTTTTCTATGTTTACTCAAAACTACATCTTTTATCACTTTCGCACCTTTTTTGGTCAGGATGCCCAATGTTCAAATTAAAACACATTACTAAACCAGCACTAAATCTGATTTATTTGAGAAACTTTCGCTGCGTTTGTTATGTTGATTGTAGGAACGAACGATTTAGCTAAGCGACCGACACATCAAAACAAACCAGAGCACACAATAACGTTTACTTGGCGCAAAACCGAATAAGTTTACTAGCGATCTAAGGACGAATTCAAGCAGTATTATTTTGTCGAGAAAGCACAAACATATTTCAACTGCGACACGCTGTCTTGAGCTCGAAAACACGCATTAATATGAGTGGAAATATTACAAAGCAACACTATTATTAGTCATCACCGACCTACATCCACAGCACATTAACATTGATCACAAATGTCTACCAACCTCGAATCTACTGCGCGAATTATTCCTTGAATGACTATAGCTTTGATTTATATGACCGTTGTGATGGTTGGAGTACATGAATCTTTCTCAACTGGTTCATAGAGGGAGATATTTTGTGCCCAAAACCAACTACTTTCTTTCGCTCTAGATATGTCTCTTGTCGTGTTTTCCTCTCAGACGTCACACGGCACACGAGGGATCATGGGTAAGTGCACCTTTACTTCCGCCAACTCGAAACCGGAAACTTGGTTGAATGCCGAAAACTGCCGACTGCAGACCGCAACGGCAGATGACTCAACGGATCAGGAAACGTATTGTTACATCAAAAGTAATACATCAAAAGATGCTATCAACTGGCCTCACATATTGGTTGGGAGATTAGATAAGCCAGCAAGCTACCAGCAGGCAAAGCAAATAGAACCGAACAAAAAGCACATTCAGAATGCGGCCAAGAATCTATACTCAATCTCTCCGCATTTCCTCTCTGGCTTTACAAAAACATTATCATGTTCACGTGGATGCAAAAATATATGCACGTATTGTTTGATTCAGTCAGGGACGTCGGAGAGGGGAGGGCTAGGACGCTGTAGCAGCCCCTCCTCCTCTCATATAGACCGATTCACGTTTTTAACGGCAGTAAGCGGTAGCCGGGGACTTGACATGCAAAAAGAAGACAGACAGACTGAAATAGACAGAGACAAGGAAAAAAAAAAATGCAGACAAACCAACAGAGTTGGAGACTGCCCCCAAGGCATTTGGTACCTGCATGGCCATTAGACATATGTATTTACAGGTGCAAAAAAGGGTGGGGAGTCATCCGAGCTATAAAAACAATAGGGATAATGATCGAACATTCGGAACGGCACCCAAAATAACCTTGAAAGCAATAGAATATCCATCCCCTACTTCAAACAAATCCTAAGCTTACTTTTCACGATGAAAATCCATCACTAATACCATGTCAATATCATTTTGGCTCCATGCGCCTGCCAGTCATAATATTAGAAGCCGTACATATATTTTCAATTGTGAAAAGGGATGAAAAAAAGAAGGAAAGGAAACAAGAGAAAAAAACGAAAATATAAAATTGCGGACAGACAGACTAAGAAAACAATTCAAAATAAAAAAGTGAAAAAAAAGACGAGCATATTATAAAACAGTCATTACATCTCGAAACAAAAAAATGAAAAAAATTAAATAAATTAATAAACAGAGGGAAAACAGCAAACAAATAAGAAAAACACAAAGGATATTAATACAAAATGTGATGCTGAAATGAAAAACAGATACTAGAGTGAAACCTGATTACATACAACGAATGCAATTATTGAAAAAAAAATCCCAGCACTGAAGAATCTGCAAAAAATAGTGACAATTGATATAGACTACAGAAAAAATTACTAGTTAATTAAAGCGAACTATAAAAACACACAGAACACCGACCCTAGCCATTTTATATTAGCATAATCATTAAATTCTTCGATCTCGAAGAAAAAAGCGTGAATGTACTTGTCATTTGCATAACGATAAAAAATATAAAAAGTTTTAAGCTTTAACTTCACAATAAACACATTCCCTATCAATATGGTACACATACATATGTAAAAAAACATGAAATATTAAGCAACTTACTAAGTGTACACGAATTCCACTTGTTTTGGTGCAACATGAAAATACAGGCATTTTCCACAAAGTTCGACTTCAAGTTTAGTTCCAATGGAGCGATCTTTGGAAACTTCTTTTTATCCACTTTATTTAGCCAAATGACCGCTTTCATTACTGACACACACTAATTAGATTTGTTGGTTGTCCAAAATGTTTTTTCCTTCGAGTGAATGAAGAGGGTGAGTTTCTACAATTTGGTCCGTTGTGTGTTTTCAAAGGACTAATGTATTAATAATTATTATAATGTATTCCTAAAGGCACCGGCTGACTATAGAACCTTTAAATCTGGATGCAAACTGACTTAAATTTGACAACCTGTTCAATAACATCTCAAAATGTATCAGAAATAGTGCCCGTTTTGGTGAAATTATGTCTATAATAATTATGAGGCCAGCGGTAAAAAAGGTAAACTTGGCGGAAATAAATATCTCCTCCCTCCAAATTAAAATTGAAAGAAAAAAATGAAAATTACGATTGACTATGAAATATGGAAATTTGATTAGACTTATTATAGGAAATAATAGAATAAAAGAAAGAAAGGAAGGAAGAAGGATCGAGAAATGAATTAAGAAATTATAAAAGGAAAGAAAAAATGAAGAACCAGGGAAGCAAAATGGAAAAGAACAAGAAATCAATAAATAACATAATATCAGTTGGAGCAGAGCTTAAACAGAATGAAAGGAAATTGATCAAGTAAGGCAAGGAAAAAATCTGAATCTAGAGCTACTTTCGAGAGTTTTATTCATGATCAAAACAAAGAAGATGCATAATAGTCGGTATAGATTCAAACAAATTAAGACTGTCTCCAGACTGTATCCATTTGACGCAAAAAAAAGTTGGGAAACTAGGTAGCCCAACGAAAACCATAGATGAACAAACATATTGTCCGAAGAAAACAGGAAAGCGGAAATTAATGGAAAATGAATAACAAACTAGGTGATGTTTGCCGATGATAAATCCGGTACCATGGCTACCACAGGGACCCCATAAGGAATGCACGTCCTCTTTAGCATACCAAAACAATTTGCATTTTTCCACTTGGCTAAAAATGGCAGCCGATACACGATTAATGCCTCAACAACTAGTTGCAGCTTTATTTCTTTTGCTCAAATCGTTACCACAAGTAAGTGTTACATATAGAGATTTATGATATTTGTTAATTAGAAAAACACGTTGGCCTTTCTATGTGGCCCATGTTTTGAGAATTCTGTTTGCCTTGGCTCATGACGTGTCTGGTTTTCGAGTTAGTTTGTTGAGCTTTTTCCTCATAAAATTGCGCGCTCAAATCTCTCATAAACATTCTAAATGTAGTAAAAAATAATTGTTCACAATGAAGTAGTAATTTAGTGAAATAGGACATAATTTGATTTGTTTTGATGAATAGTAACAGTCAAATTTATTCGTCAAGTTGTGCTTCTAAGTTCAGCATAATTATGACTTAATTTTTGAGAATTTCGCGCGAAATGAAAACAACTAGATAAAAGTTGCAATTATCGTTTAAATTCATTCCATAAAGTATCAATTTCCGACTATTACCAAATACTGTATCATTTATGTAATTGCGTTAAATGTTTCCACTTGTACAGTACGTTTCGTTATCAGTCTTGCATACTAATTAGCCTAATTTTGGCGGCTTGCCATGAAAATACGATTTAATTGTGTGATGTTTCACAGGTTCAAGGATATTATTGCCGCTCTGATTGGTGAGTTGAAATGAAATGAATTTAATTGTCAAAACGTAGTGAAATATACCAACAGAACAGTTTTGAATGGGGAAAGCGTCATTTTCATCGGTTCAATAAATGCAAACTTAAATAGACGCAAAATGTGTTTTGCATAAAATTTAATTGTTTGTGCAGTATTGAAAATATTATTAATTTATCTTCTATTAATTATCATTTGAAAATATTATACCCCACACAGTTATCATAATATCAATATGTTTGTGTTTTTGTTTGTTTAGGTGTAATTATAATGAATATTGCTGTGGTTTTGACCAATGTTGTGATTATTTAACAGGGTATTGGTATATTTGGTAAGTATATAGAACAATGGGTACATCGTCACAAAACTATCCTCAGCTAAAACAATGATCTTTACACTCCCTCTCAGATTCTCCGACTACCATCAATATCTCCATGACAACCACCATGGTCATGACCATTCCCCCAAGCCAACATCGTTTCCACTTAACCCACTATTATAGAGATCTGTACAATCACCACCATTACAACCACAACTTGGCCATTTCCCGCCCCCAGGGGGGGGGGGGGGGGAGGTCCCATATATCAGAGGCAAGGATTCTCATTGTACCTTTTAGGGGTCAAAATTGGATATCTGGTACCATTTAGGGTGATTTAGAGGTTTTCTTTCTTTTTTTAAAAATTATAATAATTATTTAATTATTTTCTTTTATATATGTTTTTTCTATATATATATATACAGCAATATGCAGAAATTATGAGCCAATACCAAGTATATAAGTATATATCTAAAAGTACTTAGAAATTATGGGATATCCTCATTGATATTTTTTTTTCGTAATACCCTGATCCTAGGTAACAATAACAATATATATTTGAGGGTATCCCATAATTTCTATATATATATATATATATATATATACATATACCACATTGTACACAATATTTTATATTTACCGATTATATTGCTCTTTTTTTAATTTATTGTGGCCTAGCTGTAAACTAGCAATTTATGCTAAGTGTAGTCTCCACATTAAATAAAGTATGTATTTTTTATACTCTCAAAATTAAACTTTGGTACATTTTAGCATCCCTGCCCTATTTCACGACGTATTATGATTTCACAATCATCATTATGATAATATTTCACAATCATCATTATGATAATATTTCAGAATGATTGTTTCTAGGTTGTTGGGTGGTGTTATGCTTTTCTCATTTCTAATGGTGTGTTGCTGGATGAGAAAAAGAAGGCTCTCAACAGGCTATACTGAGGAATATCCAAAAGGCTATGTACTCTATGGTACTACACAGTGTGGAGATCCTATATATGTACAACAACAGCCTTCAGGTATGAAATATTCTATGATTCACAGTAACTTTAAGGCCGGCACACACTAGACGACAAGTCGCAGCGACTTGTCCTCGCGACATGTCGCAGTGACAATTTCCTCCCGTGTGTACTAACATTTTTTGCCGAAAATTGTTGTCACAGCGACAGAATTTTGTTGCTGCGACTTGCCGCATGAAATCCAACTGTTTGGGATTAATAAACCAGTGCACACTGAGGCGACATGTCGAGGGGACAAGTCGCTGCGACTTGTCGCCTAGTGTGTGCCGGCCTTTAGGCTTCTAAATATTTTGTATACCATCAAGATATAGTGATATGTCAGCTGATGTAAAACTTTGTTATTCATGTGCCAACCAGACAGTGATTGGTTGCTATTTCAATAGAGATTATTGTTGTTCCGGTGGGCACATTAGCATAACAATAATTGTTTGTTAGTAAACATGAAGTATCGCAATACTGGGATGTGCTTACATGTAATGAGTAATGAATTATTGTTGTCTTGTTGTTTAAATAAAAACATAAGTTAAAACAGGTGAGAACTCAAGTGGTCTTGTATGACTTCATATCAATCAGTTGTGTTGCTCTTCTACATTGAGATTCACACAAAAGAGAAATACAGTGTGATTGGTCACAAGTTCAAACCAGTGTTGTCATTTTCTCAACCACTCAGCTACTTTTCTTCTCATATCTTTCACATACAATGTGTGCAGACTTGTGAAGAATTGTAAGTATTTTGCACACCAATTGAGGCTGAGCTTGCAAAGACCTGTATAAGCTTGAATCCCACACTCAACTCAATTAGTCACATATTTTGCACTTTTGTTTCTTTGAACGTTTTTGCAAGTTCAATATAAGGAAATTAGTTTGTGCTGACATATCGACATGGAGCCTTTGCTCAAAATTTTATTTTGTTTTCGATAATTTCTAGGTTATCAATATAGGCCACAACCAACACAAACTAGGTGAAGTATTTTTTGTTTTTGATTTCTAGGTTATCAAATGTATGGACCAATGCCGACAGAAGCTGGATATATATCTACAAATATGAAAGGTGATTTTCCTGTGGAAGAAGCAAGACAAAGACAACCCACACCAGTACAACCTCCACCGTATGACTATAATGAAAGAAGAGTACCAACAGCACCACCTTATCATCCTTGACATGCATACACCAACACCATACCATAAATATTTGAACTATGCATCTCCACAGCATTTGTACCTCTATTTACTATTTCGAATGAACAGATGTGCATATAAAGTAGTAATTTATATGCATATAATTGAATGCTTGTGCTAACTGACCAAAATACTTGATCTTTGGATTTCCTACAACCACTGTTTGTCACCCTTAATATGCAGTAATGCACACTTAAGTATTATTGTGTAATCCAAAAAGTCAAAGAGAATTAACTCCAATCCCAATCCAGCAGATAAAATCTGTATAATGCAGTGAATAACGTTTTACATGGTGGATATTGTTATATATACTTTGTGCAACAAGCCATCTAAGTGGTAAAGATTTCTACCTCATACATCAGCTAGGTCTTGATATACATACTCCAACACAAATTCAAACACAATCAAATGACATCCATGCATAACAGGATTTTGACTTCACCATACAACTAGGTACCACAGTCAAGATTACTATATTCCTTTAAGTTTCCCTGGGGAGCTGTTTGATACTAATGTAAATGCATGAGATATAAAACTTATGTTGGGTTAAATATAAAACATGCTCTTAGTAATTATCTAAGAATAAGGTTAATAGACCTCTTTCACTTATATGTTAATTTTCACAATTCAGTCCATGTGATGTCACTCTTGGGAAATGATTCTTTCAAGTGTAAATAGTTCAACACATTTTTCATAAAAGAACCATTCCCTAGAGAGGGTCACATGGTCTGAATATTAGGCAATTTGCATACAAAGCCGAAACGTTCTATTGGCTATTAAAATATGTACTTCGAAACTCTTATAGTTGTTATAATCTATTTCATTATATAATGTGTTGTGATTGGCTCAGCTCTGGAATATCCATGTCATTCAATGATTTAAAAAGTACATATTTTAATGGTTACTTACAAATTCAAAAAAAAAACCTCATTGGTTAAAGAATTATTGGGTTAAAAAATAACAAGAAGAATATTATAAAATAATTTATTTAGTAATAATTTACATGGACTGTTATCTTATTGAGAATTCAAGTTTGTGTAATAAAACAATGGTAGGTTACATTTTGTAATTTATTTTTCTTACAGTCTCTTCTGCTACCTCAGACTTTATTTAACTAATCAAAGACAGTTTTCCATTTTTGATACACTGCAGATCAATCAAAACATGCAGGATGTTGAGAGAACACGAGATTGGCACACAAAATCATAATGTCACATTTTGTTCAAACTGGCAGTTGCAATGCTTGTGCATGCTAAAATGACAATAGCATGTTCATACTCATCAATCATAGTTTTTGACTTGTACTATTCCAATGATTTTATGACGTACTCTCAATCTGATCATTTTTCATCTGATTAAGATTCCTCAAGTGAATATTTATATGACGACACAGAAAATAACTAACTGGGGTGCTCCTATAAGAATGAATCCCAAACTTTCCTCATAGATGTATGTCAATTTAAAACAACTTGTCATACATTTGAACATGGCATTATAATTTTGCATACCTATTGATGACCAAACACATGGGCAGATCTAGGTTTGTTTACAGGAGTGGGTGCACCATTTATAAATACGAAAACAAACTTGAATAGAGAAGCCCATAGGAATGGGTGCAAAACCCCTGCACCCCATAGCTGGACCTGCTACTGTACATAATATGACCTGGCTACTAGACAGTCTAGAGAAGTATCTTAAAGTTCACCTCATGTGTAATTTGTACAATAGATAATTATTCAAATTTGTTTATGAAATTCATGAACACTTTAATGTATTCAAAACATACATATACGTATAAATCTATAATTTGTTTTTCTTCTTACCTTGAAGTTCTTCAAAATATAACAATATTTCTATGTACAATAAACCTATTTACAACAAATATTACCACTAGCCCACAGTTCAAAATTGTCTAGCTACTTTCACTACTGTTGTGTTCCTCTTCGCTGTGTAATGTTGGTTTTAGATGTCTCATACTCCGTGAAACCTGGGGAAAAACCTCAGCATGAAAACAAAATACTCACAATATCATAATTTGGTCTCAAACTCAACCTAGCTTTCTAAAGTGTGAGTGGGCACAAGATGTCATCTATGTAAGGCACTGTTGATATTACCTCATCAAGTGCTTTACAGCCTAGATTTGTACACTCCTTGGAGTATTATCAACAGTGTAGTCTGAGTGGTAATGGTGGCTCTTGGCAGTTTACCACTGCTTGTTTTAATAACCTCTTAGAGTGCACGCATTATACCCGTGAAATAACTAGTTACAAAATCAGAGAAGCATTAAGCACTTATCTTTAATGAAACCACTGTCCTTGAACCCACTAGCTATAAGTTATATCTATATTTTGATAACAATTGGTTTCCTACCTGGGCAACTTGTTTGAATGATTTATCCTTTAATCCTCGTAGAAATTTGGCACGGCTTACAGCCTGGAAATGGAAAATATGATATGGTATGAGTAACACAACTCAATGACTATACTGACAGTTGCGATTGTGCAACATTTTCCCAGAATTAATGGTATTTATTCTGCATCATTTTCTCAATCCAGTATAAACTCCTGAACCAATATTTGAGTGCCATCAAGCCTTACATGACTGTACACCTGAAGGCTACACCCCAAAAATGTACAAAAAAGCAAATTCTAAGTAAACACTAAATTATATTTGCTGTTTTCAGGAAGAGGTTCATCCTACACAAAGAACATCTTAGAAAGACAACTTCTCACACGGAATCTCAAGAATGTAACAAGCTAGTAGGTGTTGTGGGTGGCCGAGTGGTTAAGCCTCTCGCCTCTCATCTTTATGGTCCGGGTTCGAGTCCTGACTCAAGCACTGGATTTTATGGGAGTAGAGTTTGTTATAAGAGTTGTTTCTCTCTCCCTATGCCACAAGGGGTTTTCTCCAGATCCTCTGGTTTTTCTCAATCATTGCAACACCAACTGCGTGCAAAGATGTATGTAAAATAGTTCATGTAGTGGTAGTGAGAGTTGTGTATAAGTGACTGACTGACCTCTGAAACTTGTGGCTCACTACTTTGGCTGGTTGACGCACCATCATCATCATTACTCTGTTTTCCTTTCTTGTTAGAAATATTTTCTTCTGCAAACATTAGGATGCTACTTCTCTTCTGGTTCATCATAAACTATTTGAATGAAAATAACATTAATAAATAACAAACCGTTCCATAGACACCACAACCATTCCATTACTATACTACATTCATTCTATATCATACTACAACCATTCCATTACTATACTACATCCATTCTATATCATACTACAGCCATTCCATTACTATACTACATCCATTAAATATCATACTACAGCCATTCCATTACTATACTACATCCATTAAATATTATACTACAGCCATTCCATTACTATACTACATCCATTAAATATTATACTACAGCCATTCCATTACTATACTACATCCATTAAATATCATACTACAGCCATTCCATTACTATACTACATCCATTAAATATTATACTACAGCCATTCCATTACTATACTACATCCATTAAATATCATACTACAGCCATTCCATTACTATACTACATCCATTAAATATTATACTACAGCCATTCCATTACTATACTACATCCATTAAATATCATACTACAGCCATTCCATTACTATACTACATCCATTAAATATTATACTACAGCCATTCCATTACTATACTACATCCATTAAATATCATACTACAGCCATTCCATTATTATACTACATCCATTAAATATCATACTACAGCCATTTCATACCACTATCAACCCATTCCATACCCATTCTATACCACTACCAGACACATTCCATACCACTACCAGACACATTACATACCACTACCAGACACATTACATACCACAACCATACACATTCTATACCCATCCTATACCACTATCATACACATTCTATACCCATCCTATACCACTATCATACACATTCCATACCCATCCTATACCACTATCATACACATTCTATACCCATCCTATACCACTATCATACACATTCCATACCCATCCTATACCACTATCATACACATTCTATACCCATCCTATACCACTATCATACACATTCCATACCCATCCTATACCACTATCATACACATTCTATACCCATCCTATACCACTATCATACACATTCCATACCCATCCTATACCACTATCATACACACTCTATACCCATCCTATACCACTACCAGACACATTACATACCACTATCATACACACTCTATACCCATTTTACTCTGTTACCATTCTATATTTACTAAGTCCATATACATACAAGCCTATGCATCATTCCATATGATATGGAATGGTTATGAATACCTTTTGACAATGAGCCTGTTTCCACTTGTAAAACTCCTCGATATCACTGAAATATATTCACATACATGGCTTCATGATCATAACACTATATATGTGGTATTTAATGATAAACTAACACACACAAGAAGTAACTACCATTCTGGAGGATAAAACTACTTCGTACACAGTGAAATAATCACACAAATTATTTGTGATTCTTTGATCAATGCACAAAATGCAAACTAGATATTCCCAGCTAAATCCCCTATATTACCATACCTATACTTTCAAACAGATTGTGCATGAGAGATATACCAGACCTGAACCAATCAAACACATCTAATCAAATGCAATCTGATTGGCTAAGCTTTGGAATCACACAATCATTTTTTTAAAATAGAAAATTTAAAACATCAAGCATAGATTTAAATATTAAATACTGTTTACAATATAAATCATCTAACCCATTAGATACCAATGGGAAGCCAGCACTTCTCCAGTGTAAAAAAACATATTTTTTTGGTATCTGCTTATTCCCTATCAATTATACACCACTTTCATAAATGCCTAACAATGACCAACAATTATTTCTTAAGATTGACTATATCCTAAATACTTTCAGTACAACTACGTAAAAGATCTGTCGGAAATAGACACTTTTGAAAATTTTGGAAGCTTTTCACAAAATTGCAACAAAGTTATGGAGGTGTGAAAATACAAGGACTTGTATGGAATTCTTTGCTGAGGCCTTTGTAGCCTTGTTTTGGTGTTTTTTAGTCCTTTCAAACTCCTATAACTTTAAGGGGATTAAACCTTTTGCTGTCAAACTTTCAGAACTTATTGTTAGCTTTGATATGTATGTTTTTAAAATATTTCCTTCCACCAAAACTGTTATTAACAATAATTTTTGAAAGTCGTGTATGACAATGACTTTCTACGATGACAACAATGAACTATTGCTGCATGGCATTCTATGTGGTGACAATAATTTAATAATAATTTATTAACTTGTAAAGTGCATGCTCAATAAAAATTATCACTTGCGCTATAAATTGAAATCAATTAAATATTTCACTAGTATAATATAAAGCATAAAATAATAATGAAAAAGAAAGTGTCACTGTTCATAAGATAATCATGTGAATTTAAATTTTAAATAGATAATTAATACATATATACAGTTATAATAAAAAATTAGTTATGGTATAAAATATATATAATAAAACAGCCTATTCAAGAATAATATTATGAGTTGTAATGACCATACCTGGCAAGCTCTACATCAAAGTTGGTAAATGCAGTGTCAAGGCTTGTGGAGTATACAGAGTTTGGTAATGCCAGTACACCTTGTTTTGCTTCTTGATAATCCATATGAACATTGTATATCCTCTAAAACACAAATAAGTATTTTTTGGTCAATACATCATACATAGAATAGATGTTGCATGTATTTAAGAAAACATGAACCCAAACAACACAATCACAAAATAAAGAAGACTGGTACCAGCAGAGTGCAAACAATAAATGTGTGCAACAGTTGTCACTATTTAGCAATAAATAGCACTAATAAAACTATTTAGTGGTATTTATGTTGCACACTTTTAGTGCATGCACTCTAATACTAAATATAGCAATTTTATGCAAATTCAATTTTCTTTTGACCAATTAGCACTATTTTGTGCTATTTAGTAATAAGTGTTTCACGGATTGATTGTTTGCATTCTATGCATTAATCAGTCTTGTAATAGTTAATTTAACAATGTACCATGATGCACAACTGTACTCAATTTAATTCTGTGCTTTTACAAAGTGTTACAAAGTGCTCAGTGTCACCAATTCAATTTTACTTTATGTTACTGAATAACATGTCTTGATTTGCTAGGCTCTGGAATATGGACACAACCCTTATTGAAAACATGATTTGTTTTACCTCTAATGTACCACAAGTTCTTTTAATAATTTTGTCTGAGTCTGATGATATCTTGGTTGCATTTTCTTTTTCATTGTTCATTATAGCTTCTTTTGACCCATAAGTGAGCTAATAACAAAATCAAATCAACTTGATAAAAGTTATCTAATATATTAAAGACTGTACTTACAAGTTCAGAATGCTTATATACTAGACCTTTACTGGACTAACAAATGTGGTGTTATGGTCTATAATTATAAGATTTTTCTGTTGAACATTTTTTAATTCACCTCCCCCCTCCCCTGTCACAATGTTGGTGTGACCCATGATGATTTTTGGTATAAAATGAAACCCCGGTCAACACTGTTTAGGGGGAAGGGGGAAATTGGCTGGAAAATTGTACAGACAAAGAAAAAATGGGAGAGAACGAAATGGTGTCAAAAAAATGTACAATTCCCTCACAATTTTGTAACTTAGTGTAGCTGTTTCCATCACAGCTACACTGAGTTACAAAATTGTGAGGGAATTGTACATTTTTTCCACCTTTTGTTCATTGTGCCTTATATGGTGTTTTTGCATTGAAACTACATGTAACCCACAATGCATCTTGTTTATTGAAGATAAGCCTATTGATTTGGGAGATGACCACGTCATCTGTTTCCATTTCAGGAACGAGTACTGGCAACATGCTTCCAAATCTCATGCATGCAAACCTGACTCAATATCAATAACAAGAGAAAACTTACTGGAGTTGGTGTGGCACAGAAAAGAAAAGCTTTACAACTTTTTAGAGACCTTAGGATGAAGTCAGCATCATGATGCTGAAAAGAAAAAATAGTGCCAAAATTAACAAGACACTTATGTCGACATACATTGATCATACATTATATATAGCTATAAATATTATAAAAATTGTTGGTGACTTGGATTCCAACTTTTTATTGTCCACCAACCGGTTTCACCTTATAGCTTCATCAGGGCTTTACAATAATTTGTTAATTGGTGGTAATGAACTATTTGTACAATTTTTCGCTTAATTGGCTAGCTAATTGTGAGATGTACATGAAATGATTCATTCAAAATTTAGTTTAACTGCCAATAAAATGAACTCACGGTTAGGAAGAAATCATGTATGACAGTACTATTGATCTTGAAAACTTTGTCACTTAGCAACATCGAACCAATGAACATTCTTTGGAACGCGCATAGAATAGCTTTTAGCATTTACACTCAGAGATAAAAATGATTTCTTCCTAACCATGAGTTCATTTTATTATCATTCTATAAATATTATATTACCTTAAGTTCTTGCATTTCTTCTTGTAGTTCATTCAAATCTTTCCACATTGACAAAGTCATTCTTATCTAAACAAAAAAAAATGTTGTTTACTTAAACAAATGATTTCTTAAAGCCACCTTGTCTTGAATGTACCAACAGCAGACACAACAACAGAACTTGCAAAATTTGTTAGCATATTGGCATCACAAGAATTTGTTTAAATAGATCTTTTCAGTTGCACCTAGACCTCAATAGCATGCTAATTATTCTTTTGAATTTGGCTGCAGAATGTGGCATTCCTTCAAATTCAAAAGAATAATTAGCATGCTATGAAGGACTAGGTGCAACTCAAAAGCTGTATTTGAGACATGTATTTCTTAATGGGGCCCTAATACTATGTATACCACTACTCATGCAATACTGAAGTGGTCAATCAACTAAAGATATCCATATCACAATTGCTTGCATGTTGCTACCATCATAGTTAATAGAGTGAAATGGTTTGGAAAGTCTTTTGTTATAACTTATTGTACACTTTTTTCAAGTGTGACCATGCACAATCTTTTGTTTCACTTTTGTTTTACCCTTGTTGGATATGGCTGAGTGAACAGATCAAAATGGTTCTTTTCGCTGCTTGTTCCAAATAATTGATACAAACAAATTAAATAATCCTTACCATAATATCATAGACAAAGTTTATGTCTCTACACATTTCACAATTTCGAATAAGCACAAATAAAAACCTGTGCAGGGTCAAGACCCGGGTCAACGTCAAAACCAAACAAAGACATAAAACAATAGGCTCCCTAACCATTCTTTCAGTCTATTAACTATGCTCTCATTTACATTTTATCTCACCTTCACTTTTGGGTTACAAAGTTGTGTATTGTATACACCATATAGAGCGTATACAGCTCCTTCTCTTATGATCAAGGTACATGAAGGAGACAGGTATGATGTTAGAATACGGAAAAGGTAATCTACAATCTACAATAAAAAAGGGGAAACATTAGCCATGTCATAAGCCAAAACTCATATAGTTATTATTATAAATAGTGAAATAAAGGATTTTTGATATTTTGAAGTCTAGAAGATATCAATAATACAATCTACAATAAAAAAGTGGAAACATTAGCCATGTCATAAGCCAAAACTCATGTTATTATGATTATGAATAGTGAGATAGTGATATTTTGAAGTCTAGAAGATATTTTAAAAGTCACGTTTTGATCAAGAAAAAATAAAGTGATGATAAAATTCTACAAATGTTTACGAGGGCAGGCTTGAATTTGGCCTTGCACATATATTATTATAATACTAGAGTTATGTATTACAGGTCGTAATGATGGTTTGAGCCCAGATGGAAGTGATGTGAATAAAATGTGATACTTGTAAATGTTAACAATTATCTTATATAGAATACATCGCACAAAATGTTGTAAATTATACTCAAAACAAATAGTGCAAAATAAAACTAAAAGTCTAAGAAAAAATAAATAAAAAGTTGATGTACATCAGTGAACATACTCAAACTCGAGAATTTAACACGTAATATTTTTCTGGCATATTAAAATCGTATAGCTGCAAAAATCAGTGGTTATTATTCAATCACGTTTCTAGACAACACTGCACATGAGATCATGTTATAAACCAATCTTTAAATATTCATGAACAAATGTCATCCAACAACATGTGCTCATTTGCACGTAATTCGAGAGTGTACACGACTTGTAGTTTGTTTTCAAATAAACCTTTACAAACCTGAATTCTACCATTAGCATCTTTCTTGCCACTGAAAGTAAACAACGACTTGTCAAACGTATTAAAGTCAGGAACTCATCACATTTTCAATTGGAATCTTTGTATAACATGTGTTCTACTAATTAAAAACGTTCAAAAATTACCAGTGAATAAAGGAGAAATTCATTTCCTTCCATACTTGCGAAAACGTTTCAAATCTAACGCTGCGACGGCTTTCAAATCTCGATAAAAGTTGGCGACAATCTTCTAGCAAACCTTCCGCCATCTTGGAATTTGAAAAATCTAGTTTTAATGAGTCGACCGCTGATAAAGCACAGGATGCCCGATTTCTTTTTCCAAATAATGACAATCAATGGGCGTAACATACTTCTAGATCCAGGATCTTGAAAATTCTGCAAAAATTACCAGTTGCCTCCCGACTTTTTCGCGTAAGATTCTTGACAAAAACAACAAAAATATACGCTCCATGCGTCGGACCAAAATTTAAAGGTCCTTCCGATATGTAATATTAATAGCCTTCCTTTGTGGGTTTCCTGTGGTAACCGAGAGACTTTTTCGCATAGTTTTGGGGGAGCACTGAAGGGGGAAGTGCAGGAGGAAATCTGAATATGCATAAAAGAAAGCTAAGCAAGAAAACAAACAAACTCACGTTATCTTTCTCTTGCAGTGGCTCCCCTTCTCAAAACAATATTAATCACATCACATTTTCGGAAAATGTCCCTAGTTTTGTTAATTACATTTATCGGTTCTTGTGAAATTTCGATCCCCGCTTAGCGCTTTCTAAATAAAAAAGTTAGATAAGTAATTATATACACAACTTTATTTCAAAATAACGTTTTTATAAAAAATAAATATAAATGTAAGTCATAAACAATCTTTTTTTATAAAACCTATAGTAATATGGACACTTCAACAATATTTATTTCTTAAATATAAACTGATAAAAACATTTTTTGTTCTTTTTAGTTTTCGTTATTGTTAGACAAATGTGTAAAATCGATCAACAAATTTAGAGTTTAGAAAATGAGCACGATGAAAAGTATGCGAAAAATGTGTTCAATCTCAATTGATCGCACACGTCCCTGTATATATCTTATTAGATGTTTTATTCGAATTTGATAAAATTTGATCTATAGAGAACGAGGCATTCAGCCTTCAATAAATAATTTCTTCATATATATATAAAAATGATGTATTTGTTAAAAAATTTGAACTGCTTATCAATTATAAGCCATATATAATGAAAACTAACTATCTTATTATATAACTCTACTATTTTCTATGCCAACTGTCCCAGCAATGTATTTTTTACAAAAACTCTCAAAGTTGTAAGAACTTATGTATATGAAATCATTTTGTACAAAACGCTCAATAAAAGTACAAACTATATATGTTAAAATCTTCTCTAGTATGGTTGCAGTGTCTTTGGTGGCGGCCATATTGATTTCGGTGCAGCTCTTGCTCCATTAGTAAAGCTGCTCAAGCCACTCAACATATTACCACAAGAATTCTGCTGAAAATTCATTAAAGAATTACTAAGACTGTACATTTGCTGAAGTGTAGAGCTCAAATCGTTTGCTGGCTCATTAAAGGAGTTCGCTGGTAAGCTTCCAAAACCGTTCGGATTTTGTGCTCCTAATGTCTTCACCCGATCTTTGATCTCATGTTCAAGGGCCTTTTCAGTCAATTTGGTCTCTCGCTTCCATCTCATTCGACGGTTCTGAAACCATATCTTCACCTGCTTTTCTGTCAGGTCCAAGGACTGTGCTATTTCGATTCTTCTTGGTCGGCAAAGGTACCGGTTGTAATGGAATTCTTTCTCTAGTTCCACCAGTTGCTTTGTTGAGTAAATAGTCCTATTCAGTTTGTCCACGGCTAGGTTAGTTTCTTTCTTTTGTGGGGAAGCTAAAAGAAGAATACAAAAACTGTTAATTTAGTATTATTTACTTTGTATATACTGAACACAAACTTTTGTAAATGGACAAACATTTTGTGTATGTTTTTTTTTGTGCATCAGATAATTCTGCTGAAAAAATGCCCGACCAAGTCACTTTTTTTGTCTGTCTTGATAAAACAATTAAAAAACCTTTAAAATCCTTTCAAAAACCTTTTTTACTTGAGCATAGTGTAATTACACAGTTTTAAAGTTGGAATATAAGACTACTAAAACATTGACAACACATGCAAATCCAACATGATGCAGTATTCAACAACAAAATATCATTCAATAACATATTTCCCAGCCCGGACCCCATCAAAACACAGGAAAGAAAAACACATAAACTTTAAAAAGTATGGGAAACGTTGTATAAATTGCTTCTGTTTGAGAATGTTTGCACGTTTGAAGTGAAACAGTGCAAGACCAGCGGAAGGGCAACGCAGTCATGTTGTCTTGTTATAGACTAAAGTCACTGCGTGAATTCAAAACTGTAAAAATACAAAATAATCCTCTTATAAAAAGGCTTGCAATTTAAACATTCATACGGAAAAAAGTAATCAATTTATATGATACATAATTGAATGTAGGAATAAAACGAAGAAGGATGACAAATCAATAATAAGATTTGCAATAATTTGGACAAGAGAGCGCAAACTGCGCGGCTGTGGCAAGTCATGATTTTTTTAAAGTAGTTCACAAAAAAACCTCAAAATGGTCCAGCAAAATAATATTTCTAAAAAAGTGCTGTTAAGTCAAAAGTTGGTTATATATTTTCAAGATAAAATGCTAAGCAGTTTACGAGCGTCAAGTCTTAACTTGAAGATATCTGAACACGCGGTAAATTTCTAATGGCGGCCATTTTGGCGATAAAGTTCAACCAAAGAAAATTCACCAAAATCAACTAAGAATATCAAAATACTTATAGGTTATAATCAAAAATCTCATTCCATAATAGAAACAATGTGAAACATGTGTTCAGAATGGTAATTATTGAGCTTAAACTGACAATTTTCGAGTTACTTGTTGTCGAACCTCAGAGAGGGGAAATCAGTTTGCTTTAGCTGCATGTTTTTTTCAAAGCACTAGCAATTTCAAAAACAATCAAGTTCACGTTTTCATAAAATGCTAAAAATTAAACGGTATTATACAAAAATGAAAATGAAATAATTGCATAATTTGAAATTATTTTTAAGTGTTATTAGGATTGTTTTTGTCTCTTGCAAGAGGCACTTCACATTCAGTTGGGGAATTTAAATTTGCTTTCTATCATTGCCGTCTAAATGCTATAAGACACCATTTATTTTAATACGAACAAAATAAAAAAAAATCGAATACCACTAACAATTTCCACGTTTTAACTAAGAATAAATAATCAACGTTGATCTTTTTGAGACAAAGCTTTTCGACGAGAGCTACTTCGGCATCTGCATTGCTTAAAACTTAAAGCGCGCGCTCTATACTTTCCTAACTTATTTTCCCATATTCAGTGTGTTAATTTATCAGTAGATTTCTTTGAGAATGTGTACACGAACTGAAAAGATTCTTTTGTGGTTTAGCTCAACGTTAAGACGATTATATGTACAGTTTTTGTACAATAAATCAATCTAGCTGAACAAATATGTACAAATGGATTCCATCGCATCTTTGATACTAATTGAAAAGCCAAAAATCCTTCTTAAATACAAACTTAGAACTGTTTTTTCCTGTAGAAATGTAGTCGTCTAGACCAACAAAACATAAAGGAAAGCACGGAGAAGAGTTTGAGGCAATCGAGCAAGACTTACTGTCACTTCCAAGGCGCCATTGCTACCACCAAAGAGGATTACTACACATTTTCAACGTGGCGGCACATTGCGTCTCTTGTTCATGGCGCCAACGATGTGTTTTGTCGTCAAGTCTAAAATCCCTTTGTTAACTTTACTGATTTTGATAATATTGAGACTCAACAAATGATGTTCTAAAGTTAGTACTTCAACATTTCCATTTGTAGAATTTGTAAAAGGATAAGTTTTCAAAGGATTCGTTTGTCAGATGATATTTCTGTATTGTTAAGATGATCACATTCCATCACAGCGCACTGTCCACTTTCTTGTTTTGTTTAACTAAACACTGCTCGGAAAACTTAAGAAAGTTTTCAAATACACAACAAAACTACTTAAAACTTTTACTTTGGTAAATTTTTGCAAAGTTTTGCCGAGTATATTAAAATAAGGATGAAAAATAGATTCTCACGAGGTCCCCGCCCACAAGACATAAATGACATTCGCAAATGGGTCAGTAGTTATCTTTACCTAATGTTATAATGGAAATAAATATCGTACCTTTAGCCCTGTATTCGGTCATCCATGGATAGATCTCTGTGTCTTGTGGTTCTTTAGGTTCTTTATTTTGATCGGTGTTTGACGTTTTTGTTGCGGAGGTGGATTTATTCTGTCGAGATGACTGACTGGTCTGATTCTCTGCCATGTCACTGCCTCAGCGTGGAGCTTGTAAATCTTCAGGGCCTATAAAAAAAGATTTATAGGACGTTTTGACCTTTTTCTAGTGTTTCCAATGTGTCCTAACGAGGAGGTCAAGCTAAGGGAAAGTCAATGGGTCATAAGTAAAAATCTTGATGATGCATTATGATTTATTGGTTTTACCACGTGATAAACTAATCGGCCAATCAGAGTACTAGTTACATCACGTAGCTTGAACAAGACTGGCTAAAAGAATGTAAGAAGATCTCGACTGACATGTATCTCTCTTGAGGCAATTTATCATTTTTGAAAGGGCTCTGTCCGCGAGGATTCAAAAAAATTCAAAATAGCAATCATCGACAACGAACAACTGTTTGGGCTTAGCTAATTGCGCACTTTACCAGACAAAAAGAACGTTAAAAATTGTAAAAAATGTTTATAAGTTACTGGTGTCTCTTACTTAATAAAAGAAAAACAAGCGATTAAAAACGACTAATATGTGTCTGGTCTATTAATTTACAAGAGTGCTGATAAGATTTCGTTAATGAGAATATTGCATATCACAGGACTTGCACAAGCGCACTTTGCGTCTTAGGATCTCCAACCGGGGTACAGTTTACGACCAAACAACCTCATTTTTACATAACTGAACAATAATAAAATACAATACTAAAGAACTAAAATAAGTGTCCTTGAAAAGTATTCTTTCATAACGCTGTTAAAACAAGAATAGAACAGATAAAACCGCGGTGTAACAAGATAAAGTTTGGTTTAGTGAAATGTTTTAGTACTTCATCGATCAACCTGTCATGGAGCGACTGGCTGGCTGCGATACAGAGCTACTGACTGTGCAATCGTCTTGCGCCATAAAAATATATTTTAACATATTGCATACACAAAAATTTGATTTAAACTAACGTAACGATAGAAAGTAACTCAAAAGATGAGCGCAAATTTGAAGATGGCGGAGTTCAGAAACATGACAGGCGCCTGAAGTCGCGACATGTTCAATCGTCTTTTGTGGACCCTAAATAAACATATTTGATATTAGTACAAATATCAATAAAAACTGAAAGAATAATATGTGTAAAATAATCATTACTACATAGTGTTAAAGATTATGTTATTTCCTAAAGTTTCTGATAGAATACGTATCATCATTGTTCCGGCTCTTTAATCATGTTCAATGTTAGAGTTATTCTTGTAGTCCCGTAAATACACTATTCTACGTAGACCTTTCCATGATCAGTTTATAACGAAAAGCTACTTTGGTCAAGAGTTGAATTTTAAATGTGCTTTTCAAAAATGCGAATTTTAGACGGATTGAATTGATTGCAGTTAATACTAGTTAAAAGACATTGCAATAACGTTTATCAGTTCGAGATGTTCTGTTACGTTCATTTTTTCCCGGCTAGTTTATTGTGAGGACGAAGGTTATCAAAATTGTTCACCAGAATGTTCGCTTGTTGTTTTTGGCAGCAGTAGAGGCTCGCGGGGTTTTTTCCAGTCCGATATGAATAAGACCACCAAACGTGACAGTGGTCCTTCCCATTGCTTTGATACTTTGTGCATATCAATTTCTCCCCTCTCCCCCCTCCCCTCCCCTCCCCTCTGGACTTTTGCATCGCTGTCTAACCCTGAGAGTAGAAGAGAATGTAGCGGACAGCAGGATATAGACAAGTCCCCCCGTCAAACCTGTTTAATAAAAAAGTGGTTTTCTTTAGTGGGCCATTGGATTGAAAATATTTTTTTTCTCCCTGTTGACCTATGAAACTTCGTCATTCTAGTCTTAGGGATGTACGTGTCAGATTGCGATAATTTGAGCAAAACAAGAACAAATATCACATTTATACATAAAGAAATTAAATCAAATTAAAAGAATGGCTTGGTTTTAATGTTTAATCGTTTGCCTACATTGGCGACCAGATTTGGCGTCAATTCTCGTTGGTGGAATTTATCTACAGTATATATACAGTATATATGCTATAACTAATCAATGGGTCCGCTTTACGACTTATTTTACTGTTGCAGCAAATTCTGTCAGTACGTAAAGATTTGCAGTACATAATATTGATTGGTGGTCACATGCACGTCCCTATGATAATTTTTCGCACAGTACTCTCTACCTGCCCTATATCTGCGTGCATAGGCAGTTTTTATTTTCAGTAAAAAAAAACTTCTCTGCTCATAGAGTACACCTCCCCCATGTGATATTTTATGATGTGGCTCCATGAAGTTTTTACCTAAAATTGTGTGCGTTTGTCTCACCTTGTCGGTATTTTTTCAAATAAAATGAATTCTTGAATGATTGTTAATTTAAGAGTTCAATGTTCCTTTCGTTATAAAAATAAAAAAAAGCCGGCTCGCTAAATAGGCCTCGCAAACACTAAACTTACGGGCTTCCTGTAGAATATACTATCTGTAAGGCAATTTTTTCTGATTTTTTTAATGCGGGTTTCCTGTTTATAGTACTTTTTACAAAGATTTCCGCGACCGGGCACCAGAACTACAGCTGATGTGACATTCTTGCTCCGAGGACAGCTTAAAGTTGTCTCGTGTAGTGTCTTGTGAGTCATAGTAGAGCAATGTTAATCATCGAAATCTTAGTTACAAACTTAAAAGAAAAACTTGATCAGCTGTAGTAATTAATTGCTTGAAACATTTCCTTCCTCTGCTTTTCGCGCGGTTTCATGACAATCTTTAAGCTGCGGCATCCATTTAGCTTACCGTCTGGTTTAACGTGTAATCGTTCCGTAGTTTTTTTGTAAATTACTTCCTTGTTATTTCCATCTGCGATTTGAAAAGTAACGGTGTACGTATACGCATGTTTACTATCGCGATTTCAGAAATTGTGAAGATAAAACTAATGACAATGATGAGCTCTAGGATAACACGTACAAAAATATGCATGTTTTAAAAATAACACTGTGTATAAAAACTATCTTTACTTCGTCAAGAACATGTGAAATCAATTCAAGTTTTCAATATTATGTCATTTCGACTGATTTACTCCTCCTACGTGGACAACAATTAAACTACATGCTATTAGTTATTAATAATAATTAATGATGTAATAGAGATCTATTTCTAGATTCACTATGATGAATCATACTGTCTTTCCTGATGATGTCAATAAGTGATCACAAACCAATCATTGTACAGACTGCTAGTGGTTCGAGTGTATTAATCAGGCTCTAATATATTGATATCCGCTAACAAGACACTGACACATCACGTCTCTAGTGATTACCGCAAAACGGGGTACCTTTTGATAACTTGGTCCCTGAAACTCGAAGCTTCGATCTCCGTCAATAGCACAGAACGACCGTTACAAGAAATAGAGTTCCAAATATGCACTACAGGCTCATTTTTTGATCTTTATATATTCAATAGTAAAGCTAACTGCCATTTATTTATTCATGTAAATATCTTGTGTGCTTTGTGTCATACATTTTTATAGTCTTAGCAAGAAAAGTGCTGAACATGATATAGCTATAGTCAGTGGTGATTCGGCGGCCTGAACTGGTTTTGTATCAACTTATGATTATCGATATACAATAGAAAAATCTGAATGCAGATCAAATAAAATTGCAAGTGGTCTTTGGCGAAATTCACAAGATCGTATATGATCGATATATCAAACATTTGTGTTGATCTAGTATTTTTTTTCGTACACTATCTAGTAAATGAATTGTAATCTACACATACCTTGAAACATAGAATCCCTATTCACTTTACTTAAACAAAGTCAACACTTAGTAGATCTTGCAGTGAGAAACAAACATATCCAGCAACGTTCCAGAGCAGCAGTGTTTATGATGAGCTCTACTGGCCTATACTCACTGCCGACGCCTAATTGTCGTTTCACACGGCTGATTCACGCATTGACGTCGTTACAACAAAGTCAACAGCACCACGGTCTAAGCTTGTTACTTTGAATTTGTAAGTTCCACAGAAATAAGCCTAGACATGCCGTCTCCTAACGTTTATCTCTTGTATTTGTTAAGGTTTAAATCTATTTGTCATTGGCTTTCCAATTATGACATTGATAATTACTTTTGCTAAGTCAATAATGTATCTTATATCATCAAGCATTTTACTCAAAATTATACACATCATCCTCAAGTTCTCTATTAATTTTTATATCATGCAATTTATGCATGTATTTAGTAGTTATTGTAAAGTGTTCATCAAATATTAGTTGATTAATGGCAAAAATAGCTGTTAATTTTGTTGATGCATGCGGCTCATACCTCGCCGCGCGGTGGCTTGTTCCACTGACCAAATTCAACTGTACGACTTTTTCTAGAGTGTAATGTACAGTTTCGCTAAAAATGGTCTTGTTTTTTTAACAAAGTTTCTTAATCGAATTGTAAACGTTTTGTCAATAAAAGAGTTGTTCAAGTCGTTAATTCTAATCAAAACCGTCGACTGTCAGTTTCGAATTCCATTCAACAAAATTGTTCAAAAAATTTACTACAATTCCCTTCGGCAGACAATATTTTTCTAAGTATATGACATGCTTCCAATCTATATTCCAAAGTCCAGAGATAGGACGACGGACTTCAAGGCAGTCAGTGCGGAGCATGCAGTCTAAAAGTCTAGTAAACTGGGATAATAATAGACGTAAATCCTAAGTATGTGACACTATTTAGCGTTTAACCACACCACGAGTCTTGGTGCTAAAGTCAGACGTTTTGCTGACGCCAGGGTAAAATGTAGCTTATTTCCTTATTAAATATCATAATCCTGAATCCACCAAGACATGACTTTATTGTAATTCAGTAATATGGTATATGGAATTTGTATTGACAGTGTTTTTGTTTGAAAACTGCAGCCACGATAATTAGTGCACTTTTCGTTGGGCATACATAATTGGAAAAGCGCTTGGTGTCAACAATCAATGTGAAAAATAAACAAATAAAACTTAATTAGAGTTTAGCTGCTTGACATCGCAATGTTTCTGATTTTGATATGAAACAAACAACTTAAACAATCTTTTGGATTTCGTATTCAAATTAAATATCACTTCTTATATTCTCACAACAGTTAGACAGAGTTAAGAGCACTAGACCTGATTTGTAATAAACACTAATAGTATAACGAGACTTTGTGGTCAATCTGGACTTCCTGTGCTCTTTTTCTCATACACATGCGCCTCAAAGACTATTACACAGGAAACCCAAAATAAGTTGTAATTTCCAATTCACAGAAAAAAAAACATTCTTCGGAAAATTGAAATCAATAGAAAAAATAAAACAATGTCTATGGTCATAATATTTCGGCATTATCCGAAAATATCGCGGAAACTCACGGAAAATTCGAGTCTGTCTGATACCAAGTTCATCAGTTAGTTCATTTGGTAAATTTTTGAATTATCAATTATTATACTAAATAAGTATCAGTGCATGTTCTTTTGTAATTCTAGTGGAGGTAAAATATTCGATTAGATTCTATATATAAAGACGCAAATTTTCTCTGCGATTAATGTACCAATGTGTACCTAAAAGATCTCAGTGGTTCTTTGCCTTTGTTGGCTTTTAAAATAATATCTGGGCTCTTATTTTCTTTGTGTGTCAATATTTTTGTCCTTCATAAGGTATGTAGTCTCCACGGGTTCTCAAAGTCCTCAAACGATATGAATTTATGAGAGGATTGGTTTGAAGTAAACCTAGAAAAGGAAAGAAATGAGGGACCAGAGATTAGTTGATAGAGGAATTGATATTCTCATTTAGAGTTAACAAATTGATGAGTAGATTGGTCATTTCTCATTGCATAGTGTATCACACTTCTACAACCTTCTCTTTTTATATTTCGTTAAGATGAAAAGTGAAAATAGGTCTACAAAAGACATTGCGAAGACAACTAAAGAATAAACCCACAGAAGAAGATACCAAGACAGTAACTGGCAAAGACGATACAAAAGACGAAAAAGTAATATGAGGAGGAGGTAAAGGAGAAGAAGAAGCAAAATGTGAAAGCTGAAGCAGCTAATAAGAAAAGGAAGACGAACACGAAGAAAAATGAACTAGGATTTCATGTTTGCGCACCTAAACTACGCTCATTTCAATTTATGTTATACTCCATTTATATTGGGTTCTATGGAGGAGATGTATTTCCAAACATTTTAATAAAATCTATAGCCCTGGTGATCGACTGATTGAAGGTCATTTTGAAAACTAGTGCTTTAACAACGAGAGCAGGGTACCTGTGTTGCCCAACCGAATCTGACAGTTCCAAATTCACTGCATTTAAAGTTGGTATGGAACAAAATGAGGAAGGCCAAGGAAATAATAACAACAAAAACAAACTCTGACTTTTTTAGTGGCTACATGTACACGAGGATGCGCTTGGGCGTAAAATGAGCATCGTTCGGTACACTAAGTTGCAAAATTACGACTAGTGATACTCTTCGTTTTTGTTTGTAAAACTGATGTCCATTTGAAGTTTTCTATTAGGGGTTTGGATCCATTGATCAGAATTCCAGCACAACTGCGTCATAGTTCCAGACTTCTCTCGGCCTTCACGTTCTCGTCGTGCTTTCGCGTCTTGGTGCTTAAGGTCTCCAATAACAGGTATTCCAGTGCAAACATATATACATAGTGATTGTTTGAAGACTTCCTTATGTCTCGCCATCGGGTCTAACCATTTTATTCATTCAAAGACAAGTAAGTTTTAACCGTTCACTTGTGAAGTCTTTAATAGCGTTAGCACTTTCTGTTATTATGAAAACAATAATACGGACGGACCATTTTGATGTTGAATGGGGCTGCAAGGTGACTCAATTCATATACCTATTTCTCTGTATAAGAAATGAAAGCAAGGTGGCTTAGTTTACACCTGATAGATATATATGTCACTAGAGACGTTTATGCTAGCATAAAGTGTTCAGATCTAGTAATAAAGCACTTTATAGTTCAGTTCTCAGTCAAATTTGTAGTAAAGTGTACTCCTGTTTGTCATCACAGCTTAACTTCCCTATTATATCCTAAACAATTCATATTAAAACAATTACTGCTTTTTGTGTCAATATTATAAGTACAAGATTAGCGTAATAAAATCTACTGGTTGTGGCTAATGGTGCATTATGATCCATTATAAGACCTCAGACGGCAAGCTCGTCGTGGATATCGTACTGATTCATGCCTGAATCCCAGTGTCCTTGGCAAACCAATGTCTGAACCACTATCAAATAACAGGATACGCGCTATTGCAAACGGCGGAAAGGTAAAATAAAAACAGCCTAATCACTCTATATAATTGATGCATTGGTGCGCCATTTTATAGTTTATTTTCATCCATCATTATTACATCCTGGAGACAACACATAGTTTGAAATGTATTGTAGTATATATTTGTTTCTTTTAGATAGACAAATTAAGGAGTTGCTCGTTAATTAGGCGGAATTCGAAATGTTTTCGATACCCATCCAACCCCTAATAAATATCACTTTACAGAAGCTGAATTGAAATAATCAACGAATAATGATCTAAGTGGATATTTGTGATGTTTTGAGCCTAGCCCTGAATGGTTTGGCCATTATTGCAATGTGAAAGGTTCCATTTTAATTGTTGCTATGACAATCCACAAGCCACGTGACCGGATCGAATACATGGTCGTATTAATGACACAGTCCACTTCATCCAATTACAATCAAGATATTTATTGACCACAATACCTTATCAATAATGATTTGTTGTTTAGTTGGTGTGAAATAATCACGACGCCATACTCCAATTAACACGTCCCCGGATCGTATAGGCGCCGAGACGTGTGCGCAGGACTCGGGTACGATGACGTTACGCTAATGGGACGATGTGAAATTAATCTACCCATCCAACTTTAATATGATAGTAATTGTACAAGCGTTAGCATCATCTCGGTGGCATCTAGAACAAAGTTGAGATAACATTGTAAGGTTAATCATGAATTTTTATCTCTCTTCAATGAACACGCTCAGTACACAAAGTATGCCGTCAATTCTACCTTCTCCACCGCCATTAGTTTACGGTTACGGCGTGCGAGGGTTTTACCCTCCTTTTTACCCTCTGAATACTGAGTCCCTTACAGAGAGGTCAAGCCCATCCAATATAGTACATACTATACATTCTCAACTAGCAAATCAAGATATGGAGACACGCAGAGTGTCGCAACAAAACCAGACAAAATACATGGAAAAAGATACAGATGAAGTCAAAAAAACAAGAAAACCCAATACAGAGAAGGAAAGTGAGAAAGACGGCCACAAACTTTCAGATGATGACGAAGGTAAGCCGATGAACTGTTCTTGAACAATTTATCACATTCAGAAAAAAATTGTGTGTTTTTTTTGCCTAAACATGCAATGGTGATTATACTGTATGTGAAGGGATTATAACCTGAAATGATTGTACTTCTTATGCACTGCAACGTTTCTTGAGTTTTCAAACTACTTTCCTCCTTTAATTTGTTAGTTAACTTGGTTGTGTGAAGACAAGGCCACTTCAGTTTTTGTTTCCAAACTGCATCAGAATTTTAAAAGTATCCCTTGTTTATGTACATGTTTTTTCAATTGCATGTAAACAATCTTTGTACTGAGTAAAAAATATTCAGTAAAACTACAATTAAGTAATCATAAAGTATTATTCTAAATAAAGGTTACTTATGACTTCTTCATTTTTTATTACTTTTAGATTCTTTCAAAGATGACGAAAACGCACCGTGGCATCACAAACAACCATTTAAACACAGGCAACGGAAAGCTTACAATAGAGAACAGTTGTTAGAATTGGAAAAAGAGTTTCATTTTACACGATACTTAACAAAAGAACGCCGTACTGAACTGGCGTCCATGTTGAAACTCTCTGAACGACAAGTAAAAATTTGGTTTCAAAATCGTCGCATGAAGTGGAAAAAGGACAACAAACCTGTTATTCCTACTAGTCGTGGGATGCGAAGAGGTTTTACTAGGTAATAAAACAGATAAACATTCTCCCTGGAACAGCATCAGAAAGTGAGCAATTCCTTCTGTCACTTTTCTCAAGAAGATGAATTTTTGTTATGAATTTTTGTGGTAATAGTTAAGCTTTACATCTCCTCTTTGAGAAGGAAGCGAGGTAGTCTTGTTGTCTAAATATTCTACAGCGGCTTGACTAACGAATTAGGTGCGAAGACTGAGTTGATCCACGAGCCTAAACGTGTGAGGCTTTTCACTCGTTGTCACTCACATATTTAACCAGTGGCACCATTGAGCTCGTACTGGAGAACTATATTGTAAAAAAGGTTATATAGTGACATTTTAAGTGCATGGTCCTTTCCAAACCCTTTCTACGCTTATTTGCGCAGACTACTTTGAAATTCATATTGATTGTATTGTACAGAGTTATGACAAGGAATACTGAACTGTTTGTTAGTAATTCAACAAAAATGAGAGAGTTGTTTCTTGTTAGGCTGTTGCAAGTCTTGATGAGATGTTATGTGTATGTGTTGGAATAAAAATATCAAACAGTTGTACAAAATAATTACAATTTATTTTTACAAAAAGATTATGACCAATAAAGATTTTTATGCATAATGGATTTTGATATTATATTCTGCATTAAAATGCCTATATTGTATACTGTTGACAAAACAAAATTGGTTTTTAAGTACTTGAAAGAATGATGGCGGACAACTTTGGTAAAACAAAGTAATTTTCATGCTGTTTGCGCTGAAACATCCTTTTTGCATAAACACTCAACGCCATTTTAAAAACATTATTTACAACTTGTACAAAAGTTTGATAATTGTTCATTCAGTTTAATTGATACATTTTTCCAAAAAAATCCAAATTCCAAATTCCAAAAAAAAAATCGCCGCTCAGTTTGAGTAGAACATGACGATTTATTCGTTGCTTTTACACTTAAGATTAACAAGCAATAATCAATTTTGTTTAATTGCCACAAAGAATTATTTTGGAACGTTTATGTTTCCTAATTGTGTCTGAAGTTAACTATTGCAAAAGTGTGCTTGCTCAAGTGAATTGAATTTGCAGTGCATAAGCTCATCTGCGGCCTTAGCTCAATCAAATTCAATCCCTCAGTGCCCCTATGGGATTAATTCAGCAAAGACCTTTTGTCAAGGAAAACAATGTTATGCTACTTTAAATTTCTCAAGCTTTTTAACAAATATAAAACAGTGATACAATTGTTCCGTATGTGATTGTAAAACCTCAGACAAGATAGGGTGCCATCTTGTCTCGTCTTCTTCATGCCGAAACATGTACGCTCGTATTTTACTTGCAACATATTTTTTAAATTTACTTTTCTTTCTTCAATAAATCTGTAATAAACACTTATGTATTTTCAATTGTCAAATTACAAAAAGTTTTATGAAATTAGTAAAAGATTCACTAAGCTAAAGCTCGTGGTAAAAGAAGCTTACGTCGATTCCTCAAACTGCTCTTGAGAAGAGAGAAAAATTTCGGAAGAAGGTCTTTTATCGGATGCCACATTATTAAATATCAATTGGGTGGTTTGTGGTAATATGGAAAGACAAAATAAATAATTTAAAGCCTGAGAAAGCGTAAAAAGAAGATATTTGCATCAGTAACTACTTACTGTCTACTTACAAGCATACAGTACTGAATAACTCAGCAAAATGTTTAAAGACATCTATATGTTCAAAAAACTTAATTCTTAGAGAGAAAGCATCTAATATTTTGTTGTTTTGACTAAATTACCACAAAGCTTATTGTCTGGCATTTTTAAGGATAATCCTTCTGGACGAAGAAAGCTTTTACATAACTGCACCGCAGTCCTCCATCTTTGCAATGGTTGTTTCCTTTGAAAACCGAAGGTTCTTGTAGCCTTCACATCGGTACTGATCCAAGAGCGTCGCCCTTACATTTTTCAAAGACAATCTTCATTAAACAAGTTGTACTTTTAATATTGTTAAACAATGTACATTTTAATCCCCAAATAAATCAAAACGGAGAAAGATTCGGTGCGACAGTTAATGAGCATAATTTTGCAGTAACTGGGTTCTGTCTCTAACAATATTTGCGTTTCATTTGATTATTTTAGATTTTGTTGTAAAAATAGGTTACGTGCAGCAACGATCATACATTATTATATTTGTCAACAATTCAAAATATGTGTATCAAAATTGAATATCAAATCTTTGAGTTTCTCGCTTGAAACATTATGTTAGTTGAGAGAAAATCTCTGTTGTCTTCCTTATGAAACATGGAAGACGCTGTAAATTTGCTCTCAGTTCAAGACAAAATGCTTATAGTTACAGAGGAAAAAACTGTCTTGTGAAATATTGCTTAGATGTGTTAGCCCTGCATGCAGTATTTTGCACTTTGTTTATTATCTCGGTAAAGAGTCATTTACCACCCAACACATTCACACTTCAAAGGTGTGCAAAGTCAACTTGAATCACACGTTAAAATAGTATTCATCATAAGATCCTAATAATAATTATTCTAAACTACCTCTCAGTTAAATTAGCTAGATATCAGTGGAATTTCAAAGCCAATAAAGTGCGGTTTTCAAGCACGATTATTTGTCATTCAACTGAATGTTTATGATATATAGTTAGACTATAGTGCTTGGAGTGTATGGCTAGTCAGGTTTGATGTCATGTTGATTGTACAAACGTTCTGATCGAAATAGAGGTGAAACTATTTCTGATATCCGCATCAAAAATGTCGTGCTATTACAAATACAATAGACTTATCTAAACGATGATGATCAAACTTGTTTCTAAGTCAGTACTATCCGTACCATCGGGATGTTTTTGCGGGAAGCTAAAATATTTATAAAAATGTTCAAGGACGCTTGCTGTCAGTGTGTCCAGTGTCTAATATTGCTGTTGGTAATTTCCCAAAAAATCCTACAACACAAAAACACATTTAAACATATCGACATTCTGAAGTGCGGTGTATCAAATCCATTCCATTTTATGAAACCTCATTTTAGCCATAATTACTCGAAAGAAGAGCGTTTTTGAGTGTTTCAATCCGGTTTTCCTTCCTTCCCTTAATTCTTGTTAAATACAATGTCCATTCCAAATAAAATTCAAGTTCCAAATATTTAGCATTGCACATCATTTGCGCGCACTTAAAATCAAGCTGTTGAAACTCTGTTCGGTTCACTTTGTTCACATCAAACTCCTACCTTGTCATCCTTCTTGGTGAAGTTGATCATTCAGCTAAATAACAATATCACAAGTCCGCATTCTCTTTTCTGGTTGTAAAAACCCAGTTAAGGATTAATTGTTTAATTGTTTTCCTCACCAGTAATGTTACAGAATGAGTGACTTACTTTTCACCGGCCATGATAAAATGAACAAGTTTTAGTTGTAGGGTTAGCCCTATTTGGAGCCCAAAAGCCGTCCCTCAAAATCATATTTTATGTCTAAAAGACGTCACTGTCAAACTCTCCATGATAAATACTCACGAATACGAAATCATGACTGAATGTCAAGTAGACTATAAAGTTTCAAGCTTTCATCCGTCTGTTATTGAATAGTTTGTTTTTGTCAGTTTTATTTGAATAAAGCTTACTTTTGGCAGACGTGTCCATTGCTTTCAAATGACAATCACAAGTGAAACTCAAAAATAACTTTGTTTCTGACAATAATCAATTGTTTGTTAAAAAATCAAACTCTTTCCAGCAAAAAGAACATCATTGATAGTTTTGTAAATTAAAACTGAAAACTAGTTCAAGAACATGTCTAAAAAACGTTATTTTATTTCTGCCACTAGTCCACTACCCTGATGAACAAGATCCATTTAGCAAAATGGCCGGCGACATGACGAACTTACTTGTTTACGCAAGCCGCTATTTTTGCACAGCAAGAGTTAATTTGTAGACTGTATTATTGTACAATGATTTGTATTTGATGTGTAATAGAGATGAGAGATTTCTGGCACATATGATAAGAATACTCTTAACGAAAATTATAAATCATTCTAAAAAGAATTTAAGGAGACAGCCGTCCATATCACTAGGTGGGCAGGACAACTTGGAAGATGTGAAAACATTCAGCTAGTTATTAAAAATTGCTTCCTAATTCTAGTCAAATCTATTTATTTTTAATTTGAGAAACGTTTGTAAAGCTACAAGACAATTGTTTGAATAGAAAAGAAGACTTTTTGATTTTTTTTTTGCAGAGTTGCATGATACTTTCACATGACTTGCAACCTTATAGCACCGCTGTCCATCTTTAGTTTGATTTATGATTTCTTTTGACCTCACTCAGTATACATACTAGGAACCTGCATTCTTGCTCTTATTTTGTTACAAGACTTGCACCAAGTGCACTGTCCTTATGCTAGAAAAAGTTTTCACAAAATGTTTGAGCGATTTTCTAAAGATATTTGTAGGGGTGTTTAAACTGTGGACAATTGAGTTTGGGCATGACCGCGCCTTTTCGTCTCCGATGGCCAATTTTCACGGTGTATAAACCAATTTATTTGGTAAGTGTATGTCATCTTAATTAACTTTATTAATAATTCTATACTTAGTTTTATGTCCAATGATGAGGTTTGAATGTTATCTGTAAAAACAGAAATATTACAGAGGAAATACCAGACTGAAATATTGTACTGAATTTCTCTAATTATGAACAAAATTTACACAAACAATCAGAATCCGTCATGGCGGAGCATTAAAAATATCCTACTTTCTGTGAAAATCTTTCGGTGTTTTCTTGAAATTGTCAACGGACAAAGGCATTTATATAGGGAACATGCACACTTGGAGATTGTAGAGCTGACGTGAATTTTTGTGAGTTTGTTGTAGCCTTTTGTTAGTTTTTGCCGAATTGTAAAATCTCTACGATAAGCTTTTAAAATAATCATATATTTTTGCATCATTGTATTACATGACTTTTACCTATTTTACTTCCAATGCTAAGATTTTAGAATGTAAATAATTCTAAAATAAAAACATATTTTTTGCTATATCAATACATACTAGAACAAGCCAAACCCAAACTCGCATTTGAAAACTGTATTGTTGAAAGTGCGCTATATAAATAAATTTTATTATGACCCTGTCACCAATGAGAACAGTTTTGAATACTGCATTGTTAACCATGCTTGAGAGAACCTGAAATAGTTCAAGTCCTCAAGTTTTCAAGTTCTTGTATGAAAGTCGGCGGAAGTTAGTGTTCAAACGAGCAATCAAGTGAACTGAGCGCAAACTTGCGTCAGCGGACTAGCGGCTTTGTATCATCATTTGATGTGTTATAAAATATTTACCCTTGTGCTAGAAGCTCGCCAAACCGCTTGGCTGAGTTCCTCTTTGTAGATGCACACACGACAAATACTTTTTTAGAACTGCAATTTAACTGATCGCATTTTATTTTTGCTGAGGAAAATAACAACTGCCAAGGCTTGCAATAGCGTCAGCAATTTTGATTTAATTCATCTGAAAGATATAAAAAAACATGGAGATCGACAATCCTTGAATATTGCTTGCTGTGGTATGGAGTCGTTTTCGAATTCGCGGGAAATTGTACGGTGAAGATACCACTATGATATTAACCAATGGCTCTATTTTGAAACGATCGATACGGTACTGTTTTTGCCACTAATACGAGTCAACTATACGTGGAGGACGTTAGGACCTTTTGGGATATTCTCCAATAAAGGTGTGGCTCCATATCATAGTCAAATGATGTCACGCGCAGCAAGCCAATCACCACGTGATCTTGATACCGGTAGGCGGAGTTTGTGTTCATATGACTTAGATCGGGATCGATATCTGATCGCAGATTCCTTGAATGGGATCAACTTAGAAATCTTCGGAATTACGCAAATTTGCTTGGATCAGGGATTTAATAGTCGGCTATATTATTGGGATCAAGGATTAAAATTTCGGCTTAAAACTCCGCTAAATTGCATTCTCAAAAAAGTTAAGAATGAACGAGGTCTTATATAGTCTGTAGAACGCAAATATACTGGCTGTCGACCCGAAAGTTTGCACTATTTCGACAGCCACACACACCTTACTATAAACTACTTCTTTTAATGTAAATTATTTACTGATGTAAATATATATTTGTACCTTCTTCTTTTTATTAAAAAAAAAAAATACTTGCAATGAATATATAATAGTGTGTAAATAAATAAAAGTCTAAGTCTATACTGCTGATATAGTTTTAAATCTGTGAATAAAGATCACAATATTTTCAGGCATTTTTCATGCAGGATCTCGTTTGCGTGATGTTTTAACAAGCAATTATGTTTTGTAAATTTCATTAATTCCTCTAAGCGGTCTAGAGAACACTGATCGAAGAAAATCATTTCATTTCCTTTCCAACCCATTCTCGATCCATTTCCGAGGTTAACGAACAAATTAAAAAGATTTTATTCACTTCTTTCATCTATTCTTAAAAGATATGACGTCACAGAAAATGGCTGTGACGCTATCAGGAAATTATGATTTTAATGATTTTATGACTCACGTCCGTCCAACGAGATATATTGTTGTAAATATTACCACATCAGCTAAACATAAAATGCTTATTGCTTGTCTCAAGTCTGCGATCGCGTGTGCAGGTTTCAATTAATCTCATTTGAATATTTAATTTGGTATCAGGAAGTTAGTGACTAGAACTATTTAAATTTCTTGAAAATGTATCGTCCCATCTTTCCTTTAATTTTCCTGTTTTCTTATTATATTATTAAGTACGTTGTTTAAAGCGTAGGATTGACCACACCTCCTGAATGATTTGGTCAACATCAATTAGAGGTTGTGCGGGATTCCTGTGTTTTTCATTGGCATCGACGTTTAGTGTATTTTCTTGTAATAAAAAGATAAAACTCGGACATTTTCGGTTTTGCAAGCCAAAGATAGGTCTAAGCATAATGTTGTATGCTTTATCATAAGACACTTTTTAAAAAGCTATTGTAAACGTGGTTCCTTGCTTTCAAGAAAAGTGAACAATCCTGGACAATCTTTTGGATTATTTGGGTTATAAGCAAAAGAAATGAAAACTTTAAAATATCTGAAATTAATACTTTAAAGCCTATCTTGAAAACTTGAATATTCAACTGATATGATGGCAACTATGGTGTCAATAAAGTGTTAAAGTGTTGTCTTGTTAGAATGTCATCGATACTAATAGAACTGCCATCTTATCACTTCAGGCTCAAACCGATTGATCAAACAAACAAACCATAGTCCAGATACATCACACGCAAAGACATACTAAGGCATCCAAGCCTGAAAACTGCAAATAAACAAGAGCAATATGAATTCCGTAACAGCAGGGCAACAAACAAACAGAAAAAAAAACACTGCGTAATAAAATGTTGTGATTATTTGATGCATTCAGAACTATTAACTAGAAAAAACTAAGTAAAAAAAACTAAGTAAAAAAGGGAAGCCACATAGCCTCCGATTTGAAGTTTGTGGACTATAAATTGTTAATTACTATAAAATGGTAAGCCCTTTCTTGCAGTAATCAGGTGAGATATCGTGCTGTTTAAATACTAAACACTGTAGACGACTGACGGGCACCGTTCACAGTTTTACTACGGATAGAACAAACTACAGGAAATACAAAACAAAAAGTTTAATGTCAAAATCAGAATTACCTTGAAGGTGTTACAAAACATTTACAAAAAAAACACGTTATTAATTATGCCCAATAAAGTGAAATTCAAAAAAATTAATTTTGCTTTTTTCATCCATTTGGGTTTAATCTAGGTTTGTTTGATTGTTTGTTTGTATTAGAGCTGACGACAGTTGTTCAGTATTAAGTTTTTCTTTAGTGGTAATTTGGCGTCTTTGTATCAGTTTGTGACGTGACCATCCGACAAGTGAACAGACCGACGTAGCTTCATAGATTACACAGGTGCGTTAGACATGTTATTAGTGTGCATGTCACAAAATATTTGATAGCTTTATGTTATTTCAAACCATTAAAACAGTTTCAAGTGTTTGGGAGTGGGTTTGGGAGTAAAGCACTATAACAAGGAATCATGGAAGCACGAAGGGGTCGCTTTTTTCCTCTCCTTCCCAAGAGCCTTTGCGTGTCCCAATCTCCTCCCCATATTCTAGTTCGCAAGAATAATAGATAGAGTGATGACTGGGTACTAGTTTGCATGCATGTCAAATCTACAGAGACTGGGTTTTAAGTAATATATAAAAAACGAGCAGGAGTGTTTTATCGATAAAACACGACTTGCGAGTTTTTTATATGACTTCTAAAACCAATACATATTTCTCGATATGATTATAAAAGATTTACGCAAAATTTGAGTTCTAAATTTAAAAGTGAATTTGTTCTTAAATCCAGTGTACAACTTCGATTTGGCTGACTATAAAGAGAACAATGCGCATTGTAATCAGGCCTTTTAGTTGGACGCTCAACAAATACTATTCAATAAGTTCATTAGTAAGTTAGTCATTTTAGAAATAGTGTTTTTATTAAACAGAAGCACACGTGCAATTTGTTATTCATGTTTGCCTCAAACTAAGATTCTGTGTAATGGGCCATATCATTACGAAGATGTCGCGGTTTCGAAAAGTCAAAACGGCTGAGGAACAGAAAAAAAACTTGGAAGATGCTGTTCCTTCGAGTACGAAATATTCAAATAAGTGGGCCTGCAAAATTTTTGCTGATTGGCAGACGCAAAGACAAAATCACGACCCAAAAAATGAAGTTTTCACTTATGAAGTAAGTTGATAGTGGCAACAATTTCTTTAAGCCAACTTTCAATAATTGTACTTTCAATTTTTCAAAGTAATTATTACATAAGTATAGTATAGTTTTGTTAAAAAGCAATTTATTTGACTTGAAATAATAAACTTCTGAATTCATATTGCTATGTTCTTGTTTCAGGTTGAGAAGAAAAGAGTGCAGGTTTGATTGATAATTCACGGGTGCCTAGCTTGCACTGTTAGTGTTCAGTAAACCATGATAGTTATAGAACTGTTTAATAAACATGAGTGTTATAACTGCGATGCAGCCCACAGTTATAACACTCATGTTTATTAAACAGTTCTATAACTATCATGGTTTACTGAACACTAACAGTGCAAATAAGCCCCATGGGAATTGTTAATCAGCCCCGCACTCCCCTGAGATATTCAAAGCCGCCCCCAACTTTTAGTTACCTAAAACTTTATCTGCGATAAGAGGTCCAACCATGTGACCTATTGGTGGATTCTCATTGGGCTAGAAGCTCATGAATTATTAATGAGTTTTAGAAGTAATGTATTTTACGTTCAATGCATTATACGCTTCTCTGCTCTACTTGATTAGGTTATGCTGATTCGTATTGAAAGCAAAAAAAATATAAGTTTGTTCATTTACCCAGCTGGACTTTCAGCAAATGAGTTACCATGGAGACTGAGCAATACAATTGATTTATGAAAAGAAAAACAAATTATGAAACATGTTATAACAAACAAACGTCTTTAAAAAATGTTGAACCTCTTTAAAACTGTCAATAAAAATTGTGAGTCAACAAGCATTATCAAATCTTTATCATAAAAAAAGCCCTGAAATTAACTGAAATACGAAACAAAAACAAAAAAAAGCAGAAAAAAATATAAGTAGCGTGCTGGAGTTGGAATGGTCAATTGTTCAAACTGTTTTCTTATTAGGTCGTGAGGAGTGCGCAGAAACGATGCGTATTAACAATGCCTCGAGCGTCCTTGAAATAAGGGAGTGGACATAAGAGTAGTGATCGCTAAGTAATTGTATATAATATATTTGTTTTTAGAGGATTGGATTGGTTTCAAAAACCAATATATCGGACAGAATGGAGGGAGGTGTCTACAGAATAGAGATATAACACAATCGAAGAGAACTGTGCGTTCTGAGTAATGCATGGTCTTCGTTGTTCGGTCGTGTTAATCGTCCGGGGGGGAGGGGGGGACTCCGATGGGAATAGGACGGGGCTGCTTGTCAGAATTTTTTAAAATGGACCCTAAAAGGTACCAAAGTTTTATCCAGAAGTGCATGGCAATACATGATTTTTACCCCTAAAAGGTACCAACTCAAATATGAACAATTAGATATAATGGTCGTAAAATCGAGACTTTGTTTTTGAATATCCGTGAATACCCTAAAAGGTACCAACTTTAGTTCTGAGAGTCTGAAAACCTTTAAAAAACCCTAAAAGGTACCAGATCTCCGATTTTTCCCCCTACAAGTAACGACGACCATCCCCACCCTCCGATATATGGGAGTCCCCCCGGGGTTATTGGTCCATTATGTGCAGTCAAAAACACTGATATTGTTCACAATTCTGATATGGTTGTGTTATCGACATTCAACAATCGACATTCTTCAATTCTTATCCAACAATGCTAGTGAAACATAAAAGGCTTGCGTTTCAAAGTTCATAGGCTACCAACCGATGGTGGAACTGCATACACAAATCGACAGGTCTCTGTGCAATTCCCTAACACATGTTAACATTGCTATTCAAGAATGATAAGGGTTTTCTAGTCAGTGGATCAAATCTTGAGTACATTATCTGTTAGATCTTGTTCTAGCTAGGGTAATCTCTGGTATGGTTTCAAATAAACGGTTGGTCAGACATGTTCTATACTAAGTGTTAAAAATAAGTTTTAGAAATGTTGGGACATTGTGATTTTTTGACACTTTTTCGTTCTCGAACATTTTTTTTTCAGTTTTATCTCTACGATATTGCAGTGAACCTCACTTACCTTTAAATTATTTCATGCCAACGATGATACCAACATTGGTATGGGGGATCAGAAAGTTCCTAGAAAATACTAAAAACAATATTGATAAAAACAACAAATGTTGGACATTTGTGTAGTTTTGTTTAATTTTTATTTGACAAATTGACTGTTTTTATTGCATCCCGGCGATATGATCGATCAAGATCACACTTTATATTTAATTCGTGAGATTAAATCCATCAACTAAAATCATCTTTTTTATAGACGGAATCAGTAACGCCTCCAATAGCAAAATAGTTTCGCTGGGATCTAAGCAGGATTTTAGGAAAATCAGAATATATTTAAGAAAACTGACCATATAAGCTGAAAGTTTTTTTTGCATTCTCCTAAAACAAATTAGGTAACAGCAAACCGATTTCAAAAACGCTCTTCATACGATTTAGGGATTTAGTGACTAGAAATACATTAGAAGACAATTAAGTGAGTGTCAGCAATTTGTTTTTTGTCTTGAGATTTTGTGTAGCTCTAGTAAATTTCTGGATCTGTAGTCAGAGGTATAACACACTTCGTCCATGCTTTGCCTATAGTGAACAGCGTGCAGGTGTAATTTCATTGAAAACCGCCGTGAATATATATGCAACATCAAATTGTTTAATGAATCTTTAATGGCGGTCATTGTTCCTGGAAATGCCTATCAAAAACTTTGTTCTACTTTTAAACTTCAAGAAAGTATTTTTATCGTTGTCTACATTTTGCAGGAGAAATGAAATTGATTACTGGTCATTTTAATGTAGATGCATTAAATGTTCGGCTTGAGTGATGAAATATGTCAGATATTTTGTAGATAACTTCTCTATATCATGGATGTTATTTCATGTAGTCCTCGGTGTCAGGTCATTAATCAAAACCAGCGGCTAAACCACTATGTTCTCTTTGAGACGACTTCGTGTCCCCACAACAATCTTCGACATTCACCAACTAACCAGTCACCATGGACTATTAGCAATATGATATGACAGTTTTTGCACTATCTGGCTGGGGTCCCGCTTGGTCATAAATCATTTGTCTGAGTTAGTAATTAATAAATCAGACAGGGTCATCTTAATTTTGTGATATTTTATTCATTCAAGTATCGTTAAAAGTCTCCTTAAATGTGATGTGTGAGGTTTCGAGGTCATCAACAGGAGTTGATAGCGCTGTCATGACGCCTACATGTGATAAATGTTTTGAAAAGGAAACCCTCTACTTAACATTCTTAATTCATTTTCCATCCTTTCTCATTCAGTTTCAGTAATCACAAAATTCAGCATTTTTTATTCTATTAAAGCATTTTTACTGCTATTTTATTTATATTTTAACACTATTGGCTTCCTAATTGCTTCTCATTGGCTATAATATGTCACATGATTAGTGTTTGTTTTATCGACGGAGCACGACTCATGTCAAGGAGCCATAAATCACGTTTGTGAGATAATCATGGACTTTTCATATCCGAACCCTGAAATCCTTTACCAACAAGACCGGGCGTCAACGACAAGATCTTATGATCAACTCTTTCACTCATTACGAATTCCACAACGTGAAGAACAACCCTTTGGAATTCCTTCAAGTGTCGATTTCTCACACAACTACAGGGGTGTCCAAGATGGGTACACGGGGAGATATAACACCCAGTTTACCAACTACCTTCTGCAGCCCGTATACCCATGGATGAAATCAAAGAATACTACTTCGACACAACAAGAACAAGGTATGTTACTTGGTGGTGTTGTTGTTGCCTCAACCCTGATTGCTTATAAAGTCAATTGTTTTTTTTTTGCGTTTATAGTAACAATCAATGGAAAATCGCTTTCCCTCAAAATTGGTGACCTTTTCCCCTCACAAATGACTCTTTGCAATGTTATGCTTTATGTAAACTCTGATTATTGTTGTGTCTAGCGGTGTGCGATTAGAAAAACAGCGGATGATTATAGTTGATGTGACATTTGTTAAGCCAATGTAGGCTGGTTTTAGTAAGCCTCTGTTGACATGCTAAAGCTTGCAATGACACTGTCACTCTGTTCCTAGCGACCATGTTATACCTTAGATGATTAATGGTTTCGTTGATATTAAATATATAAGTGCCTTTGATAGCGCGAATCATACTGTGGTATTCGTTGAGTAACTCTCAGACCTTCGACTTCTTGCACTACAACAATTTGTTCATTGGCAAAGACTTGGAAGACATGGATGGGTTTCTATGAAGAAATACCAGAGAAAATTCCTATTCAGTATCCTTGCAATGAAATGTGACTTTTTCTATTTTTATGTACTTTTGATATTTTAAGACATTTGTGGCTACAGGCCGAAGCGTTCAAACTGTGGTTTCTTGCGAGATCGCATCATGTTGTTTCATGGTCATCACCTTCATATTTTGTACATAACTTTTCTTTTCACGGAGAACAATTCAGTACAAAAACCAAAGTTATTTAATTGGAATAGGTAAAGTAGTTTGTAAACTCTCTCCATGCCGAATGGATCTCAAAATATCTCTCTTTTTCTACGAATGAGTTCGTTTTGTCTCAGTTAACGGCTTCGAATGTGTGTTTTTTGCTCCTGAACTTCTGCAACCACAAGCGAAGCGCTCATTCGTCCTCAAATTGTCGACTGCGTTTCTTTTTCCTAAGTGTTCCTAATCTAAAATCATAGAGTACGAAATCGTTGGCTGGCCCTCAAATGAGTACTATCTATTAGAAGAGTCTCTCAAGCCAAAGGGCAAATTTAGGTTAACAGTATTGAACCTTTTTGTAGTACAAGCGATGAATTAACGCTATGAAAAGGTTGTCACGGTGTAGCGATGGTATATCAGTAATTAACCAACGGACAAATAACAATGTGTGAGAAATAACACCCTCTAGAGTGCGGTTAATTAGTCAGATAACAAAGTCGAAACTTCTTGTACATGACAAGCCACAAAACAGCGAGGTTTTGCTAGTTTTTTTCTAGTTTATTTTTTGAAAAATAACAATGGCGGGGCGTCTATAAAATGTAATCACTATGAACAAAGTTTTCAGCAACACTCAAAGAGGACACAATGATAACATTATACAAGTGAGTCAAAAAATATCTTAAGTAAGCAAATGAATCTCCTTTATCTCTCTTTTGTTGAGAGTTTAACTAATAAAAGCTGTATTTTATTGTAGGAAAAAGAAGTGCGAAGAGACGCCGAACAAATTATAACAACAGGCAGCTTCTTGAGCTGGAGAAGGAGTTCCACTTCAATCGTTACCTTTGTAGCACCAGAAGACATGAACTAGCCAAAACTATGAATCTCACTGAACGACAAGTTAAAGTGTGGTTTCAAAACCGTCGAATGAAATGGAAGAAAGACGAAAAAGAGAAAACACAAAGTAAAAACTCTCAAAACCACGTTGACTTCCAAGATGAAGAAGACAACGACGATGACATATTTTTCGCTCATTCGGCCGATGGACTCCGCAATCTCCCTAGGCTGCCTGGGCTAGCTTCATTCAACCCTTCCGCGCTACTTGTACAGAATAACAACATAAATCAAAGACAACCATCACTATTTGCTAATAGATGAGACATTAGAAAACTATAATTCACGGTCAAAACATGTATTGTGCAAAACTATCAAATCATGCAAAACATCATGGAGCAACATCTTAGTTGGAACTAGTTCATGAACAAAAACAACATGAATTATATGTATTTTTCAAAAACATTTATTACAACAATTTGCTGAAATAAATATTTTATTCAAGATATATAATTAAGTTTTATTCAAGATCTTGTTTAATTGCAAAGTCAGTGTTAAGACAGGGACTTACTAAGAAGTGTTCGAGAGCTTCCCATTGTCTTGGTGCTCATATCCGGAGAGATGAACTATTTCAACCCAATTAATACGTAAAAAGAACATCTTTGTTCATTTCCTCTTTATGTTAAAAGGGCTAGGTATTTAACACTGACTATATAGATAAATAGCTGGAAGCTTTTGAAGGATAAAAGCAGGAAAGAAATTTCGTTTTTGAGACAGTAATTAACAAGATAGTGATTTGAGACTATATAAGTTATCGTTTTTGTACTCGAAATTCACAGCGTTGCTTTATGTACAAATGATCGAAGTACAAAAGTTCAAAGTGCATTTATTTATCTATCAATTTTTCATCCTGATCAGAGTTGTTTTTATTTTGTCATTATTCAGTAAACAATAATTGATTCACACATTAATTACATCATTACAGTTTTCTTGATGTGAGAGACAAAGTACAAGCACCAAAACTTGGCTCTCGAATCTTTTATGCTAAAACAACAAAAAATCAAATAAAAATTCAAATTAAGTGCCACACGCACTGCTTGTTTTGTCGACAACTTATCAACTATTTCTTAAGTCCAGAAGCGGGTAAATTTAATAACGTTTCAGTGCATGCATCCGCAGCAATTTTAGCATGAAAAACAGCTCGTTTCTAACCACTGTAGAACTCGATCCACATTTATATTTATATCTTTTTTATTCTTTCTAAGTTTTAATGTGTTCTTCATATAATTGTACTCTTAAATCTTAAAAATCTTTCACTGATATATCCGTTATAAAATAACGAGTAATTTTCTAACAAAAAGTAAGTTAACCTAGCTTTTGCACTCTTCGTTCAACTTTTCATGATTTGAATTCTGGAAACGTAAGATCGACAAAAACGTTTTCAGTATGTATTTTGAATTGTTATCCCTCTTGCTATTTAAGACCAGCGTTTCCCTTAGTTAAGATCTTCAATAAGCTTGTAATATATGTACTTTTTACTTAAATGTCAAACGATTGAAAAGCGAAAAAGAACCAAATCACTACATTCCGCCATATTGTAATGGCCGTGAGCCTGATGTTAGTGCATTTTGGTTCAACACGACACCATTTCGAACGAAAAGATAAAATGAACGAAATAAAACAAAACCAACATTGTGTATGTTTATTAGCTAAGCAAGAAATTTTCGAAATACTGACAAAATTCTTGGTTTAATGGAGCTTACATACATTGTGATTTGCATTTGCATTCCATCACGGAACAGTTTATATTAAAGTGATGGCATTAATTGAGTATGTCTATAGTTGTATTATTTATTGATTTATAACATCAAAGAGCATGAAAATATGATGGACATTGATAATAACAGCATTCGAGCAACTTCTTACTATAAAACATCTGCGTAAAACACCAGTATTGATTGTCATACTTCGTGCGTTAGTATGATTTGCCCCTCAGTTGATGTTCTTTCGTTCTGTAAATTGCTAAAATATTTCACACATTATTTACCTTTTTATATTGGTTGGTAAATGAAAGAATAAATAATATGGATTCATCGATTCAGAATTATTTTGTAAAGTTATTTCGTATCTTATCTGAGTCAAGTCAAGCGACAACTATGCGTGAAGGCGCGGATTATAAAACAGAAGCACAAATCCTGTTTGTAAAACCAAAATGCTTCACACTAATTCCCAATCACTTCAGTCTTCCGTCATTTTTTGAACAATGTACAACACTGTGGTGTTTTTAATGTGAATACGTATTCGTGAGCTGCGAATATGCTCGATAAACTATAAACGAACTAAACAGACGTGCGGATTTGCCTCGCCGCCATATTGATTTTTGTGATTTTCTCAGTAATCACCTAAACTGATCGTTTCATAACCTGTAAAAAACTTAACTTCATATTTTTTTAACGAGACAGAGATTGAGCTTGATTACTTGACAAGTTGAAATAGTTGTTTTACATGTATCTAAGACTTTAGCATTTACAGTTTATATATCACAAGGATATTATATTTGCTTGTTCTATTTGCCGACCATGACCTGTAATTATTGTTATCTTGTTCAAACCATGTTTGAATTAAACCAAAACAGATTTTCAGATAGCAAAGTTCTCTCAGTGTATCCTGATAAAAAGCTAAACGGTTTTTTTGCGCGGAAAACGAGTATAGCAGAGACGAAGAAAGCATTTCGTGTTGTTCGTTCCAATTTCTCGACTATTCAGTGGCGCTACACAGCCAGTTTGAAATTTGGAGAGGAAAGAAAATTGTCCAATGATATTTCTTTTGTTGGTTTTGATCGGCTCTGTAATAATTCTTTTGGTGTTGGTCTTGTTTTCATAGTCATGCTGTGAGTTCTGTTGTTGATGTTGTCGTAGTAGTTGCTCTAGCTGGTGTTATTGCTCTTTCTATATCACTGTTGTTTGTGTTTTCTGTATAACTTTTGTTGTCTTATTGTAATCATAAAAACTGCATGTTGCTGCTGTATCAACCATAAATGTAATACCAACCATAAATGTAATACTAACCATAAATGAAATAACACATCAACCATAAATGTAATACTAACCATAAATGTAATAATTGTTAACCATAAATGTAATACTAACCATAAATGTAATAACTACTTAACCATAAATGTAATAACTGACTCAATCGCCTTTTTAATATGTTTTGAAAATAAAACAACAATATATTAATACTCCTATGCATTAATATCATAATTAACAACAAGTTCGCAACAATTTTTTCGCATGACTGATCGTTGGTACAGTATTCAACATTTTTTTTATTTCTATACCCCCACAACTAAAATTGGGTAAAGTCTATGGGCTTTTGCTTAACCTGATATCTAATAAACTTCAATTGCAAACAATACTTATTTGGTTTGTTATGATATTTGGCTTAGTTCGAAAACTCAGCCATCAAGCGTGCACATGTCGTCTACAATCAAACAAGTGAGTCCAGACAAAAACTACAATACAAACTTACAAAAATGTTTCATCACGGCTGCGTTGAATTTCTTGATGTATTTTTTTATCAAAAAGCCTTGCATTTGCATTAAGGTTCCTGACCACTTTAGAAAAAAACCCGCTTGAAACGTGTGCCCGCGAACAATTTACAGCTGAAAACGCAGCGCGCGCGCGCCAAATCCCGCCAAAAGGCAACATAAGAATAACACAATGAGTCTTCGAAAATTATGCTTCGACCATCCAAAACCCTCATTTTGTAAAAATCTTTCTTTTGGCAAGATTTGAAAAAATCCTGATGACTTTTCAACATAACAAGCGATGGTAAGTGGTTTAGGGTTTCACTTTTCAAAGCGATTTTAAGTCAAAGACGAAAACAAAACTTTAAATTTTGACAAAATATTAAAAACATATACAATTTATTTTCCCATATTTGTATAAATTAATGTCTGGTTGAAATTGCCTGTAATGCAGTTTTCGTCATTTCTTCTCCAAAAATGTCAAAACATGGTTCCGTTTTCAAATCTCGAAAACGGGCGCGGGACCATATAGCTTTCTATCCATTTTTCGATTAATCGATAATTTCTCTATAAAATATCTTTCTAAGAAAAAATCGTGATGACTTTTTGCTTAAGTAATCAGGGCCCTTAATTAAAACATTTGCATTATTTCACCGCAATATTTTCTGATTCTGTTGAAATTGAGTTTTTGTAAACATTAAATTGGCTTTTTTCGAAAATACATAGAATGCTGAATGCAAAACAATCAATAGGAAAAAAATATAAGAAGTGAAATAAATAATTGATGGAAATCCAAAACTTTGAACGAGGGAAATTTAAAGAGAGTAGCAAAAAGAACGTCAACAAACGTTTATTAAAAAAAGACAGACAGACAGAAAGATGGACAAAGGAGTAAACAAACAAACAAACAAACAAACAAACAAACAAACAAACAAGCGAACAAAAAAATTTAAAATTATTATATAAATGCACAGTAATGTTAATTTAATGTTGTTTTATTTTTAAAACATATTAAAAAGACGATTGAGTCAGTTATTACATTTATGGTTAAGTAGTTATTACATTTATGGTTAGTATTACATTTATGGTTAACAATTATTACATTTATGGTTAGTATTACATTTATGGTTGATGTGTTATTTCATTTATGGTTAGTATTACATTTATGGTTGGTATTACATTTATGGTTGATACAGCTGTGCTTTTGTTTTTGCTACAAGGTTGGGTTAATATCATGGGTGTTGTTATAGTTGAAATTGCACCTTGTACTTTTATACTGCGCTTTTATAGTATCACTATTGTTTTGGTTGTTTGATTGTTGTTGGTATATATTCATCTCTTGTTGTTGCCTTTAATGCAGGGCCGTAACCAGAACTTTTACAAGGGGGGTGCACATAAATAAACCTGGACCACTGATGGTTTTTAATAGCCTTTTTTATTAGTAGCTGTTGTATTTTTCAAAAGTCGGCGTGCTTTTCAAAAACCCACGAAAACCGGTATCAGAAGTTACTGCTCTTATTGCGCTTTACAGTTGTTTTGGATTGTTTTGAATCTTTGTATTTTCGGTGATTATTGTAGTTTTGTGCGCTTGATTCCAAATCTAAGAAAGAAATTCTTGTAATAAAAAAAATGGAGATGGACCCGAGCGGACCTTTTTACTTTTCTTGTGGGGTGCACGTGCACCCTGTGCACCCCCCTTGGTTACGGCCCTGTAATGTCTCCAATCTCATTGAAAATATCCATCCTGTACTGATTAATTGTCTAAACAATTCAGATGGAAAGGCTGGCTAATGCACAGATTTTGGAACAAGGCAGTTCTATTCACTCCAATGAATGAATGAATTGATGGATGAATAAATTGATGGATAAATGAATGGATGACTGGAGGAATGGATGAATGGATGAATAAACTGAATGAATGAATCTATGAATGAATGAATAAATGGCTACATAAACGAAAGAAGGAACAAACGAATGAATGAATGAATGAATGAATGAATGAACGAATGAATGACATCGTAAACTGGTATGCTGCCTTATTGACTACCTTGTTTACATATGGGAAAACAAGATGTGGACGATCACGATGATGCTGATGACAATATCACAGAGACAATGATTATTTTGGAAATCAGAGCTGCGGCCTCTTCTAGGTCACTCAATTTCAAATATCCACTGATTGATCTTAATGCAATCAGTACATATTTGAAATAAAGAGACCCGGTACATGGTGCCACAGGACATTGCCATGTAAGGATGGATTAGTGCCCAATGTTTATGGATCTAAATCTCATCATGAACACTGTAAAAATACAATCGCGATGCTGCCTCTTCTGAAATCAACGTGTCTTAGTCCTAGCAATAGTGGAGTTGATCAATTCCATTCCATTAATTCCATTTCGTTTCTTATTTGTGTTGTGCATTGCTCTTTATTTAGACTGCCTACTTTGCGCTATTGCTCACGTGATTTCTTGCTTGCTGATGTATTATTTAGACTGCAGTGTTTTAGTGGATCTTATTCTCTTTCATTGTGACTACATTTTTGTTGATTTTTTTATTATTTTAATCCATAATTGAGCTCATTGCTGACGAAATGACGAAATATCACACCCATCTTCTCCAGAATAGCCTTCATTTTAACCGCATGTATTCAAGGCTCTACAGAACGTACACCAACACAACGCGCCTCGCATCAAAGAAGAGGTCACATCATATTGCGTCACCCGAACCATCCATCCCTCATCTAATGTGGGTAGTGTGGGAGGTCGTCTCTCTATAATATCTCTACCGCATCTACAGTTAGAAAACATTGACCTCGTCTCTCTACACAACTAATCACCTTTAATAGACAAAGATTGAAATCGAAGGTTACAGAGGATTGTCTTGAGTGTAATGAGATGTCAAAAGTGGTCAACCTCTGAGAGAATCACTTCATAGGATAATATGCTTAGGCGTGCCGATAAAGTCGCCTCTTCTATCAATGGAGACAACAAATGGCTGTTTAACATTTCTATTACATTCAGCTAAATTTGTTTTTAACTAAACGTGAATTTGCGCAGATACCACCCCTCCCTCAACGACGAAAATTACGCGTTGCACCACGTTTTGAGCGTCTTTAAAACTCTCGATTTTGCATTTGGATAAAAGCAAACTTTTCATTGATATGCATGTAATGTGGAGAAGCCTTTTAAGGTAATTAGGAAACTATTACAACCGATTGGCAGTAATAGACTGTAGTACGTGGTAATCTATACAAATCATAAATCATGGATTGTCATGTATTTGGCGCCTGCTTTTTTCCGATTCACCGCCCTTTCATACACCAATGTCGACTAAACATACTCCTTTTACTTTTGCTTGCTTGTTTTAGGTTATAATTAGAACTTGTTTTGATGATGTTTTAAAAGATTCACTACCGCTTAATAGCTAATTCTCTATTAGGAAGTATGGAGTCTCCAAAAAAGCGCGCCAAGAATGCATGTGCGGGTTGTTCATTTTCAAACAGGATAAGTATCTAAGTATTCTTTTAATTGTAAGATATAGTGCAAAGAATGTAACTGTGGAAATCGAGTAACTAAACACCACAATTTATGTCAATTATTTTGTTTTAATTAGCAGTGTTTTATACTAATAAGTAATAAGTGTTTCACGGATTTATTGTTTGCACTCTTTGCTGCCTTTGTTTGTGAAACAACAACGAAAGACAAGCAAACAATAACAGCAACTAACATATTAATGACATACACAGGAAAGCAAAAAAAAAAAAAAAAAAAAAAGGGAAAAAAAAAAAGGAAAATATTTTTGGAAAACTGTCTTTACATTAATATAATCCATATTGCGTTAAAGCGAACTAAAAATTAATCTAAAAATATAAATTATTTTACGTTCCGTCAAGTGCGTGATAGCCCTCAATATTTCCTTTTCATCATGACGACATCAGACAGGTTAGATAGTTTTCTCATTATTTATACTAAGTATTTACTTTGTTTTGTCTTTTATAGCTCCACGCAAGCTCCCCGCGTAGAAACTGGATATTCCTTGATGGTCCTGTACACTCCTCCTCTCAATTATTTTAGAGAGAGGATCTAAACATCGCCGATTAGAGTTTATGGCACATATCTTTTGTGAATTTCCCACCGAAAGGTCGCACATATCTACAAACTAGCTACAAGCTATAAATTATGGAGAATTGACAGTAAAAGGTGGGTTGGTCTAGTCTCAAGCTATCTTACATTAGATAATAGCAAAAGAGTGATCGTTTTTTATCTAAATGGTTGGTAAAGAAGGCAAAGAAATAGCGTCATTTCAAATTGATCTTTTTAGCTAATCAACTAACAGTCCACAACTGCATCTTTAATTAAGTGGTTTAGTATTCTTGCTATTTGTGTTATTTAGAGTATACAGGGAGCTGTTTTTTCTCGACTGAGTTTCATACACATCCATTCCTTCGTGTATATACATAATACTAATAAAGTAAAGCTTATAGACATCATGACATGACAACTATTAACAAACAAGGAAGACATTACGTGACGGTAAGAACTAACATTCGGCCAAAATATCAAAGCTAAAAGTTTACAATTGTAATTACAATAGAATGCTAGTGATGGTTCATTTAAAGTAGTATATAATACTAATAATGGTTTGTTCTCACTTCTATAGAAGGCTAAGTATGGTATGTTCAAACTACCGATGCCCCGTTCTAACTGCTATACACCAATAATAGTATATCCAAACTGCTATAGAAGGCTGATTATGGTGTATTCACACGAGTAGATAGGATACATTCAAGTTCTCAAGAATTTAATTTGTGTCATCGTTACATAGCCAATGACCACCGGTTTAAAGGTTTCTAATGACTTCCTACTGCACAACCTAAATAACTGACTGTTTGTTCTCAAACGTGTCACCAGAAAAACAACACATCATTGTCCACCATCCAATCAAGTCACTGATTACCAGTGACGTCAGCATCACGTGGTACGGCAGCTTATTAGTGCAGCGTAAACTATATCCGTGTTTAATAGTTGCACTATTTAATTGGTCCACCCACATTAGAATCAGTGCGTTCTTGTGAGGACTGCAAACGGGCGTAGTGGTGTCGCTAATACTCTCTGCATGGACGATGGCTCATTCAACTACAAGAAATTGAAACAATATCATCGTAGACGCATGGATTCATCATTTGGAATAGGACGAGTTTGCGGGCTAAGGTACTTGTAGTTTGTGTTCCATTTAACCTCAGATCTCCTCTATACCAGGGGTGATAAATGGTACAGAAATGGGGTGTCAATGAGGCCTCTACGAGATCTTATTTGCAAAGAATACTCACTTCATTTTAAACAGAGTTTACGCTCTCCAAGAGCACAAGATAAAGCTTATATCAATTGAAACATCAACGTGGTTGAGGAAAAGAAAAATATGTGGTTATCGAGAGCGGGAAAATGTTGTCATTTACATACCAGATGAAAAGAGATATCTGTGGGTTTATTTATATAAGGATTCTGGATTCTTTAAAAGAAATTGTCAAATGGTAAATAATCCTCTTGCTTATCAAAAAGATGCTCTTCCAAATACAAACAACTTGAAAAAGGCATGCATACCGCATTAAAATGGTACAAAATGGTAAAAGAGGGAGACTGATCTTTTTGGACATCGCAAGTTACGGTGTGTGGTAAAGGAATTAAAAAAAAACAACAAACAAACAAAAACAAAAAACAAAAAAAAAAAAACAATATTCTTGGAAGTTAAAGTTGTTGCTGTGGAGCTCACAAACAAAAGATGATGGCATTTGAAAAAGGATTGTCTTCTATGTCAATATGGAAAATTTGTTAGAAATTCTGAGTCGCAGATGGATACAAAAAACGAAATTTTAATGGAATCGCTCACTATTTCAAGCTGCATGGAAAATCAAAGGTTAGTGAGAGCATTCTTTTTTCAAATTTAATTTCTATTGTTAAAAACTATTTTTAGATAGATTTTTCTGTACAAGCCAAACTTAAAAGTACCTTAGATAGCAATTTGTTGCTTACTTTAAATAGATATTTTTGAAAAGTTAAGATCAGATTCATCTGAAAATATCGTATAGGTTTTTTCTGTTGATGACCTCTCGGCTTGCTGGGCCAAGTTCTGTTGACCAAAGAGCACAAGTGGGTGACATAAAATTGTGTCTGTTTCTAACTTTACTCCCAACCAAAGTTATGCTTTGATTTCCGATACCTGAGTGGCCAAATTAAGTTAATTTTGGCCAAACAATAGAGAATCCTAAAATAATATATGTTAGGAATTTTACTAGTATTTTTTACCAAAACATTATAGGAATGAAGGTGTGAGGATCCATAGGATATATACGAATATAACGAAGACAGATGCACAACAAAAATCTCAATCGAACGATAAATTGGATAAATTGGAGTGCATGCTTCAAAAAAGCCAGACAATTTAACGCAATAAAATAAAAACAGAAAAAAAATGGTTCACGAGCTAAAAGTGAGGTTTTTAAAGTTATTTTTAATGATTTTGGTGCTGTTATGACGACCTCTTTTTCTATCTTTTTTCGTGTTTGAAAGTGTTGCACATTTTCCTGCCTTTCATGGCAGGCCATTAATCTTCATTTTTCAAAACGAGCGAAGGTCGCCGCCACATCGGCTCCAAGAAGCCATATCGGAATGTCCAGTAGCCAATCAGCGCGTAGTAGTGACGTCATGAAGGGCCATACTAAGTAGGGTGTCTCTATCCGTTAAGGGACATCGTTCGTTTCCATCGATGGCTCATTAATCAATTTCATGTTGGCCTTTGCCTGCAAAGATCAAAGCCACTAATATAGGATCTCTAGTGAGTAATATACCTTTCTTTAGGGTTAAACAGGGTCACTTTCTTCAAGGAGTTTGTCTTTAATTAAATCGGGACCGGATAGAAGGCAAACCTTTGTGCTGTAATATTATAACTAATCGCTCATCTTGTGAGGTATATAGACCAACTAGTTCGAATGCCAATGACAGGGGATTGGTTGCTTTAGTAGAAATAAAATATTCTAACATACTACCCACCCTAAAGTACTTTAACGTTTTCGTTATTACACTATACATACACAATATGTAGTTGTTCCGTCAAAAGGCGAGGTCGTGATCTTAATGTAGGAAGCCTTCTGATTGAACATAACAGATCACGTGGGTACTATAACGTGTCTTATTTACCGCGTTTTCTAATAAATCACGACGTTGTGTCATCCGACTATAAATCATCTCAGACAAACATGGAGTACTCGACTTGTAGTTATGCAAACTCTGATAGCATGCACCAACCTATCTTGTCTCACTTACCTCCAACAAGGGACTGTCAGATCATGGCACAGGCTAGGAGTTATCATGAATGTTATCAAAGCAAGACTGTAGATACACTTGATGAAAACGACACCTTTGACAAATCTATTGGCCCATCACAAGACCCCAATAACAATCCAGATATATTGAGTGCAGTTAGAATACAAGAGTACTTGTTAGAACCTATGTATTCTTGGATGAAACCCAAGAAAGGAGAGGGGAATCATTTTGGTAAGGCTAGACCCGTCCGGTTTTAGAATCATGCTTCTATTGCGCTTAAAGTGATTAGTTAGACGAGCAAATAGGGGGCGCGGACATTATCATACAATGTACAATGTAGCTAGCATAACTATGTAATATTTATGTACATTGTAGAACCATGTAATGTTTATGTACATTATGGTAGTATTTTATTGTTTTTGTTTGGCTTGTACATGTTCTGACAGTTTGCGCAGTTTGGCTGTCATATCTGGCGGACTAATGGCTACAACCATGATTAATGATTTCTTTTTAAGCCTTCTCTGTGTCTCTTTTGAAACTTAAATTCCACCAGAAAATACTCTAAACTTTAATTGAAAATTCGTGAACTTGCTATCTTGAAATAGTTTGAGAACTATTGGAAATTATAATATATGCCAGGTGTCTTTAAGATTTTGGTAGATTTTAAAGCATCAGAATGTGCGTCTTTGCGCAAACAACTCAATGACCAGGCAAAAATCAATCCTCATAGTTTAAACCAGCAAATTCTATATGCTATATCATAAGATGTTTATTTGAGGTGAGAGTGATACTCCTAACAAGACATTTTGTACATATCTAATCACTATTGGAGTGTCTCGCACATTTTAAGTGAAGAAACAAATAACTCGCACACTTATGGTGTGAAAGTCACTACCTTGGCTTGATTAACTCAATTAACTCTTTATAACTCTTTATACCGAGTATTATACAATGTTTAACTCACCCTTTTTGTAGTTCAATAATATAATATTCTTCCTTCCTTTTTATTGTTTACTAAGACTATTTCTCTTGTTTTCCTTAGTGCGGAGTTCAAAACGACATCGCACTAGTTACACCAACAAGCAACTTTTGGAGCTAGAAAAAGAATTCCACTTTAGCAGATACTTATGTACAACACGGCGACGCGAAATCTCAAAGTCACTGGATCTCTCTGAACGGCAAGTGAAAATTTGGTTTCAAAATCGTAGAATGAAATGGAAAAAGGACGAAAAACTCAAAGAACAACAACAGACAATGCAAAATATTTCAAACGTGAACATTGATATCTTGTCGATTCCGCGTTTACCGCGAGTTCCTTCGATAAGGCCTAGTCTTCCTTACTTGTAAAATAAGCTTGTTGGATTCCATGTATTATATGTTAGTTTAGCAGTGTTTACAAAGGTAGTTAGTGTGCAATATAGTTGTTGAGTTGGATGTTTATACGAGAAGATTTTCAACCTTGTTAGCGCGGATCATTCGGTCGCCGCATGTACTCAGTATAATCCGGCCTCTAATCCAACGAAGAAGACTCACTGACGCTTGTTTTCCTCGACTACTTCTCATAATACTGTACAAAATCTACACGATCTTATTTATTTTCGCTGCTATAAGCTGTAGCTTTAGGCAATTATGGTTGACTAATAAATCCATCAGTGGATATTTGAAATAACTCGAGTTTTTGACCGTGCGCAATCTAAAGTGTAATTATTCCACATCTTGCTTGTTGAAATTACAACGTTCCTCTTATACCACTTTTATACATAGACTTTTAACTTAATTGTGATTAAATCAACAAAACACACTCAAAGTCTCTAGTTTTAGTTTAATCTGGTTGTAAGAATAATTTTCGTTCAAGAGTCAGAATATTGTATGTATTTTTCATCGTCTACATAAATCATCTTGCCCAAAGGATGAAGCATAACTTGACATAACTCAAACTACTTCTAGTTAAAACAACCGCCCTAAAAGTTGACATTTTTATGTCTTTGTTCGAGTTAAACGATTGTTTACTATTTAGTCTCGATGTAATTGTTTCAGAGGATAGTTAAATAGATCAAACTGTGTTTACCAGGAATAGATGCTGTAGAATGCATTGTCTCCGGTTATGGCGCCTCGGCTGATTAACTCTCACACCTAACGTGTCTAAATAAGACATGATTTATTAACACCTACACCATTTTTGTACAATTTGTATTAGAACAAACCAAAAAAAACTATATCGGTTGTTGTTACCATATACAAACTGTATATTGATAAATTTTTGAATTTGAAATTTTGATTTTTTGTGCTCTTTTTATATTTTGGTTTCTTCGGACTCAATTGCAAAGCCAATTGATGTAAAATATTCACATCATCTTCCTCATTTATAATTATTGCTCCAAGATAATCTTTTAGGTTCAATTTATAGTCAAAACATTTGGGAAACATTAATCTGCTTGGGACGCCTGCTTCGATCTAAAATTGTTTACTTTCAATGTGAAAGTTGATGTACTTGTTTGACTCTAGAAATCGTTTTGTTGACCCAATTTGACTGGTAAACGAACGCTAGCAGAAAATGTCAACACAAATTCCATCAAGTGATGGCCTCAGAGAAGACATTTCAGCAATGCTTCATGTACACAACGATTATCTACAATGGTAGCTCTTTCCTGAACACTAATCACAAGTTCGTCTATCAGCTTTGTGGTTTAAGTTGTTCTTAGAAAGAAGAAGCCAAATTGAAAGGAAGGAATGACCAATATGTTGTAGTCTTAATGCAATTTGATAGCAATGAAAACCGTTTTACCAACTCAAGTCTTTTCTCAGAGGTCGGCAGCATACATTGAAAACTGCTTACTATAAAAAATACTTCATGATTCCTCGTGCGCAAATGACTATTAATGGTTTTTATGTAGTTTATAATGATTTGTTGGGGAAATAGTAACATGCTCCTGTGTTTTGTTGGTAGTTCGCAAAGGTTTTAAAGAGAATCATTTAGATATAAGTGTTCTTTGGGATACGATGGAATATGATATCGAAATGTCTGAAATGCGCTAAAAATCTGTATAGAGAAACTCCTCCAAAGCAATCAAAATGATAACATTGCCAAAGCTCAATCAAACACATCTTTGTATTTCTGGAGCACATAAATGTCCATAGATTGATGTTAAGAAGTCTTATGACTTCTCGAAGGAAAATTCAGATATTTCAATGTGCGCAACAGTACCGTAGTTCTTACTTAGGATTAATGTACAAAAGAAACGCAAATTGTTCATATTAACACACTATCTGATTGCGCAAGTACGAATATTGGCAACTAGGCGCAGTTTATTTAAAAGCGCAAAGAATTCAATAATGATTTTAGCTTGCATTTGACAATTGCAGCCTTTACCAAGAACAAACATTTGATAAAACAAACAAATATTTGATACAGTTTATGGTGCAAAATTTTATTTCAACGCATTTCATTATTCAATCAATGAATATCATTTATATAAATAACAGATCCGTAAAACCAAGATGCATCTGAGTATTACAATCATATATCAAATGTCTGTGGTGCGTTTTTGTAATTAGTTGCTATTTCGTGGCTATTAGATTGATAGTTTTGTTCCTATATATCTACAAGTATTTCTTTGCGTCGTTTTATGTTATACAACTTTAAATGAATAAGCAAATGCACAACAATACATACTTAAAAAAAAAAAAAAAAAAAACGCCGCCAAATCAGGAATAACCAAACAACCGCGCTTCGTTTTAGTGGAAGATGTTGTGATTTTCAGTGAAAATTTATCGTTGAAAAGTTTACTATCTTTTTGTAATCTGTAATGAAACTCAGAATAGAGGGTTCTAACTAGACAGTTTTATGCGCTACCTCGCAAACACTATTTTTCATGTCTTGAAGGACTTGACTTGGAGTTTTAGAATAAATAGGTCGCTGGAGCGAATGTAATGAGACCTACTAAAGCTACAATAGTTCTAAACCATCAAAACAGTTCTTTATTTATGATTGTTAAATTAGTACTATTTGGCTATGGTTTTTATTTGACTTTGGTATTAGTGTTTCCTGCCACAAAATAATCAAAAAATACTTCTAAATCCTATGACGAAATCAAGACTGAATAAACTTGGACAGTTACACTGAACAGTAGTTTTCGGGTGATACAAAATAGCCTTATGTATGTCTATATACATGTTTTTATTTCAAACGATACTTCTTAAAGAGCTTACGTCTTTTGTAGTTTGTATTCAGCAATTTATAATGTATTTTATCTATTGTTATTTTCGGCCATTCATACTCTATTTTTTGTTGTTGTGATTTCTTGCAATGCAAAAGTCCATCCTGCATTGTTTTCTGAATTGCTAAGGATTTCAGTCAAAAACAAAACGATACATATAACATTTCCATGATCTAGTGACCTGTTCTTCTACAAATGCTCTACTTATTTCATGTTCAGTGTTTTTCCGGCATGTTTTTGGTTTTGAAAGTTGCTGCAAGGTTTTAGAAGTTGCGCCAAGTGTTTGGTAGGCCGCTTGTGGTCACACGTGACGCGTGTGGCAAAGGAAGAATCATTGATTATTGTTTGGCTCGGATTTTACATTAGAGCCGCGCACTTATCGATTGATAGTACAAACGCAAAATTCCCCCGGTAGATGCCATAGTAGTTTAGGGGGGAAATGGAATTATTATTAAGGTTATAGAACCTCACGCGAACTGTATATACACATTATAACGCATTCTATTGTCTTTCCAGTCACGACAACTCAATCACTAATGTGTTCGTTAGAGAGCTGCTACCTAAATCACTTAAATTGCTTTCTCTACTTATTTACTTATAGTTACTAATGTTTACGAATGATTTTGATGGAATTCCTCACAATAATGCACATGACTTGCTTTTCATTGACAAGGGACATCAACCCACAAGCAATTAGCAGTCGGATTAGCAGGTTTACACTACATATTAAACCAAAACTGTTTTTACTTCCTAAAATATTCGTTGCGATTTTGGCAATATTTGGTGAACAGATTAGAGTAGATTTTACTCAGAAAAGGTCTGAGGAATTCAAGACTAGTTAGGGTTAATCAAAGGGGAAGAGAGTTGACCCTGGTAAGGCAAGCTGCCTTCAGACAACCATGTATCATGTTAAGACAGACTACCTGAATTCTAATAGCTACAATTATAGGTAGTGATACTAATTGAATTTTTCTGTCGGATGGCTGCAAGACCTTTGTCAAAGATCTTGTGTTTATGTGAAATCATTTAACCGAAGATCAACAACATCTTTCCTACAAAAGGGCAATGGATGTAAAGTGGTCACATTTTTACTGTGAACTGTATCGGCAATACAGATTTGCAGCCTTTTGGAGGTGGTTTTCTTGTAATAACAAACAAACTAAAAGTACATAAGTTTGTAAATTGGTATAAGATTAATTCAGTTATTGAAGAAATAATGAAAGCGCATAATAAAAAAAGGTAAAGTTTGAATTAGGCAGTAAAACACATGTGGGCAACGTATGCAAAAATTAAAATCAGACGGAAATTAAAGTACAATAAAATGTATCATCACCTGTCTAGGTTTTTGGTGATATCATTCTAAGTCGATAGACAATTTGTATGATAAATTGTACATATTTCATTGTACACATTCTTAATATATATCAACTTGTTATGAAATAAATAGTTGAAAATTGTAACAATATTCTGATATATATAATCGAAACGTATTGTCAATACACATCAACGACTTACTAGCAGCACATTGAGTAAGGCGTTGCCCTCCAGTAATACATTATCCTGTACGCTCATCCTTTATATCATCTAAATATAGCCAACCTAGCCTTGTCAAAAGAATTCTCAACGTACAAGAGTAATTTGTGTCAGTCCAGACACATCCCAGCTTGAGTGGTTTCACAAAAGGCAACACTATACTCTTGATGGTTTAATAGGGTCATGAGCTCAATGCTCTCAGCATAACTTATAAACATCCATTGATCTGACACAAATGAACTTTTGATAAATTAGATCAAGATTTTTTTAGTGGCCTTTTGGATAGCATTTGACCGATTGAAGAGATAGATGTCGGGAATGGAAAGATGGACGTCAAGTTTATGAGATAGCGGGGCCAGAATGACCCGACATTGAAACAAGTATTGAGAAAAATTTTTTTTAGAAATAATTGAAAACAACTGGAAAAAGAAAGGAAATTTAGGACGGAGACAAGTAAAAGAAAAGGGAAAACAGAAAAAGGAAAAAGCGAAGAAGAAGAACAAATACAAAAACTAACAAAATAAGTACGAGAAGAGGATTAACAAAGTAATGTTGAAAAGTCAGAATGTACACAACACAGACGACCACGACAGCTAAGAGAAGATAGTGATGAAGGAGAAAAAAAGAAGGAAACAGAATGAAGAGAAATAAAAAAAAAAAAAAAAAAATTAGTAGAAACTTACGTTAATTTAATAAAACATATCAATTTGCTAAAATTTTACTGAAATACATAAGGCATGTGAGGGAAATAACTGTTTGTCTTAGGGTTGCATAGCTGCTTGTAACTATTTATAAGCAAGCATTTCGTTATTTTAATTGATCTACAGTGTAGGACACGCCCTAATATAGTAATAGACTATAGTCGTGAAAACAACGTCACAAATAACTAAAAATAAAATTGTTTTCTTCGTCAACAAACCATATATACGTACGTAATACATAAAAATAAACACAAAGAAGAAGAAGATCAAGAAGGTGTAGCGATGTTTTTGAAAACAATCACGAATGAGAGGGCGATGATGATGAAGAAGAGGAAAAAGGAGAAAAGGAAAAAGAGAAAGAGAAACAAGAAGAACAATTCTAAAAGTTGTTTCTGCAAAAGGCAAAGGAATAACAAGCATACTTGTCATTCTTTTCTCATGATTACATATGGTTGGGTTGGACTTCAGACATGTTCGGAGAGTTATATGAACGATAAGACAAAGAAAAACGCATTAAAAATGAATTTATATTATCTTAATATTTTGAGTAAAACCGTATGTTTCTGCATGGTTGCAAGCCAGTCGTTTGAGCTTTATATGTCCTAATCAAATCGGCAGCATTGCGTTCAAAGTTCTATCCCGGCACAACATAATGTCAGAACATAACTCTCTCTCTCTCTCTCCCCCCCTCTCTCTCTCTCTACATTCTCAGAAAAGTAGTTAGTTAAACAAATAGTCAATTGTCTATGTGCATGCCATAAAGCTCTATCGCTTCCATAGACTTTTCAATGATAATGTTCTTCAGTTATGCATAGTATTTTGCTGACATTTATAAGTTGTATACGTAATTGCAATCCGGCTAGGACTGGCAAACCTTTTTGTGTACTGTGGGATCGGAGAGCTAAATATACCTATTTGTGCTTGTTGGATCAGTAATGGGTGTATAGTTTTAAAAGACATAATACATCATCGCAACACGTTGTAAATCTTCTCTGATTGAACATAGTTTGCACATCCTTACAAACTGATGACAACAAAGAGAACGCCTTTCTTCGCGGATTAAACGTTCGATCTGCACTAGAAATTGAAACATTGCAACAATTGAACACATGATCGAAAAAGAAGGCAAAAAGTCGATAACATGCTGTTCGCATACTGTGTCGCGTGTATAACCTTTGATATCCAGTGGTTTATTTATATTCAGGGCATGGGATTCGAGTTGTCCTTTTGACCAGTACAGAGATTTCAAGGCGAGTTAAGCAATAGTGTTGACAGTTATTAATTTTCTAGACATTCTGGAATTTAGTCTTTGTTCATATTGATGCGAGGGTTAAACAAGAACATACGTAAAACACACATACATCCGCAGGTCAAGAGTCTCGTGGGATTGGTAAAAAACAATCTTGACTGAATTACAAAAATAATACTGAATACACATATCCTAAAAGTACAATTGTCAGCGAGACCATTCGATAAAAAAATAGTGTTTTACTTTTACTAGTTAATGCAATTGTAGAGGATCGCTTGATCGCTTATCAGCGACAATGACGTGCGAAACAATAGATTAGCATTTCATCATTTACCGTCAATCACCATTTAGCCCAATAACATCACCAAATATACCATCACCAACATCATCAAATATACCATCACCAACATCATCATCAAATATACCATCACCAACATCATCATCAAATATACCATCACCAACATCATCATCAAATATACCATCACCAACATCATCATCAAATATACCATCACCAACATCATCATCAAATATACCATCATCAACATCATCAAATATACCATCACCAACATCATCAAATATACCATCACCAACATCATCAAATATACCATCACCAACATCATCAAATATACCATCACCAACATCATCAAATATACCATCACCAACATCATCAAATATACCATCACCAACATCATCATCAAATATACCATCACCAACATCATCATCAAATATACCATCATCAACATCATCAAATATACCATCACCAACATCATCAAATATACCATCACCAACATCATCATCAAATATACCATCGCCAACATCATCAAATATACCATCGCCAACATCATCATCAAATATACCATCACCAACATCATCAAATATACCATCGCCAACATCATCAAATATACCATCACCAACATCATCATCAAATATACCATCACCAACATCATCAAATATACCATCACCAACATCATCATCAAATATACCATCACCAACATCATCATCAAATATACCATCACCAACATCACCAAATATACCATCACCAACATCATCATCAAATATACCATCACCAACATCATCAAATATACCATCACCAACATCATCAAATATACCATCACCAACATCATCATCAAATATACCATCGCCAACATCATCAAATATACCATCGCCAACATCATCATCAAATATACCATCACCAACATCATCAAATATACCATCACCAACATCATCAAATATACCATCACCAACATCATCACCAAATATACCATCACCAACATCATCATCAAATATACCATCACCAACATCATCAAATATACCATCACCAACATCATCAAATATACCATCACCAACATCATCATCAAATATACCATCACCAACATCACCAAATATACCATCACCAACATCATCATTAAATATACCATCACCAACATCATCAAATATACCATCACCAACATCACCAAATATACCATCACCAACATCATCATTAAATATACCATCACCAACATCATCATCAAATATACCATCACCAACATCATCATCAAATATACCATCACCAACATCACCAAATATACCATCACCAACATCATCATTAAATATACCATCACCAACATCATCATCAAATATACCATCACCAACATCATCATCAAATATACCATCACCAACATCACCAAATATACCATCACCAACATCATCAAATATACCATCACCAACATCATCATCAAATATACCATCACCAACATCATCAAATATACCATCACCAACATCATCATCAAATATACCATCACCAACATCACCAAATATACCATCGCCAACATCATCAAATATACCATCACCAACATCATCAAATATACCATCACCAACATCATCATCAAATATACCATCACCAACATCATCATCTAATATACCATCACCAACATCATCATCTAATATACCATCACCAACATCATCATCATAATTACACTATCATTCATACTTAATACATATTGATTCATCAGCCATGTGTTTGCTCCAGGAAAAACAAACTTTAAGGCACCGCTTTATTGATGTACGATAGCCTGGCACTGATTTCCGCAAAACAGATTGAAGAACACCGATGACGTTGATTAATTTCATGATGAGATCCTTGGAGGAGGATTTCCAGGTCAAGACACGGATCACTTACACTATCCACAATAATTAAAACAGATGGTTTCGGATTGATAACAACACAATGACTTTATTAGCTGTTTAATTCGTTTTTGTATACTTCAAATTGGGTAGATTTTTTTAAAGTTGTTTTGTTAAAGCTGCTTATGTAAAACGGATGTGGATCCTAGGCTATCTAGTCTACGAAACTCTTACATGCACTAAGTGCTAAGGTCGACGCCAACTATCCAATACAAGTCTTATCTTGTATGACATCTCGCAAGATTGCGTAAGAACAAACAGACAAACAAGCCATCAAACGAACAAACGAACAAACGAACGAATGAACGAAAGAATGAACGAACGAACAAAAACAAACAAAGCAGCATGTTGTTTTTCAAATTAATATGTTCTGTTAATTGCCTTCCATATCTCCTTAGCTTAGTATGGGAAAATGGAAAATAATGTGCGGAGTGGTATTCCTGTGGTTGACAACAAAATTCAAGCGCCATCTCGGAAACCCAAAACAACACATTTTACTTTCTTATCTAAGGCGTGTTTTGTCATAAAACCAGGCCGACCCAGGACGGATTTTGTTTGCCTTCGTTACAACCACATTTGTTGTATCGCAACATGTAACACTCCTCTTCTAAACTTTGCTTTTATTTTGGTCTTTTCTGAAACGTCAATCAATTCCATAGGGCGGAGCTTGCCCTAACATATTCTATTATTGGTTAATTTGACGTAAATCCGTACTAGAATTTATTGACGGTTAAGAAAAGACGAAATTCTGTAACGGAATCTGGGATTTTTTTGTCTGACAAGCACGGTGTGCACATGCGCGAGCGATTTCTTATTTCCTTTTGATGTTAAGCTTTTTTCCCCTTTTATTTGTTTGGACGTTTGTTAGATGTGTTTGTGTGTATAGGTTCGTGTGTGTCTTACGACTAATTCCGTAGTTTTGCACCGCGCACAGTTCTGCGCATATTTCGAATTTTAGAGTTTTACATTTCTTATCATCAATAGATACAGAGTTATGTCTCAGAAACACTTTAACGTAAAAATACGAACAGTTTTCACAATTTCAAGCGAAAAATTACGAATTTCTTTAAACTCGCCCCAGTCCACACTCGAAAAAGCCTTGATATTATTGAATTTTGAGAATATTTCTGAAATTATCTCGCAAACCAATACGGACACCTATCTTTTTTATTTCATAATATCATTTGAAATCATATTTTTTTAAACATATATGATCGATTACAAAATTCTATGACTAGATTTTTCGATATTTCGAAAAGTGTTTCGTTCAAAGCATCGATGAGGCCCGTAAAGATTCTAACATTTTGATAAATTTTGATTGATTTCTCTTCGCTGTTGAATTTCAGTACAAATCTTTTGCTTTACATCGGTAGCCCAATGTATAAGGAGCACATTAAAGCACATTCAAAATATTTGGTATTGACCAAGCTCAGTAAAGAGATACTTTTATGAATGATGTCCATTTTCGAATGTTAGACGCTAAATTGACAAAAGTTGGTCTACTTTAAAAACGTTTCTCGCGAAATCCAATACGGTGACCCCAGTTTTTTATTTTATATTTTGGATGAAAAACTCAAAATGTTTTAATGTAGAAAGTTTTATCAAAATTCTATGGTTAGTTTTATTTCTTTTATTGCAAATAAAACTGCCCGATGAAATTTTTTTTATACTCGCCCTTAAAATCAATTTGGAGAAACGCTTTCAGAAAATAAAATAAAAAGGGGGGTCACTGTCTTCGTTTTTGCGCAGTATGACGTCAAAGTGCATGTTTTTTGGTGACGTGAGAATGTAAAGATAAAAGCTCCAAAACCGTAGAGAAAGGGAATAATAACACAGTAATTTGTATCGTGTTTTGTTTAAACGTCTGCACTTTATTATATATATATACATATATAAATGAACAGATATATAAAAAATGCATTATCTTGAAGGAATTGACGAAATACCAACGTGCACACGAGCTGCTAGCACACTCGAAAAAGTCCTAAGTTAAAAATATTTTGGAAATTTCTCAAATTTAGCCCCCGATGACCTATGCTCAATTTTATGTTCTTGATGTTATATTATAACAAATGATTTTATCAAATAGTTTGCGAAATATTGTAAAAAATATCGTCCTTATTATTAGTTAAACACAAGTTTTCCGAGAGTGGACTGAGTTGAGTTACAAAATTATTGCGTTTTTCTCGCTCGAAAATAGCGCAATTTTTTTCGGATTTGTTGTTTAAAGTACTTTTCAAACATAATTTGACTAGTTAACATGATAAGAGTCCTAAAATCACAAATCTTGAAATTTGAGAAGGACTGTGCGTAGTGCAAAACTACGGAGTTACCTTAAAAAAAAAACAGCCAGATTTTAATCTTTCACAGGAAGCCCACAGAAAAACTGCTTTATCAATTTATTCAATGATCCGAGTTGCCAATAGCCATTTGCCTCCATGACTGCTCTACAACTAACTGATATCCGGACTAACTCCTTCCGCCATGCCAAATATGGTTCTGTTTTATAAACCAGTAGCTATTAACTAAGAGCCAGAGGGTTTGTATCTATAATTCTTGCTATGATCTAATAATACCATACACGCTGAATTCAACTGACTAACGACTAAAGAGAAAATTCCAATTTAAGACCAATTTAATGAAGCTTAATTCATCGATGGCTCTAGCCTCCCTTACAGTCAATTAATTACACAGAAAGCCCGAAAACTAACATCAGCTGTGGTGACTTTAGTTTGGTGTATTTATAGTAGACAAGACTGCATTACACCCACTCGCACGTTGAATCGTATCTCCAATATTTCCGTCATTTATGAGTTAAATTATTCATTTTTTTTGTCGGAAAGAGAGATACGTTAGGTTTTGAAATTGATATAATTATGAGGAAGCTAGTTGTAAACTACTCGTAGCTACAGTTTTGCTATTAAATTTACTGGATGCGGATGTTACTATGATTATATAACGCGTAGAACACGTACAAAACTGTCGATAAAAGCACTTTATAATTTCATTTCAAGTAGATATTTTATTTCATACCATATCGTTTCCACTAATCTTAAATTAGTTATTTGCTATTTTCATTAATTCATTTAATCTAATGAACTCTAATGAACTCAATCATCAAATTACCACAAAAATAAAATAAAATGTTCACAATCACTTGATCATTTCAAAAAAACTTCTCAAAACATATTTATTTGACAATTAACGTTTAATTTTGACTTTTTTCGATAACACTGTGTCTTTACACACTCTTTATTACACTTTACACCACACCAAACCATTCCATACCATATCTTCGTAAGCGCATAGAAATCGTGTTTTACGTTGAGCTATATAAATAACTTGCATTATTATTATTATTATTATCATTATTATTATTATTCATTATTATTATAATAATTTTTATTATTATTATTATATTCTTGAATATTTAGATGTTTTTATTCATTCATTCTGTCAAGTTACTCACTCGCCCATCCATTCATGTATCCAGTCATAATTAGATTTTCATCGTCCATTCACGACTGACCAATTCACCTATTCATTTCTATATATTTTTTCTTTCCTTTGATTTTTATGTCATAATAAATTGTGTAATACTGGAGTTAGGCTCTGTGTGATTTGTCTTCACTCGGTAACGTGCGTTCCATATCGTTCGAATTGGAATTAAAGAGGATGTTAAGACTGCTAATAGCTATGTTATAACCTCCGAAAGGACTCACTGGTGCTTTTGCACTTAACGCAATGTGAGTAAAATGGATGTTTAATTTATCAGGCAGATCAGCGTCTACCCGGACAGGTTTCTTTCTTAAAACGGTAGCCACTACTAACTGCTGTAGTCAAAATTAATTAAATCATGAATATATCATATGACCGGCACCATCCAGCTGTTTTATTGCTCGTCATAAAATCACCAAATTATTCAGTTTATTTTTAATTCGCCTTTTGATTATTTCGAAATCGTTGGCGTTTGGGGACGAACCGTTTAAAATTTGATGATTTTGATGGCTGAATCCCTCTAAAAATATCAAGCAGAGTCTTGGTCGTTACTGAAAATAGCTAGGCGCGTCCAAGACCAATGCGATGAAAAAGGACATCGGCGGCAAGATGCATGTAAAAATAAAAACACTAGCATACATCAAGTGTATATGGCATAAATTCATCCAGTGAATGAAAGATGAGAGTCTTCCATCATATAATATCTGAAAAGTTCCTTGCCTTAGCGATGTGGGATGGGCCCATTAGTCAGCTTACGAAGCATGCGCATGGGATAGTTGACAATAGTTCACAGTCCCTCTCCTACAGTGTACAAATTACTATAAAGATCAGACTAAATGGTCGAATCTTCAGATTGAGGTTTTTTTATTTCATAGGGGTATTTATTTTATTTTATGATAAATGATTATAATTTTTTAGCGGAGCTTACAAAATATTTTGTTCACTAGCGCATTTAATTGTAATTCGTTATAGGTTTTGTCGTCTTATGAAGGTGGTCGGGTGTGGTTGGCCTGTCGAGGATATTTGATATGGGCGAACAATCGGAACTGTGACACTGATGGTCGGTTGCGGTGGGTTTTGGGAAGGCATCCATGTATACAGAAAAAAGGTTTATGCAATGGGCAAGCTTCTCTAAGAGAAAAGTTATATTGGTTTCTAAACATGAAAATCCATATGTTGTGAAGTGCAAGGAAGCAATTATAACAAATGACAAACTAGCTAATAAACAAAACAAAACAAAACAAAAAAAACATAAATGGGCGATAAGAACAATATATTTCTTCTCCAGGGGACATTTTGTATCTCCATGTTGTAAAAATGGACCAATTTTTTTTTTATGAGTCTAATTTTATCTGAATATGAGATTTCGTAATTTTATTGCTTCGAGCAACAATTTATCTCAAGTGTGCAATTTAAATACACCGAGTATGTCGAAATACACCGCAACTGTCTGATGTATTTTTAGCACGTTACTACTGGAAGACCCAAACTGGTGCTATGATCATTTCCTTTGGTTTTCTTTATAGCTTGGTAATACTTAACGGTCATCTATCTTCTATGCGGTGCCAATAATTAAGAAAGAAATTCACTCTCCGAAGGCTTGGTTAATAATCTAATATATACGTAGTCGAAACAAAGATTGTATTACTAATACTAAACTCACTATTGAAAGCTTTTTAAACTGAATGTCCAAGGGATAATTCGTCACGCGTGATTCGGGTTAAAATAAGTGCGTGATTCGAAAAAATGTAAATATATAATGTGTGAAACGTAAATTGCATGTTCACGTTGCGTTATACTTTTTTGATGGACCCGGTTTGAGAATGAGTTGATTAAATAAGTTTGAGCAAACTTTTAGCGCTTTTGGTTCCTTCAGAACCCAGCGAGAAACCTTCATGACGTCGTTACTCAAGTCACTCCGTGTTCGTGATTCGTAAATTTGACTTAATTTCATTCGTGATGCTGACCCCCTCCCCCCTTTGGTCACCCTATTGCAAACATGATGGTTGACAAAACTAGACAATAAAAACCTGAATATGTTTGAATGGGCTGTCATGTGAGAAGCGATTCTGGATGCTCTGTTGTGTTAAAACGAAACGTCGCTGACTATGAGCAAACACGCGATTTGTATTTGTATTATCAATGTTGATGAAGAATATGTTAAAACGAAACGTCGCTGACTATGAGCAAACACGCGATTTGTATTTGTATTATCAATGTTGATGAAGAATATGTTCGCGTCTTTTATATCTTGCATTTCATTCTGTGCTGTCCAAAAGCACGCAAGTCTAATTCCTTGCATATCAATGAAAGATTACGCTGAGCTGCAATAAAAATGCAGCCGATTTGAAGCTGCGACAATAATGTGCAAAGATGACTATGGTCGGCGCTTTGATATGCGGAAACTTTAACTAACACTTTTCATTTGTTCTAGTATAAAAGACGTTACTCCCAATGTGGCAAATGTTGACAAAGCCAATCATATTACCATAGCAACCTTCACGGCAATTACGATGTACGCGCTTCTCTCTTGTCACGTGATTTTTCAACACGTTAGTCATTTGTTGTAAATTTACGAAGTACTATTAGTGACGTCCATTTTTACAAGAACCACTATGTAAAAGGTGTAGAACTGGCATGCATTTATATAAAATTTGTTATCATTCTCAATTATTTTCCATTAGGTTATTTAATAAACGTTACGTCAGCTGCTCTGAACATTTTAGAAAACTTTTAAATCTAGTAATAACAAAATATATGCTTTAATGACAGAGATAGTCCATAATCTTTATACGCATTGCCCTTTGTCTTCATCGGAAGATATTTTATCATTTTATTATGAATCCTATATGTTGTGTGTAATACATGAAAAGATGTAACAAACTGACGAACAACTGATCAGATGTTGGAAACCACGTGCGCTTAGGCTGTTCTCAGTTCTCCCGTAATAACCCTTATAACCATATCTTAATGATGTCTTTCGTCTTCTAGAAAGAACTAGAATAGCCATAAAGCTATACATATTCTCATGTGAAATGTCCAGACATATGCGGGGGCGGTCGGCAATGTCCGGCAATCGTGATGACTAATGGCATTGAGCATGCAAGCTAGCGCAGTCAAAGATTTCTACTCTTTCAGGTCAGCTGATAAAATAAAGAACAGTACGACGCTTCATCGGTAAAATTTGTATCAGATTTTCTGATAACACCAGCTGAATACAAAGTAAGTCTATAATGTTATAGTCTTATAGATTATTACCTCAATTTACCAAAAGAGCAAACCGGTAACACCCTCGTAACATAACATGGATGTTCAAAATTAGACTAAATAGCTGGTTACATAAATGGTACTAACGCAAATTCAGGGACAAGGCTCTTAATGTTTAATGCGATATGGTAACTCCTTTGATAAGAACTTTAGCCTAAAAAGCAGCTTGTTATGTGTAGGGGGTTCAAATTGCAAACTTTAGCCTCACAGATTCTTACACCCAGGTTCTTATAGGCGGGTTTTTACTCTTGACCAGTATTACCGGTCAAAAAATACGCTCTTGCAAACAATCTCTAACAATAGAAACAGATAATGACCAGAAAATGATTCACTAAAACCATTTGTGTAAGTACTGTGACTTAAATGTAATTTTTGTTGGCATATTAATGCATTATGGACCAGATCGCACATTGTATTTTGCTGTTGCATTCTGATCAGTTTTCGAAAAAATGAAATAACCGTAACTTAACGAAAGAAGGAATTGTTTACAAGATAACTTCCTTTTCACACTTTATGTTACCTAATAATTGTTCAAAAGAATATAACAAATTTCCAAAGCTAATTACCGCAGACAACGTTTCTTTGTCATCACTTGCAACGCTTTTCCGCCAAACGTAGTCTAACTAGTACCTATTCCTATTCAAGAAATGATATATGGCGTCCGACAACACGACAGATGTTACATCACATAGCCATCTTAATTATCTTGAAAGACATTTATGTTGTTTACAAATTTATTACAAAACAAAAAAACCCTTGTTTGTGTATATTTTGTTTTTGGCTGTTTTAAAGTTTACTATTGTTAAGGTTTTTAGAGAAATTAGAGCTTAGTGCCTGATACGTTCAGGTGGAGTTTTCTAAGAAAATGGGCCACCCTATATAGCCCCTAAATTTTCATCCATGCTATATTGTCATGTCAACCGCTCATCTGAATTTCTGTTAGCTGTATTTTTGAACATGGAAGGATAAATAAAATATATTTTGTTGGTATTTGCCAACGAACCGAATTGAGAGAGTATGTATATATGTATCGTAGTTCATAAAAACTGACGTTCTAACTTTTCCGTTGTCGAAAATGACGTCTTAGTAACCAGCTCTTACTCTTTTGTCATCGCATATCGGAAAGACATCTTTCACTTTGCTGCATAACTACTCGAGATGTTTTTTGGTTGTTGTTGTAAAAAGTCGAATAGATCACAGTTTAGTAAGATAACAACTTATAGGTAACCATATAGGAAAAACTCGAAATTGCTTGAACAATAAAAACGACATAATTAATGCATAATTGTTAAACTGAATGAAAGATATAACAAATGAATTTATGTGAAAAAAGTACTAAAAAGAACTTTAATCCCACTACCTATATTGCAGCATTGCTAACAAATCACAAGTAAATGTCCAAACTGACCAATAAATCACCGATGCACTTCAACAGTAAAAGCTCTGGCTATTCAATGATTAAAGGATTTCTAGACAAAACATATACCATAGTATGGCGGTGTTCGACATACCTTTAACCATGACAACAGGTCTTACCATAATCCCTTTGCTTATAAGCAGTTTCCAGGGCTAATTGCATAAAGACTCTTTCAAAAACGTTTAAATACGTCCAAAAATACACTGGCAAACTGGCATTTTATCCTTGAACTCAAACTCGTGTCTCAAAGAATTGTCGAAAAGGATTTTTTGCCGAGAAACGTTCAATACGAAAATTAGTCTAAATTCGTTGTCAATGATTGGAATTAACTACAATACCGATGAAACGAAAAAAATGGTGAAGTAAACTTAAAATCTAAATTTAGCTTTTGTTGTTTCATTGAACAAACTGCAGTAATTGATATTTTCTATGCAATAATATAAAAAGGCGCACAATAAGACAGAACGGAGGAAGAACTGCTACTAATCGCAAACTGGGGAAGTACGAAAAAATAATAAGGGGTTTGAAAGATTCGTAAGGCCCTTAAATACAAAATCTTTAAAAATTCTTTAATGCAATGGCAATTCATTTTCGTTCTTTTGCATAAATAATTGCTACAATTTTTGTGTACAATCATACAAAGATGCAAAAAGCAAAAAATAAAAAAACTACTGAAGAAGTAACAATGGATTTTTCTCAATATTCTTTAGGTCATGCGTATTCATGGCAATACTCCTTTGCTTCTAATAACCACGTATTGAGCAATTAGCCAGCTTTATTAAATGTATGAAAAAACGTAAATACAAGTGTCGTAAAGGGAGTTGAATAAAGATTTTCTTAACATTCATACAAACGTTAAACACAAGATCTTTGTTCGCCAGTAGCCCTTAAGGCAGTTTTTCGGCACGTTCACCTGTTAGGAAACTTTGTACTGCGTGACAATTTCTTCAAGAAACGATTAATAAAATGATAAAAAGAGCGAAAAAGAAAGCAATATTCTCAATTAATCCAAATACAGAAGTTCAAAAAGGTATAGTACTCCAAAACAACAGAACAAAATGCGACATTATGAGCTACTAAACTGTTCCCGCAAATTAATATGTAAATCCGAATTGAAAATACCTTATTGTTAGAGTCTATCTCATACAGTCCATAGCGCTGGATGAATCGAGAACGGCTCCATAGATCCATCACACTACGAGAAAAAACGAGATCGCGAAAAACAACCCTGGGACCCCGCTCATTCAGCACGTACTTCGATCAAATTCAGGCTACTTCTTCTCACCATTCCGATTTCACTACGTTTTTGTACACACCCCAATAAACCAGCCATTTTAGATTGCATGTAGACAATCTAGATAGTTGCTATATTAATTTCGGTAGTTCTTTGGCTGTTCGGTGAAAAACGGTACGTTACTACGAACTTGCTAACTGTGCTATTTTGAGCTGAATTTCACAATTATTTTATCACACTTTATTTAGCATCGTTAGTTCATTTACCGTACTGTATTCTCTCAGGCAGCCAACTGTGAGCATTTTTCATCCTTTTATCAGTTAACTTTTGTGAGAGTAAGATTTACTGTTATTAATTAATCAATTGTTTTTTTTTTTTTCTTCGTATATATATACGTACTTATTTGTATAATCTTATTAGTTTTAATTGCTGAAGTGTTATCCGTGTTTAAATCAAGTTATCTATCTATCTGTTTAAAAGCTACGTACACATCACAGAATAAAACTCTTGACCTCTAACAAAGAGGGCCATGCACTATAAAACTTTGCCATCCTCGTTACTAGAAGTAGTCAAACTATTTAAACACCTTGTTCATTCATTCATTCATTCATTCATTCATTCATTCATTCATTCATTCATTCATTCATTCATTCATTCATTCGTTCCTTTGTTCGGTTTGTTCGTTCGTTCGTTCGTTCGTACGTACGTTCGTTCCTTCATTCATCCATTCATGCATTCATATTGTTCATTTTCATCGACGGTCTCAATCTCTCTTCAGCTAAGATTTTGCTTTATAAGTTATAATTTTGAAGATGGAATGACTCATTGCCAATATATGTCTAGTAAAAACAAGCCTAATTAATTATTTTGTGATGACTGCAAAATCATGACCTTTTTATTAAATTTTATTTAAAAAAACTAGTTTCAGAATGGCATAATTTAAATCATAAAAGCTGAGGACTATATTTAATTTAAAATGAAAATACTGATATAATCTGTTTGTAATAGTTAAAAAAGAGTATTCAAATATCAATCGTTTAAATGATATTATCTCAGCAAAAGTAACACAGTAAATAAAATAGATATCTCAGTCACTTTGCCAAAAAGATTTCATGTTAGTTTTCTCACCATCACATCATCTATTCATCAACTGAAGAAAATACTTTCGTTTTTTAAAATCACTTAATGATTATAATTGCAACATTTATTACGTTTAAAATCAAATTTTAACTCATGACATTAAAACCACTTGCATGTAAAATCTTTGCAATTTCAAAGAATCGCAATTGATAATAAACATTATAATGATGCGGTCGAGGGCATGGAATGCACAATTTCCATTTCGTGATCATACCCGCCGTGTTGTGTTTACAAATGATGCTGTTAATTATCATTTATAAAATTTGACGGTTTATTGATTGTTTTTCGTTTAGATCGATGTATATCTTATTATATCTTCAAGACAAAGTAGATAAATTGTCCAGTCGATTGACTACGACATGTAGTAATCCCTCAATATTTCCAATGAACGAAAATTAATTTGAATAAGATTACAGTTTCAATAGCATTGTGCTGTTTTTATTGATATCCCTTTGACTTCCAACGCTTAATTGCTAGGCATAACTGTACGTAGACGCACTCAGGGCTTGGAACTAGGAATCAACACTTGGTCTGCACAACTATTGGTGGAGTTTTTTTTTATACAGTCTGCGTGAAAACTATACCCCCCAAAAACGTCCTGCCGAAAACCAACCTAATATCACTCGCTCTTGATAACAGTTCATTGTAATATGAAAATCAAGTTGTTTAACAATGTTTGAATAGCTATTAAGTCATTTTATTCATTGTGCTTGATTTATAAGCCCTTATTCACACTAAGTGCTGGATTGACTTCCGCGTTGTTCTGTTTATGTCAAGGGCACGATGTCAGAGCGAGTTTTGAGTTTAGTGCTGTATTTGATTTTATCTCTCCAAGAATGTTGAATCACAGAAAAGCACTATTATTACTGTGAAAGACTTTGTGCTTACTTAATTCGTTCAGATTAAAACTACTCTATTGAAAAACGCATAAATATACTATTTTTTTCCTTTTATTGGAACCAAACATTGTTCATTTTTTCTATAATTGTTTTTAGTAAAAAGGCTAAGGTATCCATGAATCCATGAATAAGGTTTATTTTGTCTCGAAGTTTGTCTTATGTCCTATAGTACTATATAAAATATTTGTATGATTGAATGATATAGCAAGGGCACCGACAGCAAAAAAAACACTATTTTTTGTTCCCGCTAGCTATCCTTTCATCAGCTGCAAAAATAAAATTGTTACTCATTGTTCCTTGTTTCAAAAATTGCATGATTATATTTAAGTTGATAAAGGGTGTATGCTTAACATAAAATTGCACGAAACTCTACGAGACTTAAAGGTGGCTTAGAAAAAATTAAGTTTATTCTAGTAAGTTTATCAGTATGACTATACCCCGTGGTCAAGCTCATTACAACATTCGAGAGGAACTCAGAGCTAATAGCTGTCATAAAAGCAAATGTTCAATTTTAACTCGCTGTAAATAACTCATGGGGTATATGAGTTGCGTAATTTGGAACATTTAATCGTATAATATTACAAGGGAGCTGATTTTACTCGATAGATTACGAAGACAAATTAATATAAAGACCAATAGTAAATACATGCTTTTTGATCATTTTCCTGACATTGTCGTTTTATAGTATTTGTAAAGCAATTGTTTTAACAACCAACTCAAACAGTTAACACCGAAACAATTTGAATGAGCGATCGAATCGGAATAAATAAAAGAATTAGCAAACCCAAATGAAATAATTGAATTTCAAGACATTCTTTTTAACCCCCGTGATTTTATGACACCAGCATATAAATGAGCTTTATTTGATCAGAATTGTTAAAAAACTAACAATGTTTTCGCAGCATGTCAAACTCTGGTTAATTCAGAAGCCAACGGAGTTTATAGGCCACCATGATATGTAAAACGACCTCATTCAGTCAATTGCTGCAGAGAAAAAACTTTCACCATGGAATAATTGCACATTTGTCATTACTGCAAAGTTTTTTTTCGTGTATTTGCCCTCTGTTTCATCGAAGGGCACCTGAAGTTGAAATGAAATCAAACTATATGTGTCGCGATCCATAGCCGGTTCATATTGTGAGTTTGGGTGAATTTACAAAGCCGTCATATGGTACGATTCCCACATTCACTTGCTCTATTCCCTAATGATGGTCTGTTCCGCTTTTGAAGCTAATATACCTTTTACTTCAGTACTGAAAGCAATGAACCACTACTTTTAATCTATAGACGTACAGGCGGAAATCTGAGCAAAAATACTGTGTAGATATATCGTCTGGGATAGCTTTACTAGACATCACCGTGCGTATCACCACAACGCGGCCGCTTTGATGAAAAATCACTAAAATCACAAATCTATTGTTTGTGAAACAATTGATCTTAAAGCCTACAATAACTTTGACAGCCCACACTTTGTTAAATGTTCTTTTTATGTTTTTCTTCTGATTGTAATGCTGTTTTTTTCATTTTATACTCATGAAATGTTGAAAAAACATTTATCTATATCAGGCTATATAAACATAAAAATCACGTGCCTTCCAAAACCAAACCAAAGCAATAATACAGATCAAGGAAGCTTGATATGATTAAACTAACTGTATCAATAAAAGTTTAGTTTGAATAAGTGAATAAGATGCAAATATTTTCGTAGTTATTTTGAAATTTAAAAAAAAAAAAAAAAACAGTTTATTTGCTATTCATCATCACCGCGTTTTCTGTTTGGCAGCTGAAAACGATAGCATGAACACATGTAATGAATACAGTGGAAATGATTCAAACAGAGTTGGTTGATTGTCCTTGCTATTGATATTGATAAATGATTCGATTGCTTAGGGCATTATCACTATAATATTAGCCAATTTCTCAGGTTAAGGCAGTTTACAGCCGGTATTAGCATCATTTAATGACGGACAAATGAGCATTTCTTGAAATAAGCCATCCATTAAGACTAATTCCAAATATTAGTTTTGAACTTCAAAAAAAAAAAAAAAAAAAAAAAAAAAAAAGGAAAAATCGTTCTTTTTATATTACCCAGTAACTACTCGCGTTTTTTCTTTTTCTCTTTCTAAGTAAGTAGGCAGGGGATCTATTAATACATTCCCTTTGTTTTACTATGATAATAGCTCACGTATTATACATAGAAATCTTTTAAAACTTTTCTTTGAAAAACAGTTTCTTTGCAAAAGAAAACACTTACAAATCATCACGAAAAAACGCCCTCTTTTTTCAAAGCGAAGTTTGAATACACTACATTAAAGCGTCTTACCTTTTAAATTAATATTATTATGACCCTTATTAAATCAAGACAAGTCACAGGTAGCGATTTTTATTTCAATTATAAAACGGCACTTATGATGTTCTTAAACAATTCTTCCACTAGCTGTAAATTACACTTTTGTATTGTTGTAACGCGCATTTCTGACCGTTCAGTGTTTAACCATTTTTTTAGACAGTGAACACAATACTTGACAGATTCCATGATCATATACTCCCAGACCCAAACCTGAAGCTCAAATTAGTCCAGTTATCTTTCTGAGAAAGACAGAATTTAAAAGACAAATAAATCAAAAATTATGTGTACAAATTAGCCCCTGTACGGCTGAAAGTATTGCTATGATTAACTGCGCAAAAACTAGCGCTGGTCTTCGATAATACAAGTAATGATTAATCATATACTATTACTTAAAATCATCTAAAATACCAACTACGCAGTCTGACAGTATCACTTAGTAAGGTAATTGTTGAATTATAATTATAATTTTCGAAAAATTGGGCAAATTCAACACTTCATGAAGTCAGAAATTAGTTGGTGTGGGTAGGCCGGATTCCTTGCCTAAAGGACGAAACGAAGAGAGCTTCAAATAATAATATACTAACTTAAACTCAGGCTGTTTATTCTGACATATTGAATGCTAATCATTTGTACGCGTACAAATATAGATTTGAAAAGAAATTATTCGTGAAGATGTGCACCCCGTCGAACAAAAATGCTGATATTCTCTGCTTTTTAAAAAAAATTTATGTCAGGCTACTGATCATTTTAAAATTTCATTCTTAACTTAATTTTGAATCGAAAATGTGTATGTGCTAAAAGCTTTTAAATTGGAAACGAAAAATGCTGAAAAATGTAAGAAAGATCTCTTTTCACGGCAAATCTAAAAAAACATCTCCGTTTTCTCACAGTTGAAAGTCTTGAATTATTTCCAACTCTAACAACTTGAAGGTTACGTTTGAAAAATTCTCTTTTCAAGCATTTACGAGTCATTTCTGCGCATTTATAGGGCATAACAATTTGTCATAACTACCTGGGCGCTGTGAATTACGAGGGCGTTGCTGGGAAGACTAATGGCTCTCTAATATTTTCCATCATCACCAAAAAATTCAAAAATCCCCAACAAGTAAAATATGAAAGTGAATATTGATTTGTCTAGCTATTTATTAAGGCAGTAAGTTACTGAACCATACAGGAAGAAAACGACAGAAGTATTTCGAACCGCGACAAAATCATCATGTGCATTTCATCAAGGCCTTTTTTTTTTCTGGTTATTTGCGAGTCATAATGGAGAAGAGAAATGACAATATATGAAGGGTTAGTTGTCATGAGTTATAGATGGCGCATTTACCATATTTCTGGCACCAGTCGATGATGAGTCTCATTTTAGGTAGTAAACGTTTTTGCCAACAATCAACCAACATAATGTAACTGATTCTTTCATTGAAACAAGTTCATGTTTTTTGCCTTTTTTGAGGTCATTGAAAAGAGTTGTTTAATAAAATCTAGTTAAATGCATTGATCTAACCAGGCAGCAAATAATCTCACGCACTTAGCTAATTAAAACAACTCAATTAACCAAATTAAAGACTTAATAGAACAATGAACAAAAGTGATTTGTCGTTTTGTAATTTGCAGTTCTCAATCACTTCCGTGTGCAGAAAAAATTAGGTTTATTTTGAGATCATTTATAGGCTCAGCTACTTTCATCTCTCTTAATTCATAATTGGCAAAGCCATTTAGAACTGCTCATAAATGAACCGAAGCCCCATTTCCTTTAAAAATTGCCCTGCAAGTCCATTGTGTCTGTAATATCGAATATAAACCGGCTGTAAACTTTCATTTAAGGGCTGAATTGGATGATCACGTGAACGGACGAGTGAATTGCTTAAAAGTAGCCATTTTGCCGGCCGTTGAGCCAGTGAGTCACAACCTGTTATAACATGCAGAGAAACAAGCACTCCTTTACCGTTGAGTCGTTGATATCACATGTAGAAGGCGGCAACGACAGTCTCGCTGAACAAGTAATCGCCATGCCTCTAGCTTTAGGGCAAGACAACACCGAGACCATCGAACAACCAAGGTTTGTTGATAACGATGCCAATATGGTAGCCACAAAGGACGTCCGTGATTGCTACCCTTCCCTCGTCGACATTAAGACCAAGAAAGAACCTGTGGACGAGTCGCCAAGCAGTCACCAAGGTATTCAGTCACCTTTGTCTTTACTTTATATTGCTACTAAACTATCGATAAAATTGCTTGATGTTTAATAGTCTAACTACTAAACTAAACTTTATATCAATCAGTTTTAACATGTGTTTTTTATGGGCAAATTGAGACCAATTTTTTTTGTGATCCATAAACACAGTCACGTCTTGTTTATCTTGACAGTCACTTTCATGCACTTTCACACAGAAGTTTAAATTAATTAAATTAAGACAAAGTTTCAAAAAATATGAATTTAATAGATGCTTTGTTAGCTATTTTATATGACAGCCGAATCAAACCAGGCATTTTTTTTGCCACTGTTCAGGACTTTTAAACATCTCTTTTTGTAAATTTGTTAGGACACCAGATAGCTGAATAAAAGAACAGTTTTATTTTATCTTATACTTCAGATTGTCAGTTATTTTAACTTAGAAGTTTAAGTTCCCAACGGATAGTTTTATCAGGACTTTTTAACACTTCTTTTTTGTCCACTGATTTTATTATTGACGTGAGATACTTCACACATACAAATTCAGATTTATTATCTACTTCGCTTTACGATAATTTAAACTTAGCAATTTATTTCCAATCTGTGTTTTTGCAATCCAGGGTGTTTTGCCGTCTTCATATTCAGTTTATCGTTATGAATTCTCGGTGATCTATGGTATTGACAAACTACAATTTAGTTCATCCGCCCTTTTACTTTTCCAGCTCGATAATGCAGTCACCCATTCAGTGAATTAGACAAATCAATACCGAGAACACTACTTAGCAAACCTGAACATGAGAAACATGCCAATTATTACTGAACAGTCAAATTCTCGTCTTATATACATGCAAAACGTTTAAGCGTACAATAGCTCAATGAAACAATATAGTTTTTCACTTAATAATCTCTGAATTGTAGAAATATCAAATCAAATTAAATAAAATTGAACACTCCATTTAATCAAAATTGTAGTTATCTTTTTTCTTACCATTTTTAGATCAATTCATTCTTATTATTTTTTTTATGCATTATTCTGTCTTGTATGAAAATGCCTCAGTTTTTTAAATACTATATTTATCTTTAAACTTTATAGTATCTTCATCCTCGTTATGTTATTACACAAGGATGCGTCAGCTAGTTAGATGTATAAAACATTGGCCGAGTTTTTTGGACATTTCAATTTCAAGCATCAAGATTTTACACTTTACACCATTTGTTTTCTGGATTGTATTTTCTACCGAAACTGATGCTGACGCATTTATAATTGTTTAACAACACAAGCTTTACGTGAAAATGATTTCCGTTGCTTCGTAGCTTGTACAAACCGACTATGATTTCGTTATGTTCGGACAAGTTCCTCTTTCTCTTTAGCAACTTATCCTGATTCGACAACAATTGTTATTTTGATTAAACATCAGGTGTTTACGAGAAGTTTATTAAAAGACATCACAAATTTTCGAAAAATGATTTAAGTAATGGTTGTGTTTACTTTGAAGGAAAAAGAATGGACTGCATAAACTTTTTCAGTTAAACTAGAGTATATCTACTTTATTCATTTGTACTTTAAAACTGAGCGGCGGATTTAATGAAGTCCGTCATTATCCTTTATATCAGTATATACGGAATATGTTTCTGAGTTTTTATAGCTTAAGAATTCATCTGTTCAGAGGATCATTATGTGCTTTCGGTCGCACTACTCCTGCAGACGCTGGTAAACTTTAAGGCCGATTACCATGGTTCGATTTGGCATGTCGTATGAGGTTTTGATCGATGAGTTTTGGTCACATGCGACTAGTTCATAAGCACTTATTCTCTTTCTTCGTCTCCTTAATTCCATCTTCCCACTTTTTATTTAGTAGAACTGTTCCTCTTTTTTATTTATATTTCAATTTTTTCCTTATACAACTAATTTTGGGTTTTAATTTTTCAGGCACATCAACAACAACATCCAATGAAACAAGAACCAGACGATATCGAACAGCATTTACTAGAGAACAGTTAAACCGATTAGAGAAAGAGTTTTTGAGAGAAAACTACGTATCAAGAACAAGACGTTGTGAACTGGCGAATTCTTTGAACCTCTCAGAAACAACCATTAAAATATGGTTCCAAAACAGACGCATGAAATCAAAAAGACGAAGAATGGCCCTGGGACTTAAAGCTGTATCTCCTCTATGTTCCTCAGGACATATTCCAGGAGCTGGTCCTGGCACAGGACATTTTTACAGTGGGCTGCATTACGTCCCTTGGTCTTATCCAATGAGCACACCGCTATGGACGTCCCATAGTGGACATTTCCTGCACAATGACTCATGCCACCATGCCCATCAGGCTGCTACCATGACACCACACAGAACACATGACACACGACCTGTCACGTGTCTATATCCGTGGAACACCAATCAGACTCACGACACAAATACCCACCAATCTGAATAGAGAATCAGAGCCGGCCAATCAGAAGAGGAACTCAATCCCTTTGTATAAATCTCAATCATGATCGCAAAAGGCATCCCGTACATTGTATAATCAACCAATCAGATTCAAGAACTATATATCTTTATCATTTTGTAAAAAAAATTAACCAATAGAAACAGAGCAGTCACAATTTACAATAGCAAGTAGCTGCAAAACTACAGCAAATCAATGGCAGTAGTGAGCCACAAGACTGACTGCATGTACAAAAACATACCATTTAAATAGAGAATAGTGCTCACACTTTGTAAAAATTAGTCGTTTCTAAAAACATAAACGTTTTAGTATCTACAGTATATACGCTTCCCAATTTACTAATAGTCTTGGTATTTTTTAATTTACAATACATATTCAAAAAAACCGATTATAGCCAATAAAAATATTAAAACTGAAATGGTGTCATCAACATGTCTCTTACATTGCGATGCTTAAGTCTGTGCCCAGCTATTATTAATGTACATACTAGTTCACGTTCACATCTACATTGCAGTCATGCATGCATGCTGTATCTCGTCTTCATTGCTGCTTATTTAGACATAGAAGTATGTGCATAAATTGTTGGTGGTCAAAGATCTTTGCGTCGTGATGCCTTGTACGCTGTGTAAGCACCGAGGTCAAACGTCAGCGCATGCGTGGCATTTGTAAACAATCAGATCGTTTGGCAATTAACTTTTAAGTCAATTTATAAGAAATTGCATGAATATTTAGGCTTAATGTTTTCTACATTAAATCTTTGTTAAATTGTCTTTGTATCCTAAGTTTACAATTTTTTCAATTCTCTTTATATTTTGAGAAAAAAGAATAAAGTTTTCTCTTTCGTAGCTTTCTTTAGAAATCCCTACGCAGAAAGGACTGGGTACGATTGATCGTTTGATTGGCATCTTTATATTTCTTTCGGGCATGCGCAGACGTTTGTCCACTGTGTTCGCTGTATATGTATGTCGATAATATAAATTGTGTAAATTAGTATTTGTGTGGTACATGTTCAATCGGACAAAAAACATTCTAATGAAGACAATGTTTTGGCGGCAAAAAAGTCAATCTCGCACCAGAGCCTTCGTTTCTATTGGCCAGCACCGAGAAACATAAGAGACTGGCGAAACGAAATTTTTATCGGATTCTGATTGGCACTCTAGAAAACAGTGAATCCAACAGGAAATAGAATTAACCAGTCACGCATGTTATTTGAACTTCAATCTTTATTGTTGAAAACTAAGTTTATTTTGCATCCGTTTTAAATTTTGGGATCTCTGAGTCAACCTCACAACAGGAAACCCAAGCTCAACGAAATTTTATGAGAGGTAAATTTTATAAAATAGCCTGATGGTGTATGTAGTGGTTAAACCTTGCTATTTATTAGCACTCAAATATTGTTCATATTACATGCAGTTTATATCTAAACGCAGTTTTATCTAGCTATAATTTCTGAATACACTCAGTACTAACTTGTCATGCACGTGTGGTTAGTTTGAGCGTTGACAAATTGCACTACCCCCGCACTACTCTGACGATAAACAATCTACCATCACGCTCGTTGGAATTTATACATGTCCTTATAATTGTGGAATTTATAACTAAGAACTCTTTATTTTTATCTTATCAGGTCTAGACTTGTTATCAAATAGCAACCTCTTTGGTGTTGTCCAAATCCAATCAAGGAATCGGACAATACGCCATTTCTGCATTTGTTTGCAGTACCGATTTGTCTGAAAAAAGTACTTTATTTCACTTAGCTTGGACAGCCACCATTCAAACCATATAAGCCTCATAAACAGGATGAGAAAATACTGCATTGGGTTAAAACACGACGCTCCTCTTTTCCTCATGTGAGCTAAAGCTTTCTCTCGGTAAGCCGGGTTGTTGATTTGAAGTTGGCATGTGTTCGCTGGCGAAAATATGGCAGTAATCCATTCGCGTGGACTGGTTTTCAGAAGTTCATTAAAGTTCGTATTAATGCCAGCATGTTTTGCAACATCGTCAAGGTAAGTGTACATGTCTACTAGTGTTTCGATTCGTTGTGAGCTATCCTTAAAGTACTCGGACCAGAACTCTTTATCTAGATTGGTTTCATTGACTATGTCGCCATTCTCTGGTAGCTTTGTAGCTCCACTAAACACACGAGCTACATAGATAGACTGAAATTCACTAATGAAAGGAATTGATCCTACGATTGGACGAACATAGCCGACAAATGCAATAGAGGGGTCGTCGACGTTGAAGATAAATTTGTATAAATCTCTCATTGGTAATTGATATTTGGTGGGAATGAATGGGAATTCTTTCTCGTAACCAGTGCACTGGATTACTACATCAACATCGACGTGACTTCCATCATTGAACATCACCGTCCTGCCTTGCACTTTATCTATCGCTCCTTGAATGAATAAATAAATAAAAAAGTTGTCAGTAATGTTTATTTTGAATAGTAATTCATTGTAGTTGTTATTATGATATATAACATGTAACTTAAACGTAATTCAGCCTTTCTGCCTTGGACACTTGAAGAAGTCGACTTAAGGACCTTAAGGACCTTTCAGTTTTGTTTAGTGAAAGCAAAGGCTCAAAGCTTCACTAAATTGAACCGATTTTTCTTGCAGACATAAATTTGAGCATCAATTTCAATCATCAAATATCTCTTTCCGTTCGCGCGACACAACGATAACGTCGATTTAGCGTTAATTTTGAATTAATGCACTTTCGCGTATATAAAGTGAAAGCAAGATCATGATTGACAGAGGGATATTTTGGCTGCCCCCAGATTGTATCCTCTAAATTCACACAATAACCCAACCCAGCGAACTTTTCATGCAACCGAAGAAAGGTAAAATTGCTCATTCAAATACCTTTGGGAACAACATGTTCATAGTCCACTAGGTCAAGAACATGGCCATTCTTGTTGATAAAGAAATGAAAGAACTGGGCATCGTTCTTCCATTCAGGAATACCATGACCTTGGTAGGCCAGTAACGAACCAGCAGTCGTCCAATAACACACCCATGATAGACCTAGTAATCAACATAAAACAAAGTCTTTGTAAGGTATACTGCAGTCGTTTATCATTATTCATATTAACTATGACAACTATGTACTTCTAAAACTCATGAATAAAAAATGAGTGATTTTTAAAGCAAATCAACACTCGTGACGAATTCTGTAAGTAGTTTTTTATCAAAAGTTAAATGCCGCAAGAAACGGGAAACAATTGTTTGATTTGGTAGCGTGTTGTAGTTCTCCAAGGACAAAAGCCATCGACATCGGTTGCATGGGTAAATAGTCGATCGATAGTGTTTCTGTATCAGCCGAAATGTCACCTCTTTCAAGAGCGTTCAAATACATTGTATCGCCTTGAATCATTATCTTACCCATAGTAAAAGGACTCCATTGTTAAGTGTATAGACTTGAGCTCACAACAACGCCGAAAAACTCATAAAAGAACACTGTCTTCCCCGAGAAATGTCACTAACTAGTTTGTGACCTTAGTGAATATACTTCCACCAACACAAAGTTTATTATTTTGCATAATAAAACAATCCGCTAAGCTTATCACGAAATGAAAGTGAAACCTCAAAAGTGGCGTGGTCAGCGCGGTTCCATTGTCGTGCTCGCATAATTCTTCATTTATTCTTATTAAATATTTATCAATTCTATTAATATTTATTTATTTATTTTATTTTTTACATTAAAGGTAATCAAATCAACATGTGGACAATAAAACCGAGATAACGTAAGGTACAATAAAGTGCAGTAAACTGAAACGTATTTTGCTGGTTTTTGAAAACAACTCTACATTATTACTATTGTTTCTGTACAAAAAAAAGAAAGAAAACGTATCGACATGCATAGCTCAGCTCAACTATCTCACACAGCTATTTAACATACAAATATTTGCCCAATATTTACCAACATACCAGGTTTGCCTTTAGTGTAAGGAGCAATAGTCTTCAAAGCTCGGGAAGAAGCTTTGTCCAAGGCTTGCGCAGGGCGATATGGAAGTATCTTCGAATACTTCCTGAAAAAATGCTGCCCACGTGGTATACTCCAAATGATCTGATTGGCTCCACCCTCGTGCCATTCCTCCACGATATCCGCAGCTGTTTCGCCACCGCCAACAACTAACACCTTTTTTCCTTTATGGCTTGGAACAAAGGACTTTAGGACTTGGGAATGCAGTAATTCACCGGTGAATTCTTTAAAGAGCGTTTCTTCTAGTTCGCGGTTGGCTTTGTGATGTACTCCAGTGCAAAGTACCAAGTACGTAGAAATGTACCTTGTGCCATCTTCTGCTGCAACCTCCCACTTGTTGGCAACTTTCTCTGCTTTCTCAACACCACTATTGAGGCGAATATGGGCACGAAGACTAAAATGATCACAGTAGTCGTTCAGATACGTAAAGATTTGATCTTGATTGGGAAACTCGCCCATCTCATCAGGCATCGGAAAGTCAGACATCTCAGTGAGGCATGACGACGAAGTGCACTGCGAGGTCTTCATGACAGTCAGGATGTCTGGATCGTCAGAATAACACCATACACCTCCTATGGTATCTCTCTTCTCGAGGACAACTACAGAAAGACCATGTTCTAGCATGCTCTTACATGCTAATATACCCGACCAACCCGCACCAACTACGACTACGTCACGGTGAACTGCAGCAGGAGCCATCTTGGAAAACACCTTCAATCAACAAATATACAAAAGTGTTTTAAATGTAAATTAAGCTTCAAACCATGCAGCTAGTAGCCCGAACTAAACCTCGCGCGTTTGTTCGATTACAGACATGCGCCATATATACTTCACCACTATAATATCCTTATCTTATATCCACTATAAACATGTTGTAGAAGGCACTAATGTAATAAACTTTGGACCCAAATGTAATAAAGGTTCCGATTATAATAAATTTTGGACGCAAATTTCAATTTCCTTACACGAGCTGCTTACATAAAAAAATCAAATCGCTGCCAAAACATAGAGAACATTAACTCCATTATTTAAAAATTTGTTTTAATGAGATGAATTAATAAAATGTGTTAGAGAAAAAGGTCTAGATTCAAACTAAATATTCTATAAGGTTTTCTAAAAGTAAGAGCAGCAAGAGGATATGCATTCTGACTGTCTGCTAAATTTTATTTAATATATGAACATCGTATGAAATTCGAAGCGCAAACCTGCTTTACCTGAGTTTTTATCTTTTTCACAATGTCATAAAAAAATTCTAAAATATCTTTTTACTAGACGGCTTGAATCATGAGATAATTTTAGCTTTTCACTTATTTTTACTTTGTTGATACCAAAAACTGATTTCAAATAATCAATATTTTTACGTATGAATTTACAAATGTAAATTAATGTAAAAATAGATGAAAACTAAAAATATTGGCAAGTTTTGATGTTTGGTGGGTCGTTCATAACAACCAACGAGAGGTTATGCACTTTGCAAATCAACGAAGTAAAAATAGACAGAAGACTAAAATTAACAACATATAATTTTAGTATGCTTCAAAATAAAGACTTATAGATATTTTCGCGAAAATAGTCCCAAAGCCTGGAATATTTATTACATTTGGGTCCAAAGTTTATTACATTTAGGTCCAATTATTACATTTGTGCCTTCTCCACATGTACATGCTCAGACTACGAGCACAGGCTAGGCCCGGAGCACAGGTCCAAGTTCGCCCTGTACAGTATTCACTCCAATCTTGTACCCAGAGCCCGCGTTTTCTTGTGGCCTGCGGCAAAGAACGAGGGCCCTGGCATAATCCGATACCAGAATCCATGTTTTATGATTTCCGGTTTTAGTTGTTTATGCGCATGTCTCCAGTATCGTCTTCAAAATGACGACCGATATTAAAGAGATATTAAAGGTTCATCTCGCAATAGTTGAAACTTTAAAAACGCTATCAAAACAGACTATGTGTGTAAGCTACAAACACTATGCATCATGTTGATCGATATAGAGTTTTATCAGAGTTTTATCAAAAATCGAAGCTGCACTACCGCGATGATGTACTATAGTGAATGACTCGACAAAGGCATTGATTTACAGGTTGATGTTTTCGTACTGGACTTTGCAAAAGCATTTCATCACATAAGATTACCCATGATCGTTCGAAAACAAAATTGTATGGTAATTGTACTGCCTTTGAATGATTTTTTGCCTATGCAGACGGATGCAAAAAGTTGTATTATGTGGTCACAAATCATTCTGGACAAGTGTAACGTCCGGGGTCTCTCAAGGAACGTCCTCGGTCCAGTATAGTTCAATTTATGTATAAGATGTCGCATTGGACTCTGTGAAATATATGAAATATCTGGGTGTTACAATCTGGGCTTACACAACAGCTTCTATTGATAGCGCTGAAACTAAAATTCAGTAACTGGTAGTTCCATATAGTCTTCAGTTGGATTTTCCATGTTATTTTTATCTCTTCAGGACATTCAGAAATCTATCCGAAAATACTATCCATAGTCCTGTTTTGTTCCAAGCTTTAAGCATTACCACTGACTATAAAGGCCGGTACACACGAGGGAGCTTGCTCCTGCAACACGCTCCCGCAACATGCTCCCGGAGCAAAGCTCCCTCGTGTGCACCAACGAAAAATGTGTTGCGCAACAAAGGGAACAAAACCCGGGAGCAAAGGTTTTGTTGCGCAACATATTTTTCTATTTAGTACACACGAGGGTAAAGGCCGGTACACACGAGGGAGCTTGCTCCTGTAACACGCTCCCGTAACATGCTCACAGAACAATGGAATTGATACATGCTTGGAATATTTTGTATTGAAATAAAGAATTTTTTCAATCAGACATTTGCAGTTTAAGATTAGCCGGGGTTTTGCGATTTAGCGTGAATTTGGCTTTCAAAATGTAATTCTAACTCTAACGGCGTTGCATTTTCAAAAAGCAGTGAAACAAAGCATAGTAACTACGGTAATACATGTACACCAAAACAACACCATAATGTGTACGAAAACGTCATACACTAAAGTGTTTATTAAACAACGCAAAGTGGTGGGATACATAGCTTACTATACCCGAAGATTCGTTTTCACTTCCCGAGTCAGTTTTGTTTTTTGCAGTCAGTAATTCTTCGAAATGATTTGCACAAGCAACTCGTAAACAAATGTGTGAGAAAGCAATGTCAACGATGGGTGCTGTGCGCAACCTGCTGTGCAAAATATGATAACATAATTATTAAAAAAATTGATGAAAAGGTAAAAAAAGAAGTGACGAGGACACTACTATTTGTAAATCCAAACGTTTGTGTTAATGAATTTTGTTTGTTGTATTTCAATTATTGAATTCATAATAGACCAACAAGACCAATAACATTAAATTAGCTAATGTAAAATTCTTCAAGCATGAGTAACTGTGTCATTCTATTATTTAGCAAAATTAGCATATAAAAACACCATTAACATTTAAAAAGTACAAAATTCCACATTATGCAAATCACATACATGTCTATTTTCTATTTTCTATTTTTGACTTGTTCTCTTCAGTTGAATTTAGGAAAAAGCAAAATAGTCAAAAAATATAAATTTGAACTATGATTTGAAGGATTAGCTGAATAGTGTTATTAGAAATTAATCTAAAAACAAATCGGTTATATGTTTGTTCAAGACCGAATGCGAAATAAAAAAAAGCTGAAATATTACGCTATTTTCTATATGTTTGAAATATACAAATGTATATTATAAAGTTTTTTTCTGTGTGCATGTACTATAGAAAAAGGAATTATCGCAATGTGCCACTGATTTAGGTTATGCAAATTCGTTGTAATCAATCGTAACTTACAAGTGCATTCCAGAAGCTTTCGATATACACTCGTGCATATCGGAATGAATGACATGCAACAATAACAGATTCTAAATCGACAGCATTTAATCATTATTATTATTTAATCAATTTTATTTTCTCCTGTATCACAAATATGCAAACCTTTTCATTGGATGCTAGCATAGTTACCAATAATTGAGTTTCTCCTCAAAGGCATATATCGAGTGTGTAAAATATACTTCTTGCTGCCCGTGTAGGGTGGGCTTTGCATGGTATTTGAAAAGCCAAATTAAAAAAGTAAATGATAGAAGGCTAATTGCAACTGAAAGTCGTTAAGAATCCCGAGACAAATTTCTGATTTTTTTATGCCCAATTGAGGCTAAGGCTGTGTAAAACTTTAACATTATTTTTAAACTTCGTGCAAGCTAAAACAACAAACGAATCGAAATGCGAATTTCTTTTGCTGCATCAGTGTAATTCTACGCATAGTTAGGGACGGACCATTAGACATTTGAGGGGGTGGGGGTTGGGCAAATACCAAAAAAAATATCGAGCAAAGCCTTAAACAGAGAAAAAAATATCGTGCACCGCAGATGTGCCAATAAAAAAATATCGTGAGGAGGAAAATATCCCGCACAACCATCACATGGGGAAAAAATACCTGCAAAATAAAACTGCCCAACCCTCCCCCTCAAATATCTAATGGTGCGTCCTTTAATAAGTATGTTCTACGCTTGAACACACTAAAGTTTACAACATAAATACCACTAAATAGAGCTATTTTATGCTAATTCTATTGTTTTCTTTTGTTTAATTAGTGCTAAATAGTAGCATATTTTGAACATTATGTATACAACAATTGTCAATCAATAAGGTCGACTATCACATCTCACATTGATTTATGACTTCAATATTTCATTTGTGAAAAGGACCATGTCTGCACCACGACATGACTGATCGGCACTAAAACGTGATCTTGAAAGCAACTTTGCATTGATCTGTGTTTGCTTTTAATCATAGCCACAAATCCACTTCATTCATTCAGGCTATTGAATCGGAAATCTTCTGTAAAGGGCTTCAGAGTGGATATCAAAACCACCAATTTGCAAAATAGCTTGAAATTGAACATAGTCTACTCGAGTGCAAACACAAATGTGTGCAACAGTTGTCACTATTTAGTAGTTTAGCATAAAATACATGTAGTACTTGTAATACTTTTAGTGCGTGCACTCTATTAACAGTTATCAACACATAGGATTTCAAGGCCCATTGAGTGCACGGTCGTTGCTAACACGTTTAGGCCTACCATTGGCTAGTGTTGAAAAGCTAGCTTAAGTTGATATTTCGAAAACACGGCTATGCGCTCACGTCGGGTTTTTTCAACTTATTTTTCTATGTTAACACTGTCTAATTTTTTTTCAAGTTTGCTTTTGCCTCGAATAGTTTTTATATTAACTGTGGTCAAGTAATTGTAATGTATTTATTATTTATTTATTAATAAACAAAATTGTTACTGTAGTTGAAAACGATGTCCATTTACACATGTACGCATCCGCGCAAACCCAAGCGGTCGACAGAGTATACCACCTGGGTTTCCGAGGATGACATATACGCCAATATATATCTTTATCCGGATTGAAAAAGAAAAGTCAGTTATAATTACCCTTATCTGCTTTTCTCTGATACTATTCCTTCTAGGTTTTAATTAAATGCAGTCATTTTACTCCAAAGGTATTATTTAGCAATTATTATAAACAAGTAACTTATAGAAGGTTATTCTGAAACGCTATACATGAAATTTTACTATGTTGAAATCATAAAAACTTACTCACCTTGAAATTAGTACTTCTTTCGTATCGAGTGAGTATCGACGCCGGTCGATATTAATTCACAAACCCTACTTGCTTCGAGCATTCTGATTGGTTCTGAACGATACGCAACAGCGAGATTAGATTGAACTTTATACTTACGTTCAAGTGACAGAGCAGAACAACGTACCACTCTCACAATAATGATAATAATAATAAACTTGCAAAAAATCCTCGATTCTGATTGGTCGAGAGCAGTGCAGTTCAGGCGTTAAGCCCGGTACACACGAGGGAGGTTGCTCCCGCAACACGCTCCCGCAACACGCTCCCGCAACATGCTCCTTGGTCATTTTTCAAGACCGGTACACACGAGGGAGGTTGCTCCCGCAACATGCTCCCGCAACATGCTCCCGGAGCAAGCTCCCTCGTGTGTACCAACAATTTCACGCGAAAAATATGTTGCGCAACAAAACATTTGCTCCCGGGTTTTGCTCCCTCGTATTAAAACCGGTACACACGAGGGAGCTTGCTCCTGAAACCCACTTTTGCAACATATTTGCTCCCTCATTTCAAACCAATTTGATATGAGGGAGCAAAATCAGAGAGCAAAAGTTTTGTTGCGCAACACATTTTTTCGCGTGAAATCGTTCACACACGAGGGAGCTTGCTCCGGAAGCATGTTGCGGGAGCGTGTTGCAGGAGCAAGCTCCCTCGTGTGTCCGGTAGACCAGTGCAGAAAGCTGTAATGCCAGTGCAAAAATTTGTAATACCAGTGCAAATTACGACTTGCTTTAAAAGGCGAAATACGCCCTAAAACTAAATGTTTTTGGAAAATGTTAGTATCCAGAGAATAATTTTTATTTTCTAAGCATTTCTATTTGAAAAGAAAATGAAATTCTCCAAAATTATTCAAGAAATTTGCAAAAAACTGAGCCCTTGAGCGAGATGTCGTTAAAAAGTTTTCAATTTTCGGCTTGAGTGCGCGCTAGATGACGACATCATCACGCCATATAATCGTCGCGCGCTCGTTCGAATTTGAATTAATTAAAATCTCAACCAAATGTTTTTAAAAATCGATAAAATGGTGGAATTTTTTGCAAGTATATTACGAACTCTTTGAAAAACAAACACGTGCAAATTAATTCCAAATTGAACGAGAAACCGTCTTATTACCTATACTAATTCAATTCTTGAAAAAGGCATATTTTTAGTCTCAATGCTTTTTATGTTTAAAGTGTAGAGAAATTATAATATGTAAAATTTATAAATAAAAAATAATTTTATAATTTCAAAAGTCTATAACAAAAATGAAGTCCACTATAAATTGTGACCATTGACAACTATATGATCTCTGAAATAGGCACGGGCGGATTCAGACATTTTGAAAGTGGGTGCATTAATCAAAATCTTACTGATATCAAAAATAAAAAAGTACTATCTATAACACCCCTGGCCCCTCTCCTTGATCCGCCTCTTATAGGAGTATTCTTAACTTTGCTTTAAGGCCGGTACACACTAGGCGACAAGGCGCAGCGACTTGTCAACGCGACATGTTGCAGCGACAATTTCCCCCCGTGTGTACTAGGTATTTTTAGCGGAAATTGTTGTCACCGCGACAGAATTTTGTCGCTGCGACTTGCCGCATGAAATCCAACCGGTTGGATTTCGTGCAACCAGTCGCAGCGACAAATCAGATGTATTGGCGACAAATATTCAGGGTCCTGAAGGGGGGGTCCCAATCCCGGTCGTTTTTTTGGTCAACGTCCCGGTATGCTAGTGCAGTATGAGACCGCTGAACGTAAATTCGCAGGTTCAAGGGACCAAAATGCCCTAAACTTACGGATTAGGGACCTCTTTGATTATGGGCCTTGTTATAACTGTCAACATGTTAAAAATAACATAAAGTACTTCAATTCTTTCATGACTTTTACTCTTTTTTATTATCACTTCTGATAAAGACACTTCAAACAGGAGAGATTTGAGACATGTTGAGAAAATCCCGTTCCCATTGAGGCATATTGAATCCCGTTCCCGGCGACCCAAATCCCGTTTTCCCGGCCTAAAATAGGGCCAATCCCGGCTCCCGTTTTACCCCTTCAGGACCCTGAATATTGAACCAGTGCACACTGAGGCGACATGTCGCCTCAGTGTGCACTGGTTCAGCAATCACAACCGGTTGGATTTCATGCGGCAAGTCGCAGCAACAAAATTCTGTCGCGGCGACAACAATTTTCGCCAAAAAATGTTAGTACACACGGGAGGAAATTGTTGATACGACATGTCTCGGGGACAAGTCGCTGCGACTTGTCGCCTAGTGTGTACCGGCCTTAAAAGTAGCAATACAGTCACATTGTTTAGAGTGGACGCACTAAAAGTGTGCAACATTTGTCACTATTTAGTGATAAATAGCACTAATAACACATAAGAAAACAATAGAATTAGCATAAAAAAGCAGTATTTACGTTTCACATTTTTAGTGCGTGCACTCTAAAAGTGTGCAACATAAATACCACTAAATAGTGCTAGAGTGCAAACAATTAATCCGTGAAACTTTAGTAATACTAAATAGTGCTATGTTATGCAAATTCTATTGTTTTCTTTTGTTTAATTAGCACTATTTTGTACTATTTAGTAATTAGTGTTTCACGGATATATTGATTGCACTCTAGTTTATGCTAATTCTATTGTTTTTTTTTGTGGTTTAATTAGTGCTATTTACTACTAAATAGCGACGACTGTTGCACACATTTAGTGTTTGCATTCTAATATCTTTTGGTAATCCGTTCCATAGTTTGGGTGCCACGATTGAGAATGCACGGTCGCCGTAGGAATTTGATCTGGACACATCCAGAAAACCCTTATTGGATGATCTTAGACACCGAGAAGTACTGGGGGTCAAGTTGATTATAGAGTAAAAAAGTAGGTTGAAGCAAGACCATGACGACACTTGTACGTTAGTAGTAAAAACTTAATATTTAATGTGGTTAGTAACTGAAAACCAATGCAAATAATATTAATAACAATTAAATTAAAAAAAATTAATTAGTGTAGGTAATAAGCTGTACTACGAAGAAACTCTACGTGTTCTCTGGCTAAAGGTACGATTAAGGCATATAACTTGAATTCAGAAATGTTAAAATTGCACTCGATCAAGATCCAATGATGAGGGCAGCAGCACTGCCGAAACATCTCTGCAATTAAAAGATTCATACTCTATTTGTATAGGTAATAAGATGGTTTCGAGTTCAATTTGGAATTAATTTGCACGAGTTTGTTTTTCAAAGAGTTCGTAATTATATTGCATGAGGCCGTAGGGCGAATAGAACTTGACTCTTTCAAAAACAAACGAGTGCAAATCAATCCAAATTGAACGAGAACCCATCTCATTACCTTTTAATAAAGTACTTGCAAAAAAAATTAAACCATTTTGTCGAATTTTAGAAACATTTGGTTGAGATTTTGATTCAAATTCGAACGAGCGCGCGCCGATGATGGCGTGATGACAAATATTTTTATCTTTACCATTAGATATTTGAGGGGGGCGGGGGAGTTGACATTTTTTTTGGAGGATATTTTTTTCCCATATGATGGTTGTGCAGGATGTTTTTCCTCCCTACACGATATTTTTTAGGCGCATCTGCCGTACTCGATTTTTTTTCCTATTTGCCCAACCCCCCCCGCCCCCACCAAATTTCTAATGATCCATCCCTAATGCAATACAGAGGGCTGCATTTTTCTTCCAACGCTACCCACAAAGTCAATTATGATATCTGCAAAATGGAAAGGTCTTCCCACAAAAAAAGTCACAATCTATCTACATTGGTTTAAAACGCAGTGTTCAGAATGCCATTATTAGTTGTCTTTACGTTTATTTTAATAAAGGTTAATTTATTATAAACACGATATACTAAAACATGGTATGTAAAAAAATCCAGACAAAATAAAGCAAAAACAAACAAACAAACAAACAAAAACAAAAAACAAAAAACGACCGACTTGTTTGGTTTAACAAACTTAGATCCGGAAGAATCTGGTATTGTATAGTTTAACAATACTTTTCTTGTGATACAGAATGCTTTACATGAATATACTAATAATAATCGATTTTGGTTAGTAGTTTGTGAGTAGTTGGGCTTTTCTACTTTTTGTGTGGCATCGTCATGATTAGTGTCTAATAACAAGTCGGTCATTTTTTTAGGAATTGTGCATTTACACAATAATTAACCATCGATTATGATTTACTGTTCAATCTTGCTTAGTCGAGCTGTAAGAATTATTACTTGGCTGATTTAATTAAACAAAACACAAATTATTAGTCTTAAGAGAATAAAAAGCATAATAACCAATTGTTGCAAAAGCTTTTTTTTTGAAATTAGCTTAAATCAATTAATCGATCACATTCCAACTATTACCTTGTCTACAGATCATGCTTGGATACATTATCTATAGATTATAACTCATATTCAAGTATTTTTACACTAATGGCCAAATTCTAATATATACTTATGGTATATATGTATGTAGGTAGGACATTAATTTACTCGTGCTTTTAGTCCGTTTACAGTCAATTGGATATTTGTGAACGCATTCAACTCATTTTTTTATAAACAAATGAACAATAGTTTATCACCTTCCTTTTGCAGGAGAAAAATGAGATTTCTGTGCTTGTAAGCAAGCGACAACGAAGCTTTGGAGCTATTACTTATTCAACAAGCACAATTAAAGCTGACGTTAAACAAGTACAATGGAGCATTATAATTAGGATATATAATTATACTCAGCTTTAGTTTGATAAGGTTAATTTTAAGACTAAATATCCAATACTAGTTAAATGTTTAATGCATTAAAGAGGATTGATATGAAAATATTTATTGAAAAACTAGATTAGTTAGTCATCCTCTCGAGTTTGTTGGTAATGCATGTCCTTTGGTTTGGCTTATATTGACCAGAGTGTTCGATCAATAGCGTAAGATAATATCGATGCAAACGAACTACTAAGGCATTAGATATACCACTCTTGCTTAGGTTTGGTATCATCTGGTGCGGCTGATGTTGTTGGCATCGGCTGTAGGTCAATGAATGGTTCAGTGATCTTGGTGCCATCATCGTCATCTTCGTGAGTCTGATATACACCCTTATGTTTGGCATAGTACCAGTAGATAAGAGCTAATACGGCAATAATGGCGAGAATAACGAGTAAAACAATAATCACGATGATAGCTGTATACTCGTCATCAATCCTACGCTTGCGTTTCTCTGGGCCACCAGGAGGACCAGGAGGAGGGGTGGTGGGTCCATGTGGTCCTGGAATGGGTCTGGTTGGAATTGGTGGCACTTCAGGTTCAGGGCCACACTTTTGACGTGCAATACCAACGGACTCCATATCTTTCTCGTGTGTGAAGTCGTACAAGGCCCATCTAATTGGCTCGACGGTTTCTTCCTTGACCTTTTGAGTTGGCCAGTTAGTTACCTTCACACCAGAGATGCAGCCTTCAAATCGTCCACGTCCAGTCGAACCGATGACGACTTCCTTGGGTTTCTTGAAACGAACATTTAGTTTGGGGACATCACGCCTGATTTCTTGGCCACCGTCTACTTTGAAGACAACCTTGTCAAACATACGCTCGATGGAGAATGAATGTTTCTTGCCGTTACAGAATGATTTTCCTTCAGCCAGGTCACTGTCAATCATCAGAGCGTCTTCTTCTTGTTTGCTGCCTGGATGGGAGAAACTGAAGGCAAAGCGAAGATGGTTGTTAGTGTCGATAGAGATAGAAAAGTAGTCCCTTTGATCTTCACCATTCATTCTCATGACGGTACCAGAGCATTGCTTGGTTTCAAATCCAACTGCTATGTCGGTACCAACTGCATCTTTCTGCACCTCGGGCCAAGAGTATTTTAAATAGCTTTCTTTCTCTCTGAATGTGGCTCCCCAATCTACAAATATGAAACAGATTGCCGACGAGAGGTTAACAAAGCCACCATTAGAAGAGACTAGGATTTCTAGTCATACAACAGAATAAGACAATTACAGTGAATCCGGGACATTCGATTCAAACAGGGCAAGTCATGTCACACTGTTCCTTACATAGTATTGCACACAAATGTTTTCTGCCAAAGCCAATTTCAATTTCAAGAATCCTGTCATTGTCATTATTCATCTTCAGTCTTCGATTGCATTTGAAAAAGGAGATATAGTAAAATTAACACGGTAGGGTTGGGCACTAGTTAGCTAAAATTTTAAAACGGACAAAAGGCAAATAAACTATATACGAAATCCGATGTGCAAAATCCAGTGAAACGAGACTTACAAACCCACCTTTTTCGCAATAGTACCCATAATAAGGAGTGAGTTTACAGTCGCATCGGAAGATATTGTAATCATCTATACAACGAGCTCCTCCTTTACACTGGTTCTCCTTCTTACAGCCTCCTTCACATCCAGGGTTCACGTAATCAGAGAAGTTGGCAAACTTGGCAAGGTTGATCATACGTCCATTGATCATCTATTCAAAAAATAATAAATTAGACACTCTTTAATGGTGGAGTAATTGGTAGTCTCTCTAGTTCTAAGATTACTCTTCTTACATTCTCTTTGTCATTTATTCTTGTTGGTGAAAAAGGACGAACTGTTCAGGAGCACCTTTCACGTTCAAGGACAAAGATGGCACAGCTGGTTTGTGTGTGATTTTATGTACAAGAGGCCTCCGAATTTCATTTCCAGTGGTTTTAAATCCTTGTTTTGGTCTCTTTCTACTCTATATAGTTTTAATGAAAACAACCTTTGCCTCCTGACAGAACAGTCCTGACCCGTGAATGAACTGCAAAAGCTATTTAAAAAAGCTGGATTTTGTGTCTTGCACATGCTCTGTATAAGATCATTGAGTTGTAATCTGAATCACATGGCTTAATTCCTATGTTCTTAATTTGTGGATCCCGAAATTGTATTATTCCCTTTCAGTAATGTACAATCTGTTGCTCAAACTCGCTCCCACAAAAGAATATTTTTAATTTCTTTTTCCACAGTTTTTAGGTTAAAGGTTTTACATTAGATTTTTTGACGCAAAGAAAAATATTTTGCGAATTTAATTGTTATTTAACTTAAAAAAAGAGTATTCTAACTTACCAAGCCTCTCATGCAGCCAACAAAGCCTTGCATAAGATCTCTCATATATCCGCCAATGTGTAGCATACCAACAACATCCAACTGCTTACTTGATTGAAGTGGATTGAGAATTTTCTTTTGAACTTTATCAACTTGCAGGACAAATTCTTTTATGTTGAACCAAACATCAACTTTGTGCCAAAGTCTGTTTGTGTTTAGTTCATTTTCAGTGACAGTGACAGTCAGTGTCTGGACGCCATTTCCAATATCAAAAGAAAGTGTCACAGAGTCATTTCCAGTGATGGCAACTCGAATGAAATCTCTGGTATTCTTGGTCTTGTCGCCTTGATGAAAGAGAATTCCTCTGTCGTAAGGAGTACGGAAGTAAAGGGATATATAACCACTATCACCATCTAGAGTACCTTCTCTGTATCGGAGTGAAATAATACCATCTTCACGTGTGAATGTTGCAGTATTGTTTGGCCGACCTGAAAAAGAACATTTTAAGTGATTGACATTTTGTTGTATTTAAGATTTATCGGTATGTTGTGGTTTACTACTCAGTGTTTATTTTTATTGCACAAGTAATAATGCTATAAACATTACATCAATGAGATATCCTTTGCATAGTAGCCATTCCTGACATCGGTGCAGTTATCACCCAGATTACCCTTGAATCTAACCAAATTCACCATTGTGGCACTCAGGTCAGTTGAAAAAACACTGCCAGATAAAAAGTTAAACTCAAGCCAACAACCAAAGTATTAGATCAATATAGCATTCCATAAGTGGGATATGTGCAGCATTCAACTTTGAACACAATTTGTTTTTTTTTTACATATGAATACTCCTTACCATAACAAAGAAGACTACCAACAGTATAGTTAGCATAGTGATCCTGGTCAATATTCACATCTCCAAACAACACTTGAGAGACAGGCAGTTCTTGGCCATTTGTACCAATTAAATAACCTTCATCACTTTCCAAAGTGTCTCTGGAAGCATCACAATTACACCAGTAATTACCGCCACCAATACAGTCACCTCTGACACCACATGCACACTTTCCAGGATGATCTGGTCCTGAGTCTCCCCAGTAGTAATTGTGACGACCATGGGACCCTACCCAATGACCATATGATGGTTTTAGCTTGTTGAGAAGTTTGGAATTAGTACAAAGGTATTCAATAAACTGGCGACAGTATTCACTTGCCAATGCAACAGTCTGTGCAGATTCAAAGGTTGGCTTGTAGATAATATCTCGGATGACTGATTCTGGTTTACTTCCCTCCTCAGGTGGATATTTCTGCAGTAGAACATTCAGGTCCCATGTCTTCACCTCAGTCCAGATGCGTGATATTTCATCTCCAAACCAATCAAGTTCTGTGGTGATGTTACAGATTGTCTGGTATGGTTTCTCTGGACCTGAACCATCAGGGTCAATGGTGTAGTTACCAGTTTCCATTTCTGGTTGTTGTTGGCGAATTTCATAGCAAGTACGTGGGTATTTTGCTGTGAGAGAAAAACAAAATTCACTGGCATTCTTAAATAGACACAAACATAGATTACACATTACAACAAACACACACACACAAAAAAAGTTATTACAAGGACAATTTCCCTATAGTGTCATCATGCTATAAGAATATAACATTTTGTTAGTTACAAGATTTAATTTCTTCAAGAGAAAGTCTGCAGTGGCTAAAGGAGCTTTGTAGTTTATCACAGACGGAACAATAATGATACTTAAACATATGTTCACACTTTTCTATGGAGAGTAGAAATATATGCCAACAATAATGCACCAAAAACCTGGAAAACTAATTAATAAACTAACTCAATTAAATGAGCACTTATTGAGGCATGTATACCCAAACATCATTTCAATTATATTAGATAAAAAGCACAACAAGAAATACTGGAAAATTATTGCAAACCAATTAATGGTCTTATTTTCTAAAAAAAAATGTTCAAAATCTAAAATACAAGCTATACTTACAAAGTTGACACACAGCTCCTTTGTAGTCAGTACCATAACAATCACAGGCAAAGGTTTTTCCATCTTGTGAACATTTGCCATCATTCTTACAGGAATTAGGGAAACAGAAGTCAGTGATATTACAGACGCCCACTTGAATGTTGGCATTATTGTTTGTGGTAACATCATACTGTTTCTTATTCAAAGTTAGATTCCATAAACAACCAATATAGTCCTGTCCACCAACTACAACATTGCCAGTGAAGAAGTTAGATGGGAAATCTGATCCTGGTGGGCGTAGGTCATTAATTTTGTTGACTGTGAGCGAAACTCTGGCTGCATTGATTTCAAACTCCACTGTATGCCATATGCCTTTGTCAACAGCTCTGTACTTAAAGATCTGTTGAACTGAAACTGTTGTTGGACTGTTTTTGATGGTTAATGTCAGGTACACTTTTTCAGAAGTGTACCCCAATTCAAATCCTCTTTCATTACTCAAGGGTTGTCGTATAATTATTCCAGCTTTCTTATAGGTTCTAAATAGCAAAGAGCCTTTAAGGGAGTTTTCAGATGTACTGATGCCACTAAAAGTAAACTCTGAGGGCCTACCATTCATAGTGAACGGCATGTAAGACTCCACTTTACATCGGTCTTTCACACCATACTTTCTCAGTGTTGTGGCATCACCACCAAGGGCTTGTAAGAGATTCCATTTGTTAAATGACACACCCTTCAAGCAACCTTTAAAATTGGCCCCCGAGATAATGTCACGAAGCCTTGAAAAATCATGTGCTCCGCCAATGAAGAAAAAGTCATCAAGGTGTAGCTCTTTGTAGCGAGTTTCAATACGACGGTGCTTCTCACTAGTAGAGTACCTGTCAAGGATGACCCACGTCTCACGGCCTCTGAATTGAACTTCAACAGTGTGGAATCTATTGTCTGCTAGTTCATCGCCAAGGGTTATATTCTTTGCGTCATCAATACCCTGATATCGACCCAAACTCAGCGCAAACCTATAAGAAAATAGCTAAATTCAGGTTCAAATACAAAGAAAATGTATCACAGACTGAAAAAAACTTCTCTGCTATGATATCTGTTTGAAATGACAAGAAATCAGTTTCTCAATGAAACATTTGTGCCAAATTTAGAAAAGGATTAAACATTTTGCAGCCACAGAAATATGATCTTCAGTGGTGGATTCTAGATTTTTTGAGTCAAGATTTTCTACTTCTATGAGTGCTGTTCATTTGAATTCAAGTTATTAAAAATGGTAAATAAATGGGTGCAACTGAACCCATCAAGCAGTAATCTTAGAGAGATAAAGCATCAGAAAATATTGTTTACTGTCTTCATTTTGTCATGGGGGAAGATTCTATAGTCCTCGCCGTCACCATTTTTTCAATCTAATTAATAATCCTTTAGGGAGTTCCCCTGGGAGTCGCATGAACACTTTCTGGAAAATATTCCTACACTAGAAATGGTGCTCTGATGTTTACTGCAAGCTATCAACATTCACAACAACCACATGAGTAGGAAAGCAGTGAAAGACACATGGTGTGGACAAAAGGTGTAGCTTGTGCTACTTTTAGCTGGATAAAATTTACTAGGCTAGGAAGGCCAATAGCATGTTGTTGTGATGTTTAGCAAAACAGTAGAAGAACACTGGTCAACATTAAATGCTGAACAGTCTACACATGTAGCTTTCACAGTAATTTTGATTGTCTTAAAATTAGTGCTTCTGTGTTGCACTAGCTGATTAACATGTAGCCATGGCAATTGCAAGGTTAACTCAATATTTGAGTTTAATCCATGTGCTTTATGTTTGTAAAGTTCACATGCAAAAGTTGACAAGCAATTTTACCTGAGTTTACCACCGATTAGTTCCAGTGTGAAATAATCACCAAATTCATCCCCCTTGCTGTCTCCATGGAGAATCAAGCCATTAGGTTGAATAGTCTTGAATGATAAGGTGACATTATTGGATGCACTTTTTACTGGTGTCTTATGAAGAAGGTATTCTGCATATGCATTGCCGTCAAACTGTCCCTCTGTTGTGGATACTGTTAAGCATATAAAGAAATTGATTAATTTATATATATATTACTATTTACAAAAATCAGATTTCCACAAAGCATTATAACATTGATTTTTTAAAAATCAGGAATCTTGTAAATTCCTTGCCCTGATGAAGGACTATAAGATCCAAAATATTACACAGGAAAAAATTGAATTCCCAAGTCTCCAAAGATGGGAATTGCATGGGAAATGTTTCCATTTAATGGGGGAAATATGGGTAATTTGAAAAACAAATGTCAGGTTTGGTATCACTTTCCCAACAATAATCCAAAATAAACCCATTGTGGGAATCACAATTTTTTCCTGTGTTACATAACAACATAGTACATTTTTGGTGATCTTATAGATCGATTCCAGAAAATATTAATTCCATACAATCAAAATTCCAGAGGGGGTGGGGGTAAAGGAAAAAAATATATTCTGCAAGGGGAGTGTGAATATTTTTGGGGGAATTACACAATGAACATATTACTGTATGCAGTAATAAAGGTCTTTAGAAGAATAGAGATTAACAAAAATTATGTATTAAATCATTTTCTGTTCAAACACTCTCATTGAGGCTACTGTAAAAAGCGAGTTTTTAATATTTCCTTATCATAAACAAGTATAGCAAAGGAATAATTAATGCAGTAATTCAATCGCTCGATCAAAACAAAAGGTTTTGAAAGATGATACTTCGAAAAAAACTTGATAAGAGAAAGTCTTTTTACAGTTTAGATCTTATTTTTGTTAAAATTGCAGCAATCAAAGAGATGAGAAATATTTACTGTTGCGGAATATCAACGTCATGGTTGATTTGGTGAATAACTTATAATATTGAATGGCATACTTTCTTTGTGATGCATGTTAAAGAAAGCTTATTCAAAATCACGATAAAGCTTTATAAACTGATGAAAAATTTTATATGAAATAAAAATAAATTAAAAAAAACACGGTACCAACACGAATCATTGAACTAAAATCTTAGAATAATTAAATCGATGTTGTAAATAATGAATGACTCAATACCTATTTTTAATGTGACTAGTGTAGTTTGCATAACTCTGAATAAATCACAACAATGGACATGCGTTTTTATAAGGCATCCTAAACACCGTTTGAATCTAAATACCGTCCCAAAGACATACAGTTAAAGTTTTTTTTTTCGATTCATGGAGATTGTAGATTAAAATCGCTTGAAAATTTCAAGCCAAAATCATTATACACAGACAAACACGAAAATATTTGCTCATCGTTTTCACTTGAAGTTGTTCATCCTTGAATGTGCATAATAAATATGAATATTTTTTTATCTAAATAGTTTTGATGTGGTGGTCAAAGTTTCCTATTTCAAATAGATAAGAACAAAGATCACAAAATACTTGACATTCAAGAAATAACTTTTGCTAAAAGTGTACTACGTAATCCAGTCACTGTAAATTGTCACACAAAAACAACCGATCTTCAAAAGTTTGATTTCAAACAAAAAAGATACACTATTTGCAAAAAAATGTATTTATAAAAACCTCATCAGATTTAAGAATAAGAGATTATTGACGATCTACCATTAACGAGGATATTTTTTCATCTTGCGTGCTTGTGAAATTGACACGGGCACGATTTCAGATCGAACAGAACATCAAGATCGAACAACTTAGGCAGGATTTCGCTAGAATGTCTTAGCTTCTGTATTTTTTCCTTGTTTTACTGTTAAATGGGTAAGTATAAAAAATAGATCGTGGAATTAAATATCGCAAAAGAGCGTTAGTTGAATTATGCCAAAAAGCATCCAATCAAGTGGAAATACTTAAAAATACTTGCTCGACACTGAAATGGCTTCCAAGCTACGATTATAGTTGGAAAATGGCGAGTTACAATCACTCATTGTAAGCCGATTCAACTTTCTTTTGAATTTTTCAAGAGAGTAGCAGGAATGTGGTTGAATTTGCTTAAGCTACAAGCTTTATAACTGTGTCAGTAGCATATATTAACGAAGTTTCAGCACATCACACAACAAAAGGCTCAGTAACCGTATCAGACTGAATCATACTGGTCAACTTTCTTCAACTAAAGTTAAGCTTTTAGCTGCAAAATAAACCTCAAAAACAACAACAAACTCATAAGTTTGAACTTGAAAACATGGAAATTATCCTGATTGCGCGAAAGTAATTCAAACAACCGAGTTATAATTTATGGCGCTCAGTTCTGCAAGTTCCCGCCTCGCAACAACGATCAAACGCCATGCTAAAAACTTGTTTGTAGTGACTTCGTGCTGAACTTAAACAGGCTAAAACATGCATAGATTGTAGACGAACTTACCAGCAGTTGACTTGACGATACAATAACAGGATAAAACGAATATTATCCACACTGCACCAGCCATTTTACAACTTTATTACAGCGAGAAGACGGCCTTGAAGCTGCCCCACATTCCTCTCACTCGGTAAAAGTCACGTGACGAGTGAAAGGACGCTAATATAATAGTTGTCGAATACTCGACTCTGATTGGTCTATTTTGTTTTAGTATGCTTGGCATGTTCAAATGGGGCGTGGACTGGAACAAAACTTTACTTGGGAATAATATAAAAATGAATGATTCAAATGGATGAATCAAGAAATGTTAAATTTATTGTTATTTTCTTTCGTTAAAAACAGCTTGGATTTTGCTATTTCTTCACCTAAACTCAGTGAATCAGAAATTTATTAATAGTTCATTGGGTCTCATTGTAAAAAGATCGCCAGCGCGTCGGATCTTGTGCATTTGAATAAATTATATAAACATTTGAATGACTGAAGAATATGACTATTTTGTTTTTTTTTAAGCGAAAAAAAAGCGAAAAAAAATAAAAAAAATCGCGAATTTTACGTATACCTCTCCGAATGAACTGGCAGCGGCGCCGGACACAGGAATTTTGAAAGGGGGGTGACTAGTGGGACCTAGTAGGCTCAGACTGAGCCTAGGTGACTAGTACTGAAATTGTAAAGTTGAATGTATACACTATGCTAAAATCAAATTTTATAAAAAAGTAGAATTTTCTGATCAAAGCTCCTGTCACCACCCCTAAATCCGCCCCTATCAAAAGTGAGAACTTTTCTTTTAAAAGTAAGGGTACGTTTGATCGGATTGCTAAACTTTTTGTACAAAATTAATCATCAATGATACGTGGCTTTTGGAGTTTTACTTCAGGGTTAAAAAATAAGCCGGAGTTGAATTTTGCAATCGAATTCTTTTTTTAGCGAAATCTGACTCTAACCACCATAAAATAAAAATTAAAAAAATATAAAAACTCGCACCCTTACTTTAACTTTTCAAGCAAAAGCTCTCAATTTTCATTCGGTATGATAAAACTCACGATCTTTTTTCTTGCTTTCGCAATAAAATGATATATAAACTGTACAAATAGCAAAATATCCGACACGGTTGCCATTTTCTTTTCAATGGACCGGACCCCATAAACCTTTCCTGTAACTAGCCTCCGTTGCAGACGTCTTATGTGGTTCGCCATGGTGTGGGAGCTCTTCTTTCGGCGAACCACATAAGACGACTGCAACGGAGGCTATCCTGTAACTACTATCACCATAAACTAAGCTCACATCAAGTGCTGCTCTCCTACTCTTCAATCTATCTAGGATCTGTTTGTATCTTTGGGTCGAAGGCATTGTAGTAGGGAGAAGACGATTGGTATGCAATGGGACAATCTGGGTTATCCATGGGATAACGTTATCCACTCCATAGAGTTTCTTAGTTTTCTTAGAATTTATCCGCTGGATAGCGCTATTCAGGCTTCGTGCAACCGGCCCCAGATTAGTAGTATCAAATATAGTTTTATTACAAATACTATTTATATATACCTGTTAAAGAAAAAACTGGCGTTCCGTTGCGGACAAAAATACATAACACAGAAAAACGTGTCGAAAACTAAAAAAATATCGATTATATTAAAAAATGTATTGAAATAAAGTCGAAAAAATCAAAAATAAAACGAAATTTTGAAAATATTAGTCGAGGAAAAAAACAATATGAGTCGAAAAAAAAAATATGAGTCGAAATTAAAAAAAAAAAATTAGTCGAGAATAAGAGATCGATGACCAGTTATTATTATGAGCCTACGCGTGCGGGATTTTTTTTCGCGGGAAAATAGTGTCTTGTTTCATCTAGTCATGGTATATTAAGTTATTAATGAACGACAATATACAGGAGATTGTTCAGAGATTTGTGGAAAATTTGAATGTTGTTGGGAGCTCGAGTACAAATTCACAACGGCAACCATCATCATCATTCACATCTGCGGTGAATAGAGCATTCTCGATCCCTCGTGGAGGCTTTAACACACAACTTGCGGCTTATTTCTCGGCTCAACGAAATTATAGTACATCCAATTCCAATCCATCTAACGCCATCCGTCCAAGACATCGCGGAAGACGATTCCATCGTCACAAGCCGAGTCTATCTACTGCAATTCAAAGATGTGTGCCTTCTACCTAGTCCGTCCTGGACGAAAGTCCCTAGATCAGAGGTAAAAACATTGAACGCATGCGCAATATCACGCAGGCTCAAAATAATAACTGGTCAGCGATCTCTTACTCTCGACTCATTTTTTTTTATTTCGTCTCATATTTTTTTTCTTCGATTCATATTTTTTTCTTCGACTCATATTTTTTTTCTCGACTAATAATTCTAAAATTTCGTTTTAGTTTTGATTTTTTCGACTTTATTTCAATACATTTTTTAATATAATCGGTGTTTTTTTAGTTTTCGACACGTTTTTCTGTGTTATGTATTTTTGTCCGCAACGGAACGCCATAAAAAACCGTTCCGATTCCGGTTGTTGATTCCACGACCGAAAGGTACAGTGGGCAGCAGTAATTTTATTCAAATCAGCGTCCTTTTCTCGAGCTGAAGATCTGTGATGGTCGATAAAATGGTATGTCTACCTTGTGAAGCTATTTATTACAGAAAAAAATAACAACACAACAACAAACAAACAAACAAAAAATGGACCTTTTCGGTCGTGTAATGGACATCCACAATCCGTCATTGACATTCTCACCGACAATGTTTTGATTGAAATAGGTCGTGAAAGGGTCGTGACTACTTTGCAAAAACATCAGCGCTTGAAACCTGTGCCCGCGAGCAAATTACCGCTGAAACGCAGCGCGCGCGCCAAAACCCGCCAAAAGGCAACACTGCAAGGAGTCCTCGAAAACTATGAAGAATGTGATGCTTCCACCAGCCAAAACCCTCAATTTTTTTTGCGCGGGTCAATAGTTTCTTTATTTTGTCTGAACGATCTCGTAAACATTCTTCTTTTGAAGAGATTTTAGAAAATCCTGGCCTGATGACCTTTCAAGATAAAGAAGGTCATTGGTGGGTCATTGGTTCAGGGTTTCACTGTTACAAGCGATTTTGAGTCAAAGACGAATACAAAGCTCGGTACATTTTGACAAAATTTAAAAACATATATAATTGATTTTATTTTTTATTTTTTGAGAGATGTTGTCATTAAAAAAAAAAAAAACGTGCAACAGAAACAGCAACAACAACAACAATAAAACAAAAATGACACATATAGATACTATAGTGTTCCAGAACAATACTTTTTAACTTTTTATTAAATAAAACTATTTGAAACTAGCGACATTCATGTACAGTCTGTAAACCATCAGGGTCAATGGTGTATATACCATACAGTTTACATTTCTGGGAATTATTGTCAGATTTCATAGCAATTATAGTGATATTGTACTGTGAGAGAAAATGAACACAAATCGATCACTGGCATTCTAAACTGAAAACAAACATTATACCAAAAGAGATGGAAAAATACTAAACAAACAAAGTATACTAACACGCCGGGTCTCGAGGGTACTATCAAATGTCACCATTTTGTATTATTTTGATATTCTTTGACAAATAAGTCAAATAGCCATCTCTGTTATATGAAACTTTCAGATATTGAAATACTGAGGTAGCGATTTTTTTCAGTTTTGAAATTTGTTGTTTATTTTTTACGTTATTAGTGACGTCATAAAAAATATTGCAACAAGCGAAAAAAAATATTTTTTTTGCTAGACCCGCTTTTGATGTATATTCTACAGTCCCATAAGCTGCATTTTTGAAATTTTCATCAAATTTGATACATTCGTTCCGGAAATATAACGGATTTTAGGATTTTGCTGACGTCTCGAATATATGATGTCACTTGAAATATAGATAATCATTACTGATCTGATTATTAAAAAAATAAGAAATGTTACATCAAATACATGTGTTTTAGCAATTCTACCCTTAAAAATATTTAAATTCTACATAAGCGTGAATGGTTTTTAAACACCTAATGTGGGGGATAAGTTACCTTACCATTTTTGCTCTTGGGTCTATACCATCGCCTGATGCAGAAATGATCAATCATTTGTTGCATTACCTCAGGTTTACCATAGTAAGAAGCGATACGCGACTTCTGATTGGACGTATCATCTTTTCACACATAATTTGATTGTACGCGCAACCTGATTGGCTCAGAACAATGAGCAAATAAAAATTTTGCTGATTGATTATTTTAGTAAATCTCGATGTATATGATATAGACTGGCACAACACATAGCTGAATAGTTATAGCGGATCTAGAGTCGAGTAGTGCAATTTCACTTTTCAAAATATATATAGAATGCAAATTCTAAATAAGTGCAAAAGTTGTTACTATTTAGCAGTTAATACCACATCTACATAAAATGCTCGTTTCTGATTGGTTGATCGATCATGATTTTTTTTTTAATCTGTGCAATTAATTAATAGCACATGTGCTATTTATTAATTGCACGAATCCTTCCCGACATGCTTTGCGCATTTGTGTGCGTTTGTGTTTCTTTACATAAAGCGAATTACAGTTGATGACAATGGAGGACTAATTTGCTAGTTTCAAAACTTGAATGACTATTTTGACATTGAAGAGCCAGATTTTTGTATAGAGTGACTTGATAATGAACATGAGAGACATCAGTCAGATCAAGAGACTCAAGAAGCAGCTCGTTGTGATAGTTTATCCTCTCACGAAATTCGTGCAATGAAGGAAAAGAGTACAAACAAAAGCACAGCAAAAAAAAAAAAACACAAAAACATGGATTAACACATATTTTGAATAGGCGAAGCAAAAACATCAAAGACAAGTTATAGAGAACATATCACGGAGTGAACTTAATTTGCTTTTGGAGCTGTTTTACGACGAACTCCCGAAACGGAAAGATAAAACGAACCGAAGAAAGCCTAGCCAAGCCTCCATTAACAGGTATCTAAAAGAAAAAAAAACTAAGTGCAATTTCAATTTTTTAATGTATTTCACATATTAAGTATTTTATGTTTCCGTATTTGATGAATTTTTAATAAAGTTTTTGCAAAGAGAAATGTTTTGTTTACTTTGTTGCCAGCTAATGGCGAACCTTGCGTACAGTTTTTTTATCATAAACTCGCATTTTATGTAGATGTGGTATTAACAGGAAATTCCACCAAAGTTCTCGAAGAATTAATGAAAAATACCGCTTGTATTTGATGAAAAAGGCAGAATACCACTCGTGCTACGCACTCGTGGTATTAAGCCATTTTCATCAAATACGCGCGGTATTTTTCATTAATTCTTCTCGAACGGTGGAATTTCCTATACAAATAGCACTAATTAAACAAAAAAAACAAAAAACAAAAAACACACACACACAAAAAAAACAACAACAACAACAAGATAATTAGCATAAAATAGCACTATTTAGTGGTATTTATGTTGCAGACTTTTAGTGCGTGCACCGGCTCTACCTTTTGGGGTAAATAACTTAAAACCTATAGTCGTTTTTGTTCCGTGTGAATGAAGGTTCCTTAAGTACTTTCTCAGTACTCTTTATTTTATCTTTGATAAATTATATATTAATTAATAACGATTCGCTCACAAATTAGATTACAAATACAATATAACTTTATAATATCTATGAAATTTAGTTGTAAATAAATGTTACTTTTATCTTTAGTTAAATTCTTAGAAGTTATCGCCAACTCTTTAATTTCGCTCCATCCCACGGGATGACTAAAACAAACAAATATGTTGCTGTTCCTTCTTGTTGACTGCATTGTCGACTAAAACACGAACTCAATGGATATGCCATTTGCATGAACGGGAAATATTCATTTGGTTCAATTTGGTTAAGTCTACTTTTCCGGTTACTTTTATGTACTTGTCTGTTAGCTGATTGTCAACCAAAGCTAGCAAAGCGACAATCTTGGACAAAATCACATGGGACTCCAAAAAAATATTTGATCGATTTTACCTGGAAAATTTGTAAGCTTAAAATAGTATATAATAGCCATCCAGGTAAATCCCCTTTCCCCATCCCAATGTTGTTGTGCCGGAACCTTTGTTGTTATCCAAGCTCCGTATATTGATGAAAAACAATATTGTTCTGGAGAGGGAGAGGAGGGTGAGAAAAATGCCAAAAAATAGCAAAATACAGTAAGTGTTTTCTCCAAGATTGTAGACGTTTTGAAAGTTTTACAATTTATCCTTTTAGGTAAGCGGTGGATTTAACAGTTGTAGCCACCGCGGTATTATAACTTCAACCTTGATGCCCTTCAAAGAACTATTCTGTGTACTTTCAAGCTTTCTGACCAGAAATTCTTCAGAAATATTCGTAGATTTTTTGAAGTAGGCATTGAAGTAAAACTTCACACTGTCCTCAGAAAATGAGATAATCTCAACGAAAAGGAAATCTGGAAGCTTTGCAAGTTCCAAAGATGAAGCTCTTTGAAGCTCATTGTTCAATTCCTTGTATTCGCTGGTTTGAGGATTTCTATAGTTCATTTTCCACTTTCTGCCAACTATTGCCTTTAATTTGAATGTTCTTATTTTTTTGTTCAGATCTATAAAAAGAAGAAAAGCATTGAATCACTCAATTTCTTATCTGCAAGCGCAAAGAAATAATATTGAGAACCTTTGCCAAAGCAAGCACAAGGAAAAAGTATTGAGATCCTTCGCCAATGTAAGAGCATGGAAAAAATATTGAGATTAACCTTCGCCAATGCAAGCGCAAAGGAAAATATTGGGAACCTTCGCCAATGCAAGCGCAAAGGAAAATATTGAGAACATTCGCCAATGCAAGCGCAAGGAAAATACGAATTGAGAACCTTCGCCAACCCTGGCGCAAGGGGTAAAAAATTGAGAACTCTCTCCAACGCAAGGGGAAAATATTGAGAACTTTCGCCAACGCAACAAACTGAGAACTTTCGACAATGCAAGCGCCAGACAAAAATATATATGCGCACGAAATGATCGCAGGTGATTTTTTATTAAGCATGCGTCGGTCTACGCTTCAACGCGTTATAGGTCGTTCACTACTGTTTGAACGTTTACTGGGATTGGATAAAAAGACAAAAATTAACAGTCTGGATTACGGCGAACAATCCTGTGTTTGACACATAGAATGGGCGAATACCAAAACAAACAAACAAACAAACAAACAAACAAACAAACAAACAAACAAACAAACAAACAAACAAACAAACAAACAAACAAACGTACAAACTGGACTGCATGGTTTAAAATTAAAATTCAAATAAAGTTTTATTGTCATTCGCTGCTTATTTCTGCCATATCAAACTTATTGTCGCAAAAGCCCCTTTGAAGTCACGAGTGTCACGCTCCACTTCAGACTCCATATAAACACCGTATAAATTCCATAAAATTTTCAGCATATTGCCGTTTTACTCAAAACCCTTTGAAATAACAACATTTTTACCACGGTGATCAAATATTACACTATTATAGCTGTCATATTGTATAGTTTTCAAGCCATTACGGCAAACTTTTCGTGGGGCAATTTAGATTTGCAAACAGAGGACTTTTAGTGCTTTTACAAGAGAAATTGACCTCTGTGACCCAGTTGCGTTACGAAACGTCACTTTACGCCCTAATAACCATGCTCAGGTCCATTTTTACCGCAAAAATCGAATTCTATATAAAATTTCCTGTATTTTGACATATAAATTGTCTATTTTCGACAAAATTCGATGGGGCAAATAGCAAGAGAAGATGGAGCTCTTTGCCGTATTTATAACCATCTTTCTTGTGTCGGTGTAGGCAATAGCAGAGGACTTTGTAGCCGGCAATGGCGATTCTTCGCAGTCAAATCGCAAAATTCCAATGTTTACATGCAGTATCAACAAGTAACATCTATAACTTACTTATAATAACTTTTTGTGTTATAACTAATGTCCAAATAAGCTTCGACAGAATTGATATTGATAGTTTGAGCAAATATTCCACAACATGGGGAATAAGTTTGATATGATTGAATGAATGGAAATTGTGACTCTCAAAGTTTGATATTTGAAATATACGTTTATGCCGACAAACAGCTAATCCTTAAATTTACAACTCGATCGCTCTTCTCTTGCATTCTCTCTACACTCGTACATTATTTCAAATCATTACCCGTTAGTAAATTTACAATGAAATTTGTTGCAGCGAGCGTGATGACATACGTTCAGCGATCTCGCGCATGCCCAATGCAATATCACCTTCTGTAAGTGCGATCTCTTCATTCTCTCGCTCACAGTCCCTTACAGAACTCAGAACTCCAGTGCAGAGTAGCTCAAGAATTAGGTCAGTTCCAAGCATTTCTTGGAGTGGTAGCGTTTGCCTTGCATTACTTTTCTTGAGTATGAATTAGTTGTGATCAGTGGTTCGAGTAAACAGTAAACAGAACAGTACGTGTACCTTTATTATTTCCAATATACATATCTCATTACATGTCTAAATATCGTTTGGTTATGTATAGGATAATGGTCGAGCTCTGAGGATTATTGAAAATAATGACCGAGCGCGTAGCGCGAGGTCATTATTTTCAATAATCCGAAGAGCGAGGCCATTATCCGATTTAATGCATACTCTCATTGTTTTCGAAGAAACGAAACTATGTGTGCTGATCGAATTATCAAAACTATATTGTGTTCGTGGTTTAGAAGCAATGAGCAGGACAATTGATAGTTTAGAATAGTCAAACTAACAGTGGTAAACACGTCCAAGGCCATTATTTTCTTTTTTCTAATCTTCTCCTACAAACTATATGATCTATTTTCGAATTCACGATCATATGCAAACGACTCAAGCGTATTACACTTTCTTAAGGTGCATTAAACTTTATGTTCACTTTTTATCTGATTTTCATTTGTATTTTCGGTGTATTATTACAGCGTCAGTTTACAAAGATACAAAGAAAAGAATAATTCCGTCATGACTATAAATCACTGTGATTGTAGTTGTCGTTGTCCATTAAAATTTCTATATACAAAGCATTCGAAGTCTGATTGGTTTCAAGTAAGCACAAGAATTTTTGTGCTTTGTGTAGGAGTTCAAATAAACTTGAATGCAAAGCTCAAATTATATGCTTGAATAATTGCACTTTATCGAAAAACACAATGAGACCTTTTAGCATTTAAATGTGCAGTGCATTGAGCTCACTTCGCCGTTCACTTTGCTAAGATCGTCTACAAAGATGGAGTGCTTCGACGAAATTTTAGCTGACGATGAAGACGATGAAATCTTATCGCAGTTGGTGGACAGTTTAGAAAAGGACAACTCGTCTTTCACTGCAAAAGGTGATTTGAACATCGTGTTTCTGTTGATTTTATCATGCAAAGTTGTTCTCTTGACTTTCAGTAACTACTTGTATAAATGTTTTTTTCACTAAATGAACGTCTTTATAATTTTTAGCAATTGAAAAGGAGCAAGTCCGTTTCAAGAAAACGGAAGAGCGAAATTTTGCCGAGCTAGCAGAACAATCTATCCCTGCCAATACAAAGAGAAAAGCAATGTGGGCTTTCCGTTTATACCAGAACTGGGCAATGTGGCGTAAAAGTGATGACTTACCTATGGAACAGAAGTCTTTGGTTTCTGAAATCGTGGAGAGGACGACGGACGTGTTGGATATTAGACAAGATGAAGACCTGAGTGACGTCCTCAGCCAATTCATCGCAGAAGTCAGAAAAGAAGGAGGCGAGCGGTATCCTGCTAAAACTTTGCACGAGATAGTGAGTAGTTTGCAGAAGTATTTAGAAATGAAGGGCAGAGTAGTTCAGTTTTTTTCTGGAGGGGCATATGAAAAGCTACGAAAATCACTAGATATCGAAATGAAAACTTCAACCAATAATAATCTAGGCTTGCATCCTAAGCAAGCACAAGTAATCTCTGAAGAAATAGAAAATTATCTTTGGGAGAACAAATTTCTGGGCGATAGTTGCCCCAAAGTTCTGTTGAGAACAGCCCTTTATTTGATTGGCCTGAATTTTGGCATGAGGGCTGGGGATGAACATAGGAAATTAACAATAGGTAATTTTTCAATTAATATTGATTCCGAGGGGAGGGAATATTTGCTTTATTCAGAGGGTGTGTCTAAAACTATGCAAGGTGGGTTAAAACATCGCAAGTTAACACCCAAAGTTAGTAGGGCATATGCCAATGTACAATGTCCAGAGCGATGTGTTGTGCGAATTGTTAACAATTATATAAGCCGTTGTCCTAAAGATGCATTAGAAAAGGCGTTTTACTTGAAGCCTTTGCAAAATTACAAGAAAGGAGAATTATGGTACTGTAGTGTTCCTTTGGGTCATAATACACTTAAGAATGTAGTGCAGTCAATGATGAAGGAAACTGGGGTAGATGGTTTTTTCACAAATCATTCTTTACGAGCAACAGCTGCGACTAGATTGTTTCAAAAAAATGTTGATGACCAATTGATAAAGGGGGTAACTGGCCATAGATCAGATTCTTTGCAAAGCTACAAAAGGGTATCGGATAATCAGTTAGTTGAGGTTTCCAGTATTGTGCAAGCTAGCCATGGAGCGAAATATAGTGATAAAGCGGAAGTTTTATCCGCGCGGAACAAATTTTCTGAGATTGAAAGTAATCCAGGGAAAATATGTGTAAATGTAAGTGGTGGGAATTGTAATATTACAATTTACAACAATTAATGAAGTCCTGTTCATATGCATAATGCATGATGGAGAACTGTAATGAAATATCATAAACAACCGAAACAATAAAAAACATTTTGTTGTTGTTGCTGTATGTTTTGTTTGTAAAGTACGTTTTGCAAACTGTAATCAGGTCATTATTGTACCCACTGACATTGGATAGGAGGTCATTATTTTAACAAATAATGACCCCCTGTCCCATCTCCGTGTACACAATAATGACCTCTCTACAGTTTGAATTGAATTAATTCATCCCCCCCACTCTTCCCTGCTGAATTCAAAACCCTCCCCGACTTTTAGAAACCTAGATTATTAGAAATAAAGAACACTTCAAAACAATGAGAGTGTGCATTAAGGGATGAGAACTGTGGAGAACAACATTTCAAACTCGAGCAACACCGGTGTGTTCCCCGGCAATCATCCCCGTTAATACCCCGTGGGAGTTAAAAATACCCCTAAAAAAACACACGTTTTTCAAAAAAGCGTGGCTTCACAAATTTTTATCCCTAAAAGATACCAAAATCAAGATTTTCAGTGAATAGATAGGACATTTTGTTCAACCCCTAAAAGATAGCAAAAAGTGAGGACTTGCAAAGCTGTGCACTAATCTTTGATAGCGGATACATAGTTAATACAAATACATATACCTACAATATCTATAGAGTCGTTTTTATTTGTATGAGTGTAAAAACAGTACTGTATCGTATCGTAGTTTCTAAGAAAACATTCGAATTACCTTCCGTATCGTAGTGATATCGTAGCCGTACCGTTTCCCACTCAAGCTATCGATCCTTCATGCCCTTTCCCAGGAGGATACGCAAATAAGCTGGTCCTTCAAGTGTGACTAACAACATGAAATGAATATAATGTACTAAAACTAAATGAATATGTTGTGACTGGAAATCAAGCCAGAATTGACGACGTAACTCGTGGAATGACAGGGTTTGTGCCACATGATCCCAAAGATTGTCAACAAAATCAAACGAAGTAGGTTCACATTTACGCAATTCCAAAAGTAATAATCAGGGCAAATTAATCATGTGTTCCGTACATTGCTTTAGATGGATTGCTTATTGATAAGTATAAGTGGACAACATCACTACAGCTGTAATTATTAAAGCTGTAAACCACGTTGCCATTGACATATTTCTTTTAGCTTTCGATTTTGCAGCCACGCTTTCAATCTTGATGCCCTTCAAAGAACTATTCTGTGTGGTTTCAAGCTTTCTAATCAGTGATTCTTCAGAAATATTCGCAGATGCCTTGAAATAGACAATAAATTCAACCTTCACGCTGCCCTCAGTAAATGAAATTATCTGAACGAGGAGGAAATCTGGAAGTTTCGCAAGCTCTGACTCTAAACTTCTTTCAAGCTGGTTTTTCAGTTCCTTGTATTCATTTGTTTGAGGATTTCCATAGTTCATATTCCACTTCCTGTCAACTGTTGCCTTTAGTTTGAATATTTTTACTTTATCACTTATATCTACAAAAAAGGAGGAGATCTTAGAGTTTCTGACATGAAAGATACAATAGCAGACAGACAGACAGACCGACAAACAGACAGACAGACAGACAGACAAACAGACAGACAGGGTGACTGAGTTAAGTATTTTATTTAAACTCGATAATAATTTCAATCAAATATTTCGGTTTTCATGAAATCCGAAAGAACAATAAAAATCTAGTTATCTATAGTAATCAGTGTACAATCATTTAGAATTAGGTATATCGAAATAATATTAAAAAACAGCTAATGGGTTATTGATGAAGACTGACAGACCGACAGACCGAAGGACAGACAGACAGACAGGCAAACATACAGACAACAAACACAACAACGAACAAACGAGCGAGAGCGAACAGAGTAAACAGACAGACAGATCAACAGATAAAAAAGGCTAATAAACAAACACACTTCCAGACAAACAAACAAATTTTGTTGAAGTGCATTACTTTTCCTTACCATTCTCACAGTGTTTTCCACTAAAAACAAAGGGACATTTACATTGGTAGGTTTCTTTACCATCAACACACGTACCACCATTTTGACAGGGGCTGCTGGAGCATTTCTTGTTGTCCTCTGCGTCGATTCACACGCACAAACACAAAACGAAAAAAAGCACAATTACTACAATATATATAAAAACAACAAATGTAATATAGGCCTGTTAATACAGATCGTCTTCTATTGAGTTCAGGACATTTTATTTATTTCTCGTACATTAGGTTTTAAAAGTAAAAATCTAGTGCAATGCATGTGAAGCTTTACCTGGAGTAGGAGGAGTGGGTGGTATTGGGCCCTGTGGTCCAGGAACTGGAATGGTTGGAATTGGAGGTGCGTCAGGTTCAGGGCCACACTTTTTACGAGCAATACCTACAGACTCCATATCTTTCTCGTGTGTGAAGTCGTACAAGGACCATTTAATTGGCTCGACGGTTTCTTCCTTGACCTTTCGAGTTGGCCAGTTAGTTACCTTCACACCAGAGATGCAGCCTTCAAATCGTCCACGTCCAGTCGAACCGATGACGACTTCCTTGGGTTTCTTGAAACGAACAGACAGTTTGGGGACATCACGCCTGATTTCTTGGCCACCGTCTACTTTGAAGACAACCTTGTCAAACATATGTTCGATGGAGAATGAATGCTTCTTGCCGTTACAGAATGATTTTCCTTCAGCCAGGTCACTGTCAATCATCAGAGCGTCTTCTTCTTGTTTGCTGCCTGGATGGGAGAAACTGAAGGCAAAGCGAAGATGGTTGTTAGTGTCGATTGAGATAGAAAAGTAGTCCCTTGGATCTTCACCATTCATTCTCATGACGGTACCAGAGCATTGCTTGGTTTCAAATCCAACTGCTATGTCGGTACCAACTGCATCTTTCTGCACCTCGGGCCAAGAGTATTTTAAATAGCTTTGTTTCTCTCTGAATGCGGCACCGTAATCTTCAAGATTTCAGAGAAAAATAGTAGGTTAGCTTACATCCATATAGTCATTCAAGGGAATACAACATTACGTATTATACAATATGATCTGTTGAGGTCGCAAGGAAATTGATAGCATGTACGTTACAGTATGAACTAGCTTGCACTTCAATTTGGTATTAAAGGTTTTTGATGAAACGCATACCAACAACAAACAATTTAATTCAGCTGGTGATGTTGTTTAGCCAGTCACGGTTATCGTAAATAAGCACCTTGTACTTTGCAAGCTGTTTTCATATAGCTGCTTATATATGTATAAAGTGGGTTTCAAAACACCGTGAAATAAAGTGTAATATCTAAAGTGTAATAAGTAAAGTGCAATAAAACGTAATACACCGAAAACTCTCGAAAGAATATCGGACGAAATAACCAACAGTAAATTTTTTTTTTGAAAACGACTCTAGCTAAAAGCACAGAATCCAAATCATTGCCACTGTCAGTTAAGAACGTCTGTCATTGTCCCTTAAAAACGTTCGATGATACTTTTTTGTTGTCAGTCTGTGACATAGAAGCTATATACCAGATTACCAATAAACTAACCTTTTTCACAATGATATCCATAATAGGGAGTAAGCCTGCAGTCACAGCGGTAAATGTTGTAATCATCAATACAACGAGCTCCACCTTTACACTTGTTTTCTCCCAAACAGGCTCCTTTATAGCCAGGATTCACGTAATTAAAATACGCACCAAACTTGGCAAGATTAATCATACGTCCATTGATCATCTAGCCGGAAAATAATGAAAGTAAAAAAGAAAAGTTTGATCACTCTTAATTTCATTTATACATCTTTGCTGGGAACCTGGGTCAGAGTGGTGAAAGGACGGCTCCGTTATTGCTCGGCCTTCAATTCCACCCACTGAAATGACCAATTTTTTCAGCCTTGTTCCAGAAAAAGCTTTCAATAGCTCCGCTACTAGATGCAATACATCCTACTTTTGAGGTCTTACTCACTATAGTTTTCAACCATATAGAATCCCGCCGGCTGACCTTATTCACCACTTTCCCAATAATTATAATGCCTATTCGAAAACTCAAAAACGTATACAAAGTGTACAACAAGTTTTTCACTTCGTTTAAAATGATATCCCCTTAGCCAGGTAAATTAATCATCAACGATTATAATTCAATTAATTCAATTTGTTTTTGAGAGGTTGGTCTTCTGATACAAATATTCAAATTCAAATAATTTCTGAATGGCAATCATTACACCCAAAAAAAACAAAAGGTATTATTGGGAAAGGTACACCATACAAATGCAGATGGGACCTCCCCATTGTGCATGCCTTGGCGATATTATAAATTATAAATAAATGCAAAATATAGCACGTTGTTAAATTAATCATGACGGAAACGCATCACATAAATACAAAGATAAACTGAAAATCGAAATCTATATACGGAATTTCATTGCATCGTTTGCCCGGGAGGGGGGGGGGGGGTACTACCCTATATCGACTATACGGGGATGATCCGCTGAACAGGGTATGGTTTTTTCGACCTTGTTGTCATGAACAGGGTATCCAATTCTACTCTATTACCGATTTAATCCAAACCTCCTGTCATACTCAGGGCCCAAAAAATGAGAGAAATTATGTTGCATTCATGAAATCGGCAGGAATAAGATTGTTGATCGTTGAAGATAAGAGCAGCACGTGTATCTGAATTGATAAATTCATACAAACCATATAATGTTTGTAAACAATTGCAAATTGTCATAAACAGGGTATGGAAGCTAGGTATTTTTTGTCATAAACAGGATAACCCCTACAAGATCCCAGCGGAACACCCCTACTCAGATCTGAGGGGAGTACCCCCCCCCCCCCCCCCCCCCGGGATCGTTTTTTTTTTTTGACCAGCTATATTGTTTAGATGTGTGAACCAAATACAATCTTTGGGGATTCCCGTACAATGCAGGTCCAGACCTTCTACTGAACAAGCATGAGGAGGTGGCAACACAAGATGTCAGAAGTTGTAAAAATTAATCAACACCAGTTAAGAAAAAAGATCAACAACAATAACAACAAAAACTACATCATAACTTCTTACCAATCCTCTCATGCAGCCAACAAAACCTTGCATAAGATCTCTCATATATCCGCCAATGTGTAGCATTCCAACAACGTCCAACTGCTTACTGGACAGTAGTGGATTGAGAATCTTCTTCTGTACATTATCAACTTGTAGGACAAATTCTTTAATGTTAAACCAAGCATCAACTCTGTGCCAAAGTCGATTTGTGTTCAGTACATTTTCAGAGACATTGACAGTCAATGTCTGGACGCCATTTCCGATATCAAAAGAAAGAGTCACAGAGTTGTTTCCAGTGATGGCAACTCGAATGAAATCTCTTGTATTCTTGGTCTTGTCGCCTTGATGGAAGAGAATTCCTCTATTGTAAGGAGTACGAAAGTAAAGGGAAATATAACCATTATCCCCAAGTAAAGTACCTTCGCGAGATCTAAAAGAAATAATGCCATCCTCACGAGTGAATGTAGCCGTATTGTTTGGACGTCCTGTCAAAGTAAAAGAAACGTTTTCATAATTTGAGATCAGTTTTTCTTAAAGAATGCCAGTTAAAGTTGTAACTGGTCATGCAAACTACCAAAGACATGTACATAACCTGCACACTACAATATTTTGTCAGAAAGATCGTTAATATTGAATATTGAAGCTCCATCGATTCAAAGCATGAAAATAAGCCTATTTAAAAAAATATTTAAATATCCCTACTTTTACACGAATTCCTTGACACTAGAAATGTCGGCATTTGAACTGCTATTTTAAAATTATTGGGATACAAGTAGTATGCGCGCTACGATTGGTTTGATGAAACGCACTGTACGTGTCGTGGGTTTCTGCGTTGCTCTCGTGTACTTCGAAAATCCTAACCCTAACCGCATGTTTTAATCATAGTATCAAACACGGAAATCAGTTTTTTGGTACAAGAAATGTGTTTGATATTACAGACGTATGCTACCTACCATAACAAAGTAGACTACCAATAGTATAGTTAGCATAGTGATCCTGGTCAATATTCACATCTCCAAACCACACTTGAGAAACCGGTACCGTTTGGCCATTGGTACCCATCAAATAACCTTCGTCACTTTCCAAAGTGTCTCTGGTAGCATCACAATTACACCAGTAATTACCGCCACCAATACAGTCACCTCTGACACCACATGCACACTTTCCAGGATGATCTGGTCCTGACCCTCCCCAGTAGTAATTGTGACGACCATGGGACCCTACCCAATGACCATATGATGGTTTTAGCTTGTTGAGAAGTTTGGAATTAGTACAAAGGTATTCAACGAACTGACGGCAATATTCACTGGCCAAAGCAACGGTCCGGGCAGATTGAAAGTTTGGCTGGTAGAAAACGTCACGGACAACTGATTCTGGTTTGCTGGCCTCTTGTGGGGGCCACTTCTGCAAGAGCACATTGTGGTCCAAGCTTTTTACCTCAGTCCAGACACGTGATATTTCATCACCAAACCAATCATGCTCTGTTGTAATGTTGCATTGCACTTGGTACGGTGGTTGTGGACCTGTACCATCAGGATCAATGGTAAACATACCAGTCTCCATTTCTGGAAAATCTTGTCGGATTTCATAGCAAGAACGGAAGTATTTTGCTGAAAAAAAATATAAAAGAAGTAACGTTAAGGTATCAGGGGACCTTAGAAACCGATGTCCACAAAACGCCTAATAGCGAGCGAACTATTATAGTTACTACTACATAAGTATACATTTTCTTGAAGCTGAATAAATGGAGATTACAATGGTATAAAAACTATTTTGATGTGATCCATTGATTTTTTTTAAGTGAGTGTTTTATGATTTTTGACCGCCTCTTTTTGTGAAGTTCCAGGAACACAGGGTTACTTTACATAAACTAACAAATAACATTGTCGTTTAGAGGAAAGTTCGATCTCAAAAACTATATCTCATTTTTTTGATTAACGTATTCTTTGCAAAAATATTCGCTGTTAAAGTTGAAAAGCGTCATTTTTAGCATTTTTGGCATTAATCGGTAATAATTCACAAACTCGGCAAGATATTGAGAAACTGAGACACCGTTTTGGTGTCGACATCTAAAGCTACATCAATGCAAAATTTCAACACAATCGATTGAAATCCCGTGTTCCTGGAACTTAGGGGAAAGAGACGGTCGAGAACCACAAAACACTTATTGAAAAAAATAAGATTCAATTTTATCAAAATAATTTTTATACCATTGTAATCTCCATTTATTCAGCTTTAAGAAAATGTATACTTTTATAGTAGTAACTATAATAGTTCGCGCGCCAAAAGGCGTTTTGTGGACATCGGTTTATAGGGTCCCCTGATACCTTAAATATAGCTACATAGTGACTCCATATACGGACACTATGTCATACCGTGAGTTTGTTGAAGGGAGTTCTCACCACATTAAAATACTTACAAAGTTGACACACAGCTCCTTTGTAGTCAGTACCATAACAATCACAGGCAAAGGTTTTTCCATCTTGTGAACATTTACCTCCATTCTTACAGGAATTAGGGAAACAGAAATCGGTGATGTTACAAACACCCACTTGAATGTTGGCATTATTATTAGTGGTAACATCATACTGAATGTCATTCAAAGTTAGATTCCACAAACAACCAATAAAGTCCTTTCCACCAACTACAACATTGCCAGTGAAGAAGTTAGATGGGAAATCTGATCCTGGTGGGCGTAGGTCATTAATTTTGTTGACTGTGAGCGAAACTCTGGCTGCATTGATTTCAAACTTCACTGTGTGCCACATGCCTTTATCAACAGCTCTGTACTTAAAGATCTGTCGAACTGAAGCTGTTGTGTGACTGTTTTTGATAGTTACAGTCAGGTACACTTTTTCAGAAGTGTACCCCAATTCAAATCCTCTGTCATTACTCAAGGGTTGTTGTATAATTATTCCAGCTTTCTTATAGGTTCTAAATAACAAAGAGCCTTCAAGGGAGTTCCCAGATGTACTGATACCACCAAAATTAATCTCTGAGGGACTACCATTCATAGTGAACGGCATGTAAGACTCCACTTTACATTGGTCTTTTACACCATACTTTCTCAGTAGTGTGGCATCACCACCAAGGGCTTGTAAGAGATTCCAATTGTTAAATGACACACCTTTCAAGCAGCCCTTAAAATTGGCCCCTGAGATAATGTCACGAAGCCCTGAAAAATCATGTGCTCCGCCAATGAAGAAAAAGTCATCAAGGTGTAGCTCTTTGTAGAGAGTTTCAATACGACGGTGCTTCTCACCGGTAGAGTGCCTGTCAAGGAAGACCCATGTTTCACGGCCTCTGAATTGAACTTCGACAGTGTGAAATCTATTGTCTGTCAGGTCGTCACCAAGCGCAACACTCCTCATGTCATCGATACCCTGATACCGTCCCAAACTCAGTGCAAACCTGCAATACGTATACACACACGACTGTTAATATTTCACTGTCAAAATATATAATTAGTAAATCAAAAACGGTTTTCCACGTTGGACTTTCTTATCAAACTGTACAAAAGATGCTGATTGGAGAACACGAATGGAGCATTGGGTACTCAACGGGTAATACCGAAAGGTGTCATATTAATAACAATTCATACTAAAATGACAGTCTCTGATCTATTTACTGGCAGCGTGTGGTCAGAGCGTTTGTCTCGCAATCCGGCGGTCCTACAGGTTCGATTCCAGCTTTGAACATAAAACTTTTATTTAATTGTCTGGGCCCCGATTTAGTCAATATATAATTTCTCGGCAATTCTTTTGCAATAGAAAACTGGTTTGTGTCCGATAGCCAGTTGAGGTTCTTAACAACATTCATGCAGTTTCAATTCATATATTAGCCTTCCGTTGGCTTCCTGGAAGAATACCATACGGTAATTAAGCTAGTGCCTTTATTTTAATAGGTAACTGTAATAAAACTGCAATAAGCAATAGCAATAAAACTGGTGTGAGCTGCGTTTCTAATGAAACAGTTGTAGTAAAAAAGTGTCTTATACATCGTAAAAAGAAGAGAGGACTTACTGAAGTTTTGGAACGTTCGTCGGAGGACTAACGAAGGACTGGTGTTCGAAACGTCAGTAAGTACTATTCTTTATTCTTTTTACGGTGTATAACTTACATTTTTACCACAACTGGCTTTACCTCACTTTACTTTAATGTCTGTCTTCGATTATAAGAGCTATCTTGTTGTAATTTATTTCCAGGGAAACTTGAATTCGTCAAACATTTTTTATAACAACAATCAACGTAAAGATCATTGAATATTGGCAAACATTTACAATTCTAAGATCATCATGTACCTGAGTTTACCACCGATAAGTTCCAGAGTGAAATAATCACCAAATTCATCCCCCCTGCTGTCTCCATGGAGAATCAAGCCATTAGGTTGAATAGTCTTGAATGATAGGGTGACATCATTGGATGCACTTTTTACTGGTGTCTTATGAAGAAGGTATTCTGCATATGCATTGCCGTCAAACTGTCCCTATGTTGATGATACTGTTAAGCAAATAATATAGAATGTTTTTTAGTCCACATTTGCTATTGAGAAATAGCATGCATGCTCTTATTGTTTACGTTGAAGTTAAACAATGGCTTGTAGGGATAAGAAATGTCCACGGTCTATTGTGAATCATTCTCGGATAGCCAGAAAACTTAACAGTTTATTTAGCCCCCAGGCTCATTTTATTTTACGTACAAAAAACATACAGTCCTGTAAAAAAGACTTTTTATTATTATTATTATTGTACACTAATATAAAATGTAAATATAGCTTATATTGAGCAAAATAAACATTCTATTCTATTCTAACCAGACATCGATGACCGAGACAGCCTAGGCCCAGAGAACAGACTTGAATATGATATGTTGGCGCTTTCAGACGAGGCTTTACACACGATGCATAAGAAATGAGGAACAACATTATTCATAACATATAAGGCAGGACGAGAAGGTATGCTAACGTTGAGTCGTTCTCACTTGAGAAATAGCATAAGGATAAATATATACACAAATGCATGTCATCTAATGTTGATCAGACTTTCTCCATCCGTCCACCGTCCCACGTATCCATCTCTTCGTTTTTGATTCATTAGCCTTCCCATAATAGATTAATCACTTCCCGTTCGGTTTGCTCGCTATTACCAAACCCCAGGGCTTTTCTCAATTTTGAGTTTATAATACAAATTCAGCACATACTGAGTTTAGTGAAAGAGCAATGTTCTTAGAAGACAAGTTGAATACTATGTCAACAACTCAGGGTCACACTCTCCCCAGTCCAGAACTTTCAAACCCGATTTTTTTACTCCGTAAAATATCGCTTTCGGGTAAAAAGTCGTTTAATGTTTATTTCAGATAACGTAACTATCGAATTCGATAAAAATTTTGAAAATTTCATATGCACTTTAAAAATTATTTCTAAGTGAAAAGTAACTGTCTATGTTTAACGTCTAAAGTCCCTTCGGCATTTGGAAACCGGTCTACTACGGATTGAACGAATGATATTCTTTTTCTTCTTATTCGTTATGATATTAGCACTGATTTGTTAATGACATAGTTCTTGAGTGCTCGATCAATAGACTGCAAATAAAATGACCATTTTCGTGCTACGATATAAATACCATATAGACTCCTTGCAGTTCGTTGGAATGCAGCTCAACCTGGAGGACAAAATAATGGATTTCAGCTCCCAAGAAATCAAAAAGCTTTTGCTTTCTCCTCCAGATGGGGCTGCTTTGACGTCACGTGCAAGGGATCAATAAAAATAGCGAAACTGAGATGACAACACGTAGCGTTTGGACTTTCTTTACAAAGCCACAGATTTAACAAATGCCGAATTCTTTTTGAGTTCAAAGTATCTTTCTAAACGGGTCTTTTTTTTTGTTAATATATAAACGGAGAAGTGCTTACACTTATTTTTTTGCCTTTAACACTGAACGGAAAGAAAATCCATGAGATATTATTTTTTTAATCCAAATAGCTAGATTCATCATTTGTTCCCAAGCCGTAGCGGGAAAGAATCGCATAGGGCCTTTAAAGAATTAACTAATTATCTCTTTTTTTTCGTTTATTATAGCCAGCAGCTGGTTGAGGTTTGAAACCTTGGTTAACGTTGGCATCTTTCACATTGCTTGTTGTCCAAAATGTCATGCTTCGTTGAACAGTTTTTAGTCTAGTGAAAACATATTTATATCAATCTATACATCGCTTTTCATAGTTGTACTGTAAGTATGAATAAAGTACTTCAAGACACAAACCTAGAGTAATAACCGACAAATAAGTTAAATAAAAATAAAGTTTATAAAACGTACATTTTACCACTAACGTAATGTGGAAATAGTTGTCTTAAATTTTACTTCCGCATGATGTTCTAACTTCTAGCAAGCTTGCTATATTCAGATGATAAGCTGATAATTGATCTAGGAAGCTGAAGCCCATTGAAGTTTTTACAATTTAACTCAATTACCAGTGGTTTCATGAATTCGTAAGATCAAATTCTCACTGTGAAATCATACCTAAAATTAATGATTTCAAGAGCAAGTCTAGCCGAGTGTTTTGCAGTGCAAGCGCGACTTCCAGAACGCATCAAAAGACCGTAAAAAATAACAAAACTCCTATTTCTAGGCTTTGGAATTTCACTGACATCCAAACATCTAAACCGAGTTATAAGATACGGCGCTATGTTTTGCAAGATCTGGCTTTTTCGAGACAAAGATGGAGAACAGATGTCGCTGCTTATGAATGACCTGCAGATGTATTATTATTGTGAAAATTGTCAAGAGAATTAAGACAGTGTAGACAAAGAGTAGACAATGAAAAAAAGTGAAAATATTTAGGACAAGTTATTTGCAAAAAAGTATCAAAACTCATGCTTCTTGTAGAGCAGCTCAAAATGCGATCAGAAAACTAGACTTACCACTTGTCGACTTGGTTATACCAATGAAGAAACAGGACAATGCTATTATCCAAGCTAAACCAGCCATCATCTCAAACCTAACTGGAAAAAAAGACTGAAGAAACTGAGATAATCTTTTATGATAGAACAGTCTTCATCTATTGTTTATTGCATTATACATCCCACACTTTATGCCGGAAAAAATAACATTAACTGATGATTTATTATCTTGGTCCAATAAGCGTAGCCGACGCTTTCAGGTGGAAAGGGTATGATAGCTAATAACTGAAGCGCAACAAACAGAAAACATTCATTAGAATTTTCATTCCAATACGGCAAAAACCTTTTGTGTCGCTTTGGTTCGAATCCAGCTATTCACTACAGGAGTCAACACAGGAGTGCAACGCACTAAAATATTAATATCTAAAATAGCGTCTACCAGTCCACGTGATGAATCATTTTCTTAAAAGGGACGGTACAATATCAATAAAATAACATTATTTCTAGCAATTGCTCTTGACTTTAGTGTTTCAGGTCAAGTTACCAGTGGCGGATCCATGATTTTTTTTTATGGAGGGGGACCAATTAATGGAAATTTTCCAACTATCGTTATATTCTTTTTGGATTCTCATAAGCATATTTTAGCAGGTCATTCATTGCAGTTCACTAATGAGAATAAAATACTCAAAATGTATTCTGTTTATATTAATCATTTTGTTTCAGTAAATATATGAAAAAAGTTGCTTTCAAATAATAAAAGACGTTAAAAAGGAGGAGGGGGGCGGGGGACAAGTCACCCCAGTCCCCCTTCCTGGACCCGCCTCTGAGTAACTGTTCGTTGACGATGCCGATGGGTTTCTGAATAGTACATATAAATATAATGTATGTACAGACACCACGGAAGAGCGATTCTTCTTGGGAAATTTCCTAAAGAGAAAGTTTATGTCCATCTTGGCTTGTGCTAAGCAGTGTAGAACAACTGTAGCAAAACCACGAAATAAAAATAAAAACAATCTTTAAAGACAAGAATATGACCATTTCTTTTGTCCAGGTATTGTGTTCTGGTTGGGTGATAAGGAGGTGATAGTGACAAGGGTACGTAAGGGTATGTAATCTAATCTTGGTCGGTCTAACAGGCTTTGGTGGAGAGTCGTAAGTAGAGGTGTCAATAATAAAAAAAACACCAGTGCGTTTTTTTTCTCATTTTCAGGTGAAAAACGCTAAAAATCATTCACAGACTGTTGTAAATAAACTGTGTCTGTCAGTCCTCTTCTTTGCACAATAAACAGATCCCTTTTCCAGGAAACAGATCACTACATGGAACCGTGTCTAAACGGCTGACAAACCCGAGTATTACGCTCAACATGAAAATAAGATGTTTAGTACCTTTTTGGGACGATAAAAAACCAAATTATAGAAATTATGTTAAAAATGGATGGATGCATGATTATTTGACATCTTTGCACACCAGGTAAAATGCATGACGAGAAGATAGTTTATTCAAACAAATAAATACAGCCATAAACGTGTATTTAAAAATAGAAAATTTAGTAATCAATATTTTAAACACCTACAGTAATGCCTCTCTGTTTGAGTGCAAAATATTAAGGATTTTAAAAATTATGTTAAAATGGATGGATGCATGATTCTTGAGTTCGAATAAATACAGTATAAACTGTGATATCAAAATTAAATAATTAATTAATCAAAGTTATGATATAAAAATTATAATAACGATCAGAAAACAAATTGTTGCTAATGTATAAACAGTTGAGCAGGCTTCCCTTTAGTACATTGTGCACCTAAGCCGTGACATCGCGGCAAAAAAGGAATTCTGAAAACTGTTCACACAACCCCCACCCAAAAAAAACAATACTTCAGCCACATATTAAAGGTAAAATGCAGAACTAACAATTAAACTATCTAAGGCTTTTCACATTACTACTTAATGCTGTCAATGTCTATCTAAAATGGCATGAGTAAACATTGCATCTCTATTTACCATCCAATGGATGTGTGTGTAGATAAACACAAGTCATAGTCACATGAGACATGCAATGACTGTTTACAATATAACTATTTTTAAGAAACACTTAAATGTGGTATTTTATTAAGAACTTGAATGAGGACTGTTTAAAACTTGTACTCCATCTCTTGTGGCTGATTCAGTTCAATAACTAGACCAGTCTTAGTTATTGTATTCTGGTTCTCTCTGTCTGATAATGTCTCTAATGTGTGCTGACCAAGCGTTTCTGGTAGTATCATCCAACTTAGAAAACCAGCAACAAAAGCAGTCAAAGCCATCAGTGCAAATGGTAAGACTGGATGAGTTTTATTCTGAAACAAACACAAGTGTGACTGAATAGAGACATCAGCTAGTTAATTTGCTTTGAGAATGGTTTTTAGTGCTAATCTAGGTTGAACGTTTTCATAAGAGCTAACCCAGGATTAGTGCTAATCGGGCTTTGAACTACCCAGCCCAGACTATCTTATATGAAACAAGTCTTTTGTTTTCTTTTTCCCAAATTAACATTTTCTGGCATGTTTGTTATATTACAATTTATTATCGTACATATTACCATATTACTTTTATGGTTATAACACTTTAGGTCTTCATATGAATCTGTTCTTGAAATAACTTGTATAACAGGTATATCATGTAATTCTGCTGTCACACAATCTTTTCATAAGAACAGATTTAAATCGTTTTTTTATCTCTTTTATTGGGTTGTGCCATGCATGGGTTGTTATGTCCCGTTCTTACATACCCTTTTGACCGTCTTTTTTTGCTTTGCTCATGCAACTTCCCCGTTTTTTTTCTTATTCTTTATTATCACTTGTACTTTTAAATTATGTCATGATCAGTGAAGTTGTTTAAAAAATGAATATCATTAACTTACCAGAAGTACTACAAAAGGGGCTATAGATGCCCCAGTTTGATCAAACACGGCCATACTTCCTAAACCAACATTCCTAACAATAAAATGTTTTGAAAATTAGTTTAACATTCAAGATTAACTTGCAAACCACATCAAAACAAATCATTGAATGGCTATTAAATCTAATACCAACCTAATGATTGTAGGTAGAATTTCAGTAGATGCAACATATATAGTACAGAATGATATGGATATTGCTATTTTACCAAGGACAGCTCCTGTTATTCTTATTGCTTGGTAACCTACAAAGAAACAGTGTGAAACTTTACAAATCAAATTAGTTTTCTGTGTTTGATACTCTGATAAAAAAAGCAGGATGTTGAGACCACAGGCAGCCTAGAACTTTCTATTTAGTTACAAACAACAATATAATAACAATTTGCCACAAATGATTTTTTATCTTTACTTATTCAGTTGCTTATCTTGACCTAATTTCCTCTTGAGATGTTTTGGAATATCAAGGTGTATAGTTTATGATTTCATGCTTCATTTACCTATGTTTCCATGTTCTGTAGGAACAACAGAGACAACCACACAAAATAGTGATGCTAACACCAAGCCTGACACAAGTGCACGTTTTCTACCATGTAAACCAAACATCTTACATCTATACCTAGTTAATACAAAACATAACAAATTATGTACAAGATGATAACAGAGATTAGTTCTAAAATATTGAGACTGCTGGATTATCCCAATTAACTATGTAATACAAAAGAAATATTATTTAATGATAAATAGAGTTAATAAGATAACTATATCAAAACTTTGATGTCTGATAAATTATGATTGAAATGCAATTCACAGACAAAGAAAGTATTGTCAACATTGTGTTTTTGTTGTGAAGCATGTGAAGGAGCTTCTTTTTTTTCAACTATTGAGGATTTTTTTTTGTATTTTAAAGTTTTGTACTTACTGGTTCATGAACCATATAGCAAATAAATTAGCTGGCAGCTCTACCAGTGTTGTCAAGAAAAAGTTAAGATAAAGGCTACCACCAAGTGCACCAGCACTAAGCGTGACACCATAGTATACCATTGAATTGGTGAACCTGACAAAAATGAATAAACTATGAATACATGTATGGACAAATGAATGAATGAATGAATGTGTGAGCAAACGAACAAACAAACAAATGAATGAGTTGACTGACCAATTAATGGATTAGATACTTTAGATATTTATTAGTCATGACTGCTAAATAGGGTCTAAGGGATTCTGAACTGAGAAACATTGACTTTGAAAGAAAGAAAAGTGAAAAACGGAAAAGGTGTGCATTAAAGGGGTCTTCACCAGCTAGACCCATTTTAAGTTAACACGAATCATATATATATGCAAACTTTATGGTGGAGTCAAACTTGCAATATTTTTTCAGTTACTTTTATGCAATGCACTATAATTGCATTTAATGTTGACTGATTATTATTACATCCTATTCTAAGTGATCTCCACTGAGTTATATGGATGTGAATGATAGTCAGTAGTCATGAATCTGAAATGAACAGCAGGGCAGTTAAATGTCGGGGGGGGGGGGGGGGGAGGAACTAATGCAGACTCCTATAGCCTGCCTTGGATACACAGACCAAGTAAGGAACCAGTAAGGAACTCAAGAGAGTTGTAATCTCATCTCTTGTTTATACATATTTCAAAAACGTCAGGGAAATTAAGGGAATACTGCATTCTTGATGTAGAATGGAATCATGACCAAAAGGTCAAATCAGCATCATTATCTCAAGTTGAAGATCTTTGATGGTCGATAAAATGGTAACGTGTGTATATAGCTATTTATTAAAGAAAATATCATCCATAGACCTTTTCAGTTGTGCAATCAACATCCAGAATCCGTCATTCTCAGCGACAATGTTCTTTGAAATAGGTGTATGCTTGGTGAGACTACTGACAATAGCTCTAACAATGCAAATAGATTTTATATCACTCTAATCACATATTGGAGTTTCATGTAATTTTTTTGTACAACATGTCTCACCATGCAATCCATAAGACTATGGTCTTTATTAGTTGCTTCTTTGGTCTGAAAAGATCTAATATACCACCAGGTTCATCTGTTTCTTTTTCTTCAATATCAACATGAGATAGATTCTCTAGAGATATCTCCTTGTTATTCAACTTGGCAATCATAGCAAAGGTCTTCTTGGCCTCATCCTCCTTATTGTGTAGGAGATTCCACCTACATGATTCTGGTACCCACCTATACAGACACATTGATAAGAACTAGTTTGTCAAATTGTAAATTACAAATCTTGACTGCATAAGCTAACTTGATAACAACTCATTTACTTGTAACAGCTCTACCAACAGAATAGGTATCATCAACAATTTTAACATTACTACTTACCACCAAAGTAAAACCAAAGGAATAGCTGGAGCTGAAGTAGCTATAGCTAAATATCTCCAGTTCTTAATAGCATAAGCAAGCCCATCAAGAACCATCATTGAAACACAGAAAAATATCCAGTTTAAGGTCCCTGCAAGGCTTCTGTGTTCTGGACCAACAAACTCTGTACAAAGAACATACAGCACCACATACACCCCACCTTGAAAGAAGCCAATCACAGCTCGTAGTAGTAAAAACAACCTGCAACAAAAACAATAATTCCAAAGACTGTAAGCCATTGCCAATGCTAGGCTTTTTCTAAGTGAGAACAACTTTCTAAGATCTTCACTGTAGAGTTGCAAAATTGTTGGGACATTGTCCTTTTTGGCACCATTTCATTCTCTCCCATTGTTTTCTTTTTCTCTACAATATTCCAGTCAATCTCCCTCTCCCCCTAAACAATGTTGAATGAGGTTTCATTTCATACCAAAATCATCACCAATCATATACCATATGTTGATAGGGGAAGGGGGAGCCACCTGAAAAATATTAAACACAAACATTTGGTTTAAAACAACAAATTATATCCCAACTAATTTTGAATGTTAGTGTTGGATATATACTAAGCATTTACCAAAATGGAACTTGAAGTCTAATACCCTAAGGTTATAGTCCCTTGGCAGGGTTGGAACATATTTAGATAATATCATAATTGAATAGTTAATACATGAGTGTTAACTATTATTTTTCAAGTCTTGAAGTAATTGTCACTTACCATAATGCATGAGCAAAAGAAGAAGCTAACGATGCTACAGCTACTACTCCAACTGCTGGAAATAAAACTCTAGTTCTTCCAAACTTATCAGACAGCTTACCAATCAAAAAAGCACCAGGAATCCAACCAATAAATAAAATAGATTGTGCCAGACTAGTATATACTTCTCTACCACAAACAAGGTCCCACTGTTGAAAAAAATATTGCCGATTAGTTGCTTTACAATTCGACAATTTAACATAGTTGTTGTTGGCAATTTTATTGTGTAACTATGCAATCTGCTAATGCCAAAAATAAAAAAATCATGAAATAAATAAGCCAAAATAACTGCATTTCAAATTTTTATAACTGTAATCTCCACGAAATGTGGTGTATTTTTTTTCCAAGAAATAACTAAGCTCTAGTGCAATCTATTATTGGTTAATGTGAAGTGTGGAGAGATGTTGTCCTTATCCAAGAAGACTTACACCTTACAATTATAAATCAAAGAACATTCTCCTTAATTATTCAAAGACCCTGAGTGATGGTCTGTTTGAGGGTTCGAACCTGCGGCCTCCTGAGTGACAGCTAACAATCTCCCAACTGAGCTTGCCTGTTTTACTGATTAAAATCAGTATCATTGGACTATTTATTATATCAACAACACATGATAAGAGGTTTCTTTTAAATTTGTTTCTGAAGATGAGAAATATGGTGTCTCAAAAGTAATCATTCATTCTTCATGCAACCCCGGGGTACGGTGGCCCACAACTGTCACATCAAAATAAAAAAGATCACATCAAATAAAAATTGCTCACATCAAAATAAAATAGCTCACATCAAATTCAAATAGCTCACATCAAATTCAAATAGCTCACATCAAATTAAAATATCCCACATCAAATTCAAATAGTTCACATCAAATCAAAATAGCTCACATCAAATTCAAATAGCTCACATCAAATTAAAATATCCCACATCAAATTCAAATAGCTCACATCAAATTAAAATTCACGATTAATAAAATGCCGGTCAGCAGTGTTACTCAATTCTTCGGTAGGTCCGTTATACATGTTACACTATGGTGGATCCATATACTAAACATTTTTAGTACATTATCTTTTGATATATAGTGTGTATAGTGTATAACGTCCCCGACTTCTCTGTCATGAGGTATTTGCATCTATCATTAGCTATAACTTGGCGTCTGTGATCATCCTTAGGTACCCTTTGCAGTCCTTATCTATCCTTGGCTGTCCTTAGATATCCTTGGCAACCCTTAGGTATCCTTGTCTGTCATTAGATATCATTGTCTATCCCTAGACATCCTGGCACATCATTACATGCCATTGGCTTTCCTTAGACATCCTTGGCTAAGGAAAGCTGTAGGTATCCTTGGCTATTATTAAGTATCCTTGACTATCATTAGGTATCCTTGGCTATCATTAGGTATCCTTGGCTACCCTTAGGTTTGCTTGGCTATCTTTAGGCTTCCTTAGAAAAATAACAACAGATGCTGGAAGATCGTGTTTTTCATCCGTATTATTATTTATTATATGACCGTGAATCTTGGAGTCTGGACACTAGCAAATGGAGCAATCTGATTGGTTATACGCGCTTCCCGACCGGTTAATATCCCCCTGTATTAAGACCGCGGACCGATCGACTGGGTAGCTGGCCTTTTCACGATTGAACAGCTAAATGTTTTTAAAATTTTCAAAACATTTTCATGGGCCCATAGGTCGTTGGTGAGAATTAACACCTCAGAAAATCCCATTTGATTTGTTTTTATCGTTATTATTTTTTTACCACAATTTTTGTAATTTTTCTCTACTTGTTTTTTGTTTACTGGCGAAAAAAGTCCTGTTGAATACAATCGATCGTCCAAACTTCACAATAAATCACACAATTTGCACAGAAATATCCAGCTTTAGTCGAGAATGCCTATAACAAAAAAAGATTCTTCATTCTGTAAGCTTTTTTTCTTTCTTTGTTGAGTTGATGTTAGAGTGATCAAAAATAGATCCAAAGCCGCCACAAAATGACTGCATCGCTAAATCCAAACTCGTAATACTAGACCAAAACGATCTCATTTCAAAACCAACACAAGTTTAATTTATTACTCGTAATTGATGATCGAGAATAGATAGAAATGGCATTCATAAAGTTCATTTTTTGGTGTGTTATTGCGAGAAAACAACGAACAAACAAGTTTGCTTGATCAAGACTATGCCAATTTCAATGTTTGGGCTTTTCGACGAAAACGAAACAAAAACTATCAACAGAAACGATTTGTCAAATCATGAAAGCATTTATTGCATTAAGCTACTTACATTTTCTTAATTTCCATTGATAATTTGTCCATTTACACATTTTTTCTTTAGCACACCGGCCGGCTCCAGCATCGACTGACAGCATTTTCAAGGGTTTGTCAAGGTTTTCAGCCAATCACCGTGCGAAAAATATAGTGATTGATTGATTGATTTCAGTTTTTTTGAAAATTAAAAAAGGTCATATACTAAATGCCTTATTAACCAAGCTTGGTCGGTCTGTACAGGAGAATCTTTACCTCGGTCGGGTACAGACCTCACTGCGTTCGGTCTGTACTTTTCGACCTCGGTCAAGATTCTCCTGTACAGACCTCCCGCTCGGTTAATAAGATCTAATTACAGCTAAGCTGGAAATAAAGATTGAGCAAAATCTTAATATTAATGGCTATGTTACAGTATTTGAAAGGAAAGAAGGTGACATTTCAAATTGCGGGAAAATCTGTTCAGACGTTTTGACCAGCAGAATATATACCATTGCGCCATACATTTCTCTCTATTTGTGTTTTGGTTCTTTTCCATTTCTTTGTATTTGCGTTTTAATTCTTTTACCTTTCTCTGTATTTGTGGTTTGGTTCTCTTAATATATATATATTGAGCTGGTCATATTTCAGCCATTATTGAATCGATTTTCATGAGACTTCAAAATTGTGCGTCTTTCAAGACATTCTTGCAGCATGACGGCTAAATTAAGATACAGAGCACACGGAGAATACTTTTATGTGTACCCAAGCAAACCTAAGGGTAGCCAAGGATACCTAATGATAGCCAAGGATACCTAATGATAGCCAAGGATACCTAATGATAGTCAAGGATACTTAATAATAGCCAAGGATACCTACAGCTTTCCTTAGCCAAGGATGTCTAAGGAAAGCCAATGGCATGTAATGATGTGCCAGGATGTCTAGGGATAGACAATGATATCTAATGACAGACAAGGATACCTAAGGGTTGCCAAGGATATCTAAGGACAGCCAAGGATAGATAAGGACTGCAAAGGGTACCTAAGGATGATCACGGACGCCAAGTTATAGCTAATGATAGATGCAAATACCTCATGACAGAGAAGTCGGGGACGTTATACACTATACACACTATATATCAAAAGATAATGTACTAAAAATGTTTTGTATATGGATCCACCATAGTGTAACATGTATAACGGACCTACCGAAGAATTGAGTAAGACTGCTGACCGGCATTTTATTAATCGTGAATTTTAATTTGATGTGAGTTATTTGAATTTGATGTGGGATATTTTAATTTGATGTGAGCTATTTGAATTTGATGTGAGCTATTTTGATTTGATGTGAAGTATTTGAATTTGATGTGAGCTATTTTGATTTGATGTGAACTATTTGAATTTGATGTGGGATATTTTAATTTGATGTGAGCTATTTGAATTTGATGTGATCTTTTTTATTTTGATGTGACAGTTGTGGGCCACCGTACCGGGGGGGTTTCATTACAATTGTTTATTTGTATAAATATATAATTTCAGACACACGTGTGTAGTGTCCTGGGAACCCTGTGTTATGTTTGGGTTACCTGTGGTATGTAAGATGGCGGCCACGAGTCAGTAAACAGGTTCAATCCGATATCGTTGTTTATCTAGTCCTTTATTCGGCCATCGAGTGTAACATTGGAGACGAGGATGATCTTAAGCCATTAAATAGTAATCTGGAAGATGTATTTTTGTAAAAATGGCGTCGGAAGAGAAAAAAAACGTGATTGGAAAATTCGATTGTCATGGAGACCCATCGACACTTGGTACTCGATGGACACGATGGCTGAAGTCCTTCGAATTGTTCGCTGATGCTCAGGGATTGATACTTTCCGAGGATTCTGATACGAATAAGCACAGAAGAAGAGCTCAACTTCTTCACTATGCTGGTCCAGATGTACAAGACATCTTCTATACTTTGGCTAATACAGGCGAGAACAAAGACTACCAGAAAGCCGTGGACGCACTCAATGCATATTTTAAGCCAAAAGTAAACACAGCATACGCAAGACATGCCTTTAACCAGCTCCAGCAACAAGAAAAAGAGACTGTACTTCAGTTTGCCACCCGATTGAGAAGAGCAGCAAAGTACTGTGGCTATGAAGGGGACACAGACAACCACATACGTGATGAGATCCTCCAGAAGTGTAAATCTCGATACCTGTGAAGGAGACTACTTGAGGAAGAGAAAGAATTAACCCTCAAACGTACTCTAGAGATTGCTGAGCAGTGTGAAAACGTTGAAACGCAGTTGGAAGCCTTGTCACTGTCCAAACCAACAGAGATCAAGCCTAAAAGTAAACATGTCAACAAAGTGGATGGTAAGAGAGACCATAAACAGACAAAGAACAACTCCTGTTACAGGTGTGGAAAGACAGGACACTATGGTAGAGACCCAACCTGTCCAGCAAAAGGAAAAACCTGCCATGAATGTGGTGGAAAAGATCACTTTGGCTCACAATGTAAGTCAAAGAAGAAATCATCAGACAACAGCAAACCCCGTACCACCCAAAGGAGAAGACCTGGTGGGAGTAAAGCCAATGCTGTCAACGCTAGAACAGAGGAAGACTTCTATGGATTCAGTGTGAGGGACAGCCAGCTACAGAAAATCAACGTGGCCATCGGAGGCTGTCAGCTCGATGTGATGGTCGACTCGGGTGCTACCACCAACATAGTGGACCAACAGACATGGGAATGGCTGAAGAGACAGAAGATAGAGTGTCAGTCAACAAAGTCAAACAGGAAACTCTATACTTACGCATCTGATAAGCCATTGGAAGTCATTGGAACATTCAACACAAAGATAATTGCAGGTAGCAACAGCACTGAAGCTGAGTTCTGTGTGATCCGCGAGAAGGGAGAGTCACTCCTTGGAAGAGAAACAGCCATGAAGCTTGGAGTGCTGAAAATAGGCATAGACATTGCAACAGCTCAACCACTCAGAAGAACTCCGTTCAACCTGAGAGCGAAGGTCGAAGAGAAAGTAAAGGAACTTATCGACATGGACATCATAGAACCAGTAGAAGGGCCCACTCCTTGGGTCAATCCGGTCGTAGTGGTACCAAAGTCCAACAATGACATCCGTCTGTGCGTAGACATGCGCAGGGCGAATGAGGCAATACAGAGAGAAAGACATCCAATACCGACAGTGGAGGAGATCATGCAAGACCTGAGTGGTAGCAAGATTTTCAGCAAGCTAGACCTCAAGTGGGGGTATCACCAAATTGCCCTTACCCAGGATTCAAGAGGAATTACTACATTTGCTACTCATTGCGGACTATATCGTTACAAGAGACTGTTGTTCGGAGTGTGTTCAGCTTCTGAGCAATATCAGCATGAAATCCAGACAGCCCTAGCTGGCATAGAAGGTCAGCAAAACATTTCAGATGATATCATAGTACACGGAAAAAATCAGGAGGAACACGATGCTTGACTAGAAAAAGTTGTCAAGAGACTGGGCGAGTGTGGATTAACCCTTAATGCTGCGAAGTGCCAATTTAGCATGGATGAGCTGACGTTTGTTGGCATGGTTCTGTCAGAACGAGGGATAAGTTGCGCTGAAGACAAAGTAAAAGCGGTCTTGGAAGCAAGAGAGCCGAGCACAGCTACTGAAGTTCGCAGTTTCCTAGGCCTTGTCAACTACTGTGGACGGTTCATACCCAACCTGGCAACTGTTTCAGAACCTCTAAGACGACTAACAAAACAAGGAACTCCATTTGAGTTTGGAATGGAACAGAAGAGTTCATTCGAGGAACTGAAGAGACGACTCACCAGTGCAGAAACCCTGGGCTACTTTGACAAAAAAGCCCCAACGACAGTCATAGCAGATGCCAGCCCAGTGGGCTTAGGAGCAATCCTTACCCAACAACAAAAAGATGGCCCCAGAATCATAAGCTATGCAAGTTGCAGTCTCAGTGACACTGAAAAGAGGTACTCACAGACGGAAAAGGAGGCCCTCGGTCTCGTCTGGGCCTGTGAGAAGTTCCATCCATATGTGTACGGCATTTCATTTGAACTGGTTACAGATCACAAACCTCTTGAGGTCATCTACGGGCCAAAGTCAAGACCATGTGCGCGCATCGAAAGATGGGTACTCAGAATGCAGCCATACGACTTCAAGGTGAAATACAAACCAGGTGCACAAAACATTGCAGACTCACTATCAAGGCTATTGAGCAAGAGTGAAGGTGATAGTAAACATGGTGCAGAGGCGGAGGAATATGTGAGGTTTGTTGCAATCTCAGCAACACCAAAAGCCATGACGACACGCGAAGTTGAAGAAGCGTCGGCTGATGACCAAGAGCTCAGCGAAGTCAGGAAGTGTATAAACGGGACACAGTGGGAACAGCTGAAACATAAGCAGTACATACCTGTAAGCAGTGAACTCTGTGTGATTGGACAGCTTGTGCTTCGAGGACCACGAATAGTTGCACCGGTGAAGCTCAGACCTAGATTGTTGTCTCTTGCCCATGAGGGTCATCTAGGCATAACTGGCACCAAGCAGAGGTTGCGCAGCAAAGTCTGGTGGCCAGGGATGGAAAGGGATGTAGAAAGGTACTGCAAAGCTTGCCATGGTTGCCAACTTGTCAGCCGACCTGATCCCCGGAGCCGATAAGGAGTACAACCCTCCCATCTGGACCATGGAGAAACTTGGCAGTGGACTTGTTAGGACCCTTGCCATCAGGTGAATCAATTCTGGTAGTAGTCGATTATTATAGTCGATACTATGAGATAGACATTCTAAAGTCAACTGTGACGTTGAAAGTTATTACCTGCTTAGAAGAAGTATTCTCGAGACATGGCCTACCTGAGAGTCTGACATCAGACAATGGACCACAGTTTATAGCCGCAGAGTTTGCAGAATACATGGAGAGAGAAGGAATTCGACATCACAAGAACACAGCAAAACGGCCCCAAGCCAACGGAGAGGTGGAGCGCCAGAACAGCTCACTTCTGAAGAGGTTGAAAATTGCTGATGCAGAGAAGAAAGACTGGAAAAGAGAGCTCAGAACATACCTGACTGCATATAGAGGCATTCCACATCCTACCACTGGAATGAGCCCTGCAGAGTTGTTGTTCGGTCGCAAAGTACGCACTAAATTGCCCGAGCTGAGAGGTGTACATGTGGAACAAGAAGTTCGTGACCGAGATGCAGAACAGAAGGCGAGGTATAAGGCCTATGCTGATGCAAGGCGTGGAGCTAAGTATTCTGACACAGACATTGGAGATGAAGTACTTGTCAGACAAGAGAAACAGAACAAGCTGACAACTACTTTCAGCCCAATACCATACAAAGTGGTAGACAAGCAGGGGAACAGCCTTCTGGTAGAAAGCCCAGAGGGAGTACAGTACTCCAGGAACACCAGTCATGTCAAGAAGTACATCACAGAGAGCTCCACTACAAGTGAAGTTGAAGACATCCCTGAGAGGTATGAAAGTCCAGCCTCACAAGATACTGAGCCTAGAGAAGTCTACAACGACCAACCGCACACCAATCAGGCTCCAATTGAGCAACCATGTGGAGCAAGACCACAAAGGACAAGAAAACTCCCAACACGACTGAATGATTATGTTGTGACAAAGACATGAACACTGTTTATGAATTATTGATACATAACCAGAGACCTTATTGTTAGCATTGTTATCACATGTGTCTGATTATCTTGAACACTTTAGATTTTGAACATTTAGGATTAGAGACACTTGAACACTTTTGATTTAGGAATGCTTGTTATTTGTTGTTGTAAAATAGCTTCTGAAAACAGGGGGAGATGTAGTGTCCTGGGAACCCTGTGTTATGTTTGGGTAACCTGTGGTATGTAAGATGGCGGCCACGAGTCAGTAAACAGGTTCAATCCGATATCGTTGTTTATCTAGTCCTTTATTCGGCCATCGTGTAACAACGTGCTGCTATTATCTTTTTTTAAGTCAACGATCTTATTCCTGACAATTTCCTGAATGCAAAATAATTTCTCTCATAATTTGGGCCCTGAGTATGACAGGAAGTTTGGATTAAATTGGAAATAGAGTAGAATTGGATACCCTGTTCATGACACCAAGGTCGAAAAACCATACCCTGTTCAGTGGATCTTCCCAGTATAGTCGATATAGGGTAGTACCAAACCCCCCCTCCCCCGACCCCCCCGGCATGCAACATCCATATTCGTCTGTCTGTCTCTTTATTGCCCTACTATTCAACACTACTATCTATGAACTTGGGCTACATTTGATTGTTTTCAGACTTACAAAACCGGAAAAACGAAACGAAACTAAGCAATTCTTCAGGCCAAACTGTTGCACGTTTGACCATCTATTTCCCACGCATAGTGACACTTTACACTTTTTGCCTAAAGTCAAATGCCCGGGGTCTTGCTCGGGAAGGGGACGTGGAAAATGTGGAATTATAATTGTATTTACATTCTTCAAAATTAAGTGGTGCAATAGTAAACTAACAATTAATATTAATAAAGCCTCACCTCGCTTACAATAGATGTAAATTCGTCTTCATATTGCCATTCAGTGCGATTTAGTTGACATCGATGTGAGTAGCGTTCATTTGTCGAGTCAACGGTACCATTTACCTCACACGTGGATGAGTTTTGAGTACATTTCCATCGTGGCTCTGCTCCGATGAATACCAAAATTAACGGCTGGAATGTTAAGATGAATATTACAGTACCTAATATAAATGTTTGTCTCTTCTGGAAGTATCCATAGCCACCAATTTGAGTTAATATTTTATCTACATCCATTTATCATCCATTTATAGTTGATATTCTCGATTTCACAATGTTGCACAGGAACCCCGACAAAGCTAATAAACAGTGCGCATGCTTATCGATAATGGCGCGAAATTATTACGCGAAATTAAAAAAAGTGTGTTTCTACCCATTTTCTTTTGTTTAATCACAGGTAGCCCAAGCTAACTGTTTGTGATCGTTTTTAGCAACAACATAAAAATGAAATAATAATAATAAAATAATAAATAAATAAATAAATAAATAAAAAATAAAATAATAATAATAAATGTGATATGTATTGTATATTTATTTTCCCATAGAGTTTCAGTCCATTTGGAGCAATATTGAGTGATTTATTAAAAAATATTAATTTTTATCATATTCTATTTTTTTCGTTTTATTTCTAAAAATGGTCACAAACAGCTAGCTTGGGCTACCTGTAGTTTAACATTGATTATTTTTCAACTTGCAACTAAATTTGCTGAGATTAGTGGTGGGCCAGTTACTGTAAAATATAGAAAACATTTTCAGCATGATACATATACATCACATGCTCCCAATAGAATAAATTTATAAAATCATGATGGAAGGTATTTTGTAGCTATCAATTTAAACAAAAGACATGGCCACTATGCTGGTGGACCTTTCAAAAGAAAACCACCCCCCTGAACCCTTTAATTCAAATCGCTTCCCAAGAAATGGTTGAAAACCATCAATACATGTACATGCTTCACATTTTAAGAGCCTGTTTACATCCTGCTAATTTTCTAAAACAGTCACTGGGTTTGCACTTTTTGAAGTACCTTTTCCATGACTTTGAAAATATTTCCCAGATCAAATATTTATCAAAAAAACAATTATTGACCAAAAACAATAGCAACATTTCTAAAAAAACATAACATTCTATTGTCCACAGTAATGTAATTAACTATATTAATTGTTTTCAATGATTTTCCATGAACCTGAACAAAATTCCATGACTTTGCTGGCCTGGAAAATGAAAATATGAAAATCAATTACTTTCCAGGTTTTCCATGACCCATATGAACCCTCTAGAAGGGTTACCCTTTTCTATTGTTTTGCAAAGTTAATTTTGCATATTAGTTTGGGCTACCCTAGGTATAGGGTTGCCCTAGCAGCTTACAAAGGTAACCATCCTAGGAGGGCCAATGTTATGTTTACATAAGCTGTGCAAATTAGTGGTAGGGCTACATATTGCAGGTCAAAATAAAAAATACTGGGCCATTTTAGAAGATTGCAGATGAAATTGTACATATAAAGAATAAAATCTAATTTCGTACTTTATAGAATTAAAAGTTTTAGAACTTTTGACTCAAGCACACTAAACTAAGATCTCCCCTTTGAATTATGAAATAATTAAGGCATCGATTATCTGAAAAACCATGCAATATCAATTTTTAAAAAAAATAACTTCTCATGGCCATCCTAGGTTGTAAATGAGCATTTAGCCATTGCTCTTTGCATGTAAAGGAGTGCTATCTTTGTCACTGTCTTGTAGGAGGGTGACTACAGTATCTCCACATAAACAGGCCCTAACCTAACATTTTATGCTCAATAATAGTTTCATACCAAAAAACAACACAGTTTACACTAGTAGTTGTCTAGACATAACCAACTCAAGTTAAAATATTGATATCAGTATATTTCCAGTGGAGTGAGAATTGTAAAATTGTGGGTAGACAGAATATTATTATTTCCTGATCCTCAGACACTCAATAATTTTTGTTTTTATGGACTGAGTTTCATTGTGTGAATTGAAAAACCATGGTGAGTTGGAATGTTTTCAAGAATGTGGTCTACCCAATCAGAAATGAGTTACTTTGTCTGAGGATCAGGAAATAATAATATTCTGTCTACCCACAATTTTACAATTCTCACTCCACTGGAAATATACTGATATCAATATTTTAACTTGAGTTGGTTATGTCTAGACAACTACTAGTGTAAACTGTGTTGTTTTTTGGTATGAAACTATTATTGAGCATAAAATGTTAGGTTAGGGCCTGTTTATGTGGAGATACTGTAGTCACCCTCCTACATTCTTGAAAACATTCCAACTCACCATGGTTTTTCAATTCACACAATGAAACTCAGTCCATAAAAACAAAAATTATTGAGTTTTTATAATCATTTTATATAAGCATTTCTATCATTATTAGCGAAAAATTATTTGTCATGCAAAATACAAAGGTTTCTACACAAATTCTATCTCAAATGAAATAGCACATAAATTTACTAATTTACAATTGATCCTTATCAAAAATTGATAATTCTAATCAGACAATATACTATTTTTTTTATCAGAGAACACTAACATGGTGTTATACAAAGTTCATATAACTCAACAACTTAAGCTGTATTGTCAAAATAACAGTAACAGAAATGAAGGGGGATACTTCCTATATTGGAATGAATGGAGAGAAAAAAACTTATCAATTTTAAGTTCAAAAAATTGTGTATTTTTAAAGATTAATTGACATTTTAGAATTTTCTTGATGATCCTCACATCATTCTATCCCGACGTACTCCCCCTGCCCATGGAAAGGAAGCATGCTCAAAAATTAACTTCTATGCGTTTTAGCTTTCGATTCGGCGTTATACTTTCATTATCAGCGATGTCGAACTTCTTCTTGCGTGTCTATGTCGGCTTACTATTAAGTCCGTAAATTCATGCAGTGATCTAGCTATAAAACTATAAAGTCTATAGAGTTCAAAGTATTTCTTGATTCTTGATTAAACAGGCTTCATCTGTGGCTGTGGTGGTGGCATATAAGGTTGTGGGTAGCCTTGTTGGGGCACTGGAGCAGGATGAAAGTGTGTGTTTGAAGTTGTAGTTGTCACACCAAATTGTTGATAAGGTGGTTGAGTCACGATAACACCGCCTGGAGATGAAGTACGGCAGCAAGCACAGCAGCAACAGATGATGATAGTCACGATTATCCCGACAAACACGAGAACACCGATCACAATGGCGGCGATGATCCCGCCAGCTAGTTGAACGATGGGGCAAGCTTCATCACTGGAGTAACACAGTTCATTTTCACAGCAATGATATCCCAAGATATTGGCTGTACAATCTGAATCAAAAGTACAACTTTCACGAGCTGCTGCAGCAGCAACAAAGAGACCAACGACGATAAAACCCAAAGCTTTCGACATATTTGTATTTGTCTATGTTGCCGTCGCCAGTTGCTTCGATCGCGAGTTCGCTGGGGGCATAAATCCTTGGAATGAATGCATCATGGAGTGTACACAGGGATCCCGCCTCAATGATCTGGCGTGATCTTTAGTTTGTCTCTCGATTATTAAAAAAATTGTTCGAATAAAGTGATGTCTGATCGAAAATGACGATGATTTAACTTTATTTTTGATGACTGAAGTGACAACTGAAAGAGGATTTAGTAGGCATGTCAGAAACAAGAGCAGGCAGGTGATATGGGTGCATGGTTCCAGTGACGTCACACCAACAACAGGAAGGCGAAGGGGCGGTTGCTGTCGACGGCTCGTTTCGCTCACTTTTAATGCTCCTTCGTGGAATCATTGCAAAAATTGAACAATTTCCTCTAAAATTTCAAGATATTTTTGATTAAGATTGACTGAAAGACTTCTCGATATGTCGAAGACTAAGGAGAAGCAGTTAGGTCTTCATAAAGTCATTATGGTTGGGAGTGGTGGAGTTGGGAAGTCAGCCTTGACTCTGCAGTTCATGTACGAAGAGGTATAAAACATTGCCCTTACACAGTATAGTCGGGTGTTGGCAGTAAAAAAATTATGTGAATTCCACATTCAAAATGTGTATGGACTGAATATGGGATTTTGTGTGTTTTGATTGTATTTATAGTGATCGAAGTATTAATCTGCATACCAACATGGAGCATACCTGCGAGTCTACACCCAACCCTCTCTGTCATGCGACCACTTTTGAACATGATTTTAACAATTCTCTTTCTTTATAGTTTGTTGAAGATTACGAACCAACCAAGGCAGACAGCTATCGTAAGAAAGTGATCTTAGATGGAGAGGAATGCCAAATAGATATTTTAGATACAGCAGGACAAGAAGATTACGCTGCAATACGAGATAATTACTTTAGAAGTGGCGAGGGATTTCTCTGTGTGTTTTCTATAACCGAGCAAGAATCATTCGCAGCTACCACCGAATTTCGAGAGCAAATTCTTCGAGTCAAATCAGGAAATGACAGTATACCTTTCCTCCTAGTAGGCAACAAAGCAGACTTGACAGACAAGCGACAAGTTACAAGCGAAGAGGCACTAGAAAAAGCAAACGAATGGAAAGTTCCTTATGTTGAAACTTCAGCAAAAACTCGAGCGAACGTTGATAAAGTATTTTTTGATTTGATGCGAGAAATCAAATCGAGAAAAATGGACGAAGGTTCAAAAGACTCTGGAAAGAGGAAGAAGAAGAAGGGCAAAAAATGTGTCCTTTTGTGAAATTATACAACTAGAATACTTCATTAATATGGGTCAGCGATTCATGCGTACAACATTTTGTTTTTCACTGCTTGTTTTTTGTTATTGACCGTCAAAACAACAGGAATTCTTATGCAAATGAAAACATGATTGTCAACATATTATGGTTTTATTTAAAGCACCATGAACTGTGCAATATAGAAAAACTTGATCTCATAAACAATGCACAAATCAAATTGTTTGGGTATACTATTTCATTTTGTACATTTTACATTTTTTTAGTGTAACCCAAGGCATATAAAAATTGGGTAAATCTATCCTGTCAGTGATTTAGTCACAGAAATATATATCTATAAAGGAAGGAGAATATTGTTCTTGCACATGAAATACTTCAGGTCAAATGTTAAATAATAAAACGCTTGTAATGATGCTTTCACTAAACTCAGTGTGAACATCTCAAAACATAGTACTATTTTTGCAGAATTTTAAGTAAATTTTCACCACACTTCCAGTAAATTTCTTTGCAAACAGTAATTATTGCTTACTTTTGGGCTCATTTATGTGGAGATAGAAATAACTGTGAAATATCTAATGCATAATCAATGGCATATCTTGACCAAAAAGAAAAAATAATAATTTCCTGCTCTTGTGCAATCCGACAGTTTTGATTAAAAATATTCAAATGTGATGTCAAAAGTTATTACTCAAATAAACACTCAAGTGGAGACATGCTCAAGACCTTTTAGGCTTGCCCAACTCAAGTATTTTTTATGATGTTGAATATAATAATAATATTATTGTACATATATTTCTTTTAATTCAAGAATGAATTACAGTGAGGGCACTCGAACCGTGAACACTTTGTGCTTTTTTGATACTTTTTTAACATGCTTCCTTTGAGAGAATCGATCTGAAAACGTTTTCATTTTGATAACTGAGTGCATTCGAGTTCAAATCTACTTTTTTAGAGGATTTGAAGCAGTAGAAAGCTCAGAAAATGAAAAGCTAAATAAAGACAAGTGTTCATGGTTCGAGTGTCCTCGCTGTAAAGCCAATTGGTTTGAGCATTTATTTTAAGATTCCACTTGCATTAGATCCAATGAAATTAAACCATGAAACAATGAAAGTTAATACTGACAAATAGTGACTGTTTAGTAACAATCAGTTGACCAGAAAGCCATTGAATGAATCCACAAGAGACTTAATACACAAGAGACAAGTGAGTTATGTACAATAATTGTTCATTATTTAGTTTTAATTCATTCCTACATATTTTTATCAAATTTTTGACAAACAGGACATGTAGAATATGGTGACTCATTTAAAACTGCTGTGCAACGGTCAATGGTCTCTTGTCTATTTTCTCTTCCAAAGTGCACAAACATGAATGAAGAGCTTGCCCAGCAAGGGTATATCTCCAGGTTGATAGGCTGCGACAAAACATAAAAGTCCACACTGACACTGACAGCAATAAGTGTAATCCTAAAACATTTTTTTACTCCAGAAACTCAAATTAATATTGACTTTGAGCACTGGAACCCAAATATTGTATGTTTATATCCTTTGAAGCCCTGGGTTATTCAGGGTTGTAATCAGAACTTTTACAGGGGGGTGCACATAAAAAACATGGAACATGGATGGGTTTTTAGTGGCCTTATTTTTTATTAGTAGCTGTCATTTTTGACAAAATCGGCGTTTTCAAAAACCAGTGAAAACACATTACAATTTGCACATGCACCCCCCATGGTTACGGCCCTGATATTTACCATTTGAGTTAAAATTTCGTTTTTTCCCCAATAGAAAATTCCTAGAAAAAGTTGTCATGCTCGAGATTGAGAGGTACCCCCGGGGGGGGTACTCCCTTCAGATTTGGGTAGGGGTGTTCCGCTGGGATCCTGTAGGCGTTACCCTGTTTATGACAAAAAATACCTAACTTCCATACCCTGTTTATGACAAATTACAATTGTTTATGAACATTATATGATTTGTATAAATATATCAATTCAGACGCACGTGCTGCTCTTATCTTTTTTTTTAGTCAACGATCTTATTCCTGCCGATTTCCTGAATGCAAAATAATTTCTCTCAATTTTTGGGCCCTGAATATGACAGGAAGTTTGGATTAAATCGAAAATAGAGTAGAATTAGATACCCTGTTCATGACACCAAGGTCGAAAAACCATACCCTGTTCAGCGGATCATCCCCGTATAGTCGATATAGGGTAGTACCCCCCCCCCCCCGGGGAGGTACCCCACTTTTCTTGATGAGCCAGTTACAAGTTACTTTCCAGGTGTTTTTAGGCTTCAGTTTTGAATATCGTTAGGTTGGTGAGAAAGCCCAAGACTTAGTAATGATTGCAAATGGAACACAAACCTCCCTTGAATGGAATTCTTGATTCATTTGAGCCTTGGAACCCCCAAACCATCGTAGATTGGTCAGAAAGCCCAAAAGTAGAATGCTTCATAGGAATGATTGCAAATGGAACCCCAAAACCATCGAGGAGCCTCTGAGCCTGGAATATAGACTATATATTTGCATGGTGCCAAAGCGTTAAGAAAGAACTGAGCCAAATGGTGTTTAATCAATCAGTTGTATTTGATATTCTCTATTCGATAAGCAGAGCTACCTGGCCAGAAAATAATATTTTATGTATAATAGATTCATATTAAGGCTTTAGTGTATGAATTAAAGTGAATCCATAGCTATATCGACACTGGCCTCCCAGGGGTGCTCACACACATGGATTAGGGACTGGTCATTAATTATCAGAAAAAAAAAGACGCTGGTACTAGTTGCATACTTGTATACTGTGAGTGAGACAATGTGGCGAATTTGAAGAGATTTTTTTGGTCACCTTGAAAATAGCTGCTCTAAGCATTATGATAGACCACATGGCCGCAATTAAGGTAGTTCGGGATCCACACTTCCCGCCGATAGAATTTTTTAAAACTTTTTCTACATAAGGACTGACACATATGAAAACCAAAAATGGAATAAAAAATAGGGGTCACCGCACTAGTTTTGGAACTGTGGGGGGTGGTAAAAGGCCCATTTTTGCCCAATTTCAACAAAAAGAAGTAACATCAAATTTGTTGAAAGTTATATTCTTGCGAACAAATTTGAAAGTTTTTTTACAAATCTGCTATAAGAGTCTGAAAAAATGCTCCCTTCGCTATAGCTCTCATGAATTTATTGCTTGGAAAAGACATCGACTGAGATATTTTACGGAGATTTAAATGAAGAGCTTCATTAATTTTTTGCACACTTTACCCCAAAAAAGTCAAAATTACAATGTTTTGGTCTCGAAGACCATGTATTTTTTATTTCAAAATTTCAAAGCTGGGTTTATGCCAAATACAAAAATGGAAAAATAATCGGGTGTCACCGTGCTAATTTTAGAGCTCTAAGCAAAAAAAGCGCGGAAAATAAGATGATTTCAATGTTTTGGACGCGCGGGAATGGGCACTAGCTGCTTTTGAGGCCCGTATGCAATGATATGATGTTATTTTTTAACAAAAAGTTCAAGAATGACCATATTTTGGCTCTAAAGCAAAATTTCTTTTTAACCGCACGAGAAATTTTATTTGATTTCACATGCGCGAGCAGAATGCGCAGTAGCAAGGGTCCCGAACTACCTTAAGCATGCTTAATTGAGATGAGATGTCTCCTTTAAACTATGAGAGTAGAGATGGCTTAAATATTGAATGGTGTTTATTTTGTTACATTTACCAATACATTTTTAATTAGTACAATTTGCAGTCAACACTGCATCAAGCAGTCTTTTAATGAGTGTGTAGATCATAGCTTAGTTGTGCATAAATCACTATTTTCTGTCTGTCTTGTGATGACTATGTTATCCTCAGAGAAGGATTTCCTTTCAACGTTTCTTCCATCAGTTTCCATGATAGATATATCTTTTAGTTCAATGTTTGTTTTGGCATTGTGTTGGAATGGATACTTCCAGTATCCTGTGCTACTAGATTTTTTGTGTGATTTTAAAGGTGTTGATTCTTGTGTAAGATTTTCTTCATTATCCTGAAATTGGTTAATGTTTTGTAGGCTGTAATACTCCATAGGTGAGGTCATACCCATGCCTTTTGTTGTTAAAGCAGTCAGACCGCTTTCTTCATCTGAAAGAGTCAAAAAATAAACAGACATTAAATAAATCCATAAATCTATTATGTCAGCTGTTTAGCTAATTGTCGGAGGAGACGAATCAGCAATTGAATACTAATAAATTCAAACATAACATCAACTCAACTGGCTGGGAGACAAACCAGCCATATACAAAGCATGACCAAGAAATTATATATTTACCAAATTGGGACCCAGGCAAATACAATTTCTGTGGCCAGAGTGGGAATCAAACCTAGGACCACCAGATTGTGAGACCAACGCTCTGATCACTCGGCCACGCTGCCTTCTTATATGCCTCCAAATGACCCAAAGTTTTTGTTTAATAACATTTTGTTGTTTAAAGTAGTACAAAATTGAACATGGGAAAGCTGCCAAATGTTTTGGTGCATGCTATTTTCTTAGGGAGCTTATGAAGCTAAGGCCGTGTCTGTTTCATCAGTTGATAAAATACGCTTGCTTGTGTTTTTTTTTTCTTCTGGGAATGAACAAGAACTATTTATGGGATTCTTATCTGGTTTATTTTTAAATTTTGGTAAATACCCGGGTATATGTGTGAACAAATAATGGACACTGACAATGCCTGCAAACGTACTCCCAGTTAACAGATTCAAGAACATTGTTCACCTACTAGACTCTGTTCCTTGTTAAGTCCACTAAACACCTGAATGAGCATCAAGGTGACCTAGCAGTCAAATGTCCAGTGGATGGAAAATGTTCAATACTCAGTATTTACCGTTTGAGTGGGACATCAATAAGTACCGACTCTAAAGTAGAGTTTTGATTTTCTCATTTCAGAGTAAAATGGAAAGTTTAATAGACTACAATAGCAGCCAGAATAGTAGAAAAAATGCATATGGAGTAAATGACAATGTATATAAAAAAGCCTCTACATTGTTGGAACACCCATCCCCTCCCCCTTAATCAGTGTTAAAATGCTTAATATATGTTCATTGTCATAACCCAACAACAACAAAATAATAATAATAATACATAAATAACTTAATTGTGCAGGGGTAACAAAGGCAGAATGTTAAGTACTTTTTCAGCTCTTGTTTATAGTTAAGGTCTGAGAACATACAATGTGACAATAAATCTTAACCCTTCTTGACTGCCACTGTTAGTAGTTTATCCACAATGTGAATGGTTGCATAGTTCTTCCAACCCAGGGACATTCACAAAGCTTTTGATGGTACATACTCTACTCCTCTCTCTACTAACAGTCCTTTGTACTGTTGCTTAAAGGGTTACAGTACAGTTTAATGAGTTTGTCTCAGAAATTCCTTGCTGCACTATTTTGTGGTGAATAATTAACTACACAATGATTTTAAACAACATCTAACAACTGGACTTTTTGATTTACTAAACAGATTATGAATAATTTTACTGGGAATTGAACTCATAGCATGTCAATGAGTTTTTTTTCTCCAGTTTCTCTGGCTATCCTCCCTCACAAAAATGAACTGTACAGGATAGTGACTGGAGGAAAAGTCTTCCCAATAAAAGTAGAAATACTGAATAAGCTTGAGAGTATAAGAAAGTATGTAAAATTTAAAACCCAGCCTACTACAACTTGTTGAGAATCAGCCCATTAGAGTGGGTTAAAAAAAACCAAAAAACTCTGACCTATTATATATACTTGGCAACAAACCTGTGCTCCAATGGGTTGATGAGCCCACCAGAACCCAGCTTGCTTAACAATCACTTAGGAGTTGATTCATGGAGCAGATTCAGAAACTGGATAATACTTGACAACAAACCTACTGTTGGTGTTGATCAGCCTGCTAGAACCCAACCCACTGCAACTGATTAAAAGTCAACATGTTTTGACAGGTTGTGGCTCAATTGGTTGCAGTGAGTTTGCTTGTAACAGGTTGATTAATATGCTCTATCTGATTGAAGGCCAAGTATATATTGTATTTTCAGATTCTCAATCCATTCTAGCAGATTGAATTCAAGGCTCTGCATATAGGTCAGGGGCGGAATAATTAAAAAAATGATCCAGAAATTTTGAAAGGGAGGGGCACTAATAAAAAATTACCGATTATAAATCCAAAATTAAAAACAAAATCTATACATTCCAATAAATCAAAAGAGGGGGCACCAGACTAAAGACAAAAAATTATGGGAGAGAGAACACTTTGAGGAAAAAGACATAATTATGCAATGTAGCATTTGTAAAAATAATGAGATGGAGAACTCTTTACACACTATTAAAGTTTTTATTTTGTTACAATTTTACCATTATTTGTGTTTTAAATATTTAGTTAACAACATAACACACCAAGACAGTGACAACCAGAGCTGTTAAATAAATTTACATTTTATTTAGCACTTTATTTTGGTGTAATACACTTTAATTATTTAAAACATTTAATTTGGACAAATAATAGCAGCATGTGTTTTTAATATTATTTCAGTTTTAATTTATCTATTAAAACAAATGTGCCTCATCACTAGCTTACATATAGACATAAAACAAACGTCAACTTGGTCTATCTTAAAAGCTGAAAAATTCTGACAAGATGTCTTTTGTTACCATTATCTAAAAAATTATAAATATTTTTTTATAGATATAGAGGCTTTCAAAAACCCATGGATTTAAACAAAGTGTGATGATTAATTTTAAAGTATAATAAGTGCAGTAAAATGTAATACACACAAAAAATTACAAAGAAAATGTGTCCAAATAATTGAATACATTTTCATAGGTTTTTGAAAATCACTCTAGACATTATTATTAACTTAATTTATAATTTATCATTAATTCATTAAAATATAAATATTATTGTAATGCATAGTTTTGGGTTTTCAAGTATTTTACAAATATTAATTATTTATCAATCATTGAGGTGTTGACTTATAATGGGATAATTTATGATTGTCAGATAAGGTTCAAACCTCATCAGTCTCTGGAAAGCCATTACCAAAGTGGTCACTCAGGCAAATTTAATTTCATTAAAGCATTATGTGATTTGAACAAAAAAACAAATTGATAAAAAAGACAGCAAAAGTATGTTCCTAGTTGGGGTCATCATGGCCAGGTTTGAGTGACACTTTCAGGGATGAAGAATGATTTTCGAGATTTTCCAGGACAATGAGAGGGAGGTTTTAAAAATGTTGAGGTTGAGACTCAGTGAGATGTTCAAAAAAAATTACCGATACTATTTGTTTTACTATTAACCTTCTCCAAGACTGAGACTTTTGAAAATATCAGTCTTGGGAAATTTTCAACAGGCTGGTACTGTTTGTTTTGAAATGTGAGATTTTGAGACCCAATGAATTATTAAATATTAAGAATTTAAGACTCCAAAATGGAGAAAATAGAGTGGACTCCACAACTTAAATGCATACAAAACCGAAAAAATGAGACTGACATTTTCTTTTTGCCAAGACTTAGCATTTTTAAAGGTACCATTCAACACCCCCTTTTTTATCATCGATAATAATTCATAAGTTAGATAAACTTTCAACAACACATGGTAAACAACTTGGCCATTATTCAATATTATTTTTTTTTAAATTTGCAATACTATTTGTATTTGTAAGTTAACTAGTTTCCTAATATCAATAATAAATAATCAATTTGTGATTTTGCCATTTTGGTTAACTTTTCAACAAATTCTGCCATTATAATCATTATATCTTTTGATTATAATTATAATTATTTTTATTAATATTATTTTGTATATCACAATTAATAAAACCATTGGAATAGTCCATTAAATAAATTTTCTCTGTCAATAAATATTAAACGTAATTTTACCATGATTAAAACTATATTCATCATTCACAGCCATGTAGTGATGGGTTTCTTTCTTCTGTCGTGGAATGAAGGTGAATCAATAGTGTCACAATATTCAGACTCCATATCACTCAAAATTGCAATTTCTTCACATGATTTGAAGGAATCAACATCAGTGACACCTGGTACAGCTAAATAGTTAGCTGATTTACCTTGTATTGTAGTTGGTTCTGAAAGGTGAACCTTTAATCCAAGTGGGCCATCATGAGGTATACCACTGGTTGGCTTTAGAGAATGCTGGATGGCATTGGTGAGCTAGAGGTGTGTACAAATAATAATTAACTGATGAATATGAACACACAGCAAATTGTTTGACTGTTCAAATTACAATCCAAATGAGCCATAAGACTATAAAATGTGCATCTGAGTAAGTGGTGTACTGAAGAAAACAGAAAAAATGATTTTTAATTTGTATGATTTTTAATGACTAACTCAAAACCAGTATTGCATTGTCAAACAGCAACAGATATGAAGTAAACATTAAGTCATTGATTGTGTAAACAAAATTATCATTGATCTACCATTTTTGATTAACGAAAAGAGTTAAATATTCTATGTGAGACTATTAAGTTTTCTTTACATTTTATACTTTGTGACACAACTTCTTCTTCAGTTGGATAGTGATTATTAGGTCACTGACAGTTGATTTCTTCAGATGTCACATGATGCAAGTTAACTCACTAGTCTGCCATACAACAAATCAGTCAATCAACCAGTCAGCAGTTGTTTCTTAATCTTTTTGAATATGCATCAGTGAGTAATTGAAGTAGGCATCTATTCCCAAACTGTTTTCTAGGGGGTCTGGGCACATATTTATGAAGTAACACACAATATAATGGTTACCGTAGCCTCCGTTGCAGATGTCTTATGTGGTTCACCGAACGAAAAGCTCCCACACCAAGCTTTTCGTTCAGCGAACCACATAAGACGTCTGCAATGGAGGCTAATATAACCGGTGGTAAGAGGTAAAATAGGCAACGCTATTATTGAAAACCCTGAGTCAGCCTGCTAGCTAGTAAGACAGCCATCTGTACAAGTCCCTCAAGCATGCAATTAGCTAGCAAATATGCCAGTTGGTCAGTCAACTAGAGAGTAAGCCAACAAGCTATAGCAAGTCACTCAGACTGTCACCCAATTAGCAAATCAACCAGTCAAGTGTTATCATATTCAGTTATCATATTCCTGTTATTTCCTGCTAATTTTATTCCAATATTATATTATTTATAAATTGTAATATACTTACAACATTAGCTGGAGCAAGCAAGGCATGGGATGCTCTAAAATGAAGGCTGTCTATTGCCTTAGCTGCCTGGACAGGATAACCATTGTACCTGAAGAAAACAACTAGATGTGTCACTCACACTACACACTCTAAAGACAAAGATTACTGCCTTATAGGAGCCCTGACTAGCAGCCCTGGTATTTGTCCATCATTGTGACCAGAATATTTCAGGTTCTGATAAAATACACATTCATACATTTTCTGTTAAAAGGTAGACAGTATTGAAGGCAAATGTGACCTTTGAATTTTGAGGGGGGAAAAATAGCAATGACTGAAAGAGGGTGTGTTCAAAACTACTCAATATGCAAAGGTTCAGCACTGTCCATGTGCGTCCATATAAGATATAAGTTACACTTTTGTGTGTCACTATATTTAGGAAGTCTTCTTGATGTTAATATTCAACAGCTTCATTATCAAAAGACCATTATATTGACCATTTTCATGTTATACATAAACTGGTGTACCTTAACTGTCAATTATAGATGGCATTAAATTTAGTATCTAAAGTTATCACCACCAGCATGCATAATATCTCTGTCTCTTGACTCATCTTGGGAATAGTACAGATAGATTGAGCTTCACATTACATGACTATGTATTAATTATAACGTCATGTGCTGTAAAACCTCCGGTACTATCTGATATATGATTGTACTCACATTAAAAAATAAAGTGAATGAGTCAGTTCTTGGATAAGTTCTGCATTGACAGGAATTCTTGGGTGAGCTGCAAGTCTTGATAGTTCATCGTTGCTTAGGACATCATCTAGATGAGATGATGTTGTCTCAGGAATACACAATTTAGGAAAACCAGCAACTGCCACTCTTTAGTGAAACAAAATAAAAGCAAAACATTTATCATTATCTCAGAGTTGTTATAATACCAACTGTTTAGACATTAATACAATATGAAGATATCAGGCATAGAGAAGAATATTAATTTTATCCAGAACATACTGAAAAAACTTACAGCCACTTTCGTTGAAGTGGGGCTCTCAAAGCTAAAAGTCTTGTCTAAGAACTGACAACGTGCAAGACAGACTGTCGTGTTTGTTTCACAGTGAGCACTTTGTTGGCTTTTTAATTGACATCCACCAAAATGCCAGGTTCTAGACAACACTTTTAGCTTTGAGAATCACACTTTAACGAAAATGACTTTTTCAAATTAAAAAATTGTTTTTGATTATTCTGAAACAATTTTCCCAAAATCAAGATCTATGATCTTACTAAATAGATTACACAAATATAAATATATCATTGCTATGAGTAATAACACTAACCTTAGTGCCATCAACCAGAAGCTGTCATGAGATGACTTATCAAGGAATCCAATACAATCATTATACTGTCTTAAAGCAACACAGAGAACAGACATCCTGCAATAAATTGGAACAACATTTCTAACCACAATTCTAAAACTTATAAATAATATTACAGTGAGGAGACTTCAACCATGAGCACTTGTCTTTATTTAGATGTCCATTGCTTGAAATTCTCTAAAACAAGTAGGACTGAACTCAAATGCACTGAATTATCAAATGCAAATGTTTTCAAATCAATTTACTCAAAGGATACATGTTACAGAAAGTGTCAAAAAAGCACAAAGTTTTCACGGTTCAAGTGTCCCAACTGTAAATTGAGCAAATACTTCATGTGTTGAGTTCTATAATTACAGCTACTGATACAAATAAATTTATTTATTAATATTATACAAATTCACATTAACTTAAAACTCTTTTCTCAAGATACAATTATCGATAATAAATAATTATTGAGCTTTTGATTGAAAAATGTAAACTCACTCTTGGAGAAAAGTAATTTATGAAATTTGAATTCGAGTTTGATTGACAATATAGATACACAGCTTTGTCTTGCATCTATATCTGCTGACAAAACACTCATTCTCATTTTATAAACTACTACTACATCAAACACAATAAATTACATATACTGAAATGACTAGCAGGACACAAACAGGGCAATGCGAAGACTAAGAAATCTCCAAATGATTGACATCCACTTTTCTGTACTGTGTACATTATTGTCCATACCTATTGGAAGCAGTAACAGTGTTAATTTGTTTAGCTGGTCCTTGTATTGGGGTTTCAGCTTGTTCGTGTCGACTAAGTGCACTTTCAGTTAAAGGAGATTGTGCCATCACATCAAATGAAGACTACAAGACAGCATGAAAAACAACATACTTTAATAATGTATACAAAGGTGAGTGGGAACTATTGCTGTTGTACAATTTGCTTGAGGCAAATGTCTCTAAAATAAAATTCCTTGATTCTCAATTGTCAATACAAATGAATGCGAAAATAATTGCCCATAAACGTTTTGTTAAAAAAAATAGCTCCATAACATTACATACAGCCCTCAAGAGTAGCTTTGTGCTTATCCTCATGCTTCGCAAACATTGAAATCCTAATGCTTATTATACAATGCGACCCTCAATAATTATTTAATTTCAGTTTTTATATTTGACTATAAAATTTTTAAACAAAAATTATTAATAAAACAATGTTATTTTTGATTTTTTTGGTAATGCTTAACTTGCAGTTGATAGGTCAGTCAATCCATCCATCAATAAATAAATAAATAAATAAATCAATTATTAATCAATAGTTTTTTTATTAAAAACTATTTATATTCATACCTCATGGTAGATGGAAGGTCTTGATAGGGATGGCAGTCTGAAGGTTTTTGGTTTTTGTCTTTCATTAACTTCCTATGAAATAAAATTAATATGTCAAATAAAACACAAGCAAAGACAAGATCAAAAAAGAACTTCTTATGGACTGCAACAGCATACTGAAGATTGGCATTTGTGCCACAAAGGATTTTAGGAATTAAAGGAATTTCAGTGTGCAAAGGTGTGGGTCAGGAAAAAATGATTTCAATGATGTCTTACATGAGTGATTTCCACCTAACACACTTTGTGTGTGTACTTTATGCAAAGAATAAGTGTCAGACTGTGGACATTAACTCTTTCTGGTATTACTATTAAATAATATAACCATTTGTATTAGCATCCTTTTCACTTTTCAAGTTAATGCTGAATGCACCGAATCCTGAATAATTGATCACAGTTCAACACTTCCCTACACAGATTTGAGAGACTTACTGCATTGTATATAGCTATAAGAATAGCTTCCAGCTTCCCATAACCCTGAAATAAAGAAAATATTCTATTTCTAACAAACAGAAATTATAATTTGATTGCTACAAATGTAGCAAGCAGGGACATAATATACTATTCTAGTTAGTAAGAGTTACATGACTGATGATGTCACATCAAATAATTATTACCAAACAAGACATGTCAGCAAAGTGAAATCATATGTTGACTTCTCCAAGTTTGATTATCCTTGGCAAGTTTGTGAACAGGTTTGCCCAAAATGTAAAGGTCTACTGTGAAAGTATTGTGTGATTACTTAAAATGCCTTTTTTTCTGATGAAAAAGAATCCCCAAGACTTTGGTATCACATATATCCCAGTACTAACACTTCTAAGTACCTGTTTATCTCTTCTCGACTTGGCAGAAAGATATATCCAGATTATTGAAGGTAAAAATTGCAGGACATAACTCTTTGCTTCTGTTTCACCACTTCGATACAACTCAAAAAGAGTACTGTAAAGAGGATGGCCAACCTTTAAAAGTGAACATGCAACAATTTACTGGTATATACTTAGAGAATAATCTAGGCACTGGTGTACTAACAATAGGACATTATGTCCCCTACGAGGCTAGTACACCATGGACCTCCGGCTTAAGGTCCTCATCCAAGAAGATGCAAAATTCTAACCATTTGCTGATGAAATTACAAAGGCAGCAATTTCTCCTCAATTATTTTAAGACCCTGAGTGTTGGTCCGGTCACAGGGATCAAACCTGTGACCTCCAGCACCATAGTCTATTACAGGCGCTCAACCAACTAAGCCAACCAGAAAGCAGTTAAATCAATACTGGAACTAAACTTACAAAACGGAAGAGCAATATTGTTTTCAATAATGCGTTGTGTATGAATAGTTTATATTAAATGGGTATCTCTTTGGTCCCATCTCTCCCATGATGATTAAAATGGTAAATATTAATGTCTTATGTCACATGTATAATCTGTTTATTAAAAAAATACCAGAGCTGACTTTCCTTTACAAGACTTACCTGTTTCTTGTATTGATCTGATAGTGTTTCTATGATACTCTTTGTTAACCCATCCTGACTGTTTAATTTTTGGACTGCCTCTTGTGCTGTTAAGGTCGTGGATTCCATTTCCTGGACAGGAAAAGAATTGAGAATCAAGTCAAAGCAATAATGCATAAAACTATACAGTAGTTACAGACAAGATGCTCTCGTGCACTGCTTGCATGGTCACCAATACCTGTTATAAAGATGTTATAAAGATGTCCATAACTGAATGTCCATCCAAGATAAAACCTTTTAATTGATATATTCACATCCAGTTTTCAGTCAGAATGGTCATCTTCAGGACAATTGATAAGAGAAATTATATTGTGTTTGATGAAGACCTACAAAACCTCAGAACAGCCAGCTGACAAACCAACCAACACTTCAATTCAATATATTCTGAGTACTTAATAATAATGAATATAGAAGATTACTCAAGCTGTATATTTCAAGATTGTTTTGGAAATCATTTATTACTGAACAGCAAGCATGTTGTTCAGTTATAAACAACATTTTCAAAATGTGCAAATAAGCAAAATAAATCAATTTTGTTTATTTTATTTTTTTGTGTATATTAAGCTTCCATCAATTTTAAATCAGTTTGCAACTAAAATATCACATAAAACTGCGTTGAAACTGACAATATATTTTCTTATTACACTTGATAATAAAATAAAAAATGGATGTCAGTTCCTTTCTGAATGCATTTCGTTACAATTACCACAGAAAATCACATCTGTCAAAGTGCTTACTAAGATGGGAGTATCAAATCACAATATATTTCTCATCAAGTTCCTTAAATTTCCCGATCGAGATGATACAAACAGTTGTTTACCTGAAGTAAATCGTATAGCCTTGATTCCATCTCCATTATAGACCAGTGAGTTGAAGCGAATGAATCTAGAGTTTGATTACACGATGTTAATAATGAATAACGTACAAAATTATGACTTTTGTATGATGTGAGAATCTGCATAAGCTTATATGTTTACCAACTTCTCTGCTTTATCCACTTTAACAACGTTTGCACTCAAAATGGTTATCATTCTTACCTTTTAGTATTTACAGGAGTAAAATTCTCTTGCAGTATTGCGTTACATGAATGCTATATAAGATTGTGGTTACAGATATGGAAAATCGTAAAAAATAAATGAAAATCTAACAAAGTACTCGTAATTAACCCGCCATCTTGAATAATTCAAAGCCTCGGTTTCGAGTTCTCCGAGAGGAGTCTGGGTAACGTAGGAGCATGCGTATCCGGCATCAAGAAGGCAAAATGGCGGCTATTGGAACAAACGATGATAAATGGTATTTTACCAAGGAACAGCTCGAAAATACTCCATCTAGAAGAGGAGGAATACCAGCAGATAAAGAACTAAGTTATAGACAACAAGCTGCTACGCTTATACAAGATATGGGTCAACGACTGTCGGTGTATCCTTCATTAAGTTAATGAAAAAAACTGACCATTTCCATTCCCTGACGTCTTTATAGTGACTAATTTACTCCGTTTAAATCCACATACAACTACAATAAAAGCAGTATTACTTTCTGTTACTACTAAGGTTTGATATTGGAGCTGAATTTAGTGTTTAGTTTGTGTTCCTTAACGTTAAACTTTAGTTCTCAGCTGACAATAAACACGTCTATTGTGTACATGCATCGTTTCTACATGTTCCAACCATTTGCTAAATATCATCGACACGTAAGCATTTTTCTTACATTATATACTTATTGTAGCATAGCTAAATCCTTTCATCGACGTTTTTTGAAAATTTTATAACAAGCAATTATTTTTTGTGTGGAATATATGTAATTTTAAATTCGGATAGTTTATTTATTTTTTCAGGTTATGGCTCCTTGCTGTCTTTTTCTGGCTGCTAAAGTTGAAGAACAACCTCGCAAGTTGGAGCATGTTATAAGAGTAGCACATGCATGCTTACACCGAGGTGCTCCGCCACTAGATACAAATAGTGAGGTAATTTAATGAATTTTCATTTAATTGAAAACAAGAAATATATTTTTAAGTAAAATACTTGAAATATTTTGCTTTATTCATTACAGGAATATTTACAACAAGCTCAAGATCTAATTGAAAATGAAAGTGTTTTACTGCAGAGCTTAGGTATTCAGATAAGCAATTAATGATGAATTTCCGAGTTTTGTCTTGAATTGCACAAGCAATAACTGTCAACCACATTTACAAACAATTTCTGTTGGCCAGGTAGCCTTCAACACAATCACTCACCTTCAATCACAATTTCAACACTTTTTCACACTTTTGAAGTTGAAATAGGTAATTCGATAATTCAGCATCTTAAGAAAGAATTGAATATCTGTCCATTAATTATCATGATAATGTCATTATATTTTATTCATAGGATTTGAAGTAACAGTACATCACCCACACACTTATGTAGTCAAGGCCATCCAATTAGTCAGAGGTATGAAAAACAATCAACCTTTTATATGAATGATTAGTAAAGTCAATCAACCTTTTATATGAATGATTAGTAAAGTCAATCAACCTTTTATATGAATGATTAGTAAAGTCAATCAACCTTTTATATGAATGGCTTTACAATATTCATGATAAAGTAAAGTGACCATATTTAAGGTCAGGAGTCTCTTTAGCTGAAGCTAATCTTCCAAGATCCGCTCATTTTACTCCCCTCTTTCTGTCAATGCTCCGTTTTATGAGTATTTAAAGCTACAATAAGCTACACAGAACAGAAAGTACTGTAGTTGGGAAGAAAAAAAACACGGAAATTTGACTATTAACTATTATCTCCTGATCACAGCAGTATTAAGTAACTATAAATGAAAACTCTAGTCATTCAAGAAAGTATTTTGGGATTTCTTCTTAAATGAAATTGGTGATTTTCTGTATTACAGCAAGTAAAGATCTTGGACAGGCATCATATTTTATGGCAACTAATAGGTAAGAACTCTGTCAGATGAATATGAACTGATCTTGTGTTGTCAGGACTGGAAATTTAAGTCTCAGTGTCAAACTGTCTTAAAAGAATGATATCTCAACAGAAAAAAAAAATCATCAGTTGCTAAATCTCTTTATACAGAGGGTATCAATGGCTTAAGCCTTGGTTTTAAACAGTGATGGAGATATCATTTGTTCCTTGAACTTTTGTTTTCAATGTTTGTTTTCATTAAATGAAAATTTTTCACAACAAAACTGACACCCTCTGACTGTGGGCATATGTGTTTGAGATTGTGCTTGTATCATTTAATGACAGCCAGGTGTAAGTCAGAACTGAAATGTTCGTCATCATGAGCTGGTGAATTATCTGGTTATTTCATCTACCTTAGCTTATAGTCAAGCAGTACTTATTTTGTTGACTTTTGTTTCATAGCTTGCACCTAACAACGTTATGCTTACAATACAAGCCGCCAGTTGTTGCTTGTGCTTGCATTCACTTAGCATGCAAATGGTGCAACTATGAGGTACAGTATTATAGCACAACATGACAAAATTACTATTACAGCTATTATAATTACACGAAAGTCATGGCTGTTAGCTACTACAGGTTTTATTGTATGCCATAGTCAAATGATGACTAACAAAGAGATAAAATCTGGTAAAATACGCATTCATCTTTTTATGAGTGACAATGCATTTTCATGGGAAAGACACAAGATTAATCAACATAAACCAGTATTTCAAAAAAATGGTATCAGAGAGAAAACTGAATCAAAAAGTAAATTAAAAATATTTTATTTAAAGTATAACACATAAGTTATTGGTTGGCTAGATATCTAATACGGCTGTGCTTTTTTTACTCATCACTTGTATTTTTGCTCACCCTGGCCCAACAAAATGCTGTGTGACTGGTAAAAAAATATACAGGCGTTATAGGTAGCTAGCCAACCAATAACCTACATGCATATGTACACTTATATAAACAAAAAAATATTGTTTCCAGTGTCTTTAATGAAGTACCGGTATGTTTTTCATTCATGAGTTTGAGGTCCTTTGTTGTGATTGTTATGATAGATTCCACCATCAAATGATAACAAACATTGGTGGGAATACATGAATGCTCAAGTTACCAAAGAACTCTTAGATGGTATGTGGTTATAGATTCATTTGATACACACAATTTTTACTGTCATCATAATCATTGTTAATCACAATCATTAGATGAGTTGTAGGTGATCATATTGTGATCTGTATCATTAATCATATTGTCATCTGTATCATTAATCATATTGTGATCTGTATCATTAATCATATTGTGATCTGTATCATTAATCATATTGTGATCTGTATCATTAATCATATTGTGATCTGTATCATTAATCATATTGTCATCTGTATCATTAATCATATTGTGATCTGTATCATTAATCATATTGTGATCTGTATCATTAATCATATTGTGATATGTATCATTACTCATATTGTGATCTGTATCATTAATCATATTGTCATCTGTATCGTTAATCATATTGTGATCTGTATCATTAATCATATTGTCATCTGTATCATTACTCATATTGTGATCTGTATCATTAATCATATTGTCATCTGTATCATTAATCATATTGTGATCTGTATCATTAATCATATTGTCATCTGTATCATTAATCATATTGTGATCTGTATCATTAATCATATTGTCATCTGTATCATTAATCATATTGTGATCTGTATCATTAATCATATTGTGATCTGTATCATTAATCATATTGTGATCTGTATCATTAATCATATTGTGATCTGTATCATTAATCATATTGTGATCTGTATCATTAATCATATTGTGATCTGTATCATTAATCATATTGTCATCTGTATCATTAATCATATTGTCATCTGTATCATTAATCATATTGTCATCTGTATCATTAATCACATTGTCATCTGTATCATTAATCATATTGTGATCTGTATCATTAATCATATTGTGATCTGTATCATTAATCATATTGTGATCTGTATCATTAATCATATTGTGATCTGTATCATTAATCATATTGTGATCTGTATCATTAATCATATTGTGATCTGTATCATTAATCATATTGTGATCTGTATCATTAATCATATTGTGATCTGTATCATTAATCATATTGTGATCTGTATCATTAATCATATTGTGATCTGTATCATTAATCATATTGTGATCTGTATCATTAATCATATTGTCATCTGTATCATTAATCATATTGTCATCTGTATCATTAATCATATTGTCATCTGTATCATTAATCATATTGTGATCTGTATCATTAATCATATTGTGATCTGTATCATTAATCATATTGTCATCTGTATCATTAATCATATTGTCATCTGTATCATTAATCATATTGTCATCTGTATTTGTTCATCATCATCTGCACTATCATCAACATTTTTATTTGTTATCAATATAATAATGTCATACAGGGCTGGGTTGTTCAAAGCCCGATTAGCACTAATCCTGGATCAGCTCTTAAGAAAACCTAAAGAGTTAACCCTGGATTAGCACGTTATATCTCAGGGTTATCTTTATCTACACCCTTCTGGCTGTCTTCTTAATATGCTTCTAGTAAAAGACTTTGTTGTTGCAACAAAGCCTTTGTTATTATGAAACTAATATATTGTCAGATTTCTACTGTTTATTTTTTGTTGTATTTTATTATTATTTTTTTTTTGTTGCAGATATAGCACAAGAATTTATAAATATAATTGAAAAATGTCCAAGTAAACTGAAGAGAAAGATCAACTCAATCACAATAGTAAGTTTGTTTTTTACAATGTATTTCATTTACTGGTATTTGCCTTACCATGGTAATGGTAGTGACCTTATTTAAAGGTGTAATAGGTTTTCTAAAAATGCATTGGTTTTATTAGTAAATGACTAATCCACTGGGCCTCCTGGTAAAATTATAAATGATAAGTGTAATTATAATATTAAAATATCGAATATGTATATACTAAGATAAATTTAAAATATAAAGATTCTAATTAGAATAGTATGAATATATCAATAAGTAATGCTGCACAATATAATATGGACCACAATAGAATTATATAACATTACAGTGCAATGTATATTGTGTTTTTATAATTACTATTACGCTATTGCGGTTGTTTCATTAGGTATCCGCCATTACGTGCAGTGTGTCTAGGATGCACTGTGCTTTTCATGTGTCCTTATACAAACAAGAATGCTGGACTACACTAAGAGATTTATAGACTCAGGAATGCTATTACGCATAATAAAAAAAGATTCGAAATTGCATCCTATATCAGGCAACATGTGACAAAGTTCAGTCATTGCAAACAACAATTTATTTTGTCTCTAGTAACAATAATTCCTACCTTTGTTTCCAGGGTTCTAATACACTTCCAAGACCATTACGAAATAATGATGTTCCATCTTCACTGACCAGAGGACATGATAATAACGATAATAGTAATGATAGTTTATCTAATGATATCAGCAAAAAAATTAAAGATACTACCAAAAATGATAAAACCAATGAAACAGCCAAGAAAGAAAATCCTAGGCAAGAAGAGAACAATCATGTTGAAGTTAAAAAAAGTACAATAACTTCAGAAGGTGCAAGTGTTGCTACGTCAACCACTGTTGTTACTCTACCAGTATTGCCTCCTTTGACTACTAAATATGCAGCTCCCGCTACTACGGCAAGTCAGCCAATGGCAGTCAGTGATGCAAGGGTAACTACTACTACTGGTGTACAAAAGAGTTCAAGTAACACAATGTTGTCTGCTGGATCTAAACATAAGCATCGTTCACATGAAGATGGAACACCATCTAAAAAGCACAAATCATCACATCATTCATCAAGGTCTCATAGTAGTGGTCACGGTAATACACATAAAAGGACTTCATCTCATTCTTCTGATTCGTCGTCTCCAGGTGTACGGCATCACAGCAAATCAAGCAGCCATGGGAGCTCTCACAAAGGCTCTTCTCATTCATCTAAACACCATCATGGTAGCTTACACCATAAGGTTCATCCTTCACATCATTCCTCATCATCAAGTCATAAACTAATACCACCATCGCCGACTCTTGGACTACTAGATAAATCAAGACTATCAAGCAGTGCAAAACCATCCCCACCAGTACCTCCTGCAGAAACAGATGCATGGCCACCACCTCCTCCCCCTCCATTACCACCTTCTGACTCACAGTCCACAATGTTTATGGGTGGATTTTCTATGTCTGGGCTTAGTGGTTTACCACCTCCCCCACCCCCTGAACCTGCACCAAAATCCCCACCACCTCCTCCCCCACCTCCATTTTGATTGCAAGTACTTAAATTGCTATCTAAAATAATAATTTGATGTTAAATGACCAAAAGCCAATACAAATATATTGGAATGGGACATTTTCAACCATGAATATTCTATTTATGATTTATAGAACAGCTTTGGGGATATCTACAAAAGCTTTCTAAAATTCCAAAATTTATTCACATGTTTGCCAATTTATAGTGGTGAGACAGTAAATACTAGATAGACAAACCAACAAACACAGAGTGTCCAAAGATATAAAGGACAAACACTTGGTCCAACAGATATACCAAAAATACAGACAGGTAGATATAGCTTTGCAGTCAAATATGAGGCCATTGATAATTTATTTGGTTTTATCTATGAACCAAACATCATTTGAGCTGTAGTGTCTTGTGCTCTTTGATTGATAGAACAAGCCAAAAGAATCCCATACATTACCACTGGTCATATCTTTGAGTGTCATGCTGTAACAAAAAGCCTCTTTAAATGGTGATCAAATGAATTCAAACAGAGTTTTGAATATCTCTTTGCATGTTTTGACATGAAAATGTGCACCAACTCAGTCCCTAGTTGGTTTCTATGTTAATAATTTCATTTCAGAAGGTTGAGTACAAATGCTAAAAGTTTGCAACATAACTATCACTAAATTCTATTTATGTTAATTCTATTGTTTCCTTCCTCTTGAATAGTGACAGCTATTACATTCTTTTAGCATTTCTACTCCGCTACAGTCTTATTGTTATCAGGAATGGTAAATCCAAAACTGCCAGAATTTTTTTTATGGAAAAAAGATCAATATATGTTGAAACAACTTTTCTATCTGAGTACCAAAAACAAAATAAATGACTTTTATAAGCAATGTGGTGAGTGTTATTAAGTCTTATTGAGGGGAGGGGAGGGAAAGAATTGTCTTTTCCATTGCCTCAAAAGAAAATATTTAACCAAGTTATTATTTTAATGTTATATGAAGTTCTAACTCCAATATTTATATTCTAATATTAGAACAATATGAGAATTTGGGCATGTTTCTCTGATGAGAGAAAACATTTGTTAAGGTATCAGGGGACCCTAAAAATCGATGTCCACAAAACGCCTTGTTGCGCGCAAACTATTATAGTTACTACTATATAAGTATACATTTTCTTAAAGCTGAGTAAATTGAGATTACAATGGTATAAAAATTATTTTGAAAAAATTGATTCTTTTTTTTTTCAATAAGTGTTTTGTGATTTTCGACCGCCTCTTTTTCCTAAGTTCCAGGACAGGATTTCAATTGATTGTGTTGAAATTTTGCATCAATGTAGCTTTACCTAGATGTCGACACAAAAACGGTGTTTCAGTTTTTTTATATCTTGCCGCATTTGTAAACTATTACCAATTAATGCCAAAAAATGCTAAAAATGATGCTTTTCGACATTAACAGCAAATATTTTTGGAAAATGAGACACCGTTTTTGAGATCGGACTTTCTTCTAAATGATAATGTTATTTGTTGGTTTATGTAAAGTAATCCTGTGTTCCTGGCTGCGAAAAGAGGCTGTCAAAAATCATAAAACACACTCACTTGAAAAAAATAAATGGATCACATTAAAATAATTTTTTCTACCATTGTAATCTCCATTCATTTAGCTTTAATAAAATGTATACTTACAGTTGTCACAAATTGTCTGCATTTCAGCAAAAGCTCTGCTACTGTCATCTCTTATCAAGTCTATCAAAATATTTCAAATTGCATTTCCAAGGGTTGTGATTTCATAATTTCCAGGGTCAGAATGACCTTGACCCCCTAAAAACTCCTGCCTTTGGTGGTTGTAATCCTCCCTCAATTCAAAACATGCTTTGCAGCCCCTGAAGAACAGAACATAAAATAAAAGCCAAGATATTAATATGTTTGCTTAGTGGAACTGGCCCCTCCCAAAGAGACAGGCTATAAAAAATATGAATAAAATAGAATTAGAATGATTGAAATAGAAACAAATGCCTAAATGAATGAATAACAAACTGAAATGATACACAGGTTTAACCATTTGAGAATCTAATTTTTCCCATAGTTGTCACCAATAAAACTATGAGCTAGAACTTATAGATTAAGTCTGTTTGCGTCGAAAAATCCCTACTTGTTTAGTGCATGTCTATCAGAGTGTATCACGGAAGTTCGGATTTCTGAAATCCTATCCCCAGAGTCTTCAACCAATCAAAACTCACAACGGCTTATAAAGTGCTTTTATTTTTTAAGCACATACTAGATTCCTGTTTGTCGGGTCTTTTTGTGACAGATTTCAACGGATAATACTTTTAAAGTTAATTGCCAGAAATGTCTGGCTTGTATTCCACTTTTTTTATTTATGTTTATTAAACACTTTGCAGACCCTTTATGGTCAGAAGCCGCGGATTTCAGATGTCACACAATCACACTGTCGTCACGGGTACCAGTATAGCTGTTCGAGTCAGATTCAGCCAGGGGACTCGGCGACGCGGTTATACTGCAAGTGTAACACTTTATTCACTTCGTTTTCGCTTCTTATCATCTAACAATGAATCCCCCATGTGCAAAGTGCTTCAAAACTGTTTATCCTGTGGAAAAACTCAGCTGTCTTGACAAGGTATGAACGTTATATGAAAGTTGTGTCAGATTAGCACACGCTTTGAGGGTTTTCAGCAGTCATGTTTGTTCGAAAAGTCATCGTCGTTTGTAAGCGAAACTTTCGCGCTAAATTGCTAACTTACTTGACACATTTGTAATAATCTTGAGCATCATTGATAGAAGATGGTGAAATCTAGATAAGGACGTCATATTTTTGTGATTATAACGAACGAAATGTTGTCACATCGAATTTTGATAACAACAATACAACCGAATATTTACATATGATCGATTGATAGTTTTTTAATTAGTCTGTAAAACTTGGAACAGTAATCGATAAATTCCATATAAACTACACTATTGACCATTTTTATGCATTTGTTTACTTTAACATGTGTAAAACACTAGTTATGCGTCGCTGGTTTTTATCGACGGAATCAAAAGAATGAATCAACTACTCAGTGTTTCAATTTAGTTCAATGGAAACTCGATCGGCCTTCTAAATGCTGATAAAAATCGAATAATAATCATTTTTCACAGTTTTGTCTCATTATTTTTTTTCTATTTTATTACAGCACTGGCATAAAGGATGTTTTAAATGCACTGTGTGCAATATGACGTTGAATATGAAGAACTATCAAGGTTACAACAAATATCCATATTGCCAGGCGTAAGTAGAATTTTTTGTACATGTACTATGCCTATGTACTATGCCTAGGGCATCATCAGTAAGGTCACAAACGAGGTGATTAAATACAACAATTCTACAACTTCTATTTAGCAGTACTCTAACTATAAAATACAAAACAAAATAATTCAGTTGTGATTATTTTTATCAACTACGCTTCTCTGGTTATAATTTATGCAAATATGATTTCAAAATATTACGACTTTATATAACTTCTTCTATTGGTTTGACAGCTATGAACAGTTCCAACAGTCAGTCAGAAAATCAGCAAATAAAAACATTTGCCAAGTTGTTAATTTTATTTCGAGCTCTTATGTCTTTGACGGCCGGTTTTCAACTCGGGTGAGCATTCCCACGACGAGACTCAAGTGTTTTCATGCAAAACATTCAAAAAATTTCCGCAGGATTCCGTGACATAGAAGTGATTATTTCCAAAAAGCTAATAAAAAATATAACGCCTTTCAAGAGGGACTTGTAATTTTATATCTCTTTATTTTATTTTTAGACATTATCCGATGACGCAACATACTGTTGTTGCTGATACAGTGGAAAATCGGCGTTTAGCTCAAAATACAAGGCAACAAAGTCAGGTATTGATAATACTCAAAATACCGATCCGTAGCGTTAGACCTTTTTTTTAAGCTGTGCGCTCTGTGCAGTTATATGCTAATAGCTGGTCGTGTGTGGTTTCATAATAGGGACGATTTAATCCGGGGTTGGAAGAATGTATTGTTTTATTTTACCAGTGAACAGGTGGTAAAATGTGGGTGTCATATAGTTGATTTGCGGAAATGATCTACCATAATAAATGCTTTTTATTGTTATGTATGATTTTACTTTACAGTATTTTCGTAAACAAATTCTATAAAACTTATGATTAAATTTTGACAATTTTTTATGTGAAATTTTTCAATTGTAACGCATTCGATTTGTATCTTACCGTCAAACAGTAAAGGTTTTGTTTATTTTAAATCAGTCTGACGGAGAGCTTTGTCCTATAAAGTGACTGATAGTCAAAATACATTGTATGGTCAAGATCTTGCTTGATATTTGCATTCATTCTTTCTCTGGGGTGAAAATTCTATTCTGTCATTCCATCATGCCCATTGCCTGACCTGCAAAAAATGAGGAAGGAGGGGAGTGGGGGAGGTGGGGCTTTACATTTATATCTTTGACTTATAGCACCCTTCAACTAGGAGTGCCTGTCAGCCTGTATTGCACCTGCTTTAGCATAATTTAGCAGGCCCAAATTTGTACTCCAAGCAAATTCACATCCTTCTTTCTACTCTAAATAACTTAAAGCAGCATTGATAAGGCACACAGTACAGATAGCATCCTTTTGGCGTGTACCTGTTTTTCAATTCCACTTCCATGTTTATGTTGTTGATGCAGAAGTGAAAAGATATCACACAGTTAAAGTTTGGCATAACTTTATCAAAACGAAAGAATTTATTTAAAAAAATTATTAATTATTTGTTTAATAGATCCAGTACACAAAAGAATTCAATAGAGACAAAGGTCAATACACTGCTATTGAGGATGATCCTGAGACCAGAAGACATCGAAAAGTCTCCCAAAACGTCAGCGGTGTTGCATATAGAAACGAAAATCCCACACATTATGAAGGTATATCAACACAGGCTGACCAGACTAAATTCCTGTGGCTTATTTAATGATGCTTTCGTCTGGAGTTCAAGTCCCACTGCAATCACACAAAAAAACACTTTTCATTTATTTTTCTTGTTCTCTTTATAAAATAAATGAATTAATGGTGAGGCTGCAAGTTGATCCTTGCCAATTCTTTGTAACAAGTTTGAAATTGTACTTTTCTCTGAAAAGCCTTGTCTGGCCCTCTTTCATAATGCTTGCACAAGTCTTTAGGAACTTCTTTCTTATTCAAATTGGAGGGGCGGTGGAGGAGAAAAAGCTGTTGATGTAAGAAAAACTTCAAGAACAATTGTAGCATTTTCTCCTCTATCCCCCTCCAGCTTAAGTAATGACTGGTTCCTTACATAGCTAAACAGAAAACTTTTGGTCTTTCATAGAACGCGACCCATGTCAGGCTGTGGCTGGTCGTAGTGGACCTCCTATTTCACGTGGAAGACCTGTAAGTACTTCACACTTTATTTTGTATATTGGCTTCTAGAAACAGTTTTTTTCAGTTTTTCTAGTGTTTGATATCCCCCCCCCCCAAAAAAAAAAAAAAAAAAACGACAGAATATATAACTTTTTTTTATCTACAAGCAGTTAAAAGTTGTCGTTTCTAGTATAGATAGATATTTGCTATGTTTTCTAAATTATATATACATAATGGCTAGTGCGTAAATGGAATACAAAAATATTAAATCCTAAAATATTTATTTTTGTTCTAAGAATAGAATGAACATGGATTGTTTTTCATAGATATATCTTGCCATTGGTCACAAAATCTGTTTGCCACATTTGAAATCGTTCGCCACAAACGTTAATTGAGTTTGTGTGGTTTACTTTCTATGAACTCGAAGTGGGGTCGATAAGCTGCGTAACACCCGTAAATACGTAAAACTCAATCTTGAAGTGTTGAAGTTGAATAGCTTCATTTTATTCTTCTTCTTCTGCTGCTGCTGTCTCCCCCCTCCGATCTTGTACCCCACATCACCAGCGGCGAAGATATTCCCTGGGTAACGTGCGATGTGAATGTCAGGCACGGGGTTCATACGAGCTACTCCTTCTGAAACTACCGATTGCGCATGTGCTACATGCAGCTAGGCTTATGTATTATTACTGATTTTTATTTTATTTCAGCCGTCTGCATATATTGCCATATACGACTACACAGCAAACGACGTCGATGAAGTAACTATCCTGGAGGGGGATGTTATCAATAATGTACATCGCATCGATGAAGGATGGTTAGAAGGACGAGTACAACGAACAGGAAAATATGGAATGTTCCCTGCAAACTACGTGCAACCTAAATAATATAGTTAACCATTGGATAGAATGTTATTGTAATCATAGATATTGCCACTACTACACGTATCTGAGGTTATTTCATACTATCAACTACTGTCACCACCTTCTCGGGGTTTTCTCCGGGTTACAGTCCCCTTGAGAGGGCCGGTACAGTGAAACCCCTCTATTCCGGGTAGTACTGGTGTGGAGGGGGTTCTTGTTTACTGAGATTAATTTCACAAGAAATATAGGAAAAAGGTAAATTTGGGACCAGAATTTCAATATATTGAAGGTTCAGTTTATTGAAGTTTTATTGTAACGAAAACACAGTCAGGCTATTTTATGCTGACGGACCATTTCAGGTCATTTTTGATTCGTCTTTTTCTGTTGGGCACCCGGCATGGGATGGCTGCATGCTATTTCATCGTTGGCAGCCACAAAAATGTATTTATATTTTTTATTTTATTATAATGCGTTTGACCAAGCACAGAATTTACCATCCTTATATTAAGTCTGTTTATTAGTTTTTAAGTCCAACAGAAATCTTATGTATATAATATGAAGCCTAAATAATGCCAGCGTCTTTTTCCATATCCGTGCGATAATGACACTGATAAATATCTTCTCTTAATATATAAGCAGTTTCTTGAAACTATTTAAAAACCCTCTCAACTTCTGGGATTACAACGAAGGACATATCTTTCGGCAGATCACATTGATCAGTAATTCCTAGTTTGTATTCCCGATAAGCCTTTTCTATCGACAGGGTTTTTCGAATTCTCTCATCACAATCACAGTACTCGGTTTGAGAATGCCGAACATTCTAGGTGCATGTGCAATTTATTTTTACAGTGGAAAAGAGGTGTAGTTTTTAGCACCGTACAGAAATAGTTTTTAAAGATGAAAGTTATATCTCTGTTTCACTGGTGTTTTTAGCCAAACACAGAAGCAGCCTACACCAGTTCACTCAGCAAAGCCTCTATCCACTTGATTTCACCGGCAGTATTCATCTTAATTGATGACAGAGTTTGGCGCCAGTCTTCTCAGTCTAACGAGAAACAAAAAGTCTCTGTACAGCATTTTATCAAAGTCCTCAAAATAATGGCTAAGATTCAGAGGTGGCATAAGTTATTATAATAAACACAATCGGTGGTGTTTTTAAAAAGTATTTTAAACTGTGTACTACCCAGCATACACATATATATAGTTTCTCTTTTGATCCATAGTTTAGATGTAGCATTTGAAATGTACGAAATACTTTTTTTTATTGAGCAGACATAAGCTGTGTCCAATGCCATCTTCAGTACAAAAATGAATCATTACAAATTTAAAACAAATAAGTTAAATTATATGATGTTACAATGTTTGACAACTTAATTTAAAATAAACATATAAGACAAGCTAACAATGTACTTAAAATAGCAGTTAAAATGGTTTTAAGATGGAAGGCATCGCGGTTTACTGCAGTTTATCGTTTCATGCGAACAGTCAAACACTCGAAGTCGAACGCCAAATCAATCGTAAATTAAATCTCCAAACTTCAACGAGCTGTTTTTCGAACGATGCGAACCTTATCAGGATGAATCGTGATGGTTATTTTTAATGGGGTGGTAATAAGCTATGATTGACCGAAGCAAAAACACCAAATCGCGGAAAGCGTTGTATCTGAATTTGCAGAAAACGAAAAATTGCAGTAACTTGAAAAAGGTTCAGATTCAGATGTCCATTCCATCCGTCATATCATGTCTAATCTAGCTTTAAAGTAAAACTTAATAACGGCATATCATAGCAGCCCATAGTTCGTAACTATGAGCAGCCCTTCTTGCGTTTTGTCCCGTTTCTCGCGCTAAAGACTCGTCTGACTAGCAGCCGCATCCCTCTTCCCTCTTTGTAGTCGTTGCCAATGTTTTACTAGTGACACCTTACTGAAAATCCAAAGGGGTACACAAAAGGAACTCACATGTGTTAAAATTCCATTGGCATTCCTGTTAGTCATATATATACCTGGAAAACAATCTGTTTCCAGTGATTTCACACAGAACAGAAATGGTTTACAGTGCTAGACGTGAATATAGAAGTGGCGTACGACGTGGAGGAATCGAAGACCAGGGTTGGGGATAAGAGGGGATAATTAATGAGACTGAGCGAGAAGTCCACATTTGAGCTACGTCGTCCAAGTCATAATTCTAGGGCAAATAAAAAGTGGTTCTCATACACCATTTATTATATAATAAAGAATTATGCAAAACAAAAATACTGAAATTAGAGTTCACCGATTGCGTTTGATATGAGAACGACTATGAAACAAAGTATGAAATAAGCATGAAATAACACCGATGTTTATAAACGAAGGGGGGGGGGGGGGGGACAAAAAGGTCTGCTGACCACTGCTTCGTCAAATGAGACTATAGATCCAAGGAATCACGGGCCATCTCGTGCGTGTCCCAGCTAGTACGGCCTGTGTTCACATCCGCACTTTTTTCGAAATGCTTCTGACACTGAGCGAGAATTTCACATTCGGGCTACGTCGTCCCAGTCAGTGCTTACGGTTTATAGGGAGAAGGGGATGGAAAGAAAATATAAAACTCTTTTTTCAAGTCAGAGTAAGATGACCTTGCATACAAAACTATCCCAACTATACAGAACCTTTAGAAATAACGGAATAATGGTTTTTGCTAAATTAAAAAAAAATCTGTAGTTGGAAAGCCATTGAACATTTGCAAACTACTCTGTTATGCTACTAAAATACTATTCTGACCATTTTTTATTTACTTTATTTTATTAAATAGCAACGCGCCTTGTATATTTACATGACGTCATCAAAATAAAAATTCTTTGGAGGTGTGTGTATGCGCGTGGTCTTGCACTGTATAGAGCCACCTTGAAATCACTGAAGAATAATGAAATAGTCCATTTTTGTTCATTGAATTTCACAAAAATGCAAGTTTTTGCAGGTACCTCAGTCAATCACCCGCGGCAAGACTGAATCAAGTGGAATTTAATTTATGAGTGCATTCTTCGAGTCACGCGATTCATGTCACTAGATGAAACCATGACAGTTTTTGCTATCATCACTATAATCACGTATTTTATTCACGAATATAATCACGAAGTACCAAAAAATAAAACTTTTTACGAATGTCGTGTTAGCAATGTGTTTCCCGTCTTAATTAATTTTATTTTAAGTTGCTTTACTTTTCCCAAATCATGCGTCAAGACTTCGCCCTTGGTCTCCCTGTTTTTCTCATTGCGAAAACAAATACTAGTGCTGGATGATTTGAGTGCCGGGTGAGCGTAATCGGTATGCATAGCACACACAGTATGTGGCGGATCAAGAATAGATAGCCTATCACGACGGTTTTTCATTTGAAGCATGGATTTCAGTCACGCACGGTACAAACTAGAGAACATCAACAGGAAAGACTGACAGACAACATACACAAGGCATTTGTGTGATTTTAATTTTATTGTTGACCGAGAACAGGCAATTATTTCGTCGTATTCACTCTCATCTTTCTCTGAAAGCTTACTTTAACCGGATGTTGATGTAAACACCCAAACTAAGCTAAAAAGCTACATCAGAAGGAACGGAATTGACCGAGACAGATTTATGAATGGCTAAACCTATGGAACAAAACGACAAGCGTGAAAAAGGTGCAAACAAGGTAATAAAAGTATCAACTGTTATTCAATTTAACACAGCGAACAACGGAAAGATAATTGATTAATTCGTGGAGAATTAGTATGTTTGTCAAAGCGTTTACTCCGTTTGAATTCGACATTGATGATCGTGATCCCTCATTCCATTGTACATCTAACTCTCCGATTAACCAAATGCGGTAGAATGCTAATATATTAAGTTCAAGTAAACACTCAAAAAAAAAAAATAAAAATAAATAAATAAATAAATAAAATAAAAAAATAAAAAACACACACACACACAAAACATTACAAAATAATAATAATGACCTTACATGAATAATAACATGATTTTTTAGAATAATTTGCATATGACAATCACAAATTGTTATCCGTACCACAGAATACGTCTACTTTTGCATATTATTTGCGATTTTGATCTTTTAAAGGTCAGAACATCAAAATAGATCGGTAACATAATACAGAATCGAAACGACAACAAATCGAGTCTTGCAGCCAAACCTTCACAGCATTAGCACTTAATTCAGATATTATGATATTATTTTTTCATGAGCCAAATTAAACCAGTTGTTTTAGTAAGAAGATATGTGTATGTTATGTATGGAAAAATGTATCGAAATAAAGGAGTTCGGTCTCTGCCATGGCGATCACGGCTGTATTCCGCTGTATTTTAAAAACGGTGTAAAGACGGTATACGAAATATCATAGGGGTGAGTAATGGTGATGAAATGTAGTCCAACTGTTCAGTGACCCAGTTTCCCGACATGAAACACAATCATGTTCATTATTGTTGCGGACCGGAGAAACATAATACTGGCTTTGTTGTGAATTTCCTGCCAATTTAAATAACATACTTCCAAATTTAGACAGCATAGATATTGCGCACTAAGTAGCAGGCGGGTTGGATGATAGGTTTTTTTGGCCTGTCAAGATTGCCTGACTGCCGCAGTTTGTCTGAAAGGACCTTTCGATCTGTCCATCCTCGTTCCCATGGTCCCTCTTCTCGCCATCTTTCTTTCTTCGGCTCTCTTGGGGAAGAGCCGCTACGCAGGCTATATAAATCTCCCTTATCCGTTCCTATGTAATAAATAAATTATGTTCCCAAGATTTCACAACTAGGAATTTACATCGGAACTGACTATATATCATTAGGATCAATGTCCACCATTTTGTAACCCAGCTCGTTTACAGGGCCTTTTGAAAACTTCAGAATCAAAACCAGCCTCGAAACGAGTTTATCAGTTTACAGCTAACTGGCCTTGATTAGCTTTTTAATTCCGGCAGGTGGCTGGCACCTCATTGTAACGCTTTATTTGATAGATGTGTAGCTTTGTGAACTAAAAGGTGCAAATCAAATTTTGTCATTGTTTGGCATTGTCAGTTTGTCTGTATTTAGAACTTGTGCCCTAACTACTGAGACCCTATTGAGGTAACCAGGATGTAAGCCATTTGCACATTTTTCTTCGATTGTTTCTGCTAATGAAGTCTGAAGTGTTAGCCGTATAGACATTCAGGCTGACTACTGCCTGACAATCAATGTGTTGTGTAGTGTTTTGTTTGAAACAAAACATGCACGTCATAAGACATAACAGCAAATTGCAATTGAATGTACAAAAAAAAAAAAAAAAAAAAAAAGAATTAACATCAAGAAAAAAAGAAACATATCTGAAAAACAAAAAGGGGTAAAAAGGCCATGGCCTGCAGCTGCGACCATCGTACGAAAAACGAATATGTTTTTATCATTATTTTCGGGTAAATTTGCCAGCGTTGTTGATATTTTCTTCTGTGTTACTTTTTTTCTTCGTCTTTGGTTTCTCCTATAGTAGTACTCCTTTGCCGGGTCGCTCCTCGATCTTTTCTCAAAGTCATTTCGTTCGTTCTTCACCTTTTTGCCATTTCACAATGCATGGGAATATATATTTGCCAACGAATTATCCGGTAATCTGGCGGATATACTGGCCTGATCCTCAGTATAGTACGGCATAAGCTGAAAACACGTTTCACGTACAAAAGGAACGGAGAGCAGTTTTGATCCATTTGCTTCATTGTGCTTGCGTGCAGATCTTTTGGCCGGCCTCAGCTGTTAGGACTGTTAGTGCAGTATAGTTAAAGGGATCGAGACGAAATGCGTGGAGATGGATAGATGAATGGATGGTGGGCGAATGGATGGATGAACGAAATTATCCGATGAATGCGTAATTATACTATCAATTATTAGTACTTTTCATCCACCGACACTGTACATTTTTTTCGCAATTTATCACGGCGTTTTATAATCTCCATTGTTTGATAAAAAGTAATAGTGGAGAATCTTCCGGATGGGGTTTAGGCTGACGAATAATATGAAATATGTCAAATGTAGCTATAACAACTGACAAATAGCCAAAAGATCCTCAATAGTTATACGGATATATCAACCTTCAACCCGCTAATACTAAGTCCACACCAGTTCCAGCATGATACTGGTTCAGTTCTGTATTCGCAAACCGTGACTCTCTGGTGATTTGTGTTCTCAGTCTACCTAGTGATCCTGAGGTGTATATTTTGTCGCAGATTGACGCTCCCTTGCAATTTATCGATTACATTTCCCCCTTCTTAACATTTATTTTTTCAGTATGGGCCGTGTGATTGCTATCCCCACCCACCACCTCCCCGTCCTTCCCTTGCACGACTACTTTATCATTAGTACATCTGTCATGGTTAACAAGTTTCTCAAGTATTGAATATTCCAGTGGAATCACGTCTTTGCACAGATGAATTAACATTTCTATATTGGCTTCGAGTTCTACAAAACGATGACGTAAAATTATTGAAAAGGCTGCAATGTTTAAAGTATTTTTCAAAGACGTTTTACTACGAATGTTATTTTTGTCCATTTGCTTACAAATTTAGATAGCTTTTTGACTATTTTAATATCCTATCGTGAGTTATTGTTCAAAACATGTATTTTGTAACCATTTATAAAGTTTCCAGATTTCTTAACCCTAACGTCACCTATGACGTATCCAAGCGACGTAAGTGTAAAAGAGTCATTTTGACGTCTGGTTTTTATGTTGCTAGCGGAAACAGCACATAACACCCACCCACTCGTCCCCAGTAAACGAAAGATGACGAATACCTATCTTTGTCATGTGATTGGCGGAAATAGGTCACGTGGCATATACCCAAGCCGAAGTATTTGATAATTTATTCGGATTTTATATCAACAGTCACAAATTTACTGAAATGGATTTTTAGTTCGACATGAAAATGTTTTTTATTCGATGTATAGTCCTTGTCAAGTGTATTTCAAGTAAAGTGGTATTTTTATAATGAAAGTTACAGTTTGTTTCAACTCGATTCGGGTCATAGTTCCTTGTGGCAATGGCGACCTATCCGTCGATGAGTTGACCCACAGAGCTATTGCCCGCTACAAAAAAGCCACAAATAAGGTTAGTTTAACTCTCAACTACTAACTTAGAGCTTTATTGGATTGTCTAGAGTATCTCTGTGGTTAATAGTAGTCAAAATCAAAGGATTTTCCGAGGTTGCATGGATTTTTCCTTGTTGTAATATATTACAAACTAACAAACATGTCAAATCTACGATGATGTATTCTGGAATCTTGAGAAGGTTTATTATAGTTCTTAGCTTTTCACTGACGGTTAAATATCCTAAAAGAATTTTAGCACAGTTTTTTAGCTATCATAACAACAGTTTTACTCATTGTGAGGTAATTTTATTAACATTTTTGGCGTAAATCCTTAGTCACTTTATCTCTAACCACAACAACCCAACGATATGTTTGCAAGACGTCGCAACGACATTCAGTTTGTTTGGTTTCTCTATTTCGTTGTATTTTTGGATTCCCGATATCCCTTTAAAAATTCAAAAGTTGAGAGACAAGTAGCAACAACATCCACTTTCTTATATTGTTTTATGATATTTAATATTTATAACATTTTTTTAAGTACAGAATATTGCAAATTTTTATTCAAATGCATTTACATTTTATAGCCACAAATCTAATACAATTTTGGTGTACTGTGGACTTACCCTTTAATTAAATGAATTTTTCTCATGGTTATTGTTGTGGTAAAATCGAAGAAGCATGAAATGGGTAAAATATATGATATTGTATTGCTGTTCTACGCGATTTTTTAACTCAATGAAATTGTGCACGAGCTTAACCTGTACTAAAAGAAAAAAATGTTGTTATTAAGAATAATAGCAATAGTGCCAAAATGTTATGTGTGATATTTGCGAACAATTGCTTTATTGTTTAGACATGTTTCATTTCCAACTGAGAGACTATTTTGTTTCTAGCATTCAGATGATCTTGTGCGAGTTCAAGTTTTGGAAACAATCGAAGAGAAAGCTATTCTCGATCCAGATGACATAGTTAGTGATGTCTTAGATGACAGAGACAAGGTAAAGGTTTTTTCACTTCATATTTGTGAGATATATAAGATAAATTGATGTTTTTTGTATCGGGTTATTGTACTACAAAGGTAGTGTTCTATCTGATGTTGATTTCACGCAAGAGTGGCGACAGCTCTCGATGCTTGATGCCCTTGCCTATTGTAATGATTGGTGCTGGCTTAAAATAGACAAAAGCAAAATTTGCATATGACAAAGATCACATACTACACTTGTTAGCGTGTGATTTTATGGAGTTCAAGCACTTTGGGAATTCTAGAATGCTAATATGTGTAAGTATTCTAGTTTTCACTTTAATAATGATGTTGAACTACAAGAAATTTCCAATGTTTTATCAATTAATTAATTGAGATAAACTCCAGCATAGTTTCCACTATCTCTGCATTCTTTGTAGTTGTATTATGTGTAACTCGACTCCATCTCTACAATTATTGATAATTATCTTGATAAACTATGATACAAAATGAACATGATATGGCTACTTCATTGAAGATGTATATTTGATTTGAATGCAACTTCCAAGTTCTTGAGATTTTACAGAAACGGAATGATTTGTTGTGGAGTTGGATTTGTTTTGTTTGAGAAATTGCTCCAAAACTTATCAACCGTGAAAGCATCTCAACATCTTTATTTTCCAGGTTTTTGAGTTTCTTTTGCAAAGATATGTTGCAAAACTTAAAAGAACTTAACATATAAAACTGTAATTCACTAAATTCCAGCTTCACTTTATGCATAGTTACTTAATATTTGGACATTAAATGACTTTGTGGTCGATGAAATTTTAAAAATCATCTTCTGATATTTGTCAATACTGAGTTGGTGCAAATCAGTGCAGTTTGCTAGTTACATTCAGAAATTTACTAATTACCAGGTGTTAGTTTAGTTGTGTATATCTGTTTTAATCTTAGAATGGATGATGGGAATTAAGTTTTTAAGTGTTGAGATCTTATGTAGAATAAAACAAGATCTACAACAAAAGAACATCAGGAAGTAAAGGAATGCTCCTTGTAACATGGAAATGATTTATGTAATAACTACCAGCTAAACTGTTTCAAATATTAAATACCATGTTGCAATTTGAATACCCACTTTGATCTTGTGGATTGGACTTTACAAAGTTTGTGTAGTATTCACCTTGGCTGATAAAAAATCTCTGAAGCGAATAGTCATCACATCATGATTAATGATGCTGCTTGTTTTTCTAATAGTCTTGTGTATCATTGAGGTTACATATTAACTTACATGACAACAACAACAACAACGTTTATTTGTACCTATGAATACTACATATTACATAATTTACATATTTTTATATTATATATTGAGTAAGGTACTGGCCCTAACTAATAACTTACAATAGTTAAAAGAACGTTAGAGCCTGTTGCAGGTTAAAAGAGTTTTAGTATGGATACCGGTACAAATTAACATTTTACAATACGGTAATATAAATACACAAATCTACAATACAAAACTAAAAAAAAAAGACAAGAAAAAGGAAAAGTTATAGAAAAAATAATATTAATAATAATAATAATAATAGTAAATTTAATAATTATTAATGAAGTTGTTCTTACATGATATAAAAGATGCTCTATTTCATTTTTATTGACTAATTCATGGTATTATTTTTATATGATACCAAGTTGTTGTCTATCAGAACACTAGCTGTGATTCCATTCTTTGGATGTTCTAGAATCATGTAGTTATAAGCTTTTTTGAACAACAACAACTTGTAGAACCTCTAATAAGTTCTTAAACCATGTACAGCTTTGAGTAGAATTTTAATGAAAGTTTGTTATTTGATAAATTATTGATAGTTACTATATTAATTATGCATTCAAGTGATGATCTGAGTTCTGACAGTGTGACAATGTTGGATTGCTCTAGTTAATTATATCTCCCATTGAAATGGCTCAACCCAGACAACCACACTTCATATAGATCACTTTCCAGTGTTAGTGTGGGTGAGTTTGACCAAACAGTATGCTTTTATCTCACATCAAGGTGATGTCTCGGCCAGGTAAATTACTTGACTGGTAAATTATCATGGAGGAAAGCTTTAATATGTGGTGATTATCTTGGTAAACTTGTGCTTGCCTGGGCATAGATTTCATCATCTAATAATTGATGTGTAGTGTCCATCCTAGTTTTTATTGCATGTAGATTTGAGTTTCCAATGAAGCCAATCAATATTACAAAACATCACAAAGTACCACTGTTCCATGTTTCATTTAAGTATAGGTAATTGCAGTTTGTTTAATGATTAGTTTGGTATTGTTTTAATTTGTTTCAGGTTGTGGCTATCTTCGAAGAAAAGCCTGCCCATCGACCAGTTGACAATGGCGGAGATGGCACAAGTGCGTCATCTATTGGGACTGCAAGTCCAGACATTTTTCAATCTGAGCTTACAAACATTCACAATGGTTTAAATATAAAAAACAGCTCCTTACCTAGCAAAGATGAGAATCACAATGATACTGCTCCATCAAAATTAGTAGTGGTATCATCACATATTAATGAAAAACTACCACCTCCCCCTGTGGCTCCAAAGCCAAGGGGCTATAAAAGAAAAGAGGGTGGAAATGTTTGTGGGGACAGTTTGCCTTCAGAAGACTCAGGGATTTATATTTCAAGGCGAAATCGAATTGGATCAGATTCGTCTAAGTCAGAACTAAGTGAAGTATCTCCTAGAGTGATAAGAACTGCAGAGACAGCGTTTGTTGCTATTGGAACACCAATACAAGTTGATAATAAACAATTTGAATTTAATGGCAATGCAAAAACACAGAAGAATAAAAATATGGAGTCAAAGGACTTTGAGCTTGAAGATGATGATGACAATGATGATGGCACTTTTTCTCTTGGCCGTAACTCTGCCAGGCAGAGCATGTTTGTCGATAATCCTGTTTTAGATAGATGGGCAGAATTGCAAGAGAAAAGGATGATTGAAGAACAAGAATCTGGAAATATTCACATTATGTCAGTAGAGGAAAGAGAAGATCCTGCTGGGGCATCATTATCTCCAACAGAAGAAAGAACATTTGATAATAATGTGTTTGGGGGGCATTTACTAGACAGAATTGATGGGACTGACTCACTCTGTAGTAGGTATGTTATTAGATGATTTCACTCTTGGGACTCTGTATGACCTTATTGTGACTCAAGGTACCAAAATTGAGAAATGGTAATAAGGATGACTTGATGATGTCCAACTCAGGAATTGTTCAAATTCATTAAATAAACAATATTTTGTCCTTAACAGGGAATTGTTTAGATTATCTTATTAACCATTTAAATCAGACTTTGGAGAAATATCAAGTGTTAGGGATGCTTATAAAACTTAGCCAATGAAAGCTTTGGGATGTCTATAATAAGCTTCTGTTTTAAAGAACATGTTTTTGTAACCAAATGCAGCTTGAATGGCATGCTAGCTTGCTGTACCGAATATATTTCAGATGAAATGATCTGAATCTAGCTGATTGTAATCCTTTTGGCAAATGTAGTTTCAAAAAGACTGTAGCATGATATATCCTGCAAAGCCTGGTTGTTACAGCTATAGGTTCATCTGATCTACCTACTGAAGTTGTTAATGGTTACGTGTGATCCTTAAACAATTCCTGCAGTTGGAAGGCATACAATTTGGAATCATGCATAAAACATTGCACATAAAGATACCTTTTGCAATGGCTGAAATATCTTAAACTTGACCAATGCCCTAAAATCCCAGACAATAATTGTCTAATTTTTATATTGTACATGAATTGGTTTGGTTTGTACTTGTAACAAATGCAAGTGTCTAAATATGATGTTTTGACTCAGGGAGTCTGATGATACCCTCACCATTCAACTACAGCCTGACGTACCAGGTGATCTTGGTATCAGAGTTGGTGGATATAAAACAGCAGATGGCAGGTAAACCACTACTAATTTTGATTAATCACTATATTGAATATAAGCTAACACTAACCCTTAAATTCCAATATACTGTAATCATTAGTAAGAAGACATGTTAACTAAGGATTATGTGAATCCAGTAAATATTGATGGACAACAACACATCAAACAAACTCAATCCACTTTAATATCACCCAGACTGATCCATGAAGTGAACAAGGATCACAGTGAAAGGCTGGCACTAACACCAGCTGTGGTGTATTCTGTAAACAGATTGTTGTAGACTTGACACCACTTTAATTTAAGATATAATATTAAAAATAACTATTTAGTATGATCATATTTTTATACATATATTTAAACTTTGTAAAAAGTGTGTGAAATAATAATATAGTTGTAAAGATTAGTGGTAAAGTTGTTGACACTAATGTTATTTGTTTTTTGCATTAGGGAACTGGGACTCATTGTGAGAGATATTGTAGATTCTGGTTGTGCTGCTAAAGATGGGCAATTACAAGTATGTTATATTATTTGGTAACTAGTGTAGTTACTTTTGTTATGTAAAATGATGACATTTTGTGTATGGAAATTTGATAAGCAATGACAAAATGTACATGAGATACTACAAAAACATCATTAAGATATAGCTGCAGTTACATCTTAATTATAATTATTATATAATAAATGCAGATCCCTACATTTTAGACATATATCCCTAAGAGTATCTTCTATGTTATCAAACTCAAATAGATTGGTACTAATGTGATTGTTCATTCATAAGATTGCAGATAGAATCTTGGAAATTAATGACAAGCAATTGATTGATCTACCGAATGACAGGTATTTTTATACAATCATGTTATAACTGTACACACTTAAACTCACTTGTTTATTAAGTTGCACTCATCAATTATTGCTATTTTATAAACCAGAATAAAATGAGTGTGATCAAACCCTAAACAAATTTTAAAATAGTTGTGGTAAAAATAAAAGTTATAAACTGTAAAAAGAAGAGAGTGCATTTAAAATGTTAGTCCATTGTCAGTGTAAAAAGAAAAAAATTATTGTTGTAAATCACTTACTCTGAATTTGTTGATTATATTTTATTTTTTCAAACTTAGTCTGTATTTATTTATTATTTTACATGTTCAGGGCCGAGGAAGTATTTGCCCAAGAAAGTGAAGCTCCCATAGTAAGGCTTGTAGTTTCTGGTGCTCATTCATTTGTCAGCAATAACAAGGAGACTGAAAAGGCAATACAAGAATCCGAAGAAATTGAGGAATCAGATGTATTTCCAACACAGGCATTGCCATCAGAATCTAATGGAATTGAACCACCTCCTGGATTTAGGGATTATAGCAGGACATCATGTAAGGACTTCTCTGTTTATTCACTCTGTTATTGCTTGATCGATTGGTCAATAGTTCCATTAATTCATTTGCTCATTCATTCACTCAGCCATTAATTAATAAATTAATTCATTCATTAATTCAGCCATTCATTCATTCATTCATTCACTCATTCATTTATTCATTCATTCATTCAGCCATTCATTAATTCATTCATTCATTCATTTGATTCAGAGATTCATCTGCACCATTTTCAAGCCAAATATATCTGGGCCAGTACCTCAGACTAATCTATTTATAATTAATCATGCAATCAACTTCTGTTGTGACTATTTTAGCAACTGTGACCAATAGGATTTTTACTTCTATTTACCGTGCTTTATTTATCTTTAGTATTGTCAAATGGACCACAGTTGTCTACTAATATGAAAAAAGTCAACAAAAGATTCTTAATTGAGCTGAATAAAGGTATGAGGTTGTTTATTTAAATGTGGTTGTTATGTTGGATACAGTTCTCTTCAAGACTTCAGTTTAGGCCATGCAATGAAACACCTATCACATCAAATGTATGGATATTATCAGAACATCCACCAACAATATTTTTTTGTTGTTTGTTACAGTGTCTGTAATACTGTATATACAATATGAGTGAGAGATCTGTGTGAGGATTTAAAACAGCGAGCTACCTCATACAGATCTGACACAAATATTTTATATTACTTATCAAATGTCTAGATTAATGCTGCTATTTTAGATTTAAAATTTTAAAATTAGATGTAATTTGGCCGGGATATTTCAAGCTAAATCTTATCTAAATCTGGACAGATTTTGTATCAGTATTTACAGATGCGTTTATGGGAGTGATTTTGCATTGTTCTCGTATTGTTGTAGATCATGCATTGTTAATGAATTTGATAATGTACGTTATTGATGTAGGCAATGATGGACTGGGGTTTAGCATCACCACAAGAGACAATCCTGCAGGAGGCAATACTCCTATCTTTGTGAAAAGCATTCTAGCTAAAGGTGCAGCTATTGAGGATGGACAACTCAAAAGTGGTGACCAGATTCTTGAGGTGAACATAACATTTTCTTGATTTGTGATTGTAGCATAAGTGTTGTCAATTTGATGTTGAACATCAAGGCGAATGAGCCATTTAAAGCCAGGGTCTGGTTTGACTAAGTTTGGATATCAAATTAGTGAATAAACGAATAAATAAATACATTAATAAATGAACTGTTAAACTATGAAAACAAGTCCGAAAAAGAGAACATGATGTTGGTGTTTGAATGAATGGTTGTCAACCATCTTTCGCATGTTACTCTTTGAAGGTGAATGGAACTGAGATGACTGGTAAAAGCCAAGGAGAAGCAGTCAACATCTTACGAAGTACTAGAGGCTTAGTGAAATTGCTGATTCAGAGAGAAGAGATTATTCAAGCACCCACTAGACCAGTTGTGGAGGTACATATCTATATCAACTCCTAACTGCAACACTATATCAACTCCTAACTGCAACAAACATTGTCATGAGGTTTAGGGATTTTGAAGATTTTATTTATATATATTCCAGATTCCAAAACTAAAAGACAACCTATCGAAACTCTATCACATTAAAAAAGAAAATCAGAAAAAAACATTCTACATATTCCCACACCATGTTACTTTCACCAGGTATAGAGAGGCAAAAAAAACAACAACAACAAAAAAAAAACAGCAAGAAAAATATGTCTCGGTAGATAAGAAAAGGAAAGAAAAGCACTTCAATAAAGCACAACAACATCCCCAGGAAATGTCTGAGTATCAGTCCGGGGGATGTTGTTGTGGTCTATTAAGGTACTTTTCTTGTTATTACATTGAGGACACTTGAACCATGAACATTTGTCTTTATTTTACTGCTCCCAATCCTCTAAAAAGGTATGACTGAAACTCAAATGCATTGAGTTATCAAAATGAAAACGTTTTCAGATCGATGCACTCAAAGGAAGCATGTTAAAAAAGTATCAGAAAAGCACAAGGCGTTCACGATTCGAGATTACTCTGTAATTCAATGTGTGTGGAGTATGCATGTTGTTATTAATATTCTCCGGACGAGCTCTCATGGCAGCCATCATTTTCAAACACAGACAATGCCATCAATTTCAACAATAGTTTCATCAATTGTCAAGATTCTTATCTTTATATGTTTATAAATGTCTAAGGAATTAAAACCATTACGACAATTTCAGATTAACGAAGAAAGTACGCGATTTCTCCGTGAAGAAGGTAAAAAAGTGTTGACGTTCAAGATTCCTCTCAGCTATTCAGGAGCTGCTGGTCTTGGTATCAGTGTAAAGGGAAAAGTAGACGGTGACACAGTTCAGGATAAAGGCATCTACGTCAAGTCTGTTATTGCCGGGGGAGCTGCACAAAAGGTAACGACAACACAATGCAATGCAACTCAACGCATTACAACGCCACACATTGTAACGCAACACAAAGTAATGCAACGCAACGCATTACAACGCCACACATTGCAACGCAACACAAAGTAATGTAATAGCGGTTGCTGTTTGTCTCTCTTGTGAAAGGATTTATTTATCATCTAGGTAAACTTAACATCAATAATATTGGAGCGCTGCCATTAGTTTTTGCTTGATTTTTATATTAAACTTTAATAATGCAACTAGATACAACTTTCCAAAATGTTTGTTTCCTGAGTTTAATAATTGCATGGTGAGCCTGGGAGGGTCTGTGTTAAAGGGTTATCCTTAGTGAGAGACGTGAAATATTATTCTCTCACTTAAAAATAAAAGTCACTGGTCGCCCCATCATTGTATAGAGTAAAGAGTGTATCTGAGTCATTATTTATAACAACTTCATTTGCAAGAAGATGGATATTAAACAAAGTTGATTTTTTTTTTCAGGATGGTAGGCTACAAGCAGATGACCAGCTTCTAAGCGTAAACAAAGTATCATTCTTGGGTATACCCAATGCAGAAGCGATCGAAAAACTACGAACAGCCATGCAAACTACACGACTTGGCCAAGCATTCATTGAAGTTACAATAGCACGCTTGAAAGACGGTGATGAAGATTCAGTACACGAAATACAGTTAACTGAACAAGAAAGACCTATTGAAGCAGGACTGCAAACACCAGTCCAAAGTGAACTATCCACAGAGGAGAATGTACACGAGGAGCGTAAACAAGAAGTACAAAGTAATGTCACCGAAGGTAAGTTAAAAGTGTGAAATCAGTATAAGACAAAGTACAGCTTACCCCTGCAATGAATGAATGAATGAATGAATGAATGAATGAATGAATGAATGAATGAATGAATGAATGAATGAATGAATGAATGAATGAATGAATGAATGAATGAATGAATGAATGAATGAATGAATGAATGAATGAATGAATGAATGAATGAATGAATGAATGAATGAATGAATGAATGAATGAATGAATGAATGAATGAATGAATGAATGAATGAATGAATGAATGAATGAATGAATGAATGAATGAATGAATGAATGAATGAATGAATGAATGAATGAATGAATGAATGAATGAATGAATGAATGAATGAATGAATGAATGAATGAATGAATGAATGAATGAATGAATGAATGAATGAATGAATGAATGAATGAATGAATGAATGAATGAATGAATGAATGAATGAATGAATGAATGAATGAATGAATGAATGAATGAATGAATGAATGAATGAATGGTGAGTAAGTGAATAAATGAATGAATGAATAAGCGAATGTGAAAGAACGAATGAATGAACGAACGAGCAAACGAATGAATGGACAGAACGCCAAAACTGATAGTTACTTGATTGACTGAATATCTATTGTATAACTTGATGATGGATGACTGCCTCGATAAATCAGATGAACCCGTATATTATTATAAGATCTTCACGGCGTCGCTGCTGGCAATTTGAAGTCAACTGATGAACCATTCATATTTATTGAATTTTGACGCTATGTTATGGTTTAGTTTTAGATTCGCAAGAAGAAGGAGAAGATGAAGAAGACGGTTTCAGTGAAGCGTCAGCCCCTGTTCCAATAAAGCTCTCGCCTAGTAAATATCGAAATATTGTACATAGAAATGAGTCGTACTGCTACGCTATCAGAGGACCTCAAAAACGACCCGTACGACAAAACATTACATCAAAAACCGAAATCGACACCATCCAAGATCGACCATCTAGTACTGTTGCCATGCCAACTCCATCAACATCAACATCTGATGGACAAATTAAACCACGAAACCTAACTCCAATACCACCTCCGCGGGGAGATTCGTTTAATAAATCCACTATAGCAAATTATCAAATACAGAGACACATGGTGACTGCTAATGGTGCGAAGTATAGTCCACAAGCTAATGGTTCTTCTACCACACAGAAAGTAGTCAACGATGACAATGCTGCACGTAAATCATTGAACAATGTGCCTCCTAACGACCATTCCGCGCGAAGATCCTACAACACTCTTCCTTCTGATGAAATCGCAATGGGCAGAAGTTATAGCAAACAAAATTCTGATGAAAACTCTGTGGGGAAATCTGATGAGAGTGCTGTTCGTAGATCGTACAACACTCTTCCCACAGATGGAAGTGCAATACGAAGGTCACACGACAAACTTTCATCTGATGAGAAATCCGTTCGTAGATCGTACAACAGACTACCATCTTACGAACAGACGTTAGAAAGACTACGAAATAGGTCCTCAACTTCAGACTTGCCAGAAAAAGAGGATGTACAAGATAATCAGGATGTAGACTTTGCCGATACTATTCCAGCTGATAGCCCATTCGATCGGGAAGGTTTTGGTCGACAATCAATGTCAGAAAAAAGAGCACGAGCTTCAATGGATGCGAAAAAAACACAGATGTACCAAATTCGTGAAAAACAAAAAGAACTGAATAAAACCAAACCTCGACCAGCGAGTGAGCATGACAATGTAGTTAATGGTACTTCCCCTCCCCTACGGAAAGCTAAATCAGAAGGTCACATGCAAGCAAATGCTGTCAATGGTACGTAACCACAAATAACGTGTACAAATAGTTTAATAAGTACATAGAGGTCCAGTATAGCTTGGTTCTCACGACCAACGCAAATACACTTGCGTTTTTCCGATATACGTACACGTGAAAAATGCATATGCAAAAGTAAGTGCAAGAAAATGAACAAAAATTTCATTTCTTGCGTCTGCATTTGCGTTGCTCGTGTGAACCAGGCTTATGTGATTGCCTCACAAAGGCAGTGAAACGTTACAAAAATACCTTGCACAACATTTGATTCTGTTGATGGTTTGCATGTTACGTCACGGCAACTATCTGGGAGAAAGCGAAGCAGACGTTTTCACATTAGTGTCTATTGTGTCTTACTCCAAACTGGGTTCCACTCTCCCAAAGTAATGGTTGCAAATCACGAATTTGTTGAGACAATTGAATAGCTTTCATATTACTCCGACGAAGGACTAACGTCCTCATTTACCTCATTTACAACAAGTTTTCTTTTATATTTAAATTGTTTGAATCATTGATCCTTGCCATGCATACTAAACCGAATCTTGGCATCTCTGTTATAGCTGGTAAAGATCTACCGCCATCTCTTCGACATATGTGGAAATCAACATCTGAAAGTTCCTTGAAATCCAATGAAAGTGATGTGTAAGTACTACTGAATTCAGAAATAACTGTGTTTATCACCGGGAAAAATAAATAATGGAGGTCTTAGTTATAACTACCTTTTAAAAATTCTGCATAAGCAGTTTGCATACTTTTTCTGCCCCAGTATATATATTTTTTTAATTTCTCGTTTTAGATTTATTTGTTTGTTTGTTGGCTTGTTTCTTTGTTTCTTTGTTTTACATCTTAAAAGGCTAAAATGTTGTCCTAAAGTTAGCTGCATCTTTTTCAACGGTGTTTGTGTTTCGTTTTTACAGGAGGAAAGCGAGTACAAGTAACGAAAGTTTTCGCAGTGCTGTCGAAGGACCATCCTCTTCAGGACAAGGTGAGAGGATTTTATTTGAAAAACACTAATAATATTATGCTTACTGAAATTAAAATAATTAATGAGAATTTAGTTCAATTGTCAATACCTATTCTTGTATTACTTCTCGATTCATTGCATTGGAATGAGTCCGATATTGCCCGAGCTTGTTTCGTTTTGATATTTTGAGGTTTTATGATGATTCAATGAGTTTAAGACTGAAGCTTATTTCAAATAAATCAATGATTCAGCAAAATCGACAAATCATAAAGAACAAAACGTTTCTGAAGTTGGATGCCGCGTGGCAACGATTTTGATAAACCTGTCCAAATATTTTTATAATCAATTATTATAATTAAAAATTCTAATGCTTGTTTGATTACCCATCACCCCATTCCGTCATGAGTTGAGTTACTACAAACATTTGTTGTCATTTGTCACTGCTGTGCAATTTGACAAAAGGCGATACAGGGATAGTCTTGATGAGTTAAAACGTTGAGAAGTTCAAAACCAAGAGCAAGGGAAAATGTTGGGTTTATAGACGTACTCGGAATCGGGATTATCCCTGAGCAAATGCGCCTTTTGTCAGACGGTACAGCGGTGGTAGATAAAGGCTGATTAGAGAAATACTGGATGATCTTGATGGTTACCTGTTTGTTGTGTTGTACAGTGCCTAATGGAGTAACAAGAACAAGTCAGTCAGAAGAACAAGAAATACCGATTACCATGACCAGTAAAGCTGACTTCAATGCTGTGCAGCAAAAACTAGCCAAGAAACCATTTTATAAGAAATTTAAGTAAGTTATAGATAAATGTGTTTATTTAGTTATTTTCTGGAAGACGAATTGTTCTAGTGGTCAGGGGATCACATTCTGGCTCAGAATTCATTCATTTATTCATTCATTCGTGTATACATTCATTCACTCACTCACTCGCTCATTAATTCGTCCGTTTATTCATTCACTCAATAATACAGGTGGACGTCATGCATTTTGTGTATTTGTCAAAAAATAAATGACTTACTTAAGCCAAAAATACTTTGTATTCAGTCAGTTTTCAAACAATATTTTTTTCCTTTTTAGACTTGGAAAAACTCGGCGTGGCGAATACAACTTAGCTGATGCCGAAGGATCACCTAAACATTCCTTATATGGCCAAGAAGCACTCATCGATTTTCCTTCGGAGCAGCGATACCGACAGCTTATAAGCCATTACGACGATGAATCGAGCAGTGATCGATCGAGTTCGTTACCAGCGAGACGACGAACAGATCAACCAGATGGAATAGACAAATCAGAACAACACAGTAATGTTAAAATAGGTCGAGTTATTATGACCGAGCCAACTAGAGTTTAACACATACTAAAACATATAATATATTTTTACTGTTACACATATTCTCACAAATTACATAGCTGGAAGTACTCTAGCTCACAACGTTGACACCACAGATTGGAGGCCTCAAGTTATTACTTGCTTACTTGCTTACTTGCTTCGCTCTGCTGTTTTTTAATTTGTTTGCTTGCTTGTTGTTTGCTTGTTTGTTTGTTTGTGTGATTAATTGTTTGTTTGTTTAAGTGTTTTTGTTCATTTGTGTGCTTTCGTGCTTGTTTATTGATAAGGCAATGACGCATAAATAGGTCTTTGTTCCGTTTTGATTTACAATTTTCGCATTCAGTATTATTTAGTATTTCATCTCTGTTTGCGCTATGCCAAGTCAACAAAGATCAACAAGCCTCTACATGATTCCCTTTGTAGTGTCTCCAGCGTGACGTTGGGTGCTTCCATAGACAAGACGAGAGATAATTCACCAGCTATTTTAGATGTTTTATATGTATTGTATCCATATTGGATGAGCATGTATATATAACCCGTTCCTGTTGATAAAACCTGCGATATTGACTGTACAGCAGTGTCTATTATAAATATACAAATCCATATTCATCCTCGGAAACCTAGGTAGAACAAAGGAGGGAAAGGATCTAATACGAACGTCGTTTTGACCTCCCATTCCTCCTAGGTTTCCGAGGACGACCACTATAAGGCTGGTACTTCATGTATGAACACATGCAGTGTCACTAGGAAATATAAGATGTTTCTTTGTTATGACATTTGATGTGATCATGATGTACTAACCGACTTTTATTTACTGAGATGATTGATATTCTTTGTCTGATTCATCGATGAGAATGATTTCCAATATGAGCATTTATACTTTATGAAAGTGTTTACTAGTATCTTAATTAGCATTTTATTCAACCTAGATAGTGCAGTCATTTTAGCCAATACTGAGAATGACCTTCGCACATGAATCCAGAATTAATTTCCTACATGCAAGATCGATTGGTAACCGCCGGATTTCGGTGAAAATTCGATCTTGGAAAATGTGGGTCATGTACGCATGCGTAACTCGCCCCAGACTCGGTTTGTTGTTTGGCGTACCTGAACGATGTTCATTCTGGGTTAACATGATTTCAAAATGAATTTCACATGGGAAAGAGATTTTCTAATCGAAATGAAAACCAGAATGAACTCATTCCGGAATGACTTGGTATTTAATTACGGTATTACGTGAATGGACACATTAAGGCCGATACAAACAAGGGAGCTTGCTCCTGCAACATGCTCCAGCATTAGATTTGCTCCCGGAGTTTGCTCCCTCAGTTTAAATATAAGGGATCAAAATGGTTGTGCTATGTTTTTTTAAGGGGAGCACAAAGCATGTTGCGCGACCAAATGTCCTTGTGCTTAACGGCCTTTTCATATGCACATTTTAGGATGAAAGTCATTCTTGAGTCATGTGTGGAGGCCTGATTATGTTACGTATTTAAATCAATGAGAGTGCATGGCTGGGGACCCAGCTGGTTTAACGAAAGTTTAGGAGTGGTGATCGTGTGTATGTTTTCTTGAATAAGATTGATTGAGAATTTAAAAATAACGTCTGCTCATGTGGAAAACATTTATTACAACAGTCTCTTCTCAAGACAACACACACCAACGACAACTCTTTTACTTAATGACACTTTGCACTCTTTAGTAATAAGACGAATATGACAGGATGCCCTCTGTGGCTAGATAAAGAACATGCAAAACAGCTATTTCTAAGGGCCCGTTTATAGGAAGTCGATTTGCCTTGGCTAACAGAATCGAAACTTCTGTTTTTGTGTCCCTTGTTAAAAGAAACCAAATGACTTGTCGCTTCGACTACTAGCCAAAACAACTCGCCTACATATAAACTACCGCTATGAAGTGGAATATTCCTACAGCCGTTTTTTTTGAAATGAAATCTCTTTATATTGAAAAATAATTGCTTTTTTAATAACAAACAGTAAACCTTTTGCAATGAGCAATACTTTGTGTGAGGTCTTTTTTAGAGCTATCTTTGCTATCAAATACCGTGCGTGTTTTGAATAATAAAACATACATCATTTAGGCGACGTTCACCGAATACCTGTTCGAGCTTTCTAAACTTACTTAAACTTTGTCCGGGTGTGCATTTCGCGTACTACTACTAAGCCCTTTCAGTCAGATCTGCAATCAAAACTACTTCTAGTCCTGTATGTACCATAAATCACTCACAAATGATGGTTCTCATGCTTGCTGGATAACCATACAATGTTGATAGTGCGCGGAATCATCAATCATATCTGCGTGCATAGATTCTACTCCGTGATTCGAAAGGTAATGCCATGCATGCGTGCTTTGTAGCTCATCATGAACTCACCATACATACGCTATATCCCCTCTCCTCTCCACCCCCTGGATTCGGGTGTGATTCCTGACAATCCTTGGACTTAATACGTATAGGACCTCTCCATGGTAGATAACCGCCTAGATAACCCGGATCTACACTGTTTACTATTCTGGATTAAGCTACATTCTATAACTGGAACGAAAAACTATTCCCGCGCACGTGGTAAAGCGCGTATTTTTTATATGTGCTTGTGTGTTGATCTCTATGGTTTCTTAAAAAAAAATGGCCTACTCTTTGCGGGCAGCACAATTCACAGTATTGCAGACGGCAGATAGGTTAGTGTGTGCGCTTATTAGTATCAGGAATATCTCGTATATCTTAGTTTTCTGGGTGATATTGTCCTAATTCAATATAACGTCATATCAGAATGATCTTCAACAATCTATTGTTGAAACTTCAATTGCTTAAAATTCACCGAAAATTGTTTTAAATGAAAACTAATACATTAATATAAATGATATATAAGAAAAGAATACATAAAAAAAGAAGTGGAATAGCCCCAAACTCCTTAATTTTTCTGTTACAATTTCCCATATCTTGGTCCTAATTTTACAAAAATCGCTTGCAACTTCAGCCTCCTTCCAGTCATTCATGATCAACAACATGGCCCAAAATTTCCACAAGAGTAACCTGTTTAATTGTGTTAGTATGAAAAATTAGTAGTATACTTTTAATATAGTCAACCTTTTTCCATCCGTTGTACTAACCCATGCTGTATATTAACTGAGCCAAACGAATAAAGTATACGTGTAGACCGATATCCGATGATCTTTATAGAAGTGATTGTTTTGGTCTGTTGGTTATGTCCGTCTGATAACGTAGTTTATCGCACACATTCATTCGATCATAGTGACACTGTTTATCGGTAACCGAATCAATATTATAGTTCATGGCTTGATTGAATTAGGGTAACAACAAACAAATAAACCAATAGATCATAGAAAAGCCTTTTAAATAAAAGGTTAATTGATGATTTATAATTTTGTCCTCAATGTATTTGCGTGTAGTTCTAGTTTATGTAGAAGAACGCGCAGTGACACCAAGTATTAAATAATTCAGTAGATCTCAGAACAACTTTCTAAAGTAGGGGAGGTGGAACAGTAACAGCCATGGGGGAGGGGGGGGGGGGCACTATATTCCCCCACCCCTCCCCACCTCATCCCCCACCCCAAAATCACAAAACAATTTTTTTAACTGTTTAAACACATGCATTAATGCCTTTTAACCAATATTTCGTGCGCCCCACCCCCCGGTTTTGCCGGCCCAGTAAAGTAAAGGAGAGCCGTAGACATGTGAAATGACAAGGTTTTAACTTGTAAATCAAAACCATTATTTATCGACTCGTAATTTTTAAAAGACAAAACTAGTCAGTAAAATTATGATTCAAGCCTATTTCTGTGGATGGACCCCATGCATGCCGATAAACGCGGTTTGAGCTATTTATGACTGGCACCCTCTTTCTCTCCCACCCAGCACCACCCAGTTTACATCAAAACAATCTGAGACATAGCCATGGTTCTACCGTGCCCAACTGCATTGGCAGTCATTTAAGGTGGCTTTAATCTCGAAATTTGTAACCTTAAACGGAGAGATCCTAATCGTTATAAACATGGAGCAAACCACTGCGACTGTAAAGGACATTTAATCAAATAGTATGTATTAATATCGTGGCTGATATATTATATTCTTTAAGATACTTTATGGATCAGTTTAGCTAGTTTAGCTAGTTATTTAGATTGTCCGTGTGGATGGAATCGCCTTCCCTGCATAATATTAGATCAGTGAATTTAGTATGGATTCGAAGGCGCTTGCCATCTGATATTCAGGCTCAAATGCATGCAAGCGACAATAGCCTGGTGTTCAGTAATGAAATAAACGCAAGTATAAGCGCAAGAGCAAGCCCGGGGGATACTCGGATCCAGTTTCTGACGGGGAGGTTCCGCTAGTACCTCAAAACCATGACCCTATTTTAGACAGTAAAATCTCGAAAATTCATACCCTATTCAAGACAATTTGGTAAAATATAGACCCTTTTGGCATATCTTATATTTCTCTTGTCCTGTCCTCACTTGTAAAATAGACATAAGCTTAAGGGTCCTGATTACTTAAGCAAAAAGTCATCACGATTTTTTCTTAGAAAGATATTTTATAGAGAATTTATCAATTAATCGAAAAATGGATAGAAATCTATATGGTCCCGAGCCCGTTTTCGAGATAAACATTTTTGAACGGAACCATGTTCAGTTGACATTTTTGAAGAACAAATGACGAAAAATGCATTTTTCACAAAAAAATTTATTACTCAAAAACTAATAAAGCCAATTTACAGCCAATTTCAACCAGACGGTATGTTACACAAATAGGGGAAAATAAATTATATATGTTTTAAAATTTTGTCAAAATTTACAGTTTTGATTTCGTCTTTGACTTAAAATCGCTTTGAAAAGTGAAACCCTAAACCACTTACCATCGCGTGTAATGTTGAAAAGTCATCAGGATTTTTTCAAATCTTGTCAAAAGAAAAATTTTTACAAAATCTTTCAGAAAAAATGAAGAAAAATATAGAGTCCCGCGCAAAAAAATGAGGGTTTTGGCTGGTTAAAGTATAATTTTCAAAGGCTCCTTGTGTTATTCTTTTGTTGTCTTTTGGCGGGATTTGGCGCGCGCGCGGCGTTCTCAGCGATAAATTGCTCGCGGGCACAGGTTTCAAGCGTCGTTCAGTTGTTCTAAAGTAGTCAGTCTAGTCAGGACCCTTAAGCATAGACACGCAGCATGATCCTTTTTTCAGGTACGCACAAGTACACTTGATCTAAAAAAAACCGTAAGTAAACTGAACAAAAAATACTGCGTTCTTGTTTTCGTGCTCGAAATAGATGTGTGAAAATCGTTAGCTTTTGTTTTAGATTAAATTTTAAAATTTAATGAAAGAGTTTTTTTTCGTCACAAAATCTTGGTTGCGTACAAATAAAATTTTAAAAATAGAAACAATTGGTAAAAATTTCAACATTTTCGGTAACTTCAGGTATACGCACGGGCGTATATACGGCAGGACGCTGCGCCACTGCTTTGCATTCATTTTGTGCTTTCGCTTATACTTATTCCACGCTATTTCACAAAGAGGACAGCACTTATCACAGGAACAAATGCATCCACAATTTTCCAAAGCTAAGATGGGAGTTGCATGGAAAATGTTCCCATTTAATGGGGAATAGGGGTAAATTAGAACCCATCACTTTTCCAACGTTAATCCAAAATAAACCATTGTAGCTAGGAATCACAATTTTTTTCCCTGTGTGTGCTCACGCTTGCGACGTCTATTTCGCCATTAACTTTCGGTTCGAATTCCGTTCTTCCGTGATTTACAAAGCACTTGATGTTAAATGTGTTCGTGATTTGCCGCTCAATTTGTTCATGATCTAGTTGTAATGAGTGAAAAGAACATCAATTTGATGTACATTATGACGGTACGCTGGGCCACACACACGAAACAGCAAACGAGAAAACGAATGATATCTACAGTCTTTGACCACTAGATACTGATGCTGGTCTTGAGCTCTGGCTAATAATACAATTAATTGAGACAAAAGTGACAGTTTGCTTACCCGTGGCGCCACTTAGAAATCTTGTTATCACTATAACAGAATAAAGTAAGATATCAGAATTTGGATGAATAGCTAGATCATACTGTTCGTCTCGTAGATTAGGTACTGTAGGTTTTAATCTATTTATACTTGGTAATTTTATTGATATAGCATTCGTTAAGTAATATAACGGTACGTTTTTATCCGGAGAATCAACTAAAACGGGACATGGACAATTATACCAGCATTGTGTAGATGTGTTTATTGGTAACTTGGTCGATCAGTATCGTGACGTTTTTTTTTATCTGAAGTATTAAATGCATCCCTATCAGCTATAAAACTGATATGCTACTAAACGCAGATGTAAAATGGGAGTGTCAGGCCAAATAGCTATCAGCACGTTTTATAGAAACCTACATCAAAATGTCAAACATGAAAATTAAATTCTTTAGACATTATCCATACAGCACATCTAGCTGCAACAATAGTCATATCACACATTCAACTAAATTGACTCTCGTTTAAATGCAATAAACACCAAAATACCGTGCTCATTTGAAGTCAAGTGATTGCTCCATTGAATACGTTTATTATAACGACTTTAAAACTTCAAAGACAGGAAGCTTTATTGGAATGTGTTCATATATCCGTATCTTTGAAAGCGGAGATGGGCAAGATAACAGCTATTTATTGGCTATCGAGCCAATTTACTGGGTACTTTACATATGGGAGGTCTGTAAGCGCAAGTGGAACAAAGAGAACTTCATTGAAGCATGTTTTCACCGCTGCCTTTATTTTACTATCAATATGGACATGAAGCCTCAACGCAGTGTACTTTGGACAAAGCCCCATGGATGACTAGTACAATTTACCATCGTTATCAACCCAGTTATAGGACGCAGTATTTTGAAGCGCTCTCCCAACCAAATTCGTTAACGACTCCTCCTGCACGAGATTCAAATTCAAACAATATCAGCAGAACTCTCAAGTTTGGAATCGACAACATCTTAGACAAGCACTCTTGCAAAGGTAAATCCATTTGTGTCTTCTTACTATCGATTGTTTTTGTAATTGACTTTATTATTGTCGTGTATGTTTGGTTTGGTTATCGATAACTCCCATCAGACAAAACAAAACTATAAAACATCTCCGTGTAAATATTGAGAGTTAGAATCGTCAACAATGTGCCAATGAGGTGATTAAACGACACTCAAAAGCGTTAAAAGTTCATGCAATTCATTGAGTATAAAATCACACATACAGATATTTGGCGGGTGAATCTTTTTGTAATTCTATCGGTGCTCTTAAAGGATGTGATTTATCAGTGTTTATTTAACGAAGTGATCTTTTCTTGAGAGCAGTTTGCGAGGAAACACGATCAGAAACATCTTGCACTTCAAGCGTGCTTATCTTTTTAATCACAAAAACTTGTGTAGTGTGAGATATCTGCACATCATCAAAATGAAGAAAATGACGGTTTGGTTAATACAAATGCTTCATAACTCATAATTGCAATAAAGAAAGAAAGAGAACAAGAAGGAAAAACAAATGAAAATACAAGAAATGTGTTTTTAAAGTTCTAGACTAACATGTGTATAAAGAACCATTAAAATTTAAAATCAAGCCTAAATGCACAATACAAGCATGAATATATGTACATCGCTAAAAAAAGACAGCACATGAGTATATTGGTTCTAAAAGAACATATAAAATTATTAACTCATATTGCACTTAATTGGCAAAGGAGTTTTTGAATAAAAAAGGTTTATTGAATAGCGGTAATTCTTACTAGAATCGTTTAAAAAAGCCGCGGTGACACAATTACTGAACATGATAGCATAACTATAATAAAGTGGATTTAAGTCCAAATACACCGAAAACACAAAGAAAAATCACAAAATGTGTATAATAAAGCGTAATAAGGTGTAATTAAAGGTAATACGCTGAAGAGTGTTTCAGGGATTTTTGAAAACCCCTCCAACAAACGTAACTATTAAGATGCCTATAATAATGATGACTCAAAATAGTAATGTGTATACTGGAGACGCTTTTCTGCCCAAAAACGTCACACAATACGTGTGGTTAATACACCACTGTTTAATTAATATAGAGGTTTTTTGGTCACCTTAAAGTGTCATTTGTTATCTAATAGACACTAGTATCTTGAGAGGTTGAGTAATAACTTGAAACCTCTTCTGCAAGACGCCGAGTTTAGCCGTCATTAGTCTTTCAAAATAGGATTTCAATTCTTTGTTTTAGTAACGGTAAGTGAGATTACTGGATTATTACAGGTCATTAAAAATAAACGATTATTTTTGATTTTCCGGCTTGCTAATAGATAGAAATTCTGATACAAAAGTATATCCTGGCTAATAATTCTCAAACGCTTGAGTATTTGTACAATCTGGCTGTGCGAATTGAGCTTCTTGACAGTTCCTATTTCAGTTTGTGGACAAAATTAGAGACTGTTCAGTTTTATATTGATTCATAGCTCAAAACACACTATTACTTACCACTTTGTATTCATGTATTTCAAACTTAAAATAATGGAAAAGGATTCAAATTTAATTGAAATTGAAATTATTCAGAATACTTCGTCAACTCAGTCCAAATGCAAAACTGATACGATACAGTACTTCATGTTATGAACTTGAACCAAATGATTTTCATTCGTCCTCTGTTCAAAGGTGTTGTTATGAGCGATAACTCTTAAAGTTACCCTCCTTTATAAGTATCAGCAATAGTCCAGCTATCAGCACATAATGCCTGATATAGCCTTAAATTCCGACAAGAATGTTTGCTTTAGTTATGTGTGATAGATTAGATAGCTAAATGAACTTCATAAATCCTCTTTACATGTTTAAATCAAAGCCCGCTTAATGCGGATAATCCATGACTTCTTTACTGCAATTATTTAAAGTTAGTTAAATCTCAAGTAGCTAGTTGTAGTAGTTCGGTAAAATAAACTCACGTAGGATTCTGTATTTGACCTTCTTGAATGGTAGATCTTATACCAGGTTTTAAATCAAGTGTTTTTTAACTTTTCATATCTAATCAGTAGATTCACAGACTTGGCTAATGTTAAGCAGAGGTTTGGTAATGTTCAGCTCAAAATAATCAGTGATTTTTGGTTGGATTTGCCAGTAGTCACTGAACTACATTTAGCGGCCATTTCTTTGTGTCAGTCACGTCATTTAGGCCCTGTTCATTGGGTGCACTGTGTAATATAACAAACCCTGGATGAGAATGAAATACAAACTGAATAAAACAGAGTAGAAGAATTGGAGGTCCGGCTTCGTTTTGAAGGGCTGGACCAAAAAAGCCTTGAAATGACCGATCGAATTTGAGTGAAGTTGGAGAACCTAGTTAACGTCCAGAACAATATTTAAAAGACGAAAGACTCTTACTGAATTGTAATTTCTTTTGGCTGTTTTAATTTGATTGATTGATTTTATTCAGGCAATCTCGGCTAATTGAGTACGATCGGTTTTTTTTGCTTTTGAGTGTCGCTGTCCCTTTTCCCTCCACTATACAGTCCAACTGAAAACATGCTACTACTTAACGTGCCGCTTAAGAACACCTAGCATCGTGAAGATTAGGGTGGGAAATCAAAATGTGGTTGTATAAATTAGAATAAATTATTATTTAGACATGCGAAAAAAAATTTAAAATTAAAAAAAAGGACACAGTAAAATGAGTCTGATGAAGTGAGTAAATTTTTTTATTTTACAAAAAACGTTACAATAAAAGTAAACGAGCAAAAAAAAATGGTGGATTATGTTTTATTTGTGTTAGGAACATAAAATAAATAATAAATGAATTAACAGAGTTCATTTCTAAATTCTTTAGCACAAGAATTTGGACCTCTAATTTTTCATAATCAGTAATACAGCTATATACCAAATGATTATCTACATATATATTTTATGTGGAAAAGTTTGAAATATCTTTACTTGTCAAAAGTAAAGAAGGCTTTGAATAGTTTTTTTCCAAAATAACTTTTGACTTATATTCCAGCGAAAACTTAACTAGAGTAATTACCGTCTGTTCAAGAGAGTAATATTCACTAAATTCTTTCCCAGTTCCACTTTTGTATAGATTGCTGCACAACTCCAATAACTCGTTAAAGAAAATTACAGAATACAAAAAATGAATCTGAAATTACGTTTTCGCACGTTAAATGCGAATAAAGTTTTGACAAATCAACAACGTACTACAGTAGCTGTTCTTTATCAATTATAGTGAATTACGATACGATGAAAAACATTGATAAAGCGTGAATGTTAAAAAGAATGATCTGTTAAGAAATAAACCACTGCAAAAACACATTAGGCTGCAATCAAAAATGTTGCGCAAATCTTTACAAACTCGGTGAACCGATCAGAGTAGTTTGAAATTCAAAAACATATTCAAACAGAAAGACAAAAACATCAACAAACTAAATCGCTTTACTTCAAACTAGATCTTATAATACATAGGAAAAAAGTTTTCTCGTAAAAAAAAAACGAAATGAATTTTCAATCCTCACACGTACTCGAAAGTTGTTATGTACAAAAACAATTTTCATCCAGCTTTTTACAGAAAAAGATCCGAGAAAAAAATACACGTAACAAAAAATAATTCATTAGTTAACGTCCAAAACTGCTTAATTCTTTTCCGGTTCAGAGTAAACTAAAAAGAAAACTAATTGCCTAAATAAATTGAGTTCTGAAATGTTCAAAAACACGTTTAGCAGCTTTATGCAATGAGGTATTCACTGACCTGAATCACATTATGGCTAGATGAACAAAATTGTATTGAATCATGTTTGATGGCATCCGTATTACGTACAACATTCCTTACTGTTACAGCTGGATAACACACATTTTGTTACTCATATTAAACTGATAAACGAAATAGTTTTTTTCCCCGCTAAAACAGCACTGTTGTTGTGTAATCACCACATACTAAAAGTATTAAGTTCTAGACTTTTTTGTTCTCTGAAACAAAAGTTAATCCCTGGTAAACTAATTAGTTCTGGTGGCAATCAAAAAAACATTAGTAAATAACATCAAAAATTCAAATTGTTAATCTAGGCAATAAATACTGAGAATATTTGACTATCATATCATTCCATTTCAACTTCTGACAACGATGGCTGCATTAGAGCACTTCCCCTGTTTTTGCGAGGTGAAAAACAATCTTGAACTGTTCAAGTCACAGAGTGATAAAGAATACATCAGATGTAAAGAAAGAACATGTGACTTTTTTACAAGGGCGACTGAGTTTGATGAATACATAAAAAACTTTACAGAAAACGTACTAGATGAATACAAGAAAGACTATCCAACATGTTTGCATGGAGAACCAGCAACACTGTTTATTTCCAAAAGCAAGAAAAATCCCAATAGAGGGTATTTTAAATGTGGTGTAAAAGACGATAAATGTGATTACTTTCAATGGTGCGACAGTTCTCAAAAGAAAGTCGCTAACAAGAAAACCAAACCTTACAGCAAATATTGTAAAAGAAACAAGAAAAGGGTTTCTAATGAAAACGCATGAAGAAAGAAAACATTGAACACTTTGTGAATGAATGTACAATATTATTGTACTTGATTATTGTAACTTGTAATTTACAATTCTGTTCAATAAAACGTGTTGAATTATAAAACTTTCTCGGTTGAAAATAATTCTCGAAGCCTAAAACAAATGTACTATACATATTTTTTTTCTCTCTTAGAATGTATATTTTAGATTCTTTATTTATATTTTAGATTCTTTATTTGAATTGATTTTGAATTTGAATTGTATAACACAGAATACTAGGATTAAGTATGAACATGCATAAACCTGTTAGCACTTTATACATCCATGCATGAAAACCATAAGTTATCTATTGATCGTATTCAAAAGGGAGAAAAAAGGGGTTAGGCGAATGCGCAAATGTATACATTTTTAGACAAAAACATGAGAGCGAGACAGCTAAAGCGACCGACCGGGTAATTTATTCAAAGCCAGGTAACTCTAAGTGTGTTCAATCAGGCGCGTGTTTTTTTTTTTTTTTTTTTTATTTTTATTTTTTTATTTATTTATTTATAAAGCGGATTCTAAGCCTATAAATATAATACTAAAAGTCTATGCCCAAAAACATTTGAGGGTTGCATAACACATTCTATTGCCCAGGAATTGTACAGACGAATACCAACCGGTATGTTATAAAATATGTTTATTACTAAATGTGCATATACGATAAAGATTACAATGTGTATTTTGTTGTCAACTACATTTACAAAATTAAACAATTTGACCCGCTTGTACGGTTTCTTCTAATTTGCGCTGTTATTATCTGGCTCTTTATTTTTTCTTTCCTAGGAATGGTCTTTATACAACTTAATGTTTATTTCTCAATTACATATTAAAAGCTAACCATTTCTTGGTTAATATGTTCTGTTCTTTAGTTTTGTCAATAACCTTTCTTTTCTTTGTACATTGTTTGCTGGATAATTTCTTATCTTTACCAGCAGTTCCAAGTTCTTTTCTTAGATATCTAGTAAAGTTTGCTTCCATTTCTTCTTGACGCTGTAAAAGTTTTTCTAAAGTATTTTGTAATGTCTGTTCGCTAGAACCCACAACGCTTTCTTCTGGTTGTAAGGGTAGACATAATCCTAGTTTACTCCATTTTAACCATTTTGCACGTTCTTGTGTATCCATATCATGTATTTGATCCAGATGATTTGCTAATCGAACTAGATTAGTACTTGTACATCCGAACACGGGACAGTCTCTTCGCTTACGACCCATAATGATTTTAGATGTTTATACGTTGACGTTCTCTTAGTAAATGATTTTTTACGCTACAGCTACCGCTTTTAAAATGGCCCGAATGGACCCGTATTGGCCTTTTGTGGCCCGAAATGGCTCGGGAGGCCCGTTCGATGAGAGGGACATCAGTTTTCTTCTTCGCCGTCGGTTTAGGGTAAGATGTTTCTTTGCTCCGAGACCAGCATACAAAAAACGTGCCCAGGCTTGTTAAACAAACCTTTTTGTTGTAAAGAATGACGTCACAACAAACATTACGTAAATATTTCAAGTTTATCTATTTGATCAACAGTTAAGCCCAAAAGAAACTATAAATTTATCTGTTGTTAAAAAAACTTTAGTAACAATATGTTTCACACGACGAATCAAATATCCAAAATGTTTTACCAAAAACACTTTAATTAATGATCGCTTTTTTTATCAGTTTATTGTAAAAGGTATACAGTAGGACAGTTTCTTATCATGAGTTCGAAAGTATGAGGGCTGGGGTTGTAAGTAAAATTAACTCGAAAGGAGGAGATGGCAACGATAAAGGGAAGGGAAGGTGAATAGAAAGATGATGGGTTAAGGAAGGCGATATGATAATAAGTGGTGGAATGAATGAGTGAATAAATGAATGAGTTTATTAATAAAATCATATTACAACTGTAAGGCTGAATGACATGATTAATAAAGATATAATATAATATTCTATAATAATAAATAATTTTATAAATAAAATAATATAAATATATAACATTATACTAAACTATATATTACAAGTGAACAAATGGAAGTTGGTAGAGGTCAAACGTAGGAGGGGTGGTCAAGAAATAGAAGGTTTAATCAATATGATCAGACATGAAATTGTAAATAATAATTTTCCAGTAGAGCCAATTAAAACAGAACAAAAAATATACTTTGAATTTGACAATTAAAAAAAATAACAATTTCTCTAGATAATTCTAACTGACAAAAGTTAAACATACATAAAAATAATATTGAATGATTTATCCGTTTAATTTTCGACGTAACTAACTTGTCCAGACATGTCCAGAGTGGAACAAAACGTGTTATTCAATCCAACAACCCAATCACAAGAACGTTCTTTGTTTTCTCCAAAGCAAGCCTCAATTTATCCAACTGAACTCTCACAGCTCGTCATTCCTTGACCAGCACTCGTACTGTCAACCGGTATCTCTCTCTCTCTCTTTCTCTCTTTGCGTTAGATAGGTTTTTTATCATGGCAGCGGAATTGAGTTCCAGAATAAAATTGGTAAGTAGAGCAGATAGACAAACATTTATGTGATTCAAAATAACCATTTTGTACTAACATGAAAATAAAATCGATTTCTTTTGTAAGTACCATATCCACACAATCAACTCAAACCAAAATCCTAATCAAAAATGTTTTCTCGATATATCTATTTTTGTGTGATTTACAGGAACCTCTGTCTAGAAAAGGCGGTTTCCAGTGCGAAATATGTAAGAAAACATTTACTCGCAAGTATTCTTTGAAATGCCACAGGAACAACATCCACTCTTCACAAAATACTAAACCTACTTTAAAGTCACCCGTAAAAATCCCTCCCTTTCAATTGGGAAAAGCCATAACGAAGAAAAAGGCGAAAGTCAAGTCGATCCAAAAGGATAGACTGAGACGATATAAGAAAATTATGGACAATATGGAACGAAAAATAGAAAAAGAAAGAGACTTGATAAGAAAGAAAATTGAACAGGACAGAGAGGGTATTCTCTCTAGTACCTTCCTTCCTTCTCCTGAATACAAACAAACAAAGAAAATAACATTGGAATGGAATGAAATCGATGGTAATAAGAAGATGACTGTAGAACGACTGGGCATGAAACCGGAATTCAGCTGGCCAAAGGAATGGGATTACATGATCGAAGGAGAAGATGAAATGAAGAAGTTCAGAGCCGCTACTCCTGACGCGTTGAAAGCATATAATCATTATCTGAACCAAATCAAACCCAACAAACAACAGCAGTTTAATTTCGGAAATCCATCTCAGAAAGCTTTGTTTTATCATCATAATTGATAACAAAACTGAACAATGATATTTTTATGGATGATTTTTTTTTCACAGAACAGTTGTAAACAATACTGGATTTGACAATTAAATGAATTAAAACGGTAGTTAAAGTTATTTGGTCTATATATTTTCAGTTTCACTATGATTCAGTTGATTCCAATAATCTTAAATAATTCATTTATTTATATTTTAAACACTGATATTCTTTTAAGGTCATTTGTAATGCATGTATCATAACATGTTCTAGTCCGGTAAAATCCTGTGTGATTCGGATCTTTTCAAGAAGATCGCACCACTGTTCATAACGTTTTGTTGGACTAATTTTGTCAAAACTCCGCAAGAGGGTGACTGGAAAAGGAACTCCATAGGATTCCATGATATACGCATATAACAATCGAATCATCCTTCCGTTACCATCACCAAATGGATGTAGTTCTAAAAACTTATACACTAACCAAGCAGTTAAATGTATGAGATCTTTAAATGCTTTCACGTGGTCTGTTTTCCTAAGTTTGTGTAAATTAAACCATCGACGATTATACTGATCAATCAATATCTGCATTGATTCCTCCATATCAAGCACACTGGGATACAAGTGTATTCTTCCTTTAAACTCCACCATTCGATCGTTTGTACTATACTTCCCAACTGTACACAAATGCCTTCGATGATTCATGACTATCTTATGTAGTTCCTGTATGATATTATTATCTAGCAATCCAGCATGTTCACATTGAACGAGTTTTTGAAGATATTGGTAGCCTTTTATAAACCCAAATGTATCTTGATACAGTAAATGTTCATCATCTGGTGTTTTACCCAAAATAACGCTTTCCACCAACTTTTCATCAGCCACTCCCAGATTTTCCTGGTTCATAGATCGACAAATAAATTGTGTATACATGTTCGGGCTAGGTTCACAATAGGAGTTTTGCTGTTGTAGAAAATCACTTAACTCGTTGAAAACACATTTCATATCACTTATAATAACATACATCGGTAAAGATTGATGCTTATCAGAAGCATTCATGATCAAGTGAATGATCAAATTATCCTTTGCAGTCTTTATCATATATGAAATCTTACAATGACAAGTTGATTAAAAGTAATGAGAAGCTTATTGGTATAATAAACTTCGATTTCATTTTGTTCAAATAACGTTTGATAGCTATAAGCAAACAACAGTTCGTAGCGATGTTTATATATATATATATATATATATATATATATTTTATATTTTGATTTTAATTTAAACTCTATCATTCCGGTTTTATTATCTATATGGATCTGTTTTGTTATATTTTTAGTACTGATTACTATTGTTACTAAGTGATACATAAACTTTAAGTAGAATATCCTAGATAATTTTTTTGAAGTTGGGATGTTCACTTTTTAACTGTACGTACTATTTTTTTCTTCAGCTAAATCGATCAAGTGGCTTTTGTTTTCATTCCTTTTTTTCATAATTTAAAAGAAAAAAAATTTAACGCTAGATTTTTCTCAAAGTAAACTGCAATGGTGGAATAATATTCCTCAAGTGAATAATATACTTGATCTCCTTTTCTCCTTAAATGATTAAGAAAAGACTGATTAAGAATATGGACAATTGAGGGGCGTTGAAAACAAAGTGCTAAATGAAATTAAAACTTACAGCATTTGTCTTACTCAAAAGAAACAATAAAACATTTTAGAAAGTTATACCGAAAATCATGAAAACCATTCTCACTTTGGAATCTTTTAAGACAAATATCATCATTACTGCGTAAAACATAAAATTTACGCTAAGTTATACGTTTCAAAAAAAAAAATGGTTTTATGGTGTTTTATTTTTTGTTTTGAAACGTATAACTTAGCGTAAATTTTATGTTTTACGCAGTAATGATGATATTTGTCTTAAAAGATTCCAAAGTGAGAATGGTTTTCATGATTTTCGGTATAACTTTCTAAAATGTTTTATTGTTTCTTTTGAGTAAGACAAATGCTGTAAGTTTTAATTTCATTTAGCACTTTGTTTTCAACGCCCCTCAATTGTCCATATTCTTAATCAGTCTTTTCTTAATCATTTAAGGAGAAAAGGAGATCAAGTATATTATTCACTTGAGGAATATTATTCCACCATTGCAGTTTACTTTGAGAAAAATCTAGCGTTAAATTTTTTTTCTTTTAAATTATGAAAAAAAGGAATGAAAACAAAAGCCACTTGATCGATTTAGCTGAAGAAAAAAATAGTACGTACAGTTAAAAAGTGAACATCCCAACTTCAAAAAAATTATCTAGGATATTCTACTTAAAGTTTATGTATCACTTAGTAACAATAGTAATCAGTACTAAAAATATAACAAAACAGATCCATATAGATAATAAAACCGGAATGATAGAGTTTAAATTAAAATCAAAATATAAAATATATATATATATATATATATATATAAACATCGCTACGAACTGTTGTTTGCTTATAGCTATCAAACGTTATTTGAACAAAATGAAATCGAAGTTTATTATACCAATAAGCTTCTCATTACTTTTAATCAACTTGTCATTGTAAGATTTCATATATGATAAAGACTGCAAAGGATAATTTGATCATTCACTTGATCATGAATGCTTCTGATAAGCATCAATCTTTACCGATGTATGTTATTATAAGTGATATGAAATGTGTTTTCAACGAGTTAAGTGATTTTCTACAACAGCAAAACTCCTATTGTGAACCTAGCCCGAACATGTATACACAATTTATTTGTCGATCTATGAACCAGGAAAATCTGGGAGTGGCTGATGAAAAGTTGGTGGAAAGCGTTATTTTGGGTAAAACACCAGATGATGAACATTTACTGTATCAAGATACATTTGGGTTTATAAAAGGCTACCAATATCTTCAAAAACTCGTTCAATGTGAACATGCTGGATTGCTAGATAATAATATCATACAGGAACTACATAAGATAGTCATGAATCATCGAAGGCATTTGTGTACAGTTGGGAAGTATAGTACAAACGATCGAATGGTGGAGTTTAAAGGAAGAATACACTTGTATCCCAGTGTGCTTGATATGGAGGAATCAATGCAGATATTGATTGATCAGTATAATCGTCGATGGTTTAATTTACACAAACTTAGGAAAACAGACCACGTGAAAGCATTTAAAGATCTCATACATTTAACTGCTTGGTTAGTGTATAAGTTTTTAGAACTACATCCATTTGGTGATGGTAACGGAAGGATGATTCGATTGTTATATGCGTATATCATGGAATCCTATGGAGTTCCTTTTCCAGTCACCCTCTTGCGGAGTTTTGACAAAATTAGTCCAACAAAACGTTATGAACAGTGGTGCGATCTTCTTGAAAAGATCCGAATCACACAGGATTTTACCGGACTAGAACATGTTATGATACATGCATTACAAATGACCTTAAAAGAATATCAGTGTTTAAAATATAAATAAATGAATTATTTAAGATTATTGGAATCAACTGAATCATAGTGAAACTGAAAATATATAGACCAAATAACTTTAACTACCGTTTTAATTCATTTAATTGTCAAATCCAGTATTGTTTACAACTGTTCTGTGAAAAAAAAATCATCCATAAAAATATCATTGTTCAGTTTTGTTATCAATTATGATGATAAAACAAAGCTTTCTGAGATGGATTTCCGAAATTAAACTGCTGTTGTTTGTTGGGTTTGATTTGGTTCAGATAATGATTATATGCTTTCAACGCGTCAGGAGTAGCGGCTCTGAACTTCTTCATTTCATCTTCTCCTTCGATCATGTAATCCCATTCCTTTGGCCAGCTGAATTCCGGTTTCATGCCCAGTCGTTCTACAGTCATCTTCTTATTACCATCGATTTCATTCCATTCCAATGTTATTTTCTTTGTTTGTTTGTATTCAGGAGAAGGAAGGAAGGTACTAGAGAGAATACCCTCTCTGTCCTGTTCAATTTTCTTTCTTATCAAGTCTCTTTCTTTTTCTATTTTTCGTTCCATATTGTCCATAATTTTCTTATATCGTCTCAGTCTATCCTTTTGGATCGACTTGACTTTCGCCTTTTTCTTCGTTATGGCTTTTCCCAATTGAAAGGGAGGGATTTTTACGGGTGACTTTAAAGTAGGTTTAGTATTTTGTGAAGAGTGGATGTTGTTCCTGTGGCATTTCAAAGAATACTTGCGAGTAAATGTTTTCTTACATATTTCGCACTGGAAACCGCCTTTTCTAGACAGAGGTTCCTGTAAATCACACAAAAATAGATATATCGAGAAAACATTTTTGATTAGGATTTTGGTTTGAGTTGATTGTGTGGATATGGTACTTACAAAAGAAATCGATTTTATTTTCATGTTAGTACAAAATGGTTATTTTGAATCACATAAATGTTTGTCTATCTGCTCTACTTACCAATTTTATTCTGGAACTCAATTCCGCTGCCATGATAAAAAACCTATCTAACGCAAAGAGAGAAAGAGAGAGAGAGAGATACCGGTTGACAGTACGAGTGCTGGTCAAGGAATGACGAGCTGTGAGAGTTCAGTTGGATAAATTGAGGCTTGCTTTGGAGAAAACAAAGAACGTTCTTGTGATTGGGTTGTTTGATTGAATAACACGTTTTGTTCCACTCTGGACATGTCTGGACAAGTTAGTTACGTCGAAAATTAAACGGATAAATCATTCAATATTATTTTTATGTATGTTTAACTTTTGTCAGTTAGAATTATCTAGAGAAATTGTTATTTTTTTTAATTGTCAAATTCAAAGTATATTTTTTGTTCTGTTTTAATTGGCTCTACTGGAAAATTATTATTTACAATTTCATGTCTGATCATATTGATTAAACCTTCTATTTCTTGACCACCCCTCCTACGTTTGACCTCTACCAACTTCCATTTGTTCACTTGTAATATATAGTTTAGTATAATGTTATATATTTATATTATTTTATTTATAAAATTATTTATTATTATAGAATATTATATTATATCTTTATTAATCATGTCATTCAGCCTTACAGTTGTAATATGATTTTATTAATAAACTCATTCATTTATTCACTCATTCATTCCACCACTTATTATCATATCGCCTTCCTTAACCCATCATCTTTCTATTCACCTTCCCTTCCCTTTATCGTTGCCATCTCCTCCTTTCGAGTTAATTTTACTTACAACCCCAGCCCTCATACTTTCGAACTCATGATAAGAAACTGTCCTACTGTATACCTTTTACAATAAACTGATAAAAAAAGCGATCATTAATTAAAGTGTTTTTGGTAAAACATTTTGGATATTTGATTCGTCGTGTGAAACATATTGTTACTAAAGTTTTTTTAACAACAGATAAATTTATAGTTTCTTTTGGGCTTAACTGTTGATCAAATAGATAAACTTGAAATATTTACGTAATGTTTGTTGTGACGTCATTCTTTACAACAAAAAGGTTTGTTTAACAAGCCTGGGCACGTTTTTTGTATGCTGGTCTCGGAGCAAAGAAACATCTTACCCTAAACCGACGGCGAAGAAGAAAACTGATGTCCCTCTCATCGAACGGGCCTCCCGAGCCATTTCGGGCCACAAAAGGCCAATACGGGTCCATTCGGGCCATTTTAAAAGCGGTAGCTGTAGCGTAAAAAATCATTTACTAAGAGAACGTCAACGTATAAACATCTAAAATCATTATGGGTCGTAAGCGAAGAGACTGTCCCGTGTTCGGATGTACAAGTACTAATCTAGTTCGATTAGCAAATCATCTGGATCAAATACATGATATGGATACACAAGAACGTGCAAAATGGTTAAAATGGAGTAAACTAGGATTATGTCTACCCTTACAACCAGAAGAAAGCGTTGTGGGTTCTAGCGAACAGACATTACAAAATACTTTAGAAAAACTTTTACAGCGTCAAGAAGAAATGGAAGCAAACTTTACTAGATATCTAAGAAAAGAACTTGGAACTGCTGGTAAAGATAAGAAATTATCCAGCAAACAATGTACAAAGAAAAGAAAGGTTATTGACAAAACTAAAGAACAGAACATATTAACCAAGAAATGGTTAGCTTTTAATATGTAATTGAGAAATAAACATTAAGTTGTATAAAGACCATTCCTAGGAAAGAAAAAATAAAGAGCCAGATAATAACAGCGCAAATTAGAAGAAACCGTACAAGCGGGTCAAATTGTTTAATTTTGTAAATGTAGTTGACAACAAAATACACATTGTAATCTTTATCGTATATGCACATTTAGTAATAAACATATTTTATAACATACCGGTTGGTATTCGTCTGTACAATTCCTGGGCAATAGAATGTGTTATGCAACCCTCAAATGTTTTTGGGCATAGACTTTTAGTATTATATTTATAGGCTTAGAATCCGCTTTATAAATAAATAAATAAAAAAATAAAAATAAAAAAAAAAAAAAAAAAAACACGCGCCTGATTGAACACACTTAGAGTTACCTGGCTTTGAATAAATTACCCGGTCGGTCGCTTTAGCTGTCTCGCTCTCATGTTTTTGTCTAAAAATGTATACATTTGCGCATTCGCCTAACCCCTTTTTTCTCCCTTTTGAATACGATCAATAGATAACTTATGGTTTTCATGCATGGATGTATAAAGTGCTAACAGGTTTATGCATGTTCATACTTAATCCTAGTATTCTGTGTTATACAATTCAAATTCAAAATCAATTCAAATAAAGAATCTAAAATATAAATAAAGAATCTAAAATATACATTCTAAGAGAGAAAAAAAATATGTATAGTACATTTGTTTTAGGCTTCGAGAATTATTTTCAACCGAGAAAGTTTTATAATTCAACACGTTTTATTGAACAGAATTGTAAATTACAAGTTACAATAATCAAGTACAATAATATTGTACATTCATTCACAAAGTGTTCAATGTTTTCTTTCTTCATGCGTTTTCATTAGAAACCCTTTTCTTGTTTCTTTTACAATATTTGCTGTAAGGTTTGGTTTTCTTGTTAGCGACTTTCTTTTGAGAACTGTCGCACCATTGAAAGTAATCACATTTATCGTCTTTTACACCACATTTAAAATACCCTCTATTGGGATTTTTCTTGCTTTTGGAAATAAACAGTGTTGCTGGTTCTCCATGCAAACATGTTGGATAGTCTTTCTTGTATTCATCTAGTACGTTTTCTGTAAAGTTTTTTATGTATTCATCAAACTCAGTCGCCCTTGTAAAAAAGTCACATGTTCTTTCTTTACATCTGATGTATTCTTTATCACTCTGTGACTTGAACAGTTCAAGATTGTTTTTCACCTCGCAAAAACAGGGGAAGTGCTCTAATGCAGCCATCGTTGTCAGAAGTTGAAATGGAATGATATGATAGTCAAATATTCTCAGTATTTATTGCCTAGATTAACAATTTGAATTTTTGATGTTATTTACTAATGTTTTTTTGATTGCCACCAGAACTAATTAGTTTACCAGGGATTAACTTTTGTTTCAGAGAACAAAAAAGTCTAGAACTTAATACTTTTAGTATGTGGTGATTACACAACAACAGTGCTGTTTTAGCGGGGAAAAAAACTATTTCGTTTATCAGTTTAATATGAGTAACAAAATGTGTGTTATCCAGCTGTAACAGTAAGGAATGTTGTACGTAATACGGATGCCATCAAACATGATTCAATACAATTTTGTTCATCTAGCCATAATGTGATTCAGGTCAGTGAATACCTCATTGCATAAAGCTGCTAAACGTGTTTTTGAACATTTCAGAACTCAATTTATTTAGGCAATTAGTTTTCTTTTTAGTTTACTCTGAACCGGAAAAGAATTAAGCAGTTTTGGACGTTAACTAATGAATTATTTTTTGTTACGTGTATTTTTTTCTCGGATCTTTTTCTGTAAAAAGCCGGATGAAAATTGTTTTTGTACATAACAACTTTCGAGTACGTGTGAGGATTGAAAATTCATTTCGTTTTTTTTTTACGAGAAAACTTTTTTCCTATGTATTATAAGATCTAGTTTGAAGTAAAGCGATTTAGTTTGTTGATGTTTTTGTCTTTCTGTTTGAATATGTTTTTGAATTTCAAACTACTCTGATCGGTTCACCGAGTTTGTAAAGATTTGCGCAACATTTTTGATTGCAGCCTAATGTGTTTTTGCAGTGGTTTATTTCTTAACAGATCATTCTTTTTAACATTCACGCTTTATCAATGTTTTTCATCGTATCGTAATTCACTATAATTGATAAAGAACAGCTACTGTAGTACGTTGTTGATTTGTCAAAACTTTATTCGCATTTAACGTGCGAAAACGTAATTTCAGATTCATTTTTTGTATTCTGTAATTTTCTTTAACGAGTTATTGGAGTTGTGCAGCAATCTATACAAAAGTGGAACTGGGAAAGAATTTAGTGAATATTACTCTCTTGAACAGACGGTAATTACTCTAGTTAAGTTTTCGCTGGAATATAAGTCAAAAGTTATTTTGGAAAAAAACTATTCAAAGCCTTCTTTACTTTTGACAAGTAAAGATATTTCAAACTTTTCCACATAAAATATATATGTAGATAATCATTTGGTATATAGCTGTATTACTGATTATGAAAAATTAGAGGTCCAAATTCTTGTGCTAAAGAATTTAGAAATGAACTCTGTTAATTCATTTATTATTTATTTTATGTTCCTAACACAAATAAAACATAATCCACCATTTTTTTTTGCTCGTTTACTTTTATTGTAACGTTTTTTGTAAAATAAAAAAATTTACTCACTTCATCAGACTCATTTTACTGTGTTCTTTTTTTTTAATTTTAAATTTTTTTTCGCATGTCTAAATAATAATTTATTCTAATTTATACAACCACATTTTGATTTCCCACCCTAATCTTCACGATGCTAGGTGTTCTTAAGCGGCACGTTAAGTAGTCATGCTTTCTCTTTCTAGCTACCTACAACTTTTCTCAATAATTTCACTTTTTGTGCAAATGCATATTGTTATTCCCTTTTGAATTTCGTTTTGAACTCATCGTTTGCCTTGAACGGCTGACCAGGTTGTTCAAGTTACAACAACCAACTAGGGCGTCGCTGCTTTCGCTGACGTATAACGCTCTGTCGCTGCCAGTTCACTGATAAACCCCTTATCGTACAACATACAGCAAACTATATACACTGAGATATGTGTTATTTGAACAGGAGTAAAGCGATAATGGCAATATGGACGTTTCGAACGGTAGTCCTTATAGTGGGAGTACTATGACTATACTGTATATATTCATACACCGAGAGGTCTGTTTCTGTCTTCAGTGTATATACATGCAAAAAATAGCCTTCACTTCATCTTCAAATGGCGTAATTGCTAATTAAGGCAGATGATCGGAAGTGAGTTCTTCTCCCTTACATATTTTTATATAAAATTATTATTGGTATTTGTTTTGATAATAGATTCCAATGAAGACGTTCAGCATCACCATACATCGTTGACTGTCGATGACTATTGTAAACCACAGCAAAGAAGAAGACCATGGTCACGGCCAGTCTTCACTCAGCTTCAACGAAGAGGCTTAGAAAAGAGATTTCAATTACAAAAATATATAACCAAACACGACCGATATCAACTCGCTGCAATGCTTGGCCTTTCAGAGACTCAAGTTAAAGTTTGGTTTCAAAACCGACGGACGAAATGGCGTCAAGACATGAAAGACTCTGAACGAAGTAACGACGACAGTAAGGACGACCAGGATAGTGACAGTACTCAACGTGAGAAAGATGACAGTCCAGAAAACGACGAGTAACTATATGAAATGTTTGGAAAAAAACGTCAAAGCGTGAACTGAACAGCTAAGTGCGTGAGCACTAAGTATTCGCTCCATGTATATACAGATGTCGAAAATTACCAAATGTTTTTTTATTGAGTCAATTTTGAATTAGAGTGCTTTGAAGACAGCACCGTACCATAACGGGCGTAATCGTAATTTCAACGGGAAAATTCGATAGTCTAATGTATCGCAGTTTCTCATGTATTGCAATTGCCGTCAAGCACTATGATGTCATGGCTTGTTTACATGAATAAAAATGCATCTAGTTCTGTCGAAATATTTTTCCTTTAATACATTTGGCATTGTACTTATACTTATAATTTGTTTCAATATTATAAATGAACTTTTACCCTATTTTTCATTGATTTTAAGACAATAGATTCGTTTACATGTGACGTCATAGTGCTTGTAGTTAATTGAAACAGTCGATCTGCTGTATGGTTGCTAGCGGTACGTATCACTGGAGTACCCGTCTGTACCGTTTCCCACATATACGAAAAGGACTGTACAGGACTGTAAGAAGTCATACGTAATGATATACACAATAACTGTAAGAACCTCATTTTTGAATCATTGCAGTAAGTTCGGTAATATTCTTAGAGACAAGGTGGTAATTATAGATACCTGCTCTTGAGAAAAGCCCCATATCACCTTGTAGCCTAGTGTAATTCACTACTGTGTATTCTCTACTTTCACATCCACATAGTACCTTCTGATGCTTGGGGGATAATGATTGTTACTAAAATCATTTGTATTTGAATGACGATTTATTGTTTTTGCATCCCAAAACCTACCCCTCAAAACCAGAAGGCATTATGACAAATTTATTATGTGAAAATGGTGCACTGAAATTAGGCCATAAAAAGGACAATAAATTTCTGATCATATGAACTACGCACAAACAGTACTGATAGATGTATATTTATGCTCGCTGCCTGTTTTGACGGTTCTGTTGTTCTATTTTAAGTTCATCAGTTTGGTTTTCGTTTTCACTCTAGTGTACATTTGTAAGTTTTGATTTTGCACACCGTGCGGATCAGTATAAAACAATATTTGACATAGGCGGTTAATTCTTTTTGTATAAACGTCATAAATGTTATATTTTCAGTTTGCATTCATAACTCGTCTTTCATTTTATAGTTAGATAATATCATATTTATACTGTCACTGATTAATAAAGTTAATAAGTTAGACTGAATTAAATTTGTTATAATGTTACTGTCTGATTTAGATTGTCTGGCTTATTGATGGTTGATTGAATTTGATTGATTGACTTTAACTGATTGATTGATTGATTGATTGATTGATTGATTGATTGAATGGCTCAAGGTGCTTTCAACATGAATTCGAATTCCTCCGTTATGACGAAATGCGCTGACCACTATAGACGAAGTATTTATTTTCAAGATGGCGGACTGAAGAGTCTATTTTGATTTTTTAGTCAATATGTTTGTGGAATATGGATGGCCAATAACTTGATACAGCTTGTTAAGGTATAATCTACAATATGATAAGTATGCGGATGCTTTAAAGTCATCATAATTGTAATGCGTAAAGCTTATATTATACAATGACGTCCATACAAATTTCCATCAGTACCATTGTCAGATCTGCAAAATGTATATGAATTATCGAAATACGGGCACTATGCTCTTAAACATACATACTTAATATAGCTCACAAGTTAATGTTGATTGAATGGCTCCATTTTTACAGTTGCTGTGTTCGGAGAATATGTATATTTAGAACTGTCGTTACACTGGAAAAAAAGTGTGTTGCAGCATCGAAATAACTAACCGTAACGTGGAAAAAAGGCTTTTTGTTCTTAAAATCTCTGTTAGTTTAGTGATTTGGATATTACAATAAACACACTTGTTTGCTTGTTTGCTTTTTTCAGTAGTCGGGAAAGTGATATTAAACAAACCCATTGCTGGACCAACAATGGGTTCAAATTTACCCATATTTTCCCCATTACTGGGAAAATTTCCTATGGAATTCCCATGTTTAGAATATTTGGAATCCAATTATTTTTCATGTGATACAGCTACGAAGAAATGTAATTTATGTAAATTGAGGAACGAGATTGCCATAAATTGATATTTTGCCGGCAAGGAACAATACGCTAGGGATAGCCATGGTGCATTATGGGTTGTATATAAGTAGGAGTAAGTTAAGAATTGAATCAGTCTACGGTCAGTCACAGCCATCGTATGGTTAATTTTTTTATGTTTTGTTTTGAAAATATTGTAATTAGTTAATTTCCATAATTTGTCTTTGGTTATGGCTTGTTCATAAGAACCTTTGTACCCCAAAGGTCGCAGTAATGCATGATGGGGGTACACGTTTCCCATTTTTCCCACAATGTGTTTTTTTTGGGTTTTGCGTGTCTGGCATGCTGCAAGATATATCTACGGAGTATGACAAATTTACATGTATTATAACTATACTATTAATAAGGATGGAAGGTTTTCTCCTCTATCCTCTTGTTGAATGGCACATTTCCTGTGCTTTGTTATGATTAATAAACTGTATGTTGTGTCTGACTGGCCAACATGCCCAAGTATCGATGTTGTTGAGTCTTATTGTGTAATGTAAAATTTATTAAATAGACTGCAGTCTAATTCAAGGAGCGGTGGAGTCTGGGGGCTAGAGAGGGGCTAGACCACCCCCTCCCCCTCAAAAAAATTTTTTTTTTAATTGATTGATAATATATATATTTTTTTGAATATAAATTATAGGGGTGGGGAGGGTGGATAACAAATTGAGCTTAGGCCCCAAATTGGAAAACTGTTCCACGGTCCCTGTAATTCTATATAACATGATTTCAAGTTTGTAGGTTGGTAAATGAAACTGTGAAATGGACTATTGAGCAAAATATTTTAATAGGTTTTTTAATCAATATTTTTTTTCTACTGCAGTAATGGCTGCTACGCCACCTAAACATGATAAACAATATGGACGCCCAGTTGCTGGTTCTAAGACAGAAGCAAGAGGCAAGTATGCTGGAATGCATATCAGTCAAGAGGTGTTTGATTTATGTAAGATTATCTACAGACGAGGGGAGCACCAACCAGATGGCACTGTTATAATCACATTTGGCAGGCTGTTCAATATTTACACAACAATATCAAACAAACTTGTTGGCATGCTCATGAGAGCACGAAAACAAGACCTGGTACATTTTGAAGGGGAAATGCTATGGCAACGGAGAGATGAGGACAGAATTATTACACTACTGCACATGCCTGATACAATGAGCACTGATTCTGATGAGTACTGGAACTTGAAAGCAAAATGATAGACTATAAATGTCACTGCATTTGATAGAATTTATAACTTGCTTTGGTTGCTGAACTGTAACTCTGATTTTAGACAATAGTTTTTAATATATATAAAAAATGATAATTGAAGTACATGGATTGATGATGCAATAAATTATTGAATGATCATGACTGAATTGTATGTGAATGAGTAGTGAAAATCGGATGGTGAACAAATTTTATACTCTACTATAGACTTTTCAGTTGCACTTCATTCTCAATAGCATGCTAATTATTCTTTTGAATTTGGCTGCAGTCTGTGGTAATGTGAACAATGACTTTCTTCCAAATTGAATTGAATAATTAATATAATTATAATATAGTTATTATAATTATAATAATAAATATATATATATATATATAATTATAATATAATTATAATTAATTAGGGGTAATTAAGGGTTTCAAAGTGAAAATGACTGAAGTAGATATACTTATATATACATATAGAATTAAGCCATTTTCGCTTTGAACCCTTTCATTAGCATGTATTGATGCCCAGGTGCAACTGAAAAGCTGTATTGAACAACAATCAAACATAAAAATATCTGATAAAAAAAACAAATGCAGTATTCAACACAGAATTGTTGTTGTTGTTGTTGTTAGTGCCCTAAATTACAATGACTTATCAAGGAAGCTACCATTTTCACTTTATCAGCATGTACTGTACTTGGAAAAAAGGTGTCTTCACCTTACATGAATTTGGCATGATATAGAACAAGCGATCCGGACTATCCGACTGTCTGATCAGTATTAACGTAAAAATCTGGCAATTTGCAAATTTACCGATTAAAATGCCTGGGCAGGGGTCAAATTGTTCAATATTTAGGATAAGGAATTTTTAATTTTAGTTGTAACTTTACTATTTCAGCCAGAAACTTGTTAACTAACTCCATACTATGTCACGACCGCATCAAACCAAATAGACTGACGACGTTTTTTCATTTGTTTCAAAATAAGAAATAACAATATTGAAAAGAACAATATCGATAAACAAGGAATTTCTACAACTCCCCTTCACTCCCCTCCCATCACTTTTTTAATTGTCCGTCGAGAAAGCCCTAAGACGTGGTTGCTACGTCACAGGTTATCTATTATACTATCTTTCACGGAACGTGTGTGTTTTTTATGCATTTATTACTATTTACCTGCTTGTTACTAAGACAACCAACTGACCTGTAATGACCTTTAACGGGTTAAGTATTCTTACTGCGCATGCTCTACTGCTTTCCATGATATAAAAATAAAAATGGTGGTTTTGATTAGTTGATATAATGATCATTGTGGTCTAAGGTGGAAATGTCTGTTATCACATCGCTGCAATTCGTTTACTTCTTAGTTTATTCTATAACAAGTAACATACTTTGAATCGGTCCGCAGTTCCACCTTTCGAAGCGTTTCGTAATGAGTTTATTAGTGCAAGTATGTCTCGTATAAAATGTTGATTTTAAAGTTGATAGAGCAATCACTTAAAGGCTATCTGATTTCATGATTACACCAAAGGCAGAACCCTCTATGCGATTTAATTTGAAAGAAAACAGAAAAAAGCGCTATGAGGAATGGGAGAGGCCGTGGTTTAAATCGTTCCTTGGTTGCCGTGGTGTTGATGATTATTTCTTTATTGTATGTGACAAACATCTTTAAAGCGGACCAGCCTCATCAGAACAGATCAAGGAGAGAACGAGGTTTGTTCCTACTGAAATATATGTTTTTTTAAATCTTTTTGAAGCCAGTTTGATTTGTTCGTTTATCTCTTCATTTTATTTATCGATTTATTAAATCATTCACCCACTTACCCATTCATTCTTCCTTTATTTTTACTCGCATTCATTCATTCATTCATTCATTCATTCATTCATTCATTCATTCATTCATTCATTCATTCATTCATTCATTCATTCATTCATTCATTTATTCATTTCTTTATTCGTTTATTTATTGCTAATTATTTTCCCTTTATTTCAGATAGGAGGAGACATGTTTCTTTTCTTCATCTAATCATTCAATTTCCTCTATTACACAATGGGTCGAGCACTACTAACATTGATATACAAAAACGACAACATGAGTATGCTAATACATTGGAAAGGAATCTTAAACATCCATTGGTAATAAAGCAGTTAATTTCAGAACCATATCAAGCTTTATATGCGAAAAAAGCAATTTTTCTCGCAAAATTCTTCAATTTTTTAATGTTTTTGAGTGAAAGCATACACAACAAGTATGACATTTTGATTTCTGGCCGAAAAAAGACTGTTAAACTTAAAACAGGACCCTTGTGTTATTCACCACTGGAAGCCCAAAATCGACAACAAAAGTTTGATATGCAATCGCCACTAAATTTTCGTTGATTAACTTTGATACGCTTTCCATCATTCATTAATGACATCACTGACCATAATCATCATCATCAGTACCACCATCATCACCATCATCATCATGCGTTCTGCAGCCGAAGCACAGCAGTGTAGGGAAACGTTTGCCCAGCGCTTTCGTTCCTAAAGCATATTACAAGAAGCCTAATGGAGGTTCCTGAAGGGGGCTATCAAATCCCAATTCCCAGCCTAATTTTTATCTAAATGCCAATGCTCAAACTAAAAATTCTAATCTAAGTAGTGCAAACAAAATATATCGTGTGAAGAATGACAATTTTTTATTTAAATTACTAATTGATCATTGGGGCCGGGTGTCTTAAATTTGTAATTATTCTACTTTTTGTCTTCTGCCATGTGGGATAACAGATAAAATACATAATTAATAACATTGTTTGAGCTCTTATAGAGACCAAAACGGGACAATAAGAAAAAATCCCAATCCAAAATTTCAAGCATTTTCCCCAATCCCAATGGAAAAATCCCAATTCCCAGCCTTAAAAAAAGCAAATCCCAACTCCCAATTTCCCCCTTCAGGACCCTCCTTATAATCAACCCTGACTTTGGACTACGCGCATTTAGTAAATGACCGATGCATTCTGGGGTTACATACAGACTTCGTGGTTACTCTTCATTAATTGCTCTCCTTTGAAGATTGAATTTAAAGGTATATGTCTTTTACAGGTCCAGAAGATACACATAATGTGCGAAAACGACGACGTGAAAAAATACATCCGTAAGCAATTCCCTGAATATGCCTTGAAGATTGAACTAGTTAATCTAGGCAAACGATTGTACTACAGTGACGCATTTACGTACGCGTCTACCGTACTTGCATCAAAAACTTGTGTCATTATAAATGCAGATTGTTTCCTGGGCGAAGGATTTGAAAACATCAATGTCAAATCATTACAGTCTGGTACAGTTTATGCTTTGACAAGACACGAAACTGCAACAAACATGGCCAATTGTGGTGTAAGGAATTTTTGTGGAAAGAAATCGAACTATATTGGTTCTCATGACGCATTTATTATAAATGTACGTGAAACTCTACCAAAGAGAATGCTTTATAAACTAAACTATCAACCTAACATTATAGGGGGTGAAAACTTTGTTATTTTATTGCTTCAAAAGTATGGTAAATTCCGCGTCAAAAATCCTTGTAGGATCATTCGTATTTATCATAACCACTGTAATAAGAAAAGAGGTGTACGACTCATTCATGGCAAACGTCTAGAACGATTTCTAAAAGTGCCTAAAGGACTGGCGCCTTTTTCAGGACTGTAGTGTAATATCACAGTACTTTGTGTGATAGTGTTTACATATTAAAAAATATTACAATATATTGTTTGTGAATATACATAATCAATATTCAATTTATATATAAAAAACATCTTTCAAGTTACAAACCATAAGACGTTTGCGAATATGATTAGTCTAGCTAAAGCTAGTTGATTAAATAACTATCTATTTTATTCTAATCACCGGGCTTTCTCTTTCCACGAACTGCTGTATTAATAAAAGTCATTTCAAAGCAGTCTAAACAATATGGGTTTCGGTGCAAGCTTGTTACTTTAAATCCTTGTATGTCTAGCCATTTCAAAATACTGTAATATTTTCGAAGATCCTCAGGTGAATGATTCATAATGTGAAATTCTACAATCAGCTGACGTACATTATGTCGCAGCGTACCATCTTTTAGCATTTGAGGCAAACAAAGCCATTCGTCTGATTCTATGTCCATTTTGAGGACATCTATAAAATCCTGCAAGAATAAAACAATGGTAAGAAAATTAGTAACAAATGATTCTTCAGGCATGTGCCTGCCTCAAACCAACCAACCGACCAGCCAATACAATCGATCAACTAACAAACCAAACAAACAAACAACCGACCAGTCAACCAAATATGGAGTCACTTCCATGCAGCATTTTTACGCAAGAATCATTCAGGTCGACAATTACATATTCACATAAATAAAAACTCACAACACAGACAACAACATAAATAAAGACGGTCGCTCATAGTTGCACAACTACCGGCAATGCATGGTCCAAATGCAAAGATGCACACACGCCGTGACAAATTCGCATGAGGCGCGTCTCTGCTTATTTTTTGAACCAGTACAGAGACTGTTGCAATTGTAGTTGTACGTGCACAACACAGCGCGCGCAGGTACTAGATAGAATCTATTCTAGAACACTATGGCGTACCATCGGGGCCAAAATTCAACCCGCTAATTCAACATTGTACTTTTGAAATTTGTGCTGACTTCACAATTCGACTTTCAAGTTTATATTTTCTTGTGGTCACTTTACAATTCAACATTGTACTTCCAAGAATTGAACATTGTATTTTACGTAATTCAACATGCAACATTCGCTATTCGACTTTGTACTTTTCACCATCGAACATTCAACTTGCTTCGTTTGAATATCCAACCGCAATCCAATCACCATCAGTCATCGTGGGCTCAAGAAATATCAAAAATTATTCCCCAGTACGGGATAGGGGTATTCAACCAGCCCTCCCTACACGGTACCCTTGAATTTTATCGCGAAGCCTTCCCCTGACGGTTGCAAAAAGATGGCAGATCGACGTAAGGAACTAAATGAAGTCAGGTCAGTTCTTTTAAAAGTGGCTGACCGACTTACCTCCTTGGGTTCTTTGCCAATCACCGGCACCCGTGGACCGAAAGTACAAACTCAAGGTACAGGTAAGCATTGCCTTTATAGAACAAAAGATTTCAGAAATTCCACACTTGCATAATCCGCGTAGTTGCTAAAAGCCGGAACTACCCACAACGACCCAAAACGATAACGAAACAAAAATAAAAACGATGATAATATTATGATAATAAATCAAAAAATTCACATTGCTGTTGTTTGCCTTTGTTGCAGTCTATTCTCTGGCGTGGGAATGCTTTGCTGTGATTTTTGACAAGATGTCTAGTGTGTTATATTTAGACTCGGAAGCCATTTCAATGTTGCGGGGAAAAAAAGCATACTATGACATCGTTTTCGTTTTTTTATACAACTCTATTTATTTAATAAATCAATAGATAATATTTAGTAAATGAATGAATTTTGAAGTTTGAGCCATTCAGCAGCATGACTAATAACCAATGATTAATAACTAATTTATTTATTCATTATTGTGGCTCGTTGTGGGTAGTTCCGGCTTTTAGCAACTACGCGGATTATGCAAGTGTGGAATTTCTGAAATCTTTTGTTCTATAAAGGCAATGCTTGCCTGTACCTTGAGTCTGTAATTTCGGTCCACGTGTGCCGATGGTTGGCAAAGAACCCAAGGAAGTAAGTCGGTCAGCCACTTTTAGAGTCTTTAAAAGGGCTGACCTGACTTCATTTAGTTTCCTTACGTTGATCCGCTATCTTTTTGCAACCGTCAGGGAAAGGCTTCGCGATAAAATTCAAGGGTACGGTTTAGGGAGGGTGAATACCCCTATCCCCTACTGGGGAATAATTTTTGATATTTCTTGAGCCCACGATGACTGATGGTGATTCGATTGCGGTTGGATATTCAAACGAAGCAAGTTGAATGTTCGATGGTGAAAAGTACAAAGTCGAATCGCGAATGTTGCATGTTGAATTACGTAAAGTACAATGTTCAATTCTTGGAAGTACAATGTTGAATTGTAAAGTGACCACAAGAAAATATAAACTTGAATTGAAAGTCGAATTGTGAAATCAGCACAAATTTCAAAAGTACAATGTCAAATTGTTAATGTTGAATTTTGGCCCCGATGGTACGCCATAGAACACTCTCATGTCGCGAAGAATTGCGTCACGTCGACGTGCATCGGGCCAATGGATGACTTGCGCGCGCTTTCTTTGAAATCATAATTATTACCGCCTTATTAGGTTTGAAATGGAAAATAGTTTGTTTTATGAGTATAACAAATAAGACTTTCAACTAAAAAAATATGTGCGGAAAGACGACCACACACAACAGCAAAAATGATGTCATCAGGCAGTATGCTGCTCTTAACACTCGTACTATCAGCTGTACTGTTCTCTCATCAAATGTTTGTACCTTCTCGTGATGTAATTCTTCTATAATCGAATTCAAGGTTCTCATCTTCCAATTGAATTTTGGTGCCTTTTTGTCGGCTTGACCATTCCCCTCCTGATCGTGGTCACCAAGTCCCGTATTAAAGAATGTAACTTTGTCAGCGTGTTTATGATCTGGTTTACCAGTAGTTGGGTCAAACGAAAACACTTCGCAACCATATATGGCCATACCATCATCAAATGAAAAATCGTAGGCAATTCTGAAAAGATCAAAGATGTTTTGTAATGTGTGTTGGATAAAGGAAACTTAATGATCAACGTTATGACAATATGCATTGCTGCAATTTCCCATTTTCTGCAAAATCACTAGAGGGTCCGGGACGTTTGTCGAAGTTTTACGGGAACAAAAACAGCAAAAGGAACCCTCATCACAATTTGTTGTTTTTGCTCCCGTCAATCAAATTCCAAACTTTACAAAACTGCTTTCGAGTCTTCACATTGATGTTTATTCGAGCTAGCTTAATCATGACATTGTCGGTCGTTATAGAAGTCGAACAAGATCAGTATTTATAATGTGTGTGTGGAGTGTGAATAGACGAGTCAAGGTTTGCATGTTTATTCTCAAGGGATACGATATAGTGTTTAATTCGGCTTGACAACAATTAAAGTGCTTACACTATGTCCATGAAACAAAATCTAAGTAGTTACTGCCTATTAGTTCGTATTCAGTGACTATTTTAGACAAGTAAGTTGTAACGAGGTATTGTTTCCATTGTATTTGCTTTTTCTTTGACTGTTCTGGTTGAATCATAGAGCCTAAGTAATCCCTAAATAGAGACTATTAGTTAGTATCTAAGATTTTATTTCATGGACATAGTGTAAACACTCTACACCACACCATAAACAAATGCATATATAATCTTTAGATTTCAATGTTGTATCACTGACGTTAAAACAAATATTGTTTGAACGCAAAGGATAATGGTCGTTGGATCGGAATGATGTTCCCATCTAAACCCACAGAACTAACAGATTGATGGTAGTTATGAAACAGGGTATGCATGTCGATAAAACTGCTTCTCTAGGGGAAAATTGAAATCATCATAGTCGAAATTTTTATTAGAATTTCGTGATTCTATGCCTTGCACAAACAACAATTATGTCATCAAGCAATATGATAGGAATTTTTAAACAAATTCAAAACATACCCAATGGAGTATACAATGCATGAGTTTGGGTTCAAACCAACATTTTGATCAAAACAAACGTCCCAGGCACCATCAGGGCCATATGGTCGTGGAGCCATCCCTTTAACATGCTTGGCACCGCCGATTCTTCGTATGTCTTCGCAAATTGCACCTTGTGTTGCTAAATAAAGTTTAATTCTTTGGAACTCCTCGACTGCGCTGCCATTACCTGCGGGCTTTGCAACAACAGGCTGATAGATGTCTGTTATTTCAGGCTCTTTTGTAGCTGTTGAATGTAAATATATAGCTTACATGTGCATGATCATAACCATTATCCTAAAACGTACTTTAATTTGCAACGTCGACTTGGAAACTTTGATAGCTCTATATTCCTGGTCTACATTGGTAAACAATTAAAAAAATCTAAGCCTGATACATACACGGTGCCTTCAGTGGGTTCGTGTAAATTAATTCTGCATCTTCTGTTCTTCGCTTTCTTGAAAAACTGCTACTGCTAGAAAATTTGATGTCACCTTCCTGGAAAGACCGAAAAAAGGAAAGATACATAAGTTAGAAGTTGGCACTCAATAGTAGAAGCTGCGCATAGCATGGTGGACAGTCGTACAACCTTTAGGACCTGGTCAGCACGGAGCAGTTAGAGCGCTGGATTCGGCTCATGAAAAATTTAAATCGAGCATGTGACTGTAGAAGATAGGTCATTGAGTTAGGCCATTAGTACATTGTAGTACATGCAGTACCTTGTGCTACCTGCATGGGGTGAGATGGGTTCCAGAGACTTTCTTCATTCTTTAAAACCGACAAGATCGACGCTGAGATGAGCCAAATAAAAAAGAAGTAAACCGCTTTGACCAGGGTAATGGGGATATTGCGAGTCACTGATCAATTTCGCAAAAATGAACAACCACAGATGGGGGCTTGATTATTTTTTGCTATCATCACGATTAATGGAGCCACGTATATCAAGTCTACAGCACATGAAATACAATCAATATATGCCGAGTAAACTTGAAGAATCTGTTGTTGTGTGGTTAGTTAAGCTACTTAATCATATGATTTTCAGTACATTTCTCCTTACCTTTTGAAATCTGTATTTTATAATGAGAGCTGTTACTACTAACGAAAAAAATGCAAATAGGAGGGAACGCCAAGGTCTGGAAAACTGTATGGTATGCATCTTGCGCTACTGTGTTCACTGTAACCTTGTTCAATAGTGTATGCTAAAAGAGATGCAAAACAAATCTCTTAACAAAACAGTACATGTAATGGACATAGTTTTCAGTAAAGTGTAAGTGATTGTGAATTATAATTGAAGAGCGGCATGTACGGAAATTCATTTGCGTTTGTATATCTGCAAGAATCATATAAACGAATGAAAAATACAGCGCCATTAACAAAGTGATACGAGAGGGGGAACAATTCAAAGAAAAAGCTGATTTGATTTAACTTAAAGAATCTGCACAAAAATATTACAATGGTCTATCCCTATGTATAAACACACAATATATACGAAAATACTATTTTTTATGAGATGGTAAATTGTATACAGCAAAAAAAAAAAAAAAAAAAAACGAGCATCAAAGAACAAGTATGTTAAGAACGCCCAAACTGAATTTTGGCATTTCAAGTACCAAATAAATAAGAACACAAACAGCCTGGGAAATTGAAATGTGTTATTAAAAAAACTAAAGTCAACATTTATGTGCCAATCATGACCTGACAATTTATTTTCTTCTTTTTTAAGGTATTGATATCATCTACATGTATTACTACAGAAGTCTATATAGAAATATATATTTTAGAAACATTGATTTTAAGAACACCTCAGAACACCTTAAGAACATCTTCAGGCTGATTTTTCAGTACAAATCCATTAAACAAGAACTCAATCAACATGACCTCCAAAAATGGGTGTTCTTTTACAGTATGCGGGGTTTTACTTTATAGCTGATATAGAAGATCCTTCTTCCATATAGGAATAAATTGAATCAAATGATTAGAAATAAATAGTTACGAACCAGTGAAAATATAATATTCCTGACAGAAAAAAATACTGAATAATAAATCAAACAAAGAATACTGAATACAAACTGAAGAAAATCATTATTTAAATGTACGTAAATCGGCTTAGTTAAAAGCTAAGATCAAGATCATAATCATGAAAATACATTGAAAGTATACATAGGGACATGTTCTAAAAATCAGTGTTTTTGAATTTTTTAAATTGTTTGTTTTTGTCAATGAAAAGATATATATATATATATATAATGCAACTTCATACTCTGGTAATAGTAATTCTGGTGGAACTACTCCATCGCAGAGACGTCGATCTGCAACTGAGTAAATATTCGCCAGCCAATATTGAAATTCACATTCAATTACTACTACTAATTCCATATCTTTTATGTTTTTAATAAAATCAAAATTTAAAAAGCATTTGTTATGAGCCAAGTTATGTTCAGCAAGTGGTTATCTTTATTTTATTTCATTTTGTAATTTGTTTTTACTGTTAAATGATGATATAAGAAAAAACAACTTATTCTATTATATAAATACCCAAGTTAAGGTCGGTAAAGTTTACCATATAGTACTTACCCTCTATAAAAATAACTCCACCGCTTATAGAATGGTCGGGTAATTATTCATCTACTAAACTAGCAAACAGATCTTCCATTTTATTTATGGACATCGATGGCGTTTGAATTGTTTTACTGAAACTCAGGTATTTAGTTGACCTTTCACGGGTGACTACAAGTATAGAAGGCTGGTTTTTGTTGTTTTACCAATACGCTAACCTGTTGCTCAATTTAAAGGCTGACCAGTAATGTATTCGCATAATTCTTAAACCAAACCTTACAACCAATCAGCACGTGTGTGAATACGTTTGCTGTTTGGTATATGAATACGGTCGAAGTGCATTATTTGGGTACAATAGAATTTTATGCGTATTAAAACTGAGCCATTTTTTAAAATACCCATAATGCCTTGGGAGGTGGTTGTTAGCATTTGGATCGAAGATGGCCAATGTCATGGCGCATAAACATAAAGGATGGCTTAATACACTTGTCTTCAGATTTCAAAAATTGGAGCATAAATGGATAGTTCATGTTTGTTATTTGCCTATTTGACTCTATTGACTTATATAATTTAAAACTGAAATTTTCCGACATAAAACCTTTTTTCATTATTAGGTCTGATTGGTGTTTTCTTTATTGTTTCCTTTATCATGCATTCATGCACTCAGTTTAACAAACTCTTATCGCGCTAGAATCACATAAGAACTTGATTTATTAAAAAAAGCTAATTCAGCAGATTGGTCACATTGTAAGAAAAATCGTGGCAATGGCCAAATTCTAGTTTTGGCTCATATATATTTTAACCATAGGTCTTAGTCTAACAACAATCACTGCATGCTATATATAGTAAGTAAGGTAAAACATTGCTTTATTCATAGAGAAAATCGAAGAAATATGTTTTCGTTAAATTTTGATAATTTTCGATCAAAAATATAGCTGCACTTTGACGGCTGTATAAGCGATATTTCACTATTTTTTCTTGAGACCGAAAATTGTTAAGGGACAATGTAACCATTTATTGATCGATTTTGAGATCTTTTAGTAATTTTGTTTTATTTTTGAAATCTTCAGACGATAATTTTACAAACGTTTGAAGTATGATAAAATAATCAATAGATAACCCAGTGAATGCTTCCATCTATAGTTGAGATAATATATTTTGCCATAAAAGGGTAACATGTAAAATCCTTAGGGAGTAAGATTGAATAGAAAACTACTAATTTTCTCGCTACTAAAACTTGACGAAAACAACTTTATACTGAAACAAATAGAAAACACCAGAAAATCGGACTTCCTCGTCCTTCCTAGAAGCTCAAGCTTCGCGCCCAGTGTCGACACCGTGAATAAGGTTGAATAGTTGCTTAAAATCCACTAGAAAATTGCGTTTTAGAGCAAATTGTTCAAATTAAAAAATAAACAGTTTTTTTACTATAATTTTGTAATTTTCTGAAACATGAAATATGAAAAGGATTAGTAAATTAATAGGCGATTTATAAAGCCTTTATAAAAGATTTTCACTGAGTTTTCAAAAAAATTAATGGTTTTAATTGCTATTTTTTTTTAGTTATGTAATTTTCTTTTGATGTTTGTTTAAATGAATTTATTCATTCATTAATTCATTTATGTGTTTGCTCTTTTATCAATAGTCACTTTTTTATTAACTGATTGATTAACAATTGATAGTGAATGAATGAATATTTTATTGTCTATAACTAGCCTCTTTAAATTGGAGCTCCGCTATTAGGTTTACCTAATTGTTATATTATTTTGATGACGTTACGAAAATTAAATAATAATAATAACAATAACAATTATAAAAAAGCTAGAAAACTGAGTGGTGAATTTTTCAATAGCCTTCCAACTACAGCAAAAACATTATGGCTCAAATTGGCTCAAAATGGTGACTTTTCTAGCTATGTAAAACCAAATATTTCAAATACATTTTTGAAAAATAATCGAACAAAATTATAAAATGGACTGGTAGTCATTCTGATCATGCGCAGAATTTCGGATGTGTGTTGAATATCCGTCCCACATTTGGCTTCTGTGAGAGTTCAAGGAGAACGAACTTTCTCAAATAACAGGTTCCTTTTGACCATTTTGGTAACATGATTAAACCGAGCTTGCTTCGTAGCATGCAAAGTATAGGACTGGATGCTCATGAATCATTAATGAGTTTTTGAAGATAATAATAAATAATAAGTCTTTATTGAGTTCATAATAAAATATATATATTTCTTACGTTACATCAGCGTAATATGAAAACTTTATATACATACAATAATGATAATAATAATAATAAAAAGCTAAAGGCTTCATAAGGTAGTTCGTAATAAGTCTATTAATACAACAGTTTTTTAAATGATTTTCATGTACTTTTGGCCTGATTACAGAGCTGCGTCTAAGAATGTATTTAGATTTCTTTTCTTTAGGCAAAAACTGATTTAGAGGATGGCTAGGTGATGATAATCTCTTATATATATCAGCGTCTTGTTTATCTAAGATTTGAAAATTATTTAATTTATTAGATATGAATTTCCTCTTAAAACATCTTTCAAGAAAAGTCTGCACAGTAGTTAACTAAGGGTCTGCAAGTGCATAAACCGCCGGATATGTAAGAACAGGTAAAACTAAGCTATGAAAAAGATGGTCGACTACTGATTGGTAATATCCCTGTTTTCGTAAACATCTTAAAATGTGCAAATATTTGTTTGCCTTGATTAACTTATTCTTAACATGGAGACTGAATCTACCGTTAAACTCTAGCCCAAGTATTGTTACGTGGTTACACTTTGATATACTTGCGATATTGTTGAAAGAGTCCTTGTCTACACCTTTCTTATGAAATACCAACTCTTTACACTTGTTTGGGTTACATGACATGCTGTTATTCTTTGACCAGTTAAAAACTAATTGACAATAGTACTTGACAGACCACTATTATTATATACTGGAGATATCAATGTGTAGTCGTCTGCGTACACAAACATACATGATTCGTTGTTATACTTAACATCTAAGTCATTAAGAAATTATGAATAGATAAGGTCCGCTGACATTTCCTTGCAAAGTTTCTTGATGAATAGATTGCCACTTGCAAGTGATGCTATTCCAGACTATGCGTTGTTGCCTTTCCTTCAAAAATTCCAAGTACCAGTTGACTAAGTAACAGTTCAGACCAATGGTCTTGAGCTTTTCTACCAGGAGTTCATGCTTTACGGAGTCGAAGGCTTTGTCCATGGCAAATACACGGACAGCAGTGCAACCCGAATTATCGACATGCTTGTACACATTATGCTGGATTAATAGCTATTGGTGCAGTTTCCTCCCTGACGGCAAGGGAATTGGTTGCAGCAAAGTTTCTATTCCGCAACATCTTTGACATAACGTTGGTATATCAGTCTTTCAAATGCTCTTCAAATAACAGGTGTTACTGCACTTGGTCCACGATAGTCGTTATTACTCTTCAGAACGTCTACTTTGGGAAGACGTTTGATATTTGCTCTTTTCCAGGATGTCGGCCAGGTGTGTTTTAGCAAAGAAAGGTTCCAGATAGATGCTACGACAGTATCAAGGATCTCTGCATGTTCATTTAAAAGCCAGAAAGGAATCGAATCTGGACCCGTTGATGTTTTCTTCAAGCCAGACAGCAATTCCACACCTGCCAATCCGTCACGTTTGGTATCTCAAAATCGTTGTCAATTTCCACATTCTGTGGTTGAGTGTATGTACTATTGGTACAAAGATCATTAAAGTACTCATTCACGCCACATAGTTCCTTGTTATCAAAGGATTTCATATCTGCTTGTTTTATTCGTTCCAATCTTTCTCAGAATGTCTTCTAATTAGACTAATTGGTAAAATAGAGCACACGCAGAGGAACCACAGGTTTAAAACCGTTTGACCAGGCAATGGATGAATTGCGCGCGCTTTCTTTCAATTTATATTTAGTACCGTTATTAGGTTTGAAATGGAAAATAGTTTGTTTTATAAGTATAACAAATAAGAGCTTCAACTAAATTTTTGTGCGGAAAGACGACCACACACAACAGCAAAAATGCTTTCATCGCGTAGTATGCTGCTCTTAACACTCGTACTATCAGCTTTACTGTTCTCTCATCAAATGTTTGTACCTTCTCGTGGTGTAATTCTTTGATAATCGATTTCAAGGTTCTTATCCTCCAATTGGATTTTGGTGCATTTTTGACAACTTGGCCATTCCCCTCCTGATCGTGGTCACCAAGTCCCGTATTAAAGAATGTAACTTTGTCAGCGTGTTTATGATCTGGTTGACCAGTAGTTGGGTCAAACGAAAACACTTCGCAACCATATATGGCCATACCATCATCAAATGAAAAATCGTTGTTAATTCTGAAAAGATTGAAGAGGTTTTGGTATAGTCGGTTTCCATATAATCGCAAACGATCCTACGATCCTACGACCGTTGTTAAACGATTTTGATTGGGATAGTATATGGATCGAAAACGGTCGTAGGATCGAAAAGAGTCGCTATAATTGGAATTTTTTGCGATCGCTTGCGGCAGTTCTCGATCGATCTTGATTATATGGAAACCAGGCTTATGTATGTTGGGTAAACTGGAATCTTACTGATGAACGTTATCACAATATGCATTACTGCAATTTTCTATTTTCTGCGAACTCGATCACACGAATGTCTGTTTAACGGGAACAAATAAAAAACAAAAAAACAAAACAAACAAATAAACAAAAAAAAAAAACAACAACAACAAAAACAAACAAAAACACAACAACAACAACAAATGGAACCGTTATGGCCATTTTTTGTTTTTGCTCCCGTCAATCAAAACTCCAAACTTCACGAAACTGCTTTCCAGTCTACATACTGTTGTTTATCCGAGCTAACTAAATCATGACATATTGTTGTTATAGACTTCGAACAAGATCAGTATTTATATTGTGTGTGTGGAGTGTGAATAGACGAGTCAAGACTCGCGTGTTTATTCACAAGATATACGATATAGTGTCTAATTCGGCTTCATTACATCACATTACACCAAGAAATACAATCATGTCAAATACATTTCAATGTAATATATCACTGACGTTAAAACAAATATTGTTTGTACGCAAAGGATCGTGGTCGTTGGATCAGAATGTTGTTCCCAAAGAACGATCGCGAACTACAGATCGATAACAGTTATGAAACACTGGTTATGTTGATGAAACTGCTTCTCTAGGGAAAAATTGAGATCAGTATAATCGAATTTTTTATTAGAATTTGGTGATTCTATGCCCTAAACAAACATTAATTGAAACAATTATGTCATCAAACAATGTAATGGGAATTTTTAAATAAATTTAAAACATACCCAATGGAGTATACAATGCATGATTTAGGGTCCAAACCAACATCTCGACCAAAACAAACGTCCCAGGCACCATCAGGACTATATGTTTGTAAAGGCGCTCCTTTATCAAGCCTGGCACCGCCGACCCTTCGTATGTCTTCGCAAATTGCACCTTGTGTTGCTAAATGAAGTTTTATTCTTTGGGATTCCTCGAGTGCGCTGCCGCTACCCGCGGGCTTTGCAACAACAGGCTGATAGATGTCTGTTATTTCAGGCACTTTTGTAGCTGTTGAATGTAAATATATAGCTTTCTTTGTGCATGTTCATTATTGTACGACGTACGTGTAATTTAAGACTGAGACAGTCTTTGTAAAAGTGGTAGATCGATTTTCGAAGTCTGACCAATCAGTAGTCTCAAACTTATATCATGGAAAGGCCTTCCATTAGTGATTAACCTCGTGTTTTGTTTTCATTAAAATCATTAACGATTTTTTACAGCACGTTTTTGTTTAGACTTCGACTTCTCCAAATTCACTCATTTCGATGCCTAATTTGCATATTAAAACGACGAAATTGCAAAAATCACAAACTAAGTCCGATGTTGCATAACAAAATGCAGAGTAAAAGCGCAAAATGTTTTATTGCATAATCCATGTAATCTAACCTTATTTTACTAAACTCATGACTGTCAGATCTAAATACTATGAATTAAATCATAAACTTGTTTTGACTTGACGCACTTTTGATTAGGCTGCTGAATGTTGTTAGGCTTATGATAATGAGGTTAATCAAAATAAAACATCCAAACTACTTTTAATGGGATTTTGTAAACTTGGAAAAGCTTAGATACACAAATTGGCATTGTCGAAAATACAAAATACTTAGCCAAAGATTCATGAATAGCAATTAAAGTCAGTTTGTATGGATCGATAAATCTGTAATGTCTTCATGCATTTTGTGAATCGGACTTTTTTGTGATTTCTACCAATTTCACTGTGCGTAACGTATATAAATTAAGGTTAAGATACTCTGAAAAACATTGGGTTTGTAATAACGTTTGAGCGTTTATCATGCTTGACTTGGGAGATAAAAGCCACTTGGTGATTGGATAGTTCATAGTGAGAGACCGTAAAATACTTGCAACAGTTAGCTCTACAAGCTTTCTTTTTTATTTAATTCAATTTGAGTTACAACTGAAAGCTGAATGGATCTGTAAGCCGTACCAAAAAATGGATGTTTATATTCTGTGCGAGAATCACAGATCCAAAAATGTGTTATTTTTGAACGGAGTAAAAGCGTAAATTTGGAGATGGGGACAAAAAAAATCGTTTTAATGTTTTTCAAAAACAATACCTATCACGGTTGAATAAAAGCCTTTCCATGATATACGTTTGAGGGTACCATTGATCAGATTTCGAAAATCGATCTACTACGTTTACAGAGACTGTCTCTTAATTTTGCAACGTTGACTTGGAAACTTTGCTAGCTTCTATTCCTGGTAAGCAATTAGAAATAATTATAAAACCTGATACATACTCGGTGCCTTTGTCAGTGGGCTCGTGTGAACCAATTCTACATCTTCTGTTTTTCGATTTTTTGAAAAACCGCTACTTCTAGAAAATGTGTTGTCACCTTCCTGAAAAGAGCAAAAATTTGATAGATAAATTAGAATTAAAGTTGGCACTCAATAGTGGAAGTTGCACATGGTGGACAGCCGTACAACCTTTTGGACCCCGTCAGCACGGAGCAGTTAGAGCGCTGTAGAGCCAAGTGGTTTTGCTCATGAAAAGTTTATATTGTACATGTGCAGTAGATAAATTGTGTTAGGCTGTTAGTACAATAATTCAGATAATTTTTCTCCTTTTGCTTTTTTTCCAATTTAAACATATCACACATGGCAATTTCCACTACTACATTAGTACATAACATTCAGTACTTGCGCTACCTTCATGGGGTGAGAAGGGAGTCACCGAGATGTACCCTGGTTTCAGAGAGGTCCAGAGACTTTCTGAATTCTTTATTAAACCGACAAGATCGACGCTGAGATGAGCCAAATAAAAATGAAGTAAAGGCCGTGTCACACTTGCAATTTTTCCGTGCAACTTGCCTCGCGAAAAAAATTGTTGCAGGTTGCAAGAGCGTTTTCCGCGTGTGACACCCCCTCGTGCAACTTGAAATTTTCATTTTTTTGCTGCGCGAAAAGTAGAATCAACTTCTGCAACAATTTTGGAAAAATTCCAAGTGTGACATGCTCGCGTTCAACTTGAATTTTTTCAAAATAGCGCTGCACAGACCAATGTTTCTTTTTTTTTTTTCTTTTTTTTTTCGACATCTTCCATGTCAAGAAGGCACAATACAGCGATCACTTGCTTTTTAGCATTTTCATCGGCCATGGCTAGATGCGAAGGCGACGAATGCTCGAATATTCAAATTACGCTTGCAACTACAAAATAATTGCTGCGCGCGCCAAGTTTCAACGGAAATTGCTAGTGTGACACCCACTCTTGCAACCTGCAACAATTTTTTGCGCGAGACAAGTTGCACGAAAAAATTGCAAGTGTGACACGGCCTTAATAAACCGCTTCGACCAGGGTAATGGGGATTGGGAGTCACTGATCAATTTCGCAAAAACAAACCATCCCGAGATGGGGGCTTGAATATTTTTTTGCTATTCACGATTAATTGAGTCACGTATATCAAGTCTACAGCACGTTAAATACAATCAATATATGCCGAATAAACTTGATGAATCTGTTGTTGTGTGTTCCGTGAAGCTACTTTATCATATGATTTTCAGTAAATTTCTCCTTACCTTTCGAAAACTGTATATTAGAATGATAGATGTTACTAAAAGGGCAAATATAAGGTATCGCCAATGTCTGGAAAACTGTAAGGCATTCATCTTGCGCTACTATTTTCACTTTAACCCTGTTCAATTGGGTATGCTAAAAGAGATGCAAAAACATATTTCAACAAAACAATACAATAATGGATCAAGTATGATTGTGAAATATAATTGAGAAGCAGAATGTACGGAAATTCATTTGCGTTGGAATACCTGCAAGAATAAAATTGACTGTTCCGTCGTTTAACGTTCCATAAAAAGCTAAATTCATATACTCGATTTGTACAAAAACCTTTCTTACTCGAAATGCCGAGAATCGTTTAAGGAGTGGCTAGACAACTCTAAGAAGTTTGGGTTACATAGCTTAAGATCGTGCGGAATACATCAGTAGTACATAACAGCAATAACACGATTTCCGATAGATTCCTTAAGATACACGGACGTTGGAAATGTGACGTACTAAAGATATGTACATATATGAAGACTTGGAAATGAGTAGTTTCCTCTGGTTATGATGGCTAAAGAATACGTACGTCTGCTTAATGCATACTGGTTAAATTAGAGAATTAAATCATGTACAATTTCCATTAAAATTTTCGTAGTTTTTTAACTAGATAACCACATATGCACTCAATTTGTAAAATTTATTGAATAAACTCGGACTACGTACTCTGCAAGAGCCTTTATCCTATAATCTGTTGTGGTTTGATGTTGGTTTTATAGGGAATAGAAAGTGCAAAATAATTTACGTTCGTTTGGTAATCTCCTATTAAATAAACTTGGTAATTTGGCTGTGCTTAGCAATTCTCGATATAGCTGAATAGATATTAAAACAGGGCCGTAACCCAGGGGGCTGCACAGGGTGCACATGCATCCCTCCAAAAAAGCCAGAAGGTCCGCTCATCCATCTCCATTTTATTATACTGGAATTTCTTTCTTATAAAATTGGAATCAAGAGCACAAACCTAGAATAATCACCGAAAATACAAAGAATAAAGTCATTCAAAAGAACTGTAAAGCACAATGAGAGCAATAAATTGTAATACAGGTTTTTGAAAAGCACGCCGGCTTTGTGCAAAATATGACAGCTACTAATAAAAAATGCTACTAAAAACCCATCACTGGTCCAGGGTTTTTTTATGTGCACCCCCAGTTAAACGTTCTGGTTACGGCCCCGTGAAAGTTAACCATAAAGCTCTTTCCTGGACTCGCTCTAGTTTTTTGTTATCAGAAATACCTCAAAAATACCACACAACATGACAATCATGATATGTTATATACTAAGCCTTACAAGGTATTATTAATTTCTGAGGTGGAGACAAACTCCTACTTTCATGCCTGCCAACCTACATGCGAAATAAAGTTTAATTTTTTGTCGAAAGTCACAACAAGTAGTGGAAGTTCTGTCATGGACTTAATATCAACTCCGTCTAAAGTTAACCTTATATCACGTGAATTATCCCCAAATAGCATTTGATATTTTTATATTTGCCGTACGTAATTTCCTAGTAGAAGGTTTTCTTTGCACCAGTGCGAGATAGTTTGTCCTTCCTCTATTTCAACATCATCAACGGTTTTACTAAATATGCCATGTGATTGTTGTTCTGAAACAGGTTCCAAAGCAGAGGACCAAATGAGGACCACGGAGGTCAGTGGGAGGTGAGGCTTGAGTGTCCGAGGAAGTCTTGTACGGTCTTTTGTTTTGCTGATGTTCCTCCTATTCCCGCCATGGTCGAAAAATAGTCAGCCAGAATATTGGCGACATTTATTGGGTCAAACACAACTCTTCCATTTTCATTTTTAAATGCAGATTGCATTATTATTGCCCTGCTTTGATGTTAATAAATGGTTTAAATGTTTGATAGAATTGTCTTGGTTTATCCTTTAAGGAGGGTCCATATAGTTATGGGACGTCTAGGATCTTGGAGGTTTATTAAAAATCAACTGCCCACAAAGCTCATGGGCGGACTATATTTCAACGACTTTGAGTCAAAGATTTAGTTTTTGCGCAAATGATCACGTGACCGGTCACCATAGCAGCTCTATGGCTGTCATAATAAAGCTAATTTTGAACTTAGAAAATAAAAACTTTAGTTTTAAGCGGTTAATTTTTTTCAAAACATTGTATATGGATTTCAGTACGATGACCTAGCATATGAAACCGTAACAGAAAAATTCCAACTGTAGAATAATGGTTTTTCCTAAATCAAACAAATTCTGTGTGCAGACATGGTAAACAGGGACATTGAAAAGTTAATAGATTATTCAAAGAATTCTAATTTAGCATTAAACTCAACTAAAACTAAATGGATGCTGCTTTCTACCAAACAGATGTCAACAAAGCAGCAATTAGAGCTTGTTCTTGTTAACATCAAATGCTGCAAATCAACCACTTGAAAGAGTATCAAACACAAAGCTTCTTGGCGTACGCATTTGACTTGGCAAGATCATATCACCAATACTTTATCTTCTTGCTATGGAACTTTAGCTTTATTGAGAAAGGTAACGAACTTTGCACCAACGCACGTTAGAAAAAAATTGGTAGAAAGCTTAGTACTATCAAAGCTAGTCAGACTACTGTAACACTGTGTTTATAGTAATACCATCCATCAATACCAAATACAACGCCTACGTACAAAGAGTTAAAAATAGCTGTGCTGAGTTTGTTTTATCCAGATACGCATAAACAAACGACCTGAAAAGTCTTGGATGGTTACCAGTACGGTAAAGACTTGAACTGAGGGCTGCAAAACTTGCACATAAATCATTACATTGTTTTGTCATGCAATTTAAGATCTCTGACAGCACTTAGAGTAAAATGAGCTAATCAATTTGAAAAAGGAACATTTCAATTATTATTATTATTATCTTTTATTTCACAGCAAATACTAATGATTTTACAATATTAATTGCTGGCAGATGTTACATAACTCCAGCTCAAGAGCTATCCTGATCCTGAGAGCTGGAGTACTTTTCTAATGATATGGGCCGTGCCCAGAAGTACAGATTTTTGGATATTCGCTATATTACAACATTTGATTCCTAGTCTTTTTAATTGTTCTTTCAATTGAGCGGGTATCGCTCCTAGTGATCCAATGACTACTGGTACTGTTGTTGTTTTCATTTCCCAAAGTCTTTCTACTTCAATCCTTAGGTCTTGGTATTTGTTGACCTTTTCGTTTTCTTTCTCTTGTATTCTGTGGTCAGCAGGTACGGAAATGTCAATTATTTGTACTCTTTTGTTTTTTTTGTCTATCACAACGATGTCAGGTCTTCTGGCTGATATTTTTTTATCTGTGTAAATATTAAAGTCCCACAGTATCTTGACATCATCATTTTCTTCAACTGCTTTGGGTTGATGCTTCCACCATTTGTCTTCACATTCTATTCCATTCTTCTCACATATATGCCAATGAATATTCCTGGCCACATTGTCATGTCTTTGCTTGTACTCATTTCCAGCAAGCACTTTACATCCTGAAACTATATGTTCAACAGTTTCAGTTTTTTCTTTACATAGTCTACAGAGCGGCGACTCGTTGTTCTTATAGATATTATTCAGTGCTTTCACTGGCAATGACTGATCTTGTGCTGCTGTGATGAGGCCTTCAGTTTCTATTTTGAGATCTCCTTTATTTAGCCACTTGTTCGTACTTTCGATGTCAATCTTCCCTTCAATATTTCTTATGTATTGTCCATGGAGTGGTTTGTTCTTATATGCTTGCATTCTCTCGTGTTGTTTGCGTTGATGGTATTCTTTCTTTGTTTCTGAATGTTCTTTAATGATATCTGGTGTATCTTTGATGATATCAGATAGGTATTCGTTCTTCTTTACATACTCATTCAATGCAATTTCTTCTTCATGCACAACATCTTCGATTGACTTCAGGCCTCTGTCTCCGTTAGATCGTGGTAGGTAAAGTCTATCAACATCAGCACGTGGATGTAATCCGCGATGGATGGTCATTTGTTTTCTGGTCTTTCTATCCATTTCTTTGACTTCTTCCATATTCCATTTCACAATTCCAGCTGTGTATCGAACGACTGGTATGGCGTAGGTATTGATGGCCAGTATTTTATTTCTTCCATTCAGTTTTGACTTTAGAATTAATTTAAGTCTTCTCGTGTATTCTGTTCGTACATTCTTCTTGACTTTATCATGGTTGATGTCATCCTTCTCTAGAACTCCAAGATATTTGTAGTTCTCTTCTCCTTGTAAACACTTTATCTCTTTACCATCTGGAAGTTTGATGCCTTCTCGTCTGACAATTTTTCCTCTTTTCACGCTTATTTTTGCACACTTTTCAATTCCAAAAGTCATGCTGATGTCTTCACTAAAGATTCGTACCGTATGAAGTAATGATTCACTTTCTCTTTCCGTTTTTGCATATAGCTTCAGATCGTCCATGTACAGCAGGTGGTTCAAGATTTGGTTACACTTTATCTTATATCCTTTGTTTGTGTTATTGAGAATAGTTGACAGTGGTATTAACGCAACAATGAAGAGAAGAGGAGATAATGAATCACCCTGAAATATTCCACTTTTGATGTCACACAGTCCGCAAGATTCCTTTTCAACCATTAATTCTGTTCTCCACATTTTTCATAGCTTTTCGTAAGAATTTATTAATTGAAGCATTAACTTTGATGGTACTCAGGCTTTCCAAAATCCAACTGTGTGGTAGAGAGTCATATGCCTTTTTGTAGTCGATCCAAATCATCTCTAGGTTTTTTTCTTTAATTTGGCATTCCTTAGTATGGTTTTGTCAATGAGTAGTTGATCTTTTGTTCCTCTTGAGCCACGACTACAACCTTTTTGCTCCTTGGGTATAAGTCCTTGCTCATCTAGATGTTGATAGATGCTGTCCGATATGATGGATGTCATCAATTTCCACAAAGTTGGCAGACAGGTGATGGGACGGTAATTGCTTGGTATGGGACCTTTCTTTTCGTCTTTCATAATCAATGTCGTTCTTCCTTCAGTCATCCATGGTGGTGTTTCATCACTTTCAAATACATGTTGCAATTGTGCTGCAATTCGTTCGTGCAAATTAGTCAGATGTTTTATCCAATAGCCATGTACTTCATCTTTCCCTGGCGCTTTCCAGTTCTTTATCTTTTTAGCCATTTTCTTTACCTTTTCTCTCGTAAATATCAAGTCTTGTTGTTCTCTTACATCATCATATTCTTGCTGTACGTCTTTGAGCCACTGTGAATTGGTGTTATGATGCTTTTCTTTTGGCCACAGATCACTCCAAAATGTTCTTACTTCATCTTTGTTTGGTTTTGCGTTGTTTTTTCGGAGTTGTTTCATTGAGTTCTTTATACAGGTCTTTCTGATTTGTTTGAAACATTTTGTTTTGATGGTAGTGCTTGATTCTATTCTCATAACGTTCTATCTTCTTACCTAACGCCTTTACATGTTGTTTTAGCTCTTCAATCACTTGTTTGATGGATTTATTATTTAATTGTTATTATATGACCGTGAATCTTGGAGTCTGAGTTTTCGACTGAGTAGCTGGCCTTTTCACGATTGAATAGCTGATTGTTTTTTACATTTTCAAAATATTTTCATGGGAGAAGAGATCGTTGATGAGAATAAAGACTACAGAAAATCCCATTCGATGTGTTTTTTATCGTTATTACTATTTTTTTACCACAATTTTTGTAGTTTTTCTCTACTTGATTTTTGTTTACTTGCGAGAAAAGTCCTGTTCAATACAATCGATCGTCCGCACTTCACAATAAATCACACAATTTGCACAGAAATATCCAGCTTTAGTCGAGAATGCCTATAACAAAAAAAGACTCTTCGTTCTGTAAGCTTTCTTTCTTTCTTTGTTGAGAATTTGATGTTAGAGTGTAAAAAATAGATCCAAAGCCGCCACAAAACGACTGTAAGTAATCGTTTAATCCAAACTCGTAAAACTAGAACAAAACGATCTCATTTCGAAACAAACACAAGTTTAAATTATTACTGGTAATTGATAATCGAGAATAGATAGAAATGGCATTCAGAAAGTTGATTTTTTTGGTTATTTATAGCGAGAAAACAACGAACAAACAAGTTTGCTTGATCAAAACTATGCCAAACTCAAGGTTTGGGCTTTTCCGACGAAAACGAACAAAAACTACCAACAGAAACGATTTGTCAAATCATGTAAACATTTATTGCATTAAGCTACTTACATTTTCTTAATTTCCATTGATAATTTGTCCATTTACACATTTTTTCTTGAGAAAAACGTCTTGCTAACTTTCGCACACCGTCCGGCTCCAGCATCGACTGACAGCATTTTCAAGGGTTTGTCAAGGTTTTCAACCAATCAGCGCACGAAAAATATCGTGATTGATTGATTTATTTTATTATTGTGAAAAAAAAAAGACTTTTTGTTCTAGTTTTTTAATTAAAAAAGGTCATATAATAAATGTCTTATTAACCGAGCTTGGTCGGTCTGTACAGGAGAATCTTGACCTCGGTCGGGTACAGACCTCACTGCGTTCGGTCTGTACTTTTCGACCTCGGTCAAGATTCTCCTGTACAGACCTGCCGCTCGGTTAATAAGAATATTTATTTGTTAAAACGCTCTCAAGTCTTTTGTTTTTCAGATTTTTCGCGTCAAGTTCTTTCAGTCTGCTAATATCTTTCCTCATGTTGTTAATTCTGTTCTGTATTCTTCTTTTCCATGGTGGATATTTGTCATTATTCCTTTTCCTTTCATTCATCTTGTACCCAAGTTCCCCTGTGACTACTAATCCGCTGGCATATAGCAGTTTATTTGTTTCTGTTATAGATCTTGTTGGAATGCTGTCCATAACTTTGTTGACATCTGCTGTGATTTTTGTTAGCTTGGCTGAGTATTTTAACTTGGGTAATCTTTTCCGCTGCTCGGTATTATTCATCGTATCTATGATCTTCTGCCTTAATTCCATCTGATATTCTGATAAATCGTTTAGCGAGTGTTCTTGTTCAATATGTTGTTCATCATGTATTATGGTGTCACCATCATGGTCGTCAGGTACTGTATCATTTTCAATATTCTGGATATCGAGAGGGTGTTCGTCATTTACTTCCGTTAATTCTTTTGTCGCTTGGTATTTAATTTGATCAAGTTCAACATCTGTGAACCATTTCTTTTTGATGACCATGTTCTTTTGCAGTGTTAGTCTTTTCTCGCCAACGTTGATATCAGGATGCTTTTCTATTCAGAGTTCGTTCATTCTTTTGCCAAAGTACTTTCCTTCTGTTTTAGCCTTAAAGAAGCACATCAGTACATCTTTATTTTCATCTGTACTCCATTTTCGTTTTGATCTTGATGTTTGGTTGGTTGCTTGTTCCAGTAGCCCAATATCCACTGCTTGCACTGGTTCTTCTACAAGCGGTGTAGGTGCGATTACCTCGGGCGTTAAATTTGCCATAAGTTTGGCTCTTTATTTCACTTACTAGCAGGTGTTTTGGAACAATTTCAGTGCGCGCGCATTCACCAAATGAAGATTGCACGCGCTGGAGCTCTGTCTAAGAGAAAATCCTAACGGTCACGCACGTTCTACTTTGTTTGAAAATCTTAGCGAAATAAATAAAGTGACGGTTTTCTCAAATTATTGAAAACCTTTGTAAAAAGATTAACGGTTTTATAAAAATTTTGAAAATCTTTTTCAGACGTTTTGTTATGTGAAATTCGCTATTCGCTATATTCAAAGCTTAAAGAGATGTTGATTTTTTACAATTGTGTCTTGGTCTTATTTGTTTTTCACAGTCAAAACGTATTTCAACCTTCAGTGGCTGTTTCGCTCGACGATTCTGGTGAGGACTAGATTAGCGATAAAATCACCAATATTTACAAAAATACTCCTAAAATATGATGAAAAAACTAATACTAACCTTACCAATCTAAATCGACAAGCAGATCAAATTCACAATGTAGTTTTAAGCGTAAGAATGATCAAATTTTAAGAGCTCTTAGAGGTGAACCTTCACAGGTTGAGCGCGCGGGAATTATTATTATTATTATTATTATTATTATTATTATTATTATTATTATTATTATTATTATTATTATTATTATTATCATTAACCGCGTTGTATATTTTAATGACGTCCTGCATCAAACTAAAAAATTATTCAAGTTTGAGGCACATGCGCACACCTCAAACTTGAAGAATTTTTATTTTGATGACGTCATGAAAATATACAACGCGCGCTTTTAAAAAAATTAAAAAACTCAAGAACTTGAGCGGTAATTGTTTTTGAAATTTTCAGAATATTATTTTAGTGGTATAATAAAGTAGTTTACAAATTTTCAACGATTTTCCAACTGCAGATTTTTTTTAATTTAGGAAAAACCATTATTCCGTTATTTCTGAGGTTCTACAGTTGGGATTTTTTTGTCACGGTAATATATGCTAGGTCATTGTACTTAAATCCACATACAATGCTTTCAAAAAAAAAAAAAAAAAAAAAAAAAAAAAAAAAAAAAAAAAAATGCACCGTTTAAGGAGTCTGGAAATAGTTTCACTCAATTCTTATATATCAACTTTCAATTATATTTTATATATTATTGAACTTGAAACTATACTTTCAAGTAAGGTATCACTTTAAAGCGTATGAATCAAAGTTGTAATTTTTGTTCAAATTATGATGTTTGACGTTGTCATGACAACAGCAGACCTCTGTAAAATGGACACTTAATTCCTTTAAAAAAAATAATATCTCCGCATCTGGATGGCGGTAAAAGTTTTTCTAATCTTGCATATGTTTAGCTCCATACTTGATCTTGCAACTGAGGAAGAATAAAAAAAATCTGTAATGAAAAAACATTTTTATCTCACCAAAATGTATTTTTTAACATTCTAAGGGTTTTGCATTACAGAATTTTTTTATTCTTCCTCAGTTGCTAGATCAAGTATGAAGCTAAACATATGCAAGATTAGAAAAACTTTTACCATCCAGATGCATTTGAATTTGATTTTGCCATAAACTTCACAAAGGAGGGCTGGGGGAATTTAGACCCACTTTTTTCTTATTTTCACAAACCCTTCCAGAAAAATCTTCAGCAAGGAGTGCACCATCACCAGGAGGGTATCACCAGTATTAATCAGTAAATAGTGAAAAACATAGGGTAGAAAGTCATCACAGATGGGAGTGCACATCCCCTGAACCCTCTTCCAGTAATTTATTTTGTTTAGTGCTCAGCAGTGCCACTCAAGTTATGTTATAACTTTCTAAGCGATGTTTATGTATACAGCGAATAACAATGTTATTTGCATATATCATGTTTTTAGTTTTCTTGATTTAAATACAAAGCTGCACATATCATATAATTACATAGATTACATAGTTTATTATAATTATATGATGATTAAGTTATTTTGTACATTTTGACCCAGCATTTATAAGAAAATAAAAATCATGAGATATGCAAATGATTTGCTATTCAAAAAATCACTATTTGAACTGGACAACCATTTCAAGAATAGCTGTATTAAAAAAAAGACAAAAAAACAAAAACAAAAACAAAAAAAATACAACAACAACAACAACAACAAAAGCACATTAAAACTATTGGAATCACTTGAATAAACATGCTTCAATAAATCACATATTGGCTTTCACGGTCTTTCCTAGCACTAGCCACATGCAGTCCTCGACTGCGTATTTTTCTAACCAGATATGCTTGGTTTATTGCTTCGCCTCAGTTTTGGTACCTAGCAGTTCTCTTCAATTATTGAGTTAGCAGGCGTGTGCAAGGTAGCATTGCGTCAAATTCTTCAAGATAATATACTTTTATATATATATATGTTTATATTTTTTAATAAAATAAAGTGCAGACATTAAAAAAACCCACACATATTGCTATTGAAAGACAAATTAAAGTGTTATTATTCCATTTCTCTCAGGTTTTCGAGTTTTTATCATTACGCTCTCACGTCATCAAAAAGCAAAATGCTCAAAAATGAAATCGGTGACCCCCCCTTTTTATTGAATTTTCTGAAAGCGTTTCTCAAAATTATTTTTTAGAGCGAGTATAAAAAATCCGAATTCTTTCTACGGTAACAGCAATTCTGAACAAAGGCGACGAATTGCAACTGAGTAAATAGTTCAAATTCAACTCAATTACTACTATATATTGACTGGAAGCAGCGAGGCGTTATCTTTAAGCCCATTAAACAAATCAACAGTCAAGGTGACTTTACGCACGTTAGCGAAATAATGTCAACAATATATTGTGCACCGACTGGAAGCAGCGAGGCGATATTGATTAATTTTAACGCAAATGCATATATAGTGTATAAGAACTTGCAAAGAAATGGTATGAATATCACTTAGAATTATTTTTTACTGTCAAGTTTACTGCTACATGGACTCGGTCATATAGGAATCGCTGAAGTTGCAAAGAAAGTAGGTTCTACGCTGACCTCTCACAACGATAGGTCAGTTTTGTATAGCAGCGATTTGTTATGTAGTACTAAGTAGTTTTGGTAGCGGTATTTGTTTCGTTGATAGTGTGTTTTTGATCGCTCTCTTATGCATAGTTGCAGGCCTACTTTTACGCCATGTTGAACTGTCATTCAACCATTTGTTTAATGTCTTTATATAATGATCGTGATGTCCTTAACAAAGTTGCAGAATGGACAGTTGATCTGTGTATCATTTATGATAAATATTCTACGTCAAGAGAGGAATTGAGGTCTCGTTATGCCAAGTTTATTTCTTCATATCGTCAAACTTATGCAAAGCACGCTATAGGGTGACGTGATCGAGAACAAACCCCTGATCTTTTCATTTGAATTACTGAACGACAACGAAACAATCATTTTCAAGTCCACTACTTATTGCTTTTCTTTCATATTAGCGACAGACTCTAACTGTTCCCCGAGTAAACGCTTCTAGAGTGTTTAGTTTGCTTATAGTTGAATGACGATGTAAGACAACTCACTTATTCTATTAGTTTACCATATAGTACTTACCCTCTATAAAAATAACTCCACCGCTTATAGAATGGCCGGGTAATTATTCATCTAATATACTAGCAAACAGCTCTTTCATTTATTTATGGACAACGATGGTTTGAATTGTTTTACTAGGCGCCTGTTGCTCGATTTGACAAGGCCGAATGGTGGTGTATGCGTTGAGTATAATTCTTAAGGGTCCTTGAGCCAAACCCTTAACACAGCCAATAAGCACCATGTTTGTGAGTGCGTTTGCAATTTGTTATGAATACGGTCGAAGTCATAAATGTATATTTTCATTTTTGTTAAGGTACGGAAATTAAAATCAGCTAAGCTTTAATTCAAAACTGAAACTTTCCGACATAAAACCATTTTTTTATCAGTTCTGATTAGTGTTTTCATTTTTGAAATTATATATTGTTTCCTTTCAATATAATCAATCTTTTTTCTATGTGAATCCGATAGATTTCCGAATAAATGCCTTCCCATCTATAGTTGAAATACTATATTGCCATACAAGTAAAATTAATCTGGATAAATTATTTTGTGCGTGGTATTATAGCCGTAAAGTTGCAGAAATTCGCTGAAAATGTACACTTCTGCCCAATTAGCATATTGTACGCTTGCACGCCTATCAATACTTTCATTCAATGAAATACTTATTACTCGTGCCGTAGGCAACGAGTCTAAAAATGCAAGCCATTCTCCGTCGTCGTCGTCGCGTATTTCTCCGAGATTTCGACTTCATTCCCAGGGTCCTTCGATAGCGAAAGAGAGTAGACTGGGGACTAGGTTGCTAGGCCAGTGGTCATGTTGCTAGGTATTGGGATTCCTGTAGCTATTAAATATCACTTGCTTGAACAAACCATAATACTATAATTGATATAGTTGTCGAAGAAAACGTTTTTACCTGCCATGTGGTCGAAGAAGATGCCGAAGAAACTCTCTGCTAAAACGCTCAAATTACACACAAATGCACACGCCGATCGCGATAGACCCACACTAAAAGATGGCGATGAACGTACATTTCGAAACGGGTTGTTTCGCGATCACCTGAGCAATGATAGCAATTCTAACAAGTTCAAACCAGTTCTCACTAGTCTTAATAATAATTTAGAATTCGTTCTCTATTGGCAGTAAATATTTGAAAAGCTTTGTAAAGACAATATGAAAGTTGAGAGCAAATCAGTGTCAACTCAGCCTTATACAAATGGTTTGCTTATCAGTACTAGTGAAAATGAAAACGTAAACAATATATTGCTTTGTTATACTTTGAAAATACTCATAATTTTGACCTAGGAAATAAAACAATTGTTATTCCATTCCAAGAGTATAAAAATTGTAGTATAGTAAATTATATTGCCTTCAAAAAGTGTTCTTTATATATGGAAACAACGCTTCGAAAAGCAAGACGAGACGGAATGTCTGAAAAGTTGCATACTTGCGAAAAGCCATTCGAAGGCTTTACAAATTTGCATTTTAAACTAAAAAAAAGCTTTCATAACTTCCTCAACTGTTTTCATTTCAACAGAAAACAAGACATAGATTAAGTTGTTTTCTAAAATTCAGTGTCTCAGGAATGTTTAAAAGTCAAAAAGTTGATAATACTAAGGTGTGAAAAGTTTGTTTACATGTCGGTCGCTAAGTAAAATATAAATAATCCACGCCCAATGTGGTTTCGAAGCAATTTTTTGAAACTATTTTGATAACGAATTTTTGAATCTACTAGCTTCTCCTCCTAACCGTTCTCGTTGGCCGGTCCTTGGAATTCCGATAAATCCCCCAGGTCCTTCGGAAATCCAAAATCGAATATCCCATCCCCTTTGGAATTCCAAAATCAAAAACCCCTCCCTCCCCTATGAAAAAACCATTTCTTGAAAACACAAATAAACATGTTTTTTATATCCCTTGTTTCATTATCTTCAATATGCCAAACATTTTTTATCATTCATCACTATTATTTAAGGGCACGAGTAATCGATCGCAGATCGTCTAGTTTTTTGTAAAAAAAGAAAAAAATATCCAAAAAACCATTTAGTCTCAATTAAGATTATTATCTCCAGAGACATTGTGTATGAGACCGATAACAATTTAATACTTGGCTCAAACACAACAGTTTGTTTCTTCATCCGGATAAGTCAGAGAACATATTGTTTGGGACTGTCCCTCAATTAGCTAAAGTGTTTGATTTTAATATTTTCATAAATAACACTCACATCAAACGTAAATTACAGTACACTTACTTGATGAAACCTTATCTTATAACGAGCATGTAAAACAAGTATTAAGCAAAGCTGGGAAAAGGCTGGGACCTCTTGGAAGAATGAGAGATACTCTAACGATGAACACAGCAAACACTTTATACGCACACTTTATATTACCTGCAATTGACTATTGTGCTGTAGTTTGGAACTGCATGAAAAGGAAATATGTTGGAAATGTTACAAAGGAGAGCTGCACGTATGATTAGGAAAACAACGAGCACTGATGATGCGCTTGAAAAACTTTCTTATAAGACACTATGTTCCAGAAGAGAAGAACATGTAAATCGATTATTTAAGAAATGCATTGATGTTAATGCTCCTTAGTTCCTTAAACATTACTTTAATTTTAACAAAGACATTGCCAAACGGTCCACCAGACAAACTAGACTTATTCACCTACCTATAGTTAGAACTGAACTGAGCAGCTATAAAAAGGCTTTTTATTATCATGCCAGTATAGTGTACAATAATCTTGATAGACATTCAAATTGAAATTCTGATTATATTGAATTATAAATAGTTTGATATTTTATGTTTAATGTGCGTTTTCCTACTTACTTGTATTTTACATTTTAATTTTATCCCCTTTTATCATTACTAATACTTTTATCGTTTTTATAATTATCTTTTGTTTTGTATGGCTCCTATTGTTAACAGGAATACTTGTATTACTGATTGGTTACCCTAAGAAAATCAAAGTACATACATACAGTTTATTGACGGGAATTCAGTCTAAATTATTGATTATTGAGAATTTTATTTTTAAAATAATAATTAAAAACTTGTATATTAATATCTAACTAGGTCAACCGTCAGCTACTACGATTTACCGTCAAACGTCAAAACGCCACAATTTTAGTCGTCAACCGTAAAATGACGATTTTTTAGCCGTCGACCGTCACAGTTCCAATCCCATGGAGACCCTCTATGTACTGTTTGGTTTATTTTCATCACCGAGCTTACTCTTTCCACGAACTGCTGTATTAAGAAAAGTCATTTCGTGGCAGGGTAAACAATATGGGTTTTGGTGCGAGCTTGTTACTTTAAATCCTTGTAAGTCTAGCCATTTCAAAATACTGTAATATCCTCTAAGACCATCAGGTGATTGATTTGTAACGTGAAATTCTACAATCAGCTGACGAACATAACGTCGCAGGGTACCATCTTTTAGCATTTGAGGCAAGCTACTCCACTCGTCTGATTCAATGTCCATTTTGAGGACATCTATAAAATCCTGTAAGAATAAAAAATGATTAAAATTAATACGTTTCTGCATGCAAGTGCCTGCGTAAACCAACCAACCAACCAACCGATCAGTCAAAACAATCAACCAACTAACAAACAAATCGAACGATCGACCAACCAACAAATCAACCATCCAACCAAACAACCAACTAACAAACCAACCAACCAACTAACCAATCAACAAACCAACCAAACAACTAACCGATCAACCAATCTACCAACCAACCAATCGACCAATTAAATATGGATGTGGCTTGCATACAGTATTTTTACGCAAGAATCATTCAGGTCGACAATTATAATAATAATAATAATAATAATAAATGATGTTTTATATAGCGCCAATTCCACATGGCTCAACAGCGCTTTACAACGAATAAAAAATGGGAATATCATAAAAATTGTTTTTTTTTTCCTAGATTTTAAAATGTAAGAAGTAATTGCAATAGGCTTTATTAAAAATGTTGATTAAAGAGTAGGAGATAAATTAAAAGCTATTTTAAAAAGATGTGTTTTTAGTTCACGTTTAAACTGAGGAATTGAGCTAGATTGTATGACATTCTGTGGGAGCTTATTCCAGAGCTCAGGGGCAGCAAAGGAAAAAGCTCGTTTGCCATAGCTTTTGTAATGGTATGTTTTCGTAACCAAGCGATTCTTTGAGGCAGATCTTAATAGGCGAGATGGAATATATGGATCTATTAAATCACAGAGATAAGATGGGGCTTGTTTATGTAGCGCTTTAAAAGTAAGTAAAAGAATTTTAAACTGAATACGTTGCTCAACAGGCAGCCAATTGCATATATTCACATAAATAATATATTTTAGCTTTATTTTATTTATTCATTCATGTTTTGTTATGGCGCAAATGATCATCTCGAAATGGAAACTTGCGCCTTATAAGTTCATAATTATTATTTATTATTATAATAAACATTCTCAACATAGACAACATAATTAATAAATACAGGCGCACATAGATGCACAACTACCGACAATGTATATTTCCAAAGACGCACGTAATTTGCGTGCGGTGTCTTTGTAAGCATTTTTCGAACCATGCAGCTACTGTTGCAATTGTAGTTGTGCGTGCACAACACAGAGCGCGCACGTCAGATAGAATCTATTCTAGAACACTGTCATGTCGCGAAGAATTGCGTCAAATCGACGTCACTTTCCAATCATTCCATATCTGCTTGTTTTATTCGTTCCGATCTTTCTCAGAATGTCTTCTAATTAGACTAATTAGTAAAATAGAGCACACGCAGAGGAACCACAGGTGTAAAACCGTTTGACCAGGCAATGGGTGAAATGCGCGCGCTTTTTTTTAATCATATTCATTACCCTTATTAGGTTTGAAATGGAAAATAGTTTGTTTTATAAATATAATAAATAAGACCTTCAACTAATTTTTTGTGCGGAAAGACGACCACACACAACAGTAAAAATGCTATCAAGCAAACACTGTCTCGTACTGTTCTCTCATCAAATGTTTGTACCTTCTCGTGGTGTAATTCTTTGATAATCGATTTCAAGGTTCTTATCCTCCAATTGGATTTTGGTGCATTTTTGACAACCTGGCCATTCCCCTCCTGATCGTGGCCACCAAGTCCCGTATTAAAGAATGTAACCTTGGCAGCGTGTTTATAATCTTTTTGACCCATAGTTGGGTCAAACGAGAACACTTGGCAACCATATAACGCCAAACCATCATCAAATGAAAAATCGTTGTCAATTCTGAAAAGATCAAAGAGGTTTTGGTACAGCCTGATTTCCATATGATCGCAAACGATCGAAAAAAAAAAAGATTTTGGGGAAACCAAAGTTTTTCGATCCTACGACCGTTTTTAAATGACTTTGATTACGATCGTATATGGATCGAAAACGGTCGTAGGATACGTTGCATTCCCTATAATCGATTTTTTTCGATCGCTTGCGACCGTTATCGATCGTTCTCGATTATATGGAAAGTAGGCATTGGGTAAAGAAACTCACTGATGAACGTTACAACAATATGCATTTAATTACCGCAAATGTCTATTTTCTGCGAACTGGAGGGTGTGTTTGACGGGAACCAAAAAAAAAAAAAAAAAAAAAAAAAAAAAAAACTCGTGACCATTTTTTGTTTTTGCTCCCGTCAATTCCGAACTTCACAAAACTGCTTTCCAGTCTACATACTTAAGTTTATCCGAGCTAACTTAATCATGATATATTGTCGTTATAGAAGTCGAACAAGATCAGTATTTATATTGTGTGTGTGGAGTGTACACGAGTCAAGGTTCGCATGTTTATTCCGGCACAAGGGATACGATATAGTCTTAAAATCGGCATCATTACATCACATTACACCAAGAAATACAGTCATGTCAAATTCTCTCGACATTTCAATGTTATATCACTGACGTTAAAACAAATATTGTTTTTTATGCAAAGGATCGTGGTCGTTGGATCAGAATGTTGTTCCCACAGAACGATCGCGAACTACAGATCGATTATATAGTTATAAAACACTGGTTATGTTGATAAAACTGCTTCTCTGGGGGAAAATTGAGATCAGTATAATCGAATTTTTTATTAGAATTTGGTGATTCTATGCCCTGCATAAACATTAATTGAAACAATTATGTCATCAAGCAATATAATGAGAATTTTTAAATAAATTCAAAACATACCCAATTGAGTAAACAATGCATGATTTCGGGTCCAAACCAACACCTGGACCAAAACAAACGTCCCAAGCACCATCAGGACTATACATTTGTGGAGGTGATCCTTTCTCAAGCTTGGCACCGCCGACCCTTCGTATGTCTTCGCAAATTGCTCCTTGTGTTGCTAAATAAAGTCTTATTCTTTGGGATTCCTCAGATGAGCTGCCACCACCCGCGGGCTTTGCAACAACAGGCTGATAGATGTCTATTATTTCAGGCACTTTTGTAGCTGTTGAATGTAAATATATAGCTTACTATATGATCATTATTGTACGACGCACGTGCAATTTAAGACTGAGACAGTCTCTTTAAAAGTGGTAGATCGATTTTGTCTGACCAATCAGTAGCCTCAAACTTATATCATGGATAGGCCTTTATTAGTGATTAACCACGTGTTTTGTTTTCGAAAAATCATTAAAACGATTTTTTTACAGCACGTTTTTGTTTAGATGTCGACTTCTCCAAATTCTTTCAGTCTTTTGTCCGTTGAAGCTGTGATCAGTCTCGCAAAAAATAAAACGCAGAACCTTTGTTTTTTTGGTACGCCTTACAGATCTATACAGCTTTGTAAAAATTTCTAAATTTCATAAAAAGGAACGGTTGTAGAGCTAACTATTGCAAGTATTTTACGGTCTCTCACCATAAACTATCCAATCACTAAGTGGCTTTTATCTCCCAAGTCTAGCAGGATAAACGCTCAAACGTTATTACAATGTACTAATCTAAGGTTCGTTTACATGGATCAATAAAAATATTTTTAAACAACCTTTGTTTTTTATTGTATTTAATTTTTTTACGGAGTTACAACTGAAAGCTGAATAGATCTCAGCAAGCCGTACCAGAAAAATGAAGGTTTAGCATTTTATTCTGTGCGAGAACAAAACCTATCAATGTTGAATAAAAGCCTTTCCATGATATACGTTTGAGGGTACCATTGGTCAGATTTCGAAAATCGATCTACTACGTTTACAGAGACTGTCTCTTAATTTTGCAACGTCGACTTGGAAACTTTGCTAGCTTCTATTCCTGGTCTAAATTGGCAAACAATTAAAAACAAATTTAAGCCTGATACATACTCGGTGCCTTTGTCAGTGGGCTCGTGTGAACCAATTCTACATCTTCTTTTTTTTGCATTCTTGAAAAACTGCTACTTCTAGAAAATGTGTTGCCACCTACCTGAAAAGACCAAAAATTGGAAAGATAGATAAGTTAGAAGGTGGCACTAAATAGTAGAAGTTGCGCATGGTTTGACAGCCGTACAACCTTTTGGACCTCATCAGCACGGAGCAGTTAGAGCGCTGTACAGCCAAGTGGGTTTGCTCATGAAAAGTTTAAATTGTACATATGCAGTAGATAAGTTGTGTTAGGCCGTTAGTACAATGATTTAGACAATTTTTCTCCTTTTGCTTTATTTCCAATTTTAACATATCACACATGGCAATTTCCACTGCTACATTACAAAGGTCAGTACTTGCGCTACCTGCATGGGGTGAGAAGGGAGTCACTGAGATGTACCCTGGTTCCAGAGACTCTCTGCATTCTTTAAAACCGACAAGATCGACGCTGAGATGAGCCAAATAAAAATGAAGTAAACCGCTTCGACCAGGGTAATGGGGATATTGCGAGTCACTGATCAATTTCGCAAAAACAAACCATCCCGAGATGGGGACTTGATTATTTTTTGCTATTCACGATTAATGGAGCCACGTATATCAAGTCTACAGCACATGAAATACAATCAATATATGCCGAGTAAACTTGAAGAATCTGTTGTTGTGTGGTCAGTGAAGCTACCTAGTCATAAGATATTCAGTAAAATTCTCCTTACCTTTTGAAAACTGTTTCTTAGAATGATAGCTGCTACAGCTAGAACTAAAAGGGCAAATACAATGTGTCGCCAAAATTTGGTAAACACCATGGTATTCATCTTGTGCTACTCTTTTTACTTTAACCCTGTTTCAATAGTGTATGCTAAAAGAGATGCAACGAAAATCTATCAACGAAACAGTACATGTAATAGATCAAGTAGAGTGCAAACACCAAATGTGTTGTCACTATTTAGTATGAATTTAGTAGTAAAAAACACTAATTACACTAAAGAAAACATTACAATTAGTATAAAATAGCACTATTTATAGTGGTATTTATGTTGCACACTTTTAGTGCGTGCACTCTATGACTATAAGATATAAATGAGAAGCGGTATGTACGAAAATTCATTTGCGTTTGAATACCTGAAACAATCAAATTAACGAAAGAGAAATACAACACCATGATTATGCGTATAGTTCTGCGCATGTTTCAAAATTTGTGGTTTCAGGACTTTTATCATGTAATCTAGCTAGTCAAATTATGTTTGAAAAGTGCTCTGAATAAAAAATCAGAAGAATTGCAATACTTTCGAGCGAGAAAACGCGATAATTTTGTATATCGAGACAGACCTTTCCTGGAAAATCTGTTTTTTACTTACTCGAATTACCCCTCTAGGGAGCCCCGAGTCAAGGTTTACCCGAGTTTAGTCCATCTATGTATGTATATATGTTCCGTGCAGAGTTCTGTACGTACTACGCATGTCATTCGTAGCAAAGGAGACCATAGGAAGTACATGTCACTCGTCGCCAAGGAGATCAATCATTCCAAAGCTTTTTGCTAAGCCCAAAAATCATAGCGTGCGTCACATCCGCAATTTCTCACGTAAACGAAATTGCGGATGTGAAGCAGGCTAAAAAATCACTGAGAATGTATTTTTCCCAAGAATGTCGACGAAATCGTTTGCTTATTCTAAATGGTCAAACTACATACAAATGCACTCTGTGTTCGCGGTAGACTCAAACCCAAAGAAGTGAGGAGCATCAGTTTCGAATCGAGTCGATCCGCCAACTCCAAACCTCAAATGAAACTCAAATGAACTCAAACGAACTTTCTAACTCTCTAGTTTACAGTTAAACGGACGCGGCTATATTGGAATCGTTAGCTCAAGTCGCAAACAAAGTGGGTTCTTCGCTGGCCTCTCACAACGATAAGTCGGTTTTGTATAGCACTGATTTGTTATGTAGTACTAAGTTGTTCAGTGGTACCGGTAGTTTGTTCGTTTATAGCGTGTTTTTGATCACTCTTATATGCAGGCCTGTTTTTACGCCATGTTCTACTGTCTTTCAACCATTTGTTTAACGTCTTTAGATATTGATTGATGTCCTTGACAAAGCTGTAGAATGGTTAGTTGATGTGTGTAACATTTATGATAAATATTCTACGTCAAGAGAGGAATTGAGGTCTCGTTATGCCAAGTTTATTTCTTCATATCGTCGAACTTATGCAAAGCCTCGTTATAGGGCCACGTGATCGAGAACGATTTTCTAAAAGCGTTTCTCAAAACTGTTTTTTATTACAGCGAGTCTAAAAAAATAACCGGGCGGTTTTATTTCTACGGAATTGCCTTAAAGATGCCTTTTTAAAAAAATTGTGCATGTGTCAATGAGTGAAAAGACATAATCGGAATTCTTTCTCCGGTCACCGCAATTGGCGACGATCTGCAACTGAGTAAACATTCAAATTCAAATTCAATTGCTATTATATTGACTGGAAGCAGCGAGGGGGTATCCGGCCTTAAGCCCCTGAGACAAATCAACAGTACATGAAGGTGACGTTTTTGCTTTTTTAAAAAAATTGTGCATGTGTCAATGAGTGAAAAGACATAATCGGAATTCTTTACTTTATTTGTTACGTTTTGTACCTATTACTTTATTCGGGCTCTTCTTGTCATAAACCACCCAGGTTTCTCTCTTGATTTCTTTCTCAAAACCTGCTGAGGGAAAATACACTATGGGGTCCCCTTTCTCGCTGATTGCAGCAACCTTCCCTCTCAATCCATTGTAAAGAGCTCTGCTCGTGTTGTACATGAAGGTGACTTTACGCACGTTTGCGAAATAATGTCAAGAATGTATTGTGTACCGACTGGAAGCAGCGAGGCGGTACCCAGAAACACTACAAGCACGAATTGATTAAAAATTTTAAATGTGCACTTTTTTGCAATAGAATGATAGATTTGATACAAATTATTGTCGTGTTAACTTTTTATGTTTATGCGATCATTAATTTTGATTATTTATGGATATAAATAAGATAGCCGCGCAGGCACTGGTAACTATTTTGTCATTCCTTTCAAGACGGTACAGTTCCCTATTAGTATTATCTAAACATAGAAACATGCCAAATAATTGTCAAATATATGGTTTTATATCTATATATATCATAAAGAAATTACTCAAGGGAAAATGTACGCATACGGTTTTTATGCACAAGTTGAGAAGTATCAAGAAAACGAACGAGTGAGCGCAGTGATACAGCAATCAGGTACGATTCAACGAGTGCATAAAAATCGCACAAGCAATTAATCTTCCATCGTGTAATTTATTTATTCCATAGATACTGAGATTTTTTAATTTCATTTTTGACAATTTTTGTCTCATATCAGATCAGCGGTTTTTTCAAACTAAAGTGAGACAGAACGACATTATAATGCACCAAGAATCAAATATGAAATAATATCTTTAATAATATTATTATTTTGTTTTCAAAAGACAAGTTTACATTCGTCATGAGCGACTTTGTAGACAGAACCGGACTTAGCCTTCGTTCGAATGCAACTTATAAAAGTCGATTAAAGTGAGTTTTTGTACCATTTGGGGATTCAGACTGGCTTTCGGCTGGTAATGATTAAGCTGCATGCATTATTCTTATGTGTTTATGTTTTTTTTCTGGGCGAGAGCAGTGTTTTTTGTGCCCATTTTTTTTTCTGAATATGGATTGCTGTTTGGTTGCTTTGTAGAGCAGCCTGACGGCTGCGTCGTTTCATGATCATTCGACAAAGTTTTTTCAATGAAAACTCAAAAATTCCATATATTTAGCAGATGAGTACCTCAAAGCTCCTGGCATCCGGTTTAGTTTCCCGTTTTTGGAAAGTAGCAGTTATTTCAGACATTTGCACTCGAATACTAAGTAAGTGAGTTGTCTCAGCGAAATTATCCTGCTGGTTTTTCTTGATTTGAGTTTTAGATGCAGCAGAATCATTCACAAAAAAGTATTCTCCATCACCATCGTCCTTAATATTTTACTTAATTTGAAATTCTAAAGGTTATTTAATTGGCTATTTTTTTCCGGTGAAGCACCTAAACCTGCATTGTTGAGCATAAACCTGCGTCCCTTAGTGAGCTTTGACCGTTCGCGCATCTGATTGGACGTACGGTTTTCACTAGTGAGTAAATATCTTTGATTGGCTGAAAGCAGTGAGCACACATATAAAAGAACGACTGAGGACGCAGGTAACGACCATCCTCGGTGATAGGCCTACACTAATACATACTAACTAGTAATCAAACTCATGTTTGTAAAACCGGAATGCATACTATAAATATTAAAGATTGTAAAGCGCATTGAGACATTAGTGAAATGCGCTATATAAGCACTGCATTACACTATATTACATTACACCGTTTTCATCCGCTCCAAATCCCCCTCCCCCGATTCAATGTTGCATTGGCGTTGTTATGTCGTGTTAATCGTCATCGAGACTATCAACATTGCCGACAGGTATGCCGAAGGCTGTTTTTAGAGTATGAAAAGCCAGTCTGGTATAAATGACAACTAAATGATTGATCGGATATATATTGGCTTTTGCATGTGAAACTTTGCGACCAATCAACTAGTGTAGTCGCAATTATTGCACAATTAAATTTCAGCGTTAACCGATAAAGTTTGCTTTGTGGCAAAAAATAATAAAAATATTTTTCAGACTTTGGCAAAGGATTATGTTACTCTTTTTATAACTTATGACGGCAAGACTGGATCACGCAGCCATGCGTCTTGTCTTTTACTTTCATCATGTCTTTGAGAGCATGTTGAACAATAATCACAAAAAACATCACTTTTCTTGAAACTAACTTTTCCTTTAAAAAAATATTGTTGCTTTCCACCACAAACACGACTGTTTCTCGCGGACTGTAGATACATCCGCTTTTTAGTCGCTTATTTTTCGATGTGTCTAATATGTAAATATAAAATTTTAATCACGGGTGTACGTGGCACGAATGATGAAGACCATTAAAAAAACTTTTTCTAGAATCACGAAAATAATGTTTTCCGATATTGATTAATTTTACCGCAAATGCATATATAGTGTATAAAAGAACTTCTTCCGCAAGCATGAACACGGCAAACGGTAACAATAATCGCAAAGAAATGGTATGAATATCACCGAGAATTATTTTTTTTACGGTCAAGTTTACTGCAACATATGGACGCGGCTATATTGCCAACGCTCAAGTTGCAAACAAAGTGGGTTCTTCGCTTGCCTGTCACAACGTGATTTGTTATGTAGTACTAAGTAGTTTTGGTAGCGGTATTTTGTTTGCTTATAGTGTGTTTTTGATCGCTCTCTTATGCATAGTTGCAGGCCTACTTTTACGCCATGTTGTACTATCATTCAACCATTTGTTTGACATCTTTTATAGATAATGATTGTGATGTCCCTGTATAGAATTGTCCGTTGATGTGTGTATCATTTTTGATAAATATTCTACGTCAAGAGAGGAATGGAGGTCTCGTTGTGCCAAGTTTATTTCTTCATGTCGTCGAACTTACTGACAAAGCCTCGAATAGGGCCACGTGATCGAGAACCAAGCAGAATCCGGCCCAGTCAAATAAATATTGCGTGAAATGAATGAAAGCAATAGTGTCCTAAGCGTTATTCATGCTATTCCAAATTCAAAAAGAAAGAATCGCTGGTCAGAAAAGTACATCGAAGAAAACAAAAAATCTTTCTGGGAACCAACCCCTGATCTTTTCATTTGAATTACTGAACGACAACGAAAAAATCATTTTCAAGTCCACTACTTATTACTATTCTGTCCTATGGGCGACAGACTCTAACTGTACCCCGAGTAAACGCTCCTAGAGTGTTTAGTTTGCTTATAGTTAAATGACGATGTAAGACAACTCATATACTCTATTAGTTTACCATATAGTACTTACCCTCTATAAAAATAACTCCACCGCTTATAGAATGGCCGGGAAATTATTCATCTAATATACTAGCAAACAGCAACTAGCAAACAATTTTGTTTGAATTGTTTTACTAGCCTGTTGCTCGATTTGACAAGGCTGAATGGTGGTGTATGCGTTACGTATAATTCTTAAGGGTCCTTGAGCCAAACTCTTAACACAACCAATCAGCACCATGTTTGTGAGTACGTTTGCAATTTGTTATGAATACGCCACGGTCGAAGTCATAAATGTATATTTTTATTTTTGTTAAGGTAGTGAAATTAAAATCAGCTAAGTTTTAATCTAAAACTGAAACTTTCCGACATAAAACACTTTTTTATCACTGAGGTCTGATAAAATGGTGTTTTCATTTTTGAAATTGTATATTGTTCCTTTCAATATATTCGATCTTTTTTCTATGTGAAACCGATAGATTTCCAAATAAAATGCCTTCTCATCTATAGTTGAGATACTATATTGCCATACAAGTAAAATTAATCTGGATAAATTATTTTGTGCGTGGTATTATAGCCGTAAAGGTGCAGAAATTCGCTGAAAATGTGCACTTCTGTCTAATTAGCATATTGTACGCTTGCACGCCTCAATACTTTCAGTCAATAAAATACTTATTTTTAATAAAAGAAAAAAAAACATTTAGTGTCAATTGTAAGATTGTTATTTCCAGAGACATTTTGTATGAGACTGATAACAATTTCAATATCGATCAGCCAGTCTGTGATGTGCTCATGCAAATTAGTACACAACTATTTTAGTACACAACTTTTTTAGCGCACTTGAATTACTCAACTTTTTTTGTTCGTTTACGTTCAATTCTTTTTTCTTCATTTTTTTCTTTTTTTCTACCCTTCCAAAAGTGTTTAAAAAATTGAAATAAACGACTGTGTTAAACTGCTTGTAATTTCTTGTATTTAAATGTATCATGAAAAAGCTAAATTCAAAACAAGACGAGAGAAGACGAAACCTCTAGAACATGTCTAGAAAGGCGCGAGCTTGTGAGGAGCCATTCAAATGCTTCAAAAACCCTAGCATTTGAACTCGAAAAACACCGAATTATATGTTTTCTAAAAGCAAACAAATAAATTAGTGAGTGAGGGAATGAATCAATCAAGAACTTGAAACGAACACGAAATCTATGGAATTAGGAAAAGTTGCTTTTGTCAGAGAGGACTCATCATTCAAGACTGCGCCTGTTCACAACTTATGGCGTCTTGAAATGACCACAAATCCGTAGTTTTCACAGTGTCATACTGCCGATCGAAACTAAATTAAACACCAAAAATAATAGTCACAGGAGTACGTAATTTCTGTCTGTCAACGTTTTACCTGGCTGATTTAGACGGTGCGATTTGTCGTATGCGATTTGTAGTATTCAACTAATCGTGTGTGAGGTTCAAATCCTTCTAAAACAAGTCGTACGACATTCTAAAACATGTTTTAGAGCGCTTGCAACTAGTTTTAGAAGTTACGACTAGTATACTACAAATCGCGCGCGACAAATCGCTTCGTGTAAATCGAGCTTTACAGTCAAAACGGGTAAAGCTTACCTCCTAGGATCGAATAATAATCGTGTTATTCCTTCAATTCATTACTGGTTTGGAGAATACGTTCAACGAAACGAACATTTTAAAAGTCAATTCAGACTTTCGGAAATGACCGTGAGGCCTGGGTAATAATAGGCGACTTGTTTGGGTTGGTGAAGACAAACTTTATGTTGGCTTCATATCAATTCCGTCAAACTAAACAACTGAAGTAAGCCTTTACTTACAATGTGTAATTGCAGCTTGTTTAGTGAATGTTTTCCTGAGATGCTAGAGATGAGAAAGTCTTAATGCGTGTCAAGAAGTTCGTCCGTATCGAAAATTCTATAAATCAATTGTATAATTATAAACTGTCGATGTTCTCCTATTTTTTCGCTACAACCATTTCCTGTTATACCTGACATACTAGCTATTTAAATCCTGACGATTGCATCTTGTAAATATTGTAACCAAAATTGAAATAAATGTCTTTTTACAAGTTATAGTGCGGCATTTTAGACATGCTTCTGTGATCGGAGAGCACAACTCCTGAACGGTCTGCGTACGTCTCAGTTGTATTGTCTAGAGAAAGGGTCTCCTTTGAAGCCTTAAAAACTCATCTTAACTGTAAAACTATGCTATAATAACCAGGATAATATTGTTGCAATACCAAACAAAAAATTTATAAAGTGTAATAGAAGGAAAGTTACAGAAAATGTATGTTGAACAGACACTTCCAACACGATTTTATCCCGATTCGAGCCCAGGACTCACTGTCGTATACGAAAGTCTAAATTTAATCATTCGAAGGCGTTCCATATAAGGAAAAATCTTCAACAGGAAGCCCAAAAATCACAATTTTGAACTGACAAATCATCAATGATTGCCTTAAGTTTTGAAATATTCACAAATTTTTACTCGTGCCCGGGCCCTTAGGCCGAGGGCACGAGTATTAAATTAGGTTCAGTTTTTTTTTTGATTTCAAGTCGAAAGTCTATGCAAGTTCAGACAAGCCTGAATTGCCTTTGTCATTGTCCAACATCACCCTCCCTATCCTAGTTTATATCTAACCTCCCCCTCCCCATCCATTAACCTTACGTATGGTGAGAACTCAGACTTTATCCCTCTGCGATTTTTTTCAGCGAAACGTGTGGGAATATTATAATTTCTAACTCCAATAAAAAAAAATAAATAAAGCGTCGTATACCAAATCAGTTTTTTTGTTTATACAAGAAATTACGATATTTAGACTCTATTGTCTTTTTTGTGAGGTCGTTTGCAAAAAATACCCCTGTTCAGTTTGTTTATTTTTTTACACATGCACATGCGCAATGTCATGCGTTATTCCAAATGTCGACAAAACAAACTACAAAATAGTATAAATTGCAGTAACCTGTTCACAAATAAGAGATCTAACTAGCAGTATATTCATAGGTTCGATTTTAGTAGCATTTGTTTTGTTTACACGACGTTTGTTCCCTACGTTACTCGTCGTTTGACCGTGGGAAGCTAGTTAATTACGAAGCGAGAATCAGTTGTGACTAGGCGTTCCTTTCTGTCAGAAGAAGAGGGAAGAAGATTGGTAGCTAGTAATCAACCACGAGGGATTTTTCATCGATCTGGCTTGTTACCGTGCCGGCGGCGAAGCTGCGCACGGTCTAGGTTTCGGTCTTGGGGGTATGTGTGTGTGTGTGTATATTGCAGAGTTTTTGCCTTTCGCACGTGGTCCACAGGAAGCCCATATCCTTTCAACACTTAGGTCACGTGGTGAAAAGGAAGCCCATGGAGAGCACGCGGTTCATTTCTTTATGACGTAACACTATAATGTCAGGGGGGCACTATGACAGGGGGGCCCTGAGCAAGTACGCATGTCAGCACAGTCACATGGTTTTTGCTCCAAACGCTTGAAGATGGCTGTGTTGGCACCAAGCTCTCGAAAGATGCTCAAAATGGAAACAAATCCACACGCCGTTCACGGTAGACTCGCTCTAAAGGAAGGCGAAGTGCGTCAATTTCAACTCAGTCGCAAAGATATTCAAATAATACTCAATTTGAACTCAAATGAAACTCAGAATGCTTAAGGTATCAGGGGACCTTAAAAACCGATATCCACAAAACGCTCTATAACGCGAACTATTATAGTTGACTACCACATAAGTGTACATTTAAAGCTAAATAAATGGAGATTACAATGGTATAAAAATTATTTTGATGTCATTCATTGATTATTTTTTAATGAGTGTTATATGATTTTTGACCGCCTCTTTTCATGGAATTCCAGGAACACAGGATTACTTTACATAAACTAACAAATGGCATTATCGTTTAGAGGAAAGTCCGATCTCAAAAACGGTGTCTCATTTTTTTGATTAACGTATTCTTTGCAAAAATATTCGCTGTTAAAGTTGAAAAGCGTCATTTTAAGCATTTTTTGGCATTAATCGGTAATAATTCACAAACGCGGCAAGATATCGAAAAACTGAGACACCGTTTTTGTATCGACATCTAAAACTACATCGATGCAAAATTTCAACACAATCGATTTAAATTTTATGTCAAGAAGCTGGCCTTGTAATCTCACGATAAGTTCATTGGGTTTATGTATATTGATATTTTATCCATTAAACAGTTTTGTTCATGTTTTTACCGGTCCATATTTTTACCGACCCGTTAGAAAGGAAGGCAAGTCATTTAATTTTTTTTCGGTAATCATGTAAACCTACTGCCTGGATGTAATTTCTATCCCTCATTCCATTCCCTGTTTTAGGAATTTCTTTGAATAAAAAAGGCAGATATATGTCCAGTTATAAGTGTACAATGGGGAAAGTTGACTAAAATTTGTGTAAATATAACTTGATCATATCAGTGAAAACGTGAGATTTTATTTATAAAACATGTGTACAAATCTGTAATGGGTCATGTGTGTAGATGTGTCTATACAATCAGATTTGACAAATGAGAACCTACTGGAAACTAATTGGGATCAGTTTGGATTTCGGTTTTGACACACTTTCATGTAAAAGTTCAATTTCGACTTAATTCGAAGTAGATTTGCTAATGTGAACGTTTTAGATATTAGTCCGTTGGGGTTGAAAATAAATGGGCGATTTTAGAAATTTTTATGTTTTGAATCAATTGCAGTGTTCTGTGATACCTTAATTTGAACTAGATTTGCTAAATGCGAACATATTGGTTTGTGTAATAATGCGCGTGAACTATACACTTGATTATAATTTGATTAAGGTTTATAATGCAGTTTCAAGTTCATGATCAAGTCTTGCGATCTTGTTGTCTGTTTCTTCAGGATAGTCATCTGTTGTAACTTCTGCATATTCAATTTTCTTTCCATCAACATTCAACCTCATAGTGTAGCGCACAGACATAAGATTGGTGATCTCTGTTGTTGTTGGGTTAAGATGTGGCGATTCCCATTGAAACATGTGTTGAACAACCTAAATGTTAAAGAATTTTAATTAATTTAAATTGAACACATTAATTTTTGTTTAATGGAGGCATGCAGCATTCTGAAATAGTTTTCATTCAATTACTATATATTGAGAATATATAAATGTATATTTTATGGTGTTGATAGTTTAAATGAAGTGTAATTTTGATATAACATGCGTTTTTTGTGTGCAGGGCATTTGATAGTTGCTCGATTTATTTTAATGAGAGGTTTATAACAACATGTGTATGGACGAATGCATGCAGGGTTCTCAGTTTCACAATTATTAACACAAGCATCCTATGTTTTCAAGTACTTACTCCTGTTGTTGCATAGAACCACTTGTCATTAACATCTAGGAGCAGTTGGCATTCACAAGCCAGTTTGGAAGGCTTTATTTTAAATGTTGTGCAACACGTTTGACATGTGATAACGATTTCGTTTCTAGTGGAGCTATCCAACACAGTGTCGTCTTTAAATGTGATGTCATTTTTGCAACTAATGCATCGTACGGTACATTTGAAGTCTTTGATGGCATTTACTGTAGTAATGATTTCTTGGAGAAAGGGACGTTTGGTTGGCAAGTCGATGCTAGTGGAAGGTACTGTTTCTATGTTTTCATCTAATGTAGAAATAACTGTTTCAGCACCCATGTTGAGCAAGATGTTATTGTTGAAGGTTGTGGTTAGTGCATTTTGAATCTTGATAGAAGACCCTTGCTCATAGTTTACAGCTGTAGTCGTCTTATCTCTCCACAGAACAAGGACAATGTGACCGGTTTCGTCTCCAAGTACTACTTCCCTTTTCTCCTTCTGATCTGGATATTTGCCAACGGTAGTTATTTCTCCGATATCAATGACCTAGGAAACAGAAAAGGACATACTAAATTGAAAGAGCAAACTGTAGAAGTTAATGAAAGTAATTTTGGAAATACGTGGGAACATAAGAGCTTGTTGTTAATTATGCGGTTTGGGCTTGATTATTTTTGTGCGAAATTTGAAGCGGTTTGCTGGTGGTTTTTGTTCATTGTTTTATACGAAGTGCTACAATGTGATTTTTTGAGGAAAAAAATTAAATTATTGCAGTGCTTTAATTTCTGTCCAAAAGTACAATTGTTAAAGCCTCAAAGGGCACTTTTCCCTTGGCAAGGAAAAACGTGATAATTTATAAGTAAACGCTTTTTAATGGAATATTGAAAGATAATGATCTTGACTCATAATTGTGTTCTTGCAAACATAGTTTTTTTTATCTTTTCTAGATCCTGTTCAAAGTTTTACTGGGTATTTTAAGTTAAATATTTTACCTTCGCTTTGATATTGATGAACTTGACGTTTTTGGTTTCTCTTCGGAGAACTTGATCAACTTTGAACCACATTTCCTGAATGGGAAATTGGAACAGGGATCGATTGACAACAGTATCTTCAGTGATTTGGATTTCAAGTTGGCCATATGCTTTCTTGATAAGGAAATATTTAATATCGTAAGTTGTTGTTGCATCAAAAGATGAGTACATTTTTTCTGTGAAGCAGACCGCTTTCATTGTGTTTGCTGTATCGGAGCCATCAGTCAATGTCATAGTGAACATTTTTCCTTGTCCTGTTCTTTTATCGTTCAGTGGGCTTTTCGTAAGGACAGCGGCTTTCAAGGTCTTCATAGTTTTACGAGGAGATGATAATGAGAAGTACTGTGGATCACCAAGAAGTTCTTCAATAGTTAACACTGATTGGTTTGGCATCTGTTTACAAAATTATTTAGTTTAGATTACTATAAATGTTTTTACGATCTCTTTTTATTAATAGTACTAATGACCATTTATATACGCATGCAAAAAATAAATATATAAACGCTTACTTTCTTACGTACCGTTTTTTTGGGTGAGTTGTTGTGACATGATTGATCAGTAATTCTACTACTCACATCAGCTGTACGTCCAACACAGTTAAAGTTGTAATGACCAAAAAGTTAGTAAACAACTTTTTAAATAGTTAAAAAGTAGCCAATCATATTGCAGCGTTCCCACGCCTGTCATACTACCAAAGAAAAGTTTGAGACAATGGAGTTTCAATCAGGTGTGCCTGGCTTGGTGCAATGCAATCATATTAAAGGATCCAAGTTCAAATGGTGTGTTTTCGTTATTAGTGGATGAAATTAATATTTCAGTCTTTACAGTTTGCAAGAGAACGAGAATCGTTCACATCTGAGGGGCTTGAAGAACGAAAACAATCACTGCTATGGGGATTCATGGTGCACTTGTACCCCCCCCCCCCCCCCCATAAAAGCTGTCATGTATTTTTGAAAGGATGTTTGTCAACACAAGAGATAAAACTAATTTTATAATGCAACAATAAATGATGGTTCTAATTAATTTGTTTGCTTATTTATTTGTCTGTCTGTCTGTCTGTCTGTCTGTTTGTCTGTCTGTCTGTTTGTTTGTTTGTTCAATTCACGGTCATCAAAAGATGATTTAACAAATTGTTACAGTATTATTGATATATTATTATTGATACGTTTGATCAGATATGCTTTTGAAAAGAAAACCTGATCACAGGGTAGCCCAGACTTACAATCCGTGGCATAGTTGAACAGACCGTACCGACCGGGAACGAATGCGAATTCAATCTCGCCCCCAGGGCCACTCTGTTCGCTCTTTTTTCAAAATGGCGGTCGGTCACAGATTGACCCTGGCATCTGCTGGTTTGACACGTGATCAAAATCTCCAAGATTTTTTTGGAGATATTGATCACGTGTCAAACCAGTGGCCATGATTAAAGATGTTGGGTTTCCTGTGCTTTTGCAAGAT